>CM070786.1:47945252-49350252 GCA_036346955.1 Dipus sagitta
TTTTGATCAGAGAGATCTCCAAGGTTTCCTAAAAGACAGACAGATTTCTGTCAGAGTACTTGATGACCCACCAAAGGCTAGTGGTAAGACCCTACTGATGAAGAAACCTTATGTGATTGGCATGCAAATTAGAATGGCATGGCTGGAAGTTGGAAGAGAGTCAGTCCCCAGACAGTCAGTGCGTCTAGTGCCAGAAAGTGCTACATGGGCGACTGGGGGAAAATGACCAATATCTGTCAAAGCAACGCGTGGTCTAACCTACTTAGCAGCAAATAACTTGTTGTGATGCCCACACAAGTGCAGTGGTGGCACACAGCCATGGAGGGGAACCAACTGCTCTCAATTCGGCTAACTGATCCCCTCACTGGTATGCGACCCATAGCTGGAGCTGGGAAACAAGTCAGAACCATATCCAAACATAAGGCCACTCTCCAATATCAAGCTACCATCAATTGTGGGCTACAATAGGGCCCACACCTATTAAATTCTCTATTAAAAAAAGGGTTATCTCATTTGTCCTGATGCTAACTTACTCTCTGTTGGAGAATCTGCTTCTCTTTTTCAGATAGATGTAGATCCTAAGGAGAGAGCCACCCCATCATACCTCAAAAGGGCCCCGGCTGAAACTAAGAAAAATTGGAGAAACAAGCAAGGGGGCTGTTTTCCTGATGAACCGGATACCAGCACAAGGAGGAAGGAGATCAGCACAGAGAAAAATCAACTCCTACCAAATCAGAGAGCCAGAGCCTCAGAGGCCCCGAACACCTCATCACTGAAGCAGACCAAAATGAACCCAACATGGCTCAGGGAAATTTTGCAGAAGAGGGGGCAGAAAGAATGTCAGAGCCACATGTTGGGTCATGATATGCAGAGACATTTAGCTTACCCATAACTGTGGGCTAACTCCATATACCTCAACAAGGAGGGGCCAAGGGGAGGGGGTAGGTCATGGATGAGCCTAATAATGGTACCAAACTGACTGTATTTGATGAATACAAAACTAACTAATAAAGGGGGAAAAAAAAAAGAATCTAAACATCAGACTTCCATTTAAGATGGTAGTGTAGAAACCACACCAAAGCAGCCTATGGGAGAAAGAAACAGCACAATATACACTCCTATACTAAAAAGTGAGGTGTATAAGAAATTATCAACTGCAACAGAGAAGTAGGAGAGAACCAGAGTATCTAGAGCCTACAGAAGCAGGCAGAAGCGACTCCAACAGCAGCAAAACCAGGTCTGCATGGCCACAGCCATACGGCTTAGCCTGAGCCACAGGAAAAGCCAGGTGAGGAGACTTTCCTCTCACACCAGAGCTCCTCACAAACCCAAGAAACATGAAGGGAGGATGGCAGGGACTAACGAAGGAGTGGCTTGTGAGGAAGAGTATTGCGAGGACCAGCGGGAGAACTGGAGCCACCATACACAGCCTCCCCTTCTCCGCCACCAGTGCAAGTGCCAGCAAACAGCAGAGACTGCAGGAAGGGAGCTCACATACCCAGCACCTGCCACAGGTGATCAGAGCAGCAATCCAGTGACTCAGCCAGCCTACCTGAACCCAAAGCACAGCAAAGAGGGACCCAAGCGGGAGTGCAGCATAACTGAGACCAAAACCATCCCAAAAGGTAACCGAGATTACACCAGGTCAATACCCGCCAAATAAGCTTGGTATATAGGCTTGAATCAGAAGTATTAAGTGCACCTTCCATATCAGGATAAATTATATGTTAAATCTTATGGATGGTCAGATTTGCCATTATTAAATAAGCTATATTTTGGGCTTGTCATTTGTTGCTTCCTGACTCATAGTGCCTTTGTTTCTGCTTTTGTCATTTGTTAGGGAATGGTCTCACCTGGTCACAAGAGGACTTTGAACCCTCAACAGCCCAGAAAGCTTAGCCTGCCAGTTGACAGGGTTATGGATGTGGGGCAACACACATCCTAAGGGACTGCAACTTTGTTAGAGGATCTGGTTGTTATAATACCTACTCTTGCATAAATAATCTGTGCTGTTTTTCATTGAATGTGTACATTGTTTAGTTAAATTTTAGAATCTGCCTATATTTTGCTCCACTCAGTCTACTTGAATACCCTCATAGCTGGAAAACCCAACATCTAGGGTCACTTTTGTAGTTACTCCGAGGGTCTTAAGAGCCACACCTAGCACCTTAAGCCCCTACCCTGAAGACATATAACATGGCAGATAGTTAGAAAGTCCAAACTTTAAATTAATGCAAGATGCAAAATTATGTGCAGTACAACACAAGAAACACAAAAAATTAACACAATAAAAACCCACCAAAAAGTATAATCAGAAATGACCTGCAGTGAGAATAATTTAGAGGAAATGCCTGAGAAAGATTTCAGAAGAATGATTATAAATAGATTCGAGGAAATCAAAGGAATTAAAGAGGAAATCAAAGGAACCTAAGAAGACACAGGGAAATTTTTAATGAAATAAGGAAATAGAAATAATAAAGAAAAACCAGTCAGAATTACTAGCAATGAAGAATACAGTCAATGAAATAAAAGAAGTCTGTAGAAAATATCACTAGTAGAATGGATGAAGGAGAGGACAAAATATCTAAACTAGAAGACCAGGTGGCAGATCTAATGTAGTCCAACAAAGAGAAAGACAAATAAATTGGAAAGTATGAACAGGAATTTCAAGACATTTGGGACACTATGAAAAGATCAAACATAAGAACTTAGAGCTGGGCATGGTGGTGCATGCCTTTAATTCCAGCACTTGGGAGGCAGAGGTAGAGGACTGCTGAGTCAGAGGCCACCCTGAGACTACACAGTGAATTACAGGTTGGCCTGGACCAGAGTGAGACACTACCTTGAAAAACAGAAACAGAAACAAAAACAAAAACAAAAAGAGAAACAAAATTGGGATATAGTAGAAAACAGAAGAATGTCACTCCAAAGGCATAGTAGTCATTTTCAACAAAATCACAGATGAAAACTTGCCCCAAATTGGGAAAGAAATGCCAATGCAGATACAGGAATCCTTTAGAGCACCAAACAGACAAAACCTGGAAAGAACCTCTCCTAGCCATATTATAATTCTGAAGTACAATCCAAAGAAAATATATTGAAAGAAGTTAGAGAGAAAACTCAAGTCACCTCCAAAGGCAAGCCCATCAGAATAACAGCAAAGTACTCAACACAAAGTTTAAAAGTACATAATGATGTATTCCAAGTTCTGAAGGATAACAACTGTCAACCAAGATTACTTTATCCTGCAAAGCTATCCATTCAAACAGACAGATCCAGGTTGAGCTGGAACCCAATTCAGAACAGAAATCTCTACCTCCCAGCTGGCAAGACTAAGGGTGCAGAACAACACATACCCTTAGGGATTTTGGCTTTATATGATATTTGTTTGTTTTAATCCCCACAATTGCATATGTTGTGCCAATTTTTATTGATTGTATATGTTACTCAGTTGAAGTTTAGAATTTGCCAGTAAATTATTCCATGCAGTTCACTAGAATACTTGCTTAGCAAGCAAACTCAAATCCTAGGATTACTTCTGTGGCTTGATTTGGTGACAAGAGCTACACCTGGCACCTTTAACTCATGTCCTGAGCATATACAGAGGTGGATTTTCACATTTGGAAACACTGCAGATAAGTAGAAAACCCAAGCATCAAATCAATTCAGGATGCGAAAGTTGCTAAAATACAATACAATAATCAAGACAATACAGTCCTACAAAAAACTATAAATCCATCAGAAATGATCACCAATGAGAATGTTTTAGGTGAAATGCCTGACAAAGATTTCAAGAAAATGATGGATTCTATGTGCCAAGAAATCAGAGAAGAAATGAATGGAACCAAAGAAGAAAACAAGGGAATTAAAGAAGAAAACAAACTTCTGAAAGAGAACACAGGAAACCAGCTTAATGAAATAAAAAGGTCATTACAGGACATGAGTGAGGGAATAGAAATACTGAAGAAAAACCAAGCTGAAATTCTGGCTCTGAAGAACACAGTCAATGAAACAAAAAACTCTGTGGAAAGTCTCTCCAGTAGAATGGATGAAGGAGAGAACAGAATATTTAACTAGAAGACCAGGTGGTGGATCTAATACAAAGAGAAAGTCCAACAAAGAGAAAGACAAGCTAATATCAAGGTATGAATGGGAATTTCAAGATATCTGGGATACTATGAAAAGATCAAACATAACAATTCAGGGTATAAGAGAAAGAGAAAAATTTCAATCCAGAGGCTTAGTAGGTGTTTTCAACAAAATCATAGAAGAAAATTTTCCTCAAATTGGGAAAGAAATGCCAATGCAGATACAAGAGGCTTTTAGAACACCAAACAGACAAAATCTGGAAAGAACCTCTCTTCGCCATGTTATAATTAAACTACTAGCCACAAAAACCAAAGAAAATATATTGAAAGCAGTTAGAGAGAAAAAGCAAGTTATCTACAAAGGTAAGTCCATCAGAATAACTGCAGATTACTCAACACAAACTTTAAAAACCAGAAGGGCTTGGAATGATGTATTCCAAGTTCTGAAAGATAACAGCTGTCAACCAAGATTATTTTATCCTGCAAAGCTATCTATCCAAATTGATGGAGAAATAAGGACTTTCCACAACAAAAATAGTCTAAAGGAATTTATGACAACTAAACCAGCTCTACAGAAAATTCATGAAGGAATTTTTAATGCTGAGAGGAAAGCAAAACACACACAGGAGGAAATAGGAAAAAAAGGAACCACACTCAAATAACCATTAAAACAAATGAGTAAATAGAAAACAGGAAACACTACAAAATAAGAAGAAGGGTGAGAATAAATGCATACCTTCAATAATAACTCTTAATATCAATGGCCTCAATGCACCATCTAAAAACACAGGCTTGCAGACGAGATTAAAAGGCAGGATCCTGTCATATGTTGCCTCCAGGAAACTCATCTCTCAGTAAACATTAGGAGGAAACCTTAGGGTCAAAGGATGGAAAGTGGTATTTTAAGCAAATGGACCTAGGAAACAAGCAGGGGTTGCTATCCTAATATCTGACAGGATAGACTTTAAACCAACATTAGTGAGGAAAGGTAAAAGTCATATTTTACTGATTAAAGGAACACTCCAGCAGGAGGACATTACAATCCTAAACATATATGCACCTAACATGGGGGCTACCATTTTCATCAAACAAACACTATTAGACTTAGATGAAACACAATTGTAGTGGGAGACTTTAATACCCCACTCTCATCAATTGACAGGTCATCCTGACAAGAAATAAACAGAGACATCTGAATTAAATGATGTTATGGAACTAATGGACCTAGCAGGCATCTACAGGACATTCCATCCTAATTATGCAGAATATACATTTTTCTCAGCAGCACATGTAACATTCTCTAAAATAGACCATATATTAGGACAAAAAACAAATCTTCACAAATTTAGGAAAATTGAAATAATCCCTTGCACTCTATCTGACCGCAATGGGATTAAACTGCAAATCAGCAGCAAGAAAAGCTACAGAGCATACAGAAGTTTATGGACACTGAACAGTGCACTATTGAATGATCAATGGGTCATCAAAGAAATCAAATAGGAAATCAATAAATTCATAGAACCAAATGATAATACAAACATACCAAAACCTTTAGGACACAATGAAGGCAGTCATAAGATGGAAATTTATAGCTTTAAGTGCCTATGTTAACAAATTAGAGAGTTCACAAATAAGCAATTTAATGCTCCACCTTTAGGCCTTGGAAAAAGAAGAGCAAGGCAAATGAAAAATCAGTAGACAAAAAGAAATCATAAAGATTAGGGCAGAGACTAATGAAATAGAAACAAAACAACAATCCAAAGAATGAATGAAACGATTCTTTGAAAGGATAAACAAAACTGATAAACCCTTAGCAAATTTTACCAGAAGAAAGATAGAAGAGACAAAAATTAATAAAATTAAAGATGAAAAATGCACCATTACAACAGATACCAAAGAAATACACAAAATTATAAGGACATACCTTAAGAATACATATGCATCTACGTTTGAAAATCTAAAAAGCAATGGATGATTTCCTTGATTCGTATGACCTTCCAAAATTAAATCAAGATGAATTAAACCATTAAAATAGACCTATAACAAGTACAGAGATCCAAGCAGTTAAAAAAGCCTTCCAACTAAAAAAAGCCCAGGCCCAGATGGATTCACTGGTGAATTTTACATTAACTTCATGGAAGAACTAACACCAATACTTCCCAAACTTTCCCATAAGATAGAAAAGGAAGGAATTCTACCGAACTCCTTCTATGAAGCCTGCATCACCCTCATACAAAAAAAAAAAAAAAAAAAAAAAAAGCAAAGACAGAACAAAAGAAAAAAGTACAGACCAATCTCCCTCATGAACATAGATGCAAAAAGTCTGAGCAAAATATTGGCAAACAGAATACAAGAATATATCAAAAAGATTATTCACCCTGACCAAGTTGGCTTTATCCCAGGGATGCAGGGATAGCTCAACATATGTAAATCAATAAATGTAATACATCATATAAATGGTCTGAAGGACAAAAATCACATGATCATCTTAATAGATGCAGAAAAGGCATTGGACAAAATCCAATTTTTCATTGTAAAGGCATTATAGAAACTGGGAATAGAAGGAACATATTTCAACATAATAAAAGCTATTTATGAAAAACCTGTAGCCAACATAATACTAAATGGTGAAAATTTGAAGCTTTTCCACTAAATTCAGCAAAAAATCAAGGTTGTCTACTGTCCCCACTTTTATTTAATATAGTACTGGGAGTCTTCGCTATAGCAATAAGCAAGATACACTCATAAAAGTTATACAAATTGGAAAGGAAAAGATCACATTATCACTATTTGCACGTGATATGATTCTATATATAAAAGACCCTAAAAACTCTACCAGCAAACTGTTAGAGCTGGTAAACACTTTTAGGAACATAGCCGGTTACAAAATAAATACACATAAATCAGTAGCTCTCCTATATACTAACAACAAATGTGGGAAAATTAAATCAGGGACTCTCTCCCATTTACAACTGCCTCAAAAACAAAAACAAAAAAGTACCTTGGAATAAACTTAACTAAGGATCTCTACAATGAGAACTTTAAAACACTCAAGGGAGAAATTTTAGAAGACACAAAGAAATGGAACGACATTCCATGTTCGTGGATTGAAAGAATCAGTATTGTAAAAGTATCAATCTTACCAAAAGAAATCTACACATTTAATGCAAGCCCCATTAAAATTCCAGCATCATCCTTCACAGGATTAGAAAACAAATCCTAAAATTCATTTGGAAGCATAAAAAACCTCCAATAGCCAAAATGATTTTGAGCAACAAAAATAAGGCTGGTGGTATCATCATACCTGATTTTAAGCTATATTACAAAGCCATAATAGCAAAACAGCATGGTATTGGCACAAAGAGAGAAATGTAGATCAATGGAACAGAATACAGGACTCAAATGTTAATCCAGGAAGCTACAAACACCTGATTTTTGGCAAAATAAATGCCAAAAATATTCATTGGAGAAAAGACAGCCTCTTCAATAAGTGTTGCCAGGAAAACTGGATATCTATATGTACAAAAATGAAAATAGATCCTTGTCTTTCTCCTTCCACAAGAATCAAATCCAAGTGGATCAGAGACCTTAATATTAGACCTGAAACTCAGAAGTTTCCAGAGGGAAAGGTAGGGTAAGCCCTTTAAATTATCAGCATTGGCAGTGACTTTCTGAATATAACCCCAATTTCTCAGAAAATAAAACCACTAATCAACTACTAGTACCTCATGAAATTACAAAGCTTTTGTACAGTAAAGGACACTGTAAATACAGCAAGAGACAGCCTACAGAATGGGTGAAAATCTTTGCCAGCTTCAAGTGTGACAGAGGATTAATATCCAGAATATACAAAGAACTCAAAACACAGAACAATAAGAAATCAAGCAATCCAATAAAAAAATGGGCTATGGAACTAAATAGAGAGTTCTCACCAGAAGAAAAACAGATGATATATAAACATCTAAAGAAGTGTTCTACATCCTTAGCCATCAGGGAAATGCACATTAAAACTAACTTGACATTCCATTTCTCTCCTGTCAGAATGGCTACCATCAAGAAAACAAATGACAATAAATGTTGGTGAGGATGTCACAAAAGGGGAACTCTTCTGCACTATTAGTGGGAATGTGATCTGGTCCAGCCATTTTGGGAACCAGTGTGGAGGTTCTTAAGAGAGATAAAAATAGATTTGCCATATGATCCAGCCATAGCACTCCTAGGCATATATCTTAATGACTCTTCTCACTACCTTAGAGATACTTGCACAACCATGCTTATTGATGCTCAATTCACAATAGCTAGGAAATGGAACCAGCCTAGATGTCACTCCACAGGTGAATGGATAATAAATATGTGGTACATCTTTACAATGGATTTCTGTTCTGTGGTAAAGAAAAATGAAATTATGAAATTTTCAGGGAAGTTTATAGATCTGGAAAGCATTATACTAAGAGAAGTAACCCAGGCTCAGAAATCCAAACATGGCATGTTCTCTCTCATATGTGGATCCTACCTACAAATATATAGACTTGTGTGTGATCTGGAACCAAAAATCAGTAGCAGAGGCCCATATGATAGAAAAAGCCTATAAGGGAGGGAGGACAGGGAATGTCTTAAGTGGATGGTATTGTATATATGTAAGTAGAAAAACAGATTACAGGGAGGGGAAAGGCCTAACTGAGGTCAGGGGAAGCGATTATATAAAAGAAAGGTGGTGGGGGAGGGTCAATCAAAATTCAAGATATTCTGAGTAAGACATATGAAAATCTACTTTCTTAAATAAGGGAACATTCAGAAGCCATAGATTGTTACTAGAAAATTTTTAGTGCCTGGGATGGGATACCTCCCAGTGAGTTGTTGGCCAGGGAGGTCCTTGTTGCCTCCAAAACATTATATGCTATTGCCAAGGTCCTTGGCTTCCTGTGAGAAAGAGATGGTAAGACCCTATTGCTGAAGACTACATGCCTGAGCAGGGAAATCAATTTGGTGCTGAACAGAAAACCTTCTCCTTGTAACCCAGCCAAAAGAAAGCTGGAAAAAGTTATAATCTATGCAGTCTTACAGAATACAGAAGTCATCAGCAGTGAAAACAGTGGACACTGGAAACCTCAAGTTTGGCCAGACAGGCCAAATGAATGAATGAGTGCAATAGTGGCATGTCTGCTCTAGGTGAAACCAACTGCTCTCTAATTGGACTGAAGGCCCACTTTATGGGAGGGAATACATGTCAGATACTGAAACCTAATCAAAAGCCTATGGCAGGGGAGGTCAGGAGCCTTAGGAGTAGAAAGCCTGCTCTTGTCTGGATAAATACATATAGTCCTCTCACCAAATTGCCCTGAAAGCACTACATTTAATGCCCATACTCTTACATTAATGCTACTCTTACTTCTGGTGAGAGAAGCTTTTCTTTTCAGATGGCAATGACCACTGGGAGGACTCAAAAGGCAACATAGTGCTGAGAAGAAGGGAGGGAGGAGTGTCCAACACTGAAACATCTCACACCCTCCAAGGCTCAGGGTCCATTGTGGTAGAGGTGGCAGAACAAATGTAGGAGCCAAAGGAAGGGTACCACTCCTTACATACAACCATCTAGACAAAATTTGACCTCGATATCCAAGACCTAGCAGTGCCCATACCCACACAAGACCCTCATATAGGAGAAAAAGGATGATGACATCAAATTAAAAGAGAGACTAATGGAGAGAGGGAGGGAATATGATGGAGAGCAGAGTTGTGAAGGGGAAAGTGAGGGAGAGGAAGGGAGGGAAATACCATGGTTTGTTGTCTATAAGTATAGAAGTTGTCAATAAAAAATATATATATTAAAAAAACAAAAAAATCCAAATAATCAATGAAACAAAGAGTTTGTTCTTTGAAAGGATAAACAAGATTGATAAACCCTTAGCAAATCCTACTAAAAGAAAGAGTGAAGAGACAAATTAATACAATCAGAGAAGAAAATGGAATCATCACAAGAGGTTCTAGAGAAATTCAAATAATCATAGGGACATACTATAAGAATATATACTCTACCAAGTGTGAAAATCTGAAAGAAATGGATGATTTCCTTGATTTATATGACCTACCTAAATTAAATCAAGATGAGATTAACCACTTAAATAGACTTATAACACATAGGGAGACCCAAGCAGTTATCAACAATCTCCCATCTAAAAAAAGTCCAGGGCCAGATAGATTCACTGGTGAATTTTACCAGACAATAATGGAATAACTAACATCAATGCTTCTTAAACTTTTCCATGAAATAGAAAAAGAAAGAATCCTACCAAACTCCTTCTATGAAGCCAGCATCCCCCTGATACCCAAACCAGGCAAAGATAGAACAAAAAGAATAATTACAGGCCAATCTCCTTCATGAACATAGATGCAAAAATTCTCAACAAAGTATCAGAAAACAGAATATAAGAATATATCAGAAAGATCATTCACCCTGACCAAGTAGTCTTTATCCCACAGATGCAGGGATGGTGATGGCTCAACATACGGAAATCGATAAATGTAATACATTATTTAAATGGACTGGAGGACAAAAATCACATGATCATCTCATTAGAAGCAGAAAAGGCATTTGATAAAATCCAACATCCCTTCATGATAAAACTCCTACAGAGACTGGAAATAGAGGGAACACATCTCAACATAATACAGGCTATTTATGACAAGCGTACAGCCAACATATTACTAAATAGAGAAAAACTTGAAGATTTCCCACTAAAATCAGGAACAAGATAAGAGTGTCCACTGTACCCACTTTTATTTAGCATAGTACTGGAATTCTTAGCCATAGCAAAAAGGCAAGATACACAAATAAAAGGGACACACATTGGAAAGGAAGAGGTCAAGTTATTATTTGCAGGCCTATCCTTCCTTTGATTCTTACATTCTTTCTGCCATCTCTTCCACAATGGACCCCAAGCTTTGGAAGGTATGATAGAGATATTGCATTGCTGAGCACTCATCTGTCACTTCTTCTCAGCACCACGGTGCCTTTTGATTCTTCCCAAAGTCACTGCCTTCTGAAGATAAGGTTCTCTAACCAAATGTGAGAGTAGCATTGATATATCGGTATGAACATTAAGAGACATTTAGCCAGACAGCAGCAGATGTTACACCCCTGGGCTCATGACTACCCCTTTTGTAGGTTTTCAGTATCAGGGATGTATTCCCTTCCATGGAGCAGGCCTCCAGTCAAATTAGAGGGCACTTGGTTTCACCATAAGAGACATGCCACTATTGCACTCATTGGCTCAGTTGGCCTGGCTGGCCAAATATAAGGCTTGCAGTGTCCACTGTTGAGTATCTTCACTGGTGAATTCTCTCTCTCCCAGTGAACTGCATGCAGCATGGCTTTTTCCAGCTTTCTGGCTGCAAGGACACTGAGAAACCCTGCTGGAGTTGAACCAATGGAATTCTTCACTAAAATAGAAAAAAAATCCCAAAATTCATTTGGAAGCATAAAAAAATCTCAAATATCTAAAACAATTTTGAGCAACAAAAATAAGGCTGGTGGCATCACCATACCAGATTTTAACCTGTACTACAGAGCTATAGTAACAAACACAGCATGGTACTGGCACAAAAACAGACATGAAGGTCAATGGAACAGAATAGAGTACTGAGATGTAAGCCTGGGTAGCTATAGCCACCTGATATTTGGAAAACATGCCAAAACTACTCATTGGAGAAAAGACAGCCTCTTCAGCAAATGGTGCTAGGACAACTGGATATATATCTGTAGAATGATGAAAACATAGCCTTATATCTCTTCATGCACAAGAATTAAGTCCAAATGGATCAAAGACCTTAGTATCAGACATGAAACTCTGAAACTGCCAGAGAAAAATGTCGGGGAAACCCTTCAACATAACCCCAACTGCTCCAGCAATAAAATCACAGACTAACCACTGGGATCTCATAAAATTACAAAGCTTCTGTAAACCAAAGGACATTGTGAATAGAGCAAAGAGGCAACCTGCAGACTAGGAGAAAATCTTTGCCAGCTATACATCTGACAGAGGATTAATGTCCAAAATATACAAAGAACTCAAAAAATTAAATAACCCAATTAAACAACAAATTAAAAAATGGGCCATGGAATTAAAAAAGAAGAAATACAGATGGCATATAAACATCTAAAAAAATGTTCTGCATCCCTAGTCATCAGGTAAATGAAGATTAAAACTATGTTTAGATTCCATCTCACTCCTGTCGAGATTGGCTACCATCCTGAAAAAAAAATGACCATAAATGCTGCTGAGGATGCAGAAAAAGAGGAACCCTTCTACACTATTGGTGGAAATGCAATCTGGTCCAGCAATTGTGTAAATCACTGTGGAGGTTCCTGATACAGCAAATTATAAATCTACCATATGACCCACCTATACCACTACTAGGCATATATCCTAAGGATTTGTCACACTACCTAGGAGATACTTACTCTACATGTTTATTACTGCTTCATTCACAATAGCTAGAAAATGGATCCAGCCTAAATATCCCTCAACTGATGAGTGGATAATGAAGATGTGGCACATTTACACAATAGAGTTCTACTCAGTGGTAAAGAAAAATGAAGTTATGAAATTTGCAGAAAAATGGATGAAACTGCAAAGGATTATACTTAGTGAGGTGACCCAGCCACAGAAAGCCAAACGTCACATGTTCTCTCTCATTTGTGGCTCCTAGCTACAAATGAATGGACTTCTGTGTGAGCAGAAAGGAAACTCAGTAGCAGAGATCAGTAAGCTAGAAAGGAGATATAAAGGGAAGAGAAAGGAAGGAAGGGGGGAACTTAATAGGATGTTATTGTATATATGTGAATCGAAGAACAGATTAATGGGGGTGAAAAGTGAGGTCAGAGGAAGAGATTGAGTAAAGCAAAGGGAGGGCTAATCAAAATCTAACAGGATATAAATAAATCATATGGGGACTTCCGGTTAAGATGGCAGCTTAGGAACCACACCAAAACAGCATAGGGGAGAAAAAGCCAAAGAATACCCAGCAAAATACACACTTTTACTAAAAAGTGAGGTGTGTAAGAAATTAAAACAGAATCAGAGAAGGAGGAGAGATCCAGAGCATCCAGAGCCCACGCAGGCAGGCCTAAGTGGCTCCAGCAGTGGTGGCTTAGGCTCTGGCAGTGGCTGCTCTGGCAGAGGCACTGGCAGCGGCAGCAGAAACTGTGGCTCTGGCTCCAGCTCCAGCATTGGCAGCACCGGCTCCAGCAGCAGCAGCAGCAGCGGCAGCTCTGGCAGCGGCTGATACAGCAGCTGCAGCAAGAGCTCCATCTCCAACTCCAGCAGCAGCAGCAGCAGCAGCGGTGGTGGCTCCAGCAGCAGCAGAAGCAGTGGCAGTGGCAGGGGGGCTCCAGCAGCAGCAGAAGCAGTGGCAGTGGCAGGGGGGCTCCAGCAACGGCAGATCCAGCAGTGGCGGTGCCAGGTCTGTGGGGCCACAGCTGCCAGGATTGGATTGCCCCACAGGAAAAGCCAGTGCCCAGCTCCAGAAAACAGAACAGAGGTCCAGTGATCCAGCCAGCCTACTTGAACCCACAGGGCACCAAAGAGGGATGCAAGCAGAGTGCAGCATAGCTGAGACCAAAATCATCCAAAAAGATAACTAAGATTGCACCAGGGAAGGATCTCACTTGGTCACAAGCTGACTTGGAACCCTCAACAGACCAGAAATCTTAACCACTTTGTTGGTAGAGGATGTGGTTGTTATAATACCTACTCTGGCATAAATACTTGGTGCTATTTTTCATGGAATGTGTACATTGTTTAGTTAAATTTTAGAATCTGTCTGTATTTTGTTCCACTTAGCCTACTTGAACACTCCCATAGCAGGCAAACCCAACCCCTAGGAACACCTGTGTTGATACTCTGAGAGTCTTAAGAGCCACACCTAACACCTTAAGCTACTACCCTGAAGATATATAACATCAGATCGATTGATACAGCTAAGAATACCCAGCTAATTAGAAAATCAAAGCATTAACTTAATCAAAGATGCAAAAATATATACATCAAAATACAAGAAACACTAAAAATCAAGACAATATAAATCCACCAAAAATATTAATGCATCAGAAATGACCTCCAGTGAGAATGAGTTAGAGGAAATGCCTGAGAAACATTTCAAAAGAATGATTGTAAATATGTTCAAAGAAGTCAAAGAGCAAATCAAAGGAATCAAAGAGGAAATCAAAGGAATCAAAGAAGACACAGGACACCAATTTAATGAAATAAAGAAGTCAATACAAGACATAAATAAGGATGTAGAAATAATAAAGAAAAACCAGTCAGAATTACTAGTACTTGATGACCCAACAAAGGATAGTGGTAAGACCCTACTGCTGAAGACACCTTATGTGCTTGACAAACAAAATAGAATGGCATGGCTGGAAGTTGGAAGACAGTCAGTCCCCAGACAGTCAGCGCATCTAGTGACAGAAGGTACTACAGGGTTGACTGGGGGAAAATGACCAATATCTGTCCAAGCAACTCATGGTCTAACCTACTTAGCAGCAAATAACTTGTTATGATGCCCACACAAGTGCAATAGTGGCACACAGCCATGGTGGGGAACCAACTGCTCATAATTTGGCTAACTGATCTCCTCAGTGGTAGGGGACCCATAGCTGGAGCTGGGAAACAAGTCAGAACCATATCCAAGCATAAGCCCACTCGCCAATATCAAGCTACCATCAATCATGGGCTACAAGAGGGCCCACACCTATTAAATTCTCTATCAAAAAAAAGTAAGGGTTATCTCTTTTGTCCTGGTGCTAACTTACTCTCCATTGGAGAATCTGCTTCTCTTTTTCAGATAGATGTAGATCCTAAGGAGAGAGCCACCCCATCATACCACAAAAGGGCCCCGGCTGAAACTAAGAAAAATTGGAGAAACAAGCAAGGGTGCTGTTTTCCTGATGAACCGGATACCAGCACAAGGAGGAAGGAGATCAACACAGAGAAAAATCAACTCCTACCAAATCAGAGAGCCAGAGCCTCACAGTTCCCCAACACCTCATCACCGAAGCAGACCAAAGCTCAGGGCAATTTTGCGGAAGAGGGGCCGTAAAGAATGTCAGAGCCACATGTTGGGTCATGATATGCAGAGACATTTATCCTACTGATAACTGTGGGCTAACTCCACAGTGCATGACCCATATACCTCAACAAGGAGGGGCCAAGGGGAGGGGTAGGTCACGGATGAGCCTAATAATGGTACCAAACTGACTGTATTTGCTGAATACAAAACTAATTAATAAAGAAAAAGTAAAATACATAAATAAATACATAAAAAATGGAGTGCTATTTTAATTTCAAAGGAGTCCAACTTGAGAACAAAGCAGATTACCAGGAGTTAGGAGAGATATTATGTATGAAGAACCTGCTCTCTGTCTAATACCACGACAGAATTTTTTTCATTTACCTTATCTCATTTATTCCTTATAAAAATCAAATTGCACAGTGGCATTTACTATATGCTAGGTATGAGGAAAGTAATAAAATGTGAAAAAGCATTTGTCTTCAATATTAAATCAATTACATTGAAACATTAAAAATAAGAATTACTAGCAATGAAGAACACTGTTAATGAAATTAAAAACTCTGTAGAAAATCTCACCAGTAGAATAGATGAAGGGGAGGACAGAATATCTATGCTAGAAGACCAGGTGGCAGATCTAGCACAGTCCAACCAAAAGAAAGACAAACTAGTAGAAAAGTATGAATGTGAATTTCAAGATATTTGGGACACGATGAAAAGATCAAACATAAGAATTCAGGGCATAGTAGAAGGAGAAGGCATAGTAGGCATCTTCAACAAAATCATAGAAGAAAACTTCCCCCAAATTGGAAAAGAGGTGCCAATGCAGATACAGGAATCCTTTAGACCCCAGCCAGACAAAACCTGGAAAGAACCTCTCCTCGCCATATTATAATGAAACTACCAAACACACAATCCAAAGAAAAAATATTAAAAGCAGTTAGAGAAAAATATCAAGTTACCTACAAAGGCAAGCCCATCAGGATTACAGCAGATTACTCAACACAAATTTTAAAAGCCAGGAGGGCTTGGAGTGATGTATTCCAAGTTCTGAAAGATAACAACTGTCAATCAAGGTTACTTTATCCTGCAAAGCTATCCATTCAAATAGATGAAGAAATAAAGACATTCCATGACAAAAGCAGGCTAAAGGAGTATTGGAAGACAAAACCAGCTCTACAGAAAATACTTGAAGGAATCCTCCATGCTGAAGAAAAAGAAAAGCACACATATGAGGAACCTGGAAAAAACAAACAATACTCAAATACTAGTTAACACATGAGAGCAAAGGCAGAACCGGAACTATGAAAAAAATGGCAAACATAAATACACACCTTCAATAATATCTCTTAATATCAACGGCCTCAATGCCCCAACCAAAAGACATAGGTTTGCAGACTGGGTTAAAAAGCAGGATCCTTCAATTTGTTGCCTTCAAGGAACCCACATTTCTACAAAGGATGGACACAATGTTAGGTTGAAAGGCTGGAAAACGGTGTTTCAAGTAAATGGACCTAGAAAACAAGCAGGGGTTGCTATCCTAATATCTGACAAGGTAGATTTAAGTCCAACATTAGTTAAGAAAGATAAGGAAGGCCACTTTATATGGATTAAAGGCACCCTCCAACAGGAGGACATTACAATCCTAAACATATATGCATCTAATATGGGGGCCACCAAATTCATGAAACAAATGCTATTAGAACTAAGGTCACAGATAACACCAAACACAGTGGTAGTGGGTGACTTCAACACCCCACTCTCATCAATTGACAGGTCATCCTGGGAAAAAATAAACAAAGAGGCATCTGGACTAAATGAGGTCATAGGAGGAATGGACCTAACAGATATATACAGGACATTTCATCCAAATGCTGCAGAATATACATTCTTTTCAGCAGCACATGGAACATTCTCTAAAATAGACCATATATTTGGGCACAAAGCAAATCTTAACAAATACAGGAAAATTGAAATAATTCCTTGCATTCTATCTCACCACAATGGAATCAAACTACAAATCAATAGCACGAAAAGCTTTAGATCATACACAAAATCAAGGAAACTAAACAATACACTATTAAATGATGAATGGGTCAATGAAGAAGTCAAGAAGGAAACAAAACAATTCATAGAGTCAAACGATAATGAGAACACAACATACAAAAATCTCTGGGACACAATGAAGGCAGTTCTAAGAGATAAATTTATAGCTTTAAATGTCTATATTAAGAAATTAGAAAGGTCTCAAGTAAACATTCTAATGCTTCACCTTAAAGCCTTGGAAAAAGAAGAACAAGGCAAACCAAAAATCAGCAGATGGGAAGAAATAATAAAGATTAGGGCAGAAATTAATGAAATAGAAACCCCCCCCCAAAATCCAAAGAATCAATGAAACAAAGAGTTGATTCTTTGAAAGGATAAACAAGTTTGATAAAACCTTAGCAAATCTGACCAAAAGAAAGAGAGAAGAGACACAAATTAATAAAATTAGAGATGAAAATGCAACATCACAACAGATACCAGAGAAATTCAAAAAATCATAGGGACATACTATAAAAGCATATACTCCACAAAGTATGAAAATCTGAAAGAAATGGGTGATTTCCTTGATTTATATGACCTACCTAAATTAAATCAAGATGAGATTAATAACTTAAATAGACCTGTAACAAATATGGAGATCTGCGCAGTAATCAAAAATCTCCCAAATAAAAAAAGTCCAGGCCTGGATGGATTCACTGTAGAATTTTACCAGACCTTCAGGGAAGAACTAACGTCATTACTTCTTAAGCTTTTCCATAAAATAGACAAAGAAGGAATCCTGCCAAACTCCTTCTACGAAGCCAGCATCACCCTGATACGAAAACCAGGCAAAGATAGAACAAAAAAGAAAATTACAGACCAATCTCCCTCATGAACATAGATGCAAAAATTCTGAACAAAATATTGGCAAACAGAATACAAGAGTATATCAGAAAGATCATTCACCCAGACCAAGTAGGCTTTATACCAGAGATGCATGGATGGTTCAACATATGCAAATCAATAAATGTAATACATTATATAAATGGACTGAAGACAAAAATCATATGATCATCTCATTGGAGGCAGAAAAAGCATTTGACAAAGTCCAATATCCCTTCATGATAAAAGTCCTACAGAGCCTAGGAATAAAAGGATCATATCTCAATATAATAAAGGCTATTTATGACAAGCCTACAGCCAAGTAGGCTTTTTTTCCCACTAAGTGGGGAAAAACTGGAAGCTTTTCCACTAAAATCAGGAACAAGACAAGGGTGTCCAATGTCCCAACTTTTATTTAATATAGTACTGGAAGTCTTAGCCATAGCAATAAGGCAACAGAGGCACATAAAAGGGGTACAAATTGGAAAGGAAAACATCAAGTTATCATTATTTGCAGATGACATGATTCTACACATAAGGGACCCTAAAGAATCTACCAGCAAATTGTTAGAGCTGATAAACACCTACAGCCATGTAGCAGGATACAAAATAAATACACAGAAATCAGTAGCATTCCTATATGCCAGTAACAAACACACAGACAATGAAATCAGAGAAGTACTCCCATTCATAACTGCATCAAAGAAAATAAAGTACCTTGGAATAAACCTAACCAAGGAAGTAAAGGATCTCTACAATGAAAAGTATAAACACTCAAGCAAGAAATTGCAGAGGACACTAGGAAATGGAAGAACATCCTTTTCTCCTGGATAGGAAGAAACAATATTGTGAAAATGGCAATCTTACCAAAAGCAATCTACACATTTAATGCAATCCCCATCAAAATTCCAATGGCATTCTTCATGGAAATAGAAAAAAACAATCCAAAAATTCATTTGGAATCACAAAAAAACCTCGAATATCTAAAATAATACTGGGCAATAAAAATGAGGCTGGTGGTATCACTATACCTGATTTTAACCTATACTACATAGCCATAGTAGCAAAAACAGCATGATATTGGCACAAAAGCAGACATGTAGATCAATGGAACAGAATAGAGGACCCAAGTGTAACTCCAGGTTGCTATAGCCACCTGATATTCGATAAAAATGCCAAAAATACTCATTGGAGAAAAGACAGCCTCTTCAGCAAATGGTGCTGGGAAAACTGGCTATGTATGTGTAGAAGGATGAAAATAGATTCTTTTCTCTCTGCATGCATAAGAATTAAGTCCAAATGGATTAAAGACCTTAACATCAGACCGGAAACTCTGAAACTGCTAGAGGAAATAGTAGGGGAAACCCTTCAACATATTGGTCTTCGCAAAGACTTTCTGAATATAACCACAATTGCTCAGGAAATAAAGCCACAGATTGACTGCTGGGACCTCATGAAATTACAAATATTTTTTACAGCAAAGGACATTGTGAATAAAGCAAAGAGGCAACCTACAGAATGGGAAAAAATCTTTGCCAGCTATACATCTGATAGAGGATTAATATCTAAGATATACAAAAAACTCAAAAACTTAAATAATAATAAATCAAACAAGCCAATTAAAAAATGGGCTATGGAACTAAATAGAGAGTTCTCAAAAGAAGAAATATGAATGGTGTATAAGCATCTAAAAAATATTCCACATCCCTAGGCATCAGGAAAATGCAGATTAAAACTACGTTGAGATCCCATCTCACTCCTATCTGATTGGCTAGCATCATGAAAACAAATGACAATAAATGCTGGTGAGGATATGGAAAAAGAGGAACCCTTCTACACTGTTGGTGGGAATGCAATCTGTTCCAGCCATTGTGGAAATCAGTGTGGAGGTCCCTAAGACAGCTAAAAATTGATCTACCATATGACCCAGCTAAAGCACTCCTAGGCATTTACCCTAAGGACTCATCTCATTTCCTTAGAAGTACATGCTCTACCATGTTTATTGCTGCTCAATTCACAATAGCTGGAAAATGGAACCAGCCTAGATGTCCCTCAACTGATGAATGGATAATGAAGATATGGCACATTTATACAATGGAGTTCTACTCAGCAGTAAAGAAAATTGAAGTTATGAACTTTGCAGGAAAATGGATGGATCTGGAAAGGATTATACTAAGTGAGGTAACCCGGGCCCAGAAAGCCAAGTGTCGCATGTTTTCTCCCATATGTGGATCCTAGCTACAGATGACTGGGCTTCTGTGTGAGAAGTAAGAAGCTCAGTAGCAGAGGCCACTAAGCTAGAAAAGAGATATAAAGGGAAGAGAAAGGAAGGGAGGGGGGTACTTAATAGGATGGTATTGTATATATGTAAGTAGAAGAATAGATTAATGGGGATGAAAAGGCCCAAAATGAGGTCTGGGGAAGAGATTGAATAAAGGAAAGGTGGAGGGACAGCTAATCAAAATCTAAGAGGATATAAATAAAACATATGTAATCCTACTTTTTTGGACAATGGAACACTCAGGAGCCATAGATTGTTGCTAGAATATTTTCAGTGCCAGGGATGGGATATCTTCCAGTGAGTTGTTGGCCAGGGAGATCCCTGATGCCCCCAAAACATTATAGGCCATTGCTGAGGCCCTTGGTTTCCCACCAGGAATAGATGGTAAGACCCCATTGCTGAAGCCTCCATATACTCGGGCTGCAAGGCCACTGAGAAATCTTGCTGGATCTGGACTGATAACCTCCTCCATGTAGACCAGCTGACAGAAAGCTGGAAGAAGCCATTCTGCATGCAGTTCAATGGGAGTAAGAGAAATCACCAGTGTAGATACTCTCAGTGGACACTGCAAGCCTTATAATTGGCCAGCCAGGCCAAATGAGCCAACGGGTGCAATTTTGGCACATGTGTTATGGGGAAAACCAACTGCCCTCTAATTGGACTGGAGGCCTCCTCCATGTGAAGGGAATACATCCCTCATACTGAAAACGTAAAACAGGGGTAGTCATGAGCCCTAGGCATGTAACATCTGCTGTTGTCTGGCCAAATGTATGCACTATCCTTATCAAACTGCCCAGTAAGCACTTCTGTTAATGTTCACACCCTTATATTAATGCTACTCTCACTTTTGGTTTAGAATCTTCTGTTTTCAGATGGCAGTGACCTTGGGATGACTCAGAAGGTATCATGGTGATGGAAAGAAATGACCACAGTGCTCAATATTACCATATCTATATCACACCTTCCAAGGCTCAGCGTCTAATGTGGAAGAGGTGGCAGAAAGAATGTAAGAGCCAAAGGAAGGGTAGGACTCCATACAACATGCTCCCTCCCAACACAAAATGGCCTGGATATCCATGGCCTCACAGTGCCTGACACTACCTGCATAAGACTGTCATAAGAGGAGGAAAAGATCAAGACATCAAAAGTAAAAAAGCGACTGATTGAGATGAGGAGGAGGTATGATGGAGAGTGGAGTTTCAAAGGGGTAGGTAGGGGGAAGGAGGGTATTACCCTGGAGTATTTTTTATAATCATGGAAGTTGTTAATAAAGAAATTAAAAAATTAAAAAATATATACTATAAAAAATAAATCATATGCAATCCTACTTTTCTTGACAATGGAACACACAGAAGCCATTGATTGTTACTAGAAAAATTTGAGTGCCAGAGATGGGTTACTTTCCAGTGAGTTGTTGGCCAGGGAAGTCCTTGATGTCCCAAAAACATTACAGGCCATTGCCAAGGCCCTTAATTTCCAGGAATAGATGGTAAGACCCTATTCTTGAAGACTTCACATACCTGGGCTGCAAGATCACTGAGAAATCCTGCTGGAGCTGAGCTGAAAACCTTTTCCATGTAGACCAGCTGGCAGAAAGCTGGGAAAAGCCATGCTGCATGCAGTTCATTGTGAGAGAGTTTTTACCAGTGAAAATACTCAACAGTGTACACTGCAAGCCTTATATTTGTCCAACTGAGCCAACGGGTGCAATAATGGCACATCTCTTATGGGAAAACAAAGTGCCCTCTAATTTGACTGGAGGCCTGCTCCATGGGAGTGAATACATCCCTGATACTGAAAACCTACAAAGGCGTAGTCATGAGCCCTAAGGGTGTAACATATGCTGCTGTCTGGCTAAATGTATATACTATGCTCATCAAGCTGTCCAGTAATCACTTCTCTTAAGGTTCATACCCATACATTAATGCTACTCTCACTTTTGGTTAGAGAACTTTCTCTTTTCAGATGGCAGTGACCTTGGGATGACTCAAAAGACAGCATGGTGCTGAGAAGAGGTGACAGAGGAGTGCTCAGCAGTGCCATATCTCTCTCACACCTTCCAAGGCACAGGGTCTATTGTGGAACAGGTGGCAGAAAGAATGTAAGGGTCAAAGGAAAGGTAGGACTCCTTACAACGTGCTCCTCCAGACACAAAATGGTCTGGATATCCATGACCTCACAGTGCCTGACACAACCTACATAAGACCATCATAATAGGAGGAAAAGAGCATGACATCAAAATAAAAGAGGGACTGATTGAGAGGGGGAGGCTATATGATAGAGAGTGGAGTTTCAAAGGTGAAAGTGGGGGTGGATGGAGGGAGTTACCATGGGATATTGTTTACAATCATATAAGTTGTCAACAAAAAATTAATTAATTAAAAAAATCTAAATACCGATAACAAAGAGAAACTCCTTAAATAGCTAGGGAGAAACAACAAATTACATATAAAGGTAACCCCATCAGAATTACTTCAGACTTCTCAATGGAAACCTTGAAAGCCAGAAGGGCCTGTAATGGAACACTGCAACGTCTAAGAACTTTTTCTTCACACCTAAAATGCTCTACCCAGCAAAAGTATCCCTCATAGTAGATGGTGAATGAAAAATCTTCTGTGATAAAACTCAGCTTTACAACTAACTATATGACCACAAAGCCAAACCCGTGGAGGGTACTTCAGGGAATTCTCTACACAGAAGCATCAAATAAACAACCACAAGTTCCTACAAGAATAAGATTACAATAACCAAACTCAGAGAAGGCTCAAAAAACCATAAAGTCCAAGAAAACACCAAACCATATAGACCAACACAATATGGCAGGGATTAAATCAAGCTTCATAGTTATTACCCTAAATATTGATGGCCTTAATTCTATGAAGCTACTATCACTCTAATACTAAAGCCAGGAAGAGATGTCAATAGAAAAGAAAACTAGAGACCTATATTCCTGATGAAATGAGACACAAAGATCCTGAACAAACCCTCACAACCAAATTCAACAATACATCAAAAGCATTACCCACCTTGATCAAGTAGGCTTCATCCAAGAATGCAGGGGTGGTTCAACAGATAGAAATCTGTCAATGTAATTCACCACATGAGGAAGCTTAAACACAAAACCCACATGATCATTTTAATAGATGCAAAAAAGGCCTTTGACAAAATACAACATCACTTCATGATCAAAACATTGGAGAGAATAATCATGAATGCTTTCTATTGCAACGTAATCAAGGCAATATATAAAGGTCCTAAAGCCCAAATAATATTTAATGGGGAGAGACTGAAGGAATTCCCATTGAAATCAGGAACAAGAGAGGGGTGGCCCCTATCACCTCTGCCCTTCAACATAATACTCGAAGTCCTAGCTCAAGCAATATGACAGGAGAAAGAAATAAAAAAGGATACAAATTGGAAAGGAAGAAGTTAAGTTAGCTCTATTCACAACGACATGATTCTATGCATAAGTGACCCAAGAACCTCCATCTCAAAACTCTTAAAGGTGATCAACTACTTCAGCAAAGTAGCCAGATACAAATCAATGCACAACATTCAGTAGTCTTTCTATATGCAAAAGACAAAGATACAGAGAAAGAAGTAAGCAACATTGTACCATTTTCAATAACAAAAACAACACAAATATATATATATATATATATATATATATATATATATATATATATATACAGCTTTGAATAACAGTAACCAAAGATTTGAAAGACCTATACAATGAAAACATAAAAACACTCAAAAAAGAAATTGAGGAGGACTTGAGAAAATGGGAAGACCTCCCATGCCCCTGGATAGGCAGAATTAACATTGTGAAAATGGTAACCTTACCAAAGGCAATATATAGATTTAATGCAATGCCAATAAAAATCCCAACATATTTCTTCACAGAAATAGAAAAATTCATCTCAAAATGCATATGGAATGGCAGAAGGCCTTGGATGTCCAAGCATATCCTCAGCAAAAGAAACACCTCTGGAGGCACCACTATTCCTGATCTAAAGCTCTATTACAAACCCAAAGTAATAAAAATGACATGGTACTGGCATAAAAACAGGAAAAAAACAGAATCAAGGACCTGAACTTTGGGTCAGTTAGCTACAGCTACTTGATATCTGATAAAGGCCTTAACAATGTAGGCTGTAAAAACAGCATCTTCAACAAATGGTGCTGGACAAACTGGATAACCATATACAGGAAATGAAACTCAAGTCACACATCTCACCATGCACAAAAATCAAGTCGAAATGTGTCAAAGACCTCAATATGAGACTAGAAACTCTACTACTACTATAAGAAAAATAGGAGGAACTTTCCAATGATATAGGAGTGGGAAAAGACTTCCTGAACAAAAACCTCAGTAGCTCAGGAAATTAAACAATCTCTCAACCATTTGGATCTCATGAAGCTGAAAAGTTTTTTTCACAAACATACAATAACCAGGAACAATAGGTTACCCACAGAATGGGTGAAATTTTTTGCTGGCCATACACATAACAGAGACCTAATTTCAAGAATCTACAAAGAACTAAGAAACCTAAAAAACAAACCAACAAAAAGTCGAATAACCCACACACAAAATCAGGCAGATAACTGTATAGGGAGTTCTCAAGGGAAGAATTACAAATGACACTTAAGAAAATGTTCAACATCCCTAATCATCTGGAAAATGCAAATTAAAACAACTATAAGATTCCACCTCACCCCAGTAAGGATAGCAAACATTAAAAAATCTAATAAAAACAAATGTTGGTGAGGATGTTGAGAAATAGGAACCCCCATTCACTGCTGGTGTGAATGTAAGATGGTACAACCACTGTGGAAAGCAATATGGAGACTCTTAAAAAGGTTGATTATAGAGTTACCAAGAGACCCAGTTACTCCCTCACTGAGCATTTACCCTAAAAGCTCCATGCCTCCATTCAGAGAGACTTGCTCAAGCATGCTTATAGCTGCTCAATTCATAATAGCCATGAGCTAGAATCAACTCAGATGTCCATAATTAGATGAATGGATAATGAAGATGTGGTATATCTACCCAATGGAATTATACACAGCAGTAAGGAAAAATGACACAATGAAATTTGAAGAAAAATGGTCAAACTTTGAAGAGATTAGGGAACCCACCCAATCAGAAAGATAATTGTCCCATGATCTTACTCAGTTGTGCTCCTAACCTGAGTCTGCCTGGACCCAAGTGGAAATGGTACCATAAAATGCTATATCATGAAAGTCAGACCAAAAGGTTGAAACGTCATCAGGTCTCCAGAGGGAACACCTGAAATATAGGGCCCTAGAGAGGGTATGATGAAAGCTAACCTCAATCTTCTTCTGTTCTCTCTCTGCCTTCTCTCTTTCTCTTTTATATTACCTATCTTTTCCTCTCTTCTTTTCCCTCAGAAGTGGCCTGTGACTCCCAGTACCAGCATGTGGTTAACATCCACAATGAGCTATTGATCAGATCAGAGAGACCTACAAGGTTTCCCAAAGGAAGACAGATTTCTATCAGAGTACTTGATGACCCACCAAAGGTTAGTGGTAAGACCCTACTGATGAAGACACCATACAGAAGATGAAGTGACCTGGATGGAACCGGGAAGAGAGTCAGTCCCCAGAGAATTAGCTTGTCTAATGCCAAAAGGTGTTACATGAGCAACTTGGGAAAATGACCAACATCTTTCCAAGCAACTTGTGGTCTAAGCCACTCAGCAGCAAACAACCTGACATGATGATCACACAAGTGCAATAGTGGCACACAGCCGTGGTGGGTAACCAACTGCTCTTGATTTGGCTAATGGATCCACTCAGGGGAATGGAACCCATAGCTGGAACTGGAAACAAGTCAAAACTATATCCAAAAACTGAGCCCACTCTCCAACATCAAACTCCCACCAACCACGGGCAACAAGAGGGCCTGCACCTATTAAGTTCTCTCTAAAATAATAATGTTTATCCCATTTATCTGGTGCTAACTTCACTCTTTTTCAGATGGAGGCAGATCATTTTGAGAGAATCAGCCCATCACACATCACCAGGGCCCCAGCTGAAACCATAGTGTAATTGGGGAAATGAGCAAGAGTGCTGCTTTCTTGGTAAACCTGGTACCAGCACAAGGCAGAAGGAGATAGACACAGAGAACACTCAACTCCTCTGAAACCTGATATCCAGAGACACAGAGGCTCCCAAGACCTCATCACTGAAGTAGAACTAAACCTTAACCCTGTTACATAAAAAAAAATCATGCCACTGACCATAGTTTTCTATTCTTCAGTTGCTTCCAAACTTTGATTCTCAAAAAGAAGGAATAAGTTCCAAAATACATGACTAATATAAATAACAAGTGAGTTGCTATCATTTAGGTGAGTATTTTCTTCCTAGATCAGAGGAAAATGACAACTACATTGGTTGGGGCTGGCATCTTTGCAATCGGCCAATGAAGACTCATCTTCTTGATCCATTTCACTAACTCACCCACCTTCACTTTGATTCATAAGGTTGATGCTTACATCAGGATACTGAAGTACCATCTTAGTTACAAAGACAGCTGCCAAGCTAATACTTATCCTGACTGCTTTAGCGATAGCTCTTCATGACCCATCTCTTGAAAACTTCCTTTAATTTTATAGCTTTTCCATGCACACTTTAGTGTAATGCATTTTTTCCTATTATATATAAATTGGGTCTTTAGAAATGCCAAAGTCCAAAAGCTATTTTGTCAAAGTTACATTTATTTATACAATGCAAAATATATTACAATAGTTGAAACATTCCTATCAAAATTTTTCACAAACATGTTTTATTTGAAAACGTGACAATTCACATTCATTTTAGAAGCACAGTAAGTAATTATGGGTCACATTATTAGAAACCAGGAATGAAATATCTGTTCATCAGCTTCAACATAAAAATCTTGAGCCCCGACTCCTGGTTTCCCTGCTGCTGGTGTGGAGCAGTGGGACCCTGGGTACTGCAGCCTGGCTCCCAGCTCCTCTACTCCTGGTTTTGTCAGCTGGTGTATGCAGCTTGAGTAGTCCTGGGCTACTGGTTCCCAGCCTGTAGGTTCTCCATCTCCTGGTTTCCCTGAAGCTGTTTTTGGTAGGCTCGGGCTGAGATCTAGCCTACTTGTGCTGCAACAGAAGGTCAAGTAGGCATCAGCTTCCTGTTCCCTAGAGTGGAGAGGAAGGAACCTCCAGATTCCCACACAAAATGTTTCCTGGAAGGCTCACAATCAGGAATCTGCCTACAATCATCTCAACTCCAATCACATGACCCAAGCAGGCCAGATAATCCCAAGTGGAATCCTAGCTATCCCCTTGCCCTGTCTCCCACCAGTTACCACAGCCAAGCCCAGGACCAGTAAGTGAGTACCAGAGCATCAACAGGACTCTCCCTGGTCACTGAGTTGGCCAGACAGCCCATGGCCCCACCTAGAATTCCCAGGAGAGTGACTACAAAAGAAAGACCCACTCAGGCTCAGGAGCACCCAGTAAAAAACTGTGACTATACCATCTTCTCACTCCTACCTTGGCCAAAGCTGAATAATACAATAAAGGCACATTCCACAAGAGATAATAACTGCTCCATTCCAAGCAAAACAAAATAAAGACTTCAAGATGTGCAAACTCCAATTCCAGACAAAGAGTGCATGAAACTTAGTCAAACTATACAAATCTAAGTCACCCAGCCCCATGATGGAAGCCTCCACTGCAAACATAGAGCAAAATCTAGCCTTAGAACCCCAAGTGAAGTTATGACAACTATACTCAACAAACTTAATGAGGCCATGAGTAAAATGATGGAAGAATTAGTTGAGAACCGAAATAAACAACTCACAAAAGGTTTTAATGCATCATTGAATGAAGAAAACCAACAAAAAGAATTCAAGAATAAAATCAAAGTATTGCTGAAAGAAATGGAAATAAATCAGCAAAAGGAACTCAATACACATCTCAAAAAATTCAAGAAAGGGCTGCAGAGATGGCATAGCAGTTAATGTGTTTGCTTCTGAAGCCTAAAGACCCATGTTCAACTCTCCATGTTGCACATAAACTAGATGTACAAGTTGATGCAAGTGTGCAAGGCAGCACATGTGCAATAGGTGGCACATACCACTGGAGTTCTATGACTGTGGCTGTATGCCCTGGCATGCTAATTCTCTCTCTCTTTCTCTCTCTCTCTCCCTCTCTCTCTATCTATCTATCTCATTGAAAAAGGCCAGTCTGTTGGATTGCCTCAAAAAAATCAAGATGATCAAAAAGAACTTAATAGATTGATAAAGGAAATGCAGGAGAAAAAACAAATTAATCATTTCAATAGACAGTGGAATGAACTCAATGAAGATATGATCAAATTTGGGAATGAACTCCAACAAACAACTAGCAAATCTAAAAAGAAAATTAAACTGAAATTCCATAAAGAGATGGAGGTGCTGGAAAAAAAAAAACATTAGACAACAACAATGAAATACCTCTTTTAAAAGTCTCCCAAGAAAATCTCACAGAGTAGACCATGTGGAGGATATACTCTTAGAACATGAGTACAAGACAGAGGACATAGTTCAGCAGTCCAAAACTATGATAAATTTCAAAAAATTTGTACACTCTCAGATTTCCTTAAAGGGCAGTACATTGGCTAGGCTGTCTTTCCACAAAGTATCTTTGATTTATCTATGGTTGGTAAACAATGGAAAACAGTTCCGTCCACAACATGACAGATATGAAACAAAGGTACTGAGGAGGAATAAAGAGAAGATTTGTGTGGTTATACTTAAGGAATGTATGAATTGTTTTTCAGTAAACTGAAAATTAAACTCTGTATTAATTCACATATCTTTCAAAATACTCTGTTGCACAAAACACTAGTCTTAAAATCATTCATATCTGAGGCTAGGGAGATGGCTCAGTAAAGCCTGCTGACCAGGATACCCGCATAAAGCCAGATACACAAGTGGCATATTCATCTGGAGTTCATCTGAAGTGTCAAGAGGGCCTGGTGTGCCTATTCTATCTCTCTCTCTTACTCTTTCTATTTTCTTGAAAATAAAATAAATACCTAAAAAAATCCTCTCATTTTTCAAAGAATAATATATATTTATCAAAGTCTTTTGTGTGCCCTAAATATGATAATTTAAAATTTTCATGCATAAATTCTTATTATAACTAAGAATATATATGGCCTTTAACATTGAAAGAAATATACATGTAATTATTATATGACCTGTAAAGTACATGAAATTTATATATGCCTTTAAGATAGACACAAAATCTACATGAAAGAACATTAAGATAAAATTATCTTTTCTACTTCAACTCCTACCAAATCAGATATCCAGAGATGCAGAGACTCCCAAGACCTTGTCACTGAAATAGACCTAAAATGAACCCAACATGGCTCAGGGAAATTCACTGAAGAGGGGGCAGAAAATTGTTAGAGCCATAAATTGGGTCATTATGAACAGAGACATCGCCTCTCCCCCATAACTGATGGCCACCCCCACAATGCAATACCCACAATCCTCATGGGGGGATAAGAGGGAGAAGGATAACACATGCATAACTAATAAAACATTATCTGTTCTAATATTTTCTGTCCAAATTAAGGGGAGCAATCATAATCAAGGTCACTCATGCATTCTATATGCACACACACACACACACACACACACAAACATATCACCATTATTTAGCTGTCATAATAAAATAGTATTTTCTATATACAATTTATAATACCACATGCAATGGGAATAAAATTATATGCCAAGGGCTGCAGATATGGCTTAGCTGTTAAGGTGCTTGCCTGTGAAGCATAAGAATTCATGATTGAGTCTCCAGGTCTCATGTTAATGCTCAATATCACACATGTGCACAAGGGGGACATATACATCAGGAGTTTGTGTGCAGTGGCAGAAGTACCTGCCATGCCCATTTTCTCTCTCCTCACTCTCTCTATCAATAAATTTTTTTTTAAAAATGCCAGTAGGTGCCTGGATTTGCACTAAAGTTTTGCAAACACAATCCAGTGATCACCATCAGTCCTATGATTAACCCATAAGCAATTCATCTAACAAATTTTACAATAGAACCCTTTTATGCAAGAATTGAAATCCCAAGGCACTCTGAACATATATCACCAACCTACAACAGTGAAACTCACTGTGCTGATCATTGTGCATTTGTATTTGTGTAGAATAACATTGAAAAAATGCAAAACACATAAAGCACGGTCATTCAGAGATAGAAATATTTTTGTGGTCCAGAGAAAATGTTCAGCTTCCCATAGCTTCCAAAACAACCACAACAACAACAACAACAACAACAACAACAACAACAAAAATAGGACTGAAGTGATGACTTAGTGCTTAAAGCATTTGCTTGCAAAGCCAAAGTACCCAGGTTCAATTCCCCAGGACCCAAGTAAGCCAGATGCACAAGGTGGTACATACATCTGGAGTTCATTTATAGTGGCTAAAGGTCCTGGCACACCCATTCTCTATATCTTCCAGTTTCTCCCTCTATCTCTCTCTCTCCCCCCTCTCATAAATAAATATGAACAACCAAAGAAAATAAGTAGGGTTTTACAATGCCCATGTCCTTCTGCTTGCTGTGGAGATTTTTTCTTTAATTTTTCTCCACCCATACCTTCATTAAAATATCTCTCCTTGATTTAACACTGACCCAGAACCCAAGCTCCATAAAAAAAGGCATATTGGTTGGTTGTTCCCACTCTTCAGCCAAGATGTTGCATACTAGAGAGAAATCTAATAGCTCTGAAACTAGTACAAAAAATTTTTCTGGGCCCCAATGACTGGATAAATATAGAAACATGAAACACACACATATACACTCTCACACACACCAAGACCAAAAATATTTATATTACAAGTAGGAAGGGATCAGATAGATAGGGAAAGAGTGGTATTGGGAGGATAAGCACAGCAAAATACAATGAGGTGTACATGTGAGATTATCATAGAGGATCCCATTATTTCATAACCTAATGAAAAAACTAAGAAAAATAGAAAAAGAAAGTATAATGACAGTAAAAGGATGAAAAAGATGTATCATGTATCCATTGTGTTTTGAAAAATAATAAAGTGGTTATATTAATATCAGATAAGGTGGAAATCAAAAGAAAAGGCATTAGCAATAAAAGAGGGCTTAGCAACATTACAGAAGAAAAGGCTAATCCAGCCAGAGTCATAATAATCTGACGTATATACATACCAAGCAAGAGACATGGATCAATGACTGACAGCATTGAAAGGCAACATAAATACATGCAGTTGTTGTCTGGGCACTCACACTGTGCTTTCAAAGCTGACAGAATGGATAGACAGTCCTGGAGCAATGATGCAAAGGGCCTGAGTCAGAGTGGCAGAGACCATATTCATAGACTTGCCAAAGGAGACTACAAAGAACAGTGAACAAAGAGATAACTCTGAGAATCCAAACCTGAAAGTTCTTGCCACATGACCAAACAATCATTCAGGAAACTGAAGTCAACCAAGACTTCAAATGACAGATATTTCTCAAAGTGGCACCAAGAACACAAGACAAACCTGGACGGTAAGGATTCCTAAGGTTCACTCAAGTCATGAAGCTGAACAACCCAATCATTGACAAGGAATGGACAGCTAGAGCATGCTTTACACATTCTTTACCATCAAAATGAACTTCCTTAGGGTTGAAGCCAAGAAAACGTTCTTGCAGCTTGGAATTCTCGGCATTATAAATCCCAATAGCCAGGAGTTTTCCTCTTAGATGGCTTAAGCCAAATATATCCCTGAGTATTTTGGTCCAGAAACATAGTCTCGGTATATTTGTCTTCCAACCAAGAAAAAAATTGCTAAAGGCAATGGATTAATTTAATTAATTAATTAATTAATTAACTAAATTATTTATGTATTCATTCATTTATTTTACAGCTTGGATAAAAAAGAAAGAGGGGAGAGAAACAAATGTAATCTTCTCAGGCACACCCATACATTTGATTAGTACAATCTATAGAAAGGCATAGCCTATAGGCTCCATCCTATGTAACCGTAAATATGAGACTGCCAGTCACTTCCTGGGAGGAAGTAGATCTGGGTGCTTGTTGTATCCATTCTCTACTAGTGACTGACAATGCTTACACATTTCAAAATTAGCAGAGTTCATTATTGCTAGGTTCACTGCTTTGATAGGTGGAGAATGGAATTGTTTTAAGGTTTCTGGAGTCAGCTTCAGCTCCCAAATCATTCAATAAACTCATTAATGTTTTATATGAAAATGAGGACAGTATGATTACTAAACAGTGGATCACAAGTGTTTGCCTTTACCTCCCCTCCTTCCAGGTATTCAGCATAATATCAATTATAGTGAAAGAGGCTTTGGCAGGTCTGAATTATTGAGACCAGCATGCAAATCTGGTTTATAAATTGCTGAAGCAATCAGGATTGGATGAGAATTAAATGAACAGCCATAAAAATTAGGGGAGGTATCTTTGTCACTCAAAAGCAAATGTGGCAAGATTTAAGCTAAGATCAAGGCAATCTTCCAATGGAGAAAAGTTGACAAGGACATGTGTTATTCCCCCAAGCTTCTGGAGGCCTTTAAAGTCTGAATAGCTGACCACTGAAAGACTAAAAGAGTCAGTAATTAGAACTGAAGCAGATACTGTGGAGGAAGCAGATCTCTTGGAATGCAAAGCCAAAAGTATAGAGAACACTTAAGGAATGCTGCACAGAGAAGTAAACAACCAATCTAAAGACCCTATAAGAAGGTCACAATAACTAAAACTAGAGAACTCAAAACAAAAATACAAAGTCCAAGAAAACACGAAACCCCATAAAACACCCCAACATGTCAGGGATGAAATAAAATCTCATAGGTATAAATTTAAACATTAGTGGTCTTAATTCACACATCAAAAGACACAAATTAACAGGGTGGATCAGGAAAATAGACTGTAAGATTTGCTGTCTTCAAGAACCCAACCTCACCATTAAAGACAGACAGCTTCTTGGTGTGATATAAAATGATATTCCAAGCAAATAGAAATAAAAAACAATCAGGTGTTGCTATATTAATGCCTGATAAACAGACTTCAAACCATAAGTAATTTTTAAAAAAAGAACAAAGAGTGCCACTTCTTAAACTTCAGGGGAATCATCCAACAAGAAGACATCACAATCATGAATCTATATGCCCCAAACAGAGGTGTGTCCCATTTTATAAAATAAAACCTACTTGAAAACAAGACAAAAATAAACAACATCATAATAGCTGGAGACATATATATTCCACTATCATCAATAGACTGATCATCCAAAGAGAAATCAATAGGGAAGTAAAAGAGCTCAACAATACCACAGATCAACTAGACCTAATGGAGGTCTACAGAAAATTCTACCTGAATTCTATAGAGCACACATTGTTCATAGCACCCCATGCAACTTTATCATATATTAGACCACAAAGCCTGCCTCCATAAATTCATGAAAATTGATGTAATTTCCTCCATCATATCAGAGCACAATGCTGTACAGGTGGAAATTAACAAGAGACACTGCAGAAATTCCACCAGATCCTGGAGACTGAACAACACACATTTAAACAATAAAAGGGCAGTGGAAAAAAGTCAAAAAAGAAATTGTAAAATTTCTAGAATTGAATGGCAATGAGAACAAAACTTACTAAAACTTATGGGGCACAATTATGGCAGTCCTAAGGGGAAAATTCATAGCACTAAATGCCTTCATAACAAAAACAGAGAGATCCCAAATTAATAACCTAACCATCCACCTAAAGGCATTGGAAAAACAAGAAGAATCCAACCCATAGAGTTCCAGATAGAAAAAAAAATCAATATCAGTGCAAAAATCAATGAATTGGAAACTAAGAAAACAATAAATAAACTTGATGAAAAAAGGGCTGCTTCTTTAAAAAATGATTGATAAACCCTGGACAATTTGATCAAATTAAAAAAGAAGATATTTCAATTAAAGAAAATTAGAAGTGAAAAAGAAGAGGTAAAAACAGACATAAATGAAATTGGAAGAATCATCATGGCTAACTTCCAAAATCTTTACTCCACAAAATTGGATAATCTAGAAAAAAAAATGGATGAATTCTTAGACATATACCACCTACAAAAACTAAACTCAGAGCAGATTAATCTCCTAAACAAATCTATAACATCCATAAAGATTGAAAAGGTGATCAAAAACCTCCCCCAAAAGAAAAGCCCAGGACCAGATGTTTCTCAGCTAAATTCTATCAGTCTTACATTGAAGAATTGAAACAGATTCTTCTCAAACTATTTTACACAATTGTAGAACAACTCCCCAACTCCTTTTATGAAGCTAGCACCATCCTAATACCGAAGCCAGACAGAGATACAACAAGAAAAGAAAACTATAGGCCAATATCCCTAATGAACTTAGACACAAAGAACTTTGGCCAAATCCTCACAAACTAAATTCAACAACACATCAAAAGCATTATCCACCTTTATCAAGTTGGCTTAATCACAGGGTACAGGGATGGTTCAACATATGGAAACTGGTCAATGTAACACACCATGTAAATGAACCTAACCATAAGAATCACATAATCATTTCAATAAATGCAGAGAGAACAATTGACAAAACACAACGGTTCTTCATTATTAAAATGTTGGAGAGAATAGGCATGGAAGGTTTATATATCAACACAATAAAGGGTATATATATAAAGCACCTAAAGCCCAAATAATGCTTAATGGCTAAAGGCTCAAGGAGTTCCCATTGAGATCAGGGGTGACAGGGGTGCCCACTCTCACCACTGCTCTTCAAAAAAGTACTAGAAATCTTAGCCCAATCAATAAGACAGGAGAAAGAAATAAACGTGATATGAATTGCAAAGGAAGAAGTCAATTTAGCCCTATTTGCAGATAACATACACAGGAGAAAGACAACATCTTCAACAAATGGAGCCAGACAAATTGGATGACCACGTGTAGAAAAATGAAATTAGCCCCACTCATATCATCATACACAAAAATCAAGTCCAAATGGGTTAAAGACTTCAATAGAAGACCTGAACCTTCTCCTATTGGAATAAAAAAAAATGGGAGGAACTCTCCATGATATAGGAATGGGGAAAGATTTCCTGAACAAAACCCAGTACTCAGGAAATTAAACAATCATTCAACCAATGGGGTCTCATGAAGCTACAAAGCTTTTGCACAGACAACCATACCTTAACCAGAGCCAATAAGTTACGCCCAGAATGGGAGAAAATTTTTGGCAGCTACTGATAGAACCTTAATATCTAAAATCTACAAAGAACTCACAAAAGTAAACAATAAAAAAACACTCAAAAATGGGGCAGAGAACTGAATACACTGTTCTCAGAAGAAGAAATACAAATGGCTAACACACACTTAAGAAAATGTTCAATATCCCTAACCACTAGAGCAATGCAAATTAAAACAAGTATGAGATTCCACATTACTCCAGTAAGGATGGAAATTATTTTTAAAAATCTTAACAACAAATGTTGTCAAGGATGTGGGAAAAGTGAATACTGTTGGTAGGAATGTAAACTTGTACAACCACTATGGAAATCAATATGGAAATTCATGAAAAATAGAGGTACCAAAAGATCTTGTTATTCCCTTTCTGGGCATCTATCCTAATTGTTCCATATCTCACTACAGAGATATTTGCTAAGTCATGTTTATAGCTGCTCAATTTATAATATCTAAGACCTTAAATCAACCCAGGTGCCTATCATTGGATGAATGGATAACGAAGTCATGGTACATTTACACAATGAAATTCTAGTAAGTAGTTAAAAAATACAGTGAAATTTGTAGAGAAATGGACAGACTTTGAGTAGATCATACTTAGCGAACTCACACAATCACAGAAAGACAAATGTTTCATGGTTACTAAACTAGACCAGCTTTAGTTGCTGACATACCTTATAGGAAACTCAAGGCTCAGATAATAGGGATGAAAGTGGTTGAGAGAGGAGAATGGGAGGGTAGGGAAACATAAAACTGAACCCAAAATGAACTGGTACCATAGTAACATTTTTTTTTCTTGAAGATAGAATAAAACAAATAGCCCTCAACAGGAATAATGGGGGAACACCTGAATAGAAGTGCCCTGGAGATGGTGGGATGAAGTCTAACATTTTTTTCTTTGTCTCTGGCCTGTAATTCCCAGTACCAAAAACTGGTTGCTACCCACAATGAGCTGTTGATCCGATAGACTTACAAAGTCCCAAATCAAGACAGGCTCTGTCAAAGCATTTGATTACCCATCTGAGGCAAAAAGGTAAGACCCTATTGCTGAAGACACCATATGCTGCCAACACAGAGCATTGCAAGACCTGGCTGGAGTCTGGTAATAAACCAGTCCCTAGACAGTCAGCCCATCTAGTGCTGGAAAACACTATATGAGCTGCTGGGGGAAAGTGGCCAATAATTATCTGAGCAACAAGAGGTCTAAGCTACTCAGAAGCAAACACCCTCACAGGATGTACATGCCAGTGCAAAAGTGGAACAGAGCCTTGGTGGGTATCCAATAACTTTGTGATTGGCTAAGAGATCCACTCAGTGTATAGGAATCCATATCTGGAATTGGGAAACTAGTCAGAATCCTGCTGAGTCAATGATTATGCTCTGTAGTGTCAAGCTGTCACTAGTTTTTGGCTAAAAGAGGGCCTACATACATCAAATTCTCCCTAAACTATTAATGTTTGTCCAACATAAACTACACTGACTTCACTCTCCTTTAGAGAATGTATTTTTTTTTTCTTTTCAGAAGGTAGTGAGACCCAAGGAGAAACACCACCTCTCACACTTCAGCCAACTCACAGCTAAAACCACAGAGGAATTGGGAAGACAAGCAAGAGTGCTACTTCCATGGTGAACCTGACAGTTAGCACTGGGGCAAAGGAGAGAGACTCTGAAGACATGTAACACTTACCAAAGCAGAGATCCAGGGGCTGCCAAGAGCTCAGCACTGAAGTATACTTTAACGTACTCACCATGGCTCAGAGAATTTTATGGAAAGTGGGCAGAAAGAATGTAAAAGCCACAGGCTGAGATATCATGCACAGAGGCATTGCCTCCCCAAACTGATTGCTGTCCCCATAACATGTGACCCACTACCCCATGTAGAATACCTTCAACCACAGCAGAAAAACAACCCCAGTGGAATGGGACCAGGGATGATGGAAAACAGGGCACCAACACATATCCATACAAAATATGTTACTAATAAAAAAAGAAAAAGAAAGAGAGCCCTCCTGGAGCTAATCAGACACAGCCTGATGAGGTTCAGAGAATGGCAGGTGAGAACAGGTCAGGTCACCCACTGTCACATGCTGAGCTGAGGACTGATGGTTGCTCACATGGTGTCTTGGATGAGAAGCCAAATAGCCCATGGAGAATTACAGAGGATCATCTAGAGACTGATAAGGTAGTAATTGACATCGTTCCTGTGTGCTCAACATGCGTCTTTGGTAGACATAGTTCACAGGAACAATTCTATCTTTTCCTATTTTAGTAGAACGATTTTGCACACAGAGAAATGGCTCAGCTGTGAAGTGGGCTTGCTGCACAAGCACAAGGGCCTGAGGGCGTCTGAAAGACCTTGAGTTCAAAACTTCAGAAATCACATTAAAAACGATGTGTGCCCATATGTGTCAGTAACTACAGCCTCACAGAATGGCTGTAGTGATTATGGAATTACTCAGGCTCACTAACGTCAGCAAGTGTTCTGCTCCTCTGCCCTGGACAACACGGCCTACCACATGGGTTACCTCAAGGTCACATACACATGCATACACCACATACACACACACTCACATATCACATCACATTTTACATTATATATACATACTGTAAGTTAGGCTAAAACATATCTTGTTAGGCAGGTCACAGTCTCTCATAGGAGGACTGTCAACTGCTGTGACATGCATATCAAATTGCCTTCCAGCCTTTTGTGTATGGTTATACACATACACATCGCATTTATCAGGCTAGGATGCAAAGGCCAATTACTTATAGTGGTTTATGAATACTGGAAGAGATTCACACCATTGAAACTTTGAGAATGAGTGGTTGGTACATGGTGGCCCAATGTTAAAAAAAAATAGAAAATCCATTATCATCCTCTGCAGGGGTCATGGGACATTGTGGAAGACGTGACAGAAAAGACATAAGAACCAGAGGAATTGGGTGAAGTGTTGATAAATAGCCACTTTCCCCTGAGTATGACATGGCCATAGGTCATGGAGCAGAGATGGCTGAGATGAGCTACTGTATCACTTAGATCTATTCACAGCCTGTCAACAAGCAACACAGTGGAGATACGGGTTGCTCTGTAGTCATAGCAGTGAGGCTGCTAACATTCCTTCGAGGAGAGTCATTGGACCCTCCCCTCACATTCCAGATATTACTTACCCCTTCCAGCCTTCTGAATGTCCCTGGGCGTGGTGTGTATGTAGGCTGTGGAAAGTTACTGAGGGCAGGCCTCCACTGAAGCAGCTTCCCTGAGCCAGCACCCATGCTGCAGTGGGAACTTCAGAGATCCGACATTTGTTGAGTCAAACATGCTTCTATAAGAACCCCACAACAATGCTGCTCTAAGTGAATTATTGATATTATAGAGGTCTATGTCTGCATATCTCTTAGTTTATGATAAAACCACCACTGATAATTGCCAAACACTTTAATAGTATGTGTTACACACAGCAGGGGAATTAGAAAAACTCCAAGTCAACCACTATCAGTTCTGTTATCAAGGTCAAAGAGTTGCTCTTCATACGTAATGACAATAATGCCTACAAACACTGAACCACAGGACTAGCATGGTGGTCCCTTCCACACAGAGACACAGCGAGCCCACAGTGACATGCAACATTAATGGGCAGAACACACTGTGTGGGCAAACTGCTAATAATAGGACAGTGGAAAATCATTGAACCTCTATAAACTGTGAACTTTGTAACATAATTTGATCATAACTCTGAAGACACAAGTTACTTAAAAGGTTATCATAATTATTAAATTTAGAGAAAAATCAAACTTTTGGCAAAAGGACAAAAGCATGTATGACCATGATAAGTTAGCAAGTTCAGGCCATGATATCACATTTATGACATGACATTATTTATCCTCAATATTGCTAATCAAGCAGGCATGTGTTTATCTTTTTTATTTATTAACAATTCTCATAAATGCATGTAACATAATTTGACTTAAAACCCCTCATAATAAATCTTCTTGACAACATTCCTGTCACACTTCTATTTAACCCTTTTTCCTCACTAGAGACTTTTCTACTTTGATGCCTCTTTATTTCTTGTGTGGGTATAGCCAACTGAGCTTAATTAGGCTGACTTCAGGGACATGGGTGGGAAATTATTAATCACATATGATAAATTATAAGGATGTTGAACATTTAAAAAATTTGTTAAAATTGTTAAGTACTTATACTTCTTTTTAAAACTCTGTTTATTTCCATAGGTACTTTTTGATTGGATTATTCATTTTCTTGATATTTAGTTTTTCAGTTCTTTGTTTATTCTAGATAGTAATTCTTTGTTGTATGTGTAGCTAGCAAAGATTTTCTCCTATTATATATGTTGCCTCCTAGCCAAGTTGATAGTTTTTTGTTGCATAGTAGTTTTGGGTTTTTTGTTTTCTTCCTGTGAGGTCCCATTATTTGGTTGTTTGCATTATTTTTTGGGAAGAGCCCTGCTCAGAAAGTCCTACTCTATGTCTAAATACTGAATTCCACTGCCTGCTCTTTTCTCCAGCTATTTCAGAGTTTCAGATTTTACATTGAGGTCTTTGAAACATGTGGAATTTATTTCTTACAGGGAGAGATAGGATGTATTATAATTCTTCTATAAGTAAGATATCTAGTTTTCCCAGTACCACTTATAATGGGCTTTATTTCTGGGATATGTTATTTGTACCTGTATCAAAAATCAGGCAGCTGTCTTTACCTGGACTTAACCCTGGATAATCTCTCCTATTCCATTAGCCTACATTCCGGTTTTGTGCTAGCACACTCCAATTTTATGACTATGGCAGCGTAGTATATCTTAAGATCTGCTATGGTGATACCTCCAGTAGTATTCTTTTGCTCAGGGGTATTTTGGCTATTTCAGGTCTTTATTTGCTTCATACAAATATTAAGATTTTTGCCTATTTCTGTGAAGAATGGTATTACTGGAATCTTGAGTTGGAGTGCAGAAAATCTATAGATTACATTTTGATTGCACTGAATCTGTAGATTACATTGGTAGGGTGGCTATTTGCATAGTATTTATTCATTTGATCTATGAGCATGGGAGATCCTTTCATCCTCTAGTGCCTTCTGCAATTTCTTTTTCGACTTTGTAAAGGTATATTCATGCATTAATTAGGGTTATTCCAAGGAAATTTGAAAAGTGGCTTCTATGAATTAAACAGCTGGCATAACTCTTTCTTAGTATATCATATGGTCATACAAACAGGTTTCTGATATTTGTGTATTAATTTTATATCCTGCCACTTTTTCAAGAGTGTTTATCATGTTCATTTTTAGTAGGAATAAAGACAAAGCAAGGAGATGTACTTATCATATCCTGTACAAAATGCAATAGCAGATGTTGAGCTGAGCTTACAATTAGAAACTAGTAATGGTCTTTCCACTGAAATCAGTAAAAATTCCAATGGCTTTAAACTCATTGAAGAAAGAAAAAACTTAAACATCCTTGAACAGAATTAAATTAAGATCCCAATGTTAACAAAATACAAAGTACCTTAGGGAACAGATCAACATGTAGGAAGTCACCCACTTCTCAAACTATGAATATGTGCAAATATAATTATTGAAATAATTATTTACATTGAAAATTATTTATTCCTCCACCCCAGATAAAGAGGACCATAGGCTCTTGTATCAGGGGGACCCTTGTACCCTCACATGAACAGATCAGCTCAGAGTGATTTCAGTCCTTGTAGCACGGACATGTCAATTGCTGGTGTTGAGCCTGCTCCTGTGGGAGATCTTGGCCTCTGTACTTTTGCAGGCCTTGGTGAATGGACACTGCCAGTTGACACTTGGGGACCCATTTGACCATGAAAGTGCCTTAACTGACTACATTAATATTGTCTTTTCAGATGCATGCAAGGCCTTTGTGAGTACCTCACCTACTCCCCATTTCTTCCCCCAAAGGAGCCATGTGCCAATGACTGAGATACATGGTAGCTAAACTGAGAAAACATTATGAGCCATTTTTTAAATGACGTTCCTCACAGTGAAATAAAACAACTAATAAGAAGAGCAAAGAGAATGGGATAATTTCATGAAATCTCCAAGTTTGCAAAAAAAAAAATGCAAGGGTATTTAATATTTTTCTCTCTACCATGTTTTATTTTTTAATCTTTAATATTTATTTGTTTATTTGACAGTGAAAGAGGGAGAGAGAGAGAGAGAGAGAGAGAGAGAGAGAGAGAGAGAGAGAATTGACACACCAGGGCCTCTAGCCACTGCAAACAAACTCCAGATGCATGTGCCCCCTTGTGCATCTGACTAACCTGGATCCTGGGAATCAAATTGAGGTCCTTTGTCTTTGCAGGCAAACACCTTAACCACTAAGCCATCCCTCCAGCCCTGTTTTATTTTTAATTATTTTGCTTTAATTTTTTTAAAGACTTTTTAAAAAATATTTTTGTTTATTTATTTGAGAGCGACAGAGAAAAGGAGGCAGAGAGAGAGAGAGAATGGGCATGCCAGAGCTTCCAGCCTCTGTAAACGAACTCCAGATGCATGGGCCCCTTGTGCATCTGGCTTACTTGGGCCCTGGGGAATTGAGCCTCGAACCAGGGTCCTTAGGCTTCACAGGCAAGCGCTTAACCACTAAGCCATCTCCCCAGCCCTTTAATTTACATTTGAAATATAAAGCCTAAAGTGGTAATTGAAGAGCTCTGATTCCCTCTTTTTTGTCTGAGAGATATTTTTCCATGGCATTCTTCACTTAGCACCCTACATATATGAACACTGCATTGCACTGAGTGTTGGGAATTGAAAAGAAAATAAGTGAAGGGTTGAAGATATGGCTCAGCAGGTAAGACTGCTTGGTAATCAAGTATTAAAGGGATCTGAAAGGGCCTTATTCATTCCGGATTTAATTTTCCATCATTGACATGAGCAAATGAGCAATACCATGCATGACTGCAACCTCAGCCCCTTGGGGAGAAGAAACTGGATAATTATTGGGGGTAGCAAACACCAGAGTTCTGAGGGTAGTGAGAAATTCAGTTTTAAGGAAATAAATCACACTAGCAAAGAGGGAGACACCTGACTTTCTCAAATCTTGTATGGGGGTGTGATATCTGTATATGCATGTGAATACACCAAACTCACCCCACACTATATAGACAATACTGCAAGAGTGGGGGAGAAAGAGACAGGCAGAGAGAGAGAGAGAGAGAGAGAGAGAGGGAGGAAGGAAGAAAAAAGCTGAAGCAACGGAGAAATGTAAAGTGCTGGCTCTTAAGAACCTAACCAGATCTAGGAGTCCTTGAATAAAGAATTTAGGAGCACGATTTTATACTTACAATAAAAGCACTTGGTTAAAACTGGAAACAGCTATTGATGTTGGCACTCTGAAGGCTGCAAGTTATCTTCTAAGTCAGCCAAGGAGGCCAGGGTAGCTGAGGGCTTCAGTACATGAATTAACATACAGAGAATGCAACTCAGTGTTGTAATAAATATATTTACATTGTTCCTGTCACTCACTAGAGTTTCTATTGGTTGTCACATTTTTTTTTGGTTGTCATTTTTGAAAGTCCATCTTTTAACTTCTTAATCCTCTTAACAGTCTTCTATATTTTCAAAAAATTTCTGAAAGCTAGCTAAAAACTAAGTGTTATAAACAATAATCCTATTTAAGTGAATACCATTTTAATAAACTGATTCCTATTTAGACATTGATCTACATTTTTGTATTTTTAATAGTGTCTTACAAATTTCTTAAAATATTATGTCAAGTTTCTATGATAATAATCACCAAAAGTGAATTTTGAATTTATGATGGAGCTAGTAGGTCAAAGTGTACAGATTCAGTGGTGTTTGAAGAAAAAGGTATTATTTTATAGTCTATAGTTAAGAGAAATCTATCACTGTGCACCAACAGAAGTATGAGCTTAATAAACACATGCAGGGCTAGAGAGACGGCTTAGCGGTTAAGCGCTTGCATGTGAAGCCTAAGGACCCCGGTTCGAGGCTCGACTCCCCAGGACCCACGTTAGCCAGATGCACAAGGGGGCACATGTGTCTGGAGTTCGTTTGCAGTGGCTGGAGGCCCTGGCGCGCCCATTCTCTCTCTCTCTATCTGCCTCTTTCTCTGTCTGTCACTCTCAAATAAATAAATAAAAATAGCAAATTTAAAAAGTAAATAAATAAATAAACACATGCATTCACACACTATGGCACTGACTCAAGCAAAGGGAAAGAAGATCCAGAAGTCTCAGTGCTTTGGAGCTTTGCTATTTTTACAGTTTGATCCAAAATAGTAATATAATAAAATATATATTTATTTACTTATTTAATTATGTGAGAGTGAATGGACACATCAGGGCCATTTGATGCTGCAAATTCAAGAGTCTTAAGTCCCCTGTTGGTTCTGGTTTAGGTGGGTCACTGGAGAATCAAACCAGAGCTCAGGCTTTCCAAGAAACATCCTGTAATCTTGATGAGCCATCTCACCCAATAGTAGTATGTAAGAGAAACAACAAACAAAAAAATGTAGAGAGCAAAAGAATTTGTGGAGCTAGATAGTTAAGTGAAAAAAAAAAAAAGAAATTACAGATCTGAATGAGAAAATTTAAAGGATTATATTCTTAATTTCTTAATTTTAATTTTTATGCACTCTTTTTTCTTAAAATTTACATATCAACCAGACACATTAATTCTCTGGTCTAGAATTCATTTTCTCAATTTTCATTCTCCAACTAACTGAATTTTTTTTTCACTATTTCCAGCATGGACATTATACCCTAGGCAGCGGCTTTTCCTGCAGGGTTTCCATGAACTGCTAAGATGTTCTGAAAATGAAGAGGCATGTCCAACATAGAGAAGTAAGTCCTCACTGGGTTTCCATCAAAACATTTGGAGCAGTGCACTGTCTGTGTTGTGCTATTGATGTCCACAAGCACTGTAATTGCTGTGGTAACCACCCATGCAGAGGACTGCAGAGAAGAATCAAAGAACAATCCCTCTACACAGCTTGTGAAGTATAAGTAAATGTAAATGCTATCGTATTACAACACATCCATAAATTTTTCCGGAAGTCCAGATTTTAACACCTGCCTTGCCTTGGAATTATGCTCATTGTTCTATGGAAAACTGAATTGTACAGGGCTGCCATGATTAACTTTATGTTCATGGATTGTCTAAGGATCACAAACACAGCTTCCTTATTATACATTACCAATGGTTTAACAATTGGTAGCATTTTATTTTCTGAAAACCACACCATCTCTTCTTGATTTTAAAGACTCTTCTACATCTGCTTCTCTACCTAAACCATCCTCCTTGTCTTCTTTGCCTTCCCCTGGGTCTGTACAAACATGTCCCCTGAATATTCTAGACAAAGTTCACATGGTACTGTTGTGGCCTCTGACAGAAGAAAAAGGTCTACATATCTTTTCTATATATTTTATTTGTCTCTGTGTGTGTGTGAGAGAGAGAGAGAGAGACAGAGAGAGAGAGAATTGGCATGCCAGGGCCTACATGCCAGACGTATGTGCCACTTTGTGAAGCTTGCTTACATGGGTCCTGGGGAATCGACCAGCTTCATAGGCAAACGCCTTAAGTACTAACCCATCTCTCTAACCTGTCATCCACTTATCTTGATAACTACACTTAATAAATATTACAATTTCTCTCATATGGTTGCCTTCTACAAAAGTCTTAGCATAAATTCATATCATCTTGTATGTACACATAACACAGCTACTTCTGGTCTCTTCTCTTCTAGTTATGCCTTCATGTATCAAACTGAAAAGGCCCTTTGCCTGTTTCTCCTAGACTGGTAGAATTGCTGCTCTAAACACACCAGTTTTCAGAGCCCAAGTTCCACAAGATAGTTGATAAATTCAGTGGGAAATGTCCATATAAATGTAAGGGAATAGTAAGAATTTATAGATGGAAACATTGTTAAACTCATATACTGAAGATATTGTAATATCTCAAAACTTTTGGAAGTATGCCACAAAACCAACAAAGTTTCAGGTAGAAAATGAGTATAATTTTGTCTGATAATTATATTCCATGTTTTTAAACTTCCAGAATAATGGTGATTTCCTAAATGTGTTTTATGCTTTATATATATATGTATTTTTATGTATATGAAATATATACATATATGAAATATGTATATATATTCTATTTACACTCTGAAAGATTTTCCTAGTATGAGGTTTGCTTGGAGTGATGAATACTTGCCAATTCTACAGCATAAAATCAGTTTTTCTTCTTGCCAATTCAATTTTCATGAGCATAACTATATAAAAATGATGAGAAATTTCAGTATTTGCTTTTTTACTTTGAAATTGTATTTTGCTGGAAACAAATTATCAAAGCTGGTTAGGACCCACATCTACTACCTTTATGTAATTAGTATCTGGAAATGAATATTTCAGTATGTTCAGTCAAGTCAAGATATTTTCAATAAAGTCAAGCAATCCACAGAAGAGACCCAGAAAACTGAACATCTAAATTTCTTGCTTCTAGAATGTATAAGTTGGGTCCAATGATCCCTGTGGGCTCATTTCAGTGAAATGACACAATTGTAGCAACACTGATATTTAGATATGGGTCATCCTGTACATTGGATATTGTGTAGACCCATCCCTGGATTCTTCCCACTTGACACTCCCTTTTTCTATCTCAGGTCGATTAACACAACTCAAAATATCTCTAGACATTTTCATGTCTCCTGGATAAGTAGGATTCTCCCACTTGAAAACAACTGATCTGAGAGTCTCTTGTGCAGGAATCTTCTAAGGCAACGATTCTAATCTTCTCAGGTCTGTGTTGCTTTGCTTCTGTAAGCTAGACATGAACACATGACAGCTCAACTTAGATAGCATACCTATGACACCAAAAAAATCATATTCTCCAAACACAATTTGCTGAAATGAAGCATGGATTATATATACTTATATGAGCTAGGAGAGTTGCTACTTACAGGAGCATAGTTGAGTCAAAGAAAGCTGCATTTCTGAAAGGACTCACCACAGCCTGGGTGCTGACAAAGCAAAGGGGTTTCAACAGAGTTTTACCGTCAGGTAATTTTTATCTGTTATATACCTCAGTAAATGTTTCTAAGGCCGCTTACAGCTGGGGGCAAGAGGAAGTAATATTTGGAATATCTGGGAAGAGTTTCAGGACTGCTCTGTCTCTGCAGGTGTTAGCAGCCTCGTCACCACTATCTTATACTCAGAATATCTACATGGCTTTGTCTTTTGCTGAGCTGTGTGTGGATCCATATTATATTGTCAACCATTACAGCCATGTCTGCTCTATTAAAAAAAGATAGATATTTCATGTCAGAGTATAATAAATTGTCCCCAACACTTTAGCATTTTCATGTGGTTCTAACATATTTCCACCACTTTGAAAATGTTCCCTGATCCTCTAATGGTATTACAAATGTACTTCTTTTTTGCAAGCCTGGGGCCATCAGGACACAGTATTAGTCACTAATTCTCAGTAGTTTATCCTTATTAATCTCTACCAGTATCCACGGAACAATGAAAGTGTTTGCTTCTATACAACAGGCAGAAAAGCACAGTAATGTATAAGAATAGATGCTTAGAGGCAGTTTGATAGTAATATTTCATCAATTTATCCAAAAAGTTCATGGGATTCCATAGTTTAGCCTAGAACTTAAGCCATGCTGTCAATACAACTATGGTAGGGCTTGACTTATATCCAATCAGAAAATAGTTGTTGAACTCATAACGGTTTTACCACTGTTGAACCTGTAGTTAAATTTTACCAAGTTTGGTAATGTTTTTTGACATGTGGGTGAGGAAAAACCTAGAAGCAACTCAAACCAGAATGCATCATACTGTCTACTGACACAGTGAAAAATCCAGTGGAATCATCCAACTATGCCCATGGTTTGTCTCTACAAATCATGAACCCTATCAAAAGAGGCTTCTGAAATAAGCTCTTTCCCCTTATGTCTGGAATGTATGCAACAGCAGTGACAAGAGCATGCAGGGAGTAGATGGGCACTGGGGCCTGCCTGGTCAACAAGTCATGGGAAACTAACCTATGCTGGATTTGTGTTTTCAATATCCTTATGGTTGTTGGTTCCATCAATGCCTACCACGCATGAAGTCTTCTTTTGGATTCTTCACTACTGTAATTACTTTTCTTGATGATACATTTCTAACTCTTTAGGACAGTGGATTTTTCATTATATATTGAAACCCTTTTCAGGTGGTTAGCAGTGTCCTAGAAGGCCTACTCTTTCCTACTTCCAGCAAACTCAGTTTGTTATTGAATTCAGCACCTAAGGGGAATTTTAAAAGTTTGCAAATTTATACGAAGAATAAACATATCTCACTGCTTATTTTGTTTTCTACAAACAGCAATGGCATGTAAACAATGAGGATAGAGAAGGATTACATTGTTTAATACTCAACATTACACTATTATTATGGTTAACAGTAATTATTAATTTTATGTGATCTACAGTCACCTCGAAGAATGTTGCCCTAGGAAGCCACATAATATCTCAAGCTTGTTGAAGAACTTTGTAGCATCATAAGCATGATATATGTTTCAATGATTTATAGCCATGAAAGATAATGAAAGAAAGGGCTCATTGAGGTATATCTAAATATTCTACAGAGCTGTTGCAGATTGGCACTGTGTGGCAGGGTTGGTGACTATGAAGACATCTTGAGTTCATCAACATGTTAACATGAAGGATAAAATTTTGTGGAGAGTTCAGAACATTTGAAATGCGAAGATCCTGGGATTTCTGCTGAGGAAAGGTACAAACATGGATGAGACACATACACTGTGTCCAGCATCTTACATTGATAGCCATGATGAATCATATGCCTTTGTATTTTAAACCAAAATAAATTCATCCTCCCAAAAGTTCCTTTTGTCAAATATTTGGTCAATGTAATGGAAAGAAAATAATGCAACCAACTATCAGTCCCTAAAAGCCATTGGTGTTCTTCAAGTCAGGTCACTTCCACAGGGGCTTTATGCTGCTGAGGTAGTCACAATCTGTACTACTTGGACCAGACAGGAGTAAATGATGAACTGTATCCATCTTCATCTGTAGACCTGTGCAAGTCAACTGATGCAAAGTCTCTGTGGCCCCGGTATGTCCATGTGATTAATAAGTTTTTATCAGCAACTCTTTTCTTCTGGAAGGGCTCAATGTTAGGAGCAAAATGTACTTAGATGGTTCCTATTTCAGACAAACAAATAAGTTCAATTTTCATTTCAGACCCTCGAGCACTACTGTCCAAGTCTGACATATATCACGTGCAACAGCAGGACATCTACATCTACCATAATTTGTTGCACTTGAAAATGAATACTATATGATATCTGTAACAGGGACGATTGCATGCCTACAGCACAATCCAGATCCTGTCACCTTCATTTCTCTATCTACATACCATTCACTGTTGCTTAATATCCATGATGTATTTCAGGATGGTCAATGAATTGATGTTCACTGGACTTCTGAATATTAAGAAGGGATCAAGAACTCTTTATAACAGTAGGAACCCAATTACCCTGTGTGTCCTTGAAAGTAACACTGGACTTTCCATTAGGCTCTGGTCTGGCATGATTCCCACTCCACGAATTCCCCTCCTCCATATTAGCAGGTACAGGGCGAACACATTGACTTGCCAAAGGCAAAACTTTTCTGGGGGCTCCATAACCATCACATCTGTATTTCTATCAATATTTCCTGGGAATTAATTCTTCTGTACCATGCCAATCCAAGCCACTTTCTTTTTGTGTGATTCTCATTTTCTAATCAGCCCAATTTATGAATAATTACTATCACTCAGATTCACCAAGCTTTCCTGAACAATCCATGTGTTCCTAGGTTGTAAACCTTGTTGAAGATGTATTTATAATAAAAAAAATATCTTGAGTCCCTCCTTGCAATTATAATATGATTGTCTTTCCCCTCATCCTCTGGGGTAGCTCTAGTCACATAACAGGGAAAGGAGACCTGGTCACTTGCTATAGATTTATTTTCCTCCTTCTTCTTTATTTCCATTAATTTAACTGTCATATGAGATGGAGAATTAGGAGAAATGGGTGTTCTGACAGCATTGACTTGAAAAGAATGCTAAAGATTTATAACTGACTAGGACTCAAGTTGAATTAATTTTGAGGGGCAGATGCCTCTCTCATGTTATAAACTAAAGTTTTCCTCAAACACCCACCACAGCAGATACCTGGCTACATTCCCCACCACTCCTAAGCTCTGACATTCTTTATAATACCTGAGGCATTCTTTATAATACCTGAAGCTATCGCCTTACTTGTGAGGCAAACTGTTAAAGTTCATCACTGTATGTACTCTGTATCAACTGAGTCCAAAAATGTCAAGCATCCAGACCAGACCACTGCAGTGGCCCTGATAATGCTACTGACCTCATGGCTTCTGCACCAGTTCTCTTCTCCTCTTGTCTACCCATATCCAGAGTAGCCAAAAATTCAATATCATAAGACATTCATCTGAGTAATGACATGCTGTTCTAAACCTCTTCCTCAGCCCATAAGTCATGCTTCTAACAAACAAGAAATAGTAACAATAGAAAATTACTTATTTCAGTCTGTAAAGAAGTGATGAGCTGAGGCTCAGTCAGCTTGTCAACTGCCTTTGAGTGAAATAGGGTACAAGCTTATCTCACTGTCAAATTACCTTAAAATATATTGGGATGTCAGTCTATCTTCACAATACGTGATGTGGATTTTATCAGGATTTCTAGACAATGTGAGATAACCCAGTCAATATCCTCATAAATGCAATGTAAATGTGTATGGGTGAAAAAAGGGAAAGTGGCTGGGGCAAGAGGTAGGAAGGGTAAAGAAAGTAAAATAAATAAAATGAATAAAATAGTGGCGATAACAGATAAAGTTAGGATATTAACATGAATAGAAAGTCCCACTTGATGTTGTTAGCAATGACTAACTTGAATGAATACTAGAGAACTATCATTTTCTTCCTAATGACAATGTGTCTATTTTCTTCATCTATAGATTACTAAATATGATTGCATTTGAATTAAAGGTTCAACATTAAGAAAAATAACAGCAGTGAATATATAAACAGAAAAAAATGCCTAAAAGTAGATTGATTACACAATCCAGTATAGAGAAATGATTCAATAGAATAAAGAAAATTGTATTGTCCTAGAGATTCCGCTGACTTTATGGGATGGGGTTGTATAAGTATGTCAGTCCAAACTCAGGTCTTCATACTTGCAAAGCAAGCACATAGCAAAACAGAACCATTTCCAGTGCCTTGCAAAGCATTATGTTTAGTTGTTTTTCTGTTTTGGATACCTAGGTTGGTTTCATAGTTTAGCTATAGTGACAAGTAGTTAAATAGACATTGATGTGAAAATATCACTGTGATTTTGACTGGGAGACTCATGTGTCCAGGAGTGGTTTATGTGGGTCATATTATAGGTGTAATTTCATTCTTTGAGGAGCCTCCATATTGATTTCCATTGAGGCTGGACTTGTTTCCATTCCCAGCTATGGTTAAGGAATCCTCTTTGCGTCCTTGCCAAGACTGGTTAACTGGCTTATTGATTATGGCTATTTTGATTGGCATAAGATGGAATATCAATGTAGTTTATTTAAAAATTTCTCTGTAGGAAAGTAAGGTTGAACATTGTTTATCATATGCATTTTTCATATGCTTTATGTCTTTGGAAAATATTGGTTCATTATATTATCCATTTGAACATTGAATCACTTTCAAACTTTGATAGTTTATTAGAATACTGATAGATAATTTAGGAATATCTTTTCTTTTTTTTTTTCTTTTTTTTATTTTCTCAATTTTTATTAATATTTTCCATGAGTATAAAAAATATCCCATGGTATTACCCTCCCCCCTTTCCCCTTTGAAATTCCATTCTCCATCATATCCCCTCCCCATCTCAATCTTTCTACTTACATATATACAATACCAACCTAATAAAAGCCCTCCTCCCTTTCTTTCTCTTCCCTTTCTATCTCCTTTTTTAACTTACTGGCCTCTGCTACTGAGTTTTTTCCTTCTCGCACAGAAGCCCAATCATCTGTAGCTAAGATCCACATATGAGGGAGAACATGTGGCACTTGGCTTTCTGGGCCTGGGTTACCTCACTTAGTATAATTCTTTCCAGATCCATCCACTTTTCTGCAAATTTCATAACTTCATTTCTCTTTACTGCTGAATAAAACTCCATTGTATAAATGTGCCATATCTTCATTATCCACTCATCAGTTGAGGGACATCTAGGCTGGTTCCATTTCCCAGCTATTATAAATTGAGCCACAATAAACATGGTTGAGCAAGTATCTCTAAGGTAATGAGATGAGTCCTTAGGATATATGCCTAGGAGTGCTATAGCTGGGTCATATGGTAGATCAATCTTTAGCTGTTTTAGGAACCTCCACACTGATTTCCACAATGGCTGGACCAGATTGCATTCCCACCAACAGTGTAGAAGGGTTCCTCTTTTTCCACATCCCCGCCAACATTTATGATCATTTGTTTTCATGATGGTAGCCAATCTGACAGGAGTGAGATGGAATCTCAATGTAGTCTTAATCTGCATTTCCCTGATGACAAGGGATGTAGAACATTTTTTTAGATGCATATATGCCATTCGTATTTCTTCCTTTGAGAATTCTCTATTTAGCTCCATTGCCCATTTTTTGATTGGCTTGTTTGATTCCTTATTATTTAACTCCTTGAGTTCTTTGTATATTCTAGATATTAATCCTCTATCAGATATATAACTGGCAAAGAGTTTTTCCCATTCTGTAGGTTGCCTCTTTGCTTTTTGTATTTTCATAAGGTCCCAGTGGTTAATCTGCAGGTTTTATTGCCTGAGCAATTGGGGTTGTATTCAGAAAGTCTTTGCCAAGACCAATATGTTGAAGGGTTTCCCCTACTTTTTCCTCTAGCAGTTTCAGAGTTTCAGGTCTGATGTTAAGGTCCTTAATCCATTTGGACTTAATTCTTGTGCATGGAGAAAGAGAAGAATCTATTTTCATCCTTCTACAGATATATATCCAGTTTTCCCAACACCATTTGCTGAAGAGGCTGTCTTTTCTCCAATGAGTATTTTTGGCATTTTTATCAAATATCAGGTGGCTATAACTACATGGGGTTACATTTGGGTCCTCTATTCTGTTCCATTGATCTACAAGTCTGCTTTTGTGCCAGTACCATGCTGTTTTTGTTACTATGGCTCTGTAGCATAGGTTAAAATCAGGTATGGTGATACCACCAGCCTTATTTTTGTAGCTCAATTTTATTTTAGATATTCGAGGTTTTTTGTGATTCCAAATGAATTTTTGGATTGTTTTTTCTATTTCCATGAAGAATGCCTTTGGAAATTTGATGGGGATTGCGTTAAATGTGTAGATTGCTTTTGGTAAGATTGCCATTTTCACAATATTGATTCTTCCAATCCAGGAACAAGGGACGTTTTTCCACTTCCTAGTGTCTTCTGCAATTTCTCGCTTGAGTGTTTTAAAGTTCTCATTGTAGAGATTCTTTATTTCCTTGGTAAGGTTTATTCCAAGGTACTTTATTTTTTTTGATGCAATTGTGAATGGAAGTGATTCTCTGATCTCATCCTCTGTGTGTTTGTTGTTAGCATATATGAAGGCTACTGATTTCTGTGTATTTATTTTGTATCCTGCTACATGACTGTAGGTTTTTATCAGCTCTAACAGTTTGCTAATAGAGTCTTTAGGGTCCTTTATATATAGAATCATGTCATCTGCAAATAATGATAACTTGACCTCTTCCTTTCCAATTTGTATCCCTTTTATGCATGTCTCTTGCCTTATTGCTATGGCTAAGACTTCCAGAACTATATTAAATAAAAGTGGGGACAGTGGACACCCTTGTCTTGTTCCTGATTTTAGTGGAAAAGCTTCCAGTTTTTCCCCATTTAGTAATATGTTGGCTGTAGGCTTGTCATAAATAGCCTTTATTATATTGAGATATGTTCCTTCTATTCCCAGTCTCTGTAGGACTTTTATCATGAAGGGATGTTGGATTTTGTCGAATGCTTTCTCTGCGTCTAATGAGATGATCATGTGATTTTTGTCCTTCAACCCATTTATATAATGTATAACATTTATAGATTTGCGTATGTTGAACCATCCCTGCATATCTGGGATAAAGCCTACTTGGTCAGGGTGAATGATCTTTCAAATATATTCTTGTATTCTGTTTGCCAATATTTTGTTGAGAATTTTTGCATCTATGTTCATGAGGAAGACTGATCTGTAATTTTCCTTTTTATTTTATCTTTGCCTGGTTTTAGTATCAGAGTGATGCTGGCTTCATAGAAGGAGTTTGGTAGAATTCCTTCTTTTTCTATTTCGTGGAAAAGATTAAGAAGCAATGGTGTTAGCTCTTCCCTTAAGGTCTGGTAAAATTCAGCAGTGAATCCATCTGGGCCTGGGCTTTTTTTAGTTGGGAGATTTTTGATAACTGTTAGGATCTCCATGCTTGTTATAGGTCTATTTAAGTGATTAATCTCATCTTGATTTAATTTAGGTAGGTCATATAAATCAAGGAAATCATCCATTTCTTTCAGATTTTCATACTTTGTGGAGTATATGTTTTTATAATATGTCCCTATGATTTTTTGAATTTCTCTGGCATCTATCGTGATGTTATCTTTTTCATCTCTAATTTTATTAATTTGTGTCTCTTCTCTCTTTCTTTTGGTCAGATTTGCTAAGGGTTTATCAATCTTGTTTATCCTTTCAAAGAACCAGCTCTTTGTTTCATTAATTCTTTGTATTGTTTTTTTGGTTTCTATTTCATTAATTTCTGCCCTAATCTTTATTATTTCTTCCCATCTACTGATTTTTGGTTTGCCTTGTTCTTCTTTTTCCAAGGTTTTAAGGTGAAGCATTAGGTCATTTATTTGCAACCTTTCTAATTTCTTAATATAGGCACTTAAAGCTATAAATTTACCTCTTAGAACTGCCTTCATTGTGTCCCAGAGATTTTGGTATGTTGTGTTCTCATTATTGTTTGACTCTATGAATTTTTTGATTCCCTTCTTCATTTCTTCATTGACCCATTCATCATTTAGTAGTGTATTGTTTAGTTTCCATGGTTTTGTGTATGCTCTATATCCTTTCTTGCTATTGATTTGTAGTTTGATTCCATTGTGGTCAGATAGAATGCAAGGAACTATTTCAATTTTCCTGAATTTGTTAAGATTTGCTTTGTGTCCTAATATATGGTCTATTTTAGAGAATGATCCATGTGCTGCTGAAAAGAATGTATATTCTGCAGCATTTGGATGAAATGTCCTGTATATATCTGTTAGGTCCATTCCTTCTATGACCTCATTTAGTCCAGATGCCTCTCTGTTTATTTTTTCCCGGGATGACCTGTCAATTGATGAGAGTGGGGTGTTAAAGTCACCCACTACCACTGTGTTTGGTGTTATCTGTGACCTTAGTTCTAACAGTGTTTGTTTGATGAATTTGGGAGCCCCCATGTTAGGTGCATATATGTTTAGGATTGTAATGTCCTCCTGTTGGAGTGTGCCCTTAATCAATATAAAGTGACCTTCCTTATCTTTCTTGACTAATGTTGGAGTGAAGTCTACCTTGTCAGATATTAGGATAGCAACCCCTACTTGCTTTCTGGGTCCATTTGCTTGAAACACCGTTTTCCAACCTTTCACCCTAAGATAATGTCCATCCTTTGTAGAAAGGTGAGTTTCTTGGAGACAACAAATTGTAGGGTCCTGCTTTTTAATCCAGTCTGCAAATCTATGTCTTTTGGTTGGAGCATTGAGGCCATTGATATTAAGGATATTATTGAAAGATGTGTATTTATGCTTGCCATTTTTTTTTTTTTTTGTGGTTCTGGTTCTACCTTTGCTCTCTTATATTAACTAGTATTTGAGTATTGCTTGTTGTTTTCCAGGTTCCTTATATGTGTGTTTTTCCTTCTCTTCGGCATGGAGGATTCTTTCAAGTATTTTCTGTAGAGCTGGTTTTGTCTTCAAATACTCCTTTAGCCTGCTTTTGTCATGGAATGTCCTTATTTCTCCGTCTATTTGAATGGATAGTTTTGCAGGATAAAGTAGCCTTGGTTGACAGTTGTTATCTTTCAGAATTTGGAATACATCACTCCAAGCCCTTCTGGCTTTGAAAGTTTGTGTTGAGTAATCTGCTGTGATCCTGATGGGCTTGCCTTTGTAGGTAACTTGATTTTTCTCTCTAACGGCTTTCAATATTTTTTCTTTGGATTGTGTGTTTGGTAGTTTGATTATAATATGGCGAGGAGAGGTTCTTTCCAGGTTTTGTCTGGCTGGTGTTCTAAAGGCTTCCTGTATCTGCATTGGCACCTCTTTCCCAATTTGGGGGAAGTTTTCTTCTATGATTTTGTTGAAGACGCCTACTATGCCTTTGGATTGAAATTCTTCTCCTTCTACTATTCTACTATACCCTGAATTCTTATATTTGATCTTTTCATAGTGTCCCGAATATCTTGAAATTCCCATTCATACTTTCCTATTAGTTTGTCTTTCTCTTTGTTGGATTGTATTAGATCTGCCACCTGGTCTTCTAGCTTAGATATTCTGTCCTCTCCTTCATCCATTCTACTGGTGAGATTTTCTACAGAGTTTTTTATTTCATTAACTGTGTTCTTCATTGCTAGTAATTCTGACTGGTTTTTCTTCATTATTTCTATTTCCTTATTTATGTCTTGTATTGATTTCTTTATTTCGTTAAATTGGTGTCCTGTATCTTCTCTGATTCCTTTGATTTCTTCTTTGAGTTCATTGAACATATTTACAATCATTCTTTTGAAATCTTTCTCAGGCATTTCCTCTAACTCGTTCTCACTAGAGGTCATTGATGCTTTTTGGTGGATTTATATTGCCTTGGTTTTTGGTGTTTCTTGTGTTATAATGTATATATTTTTGCATCTTGGATTAAGTTACTGCTTAGATTTTCCAGTTAGCTGGGTATCCTTTGCTGTATCAATTGATCTGATATTGTATATCTTCTATGTAGGAGATTAAGATGTTAGGTGTGGCTCTTACCACTCTCAGAGTATCTAGACACGTGGTCCTAGGGGTTGAGTTTGCCTGCTATGGGAGTATTCAAATAGGTTGAGTGGAATAAAATACAGGTATATTCTAAAGTTTAACTAAACCCTATACACATTCAGTCAAGAACAGCACCGAGCATTTATGCAAGATTAGGTATTATAAAAACCAGATCCTCTATCAACAAAGAAGTTAAGATTTCTGGTCTGTTGAGGGATCCAAGTCAGCCTGTGACCAGGTGAGACCCTTCCCTGGTTCAATCCCAGTTACCTCTTTGGATGCTTTTGGTCTCAGTCAAGTTGCTGGCTGGGATGTTGGGCCGCTGTTCTGCTTTCTGGAACTGGGTACTGGCTTTTCCTGTGGGGCAAACCAAGCCTGGCAACTGTGGCCCTGCAGATCGGCACCCCTGCTGCTGGACCCTCGCTGCTGCCGCTGGAGCTGCTGCTGCTGGATCCCTGCTGCTGCCGCTGGAGCTGCCGCTGCTGGGACCACTGCTGCTGGATCTGCCAATGGAGATGCCGCTGCTGGATCTTCCCCTGCTGATCCGCTGGAGCTGCCGCTGCTGGGTCCACCGCCTCTGATCCACTGGCGCTGCCGCTGTGGGATCTGCCTCTGCCGCTGAAGCCACTGGAGCCTCCGCTGCTGGATTCGCCGCTGCTGAAGCCGCTGTGGCCGGTACTGGAGCAGCTGATGTTGCTTTTGGAGCTGGAGTCACGGCTTCCACCGCCGCTTCCGCTGCCGGGGTCCGAGCCGCCGCTGCTGGAGCCCGAGTCACCACTGCCGGAGCCCGAGCCACCTCTGCCGGAGCCTGAGTCACCACTGCCGGAGCCCGAGATGCAGCTGCCGGAGCCCGAGCTGCCGCTGCCGCTGCCAGAGCCCGAGCCGCTGCTGCCGGAGCCCGAGTCGCTGCTGCCGGAGCCCGAGTCGCCGCTACCGGATCCCGAGCTGCCGCTGCCGGAGCCCGAGCCGCCGCTGCCGGGTCCCGAGCTGCCGCTGCCGGATCCCTAGCTGCCGCTGCCTGAGCTGCTTCGGCCTGCCCGTGTGGGCTCTGGATATCTCCTACTTCTCCGCTGCTGTTTTAATCTCTTATACACCTCCCTTTTTAGTAAAGGTGTGTATTTTGCTGGGTTTTCTTTGGCTTTTTCTCCCCTAGGCTGCTTAGGCGTGGTTCCTATGCCACCATCTTGACCGGAAGTCTCCAGGAATATCTTTTCATTATAGAGTTGCATCCTCCATTATCAACAAGTGAAGTTTAGATTTTCATATATATACTACTAAAAAGGAACAGTCTTCAGTGCTCATTAATAAGCAAAACCAATATATGTTATTATTTTATGCTGCACAAATTGCCTAATGGCAATAATAGGGATTCACTATTATGTAAGATTTTAGGAACAAGACACACCTTCCATTCTCTTCAAATTTAGGCAACAAAGCCATTGAAATCTCTACTAGAATAATACTGAATAGAAACATGGAGATGGAAAACAAAATAAAGGGAAAAAATCAAGTTATTCCTATATGCATATGAGATGATTCTATACTTAGAAGACCACAAAGAATTCCCATAAAACCCTTCCATCTGATAAGGCCTTTCAGAAGATAGCAGGACACCTAAGCAAGACAGAATAATGAGTAGCATCCATAATAATAAAATAAACTGTTGTAGAATGAAATCATAAGAAGCATATCATTCACAAGGTCTGTGAAGACAACAGGTCAGAATAAACCTAACAAAGCATGTGAAATTCCTTACACAAGCCCACATCAAATGTTGTATACAGAATTAAAAGAGGATGGTAGAAGATAAAAAGGCCTCCCTTGATAAGGAATTTGCAGAATTAATACTGTGGTAATAGAATATCAGAGGAAATAATTTATGATTCAATGCAATTCACAGGAAAATACCAAAGATATTCCTGCAGAAATTAGACAATAACTTCTAAAATGCACATGGAAGCATCAATGTTTCTAACTAGCTAAAGTAATACTGAACACAATCAGCAATGTGGCCAGCATCAGAAATATTACATTCAAATTACATATAAAGTGATGAAGTAGAAATAATAGTAATCACAAAGAGTATGTATGGTATTTCAGAAAAATAGTCACATAGACAACCAGAATAAAGGGTCCAAAATAAAAGGATGACTCCAAATCCAAGTCCTTGTTTTAGACAAGGTGACAAAAGAAAACATTTGAGAAAAGAGAGTCCTCAACCAAATGCTGAAAATAATTCTGTATTCATGACCAGAAGAAAACTAGATCCGTATCTCTCAGAATAGAATAAAATGAAGATGGAAAATGATAGACCATGCATTCATTAGCTTTTTAAAAGTATAGTTTGTCATGTTAAAAACTGATAAAGTATACTTCTAAAGGAAATTACTAGTGATAAAAATGAACATAAAGACATTAAAAAAGCATTAAAATATTATCCTTCAGAAAATCATACTAACATTATATATAACTCACCCAGCTAAATAGAATCCAAAATACATTATGCTATGATTTATTGCATTGACAGGGGGAAAATTCGTCTTTCCTGTAGTCACTCTTCAGAACCAGATAGTATGAGTAGATGGAAAGTACAGAATGTCTAAACCAAATATGGCCTAAATCACATACATAGAACAAAGTAGGAAATCACACTTATCTAATACCATGTCATAATCAAGAAGATATGTCATTTCTTCATACAGTAAACAAATATTAAAAACATTTAAAAAGAGTTTCTTCTTTGGTACAATCTGTTTGGAGTTCTGTTAACTTCTTGTATCTTGATGGGCCTTTCTTTTGAGACAGTGGGAAAGTTTTCTTCAATAATTTTGTTAAATAAGTTCTCCATGCCTTTGGTCTGCATTTCTTCCCATTCTGGTATTCCCATAATCCTACTGTTAGGACATGTCTGTGAGCGACTGTGTAGATTATGTTGACTGAGGAGGGAAGACCCACCCTAAGTGTGGGCAGCAGCATTCTTTGGCATGGGTTACTGAACTATACAAAAAGGAGATAATCAGCTGAGCATGGTATATATGATTTTTACTTCTTGTTTGCAGATGCAATGTGACCTAGTTCCTCATACTTTCTCAAATGCATACTCCACCATGATGAACTGTATACCAAGAACTACAATCAAAACAATCACTTCTTGAAAACAAAACAAAACAAAATCATTTCCTTCCTTGAACTAATTTGCTTGAGGGTTTTGTAAGACTAATGAGAAAAGTAACTAATGCACTCATGTACATATGTTTCTAGTGGGATGTTGCGTTAGACAGCAACCTTAATCAAGACAATTATTAGGGAAAATGAAACCAGGATGTCACTATTAACTCTGAAAAATTCACTTTTAGTAGGAATTAAAATTCTTACACATCAGAGACCTGTGAAACTTCACTGCTGCCAGATCAGTTCCTTTGGATATTGAAGAGAGAAATGTTGACATATCTTTTCCTAGAGGCAGGATTCAGTTGCCAGCTCTTGTGTACATCATAAATGCAGAATGTTTGTAAGTATAAATATAATAGTATGATAGTTACAGGGTGGGATTTAATGCTTTGTCTGCTTCTATGACAGTTGTAACCTTGGAACATATTGACATTAGTGGATATCTTGTGGAATTGAGTGCCAACTCTACAGACCTGAGTTCCATTCTGATCCCTGTAGCCTGGTCCACTACACCTCTCTCCCTGCCCCTACTCCCCCCCCCTACAGTGCTGGTATCTGCCTACCAGTACCCCCTTGATACATCTCTCCTGTCCTAGATGAGGAGCATAGGAAAATCCAGCAACCACCCAACAGAGAGTACCATTGAGTCCTCTGTGACCTTCTCAGCTGGGTACAGTAGGGGATCAGGGACAAGTGCTAAGGCTCCATAGGCAAGGCACAGCTGTGACCCTGAGCTAAAGAGATTCCAGGTATCCAATCTCAGCTCTGCTATCAGCCACCAGCCCAGAGTTGCAGCCACACATACAGCTTCCACACCGCAGGTATCAACATGACACTCTAATCTTGACAAAACCCAAAATAAAACACTCACTGAAGATCCTACAGGGGAAAATGTTTGCTTCCTCCTTAATAAAAAGACATTTAACCCCAACATGGGTAGACCTCAACACAAAAAGAAAACAATGGGAGACAACCAACTGAGAGATCTCCACCAAGGCTACCTAGTTCCAAAAAGATAGTCCCCAATAAAAACAGAGGATACAACAGAAATTGAATTCCAAAATGAAAGCACAATATACACTGACCAAGCAAATCACTGAATTTGAAGTAAGCCATCAAAAATCCAACAATTGAATAAATAAACTTGAGCAGACTAATCTCTTGCAGCACACAGTTTCATCTTTAAGCTTAAATTACTTTAAAAAATGAGAACACAAAAGAGAAATGAATGAATTGAAGGTGAATCAAAAAATAGAGGACATTAATAACCAACAGATTAAGCTTAATGAAGACATAATTAAGTGCAAAAATGAATTCCAAGAAGCATCATGGAAATCAAACCACAGCTTGAAAGTGGAACTAGAAAAAGGTTTGGATACTATACAGGAAAAATGTAAGGAAAAATGTAATGAAAAATGTAATGGAAAGTACCAACCAAGCCTCCCTAGAATTTCGCACTAATCAGGTGGAGGACAGTACATCCTATTTGGAAGACAAAGCAGAAGAAACAGTTTGGGAGTCCAAAAACTTTGAAAAGTTCAAAAAATCGTGTGAACAGAAAATGAGGGAATTATGGGATACCCTAAAATGAGCAAACATCTACATCATGGATATGCCAGAAAGGGAAGAAATTCAGGCCAAATGCATGGATAACATCATGAACAAAATTGTTAAAGAAAATTTTTCTGCCCCATAAAAACAGAGACCCATCCAGATACAACAAGCTCACAGAACTCCAAACAGACTGTATCAAAGAAGAAACTCCCCAAAGCATATCATCATTAAATCTAAACACACACACAAAAAAAACAGAGAGAGTGGTCAAACCAGCAAGAGATAATCAACACATTACATACAAAAGAAATTCTATCAGAATTATCACAGATTTCTCAATGGAATCATGGTAAGCCAGAAGGTCCTGGAATGGAACATTTCAAAATCTAAAAAATTATGGCTTCCAACCCAATCTACTGTATCCAGCAAAAAAGTATGCCTCAATTTCTCAGAACACATTCTTCTCAGCAGCCCATGGAACCTTCTCCAAAATAGATAATATATTGGGTATGCCTCCATAAATTCAGAAAAATTGATGTAACTTCCTGCAACATATTGGAATACATTGCGTTAAAGCTAGAAATTAACAATAAGAGACACATCAGAAATTTCACCAGGTTCTGGAGACAAAATAACACACTTTTGCATAATGAGTGGGTTGTAGAAGAAATAAAAAATGAAATTGTAAATTTCTACAACTGAATGATAATGAAAACATAAAACATATGGGATTCTGGTAAGATGGATACATAGGAGTCACACAAATCCATACTAGGGAGAGATCTGAGCAAAACCACAGCAAAATACACTCTTCATATGAAAAGTGAAGGTGTATAGGTTTTTACTGGCCACAGCAGAGAAGCAGGGGAGACTAATATCTATCAGAAAGGAAGAAATCATCCAGAATCCCACCAAGGAGCTTGCAGACATGGACCTGATCTGTGCAAGCCCACATAGATCCATGCACATGCCCAGTGCTGGGCTCCAGGAGCAGAGACCAAACAAGGGGATTTTCCAAGCTCAGAGGCCTCTTTACAAAGTCAAGAGGAAGACAGAAGAAGAGCTTCTGAAGGGGGCACAGATGAAACCAGCTGAGCAGTTCCGGTACAACTCCAAGCTTCCTGCACTCTCCCATTCCCCACTTGAGAGCACCATGACCCTCCAGAGAACACAATTAGTTTCTGGTAGCAGGGCATCCAGCACAGCTGATCAGAACACCAGATTCCCAGCACAACACAGAAGGATCAAGGTAGGCACTCAGCATTGGTGAATTTGAAGCCACCCCAAAAGGTAATGAGGCCAACTAACCAAAAAGCAGGTACATAGGCCTGCACAGGAAATACTAATCTCTCTTTCCATGTCAGGGTTATGGGTTATATATTCTTGGCTGGCTTTACCATTCTCAATTAAGCTGTATTTGGGGGTTGACTATTGTTGCATTTGATGCTTTCAGATTCATAAGGCCTTTCTGTTTTTCTTCTGTAATTATTGGGGACAGGGTCTGATTCAGACTCAAGTTGACCTGGAACCCTTATCAGAATAGAAATCTCAACTTCCCAAATCACAGGATTAAGAGAGTAGAGCAACACACCCTCTTAGGGATTTTGGCTTTATAAGGTATCTGTTTGTTTCAATCACCATATTTTTATTGAATGTGTATATTGCTCAGTTGAATTTTAGAATTTTCCAGTAAATTGCTTCACCCAGCCTACTAGAATACTTGAATAGCAGGCAAACTCAACACCTACGATTAGTTCTGCAGTTCAATTGGAAAACAAGAGCTATACTTGGCACCTTAAATTCCTACTCTGAAAGTACATAGAGTTGGATTTCCAAGTCTAAGAGCACTGCAGATAATTAGAAAACCCAACCATCAAATCAACTCAGGATGCAAAAACTGAAACATTATAATAAAAGAAACACCAAGAAGCTGGGTGTGGTGGTGCACGCCTTTAATCCCAGCATTTAGGAGGCAGAGGTAGGAGGATTGCCATGAGTTCGAGGCTACCCTGAGACTCCATAGTGAATTCCAGGTCAGCCTGGGCTAGAGTGAAACCATACCTCGAAAAAACAAAAACAAAAACAAACAAACAAAAAAAAAAGATTCAAGACAATCCAATCCAATCAAAAATTACAAATCTATCAGAAATGGCCCCCAATGAGACTGTTTTTGATGAAATGCCTAAGATTTCAAAAATTGATTTTATCTATACTCAAAGAAATCAAAGAAGAAAACAAAGAAATTAAAGAAGAAACAAACTCCTGAAGGAATTCCAAGAGAACACAGGAAACCAGCTTAATGAAATAAGGAGGTCACTACATGACATGAGTAAAGAAATAGGAACGCTGAAAAAAAATCAGGCAGAAATTCAAACACTGAGAAACACAGTCAGTCAAATAAAAAACTCTGTGGAAAGTCTCACCACTAGAATGGATGAAGGAGATAAGAGAATATTTAAACTAGAAGACCAAGTGGCAGATCTAATACAGTCCAACAAAGAGAAAGACAAGCTAATAGGAAAGTGTGAATGGGAATTTCATGATATTTGGAACACTATGAAAAGATCAAACATTCAGGGCATAGTAGAAGGAGAAGTATTTGAATCCAGAGGGTTAGTAGGCATTTTCAACAAAATAATAGAAGAAAAATTTCCCAAAATTGGGAAAGAAATGCAAGTGCACATACAAGCAGCTTTTAGAACACAAAACAGACAAAACCTATAAATAAACTCTCCTTGCCATGTTATAAATAAACTACTAAACATGCAAACCAAAGAAAACATATTGAAAGCAGTTAGAAAAAGCAAGTTACCTAGAGAGGCAAGCCCATCAGGATCACAGCAGATTACTCAACACAAACTTTAAAAGTCAGAAGGGCTTGGAATGATGTATTCCAATTTCTGAAAAATAACAGTGTCAACCAATAATAGTTTATCCTGCAAAGTTATCTATCTAAATTTAAGGAAAAATAAGGACATTCCACAACAAAAGCAGGCTAAAGGAATTTATGACAACTGAGGCAGCGCTACATAAAATACTTGAAGGAATCCTTCATGCTGAAGAGAAAGGAAAGCACACGCATGAGGAAACAGGAAAACATAAACCATACTCAAATAACAGTTAAAACAAGAGAATGAAAGGAAATAGGAACCACTACAAAACAAGAAGAAAGTCAAGAATAAATACATACCTTTCATTAGTAAATCTTAATATCAGTGGCCCTAATGCCCCAACCAAAAGACATAGGCTTGCAGATTAGAAAAGATGGCAGGATCCTGCTGTTTGTTGCCTCCGTGAAACTCATGTCTCAAAAAAAAAAAAAAAAAAGATATGTATTGTCTTAGAGTGAAAGGATGGAAAATGGGATTTCAAGCAAATGGGCTTAGGAAACAAGTACGTATTGCTATCCCAATATCTGATAAGATAGACTGTAAATGAACATTAGTGAGGAAAGATAAAGTCACTGATTAACAAATACTCCAACAGGAGGACATTACAATCCTAAACCTATATGCAGCTAACATAGGGGCTCCCAATTTCATCAAACAAACACTATTAGACTTAAGGTCACAGATAACAGCAAACACAATTGTAGTGAGTGACTTCAGTACCCTACTCTCATCAATTGACAACTCATCCCAGCAAAAAAAAATAAACAGAGAGATATCTGGATTAAATGATGTCATGGGACAAATGGACCTAACAGATATATACAGAACATTCCATCCAAATTCTGCAGACTATACATTTTTTCTCAGCAGCACATGGAACATTCTCCAAAATAGAGCATATATTAGGACACAAAGCAAATATTAACAAATATTAAAATTGAAATATTCCCTTGTATCTGACCACAATGGGATTAAACTACAAGTCATCAACAAGAAAAATTACAGAACACACAGAAATTCATGGAGACTAAACACTATACAATTAAATGATGAATGAAGAAATAAAAAATGAAATCAATAAATTCATAGAATCAAATGATTATTAGAATATAACATACCAAAACCTTTGGGACACAATGAAGAAAACAAATGACAAATGTTGGCAAGGATGTAGAAGGGGAAAATTTCTACACTGTTGGTGGTACTGTACACTGGTACAGCCATTGTGGAAGTCAGTGTGGGGTTCTTGAGATAGCTAAAAATAGACTTACCATATGATCCAACTGTAACTTTCCCAGGCTTATATCCTAATGAGTCTTCTCACTACCTTAGAGATACTTGCACAACCATGTTTATTGCTGCTCTGTTCATAATAGCTAGGAAATAGAACCAGCCTAGATGTCCCTGAAGAGGTTAATGGATAATAATGTTGTGGTACACAATGAGTTCTATTCAGCAGTAAAGAAAAATGCAATTAAGAAATTTTCAGGGAAATGGATGGATCTGTAAGGATAATACTAAATGAGGTAACCCAGGCCCAGAATACCAAAGGTCACATGTTCTCTCTCATACATGGATACTAGCTACAAATGTTGAGACTCGTGTATGAGCTGGAACCAATAATTGGTAGCAGAATCCAGTAAACTAGAAAAAGCCTATAAGGAAGAGACAAGAAGGAAGGACTTTAGGGGATGATATTGTATATATGTAAGTAAAAAGTAGAAGGACAGATTACAGGGAGTGGAATGGCCTACGTGAGGCCAGGGGAAGAGATTGAGTAAGAAAAGGGTTGGGGGAGGGTCAATCAAAATTCAAGATATTCTGAATAAGGTACATGAAAGTCTACTTTTTTTGGATAATGGCACATCCAGAAGCCATAGACTGCTACTAGAAAATTTTCAGTGCCTGGGATAGGATACCTTCCAGTGAGTTATTGGCCAGGGAGGTTCCTGTTCCCCCTAAAATATTACCAGCTAGGGCTGGAGAGATGGCATAGTGGTTAAGCACTTGCTTGTGAAGCCTAAGGTCCCCAATTCGAGGCTTGATTCCCAGGACCCACAAAAGGCAGATGCACAAGGTGGCACATGCATCTGGAGTTCATTTGCAGTGGCTGAAAGCCCTGGCACACCTATTGTCTCTCGCTCTCTCCCTCTCCCTCTACTTCATTCTCTCTCTGCCTGTCTGTCATTCTCAAATAAATAAATAAAAATTAAAAATTTTTGAAACATTACCAGCTATTGCCAAGGCCCTTGGTTTCCCACAAGTAACAGATGACAAGACCTTGTTGCTGACAACTTCAAATGCCTGGACAGCATTGTCACTGAGAAATCAAGCTGGTGCTGAGCTGAAAACCTTCTCCCTGTAGACCAGCTAACTGAATGCTAGAAAATGTTGCACTGCATGCAGTCCTATGGGAGACAGAAATCACCAGCAGTGAAAACAGTGGACACTGGAAACCTCAAGTTTGCCCAGACAGGACAAATTACTAAATCGATGCAATAGTGGTATGTCTGCTCTGAGGGAAACCAACTGTTCTCTAATTGGACTGGAGGCCTGCTCTATGGGAGGGAATACATGCCTAGTACTGAAAACCTAATCTAAAGCCTATGGCAGAGGAGGTCATGAGCCTTAGGTGTATAAAGCCTGCTCTTGTCTGGATAAATGCATATATTATTCTCACAAAACTTCCCTGAAAGCACTACACTTAATGTTCATATTCATATATTAATGCTACTTCCATTTTTTGTTAGAGAAGCTTCTCTTTTCAGATGTGGTGACCACTGGGATCACACAAAAGGCAACTTAGTACTGAGAAGTAACAGAGTAGTGTCCACCACTGAAACATCTCTATCACACCCTCCAAGGCTCAGAGTCCATTTTAGAAAAGGTTGCAGAAAGAATGTAAGAGCCAAAGAAAGAGTATCACTCCTTACTATGCAACTGTCCAGATAGAAAATGGCCTTGATATCCATGATCTCACAGTGCCTAGCAATATCATCACAAGACCCTCATAATATCAGAAAAAGATGATGACATCAAAATAAAAGAGTGACTGACAGAGAGAGGGAGGGGATATGATGGAGAGTGGAGTTGTAAAGAGGAAAGTTGTCTTGGGGGGGGGGAATTGTCATGGTTTATTGTCTGTAAGTATAGAAGATGTCAATAAACTAATTAAAAAACTTATGAGACACAGTGAAGAACTCTTTCATAACAAAGACAGAGAGATCTTAAATTAATAACCTCACTATCCACCTAAAGTCATTGGAAAAACAAGAACAACATAACCCTAAGATCTCAAGATGGAAAGACATAATTATGATTGGAGCATACATTAATGAATTTCAACCTAAGGAAATTGATGAAATAAAGAGCTGGTACTTTGAAAAACTAAGTAAGATTGATAAACCCCTGGATAATTTGATCAAATAAAAAACAAAGGACTCATCTCATTACCTTAAAAATACATGCTTAACCATGTTTATTGCCACTCAAATCACAATAGCTGGGAAATGGAACCAGCTTAGATGTCCTTCAACTGATGAGTGGATAATGAAGATATGGCACATTAATACAATGGAGTTCTACTCGGCGGTAAAGAAAAATGAAGTTATGAAATTCGCAGGAAAATGGATGGATCTGGAAAGGATTATACTAAGTGAGGTAACCCAGGCCCAGAAAGCCAAGTGCCGCATGTTCTCTCTCATATGTGGATCCTAGGTACAGAGGATTGGGCTTCTGTGTGAGAAGGAAAAACTCAGTAACATAGGCCAGTATGCTAAAAAAAGAGATATAAGCGGGAGAGAAAGGAAGGGAGGAGGGTATTTAATAGGATGGTATTGTATATATGTAAGTAGAAGAATAGATTAATGGGGGTGAAAAGGCCAAAGGGAGGTCAGGGAAAGAGACTGAGTAAAGGAAAGGTGGAGGGAGGGCTAAACAAAATCTAAGAGGATATAAATAAATCATATGGAATCCTACTTTTCTGGACAATGGAACACTCAGGAGCTGTAGATTGTTACTATAAAATTTTCAGTGCCAGGGACAGGATACCTTCCAGTGAGTTGTTGGCCAGGGAGGTCCCTGATGCCCCAAAACATTATAGGCCATTGCTGAGGCCCTTGGTTTCCCACCAGGAATAGGTGGTAGGACGCTATTGCTGAAGACTCCACATACTTGGGCTGCAAGGCCACTGAGAAATCCTGCTGGAACTGAGCTGATAATCTCCTCCATGTAGACCAGCTGACAGAAGAAACCATTCTACTTGCAGTTGAATGGGAGAAAAGAGATATCACCAGTGAAGATACTCAACAGTGGACACTGCAAGCCTTATATTTGGCCAGCCAGGCCAAATGAGCCAATGCGTGCAATAGTGGCATGTCTGTCATGGTGGAAACCAGCTGCCCTCTAATTGGACTGGAGGTCTGTTCCATGGGAGGGAATATACCCCTGATACTGAAATCTTAAAACAGGGTAGTCATGAGCCCTAGGGGTGTAACGTCTGCTGGTATCTGGATAAATGCATATACTATACATAACATACTGCCCATTAAGCACTTCTCTTAATATTCATACCCTTATATTAATGCTACTCTCACTTTTGGTAAAGAATCTTCCCTTTTCAGATGGCAGTGACCTTGGGACGACTCAGAAAGTATCATGGTACTGGAAAGAAGTGACTGGAGTACTGAGTAATATCTTGATCACACCTTCCAAGGCTCAGGGTCTAATGTAGAAGAGGCGGAGGAAAGAATGTAAGAGCCAAAGGAAGAGTAAGACTCCTTACAATGTGCTCCCTCCAGAATAAAATGGCCTGCATATCCATGACCTCACAGTGCCTGACACTGCCTACACAAGACCATCATAAGAGGAGAAAAAGATCATGACATCAAAATAAAAGAGAGACTGATTGAGATGGGGAGGGGGTATGATGGAGAACAGAGTTTCAAAGGGAAAGTGGGGGGGGGGAGGGAGGGTATTACCATGGGATATGTTTTATAATCATGGAAGATGTTAATAAAAATTGAGGAAAAAACAAAGAAGTATCAATTTAACAAAATTAGAAATGAAAATGGAGAGGTCACAATAGATATCAATGAAACTGGAAGAATCATGAGGACATACTCACAAAACACCTACTCCACAAAATTTTATAATTTGGAAGAAATGGATGAATTCCTAGATACATACCACCAACCCAAACTAAACTCAAGCAGATTAATCTCCTAAACAACCTATCACATCGATCAGCATTGAAAATTAATTAAAAAAAACTCCCTTAAGAGAAAAGTCCAAGATCAGGATGGCCTCTCAGCCAAATTCTATCAAACCTCAAATGAACAAATGAAACCACTTTTTCTCAAAGTGTTTCATATAATCAGAGAATGAGACTCCTTTTTTGAAACTAGCATCACCATAATACCAAAACCTGACAGAGACATAACAAGAAAAGAAAACCATAGACCTATATCATTGATGAGCTTAGATAAGATTCTGAATAAAACAAGCCAAATTTTAAAATACATCAAAATCATTATCCACATCAATTAAGCAGGCATTTTCCCAGGATGGCAAGGATGCTTCAACATATGAAAATTGGCCAACATAATTGGCCTCATAAATAAACATAAACAGAAGAACCACATGATCTTTTTAATTGATGCAGAGAAGGCCTTTGACAAAATGTAGAATTACTTCATGATCAAAATTCTGGAAAGAACATGCATGAAGGGTTTATAGCTCAACATAATAAAGGCCTGTATGTAAAGCACCTAAAGCCCAAATAATATTTAATAGGGAAAGACTCAAGGAGTCCCCATTGAGATCAAGAACAAAATAGAGGTACCCACTCTCACCACTACTGTTCAACATAGTACTAGAAGTACTAGCCCAAGCAATTGGACAGGAGAAAGAAATAAAAGGGGTACAAATTGGAAAGGAAAAACTCAAATTAGTCCTATTTGCACATGACATGATCCTATACGCAAGTGACCCAAAAGAGTCCACCATAAATCTTCAAAATGTGATTAATCCCTTTAGCAAAGTGGCAGAATTCAAAATCAGGACACAAAAATTAGTAGCCTTTGTATATGCAAAGGACAAATATACAGAGAAAGAAATTAGTGAGGCTGTTCCTTTTTCAATAGCCACAAAAAAATAAAATGCCTGGAAATCAACCCAGATGGCCATAATTGGACAAATGGAGAGTGAAGATTTGGTACATTTGTACAGTGGAATTCTACTCAATAGTAAGAAAAACAAATACAATGAAATTTCTAGGAAAGTGGGTGGACTTTGAACAGATCATACTCAGCACACTCATACAAACACAGAAAGACAAATGCTGCATGTTCTCACTTATCTGTGGTTCCTAACCTGGAACAGTTTGAGTTTCTGGTATACCTGACAGGGAACTTGAGGGCCAGGCAATAGAAATATTAGGGTCAGTGGGAAGTGAAGAGGGAGCTTGGGGTGAATAAACACAAAACTAAACCCAAAATGAACTCATACCATAGAAATCTTTACTCTTGATAGAAGACTAAAAGATGTAACCGTCAGTAGGAGTATGGGGGTGGGGTTATTTGGTAAGAAACACCATAGAGAAGGTGGGATGAGGCCTAACCTTAAAATATTTGGCTCTGGCCTATAATCCCAAGTACCAGAAATTGGTTGCTACCCACATTGAGTTGTTGGTCAGAGAGACTTACAAGACAGACTTCTGTCAAAACACTTGATTATCTACCAGAGGCAAAAGGTAAGACCCTATTGTTGAAGACACCATATGATGCTGACACAGAACTCAGAAAGACCTGGCTGGAATCTGGAAGAGAGCCAGTGCCCAGACATTTTGCCCATCTAGTGCTAGAAAGTGCTACATAAGCTACTTGGGGAAGGTGGCCAACAATGTTGTAGCTAGCAGGCATCAGAGCTACTCAAAACAACCAGCCTGACAAGACATGCATACCTGTGCAATAGTGGCACACAGCCTTGGTGAGTAACCAATGACTTTCTGATTGGCTAAGAGATCTGCTCAATAGAAAGGAACCCATAGCTGGAACTGGGAATTGGGTAATAATCCCACAGAAACCAAGGCTTTGGTCTCCAGACAAATTCCGACTGGTCTTCGGCCAAAACAAGGGCTATAATCATCAAAACCTCTCTAAATAAGCAATGCCTATCAATGATTTAACTATGCTGACTTCATTCTCCATGGGAGAATCTATTCGTTTTTTTATTTTTAGAAGGTAGCAAGACCAGAGGAGATAAACCACCCCTCCGCATATATCAGCCAAAGTCCAGGGAACCACAGAGGACTTGGTGAGAACAAGAGTGCTGCTACCATGGCAAACCTGACAATCTGCACCAAGGGGAGGGAGACAGACATTGAGCATACTCAACACATACCAAAGCAGAAATCCAGAAGAAGTAAACTAAAACATTTTCACGACAGCTCAGGCAGTTTTGCTGAAGAGTGACTATAAGAGCCACAGTTCAGGAGGGCATACCCAAAGGCTTCCCCCTCCACCTGCCTCCAATAACTGACTTCTGCTCTCACAGCACATAACCTAAAACCCTTTAGGGAATAGCAGCAATCCCACTATGGTGGACCTTCAGCAAGTTTGAGGCAGGGAGGAGGGAAATGATGACACCAACACATGATGTATCCATAAAAAGTATATTTTTAATAAAAAACAACTGTAATGCATAGCATCTTACAGATTTTTTAACACATCAGAAAGAACTATAATGACAGCAGTTAAGAATTCAAAACAGGGATGGCTGGATATTATGAGAAATCCACATGCTCTCTGATTGGATTGAAGTTCTCCAGTATGTAACCCATGATTAGTACTATCTTCCTGGCTTGAAAACTATGGATGGGAAAGTGCTAGTCTATCAGAAGGAGATCTATTAATTGCTGTGATTAATGGATGGGATGTGCATGTCAAACTGTCTCTAAACATCTGTTTTTGGACTCACAAATTACTGCTACAATTTTACTGGTGTGTAGAGACAAACACTTTACAGTGTTCCATGGGTATTATAGACATTCATAAAGGTAAAACTGCTGAGAATAAGAGACTGATCCATTGGCCTGGTAGTCCAAGACTCAGGAAACAATAGAATGCATGTTTAATACCACCAGAGGTTCATAAAACATTAGCAAAGTTGTGACAGAAATATGTAAGGTCCTAATAACATGCTAACAGTTCAAAATGATGACATGAAATGTCCTTCAGTCCTTATGGAGAATAGATAGTCATGATGATCTGCAATATAACTTGAAACCACTCAAGGCCAATAATTGTCAAAACAATGCAGAAGAGTCATGGTGATACAGCAATTAACATTCCATGAGGTAAAAGAGTCCTGAGACTCCTACTAAGGATTCCAGATATTACTTCATCCTGGCCCCATCTACATGTGTCCTTGGGGTGGTTTTCTAGAGTATGTTAGAAGTAGAAAGTTAACTGAAGGCAGGACATTATTAAAGAAGCATTAATTTGTCAGTACCCAAGCTGTGGTGAGAGCTATCAGACATGCAATTCTCTTTTATTCATCTGTGCTCTAGTAAGTGTAACTTCACACTTGCTCTTTCAAGTCCATGTAATCCTTGTTTGGAGAGGTTCATTTTTTTTTTCCTTTTTTCTTTTCTTTTTTTTTTTTTGTTGTCATGGGTATGCTATCTGGATTTAACTGACATGTGTTCAGGCCTCACTCAGAGGGAGAAAGAAGCATAAATCTGAGAAGAAAATTCTAATTGTTGTTCCAGAATGTAACTGTATTCTTATATCATAGGCCCCAAGAAGGGAATCCTCCTGTTCCCTGAATCATATGTCAATATAGAGAGATATTTTTGTTGTGGTAATTGAACTGAGGTAGCAAAGGGGAGAATTTCCAGGTCCTGTGGGTAGAATCTAAGGATGAATATACAAAACTCCCAATGCACAGGACAGCTCCAGAAAAAAATGATCGATTTCAAAACCTCAATTTTGCTAATATTGAGTTATTTGACTAAAATGAACCTGAAAGTTTCAACATGAGCTATTTCTGAAAAAGAACATAGCATATTCGTGATCCCAGATCTCCACCATAGGTTGCTTGACTATAATGAACAAAAGGAAATAGTAAATACTGGAGTCTCATGTATATCAAGTGAGCAAGTGTGGATCTTAAACACCATTGACAATTTGATAAAATACAAATAACATTTCAAAAGAAACACAGTTCCTGATAAATATTTGTCTTTATTGTCATACAAGTATCCTTATGATTGATGAATTAGCAACAAATTTGAATATATGATGAAGACGTACATGCCATTAACCCTTCAACCTCACCTTAGATTGTGAAAATCCTTCAGGGGAAAATAAGAAATGTATATATACATTTCCATAATAGATATCATATATGAAAAATTAGGAAAGCATCATGATTTTGGAAATTTCAGAACCTGAAATATGATCATCTGGCCAAATGATATTGATTTTGCATTGGAAACATTGATGATGTTGTGGTATGTTGCCAAAAGTTTTGGGATACTTAGTTATGTATTTGAGTCAAAAGATCTTTCCATGTGTACATAAATTTGTACCAGTCCCAGAGCTGTATGTGGGTAATTTTCAATCATATTTATCCAAACATTCTTTGTAAATTGGGCTCCAGATGCTCATATTTTTAAAGCAGTAACTCTGTTAGACTAGTGTTGGAAACAAACTATCTTTCTAATTTGTACATGCATGGTGTTACTTTCTTTCTTTTTTTTTTCATTTTTTCTTTATTAGTTAGTTTTGTATTCAGCAAATACAGTCAGTTTCATACCATTATTAGGCTCATCCATGACCTACCCCCTCCCCTTGGCCCCTCCTTGTTGAGGTACATGGGTCATGCATTGTGGAGTTAGCCCACCGTTATGGGTAAGATAAATGTCTCTGCATATCATAACCCAACATGTGGCTCTGACATTCTTTCCGCCCCCTCTTCCACAAAATTTCCCTGAGCCATGTTGGGTTCATTTTTTACTTTCTTCTCTGTAGGATAGATTATTGATATTTTAGAAGCCTTGTCAGTCCATCTGATGAAAAGTGAACTGATATGGAAGCCACCCTTGTCTTTGCCAAAATTTTTAAGGATAATTGTTATAAACAGCAGAGATAAAAGTGAACTTTTAGAACATGTCATATCTTGTCATCCAGAACAATTGTTGCTCTGAACAAGAAATATTAAAAACTTCTCTATAGAAAATTCAGGAGTGTGGCTAGGGCCCCTGCCACACAGATTCACAGTGGGAAGCTACATATGTTCCAGTGCATGAAAATATATGAGAAAATTTGGAAATACATCTGTAATGCCTCCACAAACCAACAATAGGGCAAAATAATTGAACTTCTGTAACTAGTTTATTTCATCATTGTAGGGTGACGCTAATCATGGAGGTTGATCCTTCCGAATCTATAATTAAAAGCACCAAATTTAGAAAAAAATTCAGACACATTTGCAAAGAAAGAAATGCATGGTATCACTGTGTGAGTCAGAGAATCCATGATATTGCAATTTTTTATGATAGCATTTTGTTTTATCCTTAGGACTAGAAATCAAGGATACATGAAAGAAAGGATTCTTTCTTCCAGGCACCATGAGTCAAATTGATGAGCTATTTGCTGTTGTCCAAATAATATCCAAATTAAAATACCAGACATTGAGTTAAAATTAAAACCTCATGAGCTCTGACCACTGGAAATCAGTGGAAACTCATAATATATTATACATCAGCATAGAATGAATTGACTCCCAAGCTTAGAATTAATTTAAGGTCCTAATGTTAACAAACCACAAAAGCACCTCGGTGATTAATACAAATAATTAGAAAGTCACCCACATTAGAAAACAGTAATCTGAGCAAGTAAATTTTTGAACTAATTTTGGACAGTGGGAGGTCTGGAGTGGTATCCAGATGTGCATTGATGGGCACTTGGGAGACTTAAAGCTTCCCTGGACTAAGTTTTGCTTGCAACCTCCAATGAATACTTTCTGAATGACTATTATTTCTACTTAGCAGAGAAATTCCTGCTGATGTTAGTACCAAACATGGACTCCGAACTCATCTGTGTTATAAGGAATCACAAATGTCATCTCTTTCTCAGGGACCTGTTTAGCCAGGCAGTCATGGTGTCTCAGTACTTCAGTACCAAATCTTCACAGATGTTAACTAAATTTTTGTGTTCCATACTCTCTTCTAGTTCTTCCCACTGTGGACCTTCATGTCATTACCAGGGATGTGATATAGCTTGACTCAGAAAGTACCATGAACTAAATGTCCAATCTTATACCTTCAAAGGAAATTGAAAGCTTCATCACCAAAAATGGGAGCAAGGACAATGGGACAGTCTTATGAAATCCGAAAAGTTTTCTAAGAGTACCATGATGTTTAATTTTTTAATGTTTCCTTTTTGATTCATAAGTAAAAACTTTGTAAGGACAACTCGTGTGTTAGACTATCATTCCCTCCCCCCACCTCCATTCTGCTGAGGGCCTCCTCAGTGGGACTGCTGGTATCTCCCCTGGGATTGTGGGTTATATGATGTGAGAGCAGTAGTCAGTCATTGTAAGGGTGGGGGACAGTGCCTCTGGACATTGCCTTCCACTCTGTGACCCTTACAATATTTCCACCCCCTCTTCTACAAAATTCCCTGAGCCGTGGTGGATGTGTTTCAATTCTACTTTCATGCTGTACGCTCATCAGGTTCTGAATTCTGCTTCGGTACATTTTAATTATCCTCAGTGTCTGTCTCCATCATCCTGGCTCTGGTTGTCAGGCTCATCACTGAAGCAGCACTCTTGTTCATCTCACCAATTCCTATGTTGTTTCACCTGGGTCCTGGCTTATGTGTGAGGAGTGGTTTATCTTCTCAGTTCTAGCTGCCTTCTGAAAAATAGAAACAGACTCTAACAGAGAATGATGTCAGCGTAGGTTAATTTTCTCTTGTGATATACTGCCTTCTAAGAGTTGTGGCTGGGGAAGAGTTTTGAGCTTATGACCCTTTGATAACTATATCTCAATTGACATGCTTCACATAGGCCACTATAGTTTTCAATGCCTAAAGGACAATTGCATAGCAGTAAATTGCTTGGATTGAACAGAATTACACTAAATCTGGTTCAAAAGTAATATTATTTTTCAGAAATACTCAAATACTAGAAATAATTTTGTAGAGAACTCTTTGGCATGTGTTATTAATTGTAATCAGAGTTCTTGTTAAGAATTTAAAGTGGCACTCTCCCCATGATGAAGTTACTAGGAATGCTGCATGTTGCCAGTTCTACATCTTTCCAGTATGTGACTGAAGTGGAAAACTTCAGTCCATCAATGCATGTGTGAGCTCACATTTACAAAAAGTACATAAAGAATGTATTCCTATCCCACATTTTATTCAGTATTTTATACATCATTCTTCATTACTGACATGCCAACTTTCATATTTGAAATTGTCCTACAATCCTATCACAATACAATACATGATCCTGATAAGGGAAATTGGGAAACAAGGAGGAAAAACAAACTTGGGCTGAAGTGATTGTTATTTGAACCTTCATGAAGCATTCTACTGACATTTCTAAATGTAAACCTCATTTTTCTTCATCAGTTCCTTGGTTATTGAATGTCTGTGTTAGTTTCATAACTTAGCTATTATAAGTAATGCATCAATAAACATTGTTGGGCAAGTATCTCTGATACATTGAACAGGAGGTCTCTTCTGTGTAAATAACCAGCAGTGGTGTAGCTGTGTCATGATAAGGCTAGTTTTAGATTTTTTTTTTTAAATAAACCTCCACAGTGTCTTACATAGTGGCTCACTAGTTTACATTCCAACATGGGTCTGCTAGGGTTCTCTCTTGTCTACACTCTCATTAGGCTTTTGGTGACTAACATTCCATAGGAGTGAGATGCAATCTCAATCTAGCTTTACCTTACTTTACGTTTCTCTGTAAGTCAGTGATATGGAACTTCTTTTCAATCGTTTCCCGCCCTCATGCACTTCATCTTTTGAACAACCTTTGCTAATTACATGAGTCCTCCTATGGATTGGGATAATTGTAAGATGGAACTTTAATTGTATTATGGAATAAACTTAGGAACACAGAATATCTATCAATTTATCTAGAATCTTTAGTAATGTAGGTGTAGCCTCAATTTTTAGAAAAATATAAAGTATAAGTATATATAAACATATACATATCAGCATAAGTGGTGATTAAGTAATAAATACTCCATAAGCATTAAGAATACAAAGAGATATTTGGGGGCTTGAGAGATGGCTCAGTGGTCAAGGCACTAGCCTGCAAAGCCTAACAACCCAGGTTCAATACCTCAGTACTTACCTAAATCCAGAGGCACAAAGTGTCTCATGCACCTGGAATTTATTTGTAGCAGGTAGAGGAACTGGTGCAACAATTCACTCTCTCCCTCCCTCCCTCTGTGTCTCTCTTCCCTGTCTTTCTTTCTTTCTCCCTCTCTGTCTTCTAGTAAATACATAGATAAAAATAAAGATTTAAAAAGAAAGAGATGTTTATCATTTCTCACTATTTTATTCTGAACCCATAACAATATGGTGATAATAAGGAAACACCTGGTGAGAATTATTTTTGTATTACAGAATATGATATAAAACAAATTTGGAGAGTTTGTATTTATTCTATGAGTTAACATAAAAGCACCACATTTTAGTATGGGAAAGCAATGTACTTATGATTAGAAAGTAAAAATAATCTCATTTGGGAGGTTGGAGGAGTGTGGAGCTGGGAAACAAAAGAAGGGGTCCATATATACATTGGAACATCATTATGACATTCTAAACTACATGGATTCCCCAAATGTGAAGTAAGCAAAGCATAGACACCTGAGGACATCTGTAGACGATTCCATCAGCAAACCATGAATGGAATGGGGCAGAGAGAAGTTCCAAATAGGACAACAGATGAATAAATGCAGGAGGAGAAACTCCTACACAAGATAGAGTGAGAGAAATTAAGTTTAACTCTAGATGCAGTCCAGTGGATCTATTCATAATGATTCAACAAAGAAGCAATAAAGATTCTACATATAAAAAAGACAGGAGCACTGCTTAATTCTTTAAAGCAGAGCTTACAATAATGTTATGAAAACTATTCCATAAAACACAAAGGGAAGAAACTTTTTGAAATTCATTCTATTAAATCAGCCTTAATTTTGGGACACCAAAACTATACAACCATCTACAAAACAAAATAAAAACTGTAAACCCAATTTCGAGAATGAAATGAAAGCACTTTCTCTAAAATCAGAAACAGGAGAAAGTTGTCCACTCTCTTCAGTCTTATGTGCATAGCATTTGAAATCTTATCTAGAGCAATAAGGCAAGCAAAGGAAAATGAGAAGATACCAATATGGAATGAATAAGTCAAATTATTCTTATTTGCAATTGACATAATTTTATGCTTAAAAGTCCATAAAAATGACCCTCAAAAATATCTACCACTTATAAATCTTTCCAGAAATGAGCAAGATGAAGTTAAAATGGTTAAAATGGGATAATCAGTAGTATTCCTGTAGTCAATAAGGAATTATACTAGGAAGACACTAGAAAAAGAATCCTATTCAAAATAGCTTTGATGAAAATTAAATACCTCAGAATAAATACAGCAAAAAAGTTGAAAGAACTGAGCCAAGACTATTTTGAAATGTTGAAGAAATAATTTCGAGATAACATGAATATGGGAAAAGTTCTCATGCTTAAGGACCAGAAGAATTAGCATTGTGGAAAGGACAGAAAGAGGTGACAAGAAGCAAAATGGTAACAAATGCTAGGAAGGATGTGGGGAAACAGGAATCCTTACAATATACTGATGGGAATGTAAACTGGAATGATCAGCAAGGAGTCAGCATGGAGGATATTCAAACCTAAACTAGGCCTGCCATAAGATGCAACTGTACCATCTCAGGTGCATACTTGAAGGAATGTAAGTCAACGTCAATGGAGATACTCGACCATACACATTGCTATACTGAATTTGATACAAGGATATGGACACAGTAGAAATGTCCTTCATCAGGAAAATGGAAAAAGAAAGTGCGGTAATATATAATGGAATTTTATTTGGATTTAAATAAGGAAATTATGTCATTGGTCAAAAAGTGGATGGAACTAAGTATCAATATGGTATTGAAAAAATGTGAGTTACAAATGACAAATATAGAACGTTTTTTTTCCTTTATTGATTCTGACTTACATATGAATGAGAATATACATAAATATAAATAAATGAAAGTAGAAGAGATACTATGAGGAGGAAGAAAGAGACTTAAAAGAATTGGTAACAGAGAGCAAAAAAGGAAAATAGGGAGAAAAAGTTCAAATATGCCATGATTTCCCTCATACATAGAAATTCAGTTTAACTGTGTACTTATATACCATATCCACAAATATGAAAGCATAAGTGAAGCTATTTAGGAAATGTAGGGAACCTGAGAAACAGGACTAATTTTATAAAGGTGACAAATTAAAGCAAGTTATAGTGATAAAAATGATATAATAAAATCTAGTGATATTAATCAAAATAAAAAAGAAAATATAACTGTAATACAAAATAAAAAATATACATGTTGTTTTCCAAAAACTGAAAATATGGCCATGTTGATATCTGACACAATAGACTTCAAAATAAAATAGTTGGAGTTAAGATGAATACAAAGACCTTATATAATGTCAAAGGCCAATCCAACAGAAAGACATAATAATCTTAAAAATATGCATACAAAACTAGGAGAAACAAAATGCATAAGATGATAATTTATATCACTAAAAAGCTAATAAACATGTGTATCATAGTCATCCGGGCACTACCAGAACCCTTTCAGAAAATGGTAGAGGTTCTAGGTGGTAAAGGAAAAGTCTAAACCAAATGTGATTAAATCACATACACAGAAGAGAAGAACAAGATATACTCTATCCAAGTGCTCATGAAAAACTCAACAAGATATACAACATCCTTAACCACAAAACAGAGTGAATAGAATGTAAATGTTTTGGAATCTTATAAAATCTGTGTTCTCTGACTATAATAAAATAGAAGCAGAACTCAGCAAACTGAAGACAAAAACAATTTCTAAACTTGGATGAAATATACATTCCAAAGTTGCATGGTGCATGGGGGTCAGGACATTTCTGACAAGATGAGTAATGTTGCCTGCATGTGAGGGCCATGACAGCTGACTGGATATCCGATGTTAAATTGTGGATTTGTTTGTGCCCAACTACTGTGCAAAATGTTTCTGCTTTGGTAACTGCTGCAGCCAAATGAACACTAAGTTACGAGAATTCCAATGCATCAGGGAAATGAGTCATGGTAGATGGAGATGAAGATGGGGACCATAAAGGTGAAAAGGACTTAGCTTGAAGTGAAAAATTATCTTCACCACAAATATTACACAGTGTACATTTCTCCATGCCAACAGACAACAGTGCTTCTGGGGAACATGGTTAATCCCACAGATAGAGGCTCTGGCATGAGGGTATAATATTGAAGTTGAACTTACATGTTTGGGGTAATGAGAAGCTTTGAATGTGAACATTACTCATGAAGCCCTAGGCACTTTTAGAAGATTGGTTTGGCTGATACAAAGGCAAAGGTCACCAAGAACCAGCTGTCACAGCAGAGTGTGGCAGACAAAAATAAGTCTTGTTCCCCATTGACCCTGCATACACCTAATCAGCTTCCAGTCTCTGAAGAAGTGCCCCAGTATAAGGAAGCAACATGGTTACTGGGGAATCGTGGTGTACCATGCATTACTATATTACAAAGTGCCTCCCACTTACCTTGTTGATACCAACATTTGACAAAAGCTATATGTTCAAGCTTTACTAGATCTTTGTTTCTTTTGTAGTATTGTTTCAAATGATGAATATCATCTCAATTTTGATGAGCAGAAATTTGAGTGGGAATCCCCAGGTTTTAGAGATCCTGATAGTCTCTATTAATAGTTGTTGTGTATAAGCTAACCCCTGGTATCTCGTAGATTAAAAAAATCTAGAAGCATAGTAAAGAGAGCAGTTAACTTGTAAAGAGATAACAGGCATGGTAGGGAAATGCACATGTAAAAGGCATCAATGTCTTGAAAATCAAAGTGGCCCAATCTTACATACTAATGCACTTTTAGGAATGGAAGCCCCAAAGCACCTCCAAAACAGAGTCTATTGCTCCTAACATTGAAGGCATAGAAGAACTAAAAGGTGAGAGACTATGGTACATGATACCACATGCTTTCTTTGAGAGATATGGATAAATTAAGGTGAAAATGAGCTAGGAGAGTTCACCATGCTGTCTGGATTTCATGACAGACAGTGCTCTGTTTGAACTGTGATGTCTTGAGGGATCAGGTCAATCATATTTTTTTTTCATTGGTTAGATGATGGTTTATTTTCTTGCATATGATTCCAAGATAAACATAATTTGGACTTTATCCAAATTTAAATTTTTAATTCATAAAAATATACTACCAGGGCTGGGGAGATGGCTCAGAGGTTAGGGCGCTTGCCTTCAAAGCCTAATGACCCTGGTTCAATGCTCCAGTATCCACATAAAGCCAGATGCACAAGGTGGTGCATGTGTCTGGAGTTTGTTTGCAGTGTCTGGAGGTCCGGATACACCCATTCTATCTCTGAAAAATAAATAAATAAAATAAAATAGTTAAAAAATATTCTTGTGTGTCTAGGGTCTGAAAATCCACAAGGCCAACTGGAAATATCTGATGATCAGCCAACAGTCAGTGTCATGCTCAAGCCAGGTTTACATTATGAGTAATAATCGATAATTCCAGTGGGCCATTCTAATCGTAGGATACTAGAGCCTGTCAATGTTATTCTTGGCTCCTCTAAAAGTTCTCATTTTGCTGAATTATACATGATACATTCTCTTTGGTAACTCTTATCAGCTAACACCATGGTCAATACCAATTTTTAGATTAATTTAGCATTTAAAAGGTCATTGAAGGGATGGTAAGATAGCTCAGTGGTTAAAGTTCTTGCCTACAAAGTCAAATGCTGGTGAAGCCATTCTCTCTGGCTTTCTCTATGAATAAATAGATGGCTTCTAAGCATCTATGTCTGCATTGATTCATTACTGTTCTGATTTGTCTAATATTTAGAGGCAAACATTTTTCAGTGTTCACTGAATACTGATTACCAATATTCCTTTGGCTATTTTTTTTGAGGTAGGGTCTCACTGTGATCCAGGCTGACCTGGAATTAACTATGTAGTCTCAGGGTCGCCTCAAACTCATGGCAATCCTCCTACCTCTGCCTCGCGAGTGCTAGGATTAAAGGCATGCACCACCACGTCCAGCTCCTTCAGCTATTTAATGATCATGAATGACTGTAGTGATTTCTCCTAGTCAGTGCACTGAAATAAACAAAACAAAACAATACAGACATAGCATGGTCTGCAGTAAAGGAAATGATGCTGTTAACACCCCCTGAAGGGGGAGAGTCATGAGACCCTCACCTGTTATTCAAGACATTACTTCCTAATTTTTCCAGCTGTGTGTGGCCTTGGGGGTGGTAGGACTGAGTATATAGGAGAGGGAAATGAAGTCCAGGCAGGATCCCAGCATAGCAGATTCCCTGGGTGAGCATCTCACCTGTGGTGAGACCTCTCAGAGTTGAAGCTGTCTTTGACTTAACCACCATCCTGTAAGTTACCCCTATCTATGTTCCTCCAAGGAAGCTTAACTATGCATTGCTTCCACAAGCTGTGTGTGAACAGAATACTTTATTGGGTATCATACATGCTCCATCTGGTATGAATTGGCATTTTTCTTACATCAGCAAGGGCAATCAATACACGTAGGGGTAAGGAATCTCTAGACAGTGTTCTTATAAACAACTACACATATGTATGACTCAGATTAGACTCTTCTTAACAAGAAGAACTTGCTTCTGCTGGAGTCATGGGAAATGTCTAGAATGATTTTATGTTATTTCAGTTGATTTGAGTGATAATGGAGTGTGGTATCATGGCATCTGGTAGGTAGTAATCAGGAATATGCCTACACAACTTCCCGTGCCTAGAACTCCAGAAAAAGGGATATCCAGCTCATGAAGTCAAAATTAATAAAACTGGGTCATTTGATTCTTGATAGCTCTCAAGAGCCTATGGGGCCAATTTGAGACATTCTAGAAGGAAGAAATCATTATGTTAAGTTCCCAGTTCTCTGTTATGGGTCTGTTGACTTGAAGCAATATAATGATAATTTCAATTTGAAATTCTAATATAGATATTCTAACAGGTGTGTGTTTTATACTGCTTTTGACAATTGCTTTAAGGCAAGAAACATTTGCGGAGGAAATCACAGTACTGTTCTTTGCCTTTACAGTCTTAAGATTTTCTACAGGAATGTGATAGTCATGCACATAATATTGAGTTTATGAAATGGAAAACCAAGTTATTAGCTTCTTGAATTGATAACTAGACTGTGAATTTTCACTAGACAATAACTGGGAAAGTATCATGCATAAAATAAAGGTAAGATCTGTGATGTCTATTATCTGAAAACATATCTTAACTTCACAGCTAAAAGATCATGTAGTTACCATGTATAATATACAATTAGCTGAAATATTTGGTTATTTGGGGTACTTGAGTTTAGGTATTTTTTACATGGAAAATTCACTGGCAATTCTTTGTTTCTTTTTCTAGACATTTCCAATTTCATTTATCAAAGGTTGTGTGCTATTTAGTTTTCTGAGACACACAATTTATAAAAACGTATTTATTTGTGGTCTGGTGTGTATGTATGACGTGTGTGCTCTATACACATATATGTGATGATGTGGAGCCCTGTGTACTTTTCTGTGGTACCATGTAGGTTCACCTACAGTAGCCAGAGAACATTAGGCAGCTCTCTCCAATGCTCAGCTGTCTGTTTTTATCTTGTATGGAATGTCTTACTTATTCTGGAGCTGTTCATTCATGAGTCATAGTGATTCTCTAGTCTGAATTTCATGCAGGACATGGATCAGCAGTGTATATTGCCACACCCAAATGTCTATATGGGTTCTGAACATTCTCACTCAGGTGGTCTCAGGTACCTTCAGGGCCTCATATTTGTGCAGGAAGCACACTTTACCACAAAGAATTTTTTCCCTTCCTACGATACACAGCACTAAGTTAGACCTTTTTTCAGGCTAATGTTCCTAAAGTTGAAACGTTTTCTTAATGTGATGCTTATATGTTGTTTCTTTCCTTTTGAGAGTAAATTATTATGTTAGAGATCTGTCTGTCCACGTGATAAATTGATGAGGATACTGTCACTGATCATTTACAAGCATTTTAAAGGTCTGGGTTATAAAGAGTAGGAAAGTAGATTTTAAAAAATCTCCTAGGATCTGTTGTCAAGGAAAACATATTGTTCTTTATAAGCAATGGCAGCAACTTCTGCCAACACTGAGGCTGACCACTGGAGATGTTTTCCCTACTGCACATTTACAAAGTAAGAGTCCATGTGTGTGTAACATACATGAGTGAGTGGTGATGTACAGAGAATTCTTCCTTCCCAAACTGCTAGTAACAGAACTATGGGAAAAGCATTTAGACTGTCAAAGCCACCTGTTCAATATACTTTGATAATTGTGAAGGCCCAGGCTACACATTGGATTATTGTAAACATCAAATTCAGAGGAAAAAGTGGGAATTTTGGCCATATGAAAAGTACATGAAATTATATGTGAGTTATAAATTCAGATTATGGTGTCACACTGATGAAAGGATGCTTTTCATCCTCAGTGTCAGTAATCAGGGAACCATGTGTTTATTTTTATCAGGAATGAAGACAAAGAAGACAGATGATTTGCATGTTATTATCACATCAGTGTCCAAAATGCAAAAATCTGACAGTTAAACATTACAATAACACTCTGACCACTGAAAATCAGAGGAAAATCATAAAACATTAAACTTTCTAAAGAGAGTAACTTTAACATCCTGGCCCAGAATTGAATTATGTTCCAAATGTTTATAAAATACAGAAGCACTTATGTTACTCATATAAAATGCCACCCACTTTTTTTTTTCAGTTTTAAATAATTTTATTTATTTTTTTCTCCATTTTTATTAATATTTTCCATGATAACAAAAAAAATCCCATGGTATTACCCTCCCCCTTTCCCCTTTGAAATTCCATTCTCCATCATATCCCCTCCCCATCTCAATCTTTCTACTTACATATATACAATACCAACCTAATAAAAGCCCTCCTCCCTTTCTTTCTCTTCCCTTTCTATCTCCTTTTTTAACTTACTGGCCTCTGCTACTGAGTTTTTTCCTTCTCACACAGAAGCCCAATCATCTCTAGCTAAGATCCACATATGCGGGAGAACATGTGGCGCTTGGCTTTCTGGGCCTGGGTTACCTCACTTAGTATAATTCTTTCCAGATCCATCCACTTTTCTGCAAATTTCATAACTTCATTTCTCTTTACTGCTGAGTAAAACTCCATTGTATAAATGTGCCATATCTTCATTATCCACTCATCAGTTGAGGGACATCTAGGCTGGTTCCATTTCCCAGCTATTATAAATTGAGCAGCAATAAACATGGTTGAGCAAGTATCTCTAAGGTAATGAGATGAGTCCTTAGGATATATGCCTAGGAGAGCTATAGCTGGGTCATATGGTAGATCAATCTTTAGCTGTTTTAGGAACCTCCACACTGATTTCCACAATGGCTGGACCAGATTGCATTCCCACCAACAATGTAGAAGGGTTCCTCTTTTTCCACATCCCCGCCAACATTTATGATCATTTGTTTTCATGATGGTAGCCAATCTGACAGGAGTGAGATGGAATCTCAATGTAGTCTTAATCTGCATTTCCCTGATGACTAGGGATGTAGAACATTTTTTTAGATGCGTATATGCCATTCGTATTTCTTCCTTTGAGAATTCTCTATTTAGCTCCATTTCCCATTTTTTGATTGGTTTGTTTGATTCCTTATTATTTAACTTCTTGAGTTCTTTGTATATCTTAGATATTAATCCTTTATCAGATATATAGCTGGTGAAGATTTTTTCCCATTCTGTAGGTTGCCTCTTTGCTTTCTTCACCGTGTCCTTTGCAGTGCAAAATCTTTGTATTTTCATGAGGTCCCAGTGGTTAATCTGTGGTTTTATTGCCTGAGCAATTGGGGTTGTATTCAGAAAGTCTTTGCCAAGACCAATATGTTGAAGGGTTTCCCCTACTTTTTCCTCTAGCAGTTTCAGAGTTTCAGGTCTGATGTTAAGGTCCTTAATCCATTTGGACTTAATTCTTGTGCACGGAGAAAGAGAAGAATCTATTTTCATCCTTCTACAGATATATATCCAGTTTTCCCAACACCATTTGCTGAAGAGGCTGTCTTTTCTCCAATGAATATTTTTGGCATTTTTATCAAATATCAGGTGGCTATAACTACATGGGGTTACATTTGGGTCCTCTATTCTGTTCCATTGATCTACGAGTCTGCTTTTGTGCCAGTACCATGCTGTTTTTGTTACTATGGCTCTGTAGTATAGGTTAAAATCAGGTATGGTGATACCACCAGCCTTATTTTTGTTGCTCAGTATTATTTTAGATATTCGAGGTTTTTTGTGATTCCAAATGAATTTTTGGATTGTTTTTTCTATTTCCGTGAAGAATGCCTTTGGAATTTTGATGGGGATTGCGTTAAATGTGTAGATTGCTTTTGGTAAGATTGCCATTTTCACAATATTGATTCTTCCAATCCAGGAACAAGGGATGTTTTTCCACTTCCTAGTGTCTTCTGCAATTTCTCGCTTGAGTGTTTTAAAGTTCTCATTGTATAGATTCTTTACTTCCTTAGTAAGGTTTATTCCAAGGTACTTTATTTTTTTTGATGCAATTGTGAATGGGAGTGATTCTCTGATCTCATCCTCTGTGTGTTTGTTGTTAGCATATATGAAGGCTACTGATTTCTGTGTATTTATTTTGTATCCTGCTACATGACTGTAGGTTTTTATCAGCTCTAACAGTTTGCTAGTAGAGTCTTTAGGGTCCTTTATATATAGAATCATGTCATCTGCAAATAATGATAACTTGACCTCTTCCTTTCCGATTTGTATCCCTTTTATGCATGTTTCTTGCCTTATTGCTATGGCTAAGACTTCCAGAACTATATTAAATAAAAGTGGGGACAGTGGACACCCTTGTCTTGTTCCTGATTTTAGTGGAAAAGCATCCAGTTTTTCCCCATTTAGTAATATGTTGGCTGTAGGCTTATCATAAATAGCCTTTATTATATTGAGATATGTTCCTTCTATTCCCAGTCTCTGTAGGACTTTTATCATGAAGGGATGTTGGATTTTGTCGAATGCTTTCTCTGCATCTAATGAGATGATCATGTGATTTTTGTCCTTCAACCCATTTATATAATGTATATCATTTATAGATTTGCGTATGTTGAACCATCCCTGCATCTCTGGGATAAAGCCTACTTGGTCAGGGTGAATGATCTTTCTAATATATTCTTGTATTCTGTTTGCCAATATTTTGTTGAGAATTTTTGCATCTATGTTCATGAGGGAGATTGGTCTGTAATTTTCCTTTTTTGTTCTATCTTTGCCTGGTTTTGGTATCAGAGTGATGCTGGCTTCATAGAAGGAGTTTGGTAGAATTCCTTCTTTTTCTATTTCATGGAAAAGCTTAAGAAGCAATGGTGTTAGCTCTTCCCTGAAGGTCTGGTAAAATTCAGCAGTGAATCCATCTGGGCCTGGGCTTTTTTTAGTTGGGAGATTTTTGATAACTGTTAGGATCTCCATGCTTGTTATAGGTCTATTTAAGTGATTAATCTCATCTTGATTTAATTTAGGTAGGTCATATAAATCAAGGAAATCATCCATTTCTTTCAGATTTTCATACTTTGTGGAGTATATGTTTTTATAATATGTCCCTATGATTTTTTGAATTTCTCTGGCATCTGTCGTGATGTTACCTTTTTCATCTCCAATTTTATTAATTTGTGTCTCTTCTCTCTTTCTTTTGGTCAGATTTGCTAAGGGTTTATCAATCTTGTTTATCCTTTCAAAGAACCAGCTCTTTGTTTCATTAATTCTTTGTATTGTTTTTTTGGTTTCTATTTCATTAATTTCTGCCCTAATCTTTATTATTTCTTCCCATCTACTGATTTTTGGTTTGCCTTGTTCTTCTTTTTCCAAGGCTTTAAGGTGAAGCATTAGGTCATTTATTTGCGACCTTTCTAATTTCTTAATATAGGCACTTAAAGCTATAAATTTACCTCTTAGAACTGCCTTCATTGTGTCCCAGAGATTTTGGTATGTTGTGTTCTCATTATTGTTTGACTCTATAAATTTTTTGATTTCCTTCTTGATTTCTTCATTGACCCATTCATCATTTAGTAATGTATTGTTTAGTTTCCATGATTTTGTGTATGCTCTATATCCTTTCTTGCTATTGATTTGTAGTTTGATTCCATTGTGGTCAGATAGAATGCAAGGAATTATTTCAATTTTCCTGAATTTGTTAAGATTTGCTTTGTGTCCTAATATATGGTCTATTTTAGAGAATGATCCATGTGCTGCTGAAAAGAATGTATATTCTGCAGCATTTGGATGAAATGTCCTGTATATGTCTGTTAAGTCCATTCCTTCTATGACCTCGTTTAGTCCAGATGCCTCTCTGCTTATTTTTTCCCGGGATGACCTGTCAATTGATGAGAGTGGGGTGTTAAAGTCACCCACTACCACTGTATTTGGTGTTATCTGTGACCTTAGTTCTAACAGTGTTTGTTTGATGAATTTGGGAGCCCCCATGTTAGGTGCATATATGTTTAGGATTGTAATGTCCTCCTGTTGGAGTGTGCCCTTAATCAATATAAAGTGACCTTCCTTATCTTTCTTGACTAATGTTGGAGTGAAGTCTGCCTTGTCAGCTATTAGGATAGCAACCCCTGCTTGCTTTCTGGGTCCATTTGCTTGAAACACCGTTTTCCAACCTTTCACCCTAAGATAATGTCCATCCTTTGTAGAAAGGTGAGTTTCTTGGAGATAACAAATTGTGGGGTCCTGCTTTTTAACCCAGTCTGCAAATCTATGTCTTTTGGTTGGAGCATTGAGGCCATTGATATTAAGAGATATTATTGAAAGATGTGTATTTATGCTTGCCATTTTTTTTTTTTTGTGGTTCTGGTTCTACCTTTGCTCTCTTATATTAACTAGTATTTGAGTGTTGTTTGTTGTTTTCCAGGTTCCTTATATGGCCACCCACTTTTAACAATACATATAGTCTGCAAAAGTAATTGTATACCTAATTTTTTTACAGTGGAATGTGCTATTATTTCTGCTATTATAATTCAAAATCATGCAGTGAAAGGAACAGGGTAACAGGTAGGGATTCCCTAGACATGATAACTATTGTAACTTCACAGAAATACACCATCCTTGAGTGTTTCTTCTTTTCATCTAACAGGGACGTTCCTGCTGCTGTTACTGGTTTCAAATATGCTCCTGTAGGGCAGTGTGGCCTCTATTCCCACACCTGCCACTTTAAATGGAAGTTCTGTTCCTACATCTGCTACTATAGATGGAGACTTCCAAGTATTACTCAAAGACCTGTTTGAAGAGGGACTTAAGTTTTCTCAGAATATCATTGACCTTTCTTCAGGAATATACAATGACTATTTAAGTTCTTCACTTATTTCTGGTATCTTCACACAAAGAGCATTGATGTCAATGATGGGGATGTTCTAGACCTAAATGGCAAAGTGTCATGAATTAAATTTTAACTCATATATCATCTTACCCAAAGCAGAACATCGCCTAGTAAAAAGAGGAGCAGAGAGAATGGGACAGTGTTATGAAGTCTCAAAAATGTAAAAAGAAAACCTTATATGCAATTATTTTTCATCTTCCTTCCCATGTAAACTTTGGCTGAAAAGGATCTGTAATTTTCTCTTCTGGGTTCTGGGTATGAGTTAACATTGGTATTATTCCCTTAGTACACTACATATACTAGCAATGAAAATTGCCTTCCAGGGAATGGTGAGAATTAAAAGAAATTAAAATAACTAAAACAATGTCATTAGGGAAAAAAGCCAAAAAGTTTTTTATAACAACCCTCTCAAAGCTAGAGGTAATTCTCTGAATAAATTGAGAGTAAGATTTTATAGTTACAAATGGGTGACTTGATTAGAAGTAGAATCAAGCACCCTCTTCCCAATGAAGTTATTCTCTAAAGGTTCTATGAGGTCTTCAGTAAGCTCTATGAGATCTTTGGAGTCAGTGAAGGAGGCTGCAGCACATGAGGGCTTCAGTACATATATGAGCATTCAGACAAAATATCTTAGCTTTTGCATAAATATACATTTGCATTGTGCTTCTACTCACTATTGTTTCTTTCATTCACCATTTTTGACCAGCAATATTTCAACGTGTTCATTTTCCAAAAAAATCATTAAACTTTCACAAATTTCTGATAGTTAATTTTAAATAACAGATATTTAAATAATAAATGCATTATATATTTCAATCATTAAAAATTTATTAACATATGAACATGAAAATTTTGTTGTATTACTACTTTGTGGATTGCATATTTAAAAATTTAACATTGAGTTCTTATGACTAATATTGCTGTAATCAGCACAATTGCATTGTGTATACAGGATGAGGTTAGTATAGTCAAGGTGTACAGATTCAGTGGTAATTAAAATAGTTATTTTATAATGCTGAGTTAAAGGAAACACATCATTTTGGACCAACGGAAACCATTATCTTTTTTTGCATCTCTGCATGTTTAATGATTATTGACTTTTTTAGATATACATACACATTTTATGGACAACTTCTATACTTACATAAAACAAACCATATTTCCCTCCCCTTCCTCACTTTCCCCTTCATAACTCTGCTCTCCATCATATTCCCTTCCTCTATCCATTAGTCTCACTTTTAAGTTGATGTCATCATCTTTTTTTCCTCCTATTATGAGGGTCTTGTGTAGGTATTGCTAGGGACTGCGAGGTCTTGGATATTGAGACCAAACCATTATCTTAATAAAATACATACACTTACACACTGTGACACTGGCTTACACACTAGGAAAAAGGGTTCATGAAAAGTCTTAGTGTTTAGGAGCTTTTCTCTTTTTGAAGTTTGATTTCCAAGAAGTAAATTTCAGGAAGATTTGAAAATAAAAGAATAGGAAAGAGTGGAAGAGGTCTGGTGGTTAGAATGTTAGATGCAGTGAGATGAAAGAATTCAAGGGGAAAGTAGGCTAAAGGGTAAGTTTCTTAATTCTTCAATTTCAGTTTTTATGCAGTGTTCATTTCTTAAAAGTTATACATCTACTTTAATATTCTGGTCAAGAATTAATTTACTCATTTCTTAAATTCCAACGAACTGAATTTTTATTTTTTCTAGGTTCAACAGTATTCTGAGAGCAGGAGACTTATTGAGAGGTCCTTCTCAAAGTGTCCCATTTCTTTTCTCTCTACCTTAAGCAGAAGGGAAGCCATGCAGAGGCATGTTATTTCTCAGGTCAAAATTGTGTCCAGACTTTAGACAGTACATTGGCTTTGCTATGCCATAAGTTGTGACAGGCACTTCATTATAATCCCACATGCAGAGAAATTGAGGAGCATTGAGCACTCCAATGAGAATTACTTATATAGGTGATGAATCATTAGTTAAGTCAAATGATAAGTAACTTTGTAACAGATCTATAAATTGATCAAGAAGTCACCATTTTATGTAGTGCTTTGCTCTGGGATTGTATTTATTGCTCTGTAGGGAAATCAATGTGAATTCCATGGTTAAGTTCATATTCTTGGAAATGTGTAAGAAACCCAAATACCTATGTATTTATTTTGTATTGTTAATGGTTTTTCTGTTAGCAGCATTTACTATCAAACAAACATAACATGTATTCTTGATTTTTAAGACTTCTGGTTCTATTTCTGTTTCTCTACCTACCTGTTCCTTCCTTTTGGAATTTTCAGCCTTCTACTGAGTCTGTGCAAACATGTCTTGCATACTTGCAAGGTTTGTCTGTGGCATGTGTGATGACAAGTTATGTGTATCATACCAGCTCCACTTTGTGATTGTTGCAGTCTCTCCCGTCTGACCCTCTGTCATGAGCCCTCTTAACATGACTTATGTTAAATAACATTATATAAACACACTCCACACACACAAAATCCCTCCTCTTTGTGGCATTGTCAGTGGAACCAGCACTTGATAGGTGTTCTATGTATATCAGTTGTGCCATAAAAGGTAAGAGACAAGGGAAAATATTTGTTAAGAACTATGATACTGCTAGACCGTTCACAAGCACTCTATTGACATTACATTTAATCCTAACAAATATTCCATAGCATTAGCTAAGATTACTATACTGTTCATCAAATATTCCTATACCTATAGTTTTATACTTGTTTTAATGTAATATTGCTTTATGGTTGCATAGCCTGTAGTCCTTCTGAAATGGATACTCACTATTTTGGGGCCTGGATTAACCCTCTAGACTATGTATTGACTGAAATGTATGATATCAAAAAAGCCTCTGAAATCAGAGATATTATAGAAAACATCACAGCACTTCAAATGAACATTAAGATGATACTCAGAAAGGTTAGTGGTCTCCTTATACACCTTAGCTTTTCTCATTCATAACAGCAGACACTTCTGCAATGAGAAGTGAACTTTGAAATATCTCATTTTACCAGAATAAAATTTAGCCTTCCAATCCTACAGACAGTCTTACCATTAAGGGTTTGCTGCCAGATCCAACCTTCTCTAAGATCTTTTGTTTACTCAGAAACTCAAATCCCAGGTATCTCAATAGAAAATAGCTTTTCCTCACAGGAATTTTGGTGACACCTTTTCTGGGCTGTATGTTAGCTTCTGCTACCTCAGCAAGTATTATTTGCATCTTCAAGTATAGTATCCATCATGTTTGAAGTGTTAAGTATACAACATACATTGCATGTAGAGTGGATTTGGTTGAAATGAAGGAATGGGAACATAAACGACAATACTAATGTCATCTAACATCTTTATAAGTGATAGAATTTATACTAGATCCTCCATAGACCCTTGTTCAAATCCATGTCTACAGTCGATTAACAAATTCCTGGTTTTCCATCTATGTAAGAATATACTTCATTGATGTTCTCCATCTCCTGTAAGGATATCATTCATCTGGGATCAACTGAATACCAGAAATCACATATTCATAAGTTTCTTCTAAGTTTTGGATAAGTGACAACTTTTTTGATTCCTGAATTCCTGATACAGATAAACACATGCCATTGGCTAAAGTTTTCATTCTTAAATCTCTTTCAAATTTTAGTTCAACAAATTGAATTAATAATAACCAACAAATACTAATAATGTAAATAACAAACAATTGATTATCGTTTGATTATTAGGTTCATCTTGGAGTTGAGAAAAATGAGAATTACATTGTCTAGTCAGGAACAACATCCTTGCAAGCAGCTGATGAAACATTCACATTTTGGCTTTTTATGAATTATTCCGCTGCCTTCAGAGAGATTCATATAATATTGATGCTTACATCAAGATGGCAAAGTACTGTTTTTGACAAGGAGGACTTATAAGCCCATGTCCATCCCACTGGATGAGATGATCCTTCATAAAACATCCTTTCAAAACATTTTTAAAAATTGTATAGCTTTTCAGTTCATGATTGGTGTAACAATCTCCTAAAAAATAAAATAGGAATGATAATGTCTAAAAAGCTATTTTTCAAAGTTTTCTGTTTAATAGAAAATAAAACATTTAGACATTCGTATTAAAATTTGTGACATATAACATGTCTTGTTTGAAAATATGTCAATTTACACCTAATTTTGAAATTACAGTAAGTCACTATGGGTCACATCATTGGAAGCCAAGAATGAGACTACTGTTCACTAACCCATCCACACTATGAAGAACATAAAACTCTGAGACACTTATGAAAGCCAGCCACTGCTGACTAGATAACTATACAGTGAAATGATAGACCATAAATGTTATGCAGCTGCATTCTCTTTAAGCCAATGAAACTTTCAAGCAGGGCAAAATGTGCTAGTATACTAATGTGAAATGACCTTAGACTTCACTCATAACTGTCTTCAACCATGCTCTTCTGAATTCTGGTCTCCTTAACATCTTTGTAGACACAGTCCTAAATTCTACCCCTACATTCAAACAAGACTCCTTTGGTATAGCTTCTACTTAATTTCTCATTCAAATTGTTTAGTACATTCCCCTCACTCTCTCGTGGTTCATGCCACATGGTATAGAAGGTAGGTATGATCAGTTATCACAATCTTTCTCTTTTTTCTGGATCTTCATTCCTTTTCTTTGTGAGGATGGGATGGCAGATAAAGAGAAATGAAAAACGTCAGGCATCAGTGGCTTATGAGGCTGTATCAAGGACGCAAAGTGACAAAGGTCTTCTTGAAATCCATGTAAGGGGCAGTTATCTCTATAGGTTATATTAGAGATTTCCTAAGACACAGACAAATTTGGACACTTCTAGGTATACTGTCTTCACCAAGAGAATTTCCCTAGCTACATTCCCCTATCCACATCATAGTTCTGTCATCATTTACAGCATATACAACTGGTCTACTTACCCTGAAGGAAAGTTATTTAAAAAAGTGTCTCAAAATAGGGTTTCTTACAACTGAGACATAGACAACTCAATGCATGACAATGACTCTAAGGCTAACTGTGGGAAGGGGTCTCTACCAATTTTGTTCTTCACAAAGATCAAGGTTGGCTCTAAAAGTCAAAATAATTAGAAGGCATTCACCTGAGGAATGAGATGCAGGCTTCCTTTCTCTTCAATGGTTATTTCCTTCCTCAACAATCAATTTACAGTCAGCCACAGAAACATGAAGCCACAAATTCTACACACAAACACACCATGGAAAGGCCAACAGTTCACTTACTTAGCATTGCAGTTACCTTCTTGTTCCTGCCCCAAAGCCCCTGACCAAAAGCCGCTGACGGGAAGAAAGGGTTTATTTTGGCTTCCAAAGTCAGTGCGAAGCTCCGTGATGGCAGAGGAAACCATCCATGAGCAGAGCTGGACATCATCTTCTGGCCAGCATCAGGTGTACAACAGCAGGAGGAGAGTGGGATGAACACTCACAGTAGCAAAGCGTAGGTAGTAAAACTCCCAGCAGCACACTTCTTCCAGCAAGGCTACAATTCCCAAATGGCCATCAGCTGGGCCACTGGCATTCAGAACACATGAGTTTATGGGAGACACTTAATTAAACTACTACACTTAGTCTGGATAGAGATGATTGGCTGCAGGCAGCTCCATTTGTCAACTGCCTCTAAGCAACCTAAAATGTTGGTCCATGTCACTGTAAGATTTCCTTAAAGTTCAGTGTGATGGCCAGGCTGTCTTTCTAGCAGATATCTTGTTCATTTCTAGGACTAGGTAACCACAGGAGACAGCCCAGCCCACCTCCTGACGGACATGAAATAAAAGACGGGTGGGTTTGTGTAGTAGGAAAGCAAAGCTGCTACATCTTTCAGATTTTACACTTCAGAAAAAAGTGTCTGAATGCCCGTCTACAGTGTTGCTAACTTATCATAGAAAGTATCTAAAATATGTTGTTTCTCCTGAAACTTCTTTTCCATAGATCCAGATATTTCCAACAGACAGTATGGTATTTATCAGGACTATTCTGGTTAATTAATCATAAATTATAAAATGCATCTCACTAATTATGTTTATTTCCAAACAAATTTGACTTCTGATGAACCACTGAAGAGTTGATATTAGAAGCCCTCTGCCCATCAGTCATTATAAACTGAATTCTGAAGTTTTCATACAGGATTGAGTAAAGCCAGAGATATTCCATAGAGTAAATGAGTAAATGATGTATGGTGACTTGAGTGTAAAATGTTTCCCATAGCCTCACATGTTCAGGATTAAGTCTCATAGTTAATTTCCAGGCTTTGGGAGGTAAGGCCTTACTGGAGAAGGTGTGCCACCTGTGGGCAGGCCTTGGGATTTATAATCCAGCCTATTACAGAACTAGCTCGCTCTCTCCTCGTGCTTCCTTCCAGTTGGGGTAACAAGATGTGAGGCCACAATGATGAAACTTCCCCGTGAGACTAAACCAGAATGAACCCTTTCTGTCAGTTGGTTCTGACCAGGTGTTTTGTCCCAGCAATGAGGAGGTAACTTCTACACACAGGGAAGGAGAAACAGGACATTTGTAAGAATGTAACAGTCACTTCTTTCCCAAGAAGTGTAAGAGTACATTGCTCTTGTATGGCTTTCGATGTAAGACTGCATCTGAAGACATCATCCTGTAGCAATGATAGCAGCAGGAGTGGAATAAGGAAAGAAAATGATTCATAGATAATAAATTATACTTCATGGGCAACAGAAAAGCAGGACACCTGAGTGAATATAGTTCTGTAGCCAGCGCTGAAAAATAAAAATATTAATATGGGGCTGGAGAGATACCTTAGTTGTTATGGCTCTTGGCTGAAAAGCATAACGACTTGGGTTTTGTTTCCTAGTACCCACATAAAGCCAGATACACAAAGTGGTGCATGCAGTGGCTGAAGGTCATTGTGTCTGTCTGCCTGTCTTCTATCTCTCTCTGCTTGCAAATAAATAATAAATAAAAATGTTTAAAAATATTAATCTGATTTGAGGTTTGTGGTAGTGTGGAGCTGGTAGTAAGGAGGGGGCTAACACACTAAAAAAAATTATGGCACATTAAAATAAAATCAATGAGGGTTCTTCAAAGAGGAAGAAAGCAAAAAGAAATGGGATCTCTGCAGACAATAGCAGGCCATGAATCTGTGATAAGAATGAGGCAGGAAGCTATGAGAATCCTATAAAAATACCACAGAAGAGAAAATGTTCCTGTCTAAATACATATGAGCTTTGTTTTGATGTGTTTCAATAAATTTATATCAGAAATGATAAAACTATTTCTACATAAGCAAATACAAGAATGAATATGTACAGACATATCTATTAAAGTACCATAACAACAAGGCCTGCACCATCCACTGATGACAATGTGCAATTTGCTTATCTCCTTCAACACTTAAACCAGACATACATTTTAAAGCATAGCAGGAAAATAAGATGAAATCTATGTATTGTTTTACTGAGAGAGCCCTACCACAGTGTAGGCACCGCTCCCCAGTAACTTCTCTGTATTTTCTCAAGGTATTTATTTTTGCTACATTTTGAATCTGACATGCCCCCCAAAAAAACTCACTTTGAGGGTTTGTCCCCACCTGTGGTACTATTGTGAAGTTGTGGAAACTTTTAGAGGTAGAACCTAGTACAAGGATGTTAAGTCACTAGTTGACTACCTTCAAGGGGTATTGAGACCCAGGTGGTCTCTCTCTCTTTCTCTCTCCTTCTATATGTCTTTCCTATTTCTCTCTCTCCCTTCCATCTTCAGGTAATTATGCTCTCTCTGACATGTGCTCTCCCTGCAACGCTATATACTGCCAAAAGCCCAAACTCACAACACAAAATGACAATGGACTGCAATTTCTGAAACTGTAACAAAAACAAATGTGTATTCTTTGTAAGTTGGTTGATTGTTTTGTCACAGCAATGACACATATCCTAATATACTTCATTTCTTTTGATTCCACCCCAGATTGTCCCCCCATGTTTTACAGTACTGGCCAATTAATCATTAATTTAGAAATTTACTAAAATAACCTTTGTATTTAATGATAGCTGAAACAGTAAGATTTTATTCTCTCTTACAAAGAAAAAAAAAAAACAGGGCTGGAGAAATTGCTGAGTGGTTAAGATACTTGCCTACAAAGTCTACGGACCCAGGTTTGATTCCCAGGACCCGCATAGGCCAGAATCACAAGGTGGACCATGCATCTGAAGTTCACTTGCAGTGGCTGGAGTCCCTGGGGCTCCTGTATTCTCTCTCTCTCTCTCTCTCTCTCTCTCTCTCTCTGCCTCTTTCTCACTCTCTCAAATAAATAAACTAAATTAATTAAATTAAAAGAAAAAATTATAAGAATCACAGGTCTTCAGGAGTTTTCCAAAATGCCGAATATGCTATGCTAAATAGAAATCTTCTGCCACAATCATAGCCTATTTGTAGAGTAAAGGTAAAGAAAGAAAATGAAGCATTGAAGAAAGCAGTGCATAATCAAGTGGAAAAGATGGCCTAGGTTTAAAACTAGGCTCCCAGTTCACACCACAGCAGGGTACATGAAGCCTGGTATGCCTCCTCAGGGATTTTTTTTTTTTTCATTTCAATACTTAAAAGGTTTTCTTTTATTTAAAATGTAAAACCTCTCATCTCACCTAATTGCACTAACATAAAAAATAAGTCTTCCATTGTGGATTAGATAAAGCAAACCAGTTCATATTGTTTGTAAAAGTTCATTCAGGTTATCACATTGGGTCTAAAGATTTATCTGCAAATTAAGCTTGTGCAGTGAATTAAAAAGAAATATTTACAACCCTTTTCACAATAGCTGAAGAACATTTAACAACAATGACTAATAACTGCTAACTCTCAAAACTTCTAGGGCAGACCAGGACTGTATTATTGGTCTCTCATCTAATAATTATGTACTTGTGTCTTTACTGAGGCACTGTTGTTGACTCTGATGAGCAGAGCTGACCAACACACCTGATCTCATGAAACTTAGATTCTAACTGAAAAAAGACAGCACAATAGACGAACACAGGCATATTGTTTACTGTGAAAGGAAATAATGGGCACAGGGCAGGGAATGAGGTTTAGAGAGGAAAATTTGCAGACAGCGAACAATCTAGAGCTCATGAGAAGAGCAGCGGCAGATTTCCTGTGCTAAGTATAAAAAGTCTTTTCAACGCCACAACACGTTTTTCCTTGTAACAAGATTTATTTCTCCTCTACACAATTTCATAATTTGAACTATGCTTCTGTGTCTCTGTCTCTGAGATTGCTGTGTGTACTCACTACTTACTCAGATTAAACATGCTAAACATTTCTTCTTTATGATTGAACTGAAGCATTGTCTTTCATAGGAAACTCCTAAAAACTAAGTGCCTTTATCAAGTTACTTATCTTTAAGAATATTCTCTTATACAAAGCACTAATCTTAAAAATCATTTTCATTTACTAAAGCCTTTTATGTGCCCAAAGTAATATAATTTAAAATTTTCAAGTATACATTCTTATTGTACGTAAGTATATTTGGCCTCAAAATTCATACAAATATACATGGAATTCATATGTGGCCTTTCAAGCTCTGACAAAAAATTATGGCTTAGAAAGTTATAGAGTCTAAAGGGAAGCATCTACTGTTCTTTACCTCAGTTGAAATATTATGCCCATCCAGAAGCCTTCTATGTTTAATCCCTTTGATTAATGCTGTCCACTCATTTAGCTAGAGAAACTTCTTTTTAAAGATGACAGTAAAAATCAAAGAGAACCAAGACTTATTAAAATAACAAGAAGATTAAGGTTAGTCTTAATCTTACCCTCTCCAGTGTCTTGTGGTTCAGGTGTTCCCTGAAGAGAAAGCCCATAGCTTAGGAGGAGTCATTTTCACATCCCCCAGGGACCAGGGCACATTGCAGAGGAGGTGACAGAGTGACAGGAAGAATAAGGATGCTACTCTCACTACTAGCCAGATACTCCTCCCCATGGAGATGGCACCTGACACTGAGACTCAAAACTCATCAGCATAGAAATAAGAGTCTGTCTAGAGTGCTACATAAAAGGAGATTTGGACTATGCCCTCTAAGCCTCAGGGAACATTGCAGAAAAGGTGGCAGAAAGAATGTAAGAGCCATGGGATGCATAGGCATACATTGGGGTGCTATCTTCCCAAGATGAACTCACTGGTACATTAATAAACTCACAGAGATTGCTGATACCCCCAAAAGCCAGTGCAAATGTGACCCACCAAGAGATGGTCTTTCTTATTTCAGGTTTTTTTTTTTGGGGGGGGATGGTAATTTTCAAGGAAGGGTTTCACTCTATCTCAGGATGACCTGGAATTCACTATTTGAACTCACAGTGAGCCTCCTACTTCTGCCTCACAAGTGCTGGAATTAAAGGTGTACACCACCAGGCCTGACAGATGGTCTTTCTGATGAACATAATTCATGACAATGTCTTTAAAATTATTTCTGGGCCTGAGGAGTCAATTTAGTGGACACCTTGCTTGCCATACAAGCATGAGTATGTGACTTTGGATCCCTTATACCCACATAAATGGGGGTGTTGGCCTAACTGTAATCCTAGGACTCAGAAGAGATAGAAATAAGTGTTTCCCAAAGCAAGCTAGCTACCTAGACTAGCTGAATTGCTGAGTTCTGAGTTCTTGTGAGATCCCATATCAATATCATATTTAAAAAGTGGAGATGACAGAGGCAAACACCCAAATTGACCTCTGGCCTCTATAGGATCATGTGATGACTATGAATAACTATGAAGCAACATAATCCTCACCAGAGGTTTATCCATTACTACGCTACGATGTACAATATCAACTAATGAGAGACATTAAATATCTGTGAAAATTGGACATTATCTACTGATTCCTTTTTAAAAAATATTTTAATTTTTTATTTATTTGAGAAAGAGAGAGAGGCAGATAGAGAGGAAGAGAAAGAGAAACACACAGAAAGAGACAGAGAGAATGGGTGTGCCAGGGCTTCTAGCCACTAAAAACGAACTCCATATGTGTGTGCAACCTTGTGCATCTGGCTTTATGTAGGTACTTGGGGATTAAACTTGGGTCCTCTGACTTTGCTGGCAAGCACCCTAACCACTAAGCAATCTCTTCAGCCCTCTACTAATTCTCCATAAGGCACATATATTAATATCCCAGTTTCTTTTTTTTTATTTTTTTTATTTTTTGGTTTTCCGAGATAGGGTCTCACTCTAGCTCAGACTGACCTGGAATTCACTATGGAGTCTCAGGGTGGCCTCGAACTCACTGTGATCCTCCTACCTCTGCCTCCCGAGTGCTGGGATTAAAGGCGTGCGCCACCACGCCCGGCTTAATATCCCAGTTTCTATTGCTCAAGATGTAGGATACTACTGTCATAAAATCACTCCAGAAAAATTGGCTTTCTGCTATTTTCCTCTGTAGACATATTAGTATTTTATCAAACCTTCAAATATCACTTCAGATCACAAGCACACAATTCTGGAAGAACTTCCTTTCTCTCACACCCAGACATCTCCTACTTCTGCTTGGAGTCATTTTGTTTATTTGTTTTGCATCTCCTAATAACTGACCTTATCATAGTACATTATAATTTTACCTAACATGTTAAGGGAAAACCCTTCAAAGATCCATTTTTCTTACCTCTCTTTCAGTGCTTGATATGCTCATGAGTATGATTTTTAATCAATCACATAAATCAGTTTCTCAGGTTTGCTTCTTTCTTTTGATACCACTCCTGTTCACCTCTTCTTCACATGCCCCAATTATAACATACTTCAACAGAAAAAATAGTATTAGAAAATGAAGCAATTAAAAACATTAGAAGGTGCGTCTGACTAGGGAGATGCCATTAAATGCATGTGAGAATAAATGGTAAGAGCCTTCTATTCAAGTTTCTACATGATCTGGTTGCAGAATACACAGATGTCATGCTGGCATTGACCTGGATTCAATCACTGTGCCAGAAAACTTTCCTAGTACAAGGTGACATTATGCTGGCTATCGTTGTTAAGTGTGGCCAATGGAGCTGCTCATCTGCATGGTAGTGAAATCAACAATCCAGGCAAGAATGGAACCACTGATCCAGTAGTGGAAGAACCATTATGGAAGCAACCAGCAATTTTCTTTCTTTTCTTTCACATGTTCATGGTATAAGTATTGTGGTAATGTTGTTGTTTTTTAATTGATGTGATATGCCTATCAATTTTACATACTAAGCTTTTGCATATTTTTGCACTCATACATTATTTAGTTATCAGGCTTGATGGCCGAGGGGAAATTTTTACAGTGTTTGGTGGATACTGTCAGGGAGGCATACCATTCAAACTGCTGAGAATGAGAGACTAGTGAATGGTGGCCTATTACCATGAAAACAATTAAATCCATAGTTACTCACTGCAAGGTCAGGGAAGATCAAGAAGATGTGACAGTAGGGATGTAAGAGCCTGAGTAAAGGGTGAAGTGTTGGCCAACAGCAATTCTCCTCAGGATATAATACGTCCATTAGTCATGGAGAGAGATGGCTGACGTGCTACATAATTTGTACATACTCACAACCCATAAGCAGCACAATAGAAATATATCTTTGTTTGTAGTGATGAGACCGTTAACATTGCCTAAGGGTAGAGAGTCATTGGACCCTTACCACAAATTCCAGACATTTCTCCCCATTGCCCTCCCTCTGAATGTGGCCTTGGGTGGTGTTCTAGAGTATATAAGAGGTGAAAAGTCACCTGGAGGAAGAACTCCACTGAAGGAGCTTTCCTGAGTCTGCACCCAGGCTGTGGTGAGAATTGTCAGAGATGCAGCTGTGTTTCAGTCAGCCATTCTTCTGTAAGTAAACCCTTAACAATGCTTGCTTAAGTGTAATTAATGCACTGTTTTACTTTGATGGGTTTGGATAGAGTACTTTCTTTGGTGTCACTGATTCCCTATTTTGGGTGAATTCTTGCCTCATTAGATAAGGAAAGCAACAAAAATATGAGACCTTCTAACTTTCTCTAGAAAGCAACTACACAATGGCAAATGGACTGCAGATCAGCGGTTCTCAACCTTGTCCAGGAGACGGGAGGAGATGTTTACAGGAACTTTATGTTTTCTTAATCTAGCTAAGGTAGAAAAGGAATGTTTTTCAGGCATCTAATGTATAGAATCCTGGGATCTGTCTATATATCCTCTTATTAATATTTTCATTAAAATGAAATAGTAACAACTTTAAAACTGATATTATAAAATGTAAAACAAAAAATATTTCTCCATTGGAACTGAGAGTATTAAACTTCCTCAGATCATAAATGGATAGATACATATATATAGTCATGAGTAAAATAAAAATTTGGGGAATGTTTCAGTTTTTTGGAAAGTTTATAGTCTGTAATTTAAATTGTATTTAAATGTTATTTTATTATTGAATATAAAATGTTCAGTTGCTCATCTACAAAACATGTTTTGCTTATCTAGTTCATTTTTATTTATTTTATGCATATTTTATTAATTATAAACTTTACTGTATGGACAAATAACAAGTTGGTCATATTCCCCATGGGTTATCGTCTTATAGACCCTCTCCTCCACCTCCATTCCACTGAGGCTCCTCCTCAATGGGGTTTTTGGTGTACATCATGGGCTCATGAATGCATCATGTCATGTATAAACTTTTAACAATTCCCTAGTTTTATGTTAAATATCTTGAAGTATGCTTATAAAAGTTTCTGTGTAACTTAAGCTTCAGAGACATACATTATCAAATCAGAAACTAGTTTGAACTTGTGTCATTAAAGTTTAAAATCTTAATTTGGCACATAAATTTTTCTTTACTACTAAGTATGTAAGTTATTGATATACTAAAGGTTTGCATCTTGCCATCTGATGAAAAGTAAATTGATGATGAAACCACCAGTGGTCAATATTAAAAATGTTAAGTTTGTGTGTGATACAGAGCAGGGAACATAGGTAAAATTAATTTCTAAGACCTCTCTTACTTTGTCATCAAGGTCATTATAAATAATAGCAGCTTCTATAGACAGTGACTCTCAAAACTACAAATGTGGTTCCTGTCACACAGACAAACAGGGAGAACCCATTCTTGTCTGCGATGTGAAAGGTGATGGGCAGACAGTGTGGGCATTAGGACTCCCCAAAAGGCTAAAAGTAAGACTTGGTACAATCATTTCACCTTCATAAGCTGCCCATTTCATCAAAATATTTTGGTGATAATTGTGAAGGCAAGCTATTGTAAGAGGGTTACTATAGCATCAAATTTAGATAACATGAAACCTGAAGCATTTGGCAAAAGAACAAATGTATGACATGACTATGGTGAGTTGGCAAATTTAGTCTGTGGCATCATGCTTATGATAGTACTCCCTTCATCCTCAGCATTGGTAATCAAGGACTCATACGTTTGTTCTTATTAGCAATTATTACAACTGAAACAGATGATCTGCACTGTTCCTGTAATACCAGTGTCCAAAATTAGACACTGAGTTTAAAATTAAAATCTCAAGAGTCTCCCTTTGAAAATCCACAGAAACTCCAATGCAAAAATGTAGGTAGTTGCCCAATTCTCAACCTCCGAATCTGTGCAAATAGCATTATTCAACTATTTTTTTACACTGGAAGATATTTATTCCTCCATCCCAGGTAAACTCTATCATGCTATATATACAGTGGAAGACCCTATGGGCACATAAGGCATCCAGAGACAGGGTGACTTCTGAAGCCTCTTGTATACAGACCATCTCAGAGTGATATCCATCTTTGTAGCAAGGACACTCCTGATGCTGGTGTTAAGCCTGATCCGGTGGGAGAACTTTGCCACTGCACAATTGTGTGCCATGGTGAATGGACGCTGCCAGTTGACAATCGGGGACCTGTTTGAACGTGCAAGCGCCTTGTCTGACTACATCACTATTGTCTCTTCAGATGCATTCAAGGCCTTTGTAAGTATCTCACCTACTTCTTATTTCTCCCCAAAAGCAGCCTCATGCCAATGACTCAGATACACTGTAGCCTGATAAAGAAACCACAATGATCCATTTTAAAAATATTCCTTCATAGGTAAAGAGAATGCCACACATAATAAAAATAGAAAGAGGAGAATGAGACAGTTTCATGAAATCTATAAGCTTTCCAAAATAAAAATTCAGTCTTTAGATTTTTTCTTAAATATACTTTATTTTTATTTGTTTAAAATAAATTCCCACTTGTACCATAAGACTCAATAGCTGTGGCTAATCTTGAGTGCCTCACATGAGTTTACACTGGCATTTTTCACTAAGTACACTGCCTATAGATAAAAAAAAATGAGATATGCATTATGGTGAATCATATAAATTAATTACAATTAAAATAAACAGAAATATTTAAAGGAGGGGGGCTTCTCAAAGCCTTCCAAGGTAAGAGTCATTATGTAAAGAAATTGTAGGAATGAGTTCCTATTTACAAATGGGGAGATTGAGGAGAACTGAACATAGACCATATCTTCTGGTGAAGATTTTCTGAAGGCTGTACATGATCTTCTAAGGTAGTTGAGAAGATGATGATAGCTGAGGGCTTCAGTACATGAATGTGCATGCACAGAGTGAAGGTCAAGGTTTCAATACACATACATTCATATGGCTCCTTTTATTCACTAGTGTTTCATTCCTCATTTTTGGTTTTGTTTGTTTGTTTGTTTGCTTTTCAAGGTAGGGTCTTGCTCTAGCTCAGGCTGACCTGGAATTTACTCTGTAGTCTCAGGGTGGCCTTGAACTCATGGCAATCCTCCTACCTCTGCCTCCTGAGTGCTGGGATTAAAGGCATGAGTCACCATACTACTTTTCAATTTCTTAATTTTCCTAACAACCATTAAAAAGTTCACCAATTTTTTGATCATTAACATAAAAAAATAAATAAAAATATATATGTAAGTAAATAGTTTGCTTAAATGATTAAATATTAATATGTAAAATATTTTGTATTCCAAATTTATTCATTGCATATTTCTTATAACATTATGTTGAATTTCTATGAATAATATTGTTATAATTAACACAATTTCATTATAAAGTTATGAAGTTAGTATGGTCAAAATGAACAGATTCAGTAGTAATTATAAGAAAAGGTATAATTAAATATTTCCTTGTTAAAAAACATACCATTTCAGACCAATGGAAAATATGATCTTAATAAACACATGCACTCACATACTGCATCACCAGCCCTAGCACTAGGGAAAGCGGATCATGAAAAGTCTTAGTGCTTTGGAGCTTCTCTATGTTTAGAGTTTGCTTTATAAATAGTAACTTTCAGTAAGATTTGGAAACAAGGGAATGGTAAAGAGGGAAGATGTTGTGGGGCTTGAAATTTAGGTTGAAAAAAATAATACTGGGGAAAAGCAAAAAGATTATTTTCTTAATTTCATAATTTATAATTTTTATGAAATGTTTATTCTTAAGAATACACATCTACCAGCTTCTTTAATACTATAGTCAAGGATTCATTCATTCAGTCCCTAAATTCCCACTGAATTTATTCACTATTTCCAGCATGAAAAGTATGCCCTGGACCAAGAATTCCAGCACAAGTTCCCCCTGATCTGCCAGAATTCTTCCCTTACTATTCCAGAAAAAAAGGAGCAGGTCCAACAGATACAAGTGAGTTCGAAGACCAGGTTTTTCACTAAAACACCTAAAGCAATGGAAGTGGTGGTAGGTTGTGCATTGTGTGTGGTATTCATGCATGCATAAAAATGGAGGAATACTGGGCAATCAAAGGAAAATATCTCATTATGTAATAAGTAACTTTGTAGCAGATTAGTAATTGTATAGAAGTTGTACCTATTTTAACCACTGCTTTGCCCTGGACTTCCATTCATTATACTGGAGAAGACTGAAATGAAGGAGCTTCCTTAGTTAACTTTAGATTCATGAATGTTTTAAGAAACACAAATGCACTTGTCATTGCTATACATTAATATTGATTTCTCTCTCCCTAGTAAGCATTTTGCATTTCTGACCACCATACCATCTCCTCTTCTTTTTTTTTTTCTTTTGTGACTTTATATACTTTTTTAAGCAACATTTTAAAATTAGATATGGACATATTTTGGATGTAAGCAACACATGTTGGTACCATCCTTTCCCTCCTCCCTGTCCCTTTTTTGAAATTTGTAGAAAAATGGTTGAACTTGGAACATACCATCTCTTCTTGGTTTCTAGATTCTTCTGAGTCTTGCTTCTCTACCTACTGGTTCCTTCCTCCCTAACTTCTGTCTTCCCCCAGGTCTGCAAAAACAGGTCTCAGAAATATTCAAGACAAGGTTTACAGAGTGTGGCTGTAGAATCTGTTTGACAAGATCTACATATCCTGCCAGCTCTAATTCATGATTGCTGAAATCTGTCTTTTCTGATTCCCTGACCCAACCCATCCTTACCTGAGTTAAGTAGCATTATGTATGTACACATGCCATACCTACTTCTGTTTTTTTCCCTTCTGCTTCTTTGTTATGATTTTAGTAATGGGGCCAACATTCTGTGTGTCTGCTATGCATGTGAACATTTTAAATATAATCATAGCAGAAAATGAAGGAAGAGTTGGTATTTGTTGAGAGCTCCTACATTGCTACAGCATTCACAAACCCTCTACTGACACTGCTGTATTTACTCCTCACAAAAATTCTAAAACAACACATAATTCCTATGCTATATAAAACATGTAAGTCTACAGTTTTATATTAATTTTATTGTGATGTTCAATTATATTTGCTTAGCCTGAAGTCCTTCTAAGAGTGATAATTAGTATTTTGAGCTACTGGAACAACCATCTGCAACATCTAGTGACTGAAATGAGTTGCATGCAAGAATCCCCTGTAGCTGTTATATCAAAACTCAGAGATATTAAAGAAAAAGCCAGAGGACTTCTGGAAGGCATTAAGACAATACTCAGCAAGGTGAGTACTAAAGTCTTGAATTTTCTCCTGTGTGAAACCAGTAACTTCTAAGTGAACTTTGAAACATCTCTGTTAGCCACAACAAAATTTTGGCATTCAGTCTTATAAATTGCCTTGCCATTGAGGGCTTGCAGGCAAGTTCAACCTCCTAATACCCCAGAGAGATAATAGAAAACAGATGTTTGTCCTAGTAATTTGGACTATACCTTTCTTGGATGGAGAGAAAGTCTTCTGCCTCCCTCAGAGGATCTTATCACTATCATCCCTCCAATAATTACATCTTGAAGTCTCAAGTACAGTCCTCATTGAGTCTTAGGTTTTGATTGCACATGTCATGTGGAGAGTAGACTTGGTCCCAAGCAAGGAAAATAGTGTACTAAAAAAATCAGTAATGCACAAAGGGAACATCAGGGATAATAGTGAGGACACATGAAAGTCCCTTCATGAGAGAAGTCATACCAGCTCCTCCATTGTCCCTTGGTCACAAGTATATGTTCAAGTAGTAACTTCTTGTTTTTCCATATATCTGCTCCTGTGAGAACTTATTTCATATGGGGTCAATTAAATTTAAGAAAACACAAGTTTATCATCTAGCTTTTACAGAAATTAAACATTTATGGTAACTTGACCAAGACGCAGGAAAATTCATGGATTTGGTTGAAGTGTCACAATCCAACCTTTCCCCAAATGTTAATTTAACATTTAAGAGGAATAAAGGTCAACAGAAACTAATATATAAATTATAAATACCTGACTATTTTTGGTGATTAGGTTCATCCTGGAGCCGAGGAAGAGGACTACCCTGTCTCATCAGGACTGGAAACCTTGCAGGCAACAGACGAAGAGTCTCACCTGTTTGTTTCTCAAAGCCTGTTGCGCTGTCTGCGCACAGATTCACATAAGATTGCCACTTTTGTCAAGTTCCTAAAATGCCAACTTGTTCATAACAGCCAGTGCTAAGTGCATACTCTTTCCATCTGCTCTGAGATAGTCCATGACTTCAAGGCTATTTTTTTTTTAATTTTTGACTTTCCAAGAAATGTGTAATGGGTCTTTTCTTAATGAATGAAAACTGATTCTTTAGAAACGTCGGTGTATACAATCCTAATTTGTCAATGTTTCTTCTATTTAATAACATATGTATCAAACTCATTGAAATGTTCCAATTAATATTTGTTACCAATTACAAGTTTGTCTTGAAAATAGGATAACAGATAACTAAATTTAAAATACACAGTGTGGGCTAGAGAGATGGCTTATCAATTAAGGTGCTTGCCCACAAAGCCTGAGGACTCAGATTCAACTCTCCAGTACCTATGTAAGCCAGATACACAGGGAGTGCAAGCATCTGGAGTTCATTTGCAGTGGCTAGAGGCCCTGGCAACCCATTCTCTCTTTCTCTATCTGCCTCTTTCTCTTTCTGTGTGTCAAATAAATATATTAAAATTTTTAAATACAAAGTGCAAAGATTTGATTCATAGAGTTATAAATAAGTTTAAATAAGTTTCCTTATTTTAATATGAAGGAGATCTCAGGATACTTTCTATGAGCCATTTTTCACAGTGGGATTGACAGACAGTACAAGTCCTGTGCAATATATACTAGCTCTAAGTTCCATTAAGTTTTCAGAAAATCAAGAAAGTGTTAGGACACAAACATGAAATGGTTCTAGGTTTAGTTAATATCTAGTAGCTTACTAGCCTAAGGATTTAGCAAGACTTTCCATCTAGTTACAATTTCATCTCACATGCAAATTGTTTAATATTTTCCTCTCATCCCTTCTCATCTCATGTCACATAGCAAGGAATGTCAGAGATGATCAGTTCTTGTTTAATTTATTTATTTATGTGTGAGGAGAGAGGCATACCAAGGTTTCTTTCTGCTGCAAAAGTATGCCCATCCAGCTTTACATGGGTGGCTGTGAAACTGAATCTTTGCCAGCAAGCTATACAAGCAAGTGCTTTTAGCCACTGAGCCATTCCCCCAGCCCTCAATCAAACTTTTAAAGTTTATTTAATGCCAACATTTTTAAAGTTGTTCTGCCAAATATAAGGGAAAGAAAGTGTTCAAAATCATTCTGTGAAGCAAGTATTACCCTGATTTCTGAATTAGATAAAGACATACAAATAAAGAAAACTGCAGACCAAATTCCCTAATGAACTTAGATCCTAAAATTCTCAACAAACTTCTCTGAATCTAAATTTAGGAGCACTTAAGAAGAATATCCACAAGAACCAAGTAGCATTCATAATACAAGTGGTAGTTTGGATCAACATATGTATATTAAAATATAATGCACCAATAAATAAATATAAGAATAGAAATTGCATGATAACCTCAACTGATGCAGAAAAGTCATTTGACAGATATCTAATGTATCTTCCTAATGAAAGTCCTAGAGAAAATGGGAACAGATGGAGCACACCTGTGGTGCTTTGATCAGGTGCTCCACATAAACTCGTGTGCTCTGAATGCTTGGTCTCCAGCTAATGGCAATTTGGGAGGTGGAGCCTTGCTAGAAGAGGTGTATTATTGGGAATGGACTTAAAGGTGTTATAGCCCGCTCCCCCTTGCTAGAATCTGAGTCACTCCCTGCTGCTGTTGTCCATTTGCTTTGGCAAAGCTGATGTCCAGCCTCTACTCATGCCATGATTTCGCCTGCCGTCATGAAGTTTTCCTTCAGACTATAAGACAAAATGAAGCAACTTTCCTCCCATCAGTTGCTTTTGGTCAGGCATTTGTACCAGCAATGAGAAGTTAACTACAATAAGACTTCCAAATGATAAAGTCCATATATGACAAAGTCACCACCAACAATATTTAGTAGAAAAAAATGAGACCATTTTCTCCATAATTCGGAATGAGATAAAGATATCTACTCTTGCAACTTCTAATCAATATCATGCTAGAATACATGGCTTTCATCTTATTGACAACACATAAAAGGAATAAACATAGAAAAGAAAGAAGATAAGCTATTCCAATTTTCATTTATTATAATTTTATAAAAGCCAATAGAATATAAAAATAAAATAAAACTACAATAGTTAATTTCAGAAAAATTTCAGAGTACAAAATTAACACAAAAATCTGTAGCTTTCATATACACCAATAATGATTTGTAGAAAAAGAATTCACAGAAAACAACCCATTCACAATAGTTATCAAAACATTAAATAACTAAGAATACACCTAATCAAAGATGTGAAAGATATCCACAACAAAAACTTCAGTACATTCAAAATGTCAAAGCAGAGCTGGAGGGATGGCTTACTGGCTAAGGCATTTGCCTGCAAAGCCAAAGGACCCAGGTTCGATTTTCCAGGACCCACGTTAGCCAGATGCACAGTGGGGACACAAGTGCTTGGAGTTCGTTTGTAGTGGCTGGAGGCCCAGTTGTGCCCATTCTCTCTTCTCTCTCTGTCAAATAAATAAAATTAATCATTTTAAAAAATGTCAAACAGATGATGAAAAACCTTCCATGCTCTGGTATCAGTAGAATTAATATTGTAAAAATGGCTATGTCAACAAAAGTAATTTACAGAATCAACACAACAACCATCAAAATTCTGATGGGGCTCCTCAATGAGCTAGAATGCCATGATTCAAGAATTCTTATGAAAGCACTAAAGAGTCTGCAACAAACAACCTGATGTGATGCTCACACAAGTGCAATAGTGGTGCACAGCCATGGTGGGAAATCAACTGCTCTTGTTTTGGTAACTGATCTGCTCAGTGGAACAGAATACATAGCTGGAGCTGGAAAATAAGTCAGAATCATATCCAAAAATGACCATGCTCTCCAATCAAGCTACCACCAATCATGGGCTACAAGAGGGCCTACACCTATTAAATTCTATCTTTAAAAAAAAAAAAAAGGTTATCCTATTTATCTGGTGCTAATTTTACTCTCCTTTGGAGAATTTGCTTTTCTTTTTCAGATAGAAGCAGATCCTAAGGAGAGAACCATGCCATCATACCTCAAAAGGGCCCCAGGTGAAATTAAGACTACTTGAGGAAAGAAGCAAGAGCGCTATTTTTGTAGTGAACTTGGTACCAGAAAAATGGTGAAGGTGATAGACACAGAGAACAAGCAACTCCTACCAAACCAGATATCCAAAGACACAGAGGCTCCCAAGACCTCATCACTGAAGCAGACCCAAAATTAACCCAACATGGCTCAGGGAAATTTGTGGAAGAGGGGGCAGAAAGAATGTCAGAGCCACACGTTGGTGATGATACACAGAGATATTGCCTCCTGCTCATAACTGATGACTGACCCCACAATGCATGACCAATATTCCATAACAAGGAGGTTCCCTGAAGAGGGGGTGATCAGGGAGGAGGCTACCAATGATACCAACCCGACTGTATTCATTGAGTACAAAACTAATAAAAAAAAAAAAAGAGAGAGTATGGATAGCTCAAGCAATCCTAAGAAAGGACATAGATGGAAGCAGCAACAGTGGCAATAGTGACAAAGACTGCATTGTCCTTGCACCTCAATTGGCACAAAAGCTAAAGGAACAGTATATAGGACCCAGAAATAAATTCACACTGTTTTGGCCACGTAACATTTGACAAACCACAAACATTCATTTGGAAAAATGGCCTATTCAACAAATGGTGCTGGCAAAACTGGGTACTACCCTGATGAAAAATTAAATTAAATTGGTATCTTTCATCCTGTATAAATATCAATTCATTTCAAAGTGGATCAATGATGTTCAGACAAATTCTGAAATACTGAAACTGATGGAGAAGAAATAAGGAAAATTCCTCAAGATATATGCATAGGCAAGAACTTTCTGAACAGGACACCAATATCATAAGAAATATGCCCAAGAATTAACAAATGGGATGATATGAAACTAAAAAGGGTGCATACCAAAAGAAATCATCAACAAAATTAACAGTCCACAGGATAGGATGAATCTTTGTCATTGATATCTCAGTCAAGCTGCTAATAACCAGAACTTGTAAAAAAAAAAAAAAAACAGCAAAAACTAAAGACCAAAATAAATAAAACTGCCAATCACCAACTTGCTGAATAAAATGAAGAATACAAAAGAAGACAATTGTCTAATAAATACTAAGAAGTGTCCAACATCACTAGCCATGGGGAAATGCAAGTTAACACCATATGAAATACTTTCTTACCCAAGAGAGAATGGCTATCACTAATAAAACTGACAATGAATGCTAGTAAATATGTGAGGAAAGAAAATCCATTGCTGGTGGGAGAACAAACTATTACAAACTCAGCATGGATGGATCTCAAAAATTAGAAGTAGTACTCTTATATGACCCAGTCAGACTACGCTTGGATATATATATTCTCTATACTCTACTATAGAGATACTTGCACATCCATGTTTATCACTGTTCTATTTATGAAAGCTAAGAAATTGCTGTAAGCCAAGATGACCATTTATTGGTGAATAGGTTATAAAGATATGGTATACACAATGGAAATTTCTTTAGCAGTATAGAAAAGTGAATTTATGAAGTTTTCAGGAAAATGAATAGACCAGGAGATATATCAGTATGAGTGATGTTACTCAAACTCAGAAAGGTCAAAACTGCATGTTCTCTCTCATATGTGAATCATAACATTTAATATCTGTAAGTATGTATTTGGGGGTCAAATGTGGGTAAAACCTGTAAAAGCAGAATGATAACAAAAGAGCAAGTATAAACAATGATTAGACAGATAAAAGGATATTTTTGACATGTAAACAGAAGTAAGTATGATATTTGAGGGAGAGGAAAAATGGGGGTGGGCACTGGGAAGAGAACATAATAATCAACTAAAATAAATTTTAGTTGAAGATGCCAATTTGAATTATCACTAAATCTGTGTACCAAACAAAAGTTTTTAAAGTAAGAAAAAATGTAGGGAAATATTAATTCACATGTCAGGGGATCCCCACCTCTTCAAAAACTTTGACACCTACAATGAAGCAACATGCATGTGACAAAGACAAAGTCTCTCGTCAATGCTATGGCTAGCTAGACTTTCCCTTAGAAAAAAGGGCAATTTAAAAGCACTGTCATATGAAGAAATAAGCAAAATAATTTGTTGGCGGTATATTTTTTTTCAGCAATTAAGAAGATTAGGCTCATGTATGTTGAGAAAGCACTCTGACACTGAGATGAATGTCCATCCAGCAGATCAGTTGTTTAAAAATTAGTTAAGGGCTGGAGAGGTGGCTTAATGGTTAAGCGCTTGCCTGTGAAGCCAAAGAACACTGGTTCGAGGCTGGATTCACCAGGACCCACGTTAGCCAGATGCACAAGGGGGCACATGCATCTGGAGTTCATTTGCAGTGGCTGGAGGCCCTGGCTTGCCCATTCTCTCTCTTTCTCTGCCTCCTTCTCTCTCTGTCTTTCTCAAATAAATAAATAAAAAATAAAATAAAATATTTTAAAATGAGTTGAAAACAAGAGTAGTGAAGAGTCTAATTATAAAGAAAAGATAGATTTATTGTTGAATTCTATCAGACTTTTAAAGAAGCAGGAATTCAATTCATCCCCAGCTATTCCATAACATAGAAAAGGAAGAAACACTAAAGAGCATATTAGTAAAGACAACATTTCCCTTACACCAAAACCAGAGAAGGACATGACAAAAGCAGAAAGGCATAGACCAATTTCTCTGATGAAGATAAAGTCAAAAAGTCTTGCTAATATACTTCAAAACTGAACTTAAAAAAAAAACACACATTGAACAGATCATTGACAATGATCAAATTAGTGACCTCATTCCAAGAATACATCGATGATATTTCAGCATATGCTACTCAATATATGTAATCAATAAATACACCAAATATATGTACTCAAAACAGAGATCAGATGATCACCTCAACATTAAAAAAATTCATTTCACAAAGTACATAATGTAAAATGTACTGCATAATACAAGCCCTGGAGAAATCAGGAATAAAAGCAACAAACCTCAAAATAATAAAAGCTATATATGAGAAACCTAGAGCCACAATTATAGATCATAAGGGAAAAACAATAAGGAGGTCCCCTAAAATAAGCAACAAGATTATAAGGCTCCCTACTAGTAGTCAATACAGTTCTTGAGATCTTAGCAAGAAAAATAAATCAAGAAAAAGATATAAAATAGATAAAAGACAAAAGGTAGTAATCAAATTATTCATAATTGCTATGACATGATCCTACATTTAAAAGACCCTGAAGACACAGCCAGATAAACTTCCTGCAATGTATCAGGATACAAAACCAATATACAAAATCCAGAGCATATATATATATATATATATATATATATATATATATATATATATATATATATAATCTCCACAAGAACTACATGATCATAGATACAGATAAGGCCTTTGAAAAAAGGCAATATCACTCTATGATCAAAACACTGGAAAGAATGGGCATGGATGGTTTATATCTCAACACAATAAAAGCTATATAAGAAGCAACTGAAGCCCAAATAATACTTAATGGGGAAAGACTCAAGGAGTTCTCATTGAGTTCAGGAGCAAGACAGGATTGCCAACTCTAATCAGCACTATTGAACATAGTACTAGAAGCCCTAGCCCAAGCAATAAGACAGAAGAAATAAATAAAAGGGTTGCATCCCATATTTTTATTGAAAAGGAGGACATCAAATTAATCCAATTTGCAGATGACATGACCCTATACATAAGCAACCTAAAGTCTCCATCTCAAAATTTCTAATGGTGATTAATTCCTTCAGCAAAATGGCAGGATACAATATCAGCACAGAAAATCAGTTGTCTTTCTATATGCTAAGGACCAATATACAGAGAAAGAAATCAGTAAGGCTGTTCCATTTTCAATACCCCCCCCCACACACACAAAATCAGGTACCTTGGAATAACACTACCCAAGGATGTGAAACACCTACATGAGGAAAACATAGAAGCACTCAAGAAAGAACTATCTTATTTGGCACTTTCTAGCACTAGATGGGGATATCTGGGGACTGGCTCTCTTCTGGATTCCATCCAGGTCTTTCTGTGTTCTGTGCCAGCAGTATATGGTGTCTTCAGCAATATGGTCTTTTACCACAAGCAGGTAATCAAGTGCTTTGACAGAAGCCTTGTTTGGGGAACCTAATAGGTCTCTCCAATCAACAGCTCAATGTGGGTAGCACCTATTTCTGGTACTGTGAGTTACAGGTCAGGGCCCTTCCTTTCTGGCATTCCCCTCATACTCCTGTTGATGCTTATATCTCTTAGTCTGCCTTCAGAGAGAAGGGTTTCTATGGTACCAGTTCATTTTGGGTTTAGTTTTGTGTTTATGCCTCCCACCTCCCCTTCTCCTCCCCCCAAACCTTTGCATCCCACTGTATGGGCCTCAAGTTGCCTATTTGGTATGCAAAATACTCAAGTTGATCCAGATTAGGAACCACAGATGAATGAGAAAAATTGGTGGCTGTCATTTTGTGATTGTGTGTGTTCACTGAGAATGGTCTATTCTAAGTCCATCCATTTTCCTACTAATCTTGTTTTATCAGTTTTACTTACTGCTTAATAGAATTCCATTGTTTATATGCACCACAACTTTAACCACTAAGCAATCTCTCCAGCACAAAAAATAGAATTTTATTTGGGCCATAAATAGTAAAATCATGTCATTTCCAAGGAAAATTTATGAAACTAAAGATCATGAGTTTAAGATTCACAGACATATATCAGATATGTTCTGTAATATGAAAAATATAAATTCAAATATAACTGTGTGTAAATGCATATTATATACATAAATATCACATAAAAGCAAAATTTGGAAGGGAAAAAGGCCTCAAGGTGGGACAAAATACTACATATATGAAATCAAGACTTAACTATTTAAAATTCTCCTCATGTATCTGACATGAAAGCAGAAGCAGACCTTCATATGAAGAAGAAAAGGGCTCGTTAGAGAAATATGGAAGGATGGGGGTATAGTGGAGGAGCAAACGAGAACAAAATAACATGGTATATATCTATGAAAATATTATAGTAAAACCCATTCTTTTGTATACTAGTTTGATAAAGTAATCAGAAAAACAATAAGTAAAATGGCAGTAAGTGAATGAAAATATGTATCATGAGTTCACTTTAGGTAAAGCTGCCATATTAATATATGATAGAGATAGGCTTCAGAAGAACATGAATAGAGATGAAGAGGGACACAGGGTGGTGTTTAAAGATGTGTATACTAAATTGTAAAACAATTGCAGCCATCTGAGACAAATAATGATGCTGCTGAAAGGTCAAGTAAATAAGAAAAACCATGATACTTTACAAGTTTCCCTCAGAAAATGTTAGATAGAATCACTTGGCAGTCAACCAACAATGCCACATAAGATCATAATCAAATAAGACCCAAATGGCACATGAAGAGCTCAGTAACAAAATATACACTTTGTTGCAAATTCCCATGGCATAATCACCAAGATACACCCAAATCTCATTCTATATTATAGTTGTAGGAATTCAAGTTTTGAAATAATACACATTATATTGTAAGATAAAAGCAAAATGTAAGCATAAGTCAATAAACTATGCACATGTAAATAAATACCACATTTTATATGATCTATATGTGATAAGGAAGACCTACAAGAAATAAAAATTACCAAACTCTGAATAATTAAAACAATCTATCACAGTATCTCAGATATAACCTAACCAGTAGTGACAGGAAACTTGTAGAACTAAAAGGAAATGAGAAAGGTCTGAAATCAGTGATCAAAATTCCACTCTGAAGAAAAAAAGTGTAAATTTTAAAAGAAAGAAGCAACAAGCAAAGTAGTAGGAATCAGATAAATTGAAAATAAGAAATGGAGAACAATCAATGAAATATTTTGCTGGTTCTTTGTGTAATAAGTGTTTAAACTTGTATTAACACCAAAAAGATAAAAAAAAAATCACCAACGACTTGATTTGTAAAATGTCCCTCACAGGCACATGTTGAGAAGTTTCATTGCTAGCAGGTCATGCTGCTCTGGGCAGTAGTGGAGCCTTTAGGAGGTGGGGTCTAGTTAACATTTTACACTCTACTACAGTCAGGTCTGAATTGTATAAAGACTTTAAACAACTGTCTTTCAAAGGTCAGCAGCAGTGCACAGCAGGGATCCAGAGAGATGTGGTACAAAGTAAAACTGCAATGCTAAAATCCATCCAAACATGCTCACAAGTAAGCCAGGGAAGAGCCACATCTAGAATCCAAAATGTTGAGCAGCCAAAGGACAGGTCCTGTCTTGAGTTTGAGTGCAGCCTAGGCTACACAGGAGGTTCCAGACAGCTTTGAGGCAGAGTGAGAGTTTCCAAACAAACAGCTCACACTTTCTAAATCGGGAATGCCAAAAAGATTAATGTTGCATGTAGTAAGTTTAAAAAGCCAAGCATCAGAAGTATCTGAAGTTATTGGTCAGTTGCTCTCTTGACCTCTGCGGGCAGGTTGTCTCCCCATGCTATCTGTGGTGAAAGTTCACCTTGGAGACTGAAGCAAGAGCTAAAGCAAGAAAGGTTTTGGATTAGTAATATGTGCTGCTTTCGTGCAGATTTTTTTTTTCAAATTAGGTCAGATACCTCACTTGCCTCAAGAAGCCCCAACGCCTATGGGTATGGGTAGTTCAAAGTGTAGGGGTGACCTTTCCTTATGTGCCACTCCCAGATGAGTTGTCATCCTTTTCAACCCAGGCAAGGCAAAATCTTTGGATAATTTGAAACAAGTATCCTAATAATCTAGGCCCCTGAATGTTTGTTCCACGATGGAAAAAGGCAATTCCTCAATGTTCTTTAAATTTCAGAAGAGACTGTTTAATCTCATATCTGTTGGTACTGATGAGTTACCCAAGTTGAGCCCACATGGATTTTACATGTAAACATAATAAATAAAGATTAAACCAAAATCTAAAACCATAGTACTGAAATAGGATACCTAGAGTGTTGCAGTCAGGTTCATATTGCTGGCAGAAATCACCTGAGAAAGAGCAGCTTATGGGATAAAAGGGTTTATTTTGGCTTCATGGCAGGAAAATGACACATGAGCAGAGGGTGGACATCACTCTCTGGCCCACATAAGGTGGACCATAGCAATGGAGAGTATGCCAAACACTGGCAAGGGAACACTGGCTATAACACCCATAAGCCTGTCCCCAACAATACACTGCCTCCAGGAGGCATTAATTAATTCACTATTGCCATCAGCTGAGGAGATTGGCACTCAGAATACCTAAGTTTATGGGAAACATCTTAATCAAACCACCACACAGAGCAACAAGCTTAGTATAGCCAAACAAAACCTGACTCTTCTTGCCACATAACCAAACAACCATTAAGCAAATGTCTCAAGAAGACATCCAAAATGAGCCTTCTTTACAAATGGGCACCAAGAGCACAAGCCAAGCCAAAGTCAGGATGGAAGAGGTAACCAATGACACTCCAGAAATGCACAATAGAATCATTATTGGCAAGTGAATCAAACAGGTAGGGTCTTCTTTACAAAAGCAAACTCCACTTTTCTTTACCATTTTACCAATCTAACTCTATGGCAAATAATCCATTTTATTGTTAGGAATGGGGGAAAATCTAGTAGCTGGGAATTCCTCAATTCCATGAATTCAGGTTAGCCAAGAGTTCATGGTTAACTTAAACCAAAACTCTTCTTGGACATTTTTTCTGTTACTCACTGCCTGGGTTTCCACATTTTTCAAACAAACAGAAACTGATAAAGAAAATTTATTTGGTTATTTATTTATTTATTTATTCACTTAATTCACAGTTTTTTTAATCAGAAAGGATGAAGGGATAAAGATGTGTATTTTCTCTGCGGCTGTCTTACAGATTTAAGGAAACCATAAGACATAAGCTAAGTCGTATGTAAATGTGACTTTTATGGGATCCTTTCTTTACTGGGTATTAGGAAACCATGGTCCATGTTGTTTCCATTTTTCTATATTTTCTATCAGTGACACCCTTACTGTAGGAAGTGTCCCACAGTAAGTCCTGCTAAGGTGTTTTGTTGGTAGATGCATTCCTTTGATAGGTACTGAGAAGCCTCTTGTGACTTTTTTGGTGGTTAGCTTTCTCTTCTGCAATTGTTATACTCCCATAGTACCAAGAGGACTACCAACTTTGTTAATTGCAGGGGGCGGGGAATAAAGTGAACTTTGAAGAGCAGCACACTACAATAGCATTCAGGTGCCCTACTTTCAAGAGTTAGCATTCTTCCTGCTATCCCCAACGCAGAACACCTAACTCAATGATGATGATCTATCAAACAATTGCAGATGAATGGGACTACTTCAGTCCCAAAGCTTTTCTTTCTTTCCATGCTGTATCCATCTGTTCACACCTGTCCATGTCTTCTAAATGCAACCCTGTTGAAGTTTTCATGACACTGGAAGAACACAGTGAGCTGTTCACACAAACTACCTCTAGCTTAGTAGAACGAAGCTCTTTCTTCCTCTCATAAGCCAAGCTTGCATAGTTTCTGCAGTTAGGTTTCTCAAATTCTAACCATAATTCTCTGTTAAACATTGCTTACATCTCTGCAAAGAATGTTTTAGGCCAAGGTTTCAAATCCTTCACATTTCTTCCACAAATAAGTTCCAAAAGAACAAAACCCATACAGTCAGATTTCTAGAAATAATGACCCCACCTGTGGTACCAATTTTCTGTTGTAGTGACCTTCTCATTACTGAACCATCACCTGACCAGAAGCAGCTTGTGGGGGGAAAGTATTTATTTCAGGTATACAGATTCCAAGGAAAGCATCTGCATAGTGGGAAAAATCTGGCTCATTTCATCATACATCCATAGCAGCTCTGAACATACCTTAGGGATAGATTCAAGATATACCTTCAGTGGCACACAGCCTCTAGTGAGGCTTAATTCACAAATTGTCATAAGTGGTGAACAAAGTATTCAGAACTTATGAGCTTGTTAGGGACATCTAATTGAAACTACTTCATGGAGTGCCATATTAACTGGGAGACTAAAGCTATATCTTCAGGGATGGGATTGACTACCATGAAAGACATGATATCACAGGGAAAACATGAAAACTGAATGACGGTAGAACATGTCAGCACAGAAGAGCAATAAGGAATTCCAGAGAGCAAAGCCGTCATATGGAGGAGGTTGAAACTACGGAGACCCCAGCAAAGCTCTGGCAGTGCAAAGGAACTTGGAGAGGTGACAGAGTGGTGGAGCTACTGGCTGGATATGCCCCAAACCTGTTCCGCTGCACTGTGCCTGCTATCCAGATGCCTATGTGTTGGGGTCCACCAGTGCCATCTTACCCTGAAGTTGTGACATGGACGCTCAGGGTCTGACCAGCATTATACATCCAGACTTCCCCCTCCACACCCAGCTTCTGCTGTCCCTGCAGGCCTCAAGAAAACTATGTGAAGAGAGGGAGAATAGTGATTTTCAAACAAGGCTCTACTATTAGGGGAAGGAGAAAGTAGGGAAGAACTCTGGGCTGCCTCGAGGTCCTTAGTCCACCCAGGGAGATATCACAGGATGTTAGTGGTATATGATTTTATGGTGTGTCTAGTTGTATGAGCATTTTCTTACATATAGCATTAACTAACTTCTAACCTCAACTCAAAACCAGCATATCCTGTCATGAGTCTTCAAGTAGCAGTCACTGTCATGGCAGTTAACTATCACACCTGTGTCTACAATTTGAAACAGCTCCTATCAGGGGCCACTAGAAATCTAGAAGTTAGAAACATACATCGTACATCAAGGCTGGCTTACCAACTGATATCTCCTGATACCAGGGTTTGAAGAACAGTTCTACAGTGATCCCAGATTATTATGTCCATGAAGTACAGTTAAGAAAAACAGTGGCACACAGTTTCAGCAGGTATAGAGATAGTCCATGAAGGCCTACCACACTTCCAAGTGGGCAGAAGCAGGCTGGTACAAACGAAAGGGTTAGCAGTCCAGGGAGTGCCAGGGCTCAAAGGACTAGTGCTGTTGTCACATGCTGGCTTCTTGGCAGAGACTTCTTAGCACACTTTCCTAGCACAGATCTTCTGGCTTATTTGCATAGCATGAAGTTTATTGTGCATGGTGTACATGTAGTTCTATGGTATACATGTAGTTCTATGTAAAATTTTATGCATAATATGCATCATTATCATCTTAATTCATCACCTAGGTCTGTACATCTTAGTATTATAGTGAGCCAGAGAACAACTTTGGATTCCATTGATAGCATGTACACTGGGCCATTGGTGTGTTTTAGTCAGCCTTGGCCAGGAATTTTGAACATGTCTCATTGGCATATTATAAGATTTGCACAAGTAATTCCTGGCCTCATTCTCTGCTCTACTGTCCTGCTTCAGGACTGTTACCTTAGCTATCAGATTAACAGTCTCCAACTAGTCCATTATTAGAGACACAGATTAATAAACAAAATTACACAATAACTTACACTATTTCAGAAGACACCTATAGATCATAAAAGGACAAGTCAGGTAGATTGTTCTCCAGGAACTTAATACTTTCCAAGTCTCTTGGTTCACTGAATATATTTATTTTCCAATGCAAAAAAAAGCATTACCCCAATTGGTATATAACTCTCAGATGTTGGAGATAGATTATCTCATCTCATTTGGTTTTTGCAAAATGAGGTAGGATAAGTTCACATGTTTCAAATGAGAAGGTAGACATTAATCAAACTCTAACACAAAAATACAAAGCCAGGAAATCTAGGACAATAACTAAAGTGAGCATCTGATAAGCAGAATATGAACTTTCTTGCCACATAACCAGCAAGCACAGAGTGACACACATTGAGCATCACAATGCCATTGTAAACAATCCTGCTTCACAAATCTGCACCAAAAGCACAAGCAAACCAGTGTCTGAATGGAAAGAGTTCATCAGGAATTCTCCCAATCACAAAACTGCACCACTAGATTGTAAACACACACACACACACACACACACACACACACACACACACGTGATGCATGCAAGTACACACATGCACACATAGAGTTTATAAAAAATTCTCCAAATCACACAACTGCACAATTAGATTGTTCTGTAAACTCACACACACAAACACACACCATCAAATGACAAGAATATTCCTTGCAAAATTAATACACTAATATTTTGTTTGTAGGTAACGAACACATGAAGATTAAAGAACTAGGTGGGATGGGGAACAGCTGAGAATTCCCCGCATACCAATTAGTTCCCTTTAGTTTTTCTTCTGTTGCTTAAGTCAAAACTGGTACTGTGCATATGAGTTCATAAGCCATCCACCTTACTTTTCTTATATTTCTAATTAAGTTAGCAAACAGAATAACAAAAATGAAGTGGGTTTATTTATTTAAATTATTTATTTATTTACTTATTAAATTTATACTTTGGCCAAACCTCAGGGAAAGGAACCATAGAGAGAAACATGTATAATTTTCTACCCACAACGTCATGCCTATGATTGTCTTACAATTTATAAAAAGTCGTGAGATGAAGGCTACTTCATACATAAATGTGACTGTGAGACAGGTTAACTGGTCCTCTCAAGAGGGATAGTAGAACCGAGACCTAGGTTGAATTCATTCTCTATTACAGACAAACTTATTGTAGGATATCAGACCCTTATAAGACCTGTCAGACTTCTTGGTTAATAGGTCTATTCCTTTGATAGGTATAAGGAGTAAGTCTTGTTAATTTTGCCTTAGAGGTAAGATTCAACTACATAATTATATTCAGAATAGGAGATGCTGTGATGTACTTAAATCACTGTTACTGGCATAAGAAATGGGTTGATAAAACATTAAAACAATCAACTAGGATTAGAAAAGAGAAAAGCAGAAAATATTTCACAAGAGGTGGCAGAAATAATATAAGAGCCAAAAGATGGGGAAGAGTGCTATCTTCTGGACAAAGGTAGCTGTAGCATTTATGACCCCACAGTGGCTGTGATATCTTCACAGGACCTGTAAAATATTGAATCCATCAACATTTCATCAAGGATTATGAAAAGGGGCAAAAATATTAAAACAGAAGAGAGTCCAATTGGAAGAAAGAAGGTATTCAGTGAAAGAGGTATAAGAAGAGGGAGTAAGAGCAACACAAGAGGGTAATTGAAAGGAATTATGATCAAAATACATTATGCACACATCTGAAAATTACCAATGAAACATTTAACAAACAAAAAAGTGGACACTCTCAGAGGCAAATGCATACAAGTGTCTCAGAAGAGGTTGAAAGAGGTTCTGATAAGATACTAATGAGCTTCTGGATGTCTCTGAAGTATGAAGAGAGCTCACCAAAGAGAGAGAGAGAATGAGAGAGACCAGTGATTGGTATTTCATCTACTGGCATGAGAAAAGGGGATATCATGGAGTAGGAATCAATCCAAACAATTCATTAATAGCTAGGGCAAAGTGGTCTGCATGTGATGGCCAAGCAGGACGACTGGACACTACACTTTAAATTATAGGTATATTAGTGTCCTGTGCACAATGCTTTCAGACTGACGAATGTTGAAACTGAGTGAAGATTAATTCATAGCAACTAAAACATTGAACAGTAAACAGCAGTAATGAGATAAAGATACTCAGGAAGGTACACAGCAGTGGGATGGTATGGAGGTGGAACAATAAGGTGAACAATAGTGCATTGTATGGAGACAGAGCCATGAGCATGTGCACAGAAGGATGCATATGGAAATGGATCCATGAAGGTGAGAAGTAGAGAATGGATATATAGATGGAGTCATGAAGTTCAGCGGTAATTGGTGGGTACATAGATGGAGCCATGAAGGTGAACAGTAGTGTACATGTATGGACATGGATCTATGAAAATAAACAGAAAAAGAAATCTATGAAGATGGAGTCATGTATGTAAGCAGTAGAGAATGTGTATGGAGAAGGAGCCATGAAGGAGAGCAGGAGTGGATGGGTACAGCAATGCAGCTCTAAACCTGAGCAGTATAGTTTGAGTATGGAGATGCAGACATTTAAGTGAAAAGAAGGTGAGTGTGGAGATGGATTCATGAAGGGAAGAAGTAGAGGATAGGTTTGGAGATGGAAATGTGAAGGTGAACAATACACCATTTCTATAAAACATGGTGAGCACTAAATGATGTTTATGGAAATGAAGTCATGAATGTTAGTAGATAATGGGTATGGAGATGGAGCCATGAAGATGATCAGTAGTAGATGTGTATGGTGATGGAGCCCTGTAAATGAGCATTATTTTTTGAGTATGGATATGTAGCCATTAAAGTGAGCAGAAGAGGATGAGAATGGAGATGGAGACAAGAAGGTGAGTGGTACAGAATGAGTATGGAGATAGAGACATGAAGGTAATTAGTAGAGGATGTGTATGGCGATGGAGCCATGAAGGTGAGCAGTAGAGGGTGGGTATGGAGATGGAGCTATGAAGGTGAACATTAGTTTATGTATTTTGAGATGTTGCCATGAAGGTGAGCTCTAGTGGATGGGCATGGAGATGGAGCCATGAATGTGATCAGTAGAATATAGGTATGCAGATGGAACTAAGAAGTTGAGCAGCAGTGATATGTTGTTAGATGGAGCCATGAAGGTGTGTAGCAGCAGATGGGCATGGAGATGGAGACATCAAATTGAGAAGTAGAAGTGTATGGAGATGGAGCAAGGAAGGTGAACAGTAGTGGACTAGTATGGAAATGGAACCATTAAAGTAAGCAGTAGAGAATGAGTATTGAGATTGAGCCAAGAAAGTGACCAGTAGAGGAGGGGTCTGGAGGTGGATCCAGGAATAGGATCAGGAGTGGATATGAATGTACATGGAGCAATGAAGGTGATCAGTAGAGGGTAGTTATGGAAATGGAGACATGAAGATAAACAGTTATAGATGGGTATGGATATGGAGTCATGAAAGAGAGCACTGGAGAATGAGTATGCAGATGTGGCCATGAATGTGAGCATTGAAGAACAGGTATGGAGATTGAGAAGTATTGGATGTTTATGGAGGTGGAGCAATTAAGGTGAGCAGTAGAGGATTTGTGTGGAAATGGAACCACGAAGGTGAGCACTGGAGGATGTGTGTAGAAATGGAACCCTGAAGGTGAGCAGTAGAGGAAGTGTGTGGACATGAAGCCCCTAAAGTGAGCACTGGAGGATGGGTCTGGAGATTGGGCCATGAAGTTGGGCAGTAGAGGATGTTTATGTAAGATTCAGCCAAAAAGGTGAGCAGTAGTGGATGTGTCTGGAGATGGGTCCATGAAGGTTAGCAGAAGAGGATGTGTATGGCAATGGAGTCATGAAGGTGATCAATACTTTATTTGTATACAGATGGAGCCATGAGGTGAGCACTATAGGTTGTTTATGGCAATGGAGCCATGATGGTGAGCAGTAGAGTACTGTTGTGGAGATAGAGCCATGAAGATGAGAAGTATAGGATGTGTTTGGAGCAGGCACCATGAATGTGAGCAGTAAAGGATGTGTGTGGAAATGAAGCCATGATGATAATAGTTAGAGGATGTGTATGGAGATGGAGCCATGAAGGTGAACCATCCTAGATGTGTATTGAGATGGAATCATAAAGGTGAGAAATGGATGGTGGGTATGGAGATGGAAGCATAATGGTGAACAGAAAAGAACGGGTATGGTGATGGAGCCATGAAGGTGAGAAGTAGAGGAAGGGTATGGACATAGAGACATGAAGATGAGCATTATAGGTTATTTATGGAGATGGGGCCGTGAAAGTGAAAATTAGTGAATATGTATGGAGATGATGCTATGAAGTTGAGCATTACAGGATGTGTAGGGAGATGGAGCCATGAAGGTGAGCACTGGAGGATGTTTATGGAGAAGGGGCCATGATGGTGAGAAGTAGAGGATGTGTTTGGAGTAGGAGTCATGAAGGCAAGCACTAGTGGATAGGCATGGAGATGGAGTCATGAAGGTGATCAGAAGAGGGTATGCATAGAGCCATGAAGGTGAGCAGGAGTGGTGGGTATGGAGATGAAGATATGAAGGGGAGCAGTACTGGATGTGTATGGAGATTCAGCCAAGAAAGTGAGCAGTATTGTATGTATATGGAGATGGAGCCATGATTGTGAGCAATAGTTAATGTGCATGGAGATGTAGCCCTTAAGCTGAGCAGCAGAGTTTGGGCATAGATGTGTATCCATGAACGTGAACACTAGTGAATATGTATGGAGAAAGGGCCGTGAAAGTAAGCAATAGAGTATGTATTTTGATATGGCACCACAAGAGTGAGCTGTAGAGGACAGGTATGGAGATGGAGCTATGAAGTTGAACAACAGTTGATTTCTTTTGAGATGGAGCCATGAATGTGAGAACTAGAGGACGGGTATAGAGATGGAACTATGAAGGTGATCACTAAAGGCTGGGTATAGAAATGGATCCATTAAGGTGAAAAATATTGCATTTGTATAAAGATGGATGCGAGTCCTTGATGATGGGTATGGATATGGAGACATGAAGAAGAGCAGTAACCTATGGTTGTAGAGATGGAGTTACGAAGCTAAGCAGTTAGAGGATGGGAATGGCGATGGAGCCATGAAAAAGAGCAGTAGAAGCTGTGTATGGAGATGGAGCCAGGAAGGTGAGCAATGGTGGATGTGTATGGAAATGGAACCCTGAACATGATAAGGAGAGTCTGAGTATGGAGATGCAGCCATGAAAATGAACAGTAGCGAATGTACAAGGAGCCATGAAAGTGAGAAGTAATGGATGTGCATATAGTTCGGGACATGAAGGTGAGCAGTGGAGGATGTATATGCACATAAAGTTATGAATGTGAGCATCACTGGATTTGTATAGTGATCAATGAAGTGTAGCCCTGGAAGATGGGTATGGAGGTGGATCCATTAAGATGAGCAGTAGAGGATTGTTGTGGAGATGAAGCCATTATGGATTGCAGTAGAGGAAATGTTTGGAGAAGGAGCCAGGAGTGTGAGCACAAGTGGATATGTGTGGACATGGAGTGATGAAGGTGAGAAATAGAGCATGTTTTTGAAGATGAGCAGTAGTGGATAGGTTTGGATATTGACCCATGAAGGTTAGCAGTGAAGGATGTGTGTGGAAGTGAAGCCATGAAGGTGAGCAGTAGAGTATAGGTATGGAGATGGAGCTATGAAGTTGAACAATAGTTGATGTGTTTTGGGATGGAGCCATGAAGTGAGCACTAGAGGATGTGTGTGGAGATCAAGCCATGAAGCTGAGCAATAGTTGATGTGTATGGAGATGGAGTCATGAACATGAGAGGTAGTGGACATGTACAGAGATGGAGCCATGAAGGTGAGAAGTAGGATGTGTATGGCAATGTAGCCATGAAAGTGAACAATAAAGGATGGGAATGGGGATGGAGATGGAGCCATAAGGGAGAGTAATAGTGAATGTGTATGGAAATGGACCATGAAAGAGAACAGTATTGGATGTGTATGTAGTTGGAGCCATGAAGGTGAGCAGTTGAGGATGTGCATGGAGATGAAGCTATGACGGTGAACAAAACTGGATTTGTATAGGGAATGACCCATGAAGTTTATTCCTGGAGGATATATATAGAGATGGATCCCTGATTCTGTTAAGAAGAGTTTGGGTATGGAGATTCAGCCATGAAAGTAAGCAGTAATGAATGTGTATGGAGATGGAACCATGAAGGCCAACATTAATAGATGGGCATGGAGATGGAGCCAAAATTATGAGAAGTAGTGGATGTGTATGATGCAGTTTTAGCCATGAAGGCAAGCAGGAGAGGTTGTTTATGGAGATGAAGCTATGAACATGAAAAATACTGGGTTTGTATAGAGATCAACCAGTGAAGGTGAACACTGGAAGGTGGCTATGGAGATGGAGCATGATGGTGAGCAGAATGGATATGGAACCATGTATAAGGAGATGGAAACATGAAGATATATAGTAGTGGATGGGTATGGAGATGGAGCCATGAAGGTGAGCCTTAGTGTATATATATGGAGATAGAGCCTTGAAGCTAATCAGTATAGTTTGGATATAGAGATGCATCCATGAAAATTAGCAGTAGTGAATATGAATATAGATGTAGCCAAGAAAGTGAACAGTAGTAGATGTGTATGAAGATGGAGACATAACTGAGAGAAGTTGTGGATATGTGTGCATTTGGGGCCAAGAACATGAGCAGCAGATAACGTGTATTGAGATGGAGCCATAAACATAAGCAGTGAAGCATGTGTATGCAGATGAAGCTATGAAGGTGAACAATGTTGGATGGGTATTATGAAGATTAGCCCTGGAGGGTGGGTATGGAGATAGAGCCATCATGGTGAGCAGTAGAAGATTCTTATGGAGATGGAGTCATTACAGTGAGAAGTACAGGAGGTTTTGGAAAAGGAGGCATGAGGGTATACAGTAGTTTGGTGTATGAAGATGGGGCCTTGAAGCTGAGTAGTAGACTTTGTGTTTGGGGATGCAGGCAAGAATGTGAGCAGTAGTGCATGTGTATGGAGATGGAGCCATGAAGGTGAGAAGCAGAGGATGGGTATGGAGATGGAGACATGAAGATGAGAGTAATTGGTAGGTTTGGATATGGAGCAATGAAGGTGAGCAGTGAAGTATGTGTCTGGATATTGAGCCATGACAGTGTACAGCACTAGATTTGTATAGCAATAGAGCCATGAAGGTGTGCATTGGATGATGGGTAAGGAGATGGACCCTTGGCAGTGAGTAGTAAAGGATGTGTATGGCGATGGATCCATGAATGTGAGCAGTAGAGGATGGGTATGGAGATATGAAGATGAGCAGTGGTGAATAGGTGTGTAAATGGATCCGTAAAGGTGAACAGAACATGATATGCATAGAGATAGAGCCATGAAGGTGAGCAGTAGAGAATGGGTATGTAAATGGAGCTATGAATGTGAGCAGTAGTGGATATGAATGGTGATCAGGCAATGAAGGTAAGTAATAGAGGGTGGGTATGGATATGGAGCCATGAAGGAGAACAGCAGAACATATGCATAAAGATGGGGCCATGAATGTGAGAAGTAGTGAATGTGAATGTAGATAGAGCCATTTTAAAGTGAACAGTAAAGAATGTGTATGGAGATGGAGTCATGAAGGTGAACATTACAGTTTGGGTATGGAGATGAAACCTTGAAGGTTAACAACACTGGATTTATCAGAGAGGGAACAACCAATGTGAGCAATTGAGCATGGTATAAAGATGAAGCCATGAAGGTGAGAATTAGTGGATGGTTATAGAGATGTAGCTAAGAAGGTGAGCAGTGTTTGATGTGCTTTTAGATGGAGCCAAGAAGTTGAAAAGTGGAGGATGGATATGGAGATGGTGCCAAAAAACAGAGTAGTAGAGCATGTATATGGAGATGGAGTCATGAAGGTGAGAAGTAGTGCATGTGTATGGAGATGGCCAAGAAGCATGTAATATGAGCAGTAGTGGATGTGTGTGGAGATGGAGCCATGAAGGTGTGCAGTGGAGGAAGTATGTTATAGTCAGGTTCGTATTGCTGATAGAAATCACCCAGCCAAGAGCAGCTTGTAGGAAAAAGAGGTTTATTTTGGCTTACAGCCTTGAGGGGAAGCTCCATAATGGCATGGGAAAATGATAGCAAGAGGATAGGGTGGACATCACCCCCTGGTCAACAGAAGGTAGACCATAGCAACAGCAGAGTGTGCCAAACACTGGCATGAGGAAACTGGCTATAACACCCATAAGCCCGTCCCCAACAATACACCGCCTCCAGGAGGCTTTAATTTCCACATCTCCATAAGCTGGGAACCTAACATTCAGAACACCTAAGTTTAAGGGGGCACCTGAATCAAACCACAACATTCCTTTACTGTTGCAGTTGGGTTTGCATTGCTGGTAGAAATCACCCAACCAAGAGCATACTGGGAAAAGTAGGTTAATTTTGGCTTACAGACTCAAGGGAAAGCTCCACAGTGGCAGGGGAAACCGATGGCATGAGCAGAGGGTGGACATCACCCCCTGGCCAAAATAAGGTGGACCATAGCAACAGGAGAGTATGCCAAACACTGGCATAGGGAAACTAGTTATAACACCAATGAGCTCGCCCCCAACAACACACTCCCTCCAGGAAGCATTAATTCCCAACTCTCCATCAGCTGAGAACCTAGCATTCAGAACACCTCAGTTTATGGGGGACACCTGAATCAACCCACTACAAAGTGTATGGAGATGGAGCCATGAATGTGAGCGTTAGAGGATGTGTATCAATATAGAGCCATTAAGGTAAGCACTGGAGAATAGGTACTGAGATGAGGCTGGGAATGTGTGCCACTGAGGATGTTTATGGAAATTAAACCAGAAAGGTGAGTAATACTGGATGTGTATGGAAATGGATCACTGAGATGAGTAGTAGATGTGTATGGTGATGGAGCCATGAAGGTGAACAATACTGACTTTGTATTGAGATACAGTCATGAAGGTGATTACTAGAGGATGTGTGTGGAGATGGAGCCTTGAAGCTCAGCAGCAGAGTTTGTGTATGGAGAGTCAGCCATGAATGTGAGCTGTAGTGGATATGCATGGAGATGGAGTCATGAGAGAGAACAGTAGTTTATGTGTATGGAGATGGAAGCGTGAAGCTGAGCTGTAGAGTTTGGGTATGGATAAGCAGCCATGAAGGTGGGCGGTAGTGGGTGTGTATGGATATGGAGCCATGATGGTGAACAGTAGTTTATGTGCATGGAGATGGAGCCCTGAATCTGAGCAGTACAGTTTGGGTACAGAGATGGAGCCATAAAGGTGTGGCTGTGTTTGGAGATGGAGCCATGAAAGTGAGCAGTAGAGGCTGTGTGTCAAGATAGAGCCATTAAGGTGAGCAGTCAAGGATATGTATGGAAATCGGTCCATGATGGTGTGCCATAGTAGATGTGAAGGCAGGTTTAGCCATGAAGTTGAGCAGTAGAGGATGTGTATGGGTATGGAGCCATGATGGTCAGCAGTAGATTACATGAAGATGGAGCCCTGAATATGAGCAGTACAGTTTGGGTATGGATATGCAGCCATGAATGTGAGCAGTAGTGAATGTTAAATCAGACAGAGCTATGAAGCTGAGTCATAGTAGATATGTAGAGAGATGGATCCATGAATTAGAGAAGTAGTGGATTGTTATTGAGATGGAGCCATGAAGTTGGGTAGCAGAGGATGCTTATAGGGACAGAGCCATGAAGGTGAGCAGTAGGGTACAGTGGTTGTGTATGTGTATACAGTCATATAGTTGAGTAACAGTAAGAGTATATTTCTAAAAATATGCATGCTTGGGGGATGGAAGAATTGCTTAGTGGTTAAGGCATTTGCCTGCAAAGCAGAAGGACCCAGGTTCGATTCCCCAGGACCCATGTTAGCCAGATGCACAAGGGGGTGCATGCATCTGGAGTTCGTTTGCAGTGAGTGGAGGCCCTGGTGCACCCATTCTCTTAATCTCTCTCCCTCTTTCTCTGTCCAGTAAATAAATAAAAATAAAATATTTTAAAATGTACATGCTCTGGTTTCAGAATATGTTTAAAATAGGCTGGGACTGCGCTGGACAATTCCCCTGTGCTGACTGTTGTTCCTAATGCTAGAACACACTATGCTGGCTACCACAATGAAATGTTAACAATTGTCCTTGTCAGCCATATGTTAAAAATACATAACCACTTATTCAATATTCGTGCAACGTTTCTGGATGCAACCAACTACTTGTTGATTAGTCCTTCTCTGTAGGGAGGAGCCTATATTTTGTAGTGTAATCCTGGTCATAAATCTGTGGCTGGGGATGTTCTAGCCTCCAAGAGAGAGATTTTTGCTGTTTTTTGATAAATTGATGTGTTATGCCTATCAAACTGCTTTCTCCAACTGTGTGTTTGCACCCATAAGTCACTGCTGTTATCAGTCCACATTAATCTATCAGTGAACAGTGGTTACTGGCAGACTCATACAGTTAAACTTCAGAGAGTAAGTTATTCTTGCTTTGATGTGGTTGTTCCATGATCAGAAAAGTATCAAAATCATATGTCTACCTCTCCATGGTTCATGGACCTTATGGAAAGGAAAGAATGTAACAGCCTAGGAAAAGTGTAAGGTGTTGGGTAGTAGTTATTTTCTCCTAGGCATGACATGACCATCAGTCACTATGGAGCAAACATGGCTATGGTAATGTAAAACAACTTGGGCCCTAATTATGTCACAGAAATAGGAAAAATAATACAGTTATGGTCAGAATATGTTACTGGTAATGAGACTGTTAATATTCCCTTAATGGGGTGGAGAGTCATGCCACTGTTCTCCTAGGATTCTAAATATTACTTCCTCTTGCTTCCCAGTTCTATATGGTTGTGAGGGTGATGTGCTCCATATATAGACAATGGTAAGTTATGCAAAGGTAGGACTCTAATGAAGCATCTTTCCTTAGTTGGCAGCTATGCTCCACTGGGACTTTTCAGAGATGTAGCTGTCTTGGACTCAACATGCTCCTGTACTCCATGAAGCAAGCCCAGTCAACTCATGACCACCAAGCTGCACTTAGTGCAAAATACCATATTTGGTATAATCGTTACCCTGAGCTTATCTAACAAACTCACCTGCCTCAGCCTGCAGCATAAAATACAGGACTTAGAATTTCTAATCACTGCCATAGAAGGCAATCAAGGATTCACATCAGTGGTTCTCAAATAGGGAAGGCTTCCTTGTCCTGGAGGCATGTTACAGTGTCTACAGACATTTGAAATGAGGTTCAAAAGGGGCATTTTACTGGTCTCAAATGAACAGAATCCAGTGAATATGGTTATAAAGCATCCATTGCACAAGACTGCTCCCAAGCCAGGAACAACCCATTTCAAAACATCGGTGTTTCTGAGGTTGATTAATTTTATAGTGAACCTATGAGAGTCTGTGTGTCCACATGATCACAACTCCAAAAGGAAGACAGTGACACATTTTGATTCACTGGTCAGTGCTTTGAGTTGCCTGACTTGAATGAACATGAAAAAACATTCGACTGTGTAGCCTCATGTATACAATGCCAGTAGAGGCAGGTGTTTTACTGCTTGAAAACGTGATCCAAGCCAAATTAATCTGTAAAAGGAAAAGTAGGCTACTGCTATTTGCTTTGAAAATCTTGATAATATTTGTAAGAAGAATGAATTGGTAACCACCATGAAATGTATTTTATTAAATATAAATAAAATGCACTAGTTTGTTTGAATTCATCTCAGACTGAAAATCCTTTGGTGATAAATAGGATGGGATACTATGTGTGTGTATGAAAATGTATGTGTCTCTCTGTGTGTGTATTAAATTTTCTTATTTTCAGGTAAATATGATTTTTTTGAAAATCAATATCTGTGAAATGAATTATATTGCAAAATTAATTTTACATTTGATAGGTATTTCAGTTACTTTTGTATTGTGCTAGACTTGCACAAGATATTTAGTTGTTTAGGCTATATAAGTTTATATGGTTTCCATGCATAAATCTGGAACAATTGCCTAGTTTATGTTGGATATTTGTAATTGCACATATTAAAGGCTCTGTAGGAATTAGATGGTAGAGTCCCACATTATTATCAGAAATTCTTTCGGCAGAGGGTCACTAACCTTTTTAAATTTGGTACACACCTTTGTTTCTTTCCCCTTGAGACTGTAAATGACTGATGTGTTAGAGGTCTCTGTGTCCATCTGATGAAAAGCAAGTTGATGATGAAACCACCACTATTACACAGAGCATGGAGAGAAGATAAAATCAATGTCCTAGGACACCTCTTGTCACCAAGAACAAATGGTTGCTCTTTACAAATAATGGAAGAAGCTTCTATGAACCCTGAGGGTCAGGAATAAGGACAAGGTCCCCACAATATAGATAGACAGACAGTGATGAGGCCATATGTGTGTGTGTACACTGCAACAGGCAAGGTATAAAGTCATCAAGAATGACCTGCGTTCCCAAATTGTTTAATAATAAGACTATTGGAAAATCCATCTATTTTAACAATATAGTTGATGATAATTACAAAATCCAAGTCTACTCAGAGGTTATTGTAAACAACAAATTCAGAGAGAAAATATAAGAAGCTTTTGGCAAAGTGGTAAGCTTACAAGATGACTGTGGTGACTGAGTAAATCCAGACAATGGCATCATTTTAATGACAGGGTTCTCTTCATCCCTAGCACTAGTGATCAAGCTGTCATGCATTTCTTCTTAACAAGCATAAAGGTAAGACAAGCAATAATCTGCATTGTCCTATCAGTGAGGATTTGACATTGAATTAAATATTACAAACTCATGAGTTTCTGACCACTTACAGTCCATGAAAATTCTCAAGATATTAACCTATCAGACCAGAAGGACTTCAACACACCAGCTCAGAATTAATCAACTTCCAAATGATTGCAAAATTTTAAAAACAAGGGGGAGGCTAAGCAAATGCATGAGTCCTGAGCCTTAGGTTTGACCAAATCAACTGGTACAGTACCTTGGCTCTGATCTACCATAGGTTATCACAGGGAGTATAATAGATATGGCAATTAGAATATACAAATCAATGGAGAGGTAGGGAAAGAAAAAAATGCCTCATGTACTTGAAAATTATAAGTAAAATCAAATACTAAGTAAGTGTAGCAGAGTCATGAATTGTCTATGCTTATGACAGTATTTTAGCTAAGTCCTTGCCCATGAGATTATGCTTATTGTTTTGTGGGACACTTCAAAGTGAACTGGACACTCATGATTGAAGATATATTCCAGTATATGTGAAAGAAGTGCAAATACAGTCATATTCATGACCAACGCCTTGTGCATTGATAGCATTTATACTCCTTACCACCACAACATCTTTGTGACATTCAAGATTATCCATGTTCTGCTGCACTTACATGAAACCCTTCCTGACTACAGTGTCTTCTCCTTTGTCTAATGAACAACAGAGCCTAAAGGTGCTACACGATGCTACTCAGGTTGTACTCAGGGACTCTGTATTGTGCAATCTCTGGTTTGTAATTTTTATAATCTCTTCCTGCTAATAACCTGTAATAATCAATCTTAAAATTAAAGGTTATTAAACACCTATACACATCTCTCTATATATAATCTATCCTTCATGATTTATCAAAAGCACCAATTTGTTTATAAGTCTCAATAATCATTGTGTTAATAGTAAGGGAAAGTGAATAAATGAGGCAGAGGAAGACATGACACTTGTCAATGTTACTAAACTGCTAGGAACTTCATAAAGCACTGTATTGACATGTCTCAATTTCATCCCCATAAACATTCTGTAATACGAGGTTACTGGCTTAAATTTTACATCTCTGCAATCTGTTTCATCTACAAAAAAAATATTTGCATACACACAGGAATAAACAAGAGCCCTTTTTGTTAAGCATCATTGAAGAAAAACTACTTGTAACTAACATTATGTATTTCTTTTATTTTAATATGATCAATTCAGGTTGCTTAGCTCAATGTCCTTCTGAGACTGACATTCAGTGTGATGGGTGCCTGGAATGACCCTGTTCACATTCAGAGACAGAAATGGGTGGTATGCAAGGAGCCCCTGTAGCAAGTTTGGCAAGATCCAGAGAGATTGAGAAAAACTTCAAAGGACTTCTAGAGGGCACAAGATAGGCACTTAGCAAGGTGAGCAGAATCCTTATGTGGCTTTGCTTTTCATACCAATGAAAGTCATGACCTGGGTAATAAGAAGTAAACTGGGAAATACTTCACTTTGCAAAAACAAAATTCAGGCTTCCAATCTTGTAGAAAGCCTCACATGAAAGATTGCTGACAGCTCCATCCTTCTCAAATGTGCTGTACTCAGAACCTCCCATAACCAATCTTTCCACTGAGTATCACAATAGAAAGCAATAATTTGCATGATCCTTTCTCTGAACAGGGTGGAAGACTTCTGAGAACATCACCAGATCTTATCACAGTCACTCCTGGTCTATGGGCATCTTAAAGCATCAAGTGCACTCCTCATGCCTGAGGATTGAGGTACATACATTATACAAAGAATTGATGTATGGAATGCAAGAAAAAGATAATGGTGTAATATTAGATTCCATAAAGTACAAAGGAACAGCCAGGGGAAATATTGAAGACATGGAAAATTCCTTAAGAGACAGAATGGAAATGAGCACCTCCATTGCCCCTCAGTCATATCCATGTCTACAGATAAGTAGCAACTTGCTAGTTCTCCATCTGTCTACCCCTGTGTGCACATATTTCACCTGGGATGAACTGCATACTGGGGAAACAATGTGTGTAGTCTGATTTCCAGTTTTGATGACTGACACATTTATGGAGCACTGGCAGGAGAATCGATGCCTATGGCTGAAGATTTCTATTTCAAAATGTTCTCCAGACCAATTCAGCATTTAGAAGATATCAAAACTAAGACATATGAATTATATAAATAATAAATCACCTTTCTACCTTACTCCTTTCTAGATTACTGGCTTCTGCTATTGAGTTTTCTTTCTACTCACACAGAAGTCCAATTATTTGTAGCTAGGATCCACATATGAGAGAGAACATTCAACATTTGGCTTTCTGAGCCTGAGGGAAGGGGGACTTAATAGGATGGTTTTATATACATGTATATATATATATATATACATATATATATATATATATATAATATATATATGTATATGCATGTGTGGGGGGGTGAAAAGGCTTAAGTGAGGTCAGGGGAAGAGATTGAGTAAAGGAAAGGTGGAGGGAGGGGTAATCAAAATCTAAGAGGATATAAATAAATCATATGGAAACTTACTTTTTTGGACAATGGAACACACAGGAGACATAGATTACTACTAGAAAATATTCAGTGCCAGGGATGGGATACTTTCAAGTGAGTTGTTGGCCAGGGAGGTTCCTGATGCCCCCAAAACATTACAGGCCATTGCAAAGGCCCTTGGTTTTTCACCAGGAATAGGTGGTAAGACCCTATTGCTGAAGACTGCATATACTTGGGCTGCAAGGTCACTGAGGAACCCTGCTGGAGCTGAGCTGAAAACCTCCTCCACGTAGACCAACTGACAGAAAGCTGGAAAAAAGACATGCTGCATGCAGTTCAATGGGAGAGAGGGAAATCACCAGTGAAGATACTCAACAGTGGATACTGCAAGCCTTATATTTGGCAAGCCAGGCCAAATGAGCCAGCAGGTGCAAGAGTGGTATGTCTGTTATGGGGGAAAACCAACCACCCTCTAGTTTGACTGGAAGCCCACTCTATGGGAGGGAATACATCCCTGATACTGAAAACCTACAACAGGGGTAGTCATGAGCCCTAGGGGTGTAACGTCTGCTGGTGTCTGGCTAAATGTATATACCATGCTCACCAAACTGTCCAGTAAACACTTCTAATGTTCATGGCCATGTATTAATACTACTCTCACTTTTGGTTAGAGAACCTTCTCTTTTCAGATGGAAGTGACCTAGGGATGACTCAAGAGGCACCATGGTGCTGAGAAGAAGTGATAGAGGAGTTCTCAGCACTGCAATACCTCTATCACACGTTCCAAGGCTCAGGGTCCATTGCAGAAGAGGTGGCAGAAGGAATGTAAGAACCAGAGGAAGAGTAGGAGTCCTTACAACGTGCTCCTCCAGACACAAAATGGCCTGGATATCCATGACCTCACAGTGTCTGACACTACATACACAAGACCATCATAATAGGAGGAAAGATCATGACATCAAAATAAAAGAGACTGATTGAGAGGTGGAAGGGATATGATGGAAAGTGGAGTTTCAAAGGGGAAAGTGAATTTCAAAGGGGAAAGTGGGGGGAAGGAGGGAATCACCATGGGATATTGTTTACAATCATGGAAGTTGTCAATAAAAATATATTAAATTATTGTGGACATTAGGTTTATCCTGAAGTCCAAGAAAATGAGGGCACCCTTTCTGGTCAGGACTAACATCCTTGCAGGTGGCCAAAGAAGACCTGCCTTTTGCTTTTTAAAAATTATTTTTGAAGGCTGGAGAGATAGCTCAGTAGTTAAAGGCACTTGTTGCAAACCCTGGTATCTCTGGTTTGACTCCTCAGTACTCACATAAAGTCAGATGCACAGTGGCAAATGCATCTGGAGTTTGTTTGCAGCAGCAAGAGGCCTAGGACACCCATTTTCTCTCTCCTTCTCTCTTCTCAGTCTCAAATAAACAAATAAATATTTTAAACTTTTTTATTAATTGTGATCATTAAGGTATGAACATATTGGTCATAATCTCATTGACTAGACTCATGTGTATCACCTCTCCCCCACCCCAATTCCACTGAGGGCCCTCTCCAGAGGAGTTGGTATACACTGTGGGTCATGAGTTTGTCAGTCAAGCTCTGTGGGGGATAATGCCTCAGGATACTCTCTCTGCCCTGTGGCTATCATGGAGTGCACTGTTGGCCTGGGAAGTTTTCACTGGCCAGTCTGCCCAGCTGGAGGTATGGAATTGGAAAATCTGGAGACTGTCATTCTCTGGTTATATTGGATCTGAACTGCAGAAATTTGATGGTGGTTGAGTTTGCATTGTTTTAGTCTCTCCTTGCTATGCCTTATACCAGTTGAAAATATTTACTCTCTGCCTTTATATGTAGAAAGTATTTAACTTGTTTGATTTTACAGGACTCACTATCTTAAATTGGTCAAGACTGTGGGGACCTTTGAAACTGGATTAAATACAATTTACAATGTGTGATGGTTTTAAATCTATTGGCAGCTAGGGCCGAATGGGGTGGGTGTGGTGGTGGGTTTGAGATTTCAATCTAAAGATATGCAAAGTGTGCCTAGCTGGAGTTCCTGAAGTCTGGTGTGCTGTGTGTCTTTTTGGCTTGTGTTTCTGTCTCTCTGCTTGGACCTGTGAGGGCAGGCCAGCTTCTCCTGCCATTATGGAAATTCCCCTGGATCTCTAAGCTTCAATAAATCCCTTCCGCCATAACTGTGCATGGTCTGGAAATTCATCTCAGTGAACCTGAAGCTGTCTGCTACACCATGGCTTTAAGGTTAAACTCTCTGCACTCTGCACAGGGCACTTCTTCCCAGACTATTCTGTCTATAGCTAGATTCACAAAATGGTGCATATGTCTGTAGTTCATTTGTAGCAGCAAGAGACCCTGGCATGCTTGTTCTCTCTTTCTCTCTCTCTTTCTCTCTCTCTTTTCTCCCGTTATGAATAAAGAAAAATATGTTTTTAAAAAGCTGTTATATCTTTTAACTAGCTAACCAACAGGTAAGATCCTATGGTACTGATTCATGCCATCATTAGTGTTAGGTCAGGACAGTCTCCCAAAATGGAGTCACCAAGGACAGCAGGATGGCAACAGACATAAGGAAGTAGATTATCCACATTCCTGAAGGAACTGCCCAGCCATTATCCCATCTTTGCCTAACAATGCCCCAGGTCATGGTTTCCTGCCTCCTTATCTCCTAAGTCACCTGCTCACTGTTCTGGTCTCAAACCCTAGCTATATATTCTTTTCCCTTCCTCACCTTCCCCCAACTGGAAAGCCCTATAAAGCACACTATCTGGAAACTCAGGTTGGCTGTGCTCTGCTCTTGAGAGCTTGTGTTTTTCCCAAACCAAACCTTTCATCTTTGCCTCACAATGGTTTGCATGGTCTTGGTCACTCCTGAACTTTACAATTAGTTTTGCAAATTTCTCCTTTCCCATGCCTCAGTCCCCTCCGGATACTTCCAATCACTGTATTGTATCCCTCCACTTGTGTGACATGTATACCCTCCCCTCATCCGTCCTTGCTTCCCCTATTCTAGCCTCACTCTGGATTCCATGCCAATACTACAATGCATAAGCAAAACAAACTCTTGCATGTTAAGCACCATGTATGAGAGAGAACATGAGTCATTTGATGTTCTGAGCCTATGTAACCTCTCTTAGTATGATTTTTTTCAAAGTCCAACTACTTTCCTTAAAATTTCATCATTTAATTTTCCATTACTGATGAATATAATTCCCTTTGATGTATGTACCATATCTTCATCATCCATTCATCAGTTGATGGGAATCTGGGATAATTCCATTTCCTAGCTATTATGAATAGAGCAGCAACAAAAACTGGCTGAGCTAGTATCTCTAAGAAAAAGAGAAGAGATTTTAGGGTATATCCCCATAGTGGTATATCTGGGTCAAATGGAAGACCTGTTTTTAGATTTGTGAGAGACTTCCATACTGATTTCCATAGTGACTGTGTGAGTTTGCATTCCCATCAACAGTGGATGAGGGTTCCTCTTTCCCTGCACCTTTGCCAGCATTTGTGGTCATGTGATTTTTTTGATGATAACCATCTGGACCAGAGTGAGATGGACTCTCAGAGACATTTTAATTTGCATTTCTCTGATAGCTAAAAGTGTTGAGCACATTTTTAGATATTTATGGAATATTTGGATTTCTTTCTGAGAGAAACTTCCATGCCCCATTTTTGGAGTGGGTTGCTTGCTTTTTGTTATTGCCTAGTTTTTTGAGTTCTTTGTATATTATAAATATTAACATTCTGTCCAACATGTGCCTTGTGAAGATTTTCTCCCATTATGTAGGTTGACATTGACTCTGGTAGATGTACAATAGCATTTTAGTTTCATGAGAACCCACAGGCTGAGTGCTTGTCTAATTCCCTGGTCTACTGAGGTGTCTTATTCACAAAGTCTTTCCCTAGGCCTATTCTCCCTACTTTTTCTTCTGGTTTTTTTATAGTTTGATGTCTTTTATTGAGATCCTTTATATAAAGTTGACTTTAGTGAGTTGAGAAAAGAGAGTCTGGATTTGTTTTTCTACATACTGTTATCCAATTGCAACAGCACCATTTGTTGAAAATGCTGTCTTTTCTCCAGTAAGCATTTTTTGCCCCTATGTCTAGCTGTAGTAACTAGAAATTATACCTGAATCTTCTATTCTATTCTATTGATCTATGTGCCTCTTTTGTGCCATTACTATGCTTTTTTTTATTACCATGGGTTTATAGTGCACCTTGAAATTAGATATGGTGGTACAACCATAATATTCCTTTTACTGGGCATATTTTTGTCTATCTGAGGCCTTTTGAACTTCCATATTAATTTTGAGAGTATTTTTCTAAATCTGTGATGGAAGGTACTGAATTTTTTATTGGAATTGCAGTGAATTTGTATATTGATTTAGTGTGATGACAATTTTCAGAATATTGATTCTTCCAATCCATGAATATATGAGATCTTTTCATCTTTTCATGTCTTCTTTAATTTTTCCTTCAGCATTTTAATGTTTGTATTGTGGAAGTCTTTCATTCCTTGGTTAGGGATATTTCAAGATATTTCATATTTGTGAGTATTGTAAACATGATTGATTCCCTGGATTTTTTCTCTGTACTCTGTATGTTGTCATTGGTACATACGAAGACTACTGATTTTGTGTGTTTATTTTTTATTAGTTCATTTTTTTATTATGGACATTCTTAGTATGGATACATGATGTGTTGGTACCATCCCTTCCCTTGCCCCTGCCCCTATTCCCTGGGGGGCCCTCCTCAGTGTGTTTGCTGGAATTCCCCATGGGGTTATGGATTATGCATTGTGAGAGCAGCAGTCATATATTGGGAGGGGGCAATGCCTCTGTGTCTGGTTATGATGTCTCAACCTGTGGCTCTTACAATCTTTCCACCTGCTCTTCTGCAAAATTCCCTGAGCCATGGTGGGTGTGTTTTAAGGCTACTTCAGTGGTGAGTGCTTAGAAGCCTCTGGATCTCTTCTTTGGTATGTTTTAAGTATTCCCAGCCTCTGTCTCATCTGTCTCCTTCACCCTGGCACTGTCAGGTTCACCATGGAAGCAGGACTCTTGCTCATCTCCCCAATTCCTTTGTGGTTTCAGCTGGAACTTAGTTGAAGTGTGAGGGGTGGTTTATTTCCTCAGGTTTGGCTACCTTTTGGAAAAGAGAAACAGATTCTCCAATGTAGAGTTAACTCAGCATAGGTTAAATGGGATAAGCATTATAATTTATGAAGAATTTGATGGGTGTATCCCTTCTTTTAGTAAAAGAGTAGTGGAAGTTTGCACTGGAAAGCATAATCTTTGTCTCCACAGGATTCTGACCTGGTTCCTAGCTCCAGATATGTGATCCTTCCCACTGAGCCAATCAGAAAGCTATTGGTTTCCCACCAAGGCTGTGTGCCACCATTGCACTGGTGTGTACTTCTTGTCAGGCTGGCTGCTTCTGAGTATCTTAGACTCCTGTTTTAGACTCCTGTTTGCACACAATGTTGTTGGCCACTTCCCCCAGTACTTCATATAGCACTTTCCAGCATTAACAGCTAACCACATGGGGCTGGCTCCCTTCTGGATTCCAGCCAGATTACTCTATGTTATGTGTTGGCAGCATGTGGTGTCTTCAGCAACAGGGTCTTTTACCTCAGGTGGGTAATCAAGTGCTTTGACAGAAGCCTGTCTTGTTTTGGAGACCACAAGACTGTCTTGTTTGGGGTACCTCACAGGTCTCTACAATCAACAACTCATTGTGGGTAGCAACCTATTTATGGTACTGGGAGTTACAGGCCAGAGCCAATAACTGTTTTAAGGTTAGGCTTCATACCACCCTCTCTAAGGTCCTTCTTTTCATGCACTCCCCTGGTCCTTCTGTTGAGGGTTAAATCTTTTACTCTACCATCAGAAGAATGAAGGTTTCTATGGTACTTTTGGGTTTAGTTTTTTTGTTGTTGTTTTCCCCAACTCCCTCCCCACCAAACCCTTCCATCCCTATTGTCTGGGCCCCGAGTTGACTATCAGGTATGGCAGCAACTTCAGCTGATCCAGATCACTCACAAATGAGTGAGGATATGGAGCTTTTGTCTTTCTGTAATTGTGTGTGTTTGCTGAGTGTGATCTGTTCCAAGTCAGTCCACCTTCCTACAAATTTCATTGTAACACTTTTTTCTTACTGATGAGTAGAATTGCATTGTGTATATATACCACAAATTCATTATCCATTAGTCCAGTGATGGGCACCTGGGTTGATTCCAGTTCTTAGCTATTATGAATAAACATGGGTGAGCAAATATTTCTGGAATGAAGCATGAAGCATTTAGAGTAAATGTCCAGTAAGGGAATACCTGGATCTTCTGGTAGTATTTTTTCAGGAATCTCCATATTGATTTGCATAGTGGTTGTCAAAGTCTTCATTCCCATGAACAGTGAATAAGAGTTCCTCTTTCTCCACATCCTCACCAACATTTGTTGTCATTTGATTTTTTTAATGATTGCTGTCTTTACTGAGTTAAGGTGGAATCTTGTAGTTGTTTTAATTTGCATGTCCATGATGGTTATGGATGTTGAACATTTTCTTAAGTGTGTGTTAGCCATTTGTACTTCTTCCTCTGAGAACTCACTATTCATCTCTTTGTCCCATCTATTGGGTAGGCTGTTTGATTTTTTTATTATTTAGTATTTTTTTAGTTCTCTGTAGATTCTAGATATTAGGTCTTTGTGCAGCTGGTGAAAATTTTCTCCCATTCTGTGGGTAACCTACTGGCTCTGCTTATGGTATGTTTGTCTATGCAAAAGGTTTTTAGCTTCATGGGATCCCATTGGTTGAGTAATTGTTTAACTTCTTGGGATACTAGGATCTTCTTGAGGAAGTCCTTTCCCACTCCTCTATCATGGAAAGTTCCTCCTATTTTTTCTCTTCCAGTAGTAGAAGGGTTTCAGGTGTTTAATCCATTTAGACTCGAATTTTGTATATGGTGCAATGAGTGGTTCTAGTTTTATTTTTCTACATGCGGTTGCCACTTTGTCCAGCACCATTTGTTGAAGATGCTGTTTTTTTTTTCTCCTGTCTACATTATTGGCACCTTTGTCAAAGATCAAGTAGCTGTAGTTACCTGACCTAAAGTCTGGCTCTTCAATTCTGTTCTCTCGACCCAGGCTGACCTCAAACTCACAGTCGTCTTCCTACTCTGCCTCCCAAGTGCTGCAATTAAAGCTATGTGCCTAGCTAACTTGCAAGAATTTCATTTAGAATTTTTGCATCTACTTTTATCAGGGACATCAGTTTATAATTGAACCATCCCTACATCCCTGGGATGAACTACTTAATCAGTCTGTACTTTTGATGTGCTATTTCATTCAATTTCCAAGAATTTTGAGACTTTGTTTACACCTATGAGCAACAGGAATATTGATCTATAATTTTCTTTTCGTGTTGTGTCCCTGTCTGGTATTAGAGTCATGCTGGCTTCATAGAAAGAATCAAGTAGCAGTCCCTCCTTTTCAATTGTGTGAAATAACTTGAGAAAAAGCGGTTTTAGTTCTGCAGTAAAGGTTTGGTAGAATTTGGTAGTGAGTCTGCTCGAGTTGACTTTAATTATGTTTTCTAGTTTTTTGCATTATGATTACATATAATACAGGGGGTTAGGTCATTTTTTTCTGTATTTGTGGAGACTTGCTTTATATCCTAATATATGATCTATTTTAGAGAAGTTTCCATGAGCTGCTGAGTAGAATGTGTACTCTATAGAGTTTGGGTGAAAAGTTCCATAGATGTCTGTTAATTCCATTTGATGTATTATGTTGATTAGCTCCATCATTTCTCTATTTAGATGATCTGTCTACAGACAGTGGGGTATTAAAGTTCCCTGCTATATTGTTTTGGGATTTACTTTGACTTAATGTGTAGTAGATTTTGCTTTAGTACATTTTGTGAACCTGGGTTTGGTGTATATATGTTCATGATTCTAATATCCTCTTGTTGAATTTTCCTTTGATGAGTATAAAGTGGCATTTTATCTTGTTATTTTTGGTTTTAAGTCTATCTTGAAAAATATTAATATAACCATACTTTCTTGTTTCCTATTTCCCTTTGCTTGGAATATATTTTTCCAAATTTTCACCCTAATGTGGTGTCTGCCTTTAATTGTAAGGTAGGATATTTTTTATACAGACAGAAAATGGCTGGATCCACTTTTCTGATCTATCCTGTTAACCTGTGGCTTTTAACCTGGGAGTTGAATCCATTGGTGTTCAGTCATAATTTAGAGGTATGAGTTAATCTCTGTAAAATTTAAGACTGTGGAATTTGGTAATTTTTTTGATCTTCATTGGATTTCATATCTTTTTGCTTTTAAAAGTCTGTTCCCCCATTTGCATAGAAATTTTAAAAACCTGAACACATATCTCACAGTCATAAGCTGCTGAGTTGTCCATGGTAACCATTGCTAAGGCCATATCCATCCCATGTACTGCTGATAGGGTCACTTTAAACCTTCTTTTAAATATATCTTTTTTGAGAATGTATTCATTAGTATAGTGCTTTTATACATAAAAACCTAAGAACTGACATTTTAGGTGACTAGGTTGATGGCTGAGGTGGAAAAACACTTGCCACACCAATGTGAAGACCTGTTTGTATCCACAGTACCCACATTAATGCTGAGTGAGGTTGCACATTCTTATAATCCAAGAATTCAGGAAGCAAGCATAAGGCAATCCCTGAGGCCATCTGGACACTTAGACTAGCAGAGTTGGTGAGCTCTTGGTTCAGTCAGAGACCGTGTCTGAGTAAATAAAGTGGTGAATCATTAAGAAAGACACTCAAGGTCAGCTTCTGGCTGCCACATACATGTACACACATACCCACGTATATGCCCATAAACATACAAATACACACACACACACACGCGCGCGTATGCATATCACAGACATGTACACATGAAAGTAAATAAATAAATTACAGTTTAGAAATGCCAAAGTCTAAAAAGCCAATTTGTCAAAGTTTATTTTGTTTATTCAATAGAAAATATAGCAATACCTTTTATATATTTCTATCAAAATGTGTCACAAATCAGAAATGATAGGCCTACATATGAGACAATATACAATTTCCCTTAGAATGGCATAGTTATTCTGTAAAGTTAATAAAGACAAAGAGTAAAATTATTATTAATCAGTCCATGAAGGCTACCAATAAAAATGGAAGTACAGGAATGCATCATGAAAGTTGGTGCTCATGAGCCATTGTTCTCAACGCACTAGCTGGGAAGGAGTTTTACACTGCATTGTCCTGAAAATTTTAAGCAATCTAAAGTGTAAGGGCAGAAGTCTGATATTTCTCTATATTTCTCTAATAGCCATCTTCAACCATGCTTCTATACATTCCCATCTCTTCATCTTGGACACATTCTATGTGTTCTATTCATACTGGATCTGAAAGGCTTCTTTCATCTAGTTCCAACTACATCTCATAATCAAGTTATTTCATACAATTCTGCTCTTTGGCTGGTTGCTCAAATCATATAGTAAGGAAGGCAGATATGATTGGTTCTTACAAATTTCTTCCTCTTCCTTCTTCTACAAATCCATTTCTTTTACTTTGTTAGAATGGAAGGAGGATTGGGAAAAATGAAAAATGTTGAAATTATTGATTGTGAGGTTGTATCAAAGGTTGATTGCTGAGAATGCAACAATTTAATTCCCTCTAAGTTGCAGTTGCCCCTCTCATGGGTCATACTGGTGAGTTCCCAAAACATCTCCCAATGGGGACACCTCAAGGTAGGGTGTCTTTGTCAGGAGATTCTCCCTGTCTTGATCTTCCTATGTACTCCCTACTTCTTTCATCTATGACCTCCTTTGCAGCCTTTGCTGTTAGTGCTCTAACCTGAAGCCCCACTATTAAAGAAAAGTAAATCAAATTAAGGTTTGTACCAACTGACACATAGACTCTCATGTATTGTGGTCATCCCATTACAATATCATGGGGTTGCTGTTCAACCTTTCCTGGAATCTCTACTAATTATTTTCTCCTCTCATCACCATATATTCAGAGTAGTCAAAAAGTCAAATTCATGAGCAGACATTTAATTGAGGAATTACATGAATTTTTTTCCCTTTTTTTGAACCCCATGATAATTTTCTCTATCAACAATAATGATTAAGTAAGCAGAGCCAACAGTTTCTTTACTTAGCCTACAGAGATGTGATCAGTTGTGGGTAGTTCACCTTGTGAACTGTCTGTGAGTTCCTGGGACATGGGCTCATCTCACTGTCAGATCTCCTTGCAAGTTAATGGAACACCAGGCTGTCTTTTTCACATAAAATGGATTTTGCCAAGATTCATAGACAATGAGAGATAGTGCAGTCAACATCCTCATAGGCATGATGTAAAAAACTGTAAGTGAAATAAAGAGAAAAGGAATGTGGGCCAAGGAGAGAAAGAAGGAATGTGAGTTAAGATGAGGTATGAGAGATAAATGCTATGAGACTACAAGGTTTGTAAAAAGTATGAATCCACCTTAACTATTAGGCCCTAACAGTAAATAAATATTATCCTCTATGTACCTTTTTTTTAATTTTTTTTGTTCATTTTTATTTATTTATTTAAGAGTGACAGAGAGAGGAAGAGGCAGATAGAGAGAAAGAGAGAGAATGGGCGCGCCAGGGCTTCCAGCCACTGCAAACGAACTCCAGACGCGTGCGCCCCCTTGTGCATCTGGCTAACGTGGGTCCTGGGGAATCGAGCCTCGAACCGGGGTCCTTAGGCTTCACAGGCAAGCGCTTAACCGCTAAGCCATCTCTCCAGCCCTCTATGTACCTTTAATGTCTTTCTTTTCTCTTCTCTTTTGCTTTCTTGAAATTTTTGTTTGTAATAGAACTACCCTTTGTTTCCTTCCATTGATTGATATAGCACTAGAGAAAAGCAGAACATGGCCACCATGCAGATCAGAATAAAAAAATCTACTAGTGTAAAAGTAATTCTTCAGTCTTATACAAGCATTGGTCAGCCAAGTCCATCTATTCTCTCATAGACAGGATTATTTTACATGAGCTACAACACCTACAAAAGTGTGTGTGTGTGTGTGTGTGTCTATGTCTGTGTGTTTATGTCTGTGTGTCTGTGTGTAAGAGAGGGAGAGAGAGAGAGACCTTAAATTTAGCCCGTAAATTTTATTGAAAATTAAGTCTGTAATATGAATTACCTGTTATTATTTTAGTTTTGCTTCTATATGGTTGTTAGTTACCTTGTAGGCTACAAAGCTTTTGGTATGTTTAGTTATTTTGAGCATTTGTGTTGAGATATTTTTAAATGTCATTTTTGAACAACTCTATGGTTTTATGTAGGGCATTTTAAATTGCATTTGACAAAAATTCTGTGGAGCTGGGACTCCTGAGTGCACAATTTAAAAAAATCAGAAATTTTGCGCATAGTATCATTAAGGTTAAAATAAGTCTTTTATGCATGCATAATGTTTCTTTCCTCTTCAGATTGCAAATAATTGGTATGTTAGAGGTCTGTGTATGTCCATCTGACATAAAATAAATTCAACAATGATCAATGCAAACATTTCAGGGAAACTTTATCTAATTGAATCTTTCATTTCCAAAATAAACAGTGTCCAGGGTTGGGATTTATTCTCAGGGCCTTCAACAGCCACCACCCAGTCCCACTCTACTCCAGGAAACAAGGAGCAGGACATGCACATGCACAGAAGTTCAGAGCTGGTGCTCCACCAAAGCAGCTCAAGCAGGCTGTGGATAATCACAGTAATTATAATATGGATGGTGATCACAAATGCAGAAAAATATGGTGTGAGAAATCATAGAACAATCCCCCTATATAACTGGTGAAATATGATTAAATCAGTTGCTAAGTAATACTATAGCATACTGTCCATGCAATTTATTTTAACCAACTTCCTGCTCTCCATGGAATTGGGCATATTTCTCTGTACAACTCTTAGAACTTAATTGGAATATACATATGTTCATGTACATGTGTGAGAAATGTGAATATATTTGATGTATTTATTATATTGTACTAATTGCCGACCAGTTGACAGTAGTTTATATGTCTGATTACTTTGTCATTTCTTCCTGACTGTCAAGCTCTCCTGGCTTGCCTAGTTCATCTCTATCATGTGCTCATTACTTCCTGACTTCTCAATTATGACCTGTGTCATAACAGAGTGTTGTCTGAATAATATAGTCCTATAAAAAGGTGTAGGATGTTTCCAGGATACAACTGTGCCCTCTGTGGCAATGACGAATCTGCATATGCCACCTCTAGTTTACAGTAGTTAAAATAACTCCACTTAGATTCCTTGACACAAACAACCTTAAGATTATTTAAATTAAACCTCACATGTATATCCCATAGATATAATCTGTCTTTATTCAGGATTTTATTAATAACACCAACATTCCATATGTCTAAAACTCTAATTAATAATAATTATGATAGTACTAAGGGGCAGTTAAAAGAAGAGGTAGAGATGAAATGACATTTGTAGAGAGCTACCACATTGTTAGATGTTTCACAAAACACTATATTAACTTTGATGCACTTAATCCTCACAAAATTCTATAATATAATCTCAAAGGCTTAAATTTTACATATCTAGGTGTATAATCTACAAAAATCTTACATGCACACAGGGATAATCAAAAGCAATTTTAGTTAAACATCATTTAGGAAAAACTACCTGTGACTAACATTGTGCATTTCTTTTATTTTAATATGATCAATTCAGGTTGCTTAGCCCAATATCCTTCTGAAACTTACACTCAGTGTGATGGGTACCTGGAATGACACATTTAGAAAACAGAAATTGGTGGTATGCAAGGAGCCCCTGAAGCAAGGCTGGCAAGAGCCAGAAAGATTGAGCAAACTTCAAAGGACTTCTAGAGGGCATGAGGAAGATACTCAGCAGGGTGAGCAGAATCCTTGCTTTTCATACCCATGAAAGTTGTGACCTGGGTAATGAGAAATGAATCTTGAAATACTTCACTTTGCAAGAACAAAATTTAGGCTTCCAGTCTTGTAGACAGCTTCACCATTAAGGGGTTTCTGGGAGCTCCACCATTCTCAAAGTTACTTTACTCAGGATCTCATGCCATAGTAATCTCCAATAGAAAAGAATAACTTGGAAAGTACTTTTTCTGTACAAAGTTGATTGATCCCTAATTATCTTAGCTGACCTTATCAAAACCATCTGTATCTAATCTGTATCTTAAAACATCAAGTTCACTCCTCATCATGTCTAAGGTTTCATTCACTCATGATATGGAGAGATTATTTGGATGAATGCAAAATAAAGGACATTGTGTAATATTAAAATCCATACAGTTTGAAGAACAAGCCTAGGAAAGTACTGAGGACATGGAAAAGTTCCATAAGTCACAGAATTGACATGGGCTGCTCCACTATCCCTTGGTCAAATCCAAGACAAGTAAACCATACTTCATCTGTAATGAATTACATAGCAGGAACAATATACCTGGATGTCTCTCTAGTTGGTAAATGGCAAACACATTTATTTTATCCTGGCCCATATAATGAAAATTTGTGCATTTTGCTAAAGCTTTTCAGTCCTAACTTTCCACAAAACTCTGTTCAACATTTAGAAGGAACAAGGACCAACAAATACTCATACATAGGTCACACTTGACCAAACTAATCTTTGATTAGGCTTAGCCTGTCATTGAGGAAAGGTGCAGTTACTGTTCAGTTAGGACTGGTATTCTTGAGGTCAGCTCACAAAGGTGCTTGCCTTGTTGCTTTTTATAATCTGTTCCACTTTCTGCACAGAAATTCCCACAAAGTTGACCTTTATGTCTAGCTCCTGCAGTGTAAAATGTTCTGTCTCAGCATCAATGAAGCCCACATTCATCTGCTCCTGAGATGCCTCTTCATATTCATCCCTTCAAAGCTTCATTTAATTTTATACACTTAAACACATACTTTGCTATAACGGGTCTCTTTTTTAAAAAATAAAACCTGAGAATCAAGAGAAGGATGCAAATGGTGCAGAGTAAGAAGGCCAGATCCCTGTTCCCCAACTCCTCCCACTTTCCTGGTCCCTGGTGGCAGGTCCCCCTGTGGCTTGCTTGGGGCTGATTGGACACTGTGAGCTTGCTGTGGAAGCAGGCCCCATGCTCTGCCCTCCTTATTGAACTGCTCCTGGGTCCCCAGTTCCCATATTCCCTGCTCCGGAAGGTGTATACAACATGGAGTGAGTAGGCCAAATACCTGTTCCCTGGATCCTCCCAGTTCCCTAGTCCCAGAAGGTCCCACTGTGCCTGCCTTGGAGAGGCCTGGTCCCTCTTTTGGGGATATGGAAATAGGCTTTTTGCTCTGGTATCCTGACTGGCCCCTGGGTACCAACATCCTTATTCCCCTGAGTCAGAGGGTGCATGGGCCACTATATGAGCAGGCCTTTGCCAACTGGCTCTCTAGCTTCCTGGTGCCTGGTTCCTCAACCCATGATCCCTGTGTACATAACAGTACCTCCAAATGAGGTGAGTAGGCCAGAGCTTTCAGTTCCCCAGGTTCCTTTGATGTACCTGCAATCTCCACAATCTGGGAATCTGTGGTTATAACACCATCATACACAAGTACACCAATATGGTTCACATTTAAAACAGAACACCCTCTGAAGATCCTACAAGGACAAAAACTTGCTTTCTCCTCAATAGAATAAAGTATCTCCCCAAACCACAATGTGAAAAGCCAACAGAAGTCAGAAAACAGAGATCACCACCAAGGATGCCTAGGCCCACAATGGAAGCCTCCAATAAAATCATAGAAAAATCAACAGAAACTCGATCCCAAAATGAAAACACAACAACAAATGAGACCATGATCAAAAGAATTGTTGAACTGGAAGCAAACCATCAAAAAACCAACAATTATATCAATGAAATTGAACAGTAAACCAAAAAAATAAAAATAAATAAAATAAATGAAGATACCTTATGAGCCTTAACATGTCCAACATTAAAAACAAAACAAAAAAGGACTGGAGAGATGACTTAGAGGTTAGGCGCTTGCCTGTGAAGTCTAAGGACCCCGGTTTGAGGCTTGATTCCCCAGAACCCACGTTAGCCAGATGCACAAGGGGGTGCACACACCTGGAGTTCATTTGCAGTGGCTGGACGCCCTGGCATGCCCATTCATTCTCTCTCTCTCTCTTTCTCTCTCTCTCTCTCCTTCTCTCTGTCTGTCACTCTCAAATAAATAAATAAAAATAAACCAAAAAAATTTTTAAAAATTTTAAAAAAGAAATTAAACAGAACCATCTCTTAGAGTCTTTAGCTTTTTACAATAGGCTTAACATGATTGAAAAATATGTTAGAACAAAGAATTCCAGAAAGCATTAAGAAAATCAGAACTTGAACTGAAATTGTACCTCAAAAAAGAGATGGACACAATGCAAAATAACATAACAGAAAACAAAAATCAAATGGAGCTTACAAAAACCTCTCTAGAACCTCTCACTAACAGAGTTACTCATGTGGAAGACAGAATTTCTGACCTGGAAGACAAAACAGAAGAAATTGGTTGGGAAGCCAAAAACTTTGCTAAGTTCAAAAAGTCAAGTGAACAGAATATGAAGAACCTGTGGGATACCCTAAAATGACCAAACATCTGGATAGTGGGTGTACCAGAAGGAAAGGAAATCCAGGACAAAAGCATAGGGCACATATTCAACAAAATTAGTGAAGAAAACTTTCCCAATCTCTCAAAAGAGAGATTCATTCACATACAAGAAACTCATATTACCACCAAACAGACAGACCAAAGAAGAAACATTCCAAGACATATCATAGTTAAAACTCTTGACAATGAAAACAAAGATAGAGTGCTAAAAGCAATAAGGGAGAAACAACTCACTACATACAAAGGCAATTCCATCAGAATTACATCATATTCCTCAATGAAAACCCTAAAAGCCAGAACGGCCTGGAATGGAATACTTCAAAGCCTAAAAAACTATGGCTTCCAACCTAAGGTACTCTGCCCAGCAAACATATCCCTCATAATTCATGGTGAAAGGAAAACTTTCCATGAAAAATGTCAACTCTACGATTATATAAACACAAAGCCAAACCTATAGAGAACAGTTCGGGAAATTCTCCACAACAAAGAGTCAAACAACCAATCTCAAGGGTCAATAAGCAAAAGAACACAATAACCAAAAATAGAGAAGGCTCAAAAAAGTACAAAACACAAGGAAGCACCAAACCCCATAAAGCACCTCATCACGGCAAGGATTCATTTGAACATCAAAGTAATAACCTCAAATACTAATGGTCTTAACTCACCCATCAAAAAGCACAAGTTATCAGTGTGGACCAAATAAATGGACCTTTCTATGTGCTGTCTTCAATAAACCTACCTCACCACTAAAGATAGACAACTCCTCAGGGTGAAAGGATAGAAAATGATATTCCAGGGGCTGGAGAAATGGCTTAGTGGTTAAGCACTTGCCTGTGAAGCCTAAGGATCCCGGTTTGAAGCTACATTCCCCAGGACCCACGTTAGCCAGATGCACAAGGGGGTGCACATGTCTGGAGTTCGTTTGCAGTGGCTGGAAGCCCTGGTGCGCCCATTTTCTCTCTCTTCCTCTCTCTCTCTCTCTTCCCCCCCTCTCTCTCACTCTCAAATAAATAAAGAAAAAACAAAACAAAAAATAAAATACAATAGATTCTCTAGCCAAGAGTGAGAGCAGATATTTAAAAAAAAAAAAAAAGAAAATGATATTCCAAGCAAATGGAAATAAAAAAAAACAAGCAGGTCTTGCTGTATTATTATCTGAAAAAACAATAGACTTCAAACCAAAAATAGCAAAAAAGGACAAAGAAGGCCACTTCTTTCTCACCAAGGGAATGATCCAACATGAGAATGTCACAATTATAAATCTATATGCTCCAAAAACAGATGCACCACAGTTTATAAAACAAAACTTACTTGACAAGAAAACAGAAATAAACACCAACACCATCATACTCAGAGACTTCAATACTCCACTATCATCAATAGACAGATCATACAAGCAGAAAATAAACAGGAAAAAAATAGAGCTCAAAGACATCATAGATCAATTAGACATAGTCTATGGAACTTTCAACCCCAAATCTACAGTATAAACATTCTTCTCAGCAGCCCGCAGAACTTTCTCCAAAATAGACCATGTGCCAAGCATGGTGGTGCATGCCTTTAGTCCCAGCACTCAGGAGGTGGACGTAGGAAGATCACCATGAGTTCGAGGCCACCCTGAGATTCCCTAGTGAATTCCAGGTCAGACTGCACCAGACCGAGACCTTACATCAAAAAAACAAAAAACAAAACAAAACAAACAAACAAAAAAAAGACCATGTATTAGTTCATGAATAATGCCTCCATAAATTCAAGAAATCAAACATGTGAGACACATCAAGAACTCCACTAGCTTCTGGAGACTAAATAACACACTTTTAAACAATGATTCGGTTGTGGAAGAAATCATAAAATTCTTAGAAATGGATGATAATGAAAGCACAACCTACCTAAATGTATGGGACACAATGAAGGCAAACCTAAGGGGAAAACTCATAGCAATAAATGCCTTCATTACAAAGACAGAGATATCACAAATCAATAACCTAACTGTCCACCTAAAGGGACTGGTCAGAACAAGAAGAATCCAACCCTAAGAGCTCCAGATAGAAAGAAATAATCAAGATCAGAGCAGAAATTAATGAATCTGAAACTATGAAAATAGTTTTTAAAATCAATGAAACAAAGAGCTGGTTCTTTGAAAAAAAATATACAAGATTGATAAACACCTTGCCGATTTGATAAAGCAAAAAAAGAGAAGTCTCAAATTAACAAAATCAGAAATGAAAAAGGAGAGGTAACAACAGACATCAATGAAATTGGAAGAATCATCAGGGCATTTTTCCAAAATCACTAATCCACACAATTGGATAATCTGGAAGAAATGGATGAATTCCTAGACACATACTACCTACAAAAACTAAACTCAGAGCAAATTAATCTCCTAAACAAACCTATCACATCCATGGAGACTGAAAAGGTAATCATAAACCTCCCCCCAAAAAATGTCCAGGACCAGATGGCTTCTCAGCTGAATTCTATCAAACTTTAATTAAAGAACTGAAACCAATTATTCTCAAATTGTTTTGCATAATCAGAGACCAGGGAATCCTCCCCAACTCCTTTTATGAAGGTAGCATCACCCAAAAACCAAAACCACACAGAGATGCTACAAGAAAACTATAGGTCAATATCCCTGATGAATTTAGATGCAAAGATCCTGAACAAAATCCTTCCAAACCAAATTCAACAATATATCAAAAGCCTTATTCACCTTAATCAAGTACACTTCCATCCAGGGATTGTTCAACATATGGAAAACACTCAATGTAATACACCACATAAATAAACTTAATAAACTTAACAATGAAAACTACATGATCATCTCAGTTGATGCACAGAAGGTCTTTGACAAAATACAACACCACTTCATGACCACACTGCTGGAAGGAATAGGCATGGAGGGTTCATATCTCAACACAATAAAGGCTATATATAAGGCACCCAAATCCTAAATAACACTTAATGGGGAAAGACTGAAGGAGTTCACATTGAGATCAGGAATGAGATAGGGTGCTCACTCTCACCTCTGCTCTTCAACATAGTACTAGAAGTACTAGCCCAAGCAATAAGACAGGAGGAAAAAATAAGGGATTCAAATTGGAAAGAAAAAAGTCAAGTTATCCCTATTTTCAGACGACATGATCCTATACATAAGTGACCTGAAAGTCTCCACCCAAAACTTCTAAAGATGATTAATTCCTTCAGTAAAGTGAAGGGATACAAAATCAATGCACAAAAATCAGTAGCTTTTCTATTTGCAAGGGCTAGATATACAGAGAAAGAAATCAGTGGTGCTGCCCCATTTTCTTTTCTTTTCTCTTCTTTTCTCCCCTGAGGCAAAGATGGAAGCTTTTACTCAGGAAAAACACGAGATGGCAGGACTGACTCTCAAGAGCAGAGCAGTCAATTTTGAGGTTAAAAATAATGCACTATGGAGAGCTTTTCAGTTGGTGGAAGGTTAGAAAGGGAAGGAACTCCTTTGATCTTTACATTAGCCATAAGGTTTGGGACCAAAGGGACCAGGTGGGAGATAAGGAGGCAGGAAATCTAGACCTGTGGCATTGTTAGGCAAGGAAAGGATGATGGCTGGGCAGTTCCTTGAGGAATGTGGATGACTAACATCCTTGTGTCTGTTGCCGTCCTGCTGTCTTTGGTGACTCCATTTGGCCCTGACCTAACATTCCAGCCTTTTGTTAATGATAAGAGTTGAAGGTTAATTTTTTTATGTTGACTATATAGGCAATGAGTTCTTATGGGAGAGGCTGGATAATGCAGTGGATGGGTCTCTCTTCATGGAAGGTAATGAGGCAGCAGTTTCATGGTGACTAGTGGTAGCAGATCAACCGCACCAGTGTAGCATATGGTTATGAATTGGTCCTGACTGAAGCAGAGACTTCTCTCATACCATCCCTGTATTGAGCTGGCCTATCAGGGCAATCACTGGCAGATACCTGTTATAGAGAAGGTGAGGGAGATGGGCTCTGTGCACCTCATGACAAGACAGAAGGGAGAATATAGGAGTTTGTTACTCCTACCAACAGTTATGACATCAAAATGGCAGGTGTAAAAGGGAGGATGAGCATTCAGAGGAAAGAGATAGAGGGCTTGGGGCAAGAGGAGGCAGAGGGCATTTTGGAATCAGGGGAAGAGTAGAAACACAAGACAGTTTAAGTTTGAGAGTGTCCATTGGGGTGGCAGTGTACTTATCCCTGGATGACCTAGGGTAAGGGCTAAGGAAGGAGGGGTCCCAAGGAATAACTCTGATTCTGGCTAAGAAAAGTAGGAGGAGCTGGGGTCTAGGTAGGTGAAGTTAATCAGGGATAGGCAAAGGCAGAAGACTTGAGTTAATGTTAGAGTCTAATATTGTAAGTCAGAATCAGACAGGGGAGCCTATTAGTCTGAATTATTGTTTATATTGTAGTTTTATTTTTTCTCATTGGGTGGTTAAGACCATGTAGGCTGCCAGAATTAACTATATTTTGGAGGTCAGCAATGGCACTGTAGGAGAGTCTTTTTGGGACCTGTGAGGAGTTCTACAACTTTCAGCATTGTCATCTGCTAGGATAAGTCAAGGTCATGCTCACCAAGTGGCCCTACCTCTTTTGGGAAACCTGTAGGACTGATTTTCCTCCAATGTGACTCTCCTATTGCAGATACACTGACTTGGAATTCATTTCTGCTCCACATCCTCTCTAATTAAGAAGACAGGTAACTTACCAGAGGACATAATTGCAAGTGCTACATCATCCCCTGTGGTCTTTTGACCCGGGAGCAGGAAGCAAAATATTAATTATCCTTTTAACTCTAATGTTTCCAATTCATTTGGCTTCTACTATATGGATAGTAATCACTCAGAGAGACTATACATATCTGATTAGAAAAACAGATTAGTTGAAAGGGTACAGAACATATCTGGTTAGCAAAGTAGATCTGGCTAGAAAATGACACACTAGTTTAAAATCATTCTGATTAATATTTAAGTTTAGTTGTCATGTGACAGTGTAAGCTATAACTGGAACATAGCATACATATTCTATGTTTTAAGTATCTGTAAGTATAGGAGGCAGAACATTTTAGTATTCCTGAAAACAATAGTTTTATCAATCATTTTATCAATAACTTTAAGACAATTGATTTAATCTAGAAATTGTATATTAGGAAAAGAAAAAAACTGTATAAAAACTTAGCATCTTTGTTTGAAAACAACTTTGGCTAGTTGGCTAGTCTGTATACCAATGCAAGTACCAATTACCCTCCAAACTGGAAGCAGAACAGCAATTTAAGATAAAACAAAACTTGGTCATTGTTGAGTTAAGCAAGACTGATTTTAACATGCATTTGAGACAACATGACAAACACAAAGCAATTTCTTAAATAAGTACCTTCTACCATTGAACAATTTCAAGGCTCAACTAAAGAAATATTTATGACTGTTTTATGAAGCTTAGACAAACTATATTAATACTGTTTGTATGTCCATGTTTTAAGTATCAATATCTCTATAAGCAATGAATTTAAGGTATCAGAAATGAGACAATTAATTAAATGAAACCTTGAATGAGACTGAGTATGCATTGCTCAAGAATAAAATAAAACTTGGTCATTGTTGAGTTAAGCAAGCTTGATTTTAACATATATTAGAGATAATATGACTAACACAAAGTAATTTTTTTAAATAAGTAACTTTTACCATTGAACAATTCTAAGGTTTAACTAAGGAAATATTTATGACTACTAGATGAAGCTTAAACAAACTATATTAACATTGGATATAGTGGATTTTCCTAAGACATCAGGAACTTTTTTAGTTTTTCTAAGAACAAGATCACAATAATTCATTTTTTATAAGACTTAGATTATAACCTCAGTGATAATCATCCAGCAAAACCAGCATGAACAAGAAAAGAACCATCTTAAAATTACAGAGTTTTAGCCAGGCATGGTGATGCATGTTTATTGATACCTAAATATCACGGACTTTGTATAAACCAAATTATAATACTCTAATATCTGGAAAAGTCTGATACTAACAAAAAGTACAGTTTACATATTTAAGGCACATGAGGCTACAGAGAGTAAACTATGAACAAAAGATTTACTGACAGAATTGAAAATAAACAAGATATCTATATTATGTAGTGATATGTCTGACTTAAATATGACATGAAAAAATTTATAATTTTGAAGCTTATCAGAATTATATATATACATATATATAATTTAGCACTGTTAAAAGCTAAATAAGGCATCCATCCAATCTATAAGTCAGTTTTTGAAATTAATTTAGCTATATTTAACATTTTCAATAGCAACCAAAAATTAAATACCTTGGAATAACATTAAACAAGGATGTGAAAGAACTATATAATGAAAAAAATTTAAAAAGAAAACTCAAGAAATAAATGGAGAAGGACTTGAGAAGATGGAAGAATCTTCTATGCTCCTGGATATGTAGAATTTATATATGAAAATGGTACATCTACCAAAAGCAATATACAAATTTAATGTAATACCAATAATAATACCAGCATCATTCTTCACAGAGATTGAAACAATTATCTCAAAATTCATATGGAATAACAACAGGCCTTGGATATAAAAACATATCATCAGCAAAAACAAAATAAAAAACAAAAACAAAAAAGTCACCTCTGGAGGTATCACCATACCCTATCTAAAGCTGTATTACAAAGCCATATGTTTCAGTCAGGTTCACATTGTTGGCAGAAATCACCCGACCAAGAGCAGCTCGTGGGGAAAAATGGTTTATTTTGGCTTACAGACTTGAGGGGAATCTCTATGATGCCAGGGGAAAATGACAGCATACGCAGAGGGTGGACATCACCTCTTGGCTAACATTAGGTGGACAACAGCAACAGTAGAGTGTGCCCAAACACTGTGAAGGGGAAACTGGCTATAATACTTAAAAGCCTACCTCCACCAACTCACTGACTCCAGGAGGAGTTAATTCCCAAATCTCCATCAGCTGGAAACCTAGCATTCAGGACATCTAGGTTTATAGGGTCACCTGAATTAAACCACAATACTGCAGTAACAAAAATATCATGGTACTGGCATAAGACCAAAAACATAGACCAATAGAACAGAATTAAGTACTCAGACCTTACGTCAAGTAACTACAGCTACCTGATCTTTTACAAAGCTGTCAATGTAGACTAGAGAAAAGACAGCATCTTCAGTACATGGTGTTGGACACATTGGGTGTCCATATGAAGAAAAACGAAACTAGACCTACTCATCTCTCCATACACAAAAGTCAAGTCCAAATGGATTAAAGATCTCAATATAAGACCCGAAACTCTTCTCCTAGTAGAAGCAAAAATAGGAGACACTTTCCATGATATAGGAGTGGGGAAAGGCTTCCTAAACAAAATTCCAATATCCCAGGAAATTAAACAATCATTTAACCAATAGGATCTTATGAAGCTAAAAAGCTTTTGCACAGACAAACACATTCTAAACAGAACCAATAGATTATCCACTGAATAGAAGCCTGATATCTAGAATCTACAAATAAAACAAAAAATTAAAAAATAAAAAAATCAAACGACCCACTCCAAAAGTGGAACACAGAACTGAATAGAGAGTTCTCAATAGAAGAATTAAAAATGGCTAACACACACTTAAGAAAATGTTCAATATCCCTAACCACTAGAGAAATCAAAATCAAAACAGCCATAAGAATCCACCTTACTCCGGTAAGGATGACACTCATTAAAAAAATTTAACAATGACAAATGTTGGCAAAGATGTGGGGAAAAAAGGAACCCTCATCCACTGTTCACTGTTGGTGGGAATGTAAACTTGTACAACCACTCTGGAAATCAATTTGGAGATCCTGAAAAGGATGAACATAGAGCCACCAACAGAGCCAGTTATTACCTTATTGGACATGTATCCTAAATGCTCCATGCATCAATACAGAGACATTTGCTCCACCATGTTTGTAGCTGCTCAATTCATTATAGCAAAAAACTAGAATCAACCCAGATGCCCATCACTGAATGAATGGATAATGAAGTTGTGGTACATTTACACAATGGAATTCTACTCCAAAGTAAGAAAAAAAGGATACAATAAAATTTGTAGAAAAAATGGATAGCCTTAGAACAGATCATACTCAGTGAGCTCATACAATCACAGAAAGACAAATGCACTATGGTGTCACTTATCTGAGCTTCCTAATCTGGACCTGTTTGAGTTCCTGTCACACCTGGTAGACAACTCAAGGCCCAGACAATAGGGATGGAAGGCTTTGGGGGATGGGGAAGGGGAAGAGAAAAATAGACACAAAATGAAACCAAAATGAGCTGATTCCATAGAAACCTTTATCCTCAGAGATAGGCTAAAAGATAGAACCCTCAAAAGGAGAAAGGGGAGCACCTGAAAAGTAGGACTCTGGTGAGTGTGGGATGAAGCCCAAGGTTGAAAGAAATTTCTTTTTCTTTTTCTGACCTGTAACTCCCAGTACCAGAGATTGGTTGCTACTCACATTGAGCTATTGATTGGAGAGACATATGAGGTTCACAAATCAATACAACTTTCTGTCAAAGCACTTGGTTACCCACCCGAGGCAAAAGGTAAGGCCTTATTGCTTAAGACACCATATGCTGTCAACACAAAGCATGGAGAGACTTGGCTGGAATCCACAATAGAGCCAGTCTCCAGACTGTTAGCCTGTCTAGTGCTGTAAAACACTACATGAGCTACTGAGGGAAACTGGCCAACAACTGTCTAAGCAACCAAAGAGATTAGCTACTCAGAAGCAAACATCCTGACACTATGTAAACATCAGTGCAATAGTGGCACACAGACTCAGTTGGTAACCAACAGCTTTCTGATTGGCTAAGGGACCCACTCAGTGTTACGGAACCCATATCTGGAATTGGGTACCAGTTCAGAATCCTATGGAGACAAAGATTATGCTGTCCAGTGTCAAGCTCTCACTAATCTTTAGCTAAAAGAGGGGTTACATACATCAAATTCTCCCTAAATTAATAATTCTTATCCCATTTAAAATAGGCTGACTTCACTCTCCATTGGAGTATCTGTTCTTCTTTTTCAGAAGGTAGTGAGACAGGAGGAGATAAACTACCCCTCACACTTCAGCCAAGCTGAAGCTGAAACCACAGAATTGGGAAGAAGAGCAAGAGTGCTGCTTCCATGCTATTCCTGATAATCAGCACCAGGGTATAGGAGACAGACCCTGAGGATACTCAACACCTGCCAAAGCAGAGATCTGGAGGCTCCTAAGAGCTCATCACTAAAGTAGACTTTAAACTCACCCACCATGGCTCAGGAAATTTTGCAGAAGAGGGGGTAAAATGATTGAAAGAGCCACACAAAAAATAAATAAAAACCAACTCTTTAGAAATAACAAAGTGTAAAAATTAAATTACTCAACTTATCTTTTGTTCACTTAATCAGTAGTCTAGTGATAGCACTGAGATTTGCTATCAGAATTTATCACAAATATCATATGGTTGGCCTGCAAATAATATAACTCACAAGTTACTTTAGAATTGCTGTAGGTTAATGTGGGTCAAGTCATTAGAATCAAAGAGTGGGATTTCTATTTATCAATCCATCCATTTTCCAAAAAGATGGCGATCTTGGGATATTTCATGATAATCAGCCACTCTTTCTGAGTCAACTTCAGAGTTCATTGGTAAACAATACAAAAACTGCAACTGCACCGCTCTGATAGCATGGAATTTGATAGTTATACTGTGTTAGGTTGTAAACATGTAATAGCCTCAGATTTCTCTAATAACTATCTTTCACCATGATTCTCAAATTGCTTCTCACCTTAGCATCATTTTAAATATGTTCCATATATTCTATTCACTCTGCTTCTAATAAGTCCTCTTGGGTCAAGTTTTGCCTGCATTTCACATTTAACTTACTTAATATTTTCCTCTCATCCTTTGGTAGTCCAAAGGACATAGCAAGGAAAGTAAATTTATTCATTTCTTGTTCCATTCATTGCATGTCTTCTTCTGGATCTCCATTTCTTTGAGTTTGTTGGATTGTGGTGGAGGACAAGAAGAAATGGAAATGTGCTGGCATCAACTAACCCAGAAGGTGTTTTCAAAGGCTCATTGCTGATGGAGGTCAATCTGAGTTTTCTCTGAGTGTGGGAGGATCTGTCTTGAGGCACTCTTGTGACTTGCCTTGTCAACTATTAGTCAGGACAACTCAAGGTATAATTTCCTGATCAGAAGAAATTTCACAGCTTATCCATCCTAGACCAGACTCTTACTCTGAAAGTCACTAATAAGTAAAATTGGCTCACAGAATGCATTCTGAAAACTGGCCCAAATGAAGCCTATGCATCACAATGTCAGGAATAGGGAATGCACTAACAGTGTACAGCTGCTGACCTCCTTGTGGGGGTCTCTGCCAGTTCTCTTCTCGTATTCATGAGACCTTGAGTAGATCATAACATTCAATTCATTAGCAGACATCCACCTTACTTATATCCTAAATATCCTGATCTGCAATCATCTCACAGATATTTTCTACTAGACTACTGAATTTAATCTCTTTGCCTTCAAAAAAAATCAACTATTCTATTTATCCAGTCAGCCAGTTCTGACTGTTGGCAACCTAGGAGGGGGCAAAACTCGTGGTTATTCTTTTTATGAGGCAATGAATTGTCAGAGTATTCATGTAGCACTTGCCACAGCTTTTGGGCGTTTTCATAGACAATAGATAACAGGTGACAGCCCAAAAAAACATTCTGGTAGTCATGAAAAAAATATGGGAATGGAATAATGAGAAAAAGAAGGAAGAAAGGAAAGAATAGCAGAAAGAGAATGAATAAAAATGTAGAATAAGATACAGCCAGACTTTATAATCTGGTGAGTGCTCAGCACAGTAAATGCTTGGTTCCAAGCTGAATGTACAATCTGCATGAGTGTTCCAGAGAGGAAAGACATGAATCCAGGCTGACTGAACAATCTGACTGTGTGCTCCACACTGTAAAGACGTTATGCCAGGCTGATTGTACAATCTGCTTGAGTGTGTCTCACAGAAAAGACCTGGTGCCAGGCTGACTCTACACGCTGGATAAGTACTCCACATAGTAAATGCTTGATTCCAGGCTGACTATGCAGTTAGGATGAGTGCTCCACACAGTATAGACTTTAGATTGTACAGTCTGTATGAGTGTCCACACTGAAAAGGCTTGATTCCAGGCAGGATGTACAGTCTGCATGAGTGTTCCACAGTGAAGCCATAATTGCAAGCTGTGCTATCTGACTTAGTGCTCCACACTGTAAAGACTTGATCCCAGGTGATTGTATAGTCTGCATGAGTGGTCCCCATGGTAAAGAATAGATTCCAGGCTGATTTTATCATCTGCATGAGTGCTCCACATGATAAAGGTTATTCCAGACTGATTGTACAATCAGAATATGTGCTCCACATGGTAGACTTGATTCCAGGCTGATTCTATAGTGTGGATGAGTGCCCCACATGACAAAAACATGATTTCAAGCTGATTGTAAAGTCTGCATGAGTGTTCCACATGGAAAAGGCCTGATTTCGCTATTTCTCAATTTATTTCATAAAATTGAAATGGAAGGAATCCTCTGTAACTCATTCTTGAAATCCAGCATTACACTAATAGCAAATTCAGATAGAGACACAACAAAAAGTATAGTGTTATCTTTTATGAATATGCAAAATTAATTTAAAAAATGCTTTCAAGTTTAACTCAAGAATATATTAAAATATAATTCACTTCCAGTATGTAGACGTGGTTCAACATGTGTAAAACAATAAGTATAGTGCATTGTGTAAACATATTCAAGGAATGAAATGATAAGATCATACCAATAGGTGCCAAAAATGTCTTCGACAGAATCTAACATATGTCCATTATAAATTATTTGGAGAAAAAAGGGATATAGCCAGTGGCATACTAAGTAGAGAAATTTTTGAAGAATTTTCACTGATATCTTGAACAAGGATATCTACTGTCTCAACTGCTATTTAATATAGTGCTTCAAATTTTATCTTAAGTAAAAATATAAGTGAAATAAGTAAATTGGATACTCAAACTATCATGTTTTTCCAATGATATGATTTTCTCATATTATGATTCTCTCAATTTAATTTAAATCTTTTGAAATTGGATAAAAGTCCTCAAAGACAGATAACTCATAGAGCTGATAAACACTTTCAGCAAAGTGACAGAATACAAAATTAACACAAAAATTCAGGAGTCTTCTTGTATACCAATGACAAACATACTGAGAAAGAAATCAGAGAAATGTCCTCATTCAAAATAAATACAAAAAATTAAATAGAAAATCCATAATGAATGAAGCAAACAACTTCTACAACAACAACTTTGAAACACTAAAGAAAGAAATTAAAAAATATATGAAAAGATGGAAAGATCCCCCATGTTTAGGGACTAGAAGAATATCACGAAAATGTCCATCCTACCCAAAACAATGCACAGATACAATGTAATCTCAATCCATATTCAGGCACCACTCTTCACAGAAATAATTTTAAAATTCATGTGGAAGCACAAAAGGTCTCAGCCAAAAATTTCTTCTGCTAAAAGCCATCATACAAGATTTTAAGTTGTGCTGGAGAATAGTAATAGAAAAGATCATGATACTAGCTCAAAAATGGACATGTAGATCAAGTGGGTAGAAGTTCTAGGTATAAATCCATGTAACCATGCCATCTGATTTTTGTTATAGAGTCTAAAACACACAATGGAGAAAAGAAAACATTCTCAATAAATGGTTCTGAGAAAACTGAAACTCACTATGCACAAAAATTAACTCAAAATTGATCAAAGACTTAAGTTTAATGCTAAAACTCTGATTCGCCTAGAGTAAAAACAAGAAGAACACTTGAAGATTTAGGGAAGGACTCTCTAAATAGGATTCTAGTATCCCAGGGTCAAAGACACACAATGAACAAATGGGATCTCATGAAACTAAAAACAAAAATAAATCATACAGACAAGGAATCCATCAACTGAGTCAATAGACAACCTGCAGAATGGGATAAAATCAATATCTAGAACACACAAAGAACTCAAAAACCTAAGAATAAAAAATAAAGAACACAATAAAAAAAAACTGCCCATGGAAGCCGGGCATGGTGGTGCACGCCTTTAATCCCAGCACTTGGGAGGCAGAGGTATGAGGATTACTGTGAGTTTGAGGCCACCCTGAGACTACATAGTGAATTCCAGGTCAGCATGGACTAGAGTGAGACCCTACCTAAAAAAAAAAAAAAAAAAAAAAAAAAAACTGCCCACGGAACTGAACATAGTTCTAACAGAAGTAATACAAAAGACCATTTTTCTAAGTGCCCAACATCTTTAGCCATCAAGGAAATCCAAATTAAAACTACTGTGACATTTTATCTCATCAGGATCACAATGGATTATCACTTTAAAAAAATCAAAAGATAAGTGCCGGTGATGGTGTAGGGAAAGATGAACCCTTATTCACTGTGGAAATCAGTATAGAGGTTTCTCACAAACCTAAAAATAGATCTTCCAAATTCCCAGTTATTTCACCTCTTGGCATATTCCAAAGGCTCAGACTTTACTATGGAGATATTTGCTGATATATATATATATTCATGATAGCTATGAAATGGAATAAGCTTAAATGTCCATCAACCCACCAACTTATGGAAGGATAACAATGATGGGGTACATATACACGATGGAATTTTATTTAGCAGTAAAGAAAGATGAAATTCACAGGAAAATGGGTGTATCTAATAAACATTATCCTAAGTAAGGTAACTCAGGCTTAAAAAGACAAACACGGGCTGGAGAGATGGCTTAGCGGTTAAGTGCTTGCCTGTGAAGCCTAAGGACCCCGGTTCGAGGCTTGATTCTCCAGGACCCACGTTAGCCAGATGCACAAGGGGGCGCACGCGTCTGGAGTTCGTTTGCAGTGGCTGGAAGCCCTGGCGCGCCCATTCTCTCTCTTTCTCTCTATCTGCCTCTTCCTCTCTCTGTCACTCTCAAATAAATAAATAAAACTGAACAAAAAAAATTAAAAAATATATATATAAAAAAAAAGACAAACACCACATGTTCTTTCTCATATGTGGAGCCTAGCTTTGAATTTTCATATCTGTATATAGTTTTAAGTAAGAGTCAGTAGTAAAGGCCACGAAGCTAGAAAGAGGCCAGAAGCGAGGAGGAAGGAGAAGTGCTTAGAGTAGGGGACAGTAGATATGTAAGTAGTAGGATAGAATATTGGGGGTTAAAAGTTCTAAGTTGGGTTAGAGAGGGGGGTGACAGAAAGAAGGAAGTGGGATGAGGTTACATAAAACCCATTATGTTATGCATATGCCATATAGTATTGTACTTCTTTGTTAATTAAATAAAAATATTATTTAAAAGATAGAGTTTGGGTAGAAATGCTGTGCTGGGGTGGAGAATGCTTTGCCCAGAAGCCACAGGTTGTTATGGGAAAATTATATTTCCAGGTATGAAACACTCCCAAGGAGTTGTTATTCAAGGAGATCCATGAGCCCCCAAAACAGTACAGGCTACTTGCCAATGCCTTTGGCTATCCACCAGAACTAAATGGTAACCACTGTTGCTAAGGACAACACATGTGCCAGTTGTGGGACTCTAAGAAGTTTAACCGGACCTGGCTGCAATAGTGCTAAGGGAGGGCTGTACAAGCTCCTGAAGGAGAAAAGTCATCCCTCCAAACCAGCAGTGGATCCTGCAGTTTGCAGAACTGGGAAGCCAGGCAAGGTGTGCCCCATTGGTGCAATATAGGCATACCAATCATGAGGCTAGCCACCTGTTCTCTGATACTCTTTCATGGATTACTGAAAACAGAGTCAAAGCTTTGGCTTGAAAAGTCATAAACCCTACGGGTGAAGCTACTATTTTCTTTGGCTACATGGGTACATTGTACCAACCAAATTTTCCTCCAAATTGTTATGCTTAAGGCCATTGTTCTGACTAGGTTAGAGAAACTTTCTTCTTTTTTTGTTTTCTTTTGCAAATGGAGGTGACACCTGGGGAGTCACAAGACTCAGAGAGTGATAAGAAGAAGGGACAGTTCAGTGCTCATTACTGGATGAGACATCTCTTGCACACCCTGCAGGGTTCAGAGAACATTGGGAAGGAGGTGGCAGAAGGAATATTAGCACTGTTCTCATCACTGCATGGAGAGGCCTCTTTTTGCAGATGGCTGTGAATGCTGAGGAGTCTCAAAACTCATGAAAGTGCTGCAAAAAGAGGCTGTTGAGAGCTTAGTGCTAAATGAGACATTTCCATCGTGCCCTCTAAGGCTCAGGGAACACTTCAAAATAGAGGTCAGAAAAAGTAATGTTAAGAGTCAGGGAGTAGGGAGGAATACTGTGAGACACTAAAGGAGGTTCAGTGGAATGGGGATAACAAAAAAGGGTAACAGAAAGGAACTCTGATAAAATTACCATATGTTCATATATTAAAATTCTCTACCTGAGGAGATGGCTCAGTAGTTAAGGCACTTGCCTGTAAAGACTAACAACCAGAGTTTTATTCCCCAGTACCCACATAAACCAGAGGAACAAGGTGTTGCATGCCTCTGGACTTTGTTTGCAGCTGCTGGAGATGCTGGTATAGCCATTCACTCTCTCTTTCTTTCTCTCTCTCTCTCTCTCTCATGTGGTGGTACACATCTTTAATCCCAGCACTCAGGAGGCTGAGGGAGGAGGATCACTGTGAGTTTCAGGGCAGCTTGAGTCTGCATAATGAATTACAGGTCAACCTGGGCTAGAGTGAAACCCTACCTTGGAAACCCACTGCTATCACAGCAACTGGGAGGCAGAAGTATGGATGACCATGAATTTGGGGCCACCCTGAGACTACACAGTGAATTCCAGGTAAGCTTGGGCCAGAGCAAGACCCTCCTGAAATCAAACAAAAAAATTAAGATGTAAAAATATTTTAAAATTCTTTCCTGCATCTATCGATGGAAAAAGACTTCCTGAACAAAACCCCAGTAGCTCATGAACTTAAACCGTCACTCGACCAATGGGATCACATGAAGCTGAAGAGTTTCTTTACAGACAAGCATACAATAAGCAAAGCCAATAGATTACCCACAGAATGGGAGAAAATATTTGTAGGTTATCCAACTGATAGAGGCCTAATCTCTAGAATCTACAAAGAACTCAAAAATCTAAATAGTAAGAAGTCAGACACCCCACTCACAAAATGGGGCAAAGAGCTGAACAGGCAGTTCACAGAGGAAGAAATAGAAATGGCAAACATACACTTAAGAAAATGTTCATCATCTCTAATCATCAGAGAAATGCAAATTAAAACAACTATGAGATTCCACCTTACTGCAATAAGGATAGCAAACATCAAAAAATCAAATAAAAATAAATGCTGGCGAGGATGTGGAGAAGTAGGAACACTCATCCACTGTTGGTGGGAATGTAGGATGCTACAACCACTTTGGAACCCACTGTTATCACAGCAACTGGGAGGCAGAAGTATGGATCACCATGAATTTGGGGCCACCCTGAGACTACACAGTGAATTCCAGGTAAGCTTGGGCCAGAGCAAGACCCTCCTGAAATCAAACAAAAAAAATTAAGATGTAAAAATATTTTAAAATTCTTTTCTGCATCTATCGAAATGATCATGTGGTTTTTATGTTTAACCTTGTTTATGTGGTGTATTACATTGACAGATTTCCGTATGTTGAACCACCCCTGTGTTCCTGGAATGAATCCCACTGGGTCAAGGTGGATAATGCTTTTGATGTGTTGTTGGATTCGGTTTGCAAGGATTTTGTTTAGGATCTTTGCATCTAAATTCATCAGGGAAATAGGCCGGTAGTTTTCTTTTCTTGTGGCATCTCTGCCTGGTTTTGGAATTAGGGTGATGCTAGCTTCATAAAAGGAGTTGGGTAGTCTTCCCTGTTCACCAATTGTGTGGCACAGCTTGAGGAAGATTGGTTTGAGTTCTTCTATGAAGGTTTGATAGAATTCAGCTGAGAAGCCATCTGGTCCTGGGCTCTTATTTTTTGGAAGGTTTTTTATTACTTATTCAATCGACCTTACCCCAATAAGAATAGCAAATATCAAAATATCAAATGAAAATAAATGCTGTCGAGGATGTGGAGAAGTAGGAACGCTCATCCACTGTTGGTGGGAATGTAGGATGGTACAACCACTTTGGAAAGCAATATGGAGACTTCTGAAAAAGCTGAGTATAGAGATACCAACAGACCCAGTTATTCCCTTACTGGGCATCTACCCTAAAACCTTCAAACCACAGACTAAAGAGATTTGCTCAACCATGTTTATAGCGGCTCAATTTGTAATAGCTAAGAGCTGGAATCAACCCAGATGTCCATCACTAGAAGAATGGATAACTAAGATGTGGTACATCTACACAATGGAATTCTATACAACAGTAAGAAAAAAATGACACAATGAAATTTGAGGAAAAATGGTTGAACCTGGAACAGATCATTCTCAGTGAACTTACCCAATCACAGAAAAAAAAATTGCCACATAGTCTCACTCATCTACAGCACCTAACCTGAATCTACCGAAGATACCTTACATACCCAGCAAGCATCTCCTAGACTAGACACTAGGATGGAAGGGGAGGGAGAGGAGGGCATCAAAGGGGTGGGAAACACAAATCTAGACCCAAACGGCAATGGTACCATAATCTTCTACTTACTAAAAGACAGACCAAATGGCTGATCCTTCACCAGGCCCTTCCAGGGAACACCTAAACCACAAGACACTGGAGAGGGTAAGATTAAGACTAACCTTAATCTCCTACATCTTCTCTCCCTCACTTCCCCTCTCCCTGTCTCTCTCTCTCTTATCTCTAACTCTTGTATATTAGTTATCTTTTTCCTAATTTTCTTAGTGGGCACTGACCTGTAACTCCCAGATCCAGCATGGGGCTATCCACAATGAGCTTTTGATCAGAGAGACCTACAAGGTTTTCTAAAAGACAGACAGATTTCTGTCAGAGTACTTGATGACCCACCAAAGGCTAGTGGTAAGACCCTACTGCTGAAGCTACCTTATGTGATTGACATGCAAATTAGAATGGCATGGCTGGAAGTTGGAAGAGAGTCAGTCCCCAGACAGTCAGCGCGTCTAGTGACAGAAGGTGCTACATGGGCAACTGGGGGAAATTGACCAATATCTATCGAAGCAACGCATGGTCTAACCTACTTAGCAGCAAATAACTTGTTGCAATGCCCACACAAGTGCAATAGTGGCACACAGCCATGGTGGGGAACCAACTGCTCTCAATTTGGCTAACTGATCCCCTCACTGGTATGGGACCCACAACTGGAGCTGGGAAACAAGTCAGAACCAGATCCAAACGTAAACCCACTCTCCAATATCAAGCTACCATTAATTGTGGGCTACAAGAGGGCCTACACCTATTAAATTCTCTATTAAAAAAAAAAGTAAGGGTTAACTCATTTGTCCTGGTGCTAACTTAATCTCCGTTGGAGAATCTGCTTCTCTTTTTCAGATAGATGTACATCCTAAGGAGAGAGCCACCCCATCATACCTCAAAAGGGCCCCAGCTGAAACTAAGAAAAATTGGAGAAAGAAGCAAGGGGGCTGTTTTCCTGATGAACTGGATACCAGCACAAGGGGGAAGGAGATCAGCACAGAGAAAAATCAACTCCTACCAAATCAGAGAGCCAGAGCCTCAGAGGCCCCCAGCACCTCATCACTGAAGCAGACCACAAATGAACCCAACATGGCTCAGGGAAATTTTGCGGAAGAGGGGGTGGAAAGAATGTCAGAGTCACATGTTGGGTCATGATATGCAGAGACATTTAGCTTACCCATAACTGTGGGCTAACTCCACAATGCATGACCCGTATACCTCAACAAGGAGGGGCCAAGGGGAGGGGGTAGGTCACGGATGAGCCTAAGAATGGTACCAAACTGACTGTATTTGCTGAATACAGAACTGACTAATAAAGAAAAAAAGTATTTTAACATTCTTAATAATAAAGATATACACATTTAATTTCATAATTTTGTGCGTGCGGTATGCATGCATGTGTGTATGTGAGCAGACATGTGTGTGTGTGTATGTGTGTATGTATGTGTGTGCGTGTATGTGCATGTGGATGTGGAGGCCAGAGTTTGACATTGATTATGCTCTACTCTACATTATTTGTTGAGACAGGGCCTCTTGCTTAAACTCTGATCTCATGAATTTTGCCAGTCTAGCCAGCCAGCTTGCCCAGGGGTCTCTCATCTCTGCTTCCCAAGTGCTGGGATGACAGGAATGCCACCAAAACTGCCTAGCGTTTCCTTGGGTGCTGGTGATGTGATCTCAGTTCTTCACACTTGAACAGTAGGCACTTCGTGGACTGAGCCATCTCCCCAGCTCTAATTTCAGATAGTTCATAATTTTTGTGGATATTTTAGCTAATACTCTTGGCATTTAAATTGGAGATTTTCATCCAGATAACTGATGAATGAATTCAGTATATATGTCAATAAAAAGGAAATCTTGGGAGCCAAGTAGACATCTCTTTTATTTTAGAGATGTATAAATAAATCCAAGATGATTGTCAGTGATCTACACTCCTAAAATAAGACTCAAAAGTACAAACAGAAGACAGCATCTTCGTTTTAATCTAATGAGGAAGCACAGCCCTGAGCAGGTACTGCTGGAAACGATGTTCTCATGTTAGATCCTGGAACCTTGGGATTTCAAATGTTCTATAAGCACACCTGACATACTCTTTAGACATAAAATTGCAATGTACAAGTAAGTATTGACAAGAATTTGACCGGAGATATGAACTAAAAAGAATTCATATTTCCTATGGCTGTTCAGCAAGTAGCATCTTTACACTGATAAGAGAAATTGACTATTTTAGTTATATCCAAGAAGCATCACTAATTTTACTCAGATTATATAGTAGTAATATTTCTTTGTTTTAATTACCAAGTAAATGCTTTTCCCTGGCCAATAATCATCCACAGTCTCCTACATTTCTGCTTCATGATAGATCATCAAGCCCTGCTGAGGCTATCCAACCACCAGCAAAATTCCTCTAGACTCATACATCACCCACAAATTCAGCCAAACAGTACCTGCCACATGTCAATATTTCTGCTTCTATGTCCTGAATGTATTTTCAAGCTATTTGTATTGGGAAGCTAAAGTGTCTATCATACAACATTTCTGAAAAACGTGCTTTCCTCTGGGTTTCCTGCAGTATATATAGACACTCCTCTATAATTGACTACAATATGGGAAATGTACTCTTATAGCAGAATTTTTTTTCAATATTTATTTATTTGAGAGTGACAGAGAGAGAGAAAGAGGCAGATAGAGAGAGAGAGAGAGAGAGAGAGAGAGAGAGAGAATATGAGGGCGCCAGGGCCTCCAGCCACTGCAAACGAACTCCAGACGAGTGTGCCCCCTTGTGCATCTGGCTAACGTGGGTCCTGGGGAATCGAGCCTTGAACCGGGGTCCTTAGGCTTCACAGGCAAGAGCCCAACCGCTAAGCCGTCTCTCCAGCCCACTTATGGCAGAATTTTTTATCTTTTTCCCTAAATCTATTCAGCTAGGAAGAGAAAATGAACAAATATGAGCAATGAGGTTGAATGTATCATAAACTACACCTGCTTTTAGCACATAGCAGACCTTTGCACTGTCTTTGAAGAGGTGAGGGACAAGCTGACTGCTTCTGTGTACTTTTAACATCGGTGAGGATTTCTGATAGAATGTTTTTTTTTTTTTTCTAGTGACATCAAAGAGCCCAAAGACAATATAGAAAATTAGGTAAGTGCCAACAGCAAGTCCACACTTTCCAATTTATATTTCCCTCTTGATTCCCTTTTCCTCTCTTCCTAAGCTTGCTTTGTCTAAAATATCATGGATTACCAAATCCTAAAATGAATCAAGAACTTCCTAGAATAATTTGGGGATGACTGGCCATATCTCTGACAAAACCGAGGGTGCCATGCTGTTAAGAGGTGAAAGAAGGTAACTCAGAGTAGGTTCTCAACTCTTCAAAACACGTGCTGCAGAAAAGTTAAGAAATCATTCTGACTTTTTGTTGAATCTATCTGATAGCCTGATAAATATCCATGTTGTTTACTGTATATCAACTCTGGTGCTATTCCAATTAACTGGAAATAGGGAATTAGGGACACATTGTTTTTACTAGGAAAAGCAGTCCATTGAAACCTGAGGAGGAGTGCTCTGGGAGAGAGGGCATGCAGGGAGCACGGGGACAAGAATGCATCATGGGGAGGGTTCAGCCCAGTTCTCTCCTCAAGGAAGAAGAAGAAAACACTTTGATGCTTGCGCCTTGCAGCCTATCTGGGCTGGAAATAGGGGAGAACCATAAAGAGAAACTTTTTAATTTATTGATTTTTTAATAAAAAGGCTACACACATAGACCCACTCTTCCTGGTCCCAATTCTACTGCGGGTCTTCGGTGGGGTTATTGGTATTCATTGTGGGGACCAAGAGGCCTCAGTCAGTCTCTGCAGGGATGGGGAAAACATGGTGTCTCAGGCTATTCCCACCACCCTGAGCTCTCACAGTCTCTCTGCCCCTTCTTTCACAATACTCCTTTTACACTGGTGGGAAAAATAGAAATCTGATTTATAGTGTTGCCTTCTCTGTAAATTGTGAATCTCTGTCTTTACGAAGTTTGAGTGACCACAGTGTCTGTCGCCATTTCACTGGATCTTGTTCTCAGGCTAGCTGTGAGAGTACTGTTAATGTCACCACATCCCCTATAATGACTTCTGGGCCTTGGCAGAGGAAATGGAGGTAACTCATCTCCTGGCAGACAACAGGCTCTCTCTTTTTGATATATTGATATACCCTTGTTCTCATTCATATTCTCCTCAATATGTAAAATAGAACAGATTCTCCAACCAAAAGTGTGAACAGCTTGGATAAAAGGGGATAAGCCCAGTCATTAGAAAGATATATTCATCTGTATATTCATTCTTAAAGAGCAGTAGTGTTCTCTCTGTAGCTTGTTGGTTTCCCATTCTAGGGAATCTGGCTTGGTTCACAGAGCCAGATATGGGTTCACCCCACTGAGAGGGTGCCTCGTACACTCCATGAGCAGTTGGTTACCTACTTCAGCTGTGTGCCACAATAGCACAATTGTCTACTTCTTGCTGATATTTTTGCTTCCAAAACAGTGAAATGAACTTCTGCAAACTGACATTTGACCATAATAACTAATAACCATGATAACTGCTGTTTCTCTAATAAATGAGGAAAAATGGCTTATAAATTAATTTTTAAAACAAAACCTTTTCCAGATAAGATATTCCCTAACCCAGAGGGAAACAAGAAAACAAAAAACATAGACTATCCCATAAGACAGTTTTCCTTTGGCTCAGTAGTTCTACAAAGTTATAGAAAGCTATTAGTAAGAAAATAAAATTAATATTAGACAGCAAACAGCAAACAGATCTTTTGGGTAAAATAATTTTAGTCATGTGGAGTGATGTTTAAAAATTCTTTGGTGTATTCATTTAAAACATGCCATTTAATATATATGTATGTATGTGTATATATACATATGTGTATACATATATATATATATATATATATATACTATTAAATATATATAGTGAATAATTGTGTTTTAATTTGTATAATCCATTAATTTTTCTGCTGGTGATTGGTAAGGTGAGAGAACTAAAGCTTGAAAACTAACTTGTTTAAATGAATTAATCACTCAAAGTATGATTAGCCCTTTCTATTTTAGTGGCTATATGTGTGTTCATAAGACAGACAGAGAGAGAGAGAACACAGGGCCCTAAGCTACATTACCACTGCTTCATGATAACAATATTATTTATAATGACATGTCACTGGCTTCCAAAAATTTTAAATATCCTAGAGACTACCTGAAGATACTGAAGATAACTCTTTTCAGTGTTTTTAGTTTGTGAATAGGTTTATCTCTATTACTACTATACCTCTGGGATCTAGACTAGTACAAGATGAAACATTGCTGTTGAGGGAATGAATGGACAGTGCAATTTTGTTACTCAGACAACATCTGACAGAGACAATTTAAGGGTGGAAGAATTTGTTTTGCCTCATAGGTTCAAAGGATGCAGTCAATAGTCACTGAACTCACACAGAGGCTGATAACAGGAACATGTGACTGAGTTCTTCACCTCATGCTAGACAGGAAGCAGAGACAGGAGCAGGTAGGCCTAAGACCACACAGAAAAAAATAACTGTGTATCTCCAGTGACTTACATCCTCCATCTAAGGCAATACTACCTCCTAAACATTACCACTCATGGAGGATCAAGCCTTCAACAATTAGCCTGTGGGGATATTTTAGATTTAAACCAAAACAATAACAAAAATATATTTTAATATTTATCTTATTTAAAAATAAAATTTCTAAAGTTCAATAAAGGGTTATTTAAAATCTGGTTAATCCATTGGCTAAAATAGAAAATTCTTAATAGCTTATGTACTATGTTTTACTATGTGTAAAAGTTTCTATAGTCCTCATGACAAAATTCTAATTACTCCAAATATCTTCCAGTTATAAGAAACTCATTAGTTTATGAATTTATTTCCAATATGTAATCATCTCAGTGTCTACTCGAAAGTTCAGGTTCAATAAGCAATTGTTAAGGAAAACATAAAGCGCAAACACCAGGGACAGAATTCCATGCAGTCACTTAGCAAGAGGGCTAAAAAGAGACCCTATTGGGTCTTTTAAATATAATTTTTTAAAATTTTATTTCAGAGAGAGAGAGAGAGAGAATTGGCATGCCAGTGGCCTCAGCCACTGCAATTGAACTTCAGATGCTTGTACCACCTAGTGGGCATGTGCAATGGGAGTCTTCTGCAAGGATGCCGTCAATAGTCACTGAACTCACACAGAGGGTGACCTGGAATTCACTATGCAGTCCCAGGGTGGCCTCAAACTCATGGTAATCCTCCTACCTCTTCCTCCCAAGTGCTAGGATAAAAGGCGTGCACCACCATGCACCATGCCCTGCTAAAATATTTTATTTATTTATTTGAGAGAGAGAGAGAGAGAGAGAGAGATACAGAAATAGGCAGGTAGAGAGAGAGAGAAAGAGAATAGGTGTGCCAAGGCCTCTAGCCACTGTAAATGAACTCGAGATGCATGCGCCCCCTTGTGCATCCTGGGGAGTCAAAACTGGGTCCTTTGGCTTATGCTGGGAAGTGCCTTAACAGATAAGCCATCTCTCCTGCCCTTTCTTACTATATTTTGCTTTATGTCTTGTCTTATTGTTGTAGCTGGGACTTTGAACACCATATTGAATAGAAGTGACAAGAGTAAGCATTGTCACATTCCTGAATTTAGAATAGTTTCAATTTTTCTCCACTTAATATAATGCTGGCCTTTATTACTTTGATGTTCCACTTACTCCTACTTGTACCAGAATGTTCATCATGGAGACAGGTTGGACTTTTTTTAATCCCTTTTTGTTGCATCAGATAAGAAGATCATGCGATTTCTACCCTTAAGTTTATTTATATGGTATATTATATTTACTGATTTATGTGTGTTGAACCAGTCTTACATCCCTGATATGAAGCCCACTTAGTCATTATGGATAATCATCCTATTGTGTTCTTGAATTTGGTTTGTGAGAATCTTATTGAGGACTTTTGCATCTATGTTTATCAGGGAAATTGTTCTAGAGTTTCCTTTTTTAAATTTTTTTGTTTAATTTTATTTATTTATTTGAGTGTGACAGAGAAAAGCAGATAAAGAGAGAGAGAGAGAGAGAGAATGGACATGCCAGGGCATCCTGCTACTGTAAACGAACTCCAGACGCGTGTGCCCCCTTGTACATCTGGCTAACGTGGGTCCTGGGGAATCGAGCCTTGAACCAGGATCCTTAGGTTCCATAGGCAAGCGTGTAACCACTAAGCCATCTTTCCAGCCCTAGTTTTCTTTTTTGATTATATATTTGGTTTATGAATAAGGCCAATGGTGCTTTCATGAATGAATTTGCCATGAATTCTTCCTTTTATACATTAAGGAACAAATTTTGAGAAGAGTTGGCATTAGGTTGTCTTTAAATATTTGATAAAATTCAGCAGTGAAGCCATCTGGTCCTGGGCTTTGCTTTGTTGGGAAATGTTGAATTATAGCTTCAATATCTTTACTTATAATAGATATGTTTAAGTTATTGATATCTGAGAGCTTTAACTTTGGAAGGTTATATGTGTTTAGAAATTTGTTCATGTCTTATAGGTTTTCTAGCTTTTGGAATATAAATTTTCAAAATATTCTCAAATGATTTTTTTTAATTTCATTATGGACTGTTGTAACAACTTTTTGTCTCTGATTTTGTTAACTTTGGGTCTTATCCCTATTTATTTCAATAGAATCTACAAGAAAACTCTTAGAACTAATAAGTACTTTGTGTAAAGTTGCAGGATACAAATTCAACACACAAAAATTATTTGCTTTTTTATACACTTACAATGAACTTATAGAGAAAAAAGTCAAGAAAAACATCACATTCATAATTGCTACAAAAATAAATACTTGGCAATAAACCTAACCAAAAATGTGAATAAAAGCTCTGCAATGAAAACAGCAAGACACTAAAGAAATCAAGAGGACAATAGGTGATAGGAAGACTTTCCATGCTCCTAGATTAGCAGGATATTGTGAAAATGACTATCTTGCCAAAAGTAATCTACAGATTCAATGAAAATTCTAATGATGTCCATCATAAGATTTAAAACTTATCCAGAAATTCACATGGAAGCACAAAACAATCCTAAGTAAAAAGAACACAGCTGAAGGTAGCATAATTTCAGATCTGAAATTATTCTACAGAGCAGTAGTGACAAAGGCAGCATGGCAGTAGCAATAAAAAGGACATATAGGGCTGGAGAGATGGCTTAGCGTTTAAGCGCTTGCCTGTGAAGCCTAAGGACCCCGGTTCGAGGCTCGATTCCCCAGGACCCACGTTAGCCAGATGCACAAGGGGGCGCACACATCTGGAGTTCCGTTTGCAGTGGCTAGAAGCCCTGGCCCGCCCATTCCCTCTCTCTCTCTATCTGCCTCTTTCTCTCTGTCTGTCACTCTCAAATAAATAAATAAATAATGAAGAAAAATTTTTTTAAAAAGGTTATATAAAGAAACAGAGCCAGAAATATATCCACACTGCTTTGCAGCCTAATTTTTGACAAATGAACTACAGACATTCAGTAGAAAAATAGATCCAGCAAGTTCAAAAAATAATGCTGAAGTAACTGAATATCTAAATGCAAAAGAATAAAATTATACTTGTATCTTTTAATATATGTGCCACCTTGTACATCTGCCTCACGTGGTCCTGGGGAATTGAACCTGGGACCTTATGCTTTGCAGGCAAGTGCCTTAGCCACTAAGCCATACCTCCAGCTCGGACTTATATCCTTTGCCCAGTACAAATATCAATTGAAAGTAGATCAAAGGTCATTATCTAAAACCTGAAATACTGAAACTGCATTCAGAAAACAGTTGGGAGAATGCTTCAAGATATAGGCATAGGCAAGAACTTTCTAAACAGGACTCCAATATTGCAGTATTAACAAATGGACTACATGAAATTTTTCTAGACAGCAAAAGAAACTATAAGTAAAGCAAACATACAAGCTACACAAATGGAGAAAAATCTTTGTTATCTATACTTCAAACAAAGGGTCAATAGCCAGAATTTATGAAGAACAGCAAAAAATTAAATACCAAAATAAATAAATAAAACTTCCAGTCACTAAATGGCCTAATGAAATAAAGAAAATAAAAGAAGAAACACAAATGGCCAATAAATATTTTAAATGGTATTCAACATACATAGCTATCAGAGAAAGTCTAATTTAAGCCACTCTGAGACACCACCTTACCCCAGTCAAAATGGCTATCATCAAGCAAACTTACAAAAAGGGCTGGAGGGATGGCTTAGAGATGAAGGCATTTATTTGAAAAGCCAAAGGGCCCTGGTTCAATTCCCCAGGACCCACGTAAGGCAGATGTACAAGGTGGCACATGTGTCTGGAGTTAGTTTGCAGTGGCTGGAGGCCCTGGCACCCACATTCCCTCCCTCCCTCCCCATCTAAGTCTCTCAAATAAATAAATAAATAAAACTTTAAAAAACTTACAACACATGCTAGGGGGAGTGTGCAGGAAGAATTTCACTCATGATTGGAATTAAAACTAATGTAATAATTATGGAAATCAGTACAGAGGTATCAAAAAGTTAGACATAGAAATATACCAAAATATAACATTCCTAGGCATATATATCCTAGGGATTCCACACTCTGCTAGAAATATACTTGTATATCCATTTATTGCCTCTGTATTTATAATAGCTAAGAATTGAAATCAGCCTAGATGCCCATCAAAGATGAATGGATAATGATAACATGAACATATACACAACGGAATTCTATTCAGCAGTATGAAAAAATAAATTTATGAAATTTATAAGAAAATATATGGGTCTAGAAAGAATTGTATTCGGTAAAGTTTCACAAATTCAGAAAGACCAAAACTACATGTTCACTCTGCTATATGGGTCTTAGCTTGTAATAGCTACAAGCACAGATATATGTGGGGGCAAACGTAGCTAAAGCCTATGAAGATAGAATGGTAATCAAACATGATCAGAAAGAAATGAACAGGAAGAGAGATGAGGGAAGAGTAAATGAGCACATGTGACCTATAAACCAAAAGGGGGAGTTTATTAAAGGGCAGAGGGGTCTGGTGGGGGAAGAGAGTAGTTGAGGATAGGAGGAGTAAGAATCAACTGAAACAAATTGTATTTGAAAATGCCAGAATGTATAATACCTAAATCTCTATAAGCCAACTAAAACAATAAAACAAAATGAAGGCAAAACATAAAATTTATATTGTTTCTAAAATCAGGCAGAAAGAAAGAAGAAACAAGGAAGATAGATAGAGATAGATAGATAGATAGAGATAGATAGATAGATAGATAGATAGATAGATAGATAGATAGATGATAGATACATGATGAGTGATAGACAGATAATAGAGGAAAGAAGGAGGGAAAGAAAGAAGGAAGGAACAAAGGAAGGAAGGAAGGAAGGAAGGAAGGAAGGAAGGAAGGAAGGAAGGAAGGAAAGAAGGAAGGAAGGGAGAGGTTGTGTCCCTGTTTTTTTTTTGTTGTTGTTGTTGTTTTGTTTTGTTTGTTTGTTTGTTTTGGTTTTTTGAGATAGGGTTTCACTCTAGCCCAGGCTGACCTGGAATTCACTACGTAGTCTCAGGGCAGCCCTGAACTCACAGTGATCCTCCTACTTCTGCCTCCCGACTGCTGGGATTAAATGCGTGTGCCACCACGCCTGGCTTTTCCCTGTGTTTTGCATGTCTAGTATTCCTGTGTATCATTCAGTCCTATATATTCATGATCAGAGACCCATCCTGACCTCTCTAATGAGAGTCATCACTACCAAGGCTGTCTTTCTTCTCTTAATCAAATCCACAAGTGTCTAATGTTGTCTCACTTAGTTACTGGGTTTTCCCCCTGACTAGAGAGTGTAAGTTGTGCAAGGACATGGATTTTCTATTGCTCATCACTGTCTCTGCAGTGCTTAGACTCACACAGACTGCAAAGCAGTAATTGATTGAAGAAATAAATGGGTAAGTGAATGAATGATAGTCTAAGAAGAATAAGTTTCCTATATTTATCTTACTTATTCACAAAGAATGAATGCTTAAGCAACTCACGGGATAAAATATATGGAACTTCTTATATGCCATTTAAGTAAGAAGTATCTTCAAACAAAGGAGAAAGGAGTTTACTGACAATATTGAATAGAAGCATTTCTCAGAATTTCTGCTTTACTGTCAACTCTGATCAAAATATTATGTAAATATTTCATTTTTTTATTAAATGAACTGTTCATTTCAGAGAAGAGTTCAAGTCTTTTACTAAATCACCCAAGAAACAAGTGAAAATAGTAGTCATCAAAAACATTAAGCTCACAGCATCTAATACTTCCAAGAAGGCTTTTACATTTCATATTAAGATGTATGTGTCTACAGCACAGAGCATCCGCAGTGTGCAGCAGCCGCAGCCACTGTGCTCCTTGTCCTCCCCAGAGAAGGCAGGGAAATATCATTTTGTCATCACAGAAAAAAAATGCTGCAAAGAGAGCAGTGAGCTCACCTTTAGTAAGGCCTAACTGCACAGGGGGCAGCTGAAGAACACAGGGGTCCCTAGACTCTGCAGACATGCAGCAAGGAAAGGTCAAAGCCCTCTCACTCTCAAAACCCTCCTGCTCACTTCCATAAATTATGTAAGGTTTCTTTTATAACCCACATGCTATACTAAGGAAAGACAAAGTAAGAACTAAAAACATAAATGGAATTGAGGGAAATCCCAATAGAAGAAATTAGTTGAAGCCACTATTGAAGCCACAAGATGGCTGGGGATTTGGAGCTCTGCTAGAAGACCACATATCCATACTACATCCTCTGGTATTCCATACAAGAACAGTCTTAGTGGGCAAAGCCAAAATGTCCAGGATTCAGTAGCAGTCCATTCAGGCCCATCATTCATAGCATGAATGAAGGGGTAAAACATGGCTCCCAAAAGACATAATTATCTGAAGTCTAAGAGAATCTTCTCCCATAAAATGACTCCAGATGATATAACATGCAGAAGTATTCTCCCACTCAAAACAGCAATGTGTGTCTTAGGCTTATTCCTTACCAAGTCTCAGGCATTGCACCAAAGAATCAATGCAAGGGACACCATGGGTGCAACTGCAGATCTAGGCTTTCTGAGAACATCTATGAAAGGCACATTAATTTTTATTTTTATTTTATTTCATTTTTTGAGGCAAGCCCCACACACTGCACTTTTCTTAATGCAAGTGTAGCAGACAGCTTCAGGTTCACTGAGATGAACTTCCAGCCCAGGCACAATCATGGAGGAAGGGATTCATCAAAGCTTACAGATCCAGGGGAAGTTCCATAATGGCAGAAGAAGCTGGCCTATCTTCACAGGTCCAAGCAGAGAGAGAGAAAATCACAAGCCTAATAGCCAAAAGCCACACAGCACAGTACACTTCAGGAATTCCAGATAGGCACATTTTGCTTATCTTTAGATTGAAATCTGAAACCCACCACCACACATTAAGATTTGGCCAGTGACACCACCTCCAGCCAGGTGGCTGCAGATGCAAACTGCAAACTAATAAAACATTGAATATATTGGAGGCCATCTATTCAAACAATCACAGAAGGAGAATGAGAGTGAAAGCAAACAAGCGAGAGAGAGAGAGAATTGCCACACCAGGGCCTCCAGCCACTGTAATCGGACTCCAGAAGCATGTGCCACCTTGTGTGCATGTGCGATGTTGCATACTTGCATCTGGCTTACGTGAGATCTGAAGAATCGAACATGGGTCCTTAGCTTCACAGGAAAGTGCCTTAACCACTAAGCAATCTCTCCCACCTGAAAATCACTTTATAAAAAGAAAGTTCCTATATTCTGATCATAATCACTACTGAAAAGGTCAAAAAGTAGTGTTAAGTAATTATCTTGTCCCAATTCCATTCACATAATATCAGGTGTCTACAATAATATAATCTTTTAATTACTAAAACCATTATGTATCTTTGCCTAATACCTGAATCTGGAAATAATTGATTTTAGTTGAATTTAGTACAAATAATTTTGGCCTTTAAAATACCTCTGCAACAACAGGAAAACCATCTTTACAATTAAAGAAATGAAGAGGCAGAGAGATAATATATTATTATTATTTAAAATGCATCTTCCAAACAAGAAAGAAAAGAAATTTCAAATAAGCAGTAATTTTACTAAGACTATCAATTTTTCCAGTTTTTCCATAGATCTACCTTTATATTTTTTTAATAATGAAAATAACTTGGTTTAATTAATTCTCTCAATATTTTTGATTCTAGGAAAACAAATGTAGAGATTGAAAAATGTTAGTTATCCTAGCATTAGTCACAGAGAAATGGTAGCTACCACATAGAAAAAGGATTCTCAAAAAAAAGAAGAAGAAAATAGATCACTAGTACATGTAGAAATGTGTAAAAGTAAGTTGTGAGAGAGGAGTCAAACAAGATTATAGATCACAATTCAGAATTAATACACAAAGTCAATGGTTTTAAGGAACAGGATATGGTCAAAAATATTAAAAATTTACTACAATGTGATGCTGAATGAACATTCCATAACATATTGTACATAATTAGAAATGTATAGATAATATTCTCAACAATATTTTAGCAACAACATTCAGATCATAAGGCTATCTAAAGGTTGCCCTCATGGGTAGATCATTTATTTTGAGATTGTGGTAGCAAAAATAGCATAAAATGAGCCTTAGGTGTGTAAAGCCTGCTCTTGTTTGGCTAAATGCATATATTATGCTCACCAAACTGCCCTGTAAGCACTATACTTAATGTTAATAGCATATATTAACCCTACTCTCACTTTTGGTTAGTGAAGCTACTCTTTTCAGATGGTCTGACCACTGGGATTACCTAAAAGGCAACACAGTGCTGAGAAGAAGTGACAGAGGAGTGTCCAGCACTGAAACATCTCTATCTATCACAACCTCCAAGGCTCAGGGTCCATTGCAGAAGAGTGGCATAAAGAATGTAAGAGCCAAAGAAAGGGTACCATTCCTTACAAGGCAACTGTCCAGACAGAAGTTGGTCTCAATATCCACAACCTCACAGTCCCTACCACTATCCTCACAAGACTCTCATAATAGGAGGAAAAGATGATTACATCAAAAATAAAAGAGAGAATAAGTGAGAGAGGGAGGGGATATGATAGAGATGGGACTTGAGAAGAGGAAAGTGGGGGAGGGGAGGAAATTATCATGGTTTATTGTCTGTAAGTATAGAAGTTGTCAATAAATAATAGGACAGGAACCCCCCCAAAAATGTTAGAGCAATAGATCTATTGAAACAAAAATATGTACATGTGAGGTACTATTCATATCTCTTGTGACTTTAAGAATACTTACCTTTGTTTTGGATATATCAGTTATTTTTTTCATTTTAAAATTATTATAAATACAGGTATAATTTTCTGCATTCCCCAAAAAATATTCATTTAGGCTTATTCATCTGTATATGGTATGAATTCCAAAATAGTGTGACACTTAAAAAACATAAAAAAGTATAAGTACTTGGAGATGGGAATAAACCTTTCAAGCAAAATAATTATAAGACAGCAGAAAAATGAGGGTACTGCCACAGACAGTGCAGGCCACATGAGGCAACTGTGGGACGCTCTTAACCATCCCAATATTCAGATCATGGGAATACAACAAGGGGAAGAAATTCAGACCACAGGCATGGAGAACATATTTACCAAAATGATCAAAGAAAACTTTCCCACTCTTTCAAAAGCAAAGCCCATCAAGTTACAAGAAGCTAACAGAACTCCAAGCAGACTGGACCAAAGGAGACATTCTCCAAGACATATTGTCATTAAAACTCTAAAAATCGATATCAAAGAGAAAGTCCTCAAAGCAGCTAAGGAAAAACAACACATTACATACAAAGGTAACCCCATCAGAATTACTTCAGACTTCTCAGTGGAAACCTTGAAAGCCAAACAGGCCTGGAATGAAACACTGAAAAGTGTAAGAACCTATGGCTTCCAACCCAAACTACTCTACACAGCAAAAGCATCCCTCATAATAGATGGTGAAAGAAAAACTTTCCATGATAAAACTCAGCTTTACAACTATATGAACACAAAGCCAAATCTTCAGAGAATACATCAGGAAATTCTCCATGCAGAAGAATGAATTAATCAATCTCAAGTGCCTACAAGAAGCAGATCACAATAAGCAAGCTCAAAGGAGGCACAAAAAATTACAATGTCCAAGAAAACACCAAACCAAATAAACCACCATGTTATGGAAGGGATCAAATCAAACCTTACAGTCATTACCCTAGATATTAATGGCCTTAATTTACCCATCAAGAGACATAAGCTAATAGGACAGATCAGAAAATTACACCCCTCAATCTGTTGTATTCAAGAAACCCACATCACTACTAAAGACAGACACCTTCTCAGGGTGGAAGGGTAGAAAATGATATTCCAAGCAAATGAGAATAAGAAACAAGCAGGTGTAGCTATACTACTATCAGATAAAATAGACTTCAAACCAAAAGTAATCAAAAAAGACAAATAGGGTCACTTCCTTCTTATCAAAGAAATGATCCAACAAAGGGTATCACGTTCATCAATCTTTATGCACCAAACACAGGGTCACCACAATTCATTAAAAAAAAAAAAAAACTACTTGACAAGAAAACTGAACTAACGACCAACACCATCATAGTTGGGGACTTCAATACTTCAGTATCAGCATTTGACAAATGATTCAAACAGAAAATCAACAGGGAAGTGAGAAAGCTGATCAAAACCATACAAAAATTAGACCTAACAGACATCTACAGTACACTCTACCCAAAATCCACAGAGTACACATTCTTCTCAGCAACCCATGGAACTTCTCTAAAATATGTCATACACTGGGTCATAAAGCCATACATTTAGGAAGACTGACATAATTTTTGCATGATATCAGATCACAATGATGTATTGCTAGAAATTAACAATAAAAGATGCACCTGGAATCCCATTGGCTCCTAGAAACTGAACAACAAACTTTTAAGCAATAAATGGGTAGTGGATGAAATTGCAAAATTTCTAGAAATGGATGACAATGAGAACACATCATATCAAAACTTATGCAACACAATGAAGTTGGTTCTCAGGGGAAGATTCATAGCACTAAATGCTTTCATAGCAAAGATAGAGAGATCCCAAATCAATAACCTAAGCATCCACCTAAAGGCAATGGGAAAGGAAGAAGAAACCAACCCAAAAAGCTCCAGACAGAAAGAAATAAGTAAGATCAGAGAAGAAATTAATGAATTGGAAACTAAGAAAACAATTAAGAAAATTGATGACACAAAGAACTGGGTCTTTGAAAATAGAAACAAGATTGATAAACTCCTGGCCAATTTGATCAAGAGAAAAAATGAGACACTTCAAATTAACAAAATTAGAAAAGAAAAAGGAGAGATCACAACAGAACTAAGTGAAATTGGGAGACTCATCATGACTTATTTCAAAAATCTCTACTTCACAAAAGTGGACAATGTGGAGGACATGTGTAAATTCCTGGACAAATACCACCTACCAAAGCTAAACTCAGCAGATTAATCTCCTAAACAAACCTATCACAGCCATCGAGATTGAAAAGGTAATCAAAAACCTCCCCAAAAAGAAGAGTCCAGGACCAGATGGCTTCTCAGCTGAATTCTATCAAACCTTCATGGAAGAACTGAAATAAATTTTTCTCAGACTATGCCATATAACTAGAGAACAGGGAAAGCTCCCCAACTCCTTCTATGAAACTACTATTACAATAATACCAAAATCAGGCAGAGATGCCACAAGAAAAGAAAACTATAGGCCTATTTCCCTGATGAACTTAGATGCAAAGATTTTGAACAAAATACTCACAAACTGAATTGAACAACACATCAAAAGCATTATCCACCTTGATCAAATAGGCTTTATCCCAGGAATGCAGGGGTGGTCAACATATGGAAATCTGTCAGTGTAATACAGTACATAAATAAATTTAAACACAAAAACCACATGATCATCTTGATAGATGCAGAAAAAGCCTTTGACAGAATACAACATCACTTCATGATCAAAACATTGGAGAGAATAGTCATGGATGGTCTATATCTCAACACAATAAAGACTATATATAAAGGTCCTAAAGCCCAAATAATACTTAAAGGGGAGAGACTGAAGGAATTCCCATTGAGAAGAGGGTCCCTGCTGAGTGGGGAGGACAGGGAGGAGGCTAACGATGGCATCAACATGACTATATACACACTATACATAACTAATAAATAAATAAAAGACAGGAATCACATGATTATTTCAATAGATGCAGAAAAGGTCTTCAACAAAATTAAATGCCCCATATGACTAAAACACTGGAAAAACTAGGGATGCAGGGATCATATCTCATCATAACACAAGTAGTATATACCAGACCATATACTAAATGGGGAAAAACTTGAAACATTACCATTAATGTCTGGAACTACAAAGGGGTTCCAACTCTTACCACTGATTTTCAATGTAGTACTTGAAGTGTTAGCTCAAGCAAAAAGACAAGAGAAAGAAATAAAAGGAATATAAATTGGAAATGAAGAAGTCAAACTAGCCCAATTCTCAGGTGATATGATTCTATACATGAGAGAACTAAACAATTCCACCAAAAAAAACTCCTAGCAGAGAGAAATGCTTTCAGCAAAATGGCAGTATATAAAATCTATATAGAGGAACAAGTAGCCTTTTTATATATCAATGACAATCATATAGAGAAATAAATTAAGAAGCTGTTCTATTTACACAAGTCACAAAAATAAATTATCCTGAAATATCTCTAATCAAAGTGAGAGATCTAAACTATGAAAACATAAAACACTACAGACTGGGCTGGAGACATGGCATAGTGGTTAAGGCACTTGCCTGCAAAGCCAATTGAGTCAGGTTTGATTCCCCAAGATCCGCGTAAGCCATGTGCACAAGGTGGTGCATTTGTCTGGAGTTCGTTTACAGTGGCTAGAGGCCGTAGCATTCCCATTCTCTCTCTCTCTCTCCCTCTCTCTTCCTCTCTCTCTCTCTCTCTCTCTCTCTCTCTCTTCATCTCCCTCTCTCAAATAAATAAAATAAAAATAATAAATAATAAATAGAAAATAAAAGCACTGGAGGAAGACATGAAAAAAGTGGAATGATCTCCCATGCTCATGGATTGAAAAAAAATGATATCATTAAAATGGCCATCCTACTGAAAGCAACATACAGAGTCAATGCAAATTCAATCAAAATCTCAGCAACATTATTCACATAATTAGTAAAAAAAAAATCTCAAAATTTATATAGAAGCACAAAAATTCTTCAGGCAGACAAAAATATCCTTATTAAAAGGAATACGTTTGGTGACATAACCATACCTGATTTCAGTATACACTATAAAGCCATTGTAATAAAGTCAGCATGGTACTAACACAAAACCAGGCACATAGACTCATGGAATATAATAGAAAGAAGATCCAGGTATGAGTTCTAATAACTACAGCCACCTTACATTTAACAAAGGCACCAAAAATGCTCACTGGAAAAAAGACAGAATCTTCAATTAATGGTTCTAGAGAAACCAGATAGCCACATGTAGAATGGATTTGGAGCCTCTTCTCTTACCTTACACAAAACTCAACTCCAAGTGGAAACAGTACTTCAATATAAAACCTGAAATTAAGATAACTAAAAGAAAAAATAAGAAGAACACTCCAAAATATAAGCATAAAGAACATCTTTGTGAATAAGACCCCAATAGCCCAGGGAATTAGAAAATCTCTCAACCTGTGGGACCTCATCAACTACAAATCTATTGTACACATAAGCAAACCATCAACAGAATCAAAGTCAACCTATGAAATGGAAGAAAATCTTCACCAGGTATACAACTGACAGAGGTTTAATACCCAGAATCTATATTAAAAAACTTTAAAAATTAAACAATAAAATACCAAGCAACCTACTCAAAACAGTGGCAGGAAATTGAAGAGTAAATTCTCAAAGGAAGAAATATAAGTGTTCAATAAACACTTAAAGAGACATTCAATATCTTTTGCCATCAGAGAAATGCAGTTTAAAATCACTTTGAGACTCCATCCCACTCTAATCAGAATGGCAATCATTAAGAAGTAAAATGACAGCAAATGTTGGTGGGGTGTGAGAAAACAGGAACCCTCATCCACTACCGGTTGGAGTGCAAACTTCTCCAGTTGCTGTAGAAATCAGTATGGAGATTCTCAAAAAGCTGAAAACAGATCTACCATTAGATATAGCTATACCCCTTTTGAGCATATACCCTGAAGACTACCGTTTAGTATATAGGCACTTGTTCAACCATATTCATGGCTGCTCTACTCAAAATTACTAGGAAATGGAACCAGCCCAGTTGCCCATCAACAGATGCATGGTTAATGAATATATAGCACATATACACAATGGAATTCTACTTAGCAGTAAGGAAAAATGAAATAATGAAATTTGCAGGGAAATGAACTTTGAAACACTAAGTGAGGTCACCAGTCTGAGAAAGACAAACTGCATCTTCTCTTTCATATGTGGTTCCTACCTAACTTAGAACAGCTTGAATTGATTGTAAGCAGTAGTAAACATCTGGAATACTGACATAGGATGAGAATGAAGCTAGGAAAAAGGTAAAATAGGGAGCTGGTGGGGGGAGGGTACTTGACAAGTCCAGGGACAAAAAAAGGATGGAAGAAAGAAAAAATAAAGGAAGAATGGAAGAAAGGAAGGAAAGAGAGAAGGAGAGGTGGAAGGGTCTTCTAGGGGTAGGGAAAATTACACAAAATTAATGACAATAAATCAGTACCATAGAAACTTTCCTGGATAGCATTATACAAGATACAACTCTAAATAGGCCAGTGAAGGGGGGGAGACACAGACAGAAATGTACCATAGAAGGTGGAGACAGTTTATCCCTAAAACCATGGGCTTTGGCTGGAAAATTCCAGTGCTGGAATTGGGTTACCTCCACAGTGAGCTGTTGGTTAGGGAGATTCCTAATGTCCCCAAAATAGTTCAGGTCATTGAGAAAGCACGTGGTTGCTTGCCAGAGCTAAAAGTTAAAGCCCTATTGCTGAAGACACCACAGTCATAGGCCAAAGAGAGACCATGCTGGAACTGAGAGGGAAGCCAGTTCCTCCTGGTCAGCATTCAAAACGTTTGAATGTGCTATGAGAGCTGCTCTGGGATAAAGGTTACTCTTGCAGTCGGGGTCACATTGTTGGCAGAAATTACCCGACCAAGAGCAGCTTTGGGGAAAAAGGGGGTTATTTTTGCTTACAGACTCGAGGGAAACCTCTATGATAGCAGGGGGAAATGATGGCATGAGTAGAGGGTGGACATCACCCCTTGGCCAACATAAGGTAGACAATAGCAACAGGAGAGTGTGCCAAACACTGGCAAGGGGACATTGGTTATAACACCCATAAGCCCGCCCCCAACAATACACTGCCTCCAGGAGGCATTAATTCCAAAATCTCCATCAGCTGGAAACCTAGCATGCAGATCACCTAAGTTTATAGGGTACACCTGAATCAAACCACCACATTCTGCCCTGGCCCTCATAAACTGCTAACCATCCATGATGTAAAATGCAGTGTATTCAGTCTAACCTTAAACGTCCCCATAGACTGAGGTCTTTTAACTGAGCCATAATTCAAAAAAAAATCCCCCCAAAATCCATAGTGGCACAGAATAAACATTCATACCACATAAAATGGCATTAAACATAGCAAAGAAATATTCTACCAATGTAAACATCAAACTCTGTAGCTACAAGTCCAACAACTGTACACAATAACAAGTCTCCATGTCCAATAATTCTAGCCAGCAACAAGTCTCTGGTGTTTTAATTTTGCCCCTCCAGCCAGGCTACTCAGTCCTGGAAAACTTCATCCAGGGTCAGCACCTTCCCTTAGCAGTCATCTTATGGTTACAGCATCTCCATTGGGTCACCACTGCAACCCATGGTTCATCCTCACAGCTCCATCAGGTCTCCATGCAGGCATCTAGCAAACCTGTTTCACACTGCCCTTGGCCATTTCCAAAACACAAGACCACATTGCAAACTCAATGACCCTCTCTTTCCTGCATTTCTTATACTCCACAATACCAGGTAGGGTGTCAACTTGTTAATCCAGGGGTGAATAAAGCAGACTTTGAAGAACAGGACACTCCTTCAGCATTCTGGCCCCTTCAAAAGACTGCATTCTTTCTGTTGTCCCAATGTAGGTCAGTTGGCCTAAGCTCAATGGTTGCAATTTCTTAATTGTAGCTAAACAGGCAGAAGTTTCAGCTTCAAGATTTATTTGTGTGCCATATCCCTCTACTTACACCAGTCCGTTTCTATGCAATGCAACCCTGTACAACTTCTCAGGACATGGACATAACAACAAGCCTCTCACACAATAGCCCAGTCCTGGCAAAACTCTTTCTCACCCTCATAAGCCAAACCTCACAGTCCATAGTTCTTACTGCATTCAGGTCTTTCAACACTGACAAGAATAGTCCATTAAGCTGTACTTATAGCACTGCAAGGCATCTCTTAGGCCAAGGTTTCAAATCCTTCCTCCTTCCTCTTGAAAATCAGCTCCAAAAGGCCAAAGCCTTAAAGTCAGGTGTCTAGCAACAATGCCACTCTTGGTACCAACTTTACTGTTCTGGTCAGGTTTGCATTGCTGTCAGAAATCACCTGACCAAGAGCAGCTTTTGGGCAAAAGAGATTTATTTTGGCTTACAGACTTGAGGGGAAACTCCACGATGGCAGGGGAAAATAAAGTACTTTTTCCAGGTCCAAGCAGAGAGAGAGAAAAAAGAAAAAAAAAAAAAAAAAAAAAAAAAAAAAAGGCCACACCACACAGCACACTTCAGGAAACTGCAGGCACTTTGCACATCTTTACATTGGAATTTCAAATCCACCACCAACCTTAGGGCTGTACACTAAGATTGGCACAGTGATACCTCCTCCAGCCAGGTAGCTGGAAATCCAAGAAGTTTTAATAAACTCCTGCATCTACTGTGGGCCTTTTATTCAAACTACCACATTCTATACCTAGCCCCCACTAGATTCTAACCATCTCACATTGTGAATTGTATTCAGTCAATTTTAAAAGTCTTGACCAACTAAAGATAGTTCAAAAGTCCCAAGTCTCCTCTGAGATTTCAGATTGTCTCTTAGCTGTGAGTCCTGTAAAATCAAACAAGTTTTATACCTTCAACACATAAAGGCACAGAGTAAAGATTTTCAACTACTGTAAGGCATAACAGGAAGTGACAGGAACAATGCAAACTCAACATGCATCAAGCAAACATCAAACTTCTGCAGTTCAAGTCTGATACAACCAGAGCTGACAGTCTATGGATTTTCCAATTCCTCCCCTCCAGCTGACTGAGTAGCCAGGAAAGCTTCCATCATTAGCTAATATCCTTCATGGTAGCCCTGGAACAGTCCTGGTACATTCAAAATATTTCAGTGTGTCCATGCAAAACATGGTCTATCTTCCAAAGGTTCTTCCAGCCTCTTCATGAGGGTCATTAGGTCCTGCCTCATGCTGCATCTCAGCAGCCACTCCTGGAACATGTGCATATCCATGACCCATTCCACACATTTTTCCTACTTCCAAAAAACCAATACCAAGTATGCAGGACATAACCATATTTTTAATTCAGGGATGAAATAAATTGTAAACTTGAAGAGCAAGTTCCTTCTCTAGTCAAGAGTTTGCATTTCTATTATAGTCTTTCCTCAGCATCCTCTCCATTATTTTAATATAGAGAAAGAAAGATACACAAAATTAAGGCATGGGGTATTCAACTGCTCTCTGACTGGATATGAGGCCTTCTCAGTGGGAAGGAATTTATGTCTGGTGCTGAGAACCTATTGCTTGGAAGGTCATAGACCCTAGAGGATAACTTCTACTATTCTTTGGCCAATAGGAGAGGTTATGCGTATCCAAAAGTCTTTTAAATATTTATTTTATCCCCTTTGACCTGTGCTACTCATGCTCCTAGCTACAAGATCTGCCTTGTACAGATGTTGTTGAATACTGGGGAGACCCAAGGCCCATCAGAATGATAATAAAAGAAATCTGTGTGCATAGCAACAGATGAGTCATCTTTATTACACGACCAGAGCCCAGGACGCATTATGAGAAAGTAACAAATAATTATGAGTGTTACTCTTTTGCAAGCTGGAGAATCTTGTTCAGGGAGATAGAGGAAGACACTGAGGATACTCAAAACTCATTAAAGTGGAAAATAAGAGGCTGATGAGAGCTCAACACTAAAGGAGACTTACCACACACCCTCCTAAGCTCAGGGAACATTGCAGAAGAGGGGTGGAAAGAAAGAGCCACATGGTAAAGTATACTGTAAGGTATAATCCTCCCCACCAGGATTAACATCTACATTTATAACCCCACAGTGGTTGTGGATAACCTACCTGAGGGTGCTCAGTGGAATAGGGTATGGGAGACAGGATTTAAAAGTATAACCTTATGGGAATGGTGATCAGCTTCAGGTCACTGAGATTAACTTCCAGACCAGCCAAATTATGGAAGGAAGGGATTTATTGAAGTTTATAGATCCAGGGAAAGTTCCATAATGGCAGAAGAAGCTGGCCTATTTTTCACAGGTCCAAGCAGAGAAAGAACACAAGCCACACCACACAGCACACTTCAGGAACTGCAGGCACTTTGCACATCTTTACATTGGAATTTCAAATCCACCACCACACCTTAGGGCTGTACACTAAGATTGGCACAGTGATACCTCCTCCAGCCAGGTAGCTGGAAATCCAAGAAGTTTTAATAAACTCCTGAATATATTGGGGGGCATTTATTCAAACTACCACATTCTATACCTAGCCCCCAATATATTCATAACCATCTCACATTGTGAATTGTATTCAGTCCAATTTTAAAGTCTTGACCAACTTAAGATAGTTCAAAAGTCCCAAGTCTCCTCTGAGATTTCAGATTGTCTCTTAGCTGTGAGTCCTGTAAAATCAAACAAGTTTTATACCTTCAACACATAAAGGCACAGAGTAAAGATTTTCAACTACTGTAAGGCATAACAGGAAGTGACAGGAACAATGCAAACTCAACATGCATCAAGCAAACATCAAACTTCTGCAGTTCAAGTCTGATACAACCAGAGGCTGACAGTCTATGGATTTTCCAATTCCTCCCCTCCAGCTGGACTGAGTAGCCAGGGAAAGCTTCCATCATTAGCTAATATCCTTCATGGTAGCCCTGGAACAGTCCTGGTACATTCAAAATATCTTCAGGTGTCCATGCAAAACATGGTCTATCTTCCAAAGGTTCTTCCAGCCTCTTCATGAGGGTCATTAGGTCCTGCCTCATGCTGCATCTCAGCAGCCACTCCTGGAACCATGTGCATATCCATGACCCATTCCACACATTTTTCCTACTTCCAAAACCAATACCAAGTATGCAGGACATAACCATATTCTTAATTCAGGGATGAAATAAATTGTAAACTTGAAGAGCAAGTTCCTTCTCTAGTCAAGAGTTTGCATTTCTATTATAGTCTTTCCTCAGGCATCCTCTCCATTATTTTAATATAGAGAAGTTGGGCTATCTTTCTTAAAACTGCTAACGTTTTTGACAATAGCAGCTTCAGTAACCTAAAATCAGTCTCAGTGCCTGTAATTTTAACTTGCTTGAAATTTTCTAACTTAAAATATTAAGTCTCTAGTCCAATATCTTTAGTTAAGCACATCAGTCCATTATAAATTTAACCTTGATTAAACTCTCTGGGCCTAGAAAGCAGAATGCAGCCAGCCCTTATGCCAGTAGCCCAGTTCCAACAAAGTCTTCTGCAGTCTATTTTCCTCCTTAAAAGGTCCATAAGCCAAGCCTCCAAGTTCAATTCTCTCTACACTTAGCATTTTCAAATTCTCATAAGTATATTCCATAATACCTGACTTACCACTCCAGAAGGTGTCTTCAGTTATAAGTACTAAGTCCATGATGATTTCTCCAAAACAAAAGTTCCAAAAGACCAAAATCCACATGGCCAGATTTAATCTCATCCCACTCTTAGTACCAATGTTTGTATTAGACAGCTTCGGGTCACTGAAATGAGCTTCCAAACCGAGCACAGTTATGAAAGGAAGGGAATTATTGAAGCTTACAGATCCAGGTGAAGTTCTATAATGTCAGAAGAAGTTAAAGTACTTTTTCCAGGTCAAGCCAGGGAGAGAAACCCCCCTCCCCCCCACCCCCCCCCAAAAAAAAAAAGGCCACACCACACAGCACACTTCAGGAAACTGCAGGCACTTTGCACATCTTTACATTGGAATTTCAAATCCACCACCAACCTTAGGGCTGTACACTAAGATTGGCACAGTGATACCTCCTCCAGCCAGGTAGCTGGAAATCCAAGAAGTTTTAATAAACTCCTGCATCTACTGTGGGGCCTTTTATTCAAACTACCACATTCTATACCTAGCCCCCAATAAATTCATAACCATCTCACATTGTGAATTGTATTCAGTCCAATTTTAAAGTCTTGACCAACTTAAGATAGTTCAAAAGTCCCAAGTCTCCTCTGAGATTTCAGATTGTCTCTTAGCTGTGAGTCCTGTAAAATCAAACAAGTTTTATACCTTCAACACATAAAGGCACAGAGTAAAGATTTTCAACTACTGTAAGGCATAACAGGAAGTGACAGGAACAATGCAAACTCAACATGCATCAAGCAAACATCAAACTTCTGCAGTTCAAGTCTGATACAACCAGAGGCTGACAGTCTATGGATTTTCCAATTCCTCCCCTCCAGCTGGACTGAGTAGCCAGGGAAAGCTTCCATCATTAGCTAATATCCTTCATGGTAGCCCTGGAACAGTCCTGGTACATTCAAAATATCTTCAGGTGTCCATGCAAAACATGGTCTATCTTCCAAAGGTTCTTCCAGCCTCTTCATGAGGGTCATTAGGTCCTGCCTCATGCTGCATCTCAGCAGCCACTCCTGGAACCATGTGCATATCCATGACCCATTCCACACATTTTTCCTACTTCCAAAACCAATACCAAGTATGCAGGACATAACCATATTCTTAATTCAGGGATGAAATAAATTGTAAACTTGAAGAGCAAGTTCCTTCTCTAGTCAAGAGTTTGCATTTCTATTATAGTCTTTCCTCAGGCATCCTCTCCATTATTTTAATATAGAGAAGTTGGGCTATCTTTCTTAAAACTGCTAACGTTTTTGACAATAGCAGCTTCAGTAACCTAAAATCAGTCTCAGTGCCTGTAATTTTAACTTGCTTGAAATTTTCTAACTTAAAATATTAAGTCTCTAGTCCAATATCTTTAGTTAAGCACATCAGTCCATTATAAATTTAACCTTGATTAAACTCTCTGGGCCTAGAAAGCAGAATGCAGCCAGCCCTTATGCCAGTAGCCCAGTTCCAACAAAGTCTTCTGCAGTCTATTTTCCTCCTTAAAAGGTCCATAAGCCAAGCCTCCAAGTTCAATTCTCTCTACACTTAGCATTTTCAAATTCTCATAAGTATATTCCATAATACCTGACTTACCACTCCAGAAGGTGTCTTCAGTTATAAGTACTAAGTCCATGATGATTTCTCCAAAACAAAAGTTCCAAAAGACCAAAATCCACATGGCCAGATTTAATCTCATCCCACTCTTAGTACCAATGTTTGTATTAGACAGCTTCGGGTCACTGAAATGAGCTTCCAAACCGAGCACAGTTATGAAAGGAAGGGAATTATTGAAGCTTACAGATCCAGGTGAAGTTCTATAATGTCAGAAGAAGTTAAAGTACTTTTTCCAGGTCCAAGCAGAGAGAGAGAAAAAAGAAAAAAAAAAAAAAAAAAAAAAAAGGCCACACCACACAGCACACTTCCAGGGACCTTGCATATCTTTAGATTGGAATTTCAAATCCACAAACACACCTTAGGGTTTGAGCCTAAAAATAGCCCAATGACACCTCCTCCAGCAAGGTGGCTGGAAATCTCAGAAGTTTTAATAAACTCCTGCATCTACTGTGGGGCCTTTTATTCAAACTACCACACTGATTATATAATGCTTAAAAATACTATTATTTGCATTCTATTTCTAAAATTTAACTGAAATCCTCCTTATTTCATTGAATTTCATAACAAACTCAATATGGAATTTTAAAATTATACTAGAAATGAAACCTTTGGACCTAAGGAAACAACGTGTGGTTACTTAGTTGATAAAGTGCTCATCATGCAACCATGAGAACCAAAGTACATGTTCCCCAAGCCCCTATAAATGCCAGGTGTGGTTGTGCACTCCTACAGCCTCACCACTGGGGAGGTAAGACAGGTGGATCCCTAGATCACTAGTTAGTCTAGCTGGATCAGTGTGTTCTAGGTTCAGTGAAAGACTATGTGAAAATAAGGAGACCATCTCGGGAGGATATCTCACATTGACCTCTGGCTCTGCACACTTAAGCACACATGTGCACAAGCACCCCCCACACACATACAAACACTCATACAGCATACATACCACACACACTTACACAGCCCCCAACAACAATGTGTGCAACACAGATAGTTATCCTTTTATATCGCATGTAGAAAGAAGAATAATAACAAATAGTCCTCAAAGACCTGCTTAAGACCCCTCCAACACTGCTTCTTTTATTAAAAGAAATTTAATTTTAAACACTAAAAGTTTTGTAAGTTACCACTCAGTGACTTTAAAAAATGATATTCACATTACTGCTATGAGTATACATGCTACATAAATGCTGTAACAATTACATTTTTTTCTGCCTTTGGTATGATGAGTGGCCAGAGCATCATGTTAGGTAGGTATGAAAAAGCATTGAAAAAGAAAAAGTATTAGTTGTATATTATAGTGCCCACAACACTTGCTGATAATTATAATATTCATCCTTCCAGGCAATAGGAAGATGCTGGCTCTCACTCATCCCCAGCCCCACAGTCCTGCTGACTCAGTGCTTGCCCCCTTACCTGTGCCCTCCTCCATGGAGAAGCAGATCATCCTTGGCAAATCAGTTCTAAACCATTTTAACCCATTCCTTAATAACAGAGCTCTTTGTTAGCAGAATCTCAGTGTGAAAAAATAAAAGACAAATGAAGAGAAAAGAAGAAAAATGTCTACATGAACTTGATAGGCACACATGAAGAATAAAAGCAAAATGTGGCTATCAGAAATTAATAAATTGGCCACATAAGTAAATAAAATATAAAAAAAGTATTTGTACAATGTGAGTTATAATGTATACTATGTGATTCTTCTAGAACAATATTTTATATAAAGGAATAATAACCTTTCTTTTAAAAATATTTTATCTGAGCTGGGTGTGGAGGCGAACACCTTTAATCCCAGCACTCGGGAGGCAGAGGTAGGAGAATCACCATGAGTTCAAGGCCACCCTGAGACTGCACAGTGAATTCCAGGTCAGCCTGGGCTAGAGTGACACCCTACCTCAAGAAACCAAAAAAAAAAATGTATTTTTTATTTATTTGTGAGAGAGAATAAGGGTGTATGCGTGAGAGAGAGAGAGTATGGCTGCGCCAGGGCCTCTTTTTGCTACAAATGCATGCACCAATTTATGTGTTTGGCTTTATGTGGGTACTGGGGAATTGAATTGAGGCTGGCAGGTTTTGCAAGCAAGTACCTTTAACTACTTAGCAATCTCCCCAATCCATAAGAGCATTTTGAACCTTGGTCTTTGTAGACTGGAGATATAGAATGTAGAATGGAGCTGAAAACACCAATTTCAACATTGGGCTTTAAGTGAAAAAACAATTAGGAAAGCATAATCATTGAAGACTAAAGGTAAATAAAGACTAAATAACTGTCCTCAATTTTGTAATTTTTATGTACACTTGTACATATATGACTTTTATATATGTATGTATATGTAATGGGTGTACTTTTTGTCATGGAGGTGATCATCACTATCATGTGTTCACAGAATCCCAACACAGTTCAGTGTCATAAATCAATCCACGCACTCCTGAAGCATGTTTAAGCAAAGCTATTCACAGAGGCAGACACAGGGCTTAAAGGGCCCAGCATAAAAAATAATATTCATTTATTTATTTGCAAGCACAGAGAGAAATAGAAGAAAGACAGAGAATGAGTATGCAGGGTCTTCAGCCACTACAAACAAACTTCAGATGCACGGGCCACTTTGTGCATGTGGCTTTACATGGGTACTGGGGGATTCAACCTGGGGGTGGTTAGGCATTGCAGTCAAGTGCTTTAACTGCTAAACCATAACATGTAAATTCTAATGAATATTGCAGGAAATACTCAAGGAAAAGATGATGTTTTAAATAACTTATGAAGCCAGTCGTGGTGGTGCATGCCTTTAATCCCAGCACTCGAGATGCAGAGGTAGGAGGATCACCATGAGTTCGAGGCCACCCTGAGACTACATAGTGAATTCCAGGTCAGCCTGGATTAGAGTGAGACCCTACCTCGAAAAACCAAAAAAAAAAAAAAAAAAAAACATGAGACTCACCTCTATAATATATTTTTCTACAGCTTTTAGCTTCAATCTCTTTGATAACTTGATAAAATGAAAAAGTATCATTCATTCAAAAGAGACTAGATAATAATATAGTTGATCTTCAAACATAGTTAATCAAAATTCCTTAATAATGATTGCTTGAGCTTCTTGTTAAATTATGCATCATTGTTAGTTTCATCAGATGTCATTCCAATGGTACTGACGTATCCTGTCCAGATGCTGGTGAGAACAGCATGTGTAATCCAGCCAGTCACTATGGGCATCAGGTACTATACATGAACCAGTAAGCCTCATAAATCTATCTTTCTGAGTCCAAATAAAAATATCCCTAGCTCAACTGTCTTCCTTTTTGGGGTGTCTGTTTTTATTTGTTTGTTTTGTTTGCTTGTTATTTTCTCAATATGTAATTCATAGTGCCCCCGAACTCACTGGTATGTTGCATCCACCTCCCAAATGCTAGGATTTCAGATCTGTGTCATTGTACCTGAATAACTTTCTTTTTTAAATTTTTATTTTTATTTATTCATTTCAGAAAGAAAGAGAAAGAAACAGATACAGAGAGAATGGGTGCACCAGGACCTCTAGCCACTGCAAACTTCCTGGGTCCTTAGGCTTCACAGAGACATGCCTTAACTTAAGCTATCTCTCCTATACCTGAACAATTTTCTTTATGTGACTCCCACTAATAGCATAACACGTGAAGAAACTGGGTAGGAGATAAATATACTGATTACCTTGATTTCATGGTATATTTACATATCATATCATTTGTATACATTAATAGTAACTTATTATATACTAATTACATGGCAATAAGTTTTGAGTTAAAATTAATATATTAATGAAAGTCTACTTAGGAAACAGAAATCATGGAAATTTGAACAGAGAAGGTTTGATATAAAGAATGATTGGCCATATGAGGAACACTACCAATGATGTAAGGGAAAACTAAATTTGAGGGAAGCTCTACAAGAAGGAACAGGTATGGATGGGGGTCTTCTGGGGATGGAATTCAAATTAGAAGAGTGGGGAGATGGCTCAATGGATAAAGAGATCAAGCCGGAGTAGCCAAGGTCAATCCTCAGACCCCAGGTAAAATGTCAAAAGCTCATGCTACAAATGAGGTAAAAAGCTGAGGACTGACTCAACAGTGATCCCCTGGCCTACTCACATATACCACAGCATACATATACTTGAACTCACACATAAACAAGCATGCACATAGCACATAAACAAACACCTCTCTCTCTCTCTCTCTCTCTCTCTCAAATTTAAAAATAAAATAACTTTCAAAACTCTGCTAGAAAATTGTGTTTCAGCCCACAGACTGACACTCTCCAGATGACCTGAGCCACAGCCTATTTCTAGGAGTGGGGTCAGCAGGATGTCCACCACGTAAGTGAAACAAGGTTTGCAAACAAGAGCACAGAAAGAGTCAGTGTTGAAAACCCACTCTTTTGTCATCAGGTGTACACAGTGTTATGCAGTGAGATTGTGGGGACCTCTGAGGTGTGGGTGGGTTACAGCTGCTTGGAGACTGGGCAGGTGATATTGGAGTATCAGAAGCCTCCTGACCAGCAGAACAGCACTTGACCATATGATGTCCATGTCATCAAGAGGAGAAAATGTCTGCTTCAACCACTTCTTATCACTTTACTGAAGGTACAAAAGTATCAAGACTATGAAAAAAGCATGAAGACCTTCCACATTAAACAGGAAAACATCTTTTTTCACAAATGATGTGATCATCTATGCAAAAACCTTGATAAAATTAACCAAAAAATACTAGAATTAAGATTTGAATTTCTTAAGATCATTAGAACCAAGAAAACTATACAAAAAGAAAGCTATTCTATTTTTATATTAGCAATGGATAGTCAGAAATTAAAATGAATTAAAGCTAGCCATGGTGCCTACAATAACAACCCTGAGGAGGCAAAAGGAACACCTACAAGTTCAAGGTCAGACTGCCTGGGTTATATAACAAGACAATAAGAAAAAGAAAGACAGGGCTGTAGAGATGGCTTCGCAGTTAAGGCACTTGCTTTCAAGGTCAAAGGACCCAGGTTCAATTCACTGGGACCCACATAAGCCAGGCATACATACATGGTGGCACATGTATCTGGAGTTTGTTTGCAGTGGTGCACCCATTCTCTCTCTCTCTCTCCCTCTTTCTCTCTCTCATAAATGAATAAATAAAAATAAATACTTTTTAAAAGACAAAGGATGAAAAGGAGAAAAGAAGGAAAGGAGGGAGGGAGGAAGGGAGGATAAGAGAGAGAGGGAGGAAGGAAGGAAGGGAGGGGGAGGGAGGAAAAGAAGGAAGAAAGTAAAGGAATAGAGAGGGAGAAAGGAAATTCAGAAATTAAAACTAATTTTAAAGAGCCATACTATTTCCGCAGATATCGAGAACATAAAATAATGTAGTATGACTCAAACAAAAGATATGTAAGATTTACACACCTTAAAGTACAAAACATTTCAGAAATATACTAAAAAACTAAAAACAAATGGAGAGTCTTACTGTGGATGAGAACATTCTGTACCATTAAGATGGCAATCTCCCCAAATTGACCTAGAAACTGAATGGAATCCCAATAAAATCCATAAAATTGACAGATCCTATAATTCATGTGACCATTCAGAAGACATTATATAGCCAAAACTACTGGTGTTACTTATACTACAAAAAGGATTTGATGTATTTATACTAACTCCTAAAAATGTTACATAGATCAAGACAGTGTAGTATTCACCTAAAGATGGACCCCTGCATTGATTAAGTAACAGTGATTTAATAAATAACTCTAAGTGCTTATGGGTCATTGACTTTTGATAATGCTTTAAGAGAAAGAACATATCATGTTGAAATAATTGAATAGCTACAAAGCAAAAGAAAAGAAAAATAACTTACATCTTTGCACATGATAAAATTACAGAGGAATTTCAAGAAAATAGGGGAAATTTTGAATTATGTGTATCAACTTGGTCTTGGTAAAGTACTGTGTCAGTGGGGGCGCACATGCGCACACAAACATGCACACCGGGTGGTTTCATTCAGGTGTCCCCATAAACTTATGTGTTCTGAATGCTAGCCTCCCCAGCTGTTGGCAATTTGGGAAGTGGAGACTTCTGGAGGCAGTGTACTGCTAGGGACAGGCTTATCGGTGTTACAGCCAGCTTCCCCTTGCCAGTGTTTGGCACACTCTCCTGGTGCTATTGTCCACCTCATGCTGGCCAGGAGGTGATGTCCACTCTCTCCTCCTACCATGTTTTCACTGCCATCATGGAGCTTGCCCTTGAGTCTTCAAGCCAAAATAAACCCTTTGTCCCACAAGCTGCTCCTGGTGGGTATTTTCTGACATCAATGGGAAACTGACTGCGATGCACACTGGATAGAATTTAGTAGATTGTACAGTTAACATAAGTGCAACTTGTTGCAAGTCAATTATGCTTCAGCAAAACTACTTGTGAAAACCAAAGTGTTCATGTGTGCTAGTCAACTCAGTGTCTTTCAATAAATGCATTCATATGTACAAGAGCATATCAGATGTATTTAATGAGTACTTACATTTGTGGAGCACAACAGCCATATCACCACTTACTTTTCTCATCACATTAACGAATTAGCAGTTTATGAAAGTTGAAATGCTTCAACAATAGTGTGGAAATCAAGAGTTTTTTTTTTTTTTTGGGGGAGGGGCCTACTTTCCATGTGGCTTGGTTTCACCTAGCTGGGGAGAATGACCCAGCTCACTGAATTCCTACCATTGCCACAGATGTCCACACAGTGCCCAATTAGAACAACCTTACCATGATTAAGAACTGTAAACTCCCATAATTTGTTCTATGCTACAAGGACATGTTCAAGGGTAGGGAAGATCCACCTCCATAAACTTAAAATAATTTTACTTCACATTTAATCCAGACCCTTGTATTATACATGAGAGGGAAACAATGGCAAGAGAGTAAATAACTTGTCCAACTTGACCTGAGTCCGTGGTTCTTATGACCACTCCAGTGCCTCCTTCTTACTACGCAGAAGCACATTCCATCATCTCCTTAGCTAACTGCATCCAAGGCTTACACAATGCATCATTTAAGTAGATGCTTGTTTAACCACAATGAAAAATACCCCTGCAATTTTTACTTTTGTCAAACCCATCTGCAGACTTCAGAAGTAACTTTTTTGAAAATTAGCTATTTAATTTATACTCACTGGGACAAACTCCCCTGATTTTGTGTTTATCTCCTTATAATTCATTTTTTTTTATTATCTATGGTAAAGACAATAGTTCTTTCCTTCATTTAGAATAATTGTTTGAAAGAACAGTACCAGGATAAGAGTAATTACTACAACAATAGACTTTTTGAAAGGACAGGGAAAATATGCAAAACCTCAGGCACTTAATAATATGACTACAATCCAAAAAGAATTAATTTAACTTAATTTCACTTTTAAATGTTCATTTAATTTCTTTCTGATTTCAAAAGCATTTTGTGCTCATTCAAGATACTGGAGCTGGAGAGATGGCCTAGTCATTAAGGCACTTGCCTGTAAAGCCCAAGGACCCAGATTTGATTCCCTAGTACCCACTTAAGTCAGATGAACATGGTGGCACATGCATCAGGACTTTGTTTGCAGTGACTAGAGGCCCTGTCTTGGCTTAGCGGTTAAGGTGCTTGCCTGCAAAGCCTAAGAACTCCTGCTCTAATCCTTCAGATCCCATACAGCCAGACTCAAGTGATGCAAGCGAGCAATGCCAGGTATGCCCACAAGGGGACACACGCGTCTGGCGTTCATTCTCTGCGGCTGAAAGGCCCTCATGAGCCCATTCTCCGTCTGTCTCTCTCTCTCTCTCTCTCTTTCTCATTAAAAATAAAGGCCAGTTTTTTGGTCTTTCCTCAAAAAAAAAAAGGAAAAGATATTATAGAAGATAGAGGAAAACGTTAAAAGCATTAAAGTCACTCACTGACTCACAAACCCAAATGCGGCTAGTATTATTAGTATTATTAATACTTGGTATTTTCAACTATATTAACAGAAGTATTTATTGTTAAAGTTATTAACAAATGAACTATAAATAAAACAATGAGGATCGAAGCATATATAAATTTTGATTTTTTTAAATTAACATATCATAATTCTTTTCTAATAAGTGCTTTTTTGTATTATTCCTAAGAGATACAAATTATTCAGTCCTTCTGTTACTATTTGTAAGTGTTATATGAACTTTTCCTGGGGACGCAAACATCTATTCACCCAAGATAAAGTGTCAATGACAGACAAAATAAATGATTCCATCCAAGTCTAGATTGGTGAACCAATGAAATTAGTTATGGTTACCTATAGGAGCATGGTCAGATTATAAGTGTTGAAGAAAATATGTCTCCCAACAATGGTTAACTACTTATGTAAACATGTATGATGAAGGAAGGTCAAGGCTTTGTGAATCCTTCTGCCTGGCTACCTTTTACTGCCTATATATCCGCAAGAGTGAACGGTGTCTCTATGCACCTCCCCACTCCCTGACAAAATGTTCATGGGTCTGATCCTGCACAAGCCCTGGTGTGTGTTCATAGCTGCTGAGATTTCAAGAGGGCAAAAAGCCATGTCACATCCAATGGACAGAACTCCACAACAGTAATCCTAGCATTGTTGGACACCTATGTCATTTTGAAACTTTCGTTATAAATAATTTGAGGACAATTATATACACACCCATGTTTGTATTTATGGTGTTTTTCTAGGCTATGCTCCTAGAAAGGCAAAATTAGGCATAAAAGATTAAAATTTACCAATAAAAGCTGTTCATTGAAGTGAATCCAAATTTAACTAAAATTCTTTTTTAAAAGACTGGGTGGACATAGCTCAGGGAATTATACAGAAGAGATGGTGGGAAGATTGTAAGATCCACAGGTTGGGACATCACGCCCAGAGGCATTGCTTCCCCTCAACAACTGACAACCCTAACCCTAACCATGCATAACCCAACCCATTGAGCTGGGCCCCCTGCGGAATGGGGGCAGGGATGAGGGAAAGGATGGTACCAGCCCATCATATATCCATACTAAGTATGTGTGTAAAAATAAAAAAATAAAATAAATAACAATAAAAACATATCAATAAAAAAGGACTAAGAGACTGGGTGGCACTTGTTCTTGGAAAGTAAGAACCTAGAGCACATAGTGTCTTAGCCATGAGTAAGCACAGAGAAGGAATAGAAACCACTTCATTTTAAACATTTGGCCTATGTCCCTTTATAGCAATAGTGGAATAATGTTTACATACATGTCCCAGTATCTGGACATTATTGTGGATTTGAAACTGAAAAACTGTCACTTCCTAAAAGACTAGTTCCTGGGAGATCTATTTATGATAAAATTTTAATAAAGGCATAAGAGCATGCTATCACCATGGTGATAAAAGGAAGCTGGGAATATCTTCTAATGAAACATAGGTTGAATGAAAAGTAGGTTTATGGTACAGTATAAGAGATTCAACCAAGAGAGGAAGAGATGTAAAGGCAGAGGGTTTTCTAAGGAAAGAAGTGAGAAATCACACAAGTATTCATTGCTGATTAAATCATGCAGACGTCACACGTCCTTTCCTTGCAGTCTGTGCCTGCTCATCAGATCTCCACACAGCTATCAGAGTTCATAGTACACACTTGGTAATCAGCTGGGGAAAATCTCAAAAACAAAAGTATCCTTAAAAAATGCTTCTAATTGATGTCTAGCCTAGCTTTGTTGTTGATAAATACTAATTCCAAGAGACAGAAGTGAGTGAGTATGGATTCCTTACCATAAGCTGCAGGGTACATTCTGACATTCTCAGGGTATAATGAAACCACTGCCTGAGAAGAAAGAAGAGAAGAAGTCTTTAACAAAATAATGGTCATTCACATGCTCATGCCCGGACTTCAGAATCAGTGTAGATGTTTAGAAATTCAGTAAATAGCTTGGAGAAAATGCTCATTATCATCTTTTCCCTCCTTAGAAAGAAAAGCAGAATAGCAGGATGAAAGAAACGTGGATGAGAGATTTCTGGGTAGTATTTGAGATTAGGATGAAGGCATTTAATTTTTCTTTCTAACTCTTAGTTTCTTTTTTGTGTTTATGGTGTATGTGTGTGGTGTGTGAGCATGTGTATATGCATGTTCATATGTATGTGGGTGCACATGTGTGTGCAGGTGCATGTGAGATGGACTTCAGATTTCCTCCTCAATCACTCTCCACATTTTTTTGAGATAAGGACTCACAAAACCTCAGACCTCACTGATTCAGCTAGAAAAGGTAGCCTGAAAGACCATGGGATCTTCCTGTCTCTGTCTTCCCACAACTGGAATTGCAGGCATGCACCACCATGCCAGATTTTTAGATGGACACTAAGAATCTGAACTTGGACCCTTATGCCTACACAACAAGCACTCAATTAACTGCCATTTCCCCAGCCCTATTCTTAGTTTCTCAATCTATCAATGAGATCACTACCTCACAAAGATGTAATGAGGGTTATGGCACCAAATATAGCAGCTCTTAGTCTATAATAAACACCTAATAAATTGTAATATTATTGTTAGTGTTATTTATGAATTATCTTAGGAGATATGGAAACGTTTCCAAAGTACTCCTCTTTTAGATATGTATGAGACAAAATGAGCCCAAATCTAAAAGGTGATAGTAATTACTTGTGATTGTTTGATTAGTCAATCTCTACTTTTATTCTTCCTTAAATATTTCCATTAACTTGGCTTCAAATACATGTTGCCAGTGTGTACATCAGCTCACAGATGAAGAAATCTGCTGTTGTTGCATTCTGCACATTGGGATTTTGCTGTCTTAGATGCTAAATTATATCCAGACTACTGTTCAAGACAGTGCACTAAACTAGAACTTCTCATATGCAGCCACCCAGTAGTCACATGAAAATGCACCTTTCCTCTTCAGTGGGTCTGGGTGGATCCTAAGATTCACATCTCTGAATAGCTCTAAGGTGATGCCTGCCTCATACTTTAAGGCAAGAGATGATAAAACAGTAGGGGAAATTTGTCCCTACAGGGGACATTTGGCAATGCATGGGAAAACTTACTAGTCACAGATACAGGAAGATACTATTGGATAGAAGTCAATAATGTTGCTAAGCATGTCATAATACGCAGGATAGTCCCTATCACTAAGAACTGTATGGTCAAAATGTCCATAATGCCCCAAATATTAATCGTGCTGAGATGGAAACTCAGGAAAAAACACATCTATGAATGAGAGTCTTCAACCCTTAACAAAACATGTAACATCGGAGAATACAATGTGCAGTCTTTTATTTACTTACACCTAAATTCAGAAGTTTAAGAAAAACAAGAATGAATAAAATGTATGGCAAGCCAGATATCAGGCAGAGGTAGGAGGATCATGGTGATTTCAAGGCCACTCTGAGACTACATAGTGAATTCCAGGTCAGCCTGGGCTAGAGTGAAACCCTACCTTGAAAAGCCAAAAAAAAAAAAAAAAAAGGATTGTGTGGAAGGCTGTGGGCCAGCCAGTCTGTCAAAATGCAGTGGTGAACAATATCAAGTTCGGAGACAATGTTTGACACCCAAAGTCGTCACCAGTGTACCATGACACACATACCAACGCTCACACACGTATCTCATAAACACAATATGTGCTTTATACCCAGAAGTAGTGAGCCACAACCGAAACCACACAGCCCATAGTGAGGTTGAGGTTCTGGTTTGTGAGTTGATGATTTTGAGGCCACAGAATCTGGACACAATGGAGAGGGCAGAGGTGTGTCAACAGGAGTTGTAGAGCATGAAGCTCAAAGAGCTGGCTGCTCTAGGTAACCAGGGAGCTGAAAGAAGAGTAGAACACAGTGTCTGCTCATAATAGGTGTGGGGTTGACATTCCCCCACCTATAGAGACAAAGCCCTCACCCAAACTCCAAGAAGAGATGGTTCCTCCATTGGGGAGCTAGTACATTTTTTCAAGTTGTCCATTTTTCAATCTGCTCTTCTCTTCTAATGACATTTTGAAACACGAACCATAAGTAATGGATTGCAAAGAATTAAATCCTATGCTGCTGATAAAGGGAAAGACTGAAGCCCTGAGACATTACACAGTGTTAACATATACATCCCCTGGATTTTAATGTAATACTACCTCAACAAAGTTGGTGAGAAACTAATGATCTTTCTCTCCCCAATTTGGTCAAACTATAAATAAATCTATTTTCCTTTGTCAATTTGTTTCCTGATTTCTTATGCAATGCAGCAAAACTAAGTGCTTGGTAACAATTTAACAAAATATTACTTTATAAACAAGCTTTACTTGGCAGCATAAAATTGATTACCCTAGATATTGCTAGATGTGTTTTGCTTCTTTTCCTCCTAGATTTCTGAGTACCTTAAGGAGCTAATTTTTACGTTGCCTTGAATATTCCAGAAAGATATTTTCATTAGCAAAAATGTAACAACCTTCTGTATTTAGAATTCATTTGTCCCACTTGAACAATCTTTGTGTAACATAGTAATTTATCTTATATCAAAACAAAGATGACAGGTTGGAATTTAAATAAGAAACATCAAAATTTCAAGGATGGTTCACCGTTTCTAACTTTTTCCTTGAAAAGAAAAATCAGAGGACTTCCAGTTAAGATGGCAGCATAGGAACCACGCCAAAGCAGCCTAGGGAAGAAAAAGCCAAAAAAAAAACAGCAAAAAAATGCACTTTTACTAAAAAGTGAGGTGTATAAGAAATTAAAATGGCAGCAGAGAAGTAGGAGAGATCCACAGCATCCAGAGCCCATACAGGCCACCAGAAGTGGCTCCAGCAGCGGCGCCACCAGGTCCATGGGGCCACAGCAGCCAGGCTGGGCTTGAGCTGCAGGAGAAGCCAGGTGAAGGGACTCACACCAGAGTTGTTCGCAAACTCAAGAAACATGAAGGGAGAACAGCAGTGAACGACAGAGGAGCAGATCACGAGGTAGAGGATCACGTGGACTAGCGAGAGAACTAGAGCCACGATTGACAGCCTCCCCTCCCCCACTGCCAGTGCCCAGCTCTGGCGAGCAGAGCAGCAGACCAGTGACCCAGCCAGCCTACTTGAACCCACAGTGCACCAAAGAGGGACCCAAGCAGGAGGGCAGCATAACTGAGACCAAAATCATCACAAAGGTAACTGGTATTACACCAGGTTAGTACCCGCCTAATAAACCTGGTATATAGCCCTGAACAAGAGGTGCTAATTGCACCTTCCATATCAGGATAAATTATATGTTAAATCTGATGGATGAAATAATAAAGAAAAACCAGTCAGAATTACTAGTAATGAAGAACACAGTTAATGAAATAAAAAACTCTGTAGAAAATCTCACCAGTTGAATGGATGGAGAGGACAGAATAGCTAAGGTAGAAGACCAGGTGGCAGATCTAATACAGTCCAACAAAGAGAAAGACAAACTAATAGAAAAGTATGAATGGGAATTTCAAGATATTTGGAACACTATGAAAAGATCAAACAGGAGAATTCAGGGTATAGTAGAAGAAGAAGAATTTCACTAAAAAAGGCATAGTAGGCATCTTCAACAAACTCATAGAAGAAAACTTCCCCCAAATTGGGAAAGAGGTGCCAATGCAGATACAGGAATCTTTTAGAACACCAACCAGACAAAACCTGGAAAGAACCTCTCTTCACCATATTATATTCAAACTACCAAACACAAAAAACAAAGAAAAAATATTAAAAGCAGTTAGAGAGAAATGTCAAGTTACCTACAAAGGAAAGCCCATCAGGATTACAGCAGATTACTCAACACAAACTTGAAAAACCAGAAGGGCTTGGAGTGATGTATTAAAAGTTCGGAAAGATAACAACTGTCAACCAAGGTTAATTTATCCCGCAAAGCTATCCATTCAAATAGACGGAGAAATAAGGACATTCCATGGCAAAAGTAGGCTAAATGAGTATTTAAAGAAAAAACCAGCTCTACAGAAAATACTTGAAAGAATCCTCCATGCTAAAGAGAAAGAAAAGCACACATATAAGGAACCTGAAAAAAACAAACAATAATCAAATACTAGTTAACACAAGAAAGCAAAGGTAAAACTGGAAGAACTACCAAAAAATGGCAAAAAAAAAAAATACATACCTTTCAATAATATCTCTTAATATCAGTGGCCTCAATGCCCCAACCAAAACACATAGGTTTGCAGACTGGGTTAAAAAGCAGGATCCAAGAGGGCCTACACCTATTAAATTCTCTATAAAAAAAGGGGGGTTATCTCATTTGTCCTGATGCTACCTTACTCTCCATTGGAGAATCTGCTTCTCTTTTTCAGATAGATGTAGACCCTAAGGAGAGAGCCACCCCATCATACCTCAAAAGGGCCCCGGCTGAAACTAAGAAAAATTGGAGAAACAAGCAAGGGGGCTGTTTTCCTGATGAACCGGATACCAGCACAAGGGGGAAGGAGATCAGCACAGAGAAAAATCAACTCCTACCAAATCAGAGAGCCAGAGCCTCAGAGGCCCCCAACACCTCATCATGGAAACAGACCACAAATGAACCCAACATGGCTCAGGGAAATTTTGCAGAAGAGGGGGCGGAAAGAATGTCAGAACCACATGTTGGGTCATGATATGCAGAGACATTTATCTTACCCATAACTGTGGGCTAACTCCACAATGCATGGCCCCTATACCTCAACAAGGAGGGGCCAAGGGGAGGGGGTAGGTCACAGATGAGCCTAATAATGGTACCAAACTGACTGTATTTGCTGAATACAAAACTAACTAATAAAGAAAAAAAAAAGAGAGAGAGAGAGAGAGATTAAAAAAAAAAAAAAAGCAGGATCCTTCAATGTGTTGCCTCCAAGAAACCCACCTTTCTACAAAGGATGGACACTATCATAGGGTGAAAGGTTGGAAAATGGTGTTTCAATCAAATGGGCCTAGAAAACAAGCAGGGGCTGCTATCCTAATATCTGACAAGGTAGACTTCAGTCCAACATTAGTTAGGAAAGATAGGGAAGGTCACTTTATATTGATTAAAGGCACACTCCAACAGGAGGACATTACAATCCTAAACATATATGCACCTAATATGGGGGCTCCCAAATTCATCAAACAAACACTATTAGAACTAAGGTCACAAATAACCCCAAACAGTGGTAGTGGGTGACTTCAACACCCCACTCTCATCAATTGACAGGTCATCCCGGGAAAAAATAAACAGAGAGGCATCTGGACTAAATGAGGTCCTAGAAGGAATGGACCTAACAGATATATACAGGCCATTTCATCCAAATGCTGCAGAATATACATTCTTTTCAGCAGCACATGGAACATTCTCTAACATAGACCATATATTAGGAAGGACACAAAGCAAATCTTAACAAATACAGGAATGCCGGGCTCCGCCGGCGGGGCAGGTAGTGCCGAGGGAAGGACCAGGCCCGCTGGTTCCTCCCGAGGGGCTGAGGAGGAGATGAGCGTCCGACGACTCAGACCTCTCCTGGCCACCGGAGAAAAACCACACTGAGTCGGGAGTCTTGTCGAAGCAGGAACTCGATTTATTGCTATGAACAGTTGCCTATATAATGTTGGGGGTGAAGGCGGGGATTGTAGGATGGTGGGGAAAGGTAAGGGCCAATAGTAAACTGTGACTATTGAAATGATAATTCTAACTCCCATGTGGAGGTAGCAGGTAAGAAGCCATTAGGCGTCTTGCTGAGTCACGTCTGGCCAGAGGCAGATCACCAAACTTTAGCTAGGCTCAGGAAGTTCCACTAGGCCTCACACCTGGGCCTTTAGAGGCCAGCATCTCCCCCTTTTGTTTTTGTAAGAGCATTAGTCACCATGGCCCCTGTCTTAGGTTGTCCCCCTCTGGGGGTCTTAACCGTCATTGGGTACCAGGTGTTTAGCTCAGAGCATTTATTATGGTCCCTGTCTTAGGTTGTCCCCCTCTGGGGATCTTACCCGTCACTGGGTACCATGTGTTTAGCTCGGTGAGAACCCACCCCATGGCCTGTCTTAGGTTGTCCCCCTATGGGGATCTTACCCGTCATTGGTCACATGGAGGGCAGAGGAGGTGGCAGTGGGTCATCTGCGAAACTTAATTCCTGAGTTTCCAGCCTGTATTTTGACCTGATGAGGTTTTATTGTCTCTAGCCGTTGGTGAATAAATTGTGTAATCTTATTAATTACACAAGGCCCGACAGTGAGGAGAAGGAGGAGGGGGAGGGGCCCAAGTAAAGGCAGAAGGTAGGGTAAGAAGTCATATAAGCCCGTCCACAGCAGGTTGTCCTGGAGGTCCCGCTGCCACCTCTCCAAGTCTTCCTGGAGCCTCTTAATCTTGTCCTGGATGATTTCTGATTTATTGGCGTAAAAGCAGCATTTTTCCTGTAAAAACAAACATACGCCTCTTTTTTTGGCCGTTAGTAGGTTTAGTCCTCTCCTGTTTTGTGTGACTACCTCAGCCAGGGAATCTAGCTGTTGTTGAAGATAGGTCTCCCTCTGATACAGGGAGGGCCTCATTTCCAGGGATGATATTTACATCTGGGATTAAGGTGGCTGGGGCACAAAGGCCCGTCCAATTGGTGGGCAGAAAGTCATAGGCCATCCCGCCTCCACAAACATAAACCATTCCAGAAGGCGGGAAGCATTGAGCATTGGGATCAGCTGTGTTAAAAGTACAGAAGGAAGGATGAATGTATCCCACATCTATACTGGAATTATTAGGGGAAGGCGGGGCCCAAATGCAAGTTCCAGGGGAAACATTGGGAAAAGCTGGACGGGGATGGGGAAGGTGGCTGAGTAATGTTTTAAGGTCGTACAGGCAACTGTACTGCAAGCAGCCAGAGAGGCCCAGATTGGAGGCAAAGCCAGCAATCCTCCACAAGGGAGGGAATTGTTTAGTTTAGTAGGGTGAAGGACCATTTTAGGAACAGTCCTCAGGGGTGGGGCACTCCCTAGAGAAGTGATTGTCAGTGTCCTCTTGTTGGGACAAATATTTTAGGTCTCTCGCTGGTACCCAAATGGGTCTTTTTTCATCTTGAGGGAAGACACATCCAAACCCTCTCCCTGCTGTGAGGAGTGGGTCTGGTCCTCTCCAGGCCCCAGTCAATGGGTCCCTCCATCTTACCCAGATAGAACTGTAGTTAATGGATGAGGACCAATGTTTTTGAAAAGGGGAGAGTTGTTTATCTTCTTTAGAAAAGTTTAAAATATTTAGGGTAAATAATGCCTTTTTTAGTTGGTCGTGTGGGGGTAAGGATTTTCCCTTTTGTTTTTGTAATTGAGACTTGAGAGTTTGATTATATCTTTTAACGATAGCTTGGCCCCGGGGGTTGTATGGGATGTCTGTAGAATGTGAGATTTTTTAGTTTTGGAGAAAATCTATAAAGGCCTTGTTTACGAAGCAGGGGCCATTATCTGTTTTAATTTGATCAGGCAGCCCAAGAGTGGCAAAACATTGAAGCATATGACTAATGGCATGTTTAGATTTTTCCCCGGCATGTGCCGATGCCCAGCAGGCGCGGGAAAAGGTATCAACTGAAAGAAAAATATACTTAAGTTTTTTAAATGGAGAATAGTGTGTGACATCAATTTGTCACAGATGATTAGGGCGTAGCCCTCTAGGATTGTTTCCTGTAGTTTGAAGGGGGGGTACTTGGAGGAAGGGCTGACAGGACTTACAAGTCCGGACAATTTTTTTAAGGTCCTTGACTGGTACCTGTGGAAACCTGTGTTTGAGACCTTTCCAGTTGACATGGGTCAATAAGTGGAAGCGTGTAGCTTCTGTAATAGTATTACACTGAGGCATAGAAGCCATTTTATCAGCCAAATTGTTTCTTTGAGAAAGAAATCCCGGTAAGTTTTGATGACCCCTGAGATGTTGAAGAAAAATGGGGTTAATTTTTTGTTTGAGTAGGGAACGAGCTTGAATCATCAGAGGAGATATAGGGTTGGAGTTCAGTCTAATATGGGCCTCAACCAGGTTGGGTAATAAATTAACAACATAAAGGCTGTCAGAAAATAAGTTAAATGGCTCTTGAATAGTGTCCAAAGCTAGAACGACAGCAAATAGTTTTTTGAATTGTGCTGACCCCTCAACCTCATGAGAGACTGACTTTATGGGCATAGGCTCTTTTTCCTGTTTTAAGGGAGGGTAAACGACTAGGGAAGCCCCCAGGTGCCCTCCATCAGTAAACACGGTAAGAAAGTCAGGGTTAGGTTGAGACAGAAAAAGCCTGGGGGGCTTCCATTTTAATCTGGAGAAAGAACTCATCCATTTGTGGGGGCCATAATGGCAATCAATTTTACCTAGAAACCCCTCGAGAGCCGTAGCAACTCTATTATTATTTCTCTCAAGCCAGGTGAAATCTGTTATCTTAAAGGGGGTGACAATAAGGTGAGGTTCTGTGTCAAACAACCGGACAGAGGTGTCTCTGCCCTTGATAATGCAATCAGCAACCTGGTTGGTTATAGAATAAACTCTGGGGACCCCACCAATTGAGAGGTGGACCCATTGGATGGGTTCACCTTCCTGGGCCAACAGTGTGGTGTATAATGTTTCCCCAGAGAAAATGTAGAGGGAGATGGGCAAATCAGGATTGAACCTCTTTAGGGTCACAGTATTTATAGCCTGTTGTACCTTATGAAAAATTTGTTGATGACAAGGGGACAAAATTACCTGAGAGGAGAAGTTAAGGTCCTTTAGGAGGTCAAATAAAGGGGACAGCTCTTCAGTAGTTATGGGTATCCAAGGCCTCATCCAATTAATTTCTCCCAAAAGCTTCTGGAGTTGAGGCAAGGTGTAAGAATCCTGAATATAAAGTTGTGGTTTAATAGGTGAAACTGTATCTAGGGTAAGGATCGAGCCCAAGATCTTAAAGGGAGGCACAGTTGAACTTTTTCCGGAGCTACTTTAAAGCCGTGAGTATGTAGGATAGTTAGACATTGGTGGGTAAGGTCCTGGAGTGTGGAGGAATCTAGGCACCCAAGAATAATATCATCCATGTAAATATAAAACAGGGTATCAGGGAGATTGATAAGAGAAGAGAAAATGGATGACAGGTAATATTGACAAATGGGTGGGCTATTTGCCATGCCCTGAGGTAAGACAGTCCATTCAAATCTCCTATCTGGGCCACAAAAATTAACAGCGGGTACAGAGAATGCAAATTTTTCCATGTCTCCTGGATGGAGAGGGATAGAGAAGAAGCAATCTTTAATGTCAATGATAGTAATATGGTATATATTGGGAATAGCTGGGATCCATGGGAGTCCCCTCTGGGGAGTTCCGAAGGGGATCATGTGTTTATTGATCTTTCTTAAGTCATGTAAAAATCTCCAGGACCCATTAGGCTTTTTTATGACAAAGACAGGAGAGTTCCAGGGACTAGTGGAGGGACAAATATGTCCGGCCTCCAACTGTTGATCAATAAGTATGTGGAGTTGGTGTAACTTAGAAGAAGGGAGAGGCCACTGCTCAACCCATACAGGATCCCCCGGTCTCCACTGGATCTTAAATGGGGGGGGGCTGGGCAGTGGCCCTTAGAATTGGGGGTGTTTATTGGAGTACTTTTGTCTGAGTTGCTCAAAGTAAGGGTCATCTCTATAATTGGGATGATATTCCCTCCCTTCCTCAGACTGTTGTTGATATTTTTTTTTATCTAACAAATCATTATAAAAGGCCTTATGGTCAGTAGTGATGAAAGCCTCGGCATCTCCAAGGATGTCTTGCCCCAGTAAGTTAGCAGTGAGCCCAGTCACCACGAGAGGGCGGACTTTCCCCCTGTCCCCACCTGGGTCAGTCCAAGGGAGCCACGTGGCAGTCTCCCAGGAGGTGGATTGTCCGCCAATTCCCAGTAGGGGAGGGCCGGGCACAAGCTGCCAGGAGGGGGGCACTTCCTCTTTTCTCAGGACCGTTCGGTCCGCTCCAGTGTCGATGAGAAGTTTGAATTTTTTATTGTCAATATTTAAAATAATTTTGGGTCTAAGGCCGGAGACCAGGGGGACGGTCCAATAGGCTTTGATGGTTTCTTTTCCCTTATTTAACGGGGCTGGGGGAAGCCCCTGGAGGAGTTTAAAGGCTTTTTTTGTATGTTAAACTTTTATTTACATTCCTTAGCCCAATGAAACCCTTTATTGCATTTAGGGCAAAGGGTGTGAGGGGCGTTGGTCGTCCCCCCAGAGCGCGGAGGAGGCTTTGTCCTGTTGGGGCACTCTTTTTTAAAGTGGCCCTCGTCCCCGCACCCAAAACATGTCAAGTTTTTAGAATTTAACTGTAATGCACAGATCGTATTGGCCAAATCTCTCTGTTTATTTTCCTGAAGGGCAGCAGCCATGGCCCTAGCCTGATGGGAGATAGTGCCAACGTCCTTGGTGGCTACAATCCATCTACTCATGGAGTTGTCCTTGAGACCCGCACAGGCGAGGCGGTGATCGGCTGTCATCCCTTCCCAGACCAACATTTTAGTAAACTGATCCCGTAATGCCCCTGGGGGAAATTTTTTTTGGAGACTTTTTTTTACCCTATCTATAAATGTAGCCAAATCCTCAGATGGTTTTTGAGTAATACTCATAAGGGGAGTTTCAGAGGGTCCCTCATCAAGCTTTTTCCATGCCGCCAAGCCCAGTGCCCTGACCTGGTCCCTATATGGGTCAGGTATAGCTGCCTGTTGAGTGCCTGTAGCATATTGATCAGAGGTACCAGAGAGCATCCCAAAAGTTATCGGCACAGGGGGCTGTTGATTTTGGTTTCGTTCTGCCTGTGCATGGCATTTATCTCTAAAAAAGGCACACCACTTAATGTATAGGGGACCTGACAAGACAGCCCTGACTAGATTTTTTCAATCTTGGGTTGTACAAGGTTGATGGGCAAGTCCCTGTAACAGGGTCTCAGCCCAAGGAGAGTTGGGTCCATCCTCTGAGACCGCCTTTTTAAGCTCCTTAAGGTCCTGAGCTTCCCACGGATACCAGGCAGCAGGGCGATTGCCCCCAGGATTTAGATTGACGGGAAATAAAAAGGTAATTTTATTTTCTGACGGCTTGGCTGTCGAATATGAAGGAGGGGCTGAAGGGGTCTCGGCGGCCGAATATGAAGGAGGGGCCGAGGGGGTCCAGAAAGGGTTAGTTGATGGAGGAGGTCCCCCGGAAGGCCAGGGAGCACTCTCAAAGGGATCGAGTGAGGAGCATAAAGATGTATCCTTTTGGGGTTTTTTTAAAGCTGTATCTCTAGGAGGAGTAGCTGGATTAGGCTGTATATTATCTTTCTTTTCTGTCTTTTGTTTATGTTTGGTTGGCCTTGGAGGGAAGCAGGCCTTGAGGGCTGAGATCATAGGGAGGACCCCTGAGGGGGGTATTTGACCCTTCTCCACATGTGCCCGACAAACAAGGGCCTTTACCCTATCCCACGTGTCCCAATCAAAGAGATTTCCTTCTGGCAGCCATGGCGCCAGTTTGAGAAGGCAATCCCAGGTCTGTTGAGCCTGATTATCAGTCAAATTAAGCCCTCTACTCTTTAGGAGTGCCCTGAGAGATTCTAAGGCAGGATTGGATTTACAGTTAGACTGTCCCTCATTATAAATTTGAGAGAAAAATGTCCATAAAATTAGGGCAATAGCAACCCACATACACATGAGTACAATACAACCACAAGGATCCAAAAGATAGGTAAACATGCTGTACAAAAGCCGCAGATGTAGCTTGTCTGCAAACTAAAAGTGAAAGGAAAGAGAAAGAGAACAAAGAGATGTTGATCAACAAGTACAGGTTATAGAAGCAAAGTTTAGCACATTAAATATAAAGACTACTTATAGGGGTACGCTCACCCGCATATGTACACCAATTGAGCTCCTCAACGAATGTCTCTCAGGGGGCACTAGTCTGCTGGATTCCGAGAGCCCCACGTTGGGCGCCAGATGCCGGGCTCCGCCGGCGGGGCAGGTAGTGCCGAGGGAAGGACCAGGCCCGCTGGTTCCTCCCGAGGGGCTGAGGAGGAGATGAGCGTCCGACGACTCAGACCTCTCCTGGCCACCGGAAAAAAACCACACTGAGTCGGGAGTCTTGTCGAAGCAGGAACTCGATTTATTGCTATGAACAGTTGCCTATATAATGTTGGGGGTGAAGGCGGGGATTGTAGGATGGTGGGGAAAGGTAAGGGCCAATAGTAAACTGTGACTATTGAAATGATAATTCTAACTCCCATGTGGAGGTAGCAGGTAAGAAGCCATTAGGCGTCTTGCTGAGTCACGACTGGCCAGAGGCAGATCACCAAACTTTAGCTAGGCTCAAAAAGTTCCACTAGGCCTCACACCTGGGCCTTTAGAGGCCAACACAGGAAAATTGAAACAATTCCTTGCATTCTATCTGACCACAATGGGATCAAAAGACAAATCAATAGCAAGAAAAGCTATAGAGCATATACAAAATCATGGAAATTAAACAATACACTACTAAATGATGGATGGGTCAATGAAGAAATCTAGAAGGCAATCAAAAAATTCAGAGTCAAATGATAGTGAGATCACAACATACCAAAAACTTTGGGACACAATGATGGCAGTCCTAAGAGGTAAATTTATAGCTTTAAGTGCCTGTATTAAGAAATTAGAAAGGTCCCAAGTAAATCACCTAATGCTTCACCTTAAAGCCTTGGAAAAAAGAAGAACAAGGCAAACCAAAAATCAGTAGATGGGAAGAAATAATAAAGATTAGGGAAGAAATTAATGAAATAGAAACAAAAAACAAAATCCAAAGAATCAATGAAACAGATACCAGAGAAATTCAAAAACTCATAGGGACATACTATAAAAATATATTGTCCACTAAGTATGAAAATCTGAAAGAAATGATGACTTCCTTGGTTTATATGACCTACCTAAATTAAATCAGGATGAGATTAATCACTTAAATAGACCTATAAAAAGTAAGGAGATCCAAGCAGTTGTCAAAAATCTCCCAACTAAAAAGAGTCCAGGCCCAGATCGATTCACTACTGAATTTTACCAGACCTTCAGGGAAGAGCTAACACTATTGCTTCTTAAGCTTTTCCATTAAATAGAAAAAGAAGGAATCCTACCAAACTCCTTCTATGAAGCCAGCATCACCCTGATACCAAAACCAGGCAAAGATAGCACAAAAAAAGAAAATTACAGGCCAATCTCCCTCATGAACATAGATGCAAAAATTCCCAACAAAATATTGCAAACAGAATATAAGAATATATCAGAAAGATCACTTACGCTGACCAAGTAGGCTTTATCCAAGAGATGTAGGGATGGTTCAACATACACAAATCAATAAATGTAATACATTATATAAATGTACTGAAGGACAAAAATCACATGATCATCTTATTAGATGCAGAAAAAGCATTTGACAAAATCTAATATCCCTTCATGATAAAAGTCCTACAGAGACTGGGAGTAGAAGAAACATATCTCAGTATAATAAAGGCTATTTATGACAGGCCTACAGCCAACATATTACTAAGTGGGGAAAAACTGGAAGTTTTCCCAGTAAAATCAGGAACAAGACAAGGGTGTCCACTGTCCCCACTTTTATTTAATATAATACTGGAAGTTTTAGCCATAGCAATAAGGCAAGAGACACACATAAAAGGGATACAAATTGGAAAGGAAGAGATCCAGTTATCATTATTTGCAGATTACATGATTCCAAACATAAAGGACCCTAAGACTCTACCAGCAAACTGTTAGGGCTGATAAACACCTATAGCCATGTAGCAGGATACAAAATAAATACACAGAAATCAGTAGCATTCCTATAAGCTAACAACAAACCCACTGAGGATGAAATGAGAGAATCACTCCTATTCACAATTGAATCAAAGAAAATAAAGTACCTTGGAATAAACCTAACCAAGGAAGTAAAGGATCTCTACAATGAAAACTTTAAAACACTCAAGTGTGAAATTTCAGAAGACACTAGGAAATGGAAAAACATTCCCTGTTCCTGGATTGGAAGAATCAATATTGTAAAAAAAAAAAAAAAAAAAAAAGCAATCTTACCAAAAGCAATCTACATATTTAATGCAAACCCCATCAAAATTCCAAAGACATTCTTCTTCACAGAAATAGAAAAAACAATCCAAAAATTCATTTGGAATCACAAAAACACTCAAATTTCTAAAACAATATGGAGCAACAACAAAAACAAAAACAAAACAACAAAAAAAAAAACTACTGGTGGTATTGCCATGTCTGATTTTAACCTATACTACAGAACCATAGTAACAAAAACAGCATGGTACTGGCACAAAAGCAGACATAAATCAATGGAACAGAATAGAGGACCCAGATGTAAGTCCAGGTAGCTATAGCCACCTGGTATTCAATAAAAATGCCAAAAATACACATTGGAGAAAAGACAGTCTCTTCAGCAAATGGTGCTGGGAATACTGGATATTTATCTGTAGAAGGATGAAAATAGATTCTTCCCTCTCTCCATGCACAAGAATTAAGACCACGTGGATTAAAAACCTAAACAACAGACCTGAAACTTTGAAACTGCTAGAGGAAAAATTAGGGGAAACCCTTCAACATATTGGTCTTGGCAAAGACTTTTGGAATATAACCCCAATTGCTCAGGCAATAAAACCACAGATTAACCACTGAGACCTCATGAAATTACAAAGATTTTGTACAGCAAAGGACACGGTGAATAAAGCAAAGAGGCAACCTACAGAATGGGAAAAAATCTTCGCCAGCTATATATCTGATAGAGGATTAATATCTAGGATATACAAAGAATTCAAGAAGTTAAATAATAAGGAATCAAACAAGCCAATCAAAAAATGGGCTATGGAACTAAATAGAGAATTCTCAAAGGAAGAAATACGAATGGCATATAAGCATCTAAAAAAATGTTCTACGTCACTAGTCATCAGGGAAATGCAGATTAAAACTACATTGAGATTCCATCTCACTCCTGTCAGATTGGCTACCACCATGAAACAAATGATCATAAATGTTGGCAGGGATGTGGAAAAAGAGGAACCCTTCTACACTGTTGGTGGGAATGTAATCTGGTCCAGCCATTGTGGAAATCAGTGTGGAGGTTCCTAAAACAGCTAAAGATTTATCTACCATATGACCTAGCTATAGCACTCCTAGGCATATATCCTAAGGACTCATCTCATTTCCTTAGAAGTACATGCTCAACCATGTTTATTGCTGCTCAATTTATAATAGCTGGGAAATGGAACCAGCCTAGATGTCCCTCAACTGATGAGTGGATAATGAAGATATGGCACATTTATACAATGGAGTTTTTCTCAGCAGTAAAGAAAAATGAAGTTATGAAAATTGCAGAAAAGTGGATGGATCTGGAAAGGATTATACTAAGTGAGGTAACCCAGGCCCAGAAAGCCAAGTGCCACATATTCTCCCTCATATGTGGATCTTAGCTACAGATGATTGGGCTTCTGTGTGAGAAGGAAAAAAACTCAGTAGCAGAGGCCAGTAAGTTAAAAAGAAGATAGAAAGGGAAGAGAAAGAAAGGAAGGAGGGAATTTATTAGGTTGGTATTGTATATATGTAAGTAATTGAGATGGGGAGGGGATATGATGGAGAATGGAATTTCAAAGGGGAAAGTGGGGGGGCGGGTACTACCATGGAAAATTTTTTATAATCATGGAAAATATTAATAAAAATTGAGAAAAAAAGAAAAAAAATCTAAGAGGGTATAAATAAATCAAATGGAATCCTACTTTTTGGACAATGGAACACTCAGTGCCAGGGATGGGATACCTTCCAGTGAGTTGTTGGCCAGGGAGGTCCCTGATGCCCCCAAAACTTTATAAGCCATTGCTGAGGCCCTTGGTTTCCCACCATGAATAGATGGTAAGACCCTACTGCTGAAGGCTCCACATACTTGGGCTGCAAGGCCACTGAGAAATCCTGCTGGAACTGAGATGGTAACCTACTCCATGTAGACCAGCTGACAGAAATGTGGAAGAAGCCATGGGAGAAAGAGAAATCACCAGTAAAGATACTCAACAATGGACACTGCAAACCTTATATTTGGCCATCCAGGCCAAGTGAGCCAACGGGTGCGATAGTGGCACATCTGTCATGGTGGAAACCAACTTCCCTCTAATTGGAATTGAGATCCACTCCATGGGAGGTAATATATCCCTGATACTGAAAACTTAAAACAGGGGTAGCCATGAGCCCTAGGGGTGTAATGTCTGCTACTATCTGGCTAAATGTATATACTATGCTTATCAAACTGCCCAGTAAGCACTTCTCTTAATGTTCATACCCTTATATGAATGCTACTCTCACTTTTGGTAGAGAATCTTCTCTTTTCAGATGGCAGTGACCTTGGGATGACTCAGAAGGTATCATGGTGCCAGAAAGAAGTTACCGCAGTGCACAGTACTGCAGTATCTCTACCACACCTTCCAAGGCTCAGGGTCTAATGCGGAAGAGGTGCTGGAAAGAATGTAAGACCCAAAGGAAGGGTAGGACTCCTTACAACGTGCTCCCTGCAGACACAAAATGGCCTGCATATCCATGACCTCATAGTGCCTGACAAGACATTGCTACACAAGACCATCATAAGAGGAGGAAAAGATCATGACATCAAAATAAAAGAGAGACTGATTGAAAAGGGGAGGGGATATGATGGAGAATGGAGTTTCAAAGGGGAAAGTGGGGGGAGGGGCGGTATTACCATGGGATATTTTTTATAATCAAGGAAGTTGTTAATAAAACTTTGGGAAAAAAGACACATAAAAAATCAGATGCATTGTGGGATGGGACATGTGCTGGATTAAAGGAGTGCATCACCACGTTCCACAATCACCTTTTTAAGAATTTTTTTTTTCCCAATTGATTTGCAAGCAGAGATAGACAGACTGAGAGAGAGAGAAAGACAAAGAGAGAATGGGCGCACCAGGGCCTCTAGTCACTCTAAACGACCTCCAAACACATGTGCCACTTTGTGTGTTTGGCTTTTATGTGGGTCCTGGGGAATCGAACCTGGGTCCTTAGACTTTGTATACAAGCACCTTAACCACTAAACCATCTCTCCAGCCCATCTTTTTATTATAAATACTTAAAAATATTTTTTTATTTATTTGCAAGGAGAGAGAGAATGGATGTGCCAGAGCCTTTAGCCACTGCAGATGAACTCCAGATGGATGTGCAACTTTGTGCATCTGGCTTTATGTGGGTACTGGGGAATTGAACATGGGGGTTAGCTTTTGCAAGCCAGCACCTTAACTGCTGAGCCATCTCTCCAGCCCTTTTTCTTTACGTTTAAATAAAACTTCTTAGCTGGGTGTGGTGGCGCACACACCTTTAATCCCAGCACTCAGAAGGTAGAGGTAGGAGGATTACCATGAGTTAAAGGCCACCCTGAGACTACATAGTGAATTCCAGGACAGCCTGGACTATAGTGAGACCTTACCTCAAATAAATAAATAAATAAATAAATAAATAAATAGAAAGAAAAATCAGTCCTTTAAATGCAAAACTACTCTGAGTGGGGATACCTGAGTGCCACCTCATATTTGGAATGCTTACACGATAATAGAATTTTCAGATCATTAAAATAGAATTGTGTAAAACTGAAATTATAAGGGACTGAGGAGATAGCTCAGTTGGTAAACTGACTTGAATTCAATTCCCAGAACCCAAATATAATGCCAGGCATGGTGCCACTTGCTTATAATCCCAGCCCTAGGGAGGCAGAGATAGGAGGATCTCTGGAAACTAGGGGCCAACAAGTGATACACATTAGGAGCAAGACTGCTTTTTTCCTGATAGTCCTGGTAGTGAGCCAGGGACTGGCCCACAGAAACATGGATGACCCCTTGCCTGACCTGGTAAGAGTAGAACTGCTTCTGATCCCATCTCACCCAAGACGGCTAGAAGTCACATCTCCAGTGTCAGCTTCCTGTTTCTACTCATCTTTTCCAGGGTTTAGCTCCTTCCTGAGTCAGTTCCTGAGCCTACCAACCACTCAGGTTAACTTGCTACACACCTGCACCAGGAGGTGACGCTCCTCTCATTCTCACCTGATGCCTGGTTTGTACAACTAGACCTGAGCCGTGTGCCTGAGCCCCTTCTCCAGAGTCTTCTTTCCTGGAGAGAGACCTTTCCCCAATGTGAGGGAGATTGCCTAGGTCTACTTTTCCCTCTCCCAGTCTGGCTAGGGAGAGGGTTGGATTACTTTTTGCCCGTTTGCCTGGGTGCATTCCTGTTTTGTTTGCCCTCCTATCTTAACTTTCTCTAAAATAAATCTCATAATTCTCTGAGTTCCGATTCTCAGTCTTTTGCTAATGTGGATAAAAAGTTGAAACTTGAGGGCTACTGGCATGGAAGTTTTAATCCCACAGAGCTCTCTCTCACATCACTAGACTAATTGGTAGGCTCCAGATCAATGAGAGACACTGTTTCAAAAAAGGGGTAGGTATCATGTGAGGTGGCTTTAATCCTAGCACTCCCAAGGCGGAGCTAGGAGGAGCACAGTGAGTTTGAGGCCACAGAGTGAGTTGAAGGTCAGCTTGGGCTAGTTAGACCCTACCGCACAAGGGAGAGAGACAGTGAATATTCTTCAGAATTATGATGCATTATTCCAGATTATTCAGGATTATTCTGGCGTACACACACACATACATATAAAAAATAAAAATAACAGTAACAAGCTCCCCATGTCTGTCTCCTCCACAGAATATAATTCACATTCTCTTGTGTTTGGTGTTCAGTGGGTCGAGAAGAGTGAAATGAACTAGTGCAGATATATTCCACTGCGTAATGGTTTCTCAAGTGTCCACTTATTGGAGAACACTATACTTTTCATTTTTTCACTGAATATTTTAAAAAATTGTATGTCCTCAAAAAGAAGGAAGAAAATTGGTGGAATTCAGAAATCAGGAGTCTACATATCATGACCCAACATGTGGCTCTGACATTCTTTCCGCCCCCTCTTCTGCAAAATTTCCCTGAGCCATGTTGGGTTCCTTTTTGGTCTGCTTCAGTGATGAGGTGTTGGGGGCCTCTGAGGCTCTGGCTCTCTGATTTGGTAGGAGTTGATTTTTCTCTGTGCTGATCTCCTTCCCCCTTGTGCTGGTATCCGGTTCATCAGGAAAACAGCCCCCTTGCTTGTTTCTCCAATTTTTCTTAGTTTCAGCCGGGGCCCTTTTGAGATAAGATATGCAGAGACATAGCTTACCCATAACTGTGGGTAACTCCACAATGCATGACTGGTATACCTCAACAAGGAGGGGGTAAGGGGAGGGGGTAGGTCACGGACGAGTCTAATAATGGTACCAAACTGACTGTATTTGCTGAATACAAAACTAACTAATAAAGGGAAAAAAATTAAAATTAAAAAAAAAGAAATCAGGAGTCTAATGTGGGTCTTTTCTGTGCATTTGTCAACCAAAGTGTAGAGATTATATCTATATAGATTAATTCAATGAGGTGCAGGAAACATGAAAATGTCGCCTTCTTCACATTCTCTGACCTTTCTCCTATTTCCAAGACAGTTAATGAGTATTAGTCGGCACATACTATGTTGCATAATATGACCAGGTCTGTAACCAAATGTTATGATGGGAAAAGATCTAAATTCCTTTTACATGACATGAAATGCAGGCAGTGAATCATATCAGAAGGGTATTTTTTAAATCTCCCAGGAGAAAGGGATTTAGTGAAAAGACCCCAGGGCAGCCGCCTTCACTTTGTCTGTGTGACATGATGGGCCCGTTCCAGTGTTAATAACAGTTGTGAATGCATGTTTTCTGTTTTTTTAATAAAAATAAAATTTATGCAAGCTTTACAATAGTCTCCTCACTGTTAAAGGTATGTGTTTTGTTTTGTTTTTGCTACATAATGCCTTTGATCATGGAGGGACTGGTCAGCCTCACGTGCAAACACACAGCTTCCAGGTTGTGAGGAGCTTCCCTGCAGGCAGGAATGCTCCCTGAAAAGAATGAGACTCACTCAATCCCCTGTTACATATGTGTCTTCATGTCTCTACCCATCCATAGCTCCATATCCGGCTCTCCTCTAATTAAATCGAGAGATTGCAATAAGTAAGGCTAGCTTGCAATTCTAAATGCATTCCTTAAGTGTAGGAGAATGTGAATCTTTTAAGAACAATTTCTGCAAAGGAGAAGATCTCACTGAGTTCACAATCTGGGAGAAAAAAAGCAGGTTTTGAGCTTGTGTATGTCAACATTAACCATTGTTTCCATTAGGGTACAATTTTCATGATATTTTTAAGAATGCAAAATCAGGTCATTTGGAACATGCAATTCTAACCCCTTTCAAGGCTTATCACTCTTCAAACATTCAATAGCCATCCTTAATACCATTACCTCTGGGACAACATTTGAGCAGGCCCCTGCAATCTAACCACAAGAGACCCTGGGAGAAAGGCTGTGGTTTAAAAGCTGGTTAAAGATTAGCACAAACAGTAATAAGAAGGTTCTTAGGATAGAGTCAGGATGGCTGCAGTGTAGCCTGCTACCTGCTGAGGGTTGCTAGGCAACTTGGGCCTACCACTGCCCCAAGGGTGTTTTACTTTACAATTAGGATTTTTGAAGAGGGATAGGGTGAAAAGGGGGGATTCCTACTGAAGCTGTGGTAGATCCGTATCTGTCCATACATGTTGTTTTGTTAGTCCTTTTTAACAGGGAAATGGTGTCATTCTGTCCTTTCAAAGGTACAATGCACACTATAGAAAGATTTTTTTAATATGTAGCTGACAAAATCTAGCAATAACATGGAGTTTTAGAAGTGACATTTTGACTCTCAGGGAGGAATTATTTGCAATTTGTTTTGAGCAGAAGCTTAGTTCATGTCAGTGGTGAACCTCCAGACAATCATTAGTTTAAACTGCCTGCTATGTGTTTAAAAATTCCAGTCAATTTGGAGCTGATCTGAATTGCAAATGTGATGATAATAAGCCATTAGGGAGCTGCATATCGATTTTCTGCACTCACAAGTCTCTGCTTTAAGGGGCTCTGACTATACTAAAATATGAAAAAATCATTTTAATCATGTGCATTGTCCACTAACACAGCAATGCTGGAGATTCAGAAGTGGTCAAGCAGCGCTGGTCTGAAGTCTAAGCCCAGGAGCTGTGACAAGGTTGAGGACATGGCTGTGACCTTTGCTGTATGTGACGAACAGGAGCAAGAATTGCCAGAAACAAGTACCCAGCTTCTTTATAATACACCACATTTCTTCAAGCTCAACATCTGGATAAAATTTATTTTATTAGAATTTTGGAATTAGTGCAAGCCCTTTAAAAGGTCATTTGAGTAATCAAGATTGCTTCTATGGGGAGAGTTTAGTTCTCAATGCAAATAATAGGCTTTTAAGTGTGCTTATCAATAAAAATGGCCCTAAAATAGTTCATTTGGGTTTTCTAGAATGCTGGATTTTACAGTAGTCTCAAAAGCATGACCATCCAGAAGGATCTTACCTGCTCTAGGGAGTTTCTGCTCAGAGATTAGCAATTAGCACATAATATGTCATGGCTGATGATATTAAACCTATTCCAGGCTTACATTTCTCCATCATGATTTTAATTGAATAGAGGAGTGAGAATTAAAAACCATTTTAATATAATTCCTCATATTTTTAAAACTTCATCCTTACGTGCTAATTTCAGAAGAAATTTAATTTCCGAGGCAGGCGGAACTCACACAACAGAATGACTCATGGCTGAGCAGCCTTCCCCAACCATGCATCATCTGTTCTACACACGTTTCTTTCCCTCAGAGTTCAAAACTAATGTTTGGTGTTTATCTCATCTGCATTCATATGTCCCTAGAAATTCCATTTCTGCCACTCACAGGAATCTTTGCAAACAGGGAGACTTGTAAGTAATGCATTCATGACATGTTTGCTCTCAGCAAATTAAATATTTGCTGAGATAAAGACAAAATGTAACATCATTGGTAAATATAGGAGGAAATGATAGAATTTGAGTCCCAGAGGGAAAATCTTAGTTACAATTTAACTCTGGGCAGCCTTAGTCATCCTCAAGGTCAGGGCCAGGTCAATTCCAATGTTTGTTTATTTCCTTGAGAATGGAAGATAAGGGTGTGAACTCTGTGATGTCATTTATATTGGTGAAAGAAAACCTTCCACAAGTTAGCACTTGGGCCATTACCAGGCCTTCAGGCTATTACAAAATTGAAGTAAAGTAGGTTATAAAACTCCTGCATATTAGGTACCTCTTTTCCATACTGCACAGCTTCCTTCCTCGCCACACCTCTTCAGCTCCGTCTAAGCTGGAAACTTAAAGTAAAGATGAAGTCAATCATGCGGAGTAAGGCAAGTCAACAGACAGGGAGAGCACCATCCCTCTGCCTTGGGCTTCTTCCCTTTCTTTCTTCACCCATTCATTCTCTCAAAACACATGGAATTGTGCTGGCACCCTAGGGATGCAGGGATGAATCATACAGTAGATCCTGAACACTAGACATTTACTGAGAGAAACAAAGTGACTAGGTATGAATGGATGAAGGTGGAGAGGGTCAAGTCGCAGAAAGGTATAGGAGGTAGCAATGTGTGGGCAATGTCAGGGACTGTGACTGTGGAATCAGAAAGAACCCATGCCCAGCTGATGGGATAGTGCAACTCTCATTCAGGACAGATTGCTGTATGAGTTAATCCTCTCTAGAAGAGCCTGCAGCAGCACACTCAGAAGCATATCCTACATGGCTTCCAGTCGAATCCAGGGGAATGCTCTTCACACTGGTTAGCAGGCATATATATTACATGTCTATATTGCATATACTGCATATACCTTTACTACACTGACATATATGCGTGAGTTGAGATGAGAAAGAAAACAAGTGCTTCCCATCTTTTTTTTAAACACTGTCCATTTGTCCCTCACAAGGCTTTGCAATGCCACTACAATGCTGCCTGCAGCCTGGCAGAAAATAAGTCATGGTGACTGGGCTGCTACTCAAGTTTCTGGAATGTGTATAAACAAATTACACTATTGTCTGAATAGCTAATTCACTTCTCAACATTTGAAATGGAATATGTATTCCACACCTATCTTCAGTGGAATCTAACAGACATTAAATTTGAGGAGCAAAGCTTTAAAATATATATAAGAACACATACCTCTGTCCCACAAAATAAAATTTAACTGCAGGTATTGGAGAGGTTTTTCAGCAGTTAAGATGTTTGCCTGCAAAGTCTAACAACCAAAATTCAATTCCCCAATATTCAAGTAAAACCAGATGCACAAACTGGTGCTGTCATCTAGAGTTCACTTGCTAGAGGCCCTGGCATAACTATTCTCTCTTTCCTCTCCTCTTTCTGCTTGCAAATAAATAAATAACACTAAAAATAAATAAACTGCAATCGATGTCACAGACACTCACAGTTTACAGGCATCACAAACATATCTGACCAAAGGTTTCCCTAAAACCTGGCCTATAGATTTTGAGCCTGGTATGCAGTCTCCAGCTTCTGTGTAGCCGTGGGCGTGGTTACAGCAAACCAAAGAAAGATCAGTCAGAGGCATCCCACCTTGCAACATTCCAAAGACCTCAGCTTCTGCACGGAACTGCCTGCAAAGCAGTGATGCTTGTCACAACTTCTTGGCATTGTTGCAGCATCAGGTTCCTTGTGAGACCCCCACCCACTTCTCAGTTCAGTCCCCAGTCTCAGAGGTGGCTGAGCCCAAACTTGCCCAGGGCAGCATGAAGGTTGGTCTTCTTCGGTCTAGTGATTTTTTCATAATTTTAAGATTCTATAGTCACCAACAATGAGCCTTTTGGAGACTTGTTTTTTTATTCTTCATTAGAAGCTCAGAGCTGCTTCTCAAGACCAATGCCAGAGACCAGGATTTTAGGAGAACCAGCCTGTAGTCTTGGCTACCTTGAGTACATTTCATGGCAATCTACAAGGAAACCACATGGCCATCTCCAACTGTTCAATGCCTCATCGTGAGTGCTGATTCATATGTGTGTACCAGAAGCCAAATGTTGTCCTAGCCACAATCAAAATAAACAGATAAATGGGCAGAGGGATTTTAGTTTGATTAGTGTGCACTAAATGTACATATTAATAAGATTCACTGTGATATTCCAACACATGCATGCAATGTATACCAATTAAATCTAACCTACCTTTACCTATGTTCCCAATTTTTATTTGAAATTAACTTACAGAGATGGGTTCAGCTTGGGTTAGTATAGCCACAAGCTTACTCATTTCTTCCTATGACCACATTTTAGCTCCATCTTCTTCATTACTTATAGTTTTATAGCCTTGCCCCCTCCACAGACACACACCTATGAAAGAATGCTGACTTCCTAAGTTGTAAAGTCTGTTGTATAATGCCCAAAGATCTGTCACCCCCAGCATTGGAGATAATTGGAATCTGAAGCAATGATGCATGAAGATAATCATGTATACAGTGAACTAATACAAAGTGGCATTCAATTACATATTTATCCAACCGAGACCCATTGGAAAGGCTACCATACACATAAAAAGTAAAATAAAATAAAGCAGAAAACAGCAAGCTTTGTGAGCATATAGAGAAACCGGGGCCTGGCCCACTGTTAGTGGCATGTAAAATGGCAGCGCCATGCACTTCATTGTGGCAGCACTGCCATGTGATTCAGTCACTTCACTTCCCAGTGGTCTGCGGCCTTATCGTTTTAGAAGCATCATTCCCAATAGTCACAGGATGGAAGCAACCTAAGTGACCATGGACAGAAGGATGGAAAAGCAAAATGTGATACAAACACTCTATTGTTTGATATTCAGCCTTGCAAAAAAGAAGAAAATATTCTGTCCCAAAAGAACAACCAGTATATGATTCCACTAATATAAAGTACAACTTGTAGTCAAATTAAAAGTGAAAGAGAATGGAATGATGGTTTATAGGGGCTAGGGAGGCAGAGAAATGGATGTAGAATTTCAGATTTACAAGGTGAAAAGAGTTCTGGAGTGAATATGCTTAATGTCACTGAACTGTACACATAAAAACACAGAGAGAGAAAGGGTCTTCTTAGTGCGTGCCCAGCATTGGGCTAAGAATTGTTCATTACAACATCACTGAAAGAAACCACTATTATAATCACTCATACCACCATTTTGCAGATGTGGAAGAGCAACTGTGAAGGAATGATGATTTGCTCAAAGCTACACACACAAGCAGCAAGTGGCTGAACCTGGGTGTGCACCAAGTCTCCGCAGCCTGAGGGCTTATATTGTTTACAACTACATTCTGTCACTTCAATATCTGGACTGTTTGGGGCAGTCCAGTCTCAACATGTTACACCAAGAAAACAAAGACTTTTATTCATTCAAGTCCTGGCTCAGTAGGAGGGCACTTGTGAAGCTCATCTGCTGTCTTTCAAAGGCCATAGTTTTGCAGGTCACCATGATTTACATTTATAACATGCTTTTTTCATCACAAGGGTTCAGAATGGTCATTTATTAGGGATTTTCTGAATATGAGGTTTGTTTCAGCTGCTTGACATAGTTGCTACAACAGTCCTACATTGTACCATGCCAATTACTGTTTATAAAACAAAGGTAAAAGCGCTTCATAAAGTTAACTGGGTCACACAGCTAGATAAAGTGAAATTGCTTCCTAATTTGTTGAAATCCAAGATACATCTCATCTAATCATATTCTTCTCTGTTGCCCAACTTTCAATATGCTTAAAAGCAACTCAGATCTCAATCTTGAAGTTGGCCATGATTCAGGTATCCCTTTAGACAATAAAAGAATCTGATTGTCTTCCTTTCCTACAATATGCATGTTTTGAAAATCTCCTCTCACACAAAGCAGTAATTTTAATGGTAGAGTTAGAAGGTGAGATTAATGAACTCTCACTTCTAACATTTTATAATTCTGTCATTCTTTTATATAGCAACATGAAGACAAGAAATCTCATAACAATTGAGAAAGAGATGGAGAAGAATAATTCAGAGAGGCAATAAGCTTCTTTATAATTTTGATGTCTTGCCCCAGCCTAACTGGTCTTACTTTCGAAGTCCAGCCTCTTTCTGTTAGTTTTCACATAGCATTCTCTTGACAGCATTTATTATGAATGATCATCCATGAGTGACGAAGGGAAAGTCATGTGAATGGAATCTAGAAGTCAAACAACAGCCTCTCAGAAGCCATTGAATTTCATTTAAATGCAGCATAATTTGGGGAAGAAACTAAAGACTTGTGCTAAACTTGAGCTAGTGATTTCATCTCCAAGAAGGGTCACCAAAAATTAGATGGACAGAGTAAACAATGGCCACAGTGTTAAGAAGTGTATAGTTAATCTCACAAGAGCCGGCTGTGTATGTTACCCTGAATGCTAAGTCAGCTAAGTTGTGAAGGCTTGGAGACAGATCTATTTCTCCATATAAGGTTTCCTGGATCCTCAGTGCTAGCAAACCCAGTCAGGTTCATAAAGGGTCAAATGGACTGAACTTCTGTCAAACTTTCCAGGGTGGGTAGAACTCAATAGTTTACATTTGAATCCCAAGGCTACAATGTGTTCAAGCTGGAAATTTACTTCATTTGATCACAATATTATTTCATGATATATTATTAAGTCATAAAGGCTTCTTCAGGAGGTTTCCAACCTGCCTCCACTTCTTAGGGTGTTGTGTTGGAATCATTACAGTTATCTGTAAGAATATTATTAGTTAACAACAATCATCTGTAAGACAATCTAGTCACTACCAAGCACTTTTACACCCAATCTCATTTAATCTTCACAATAAACCAGCAAGTCCAATGGTGCAGTTTCCAGACACTGAGGCCCAGATGGTGAAGGTCTACTTCAAGTGTGTCCAGCTATGACCACTGCTGAGTGTTAGACGATGTGATCCACATGCGCATATCCTGTTCACCTCATCATGCTGATTCTAAACCTGGATTCTTTGAGATGTAGGAAATGGCAGACATTCTGTTCAAACTGTAGACTAGACTATACCCTTGATTAAAAGGAAATAAACCCCAGCAGTATATTCTCCACTATCCAGCCCATTTCTCAACAGACCTTGTGGGACGCTGACATCACAATGCTGTGATCCCATGTAGCCATGTCTTTCCTTGGACCTTTAGAACTGTGACTGATCACTCTAAGAAAGGCAGCAGGTTGAATTTTCACCTGTGACTTTCCCCTCCACTGCTTGTATTTAGTTTATTTAAATAGTTTTTGCAAGGATTGAAGATATTGATAACCATTTCAAAAATAGTCCTTTCTAAAATATAGTGTCTGAACTGTTTCCTACAGAATAGAGTGCATATATATATATATATATATATATATATATACATATATATATATATATATGTATATATATATATATATATATATATATAATTTAGGGCTGGAGAGATGGATTAGTGGTTAAAGCACTTTCCTGCTTTCCTGCAAAGCCTAAGGACCCATGTAGGACTCTCCAGTTCCCACATAAGCCAGACACACAAGGTGAGGCAAGTACAAGGTCACACATGCCCACTAAGTGGCACAACATGTGGAACTTGATTGCAGTGCCTGAGGCCCTGGTAAGCCAATTCTCTCTCTGTGTCTCTAAAAAAATAAAAATAAAGTATTTATTTATTTGCAAGCAGAGAGAGATATAAGAGAGACAGGCACAGAGAATGGGCTCACCAGGGCCTCTAGCCACTGGGAACGGACTCCAGATGCATGTGCCACTTTGTGCATATGACATTACATGGGTACTGGGGAATCAAACTTGGGTCACTGGGCTTGCAAGTAAGCACCTTAATTGCTGAGTCATCTCCCCAGGCCCTATAGTGCTCTTTTCCTGACACTGGAAAGTTAAAAATGTTAAATGTTAATGGATGTTACAATGGAAAGAAGAGCCGCTCCCCCCACCCCCCTCCAGTCAAAAAGGCAGAAGAAAATCACCAGAGCCAAGATGCATTACACTGAATTTCCAGCTCCTAGTGTGTTTTCATAATGCTTTTACTATGACTTATCTGAAAACAACGTAGACCAGACTCCCTCTTGGAAGATGCCAGCAAAACCTCTGCAAGTAAATGCAATGCCATGAGCATGTCTCAGGTGCAAGAACTAAAAATATGAAAACTAGAAAACTAAAATATTGAAAGAATCAAAGTATTTTATGTATCTACTCTGTACTCAGAACTATGCCAGGTGCTTTCATCTATAAGCTCTTCCTGAGCATAAAGCAATGAAAGGGGCTTAACTGCATTTATAGACAAACCAGGTGAGACTTCCTCAAGGTCAGATAGCTTGACCATAGCCATACAAGTAGAAAATGGAAAACCTAGAATTAAAGCTAATCTCTCTAACTCTAAAACTGACTCCTTTTCATTTTATTAAACTTGCCTTGAATTTTAAAATATATCTCCATTCAACTATCTTTACATTTTCTAATAGCTATTGCAGAGGAATTCTTTCAGAGTAATTCATATACCAATAGAACTTGCCAAGTAAACATATTTTTAATCATGATGACTAACGCACATGCATACAGTCATTTGAGCAGGTAAGGTGATCATTATACCTTTCCCCTGTATAAACAAACTTTCCATTCATTTAAGAAATTGAACATGCCAGGATGCATGTAAGGAAGAGATAAGACATGCTTCAGAGCCAATCCTGAGGTGGTACAGGCAAAGACCAGGATGTGAGAGGAAAGACAGTGATGCAAAACCTACTTTATCTCAAAGAAGCATGTGCCTTTAGGGCTTTTCATTGACTGCATTAAAGCCCAAGGGTGGGGTAGAAGAGAGATAGCCTTGTCCTAAATTTCCTCATCAACATGAAATGACTTATTTCCCTCACATTATGTTTGATGTCATAAATAGAATTTTTAATCAAATAACTGAATAAGTAATCCTGAATAATTTTTCCAAGTAACTTAGTAAAATATGATTTATTAAATTGCTAGATGAAAACAATATTGAAAAGACTGACATCACACAGGTCATTTTAATTGGTTGCCTTGTAAGTTAAATACACTGACAGAAGAATTTTGCATTTTTCTTTTGGTTAGAAAAAGAAAAAAGAAAATTCTGTTGACATATAGATCACACAACTTTACAGGCTACCTTGGAACGTTTATGAAATTTCAGGACCATAATTCTGAGTCCACTCTTCCTTTTGCTCTTTGGAACTGATTGGCTATTCCCTGTATTCCCCATATGACTACTATGCCAAAACCCACCACGGGCATTGCTGAGTCCCCTGTGTAAATAAATTCCTAACGTGGCTTCCATTCCTACCCCTGTCCAAGTCTGCTCTGCCTTTCCGTATCATTTAGCGCAAGCTGTTCTTCCCGCAGCATGCAGGAGCTGGCCACAGGTCATCCCTGTCCTTATCCAGCTCAAGCCCAATTTCAGGGAGAGTGAATTGTTTCTCTAACTCACCGGTCTTCCACTGTTACACAGCCTTAGCTGCTTGTCACTTACTTCTGTTCAACTGGTGTCTGGTCACCATAAGAGATAGCAGATAGGTTAGGTTGCCCCCTCACGTCCAGAAGAAGTGTGTTGCAATAAACAGAACTTTAGTGCCTGTCAGTGAGCAGTTCTCTGGACCATTACCGGGCAGCTCCTCTGATGTGACTGCACTGGAGTTCTTCCTGAGTGGAAGAGGCAAGTGCTCTACCACTGAGCTATAACCCCAGTCCCATCTTCCTCTTTCTTACTTGTTGGCTTCGGTCTGGAGTTTGACTTGCACACTCTATTTATTAGTATCTCATAAACCCCCCTTCATTTCATTGTGTGGTTTCCTAATTCTTATTGAAACCATGACAAATCATATTTATTCTTCCAAATACTCTTTTCAACTTAGAGTAGGAAACCACATGGTACATATAAGATAATGATTGAGAAAACAAAACTGAAGGAAATAGTACCCTTCTAGTAATTTATTTTTCACATTGGACGTGTGTCAGAATCACTTGTGAGATGTTCATCAGTCTACACAAACTTTGTCTTGTTCTTAGGTAGCATATGATGTCTACTAAAAGATAAAGCTATCATTCAAAATTTTTCTGTTTTAAAAAAATATTTTATTTACTTGAGAGAGAGAGATTGTGGGTGTGCCAGGGCCTCTTGCTACAGCAAATAAACCAGACATGTGGTAAGTCCATATTTCAATCAGGGTATGTTTGTCCTACAGGCCCCAGGCTAAGAGTTCCAGGTAGAATCTGGATATGGTGGCTCCTGCCTATGAACCCCAGCACCCAGAAGGTTGAACACAAGGATTTCAGTGAATCTGAGCCCAGAATGGGCTACATAGTGAGTGTCAGGCCAGAGTACACTGTGGAGTGAGATCCTGTCTCAGACAAAACAATAAAGCATTAAAGTTGGTAAATGGGAAAATGAAATAGACATCAATGAAGATTGTTCTTATCATCAATGAATAGAGTCTGCTCATATGCCTTACTATAATATATTGTTTATTTTAAAATATTTATTTATTTATTTGAAAGACAGAGAGGGAGGTAGATAGAGAAAGAGAAGGGGAGAGAGAATGAATATCGTCATACCAGGGACTTTAACCACTGCAAATGAACTGCACAGGGTTCACAGACAAGTGCCTTAACCACTAAGCCATCTCTCCAGCCCTGATATGTTGTTTTAATGAGTGCTATTCCAAAATAGGTTATTGCTTGAGTTATGCTGCAATCTTTTGGTCTTCTGGAATCAGAGATACACTCAGGTTCTTCAAATGATGGACAAGCCTTGCAGCACTAACCTTCTCATGGCTGTGATAAAACACCCAAGCAGAAAGAGCTAACTAAAGGAAAGGGTTTATATCATGCTTACAGTTTCAAGGGGAAGTTTCATCTTAGTGGGGAGAGCATGGCAAGAGGCAGCAAGAGAGTTCCCTAGCTGTCACACTTCTGGATGGAGGTAGCCTATGTACTGGGCTGAGTTGTGTTAATAAACGTCAGTGTCTGCCCCCAGTGACACACACCCTCTAGCAAGGCTCCACCTCCCAGATTGTCAGAAGCAGGGACGTGAGTATGAAGCTTAATTGCAAATAAATGTGGCTATGAGGGTCATTTTAAATAAAACTTCCACAAGCCTCAATGTCACGTGGAAAGGAAGGAAATTCCAAAAACTATCTCTATGATTCGTATAAAAGATTGAAAACAGAAAGCTATTTATCACTCATCACTATTTTAGGGTACCATAGGTTATACCTAAATATCAATTCTAAAATTCGTCTCCTTACAAAGGATGACATTATGGTCAGAATAAGGAAGTAAAAATTACTCTAGGCCTATCAAGTAAAAGATATTTAATGTATGAATTGATTTGACATTAATGCACATGGTGAGAGGCCCAATATGAAAGAGCTCATTAAAAATAGCAAAAATGTATGGGCTGTTACAAGAATTAATAAAGCATGACCTCCCACAGAGGTAAGACTATCAAAGGACAGCTTTCAAATAGGAGTTAGAACCAAGAAGGTAATACAACCTTTATCTGAGACACAAACTGAGACAGGAAGAGTGAGGAAAATACCCTTTTGAGAGGTCAAATTTCCCACTAGTGTGTTCTATCAGCTTAATGTAACCAGACGTTAATGACACAGATCAGAGCTGGAGAAATGTAGGAGACAGATTTAAGGACAAAGAACAAATTTCAATAGGAAAGCCAGCTGGGCCTCCAAACTCAATCCCACGTCACATCCATTTCCAGGACCCAAAATATATCTCTGTTTTACCTTCAGTTCCTTTTCTTTCCTTTTCTTTTTTTCAGGGTAGGGTTTCACTCTAGCTCAGGCTGTCCTGGAATTAACTATGTAGTCTGAGGGTGGCCTCAAACTCACGACGATTCTCCTACCTCTGCCTCCTGAGTGCTGGGATTAAAGGCATGCGCCACCACGCCCAGCTTACCTTCAGTTTCTTATCTATATCTTTGTATGTGAACTTATACACATAAAAAGAAAGAGTGGGTTTTAGTTCCTTTTTTTTTTTTTTTTTTTTTTTTTTTTTGTCCCATTCAATCTAAAGCAGCACTGTCAGGGGGAATTCTTTAGCAACACCAGTCGCTGTCCAAACCAGGCAGAACCACTGATTGATCCAAATGGCTGCAGAAGTCTTAACAATCTTGGCACAATGCAAGATGACTACTGTGCAAGGGAAAGGACATACAACTGACTGTTTTCAGGAGAGGGGCATGCTACAAGCACATCCCTGAAGTTTCTTCCTCTTCTTAGAAGGGCACTAGGCATAGTAATTTGCACATAGGCATGTGACTTTAATGAACTTTAGTTACTTTTATGTTACCTGATCTCCAAATGTAGCTGTGCTGAAGATGGGATTCAAGACTTGAATTCGGTGCACAATCCAACTGTAAGCGCCTATTGTCCCCAGTGCTCTCCACTTGCAGCAATTGATGATTTCTCATCTAGGCAACACTGTCCTTTTCTAAATGTCTAGCCAAGACCTTTTCTGAATCCAACAAGTTAACCATGAACACTGACCATTAGTGCTTACCTAAAATAGGAATCAAAACTCTTATTTCATCAGATCATGGTAGAATCTTAGACTGTTCAGTTATGGGATGAACTATGAATGTTAAAGTATCATAGTTGATACCCTCATAATTATCGGTATACACCCTAGTTTTTACATGAGCTATAACAACTTCTGTCTGGAAAGTCATCTTTCATGTAAACATCAGGTCTAGCCTGTACTTCCCCTCACAGAGTTGTGGCCCATACCATATCTTCCACTTTGTCTACATTTTGCTGGCCCTTGCTTCCAACATTATTTCCAAGATTTTGACCATTCACAGTTTCCTCATCTGTAAAATGGAAGTAATAATATTACCTGCCTCATTGAAGTGTTGTGAGGTTTAAATGATCCAACAGCTGTAAAACACTCAGAATAGGATCCATCTATATTCATGTTCATAACTGTTTGCTATTAATGTACCATCATTAGAAATTGCATGTAATGATTTTTCATATACAACATGTTGTTGCTCTGAAGCCCCATTACCACGTTTATACCTAAATCATCTATTCACAGCAGATATCAGCTGGCAAAAGTTCATGTCCACAGCCTTGTCTGAGTATTGTCCCTGTGGCTGACACAAATCAGCTCGGTGAGATATTTGGAACACCATGCGCTTTCCTCCTGAAAGTGACCCATGTAAAACCAGCCTACTCCTGTCTCGTGTACAACAATCTCATAGGATTCATTCTCCAAGATTCTATAGTAAGGACAAATCAGAAGCTAGATACTTTCTGAATCCACATGCTTCCCTACCTTTTTTCCCTCTCAGAAGTCTTCAGAAACCAACCCTTCAATAAATCAATTGCACAGGAATTCGAATCTAGGGGATTCTGAACAGATAGTAATGTTTAGGATTAAACTGTAATTTATTTGTTTCCGGTCTTTACGTATAAATTAATAGCAGGCTCATATTAGATGTTAAAACAGATGCTTTATAGTTGATCAGTTGAAATAGCTAAAGTCAAAAATACCTTCAAGAGTAGTGGCACACGTCTTTAATCCCAGCACTTGGGAGGCAGAGATAGGTGGATCACTGTGAGTTCAAGACCACCCTGAAACTACATAGTGAATTACAGGTCAGCCTGGGCTAGAGTGAGACCTTACCCCCCTCCCAAAAAATACCTGCAAGAGTAAATACTAGTAATTTTCATTTATTTTAAGACCTAGGCAACATAAATGTCACTGCAAAGTGTAGAAACTGCAGTGGAGAAATGCACCCATGTGTCTTATTAGCTGATGTAAGTCACAGCTAGTGAGAGCAGTGATTGGTACTGAATGTGAAGTCTGCCAAGATGAAAGGATCAAGTGTGTCATTTGGAAACTGCGTTACCTCTAGAGAGAATGTGAAGAAGATTGTCATCGAACACTGCCATATGCTTTGTGGATAGACTGTGTCACCCCAGTGACAGCACATCCTGCAGAGAGAGTCTGAGAAAGTCAGGGTTCAGGTCTCTATCTCTTCAGTCCTCCTGGCATTTTAGGAGCACATTTCAGTTAAATATAATGAAAGAATGAGAGCATCTTGCAGTGCTAGAAACAATGACAAGGTTCTGCCTTATTTCACATTATGATATTTCACATTATCATGAAAGAAAAGGGAATGCATTCAAAGACAGAAAGCTATCGGTATCACGGGAGAATCAGCCTTACCCTCCTCTCAGTCTTACCAGCACACTCATACAGCAGGATGAAAAAGTACTTTGTAAGCTGCAAAACCATATATAATTATGAGGTCCTTAATGATCATTATTATTAATGTTAATAAAAACATTTCCCATGGGTATTCATTATATGATTCAAGCATATACATCAGCATTAATTTAGCAGCAAGTGTTAGTGTCTTAAACTAGCCTAGCATTCAATCACTGGGTAGGTGAGGCTAGCACAGTGTCTGGCAGGAGGCCAGTTGTTAAAACTGACAGTACTGGAAAATGGGCCCATGCCAGTATAAGAGCATGCACTAGCTGGGATGGTGCATTGAGAAGTGCTGGAACTTCAAGCCAAGAGGACTATCCTGACCAATGCCTATTGCTAAGTGGTTCTGAGAAAGCATGCTTTCAAACTTACGCTCACATCAAAACCCTTAAAAAATTGGTGAAAACATATATTTCTGGGCATAATTTCCTGGCAGAAACATAATTTTTCTGATTAAGAAGTTCTAAAGTGAAGCCCCAGTATAGGCATCTTAGCCAGTGGCGGGTGCTGCTGCTCCTTCGGAAGCCGCTCTTCCGGAAAGATAGGGTGACCAACCGCCAATGACAGACAAGTGCGGCAGGCACTGGGTTCTCCTTTTCCTGCTATAGAAGGAGGGAAAGGAAACAGTCCAGCCTTTGATTTCAAGGTCATATTACTTATAAGAGAAACTACTCAAGCAATGTAGGCTGATAAGGACAGGACGTGGTTGGGAAAATGGACTTTTTTCCATTTGGGAAGGAGCAACCTCAGCAAAGTCCGTCAGGACTGTGGACTTCAGAACCTTTCACAGCATATGGCCCTGTTCTTGAAGGGTTGTTGAAGTATACCAGATGTCAAACCCAGCTCAGCAATTTCAGAGGAACTTGGGCTTTGCAAGCCAACCTCCTAGAGACAGTAGAAGTAGGGACACTTTTTCAAGCTCCTCTCCTTCACACCTGTTAGAAGTTCCTTTACACTAGTGATGCATTATGGGCAGCACAGCACGAGATACAACAGGTTTGAACAATCATAATTCTGTGGCCTAGGGTTTAACGCTAACTTGTTCGGATCCAATCTGAAGACATTCAGGGAAATTCCTTACTAGTTTGGCTGGGCAATGAGTTCATATCTTGGACTAAAATCTGTGCCCATTTGTAAGGTGCATGCTTGAGTATGCTTGAGAACCTGAGGTGGGATCTTCATCATCCATTTAAAAAACTGAACACAGCAACACACACCTGTAATCCCCTCAAAAAGTCACCTCAGAAAATAAGATGGAAAACAATTGAGGAAGAAACCACTGCCAACCTCTGGTCTTCACGTACACACACACACATGCATACAAACCCATGTGTGCCCAACATACATATACATGTGCATACCACACATTTGCAAAATATGTATCCATATCCACAAAACCTAATAATAGTACTCTTGAGTAAGCCCCAACTTCTGTGGTTAGGGAGCCAAGGACTATTATAAAAAGGAGTGGGTAGGTAGAGGATATGAGATGAAGAGGAATGACAGTAGTTGTGAATGTGACTAAAGCTAATTCATACCAGAATCCTTCCATATATCTTCAGTGCATATAATGACTTAAAAAAGACGAAAAGTGAAACGAATAAAGGCAGATGCCACTTCTACCCCAATTTCAATGTCTGATGAGGTATAAAAACAAAGCCAATATTAACTGTGGGTGTAGTAGACAGAAACTTGAGCTCAAACGTGAATGTATTGGAAAACCCGTGTAAGGGCAGGAGTGGTTTCTCTGGCCACATATTCATTCCAATATGCCAAGCCATCTCATTCTTCAGCCCTTGTCTTGCCTCTCATTATGCAGCATCTTTTTCTCTTTCCTATCTCCAGGCTGAACAATAATAGGAAAAGTACTGATGGCTCAGTTTAGTCACATGTCTGACTCTGGGACCAATCATACATGATCAGGAAAAAAGCAGCTTGGCATTGGAAATTCTTGGAGATGGAAAAAGGGAGATGAATTATTTAACAATATGGAAGAACCAAGAGCATTACAGAAAAAGCATTCTCCCAAAGGGAAGATAGTGGATCTCAGTGAACCCAGAGAAAGAGAGACAGTGGGATTCCTTCTCAGATGATGTTATGATAGAGTTTGCTTTCTTCCAGAGATAGGAAAGTCATGTGCATGCTCCTGGAAAGCTCCTAACGCCATTCAAAATAAACCCTAAAGTGCCTTCATGCTCAACATCATTATAAAAATACAGCAGAAAAGAAACAGGTAACAGGATGGAAGTACCTAAAAACACCCTTAGAAGCCACAAGATTGATGTCATTATTATGTAAATGGGTGCCTACAAAAGAGTGACTCATTTATGGCATTTAATTGGTGGCAAGTGCCATTGATTTCTGTCTCTTTCTGCTCAGTGTAAAACCCCACCCGGACTCCTTAGCACACCCTGCAAATTTCTGCATAGTTACTGAGCATATTTCCCATTTTCCAGAGCTGCTGTGATTTTGAATCACTTTCAGCTTATACCAGGTTTTCAACATAAGTAAAAGAAATAACATTTAAAATACTGTTAGAGAGTAGCGGCCAACAAATATGTTCAAAACTAATACTAAGGAATCCAGTTTTTAACCTAATGTAGCATATCCTAAATTAATTGTACACATAGTAATATAATTACTTAAATTATAACCTGCCTTAAAACTCCTAGTTCTTATATCTTTGAATGCCCCCAGAGCTGTTGGAGAAAGCTTGATTAAAAAGGAAATAAGAGCAAGGTACACTATCAGTTATTTTCTCATTGCTATGAACAAACATCTGGCCATAGGCAACCTTGGGAAGAAATTTACTTGGAGAGGCATCAGCAGGAGCAAGAATCCAGTCTCACAAAGTCACAGAGGAAGCAAAGAGCAAACAGCAAGTAGGCCTTGGTCATACAACCTCAAAGGTACACTTCCCCTAGAAATTGACCAACTAAAGGTTCTATAACTTCCCAATTACCACCAGCAGCTGAGGACCAAGTATTCAAATACTTGAGCTTTGGGAGCATTTTACAGTCATATCATAACGGACACATATCTGTGTTTAGGCAGAGAACAGAAAAGACATTTAGCATATAAGTAAAACCAGTAAAGGTTAACCTGATGCTAATCTTTGAGTGAAAAACTAAAATTCACCTAAGATCATTTTTCATGTTTCTGGAATTCTTGATTATGAGTATAGGGGTCTCCTCATCCTTCCTAATACTCAATTTTCTTAAAAACTCAAAAGGAATTATTAAAGATTTTAGGGACTCACTTTACAGAGTTAATGGAAAAAAAATTGTTGTCTCGCACTTCAATGGACAGAATGCAGAGGAGAAAAGTCAATAGTTTTTGAAGGTGTTTGAAGTTAAAGGCTCCCATCAATATGTATCTCCACTGGAATTTGGATATCCAGTCTGGTGTGGTGACATATTTGGTAGTGACCAGGGTATAGCTACTATTGAAAGCCATGGGATGAAAAGAAAGGGCTACAGAGTCAGGGTGGACAAAAGTCATGAAAATTGAACCTGGTGTCAAGAAGATGAGAGGCAAATGAAACAGAGAAGGAAATGATAGTAGAGAGTGATATTTAGAATCCCAGTGAAGAAAGTGTTTCAGTTTGTTTGAGTGATAAACTATGTCACTAATGACTTAAGATGAAAATGAAAAACCATTACTTAGGTTTGGCTATGTGTCATGTGGAGGTAATTGCAACAAGTGATATACACATATCATTTTAGCTAGCTGGAATTAGAAGACAATGCAAGAAATGTGTGTGCAAGATACAATATCTGCATGAAGGGTTATGGGAAGATGATGTGTGTGGTCACAGAAGGTATTTGTATGTTTTCCCTAACATAAGAGCTATCAGGGCGCCTTTTTACACCAGTGAATGATCCAGGAATGTAGAGGAAATTTATCATGCATAGAAAAGAGATACAATGCAGGGAATTCAGCCTTGAGGAATAAGACCCATTGCACAAATGATGAGATTGCTCTTAGGTAGGAGTGAAACCATTTCATCTGAGGCATCAGGAGAGGCAGAATAGATACATGAAGGATCATCTACTGCATGTACTGAAGACAGAAAGGTTTTATGTGTTAGAAGTTGCCTTCCTGTTTCACCCAACTCTAGAATGTGTGATCTGACATCAAATATCTGAATATAGAATGAAATATTCACTTATCTGAGACAGTAAATTTTATGCTACTTTGGAGTGGGCTGTTGATGAATCTGACTAATATAGTGTTAGCCATATTCCTTGTGGGCATTACTAAGTTTTATAGGAGAAAAATATAGGAAAAATCAAACTTTGCCAAACATAATTAATTCTTTCCTTGATAATTGATAACACACCTTTAACTCTGATAGTGACTTAGGGAATACATCTATGAACATTAATTATAAATTGAACTGCAGATGTGCAAAGCAATAACTCATATAATCATTGCACACTGAGAGCTCAAGCAGGTGGCGGGAAGAGTGACGACAGCAGGGAGTAGAAGTGTCCATAGAGGGGAAACTAACCAGGTGGCAGGACTTGCTCCCAAAACTGAAAGCAGCACTTGAAAGAGTGTAGTTGAAGGAGTTGAGGAACCATGAGTTTCAATCAGATTTGACCCATACATGCAGGAGGTAATATCCACCTGCTGGAAACACAAGACCAGAAAACACTGTACTTATCATGCAGACTGATCCGATCTCCAGTCCAGTAGGTAAACTGGCTCAGCAGATGTGGAGTACACAAATATTGGGATATCTTTGGAAGGCAAGGTTCCTTGACTAGGCTAGGACTTTCAAAGGACAAAATAAACTGCTCATCATCATGATGTTCCATCAGGAAACTGAGAAACAAACCAAAACCCAGAGAGTTAAGCAACAGGCAGAGAGGTGGGGAGAAGGGCTTCAGCTTAACAAGCCTCTCAGTTTTCTGTGAGTGATTCCAGAACTCAGTCATCTAGCTATGTACGAGGGATCATATTAGTGCAAGAAACAAAAGAACAAAGCTCTGGCTGGCCTTGGGTGGGTCTTAGGCAAGAGGTCATCTTTTTGGGAGGCAGGGGTAGAAAGCACGTTAAAAAAAAAGGAACTGGCATGAAGAGCTATAAAGGAAATAGTTGCAGTCAGATTCGCATTGCTGCCAGAAATCACCTGACCAAGAGGAGCTTGTGGGAACAAAAGGTTTATTTTGGCTTATAGAAACAAGGGGAAACTCCATGATGGCAGGAGAAAATGGTAGCATGAGCAGAGGGTGAACATTACCTCCTGGCCAACAGCAGAAGAGTGTGACAAACACTGGCAAGGGGAAACTGGCTATAACACCCATAAGTGTGCCCATAACAATGCACTGCCTCCAGGAGGCATTAATTCCCAAATCATCAGGTGGGAAACCTAGCATTCATAACACCTAAGTTTATGGGGGACACCTGAATCAAATGACCACAGAAATTATGATGTGTTCCACCGGAATTCCAGCTAAATAGAGTTGTCTCAAGGCTGAGATATGACATACTTTGTCCTATTTGGGAACCATCCCCAAAGTCTGTATTTATGTTCTTCAGTTTGGAAGCTGGGTGGTAGTCACATAAGAATAACAGAAGTGGGTTGATTTATAGTGAAATTCAGGTCACACACACACAAAAAAAAATCAAACAGCTTTTCACTTTAACAAAGGTTTACTTAAATTTCATTGTCTGTGTTTCTCAATCCTATCCATGTCCCAATGGAATTAAATTCTGTGTTATCTCCACAGTAGAAAGCCAGGTTGAACTGAACTTGGATCAAAAGACCGTGGTTGAAAGGAAGCATGTCTCTACATAGACTGTAGGGAAGGAAAGAGAAATATGTAAGAGATTTAATAACTGATTAGTCTGTGTGGAGACCTAGAGAATGGGGAAGGGAGAGAAAATAGGAGAAAGTGAGGTAGAAGACCTGGCTGGGGTAAGAACTCCAGGTAGATGGGTAGGAGTCTGTGTAGTGAGCTTCTGAAGCCAGCTACAGAGTGGAGCAAAAATGAGAAGTCTCCCCAAGGCAGAGCCACTGGGTTGGGGAGCAGAGAAAATATGACATTATCAAACACATGTGACAGAGTTAGGTAAATTTGTAGTAGTGTCAAGGTAAGTTTGATCCAAGACACTTTTTTTATTTGTACTCTTTTTGCTATTACTTTTATATTTTTCATTAGAAACATTAATATGTGAACATACATTAAGTTGGTCATATTACCATTTTATTATCCTCTATGTCCCCTTTACCCCACCTGCATTCATTGAGGGCCATCCTCAATGGGGTTATCTGTAGTTACTGTGTGATCATGAATATACCATTGGTTCCTGTGTGGAGGATAGTCCCTCACAGTAAGACTTTCCACCCTGTGAATCTTACATTCTTCCCCCCCTCCTGCCGTCTTCCACAATGTTCCCTCAGCCTTGTAGAATGTATTAGAAGTTCTCTTCATTGTTGAGCTCTCTGCAACTTCATATCCTCCACTTTGATGAGTTTTGGGTTTTGAGTCTCCTCAGTGTCTACCAACATCTCCATGGAGATAATTCTTTGGCTAGGAGTGAGAGCTGCACTAATATTTAATCTGCCCTTTCTCTGTCATGCTCCCTAGGCCTTGGTAGGTGTGATAGAAATGATTCACCCAGTGCTAGGGACTTGGATTGCCATTTTGATTGGTCTTGGGTCTCCCTGGTATTTGCTATCATCTGTAAAATAGCAAGTTCTCTAATTAAGAATGAGAGCAGCATGGATCAAATGCTACAGAGCACTACATTTTAAGACTTTTTGACAGTCATAATCTTCTCTTTTTAGCCAAAAAACTGTGGAAGCTTTCCATTAGAGCCTATAACTTTCCAAGCCATAGGCTTCTGAGTTGGTTCTCAGTACCAGGTATGAATACCAACCCATGGACCAGGCATCATATTCATTCAGAAAGAGTTAATTATTCCCATAACATTTATTCCCCATATTACACCCTGAAAACCTCTTTCCTGGTTAGCAGATTTTGTAGCTTGAGGAATCCGCTGTTTGTTCATACTATTGATGACCTTTATCCCTCGGCAGCTTGCATTGAACTTTCCAGCACAATAATAGGCAGCCAGCTGGGAAGTGGCTCCCATTTCAATTCCAGATTGATTTCTCAATGTCCTGCAATAACACCCTATGGTATCTTCAACAACAGGGTCTGACCATATAATTCTGGTGGATTACCAAGTGCTTTAGCAATGACCTGAATTTTTTCGGGGACCTCCCTGACTCAGCAGGGTACTTCTGCCCAAATTCTACTCTCTCTCTCTCTCTCTCTCTCTCTCTCTCTCTCGTGTCTTTTTAAGAGAGTTTGAGTTAGTAGGTTTCTATAATACTAATCTATGTCACCTTTAGTTTTATGCATCCTTTCCTATTCTTACCCTCCCTCTCCCCATCTCCCTCTAGACCCTTCCAACCCCTTTATTCTGTCCCTCCACTTGCCTGTGTACTATCTCTTCCTGTAATCCCTCCCTAATTATCTCTCTTCTCTCTAAACCTCATTCAAGCTTCCTGACTTGATATGGGCCTGGGTTACCTCATTTAGTACAATTTCTTCCAGGTCTATCCATTTTCCTGTGATTTTTGTAATTTTATTTTCTTTACCTCTGAGAAGAGTTCTGTTGTATATATGTGATACATTATCATATCCTTTCATCAGTTGATGTTTCCATTCCCTGGCTATTGTGAATAGAGCAAAAACAAGCATGATTGCGGAAGTGTCTCTCTAGTTGAAGGATCTTTAGGGTATATACCCCAGGGTGCAATAGCTGAGTCAAATGGTAGGTGTATTTTTAGATTTTTTTTTTTTTTAGAAACTTCCATAGTGATTTCTGTAATTGCTTTACAAGTTTACATTCCCACCAACAGTGGGTGATGGTTCCTCTTTCCCCACAGTGTTGCTAGCATTTTTGTCAGTCAATTTTTGTGTGATAGACATCCAGACAATAGTGAGGTGAAATCTCAAAGTATTTTTAACTTGCATTTCTGTGATGAAAAAATATGTTGAATATTTTTGATGTTTCTTAGCCATTTCCACTTTCTCTTCAAGAACTCTCAGTTCAGTTCCCTGCTCCATTTTTCAATATTTTGTTTATTTGTTTGAGACGGGTGAGGGAGGGATCATAGGCATGCCAGGGCCCCTGTCACTGGTGTGCCCACACAGAATTGAACCTGGGCAGTAAGGCTTTGCAAGCAAGTGCTTTTAACCACTGAATCCCTTCAGCCCCTCTGCCCCATTTTTTTTTAAAAAAAATTATTGACCACTTCCATAATTACAGACAATAAAGCATGAAAACTCCTTGCCCCTCTCACTTTCCCCTTTGCAACTTCACTCTCCATCATATCTCTTCCCCCCTCAATTAATCTCTCTTTTATTTTGATGTTGTCATCTTTTCCTCCTATTATGATGGTCTTGTGTAGGTGGTGCCAGGAACTGTGAGGTCATTGGTATCCAGGCTCTTTTGTGTCTGAAGAGTGCATTGTAAGGCGTCCTACCCTTCCTTTGGCTCTTATGTTCTTTCTTCCACCTCTTCTGTAATGGACCCTCAGCCTTTGAAGGTGTGATAAAGATGTTTCAGTGCTAAGCATTTATCTGTCACTTCTCCTCCATCCATGGTGCCTTTGAGTCATCCCAAGGTCACCGCCATCTGAAAAGAGAAGTTTCTCTTATCAAAAGTAAGAGTAGCATTAATATATGGGTATGAATATTAAGAGAAGTGCTTGCTGGACAGTTTGGTGTGCATAATATATGCATTTAGCCAGACACCAGCAGGCATTACAGCCCTAGGGTTATGACCACCCCCATTATAGGTTTTCAGTATCAGGCATATATTCCCTCTTATGGAGCAGGCTTACAGTCCAACTAGACAGCAGTAGGTTTGGCCCATAACAGACATGCCACAGCTGCACCTATTGGCTCATGTAGCCCAACTGGCCATACTTAAGGCTTTCAGTGTCCACTGTTGTTTATTTCTACTGATGACTTCTCTCTCACATAGAGAGCTGCATGAAGCATAGCTTTTTCCAGCTTTCTTTCAGCTAGTCCACAGGGAGGAGGTTTTCAACTCAGCTCCAACAAGATTTCTCAGTGACTTTGCAGCCCGAACAATCTTCACCAGTCTTCAGCAATAGGGTCTGACCAGATATTCTTGGTGGGACCTGCCCATTTTTTCACTGGGTTGATTGATTTTTTTATTGTTACCACATTATATTTTTGTTTATTAAAGTAAAACATAATAGACATGTAATTTGCAACAAATCATTACAATCCAATTTGTTAATCATCTAGCCTACTTAGAAACTTATCAGATGTTACATAAAATAATGTAGTCCTCACAGAAAACTTGGATTAGCGTTTGATCATGTTAAGTAACACAAAGTAAATTCCCATCAAAACAACCAGACTAATTATGAAACAGTTAATTAAATCCTCTTAAAATTTTAGACTGCCATTTACAAGCTCAAGTACCCTATTCCATATGCCTGATTGAAGACATTTTTCGTCTTAACAAGCAAAATCTTTCCAAATTATGAGAAAAATCTTTAAAGTTAAATAAATTAATCTTACAAAAGTAGCAAATTAAAAGTTCTCCAAAGCATTCCAACACTGATTACAAATTTATTGCTATGTATTTCAACAAAAATGGCAACTGAATATTTAAAATTGGAACCAAAAGACTGATGTTTCATGTTCCACTTGGATCCATTTTATTCAAAGTGGAGTCATGGAATTAGGCAATCAAGGCATCCATGGAAGAAGTTTAGCAATGTGGAATCTTGGACTATCCCCAGAAACACTGGATCAAATCTACAGCCTGGTGTAAGAGAGTGCTGCAAGGAACTACGTTCCTTCCCCATTTCAGCAACAAAATACCCAACCAAAGCAACTGAAGGAAGAAAAGTTTTATTTCAGCTTATAGCTCAAGGTTAGCGTCTACCTTAGTGGAGGAGGCAGGGCATCAGGAGCAGGAGACAGCTGGTCCTGCTGCATCTGCAGTCAGAAAGCAGAGTGCAAAGGACGCCCAGACTCAGCTTGCTTTCTCCTCTTCATTCAGTCTGGACCCCAGGCCATGGAATGGTGCCACCTACATTTAGGGTAAGTCTTCTGACCTCATTTAGCCTAATCTAAAAAATCCCTCATACAGGGCTGGAGAGATGGCTTAGTGGTTAAGCCCTTGCCTGCAAAGTTAAAGGATCCAAATACGATTCCTCAGGACCCACATTAGACAGATGCACAAAGTGACACATACATGTGAAGTTTGTCTGGAGTAGCAGGAGGCTCTGGCATACCCAATCTCTCTCTCTCTCCCTCTCTCATGAGTGAATAAAATAATAAAATGAGTGTTTAAAAATCCCTCACACGTAAACTCATAGATTTTCCATGGTGATTCTCAATCACATCAAGTTAACAGAATGGACCAGGGATATTTCCTTCAGTTTCCGGGCTGGTGCTGGTGGCAAGGTCACATGGATCATGCTTTCACCTTTTATGCTTCCTTTCTTTCTAGTCACATTGATTCAGAAAAATAGACTTCTGTCTTCAAGCTTACTAAAGTTTTCCAACTAAATGGAACAGAATTCTTTGTGATACTTTAAAAGAACCAAGGAGGGCTGGAGGGATGTCTTAGCAGTTAAGGCGCTTGCCTGTGAAGCCCAAGAACTGAGGTTTGATTCCCCAGAACCCATGTAGGCCTACAGTTGCAGTGGCTAGAGGCCCTGGTACATCCATTCTCTCTCTCTTTCTCTCTCTCTGTCTCTCTCTCATAAATAAAAATAAAATATTCTTTAAATGAACCAAAGAGCGCTAGTGAAGGAAATGTGATATATTCCAAAGACCAACAGGAAAAGAAGAATGAAGAACTGGATCTCTCATTGATGGAAGCTACTGCCTGCATCAGCTGCATAGTCTTGAATTATGGTAAAGATGCAAAGAATAAAAAGATAAAAACAAGGCAAACTGTGAATAATGCATAAATATGTACTTTGGTGCTTCAGCAAGGCCCCTCACCCACGCCTAGCTGGTTAGAGTGAAAAGAGGAATGATATCACATGTGTAAACACATAACCACATAAGAAGCTTGGGTGCCAATAGGACAGAAGATTAGCCTTGGCAAGTGAAGCCCAGCCACTCTGCCTCCAACAGGAATGGAAACATAGAAATAGGTTGTATGTTTGAAAGTGAATAGTTTAAAATAAATATATCCATTATTATGAATTTCTAACATGGTTACTCCTAAATGTAAAATAGTTTTCAGGTGCCCAAAGGAGGCAAGCACTGCTGAGGAGGGAAATCTCTCATAATTGATACCACTTGGAATAACTTTCTAGCCTGTTGCCAGTGAAGAGGATTAATTAGTTGATGGTAACTATCAAGGGTTGGGGAAAGAAAGGAGGTGAAAGAGACAGAATGAATTTGATTATTGGGCTGGAGAATATTTTTTTCTATATAGTTGTAGGCAAAAAAAATTCAGAGTAATTGATTTGCCATTAGAATTTCACAAAAATAGACTGTGAGACTATGACTCTCATAGCGTATTTTCTGTCACTCGGAGAATTTCCACCAGCAAAGGTTGCTTCATTCTCTAGACATTGTGTGTCATATCACTGGCCTGCTGATGGAATGGCTGCTCTGTTCAGAAGGGAATTATTGCTTGCTCTTAATTTATAGGTTAGAGAATGTTCTAGAGATAAAACTGAAAAATTAATTTCAGGCTGTCCTGGAGGTGCTGCTTAGGTTGGGTGTTTTGCCTCCCTCTGGGACAAACCCTATTAAAGTTGACAAAAATGGCAAAGACTCTCTAGCCAGTCACAATATCAATGTGTGTAAAACACACCTTGTCTGGATAATGAGAGTTGTGAGAACCCATTTTAATTTTATTAACAATAATTGCCATATCTGTATTGCTTCAGTTTACAAGGCATTTTCTCGTGCTTAATTAAATTTAGAAATCCTAATAATAAATTAACAAAGTAGTATGTTGAATTCCTATTGCTGTTATAAAAATTACAGCAATCTTAGCAGTTTAAGACAACACAAATTCACCTTGCATGTCAAAAATAGGTGACAGTAAGCCAACATGAAGGTGCTGGCATGCTGCACTCCATCTGGAAGCTGAGAGAAGAGCCTGCACCTGCAGCTTTTCCAGCTTCTACAGAAGGCTGCATTTGGGGTCGTGGCCCTTTCCTCCTTCACAGCAAGCAGGTAAGCTCAGGGAAGTCTTTCTCATGTGCCACCCTGGCTCTGTTTCTGCCCCCACATCTCCATCTTTCTTTCTTCACTTATAAGGACTTTCTGATAATATTGCTTATCCTCCCAGGTAATTCAGGGTGATCTTCACATTTCATGATTCTAAATCATGTGAGCTAGCACGTTCCCAGGTCCCAGAGATTAAGCCATAGGTGTCTATAGATGTAGAGATCCTGCCTATCACAGGAAACAATATTTTAAATGGATGATAATAGTGAGAGTAGATTATTTTACAGGCTAGGGATGTAACTCACTGGTAGACAGCATGCTTAACACAGAAGAGGACCTGGGTTCAAGTCCCTCCCATACAGATTATTTTGCATAAGAGGAAAACAGGATTAAACGAAGATTATTTAGCTACAATCCACCAGTAGTGAAAGAGATTCAGAGAAAGCTAGCTTCTGTTAGGCAGGTTTAGTTACAGACAGGAGCCCAAAGACAGAACCAGAATATGGAACCCTGCCTTGGCAGGAATGAAACTTGTGTCTGATCCAGTTTCATCCATGATAGCTTCAGGATCATTTTGGCCTCCAAGTCTACCATGCTACCTCGATGAGCTGGCCTTTGGAATCAATCCTTAGAATCTGCAAACCAACTGAATCTTTCTTTAACATACCTGAGTCTGATGAAAGAAAACATTTGCCCTTGCTGAACTCTGCCCCTCTCTCTGCTCTGCCTAGACAAATCAGTCTGCCTTGCCTCTACCCAGCATGACTAGGAAAAAGCAATGTTTTCGGCAAATCTACCTCTTTAAAAATTATTATTATTTATTTATTTGAAAGAGAGAGGATGAAAGCACCAGGACCTCCAGCTGCTACAAACGAACTCCAGATGCTTGCACCACCTTGTGCATCTGGCTTACGTGAGTCCTGGAGAATTGACCCTGGGTCCTTTGGTTTTCCAGGCAAGTGTCTTAAATGCTAAGCCATCTCTTCAGCCCAAATCTACCTTTTTTACTTTTACCAAAATTATTGTTTTGTAATTTCATATACCTTTATCAGCTTTTTCTTGCAAAGTTGCTGATTTTTATTTATTTATTTAATTTAATATTTTGTTTATTTATTTGAGAGAGAGAGAGGAAGAGACAGATAGAGAGAGAGAAAGGGCATGCCAGGGTCTCTAGCCACAGCAAACAAACTCCAGACGCATTTGCCCTCCTGTTCATCTGGCTTATGTGGGTCCTGGAGAATCAAACCAGAGTCCTTAGGCTTTGCAGGCAAACGCCTTAACCACTAAGCCTCTTCCTCAGCCCTGATTTATTTATTTATTTTTATTTTTGTTTTTGTTATTGTTGTTTGTTTGTTTTTTGAGGTAGGGTCTCAATCTAGCTCAGGCTGACCTGGAATTCACTATGTAGTCTCAGAGTAGCCTTGAATTCACAGCAATCCTCCTACCTCTGCCTCCCAAGTGCTGAGAGTAAAGGTGTCCATCATGATGCCCAGCCTTTTTTAAAAAAAATTACTTATGTGCACAGTGTGTATACAGCCATGTTGGTACCATTGTTAGTCTCCTCACTGCCCTCCCCCTCCAAATCTACATTTTAAGAGAGTCATAGACTAACCCCCACTTGTTCAAACCAACATGACTCTTTCTGTCTTTTCCTGGAGGTAGAATGACATGTTCAAAAATTTTTTAGACTGCTTTCGAAATGCTTGCTGCTGGGCTGATTGTTATCAACATCTACCTTACCATCAGATAACTAATTTATTAAAGAGCCTATTCACAGGTTTTCATTTAAAAAATTAAAAAAGAGGCTGGAGAGATGGTTTAGAGGTTAAGTTGCTTGCCTGCAAAGCCTAAGGACCTATGTGCACAAGGTGACATACATGCACATGCATCTGGAGTTCAATCCAGTGGCTGGAGGTCCTGGCATGCCAATTCTCTCTCCCATTCACTCTCTGTCTCATAAAAAGTGAAAAAGAGATGTGAGTTCTCATAGACACTACTTAAATTTTAGTGTTTTCATATTTTAAAACAACCACTAAAATCAGTAAGAGGGAAAATAAAGTATTTCACAGTACAGGATATAAAATATACAAAAGAGTCAGAGAATGCCTATTAGAAATTTGAGAAGCAAAATCAGCAATCAGAAAAATGCTGAATTCCAAAGACTACTATTGTTGCTATGGGAGATAGTCTCCTATCTTGGACTTGGGGCTCTCTCTTCCATCAGCACTCAGAGGAGTGGAAGCTATGTATGCATTAGTTTGAAATATATATGACCTTAAACAGTACCTACAGTCGAAAGGAGCAAGGATATCAACAAAATCTAGGGCAAGTATAAATAATAATTATAATGAAGACCCTTTGTGAAAGGTACTTAAAAACAAATGAGATTAAATAATAGCTAGGACCCACTTCCCTGTATCCCAGAGGTCCTCTGCTGCATCTTTCAATGGTGTGCACAGCATCTGTCAATGTCTGCAGGACCTCCCTGTCTCCCATAGCCCCCCCCCCCCCCACTGTGTGTGTTGGTGGCATGCACACCATCTGTCTGTGGGTGGCCAATGCACCTTCTCTCTCTCCCAGAGGACCCTGCCACACTGCATCCATCCGGGACCCAGGTGCACTGCATCTGCAGATGGTGCATGTGCCTGCCCTATTCTCTGTGTCTGCATGCAGATCCCTGTCTCCTGGAGGCCCCTGCGTCTGTTGGTGACCTGGGGCACTGCATCTATCCATAGTCCATGTGCCTTCCCAGTCTCTTGGAAGCCCTGCCCCACTGTATCCAGCCCACACCTGGCTCCTGCAGGATGCACTGACTGAGTCCAAAGCACATCCATGCTTCCACCTTCTGCCACACTCCAATGTCTTGCATCCTTGGTGGGCTGACCTGAAGGCTGCCTCTGCTGCCCTGATCCAGCTCTCTTAACACCTTGTGTTGCCTAAAGCAACCCTTGTGTGCGCCTCTTGGCCAGTGCCCCACATTGCCCACACCAGCCAACTCCTGGATCCAACCTGGGCTGTGGAACCCAGAAATCCCCATCATCTCTCCAGTACTCCACCTCACTCCCAGGAACTACTTGTGGCATCACATCAGACCCAGAAGGGGAACACATAAAAATCAGGCAATCCCCTGCCAAGGGAGAGACAGTGAGTCCTCCATAACCTGCCCATCTGGGTTCAGTCAGAGAGCAAGCGCAAGTGCTATGGCCCCAGAGCAACAGGCAAGACACTGTTGAGACTAGATCAAAGGGATCCTTGAACTCCAACCCCACTTTTGGTATTAAGCACCAGCCCACAGCTGCTGGTTCACTTATGCCCTTCACAACCTGGACATCTCAAAATATAAAGCTATCATTAGCCTACTCTATTCAAACATTAAACAGAACATTCACTGAAGAGACTACAAGGGAAAAATTCTTGCTTTCTCCTTAATTAAATAAGATTCCCACACTATGATGGGCAGACCACAATGCAAAAGAAACGATGTGAAGCATCAAACAAAGGTGGCTCCAACAAGGTTGCCTACTACCACAAAGGAAGTCTCCAATGAACACATATAGGAGACAACAGGAATAGAACCCCCAAATGAAGACATAAGATATGTGTCCCTGACGAAATGAATGGCAGAACTGGCAGCAAATCAACAAAATGAACAAACAACAACAACAACAACAAAAACAATTGCATAAACAAAATCCACACAGCTGTTTTCATTAGGTTGACCTAATAGACAAAAAGCAGAGAGACCCCAAAAGAGAGTTAAGTGAACTGTAAGTGAGCCAAAAAATCAAGGATCTCAATAATACCTGCTTAAGTTTAATGAAGACAAAAGCAAATGCAAGAATGACTTCCAAGAGGCATTATGAAAATCAAAACATGACCTGAACAACTGTCAGACATAGGCAGGGCCCTGGGTTAAAGCAAACCTAAGCTGTCTGACACTAAGATCCCGGGCTAGGGAGAGGTTGCAGCAGACCGAACCACCACTGGTCATATCTCGGGGCCAGAGCAGCAGGGGAGCTCATCCCCCCATTTTCAGGGGTTGCAGTGAGTCAGGATCCTCCTTCCATTCTTGGGGGTCACAGTGAGCCTGGATCCCTGGACAAAATCTCAGATCCTGAGATCAGCAGGAAGCAAGGCCACTCTCTCTCCAAGCACGGGATACCTGGACATTCAGATAAGACTTGAGCTTTGCCCATAACCCTGTGGCCTTTGGCCAGTTGCCTAGGAAACTTCTTATCAGCCAGAATCCTTCACACAGCCTTGCGACCCTCTGTAGATCACCAGACTCTCTCCCTACATGCTGGAATGAATGCCCCTAGTCATAGGCTAGCAAACTTTAGACCCACCAATCCCCTTAGGATCCTCTTCCAGCCTTCAACTGGTTATAAATCCATTTCCCTAACAATAGAACTAGAGATGTTCACCAAAAATATCTCCTGAAAGTCTTTACTTTCGTGTGCTAACCATCACGGTTGCCTGGGATGTCTTGGGGAACCATGGCAGGCCCAAGGACCCAGGAACCCACAAACAACAAAGTGATGGATACTATACAGAATAAGACAACATAAAATACAAACCAAAATGAACTAGTGAAAACCTCTCTAGAAACCCTCAAAAACAGAGATAATCATATAAAGGACTAAACCTCAGAGCTGGAAAACAAAACAGAAGAAACAGTTTGGGAGTCCAAAAACTTTAATAAGTTCAAGAAAAGAAAAAACCAGATATGAGGGAACTGTGGAATATCCTAAAACGTCCTAACATTTGCATAATGGGTATACCAGAAAGGGAAGAACTTTAGACCAAAGGCAACAAAATTATTGAATAAAAACTTCCACCTTCTCAAAAGAGAGTCCTATGAAGATACAAGAAGCACATGGATCTTCAAACAGACTGGAACGAAGAGAAACACTACAAAGCACATCGTTATTAAAACTCTAAACAGTGAAAACAGAGAGTGTGAAAAGGTAATTCCATAAAAATTACATCAGATATTATGGCTTCCAACCCAAGATAATGCACCCAGAGAAAGTATCCCTTTTAATAGATGGTGAAAGAAAACCTTTCCATGATAAAAGCCAGCTCTACGATTATATGGACACAAAGCTAAATCTACAGAGACTACTTCAGGGAATTCTCCACACAGAAGAGCCAAACAACCAATCTCAAAAGCCTGCAAGAAGAAGATCACAATAACCAAAACTAGAGCAGACTCAAATAAGTACAAAGTTATCTTTGTCCTCATTTTCTTAGTGGGCACTGACCTGTAACTCCCAGTACCAGCATGGGGCTATCATCCACAATGAGCTTTTGATCAGAGAGAACTACAAGGTTTCCTAAAAGACAGACAGATTTCTGTCAGAGTACTTGATGACTCACCAAAGGCTAGTGGTAAGACCCTACTGCTGAAGACACCTTATGTGGTTGACATGCAAAATAGAATGGCATGGCTGGAAGTTGGAAGACAGTCAGTCCCCAGACAGTCAGCGCGTCTAGTGCCAGAAGGTGCTACATGGGACACTGGGGGAAAATGACCAATATCTGTCCAAGCAACTCATGGTCTAACCTACTTAGCAGCAAATAACTGTTGTGATGACCGCACAAGTGCAATAGTGGCACACAGCCATGGTGGGGAACCAACTGCTCTTAATTTGGCTAACTGATCTCAGTGGTAGGGGACCCATAGCTGGAGCTGGGAAACAAGTCAGAACCATATCCAAACATAAGCCCACTCACCAACATCAAGCTACCATCAATCATGGGCTACAAGAGGGCCTATACCTATTAAATTCTCTATACAAAAGTAAGGGTTACCTCATTTGTCCTGGTGCTAACTTACTCTCCGTTGGAGAATCTGCTTCTCTTTTTCAGATAGATGTAGATCCTAAGGAGAGAGCCACCCCATCATACCTCAAAAGGGCCCCGGCTGAAACTAAGAAATATTGGCAAAACTAACAAGGGTGCTGTTTTCCTGATGAACAAGATACCAGCAGAAGGGGGAAGGAAATCAACACAAAGAAAAATCAACTCCTACCAAATCAGAGAGCCAGAGCCTCTGAGGCCCCCAACACCTCATCACTGAAGCAGACCACAAATGAACCCAACATGGCTCAGGGAAATTTTGGGGAAGAGGGGGCGGAAAGAATGTCAGAGCCACATGTTGGGTCATGATATGCAGAGACATTTATTTATCTTACCCATAACTGTGGGCTAACTCCAAAATGCATGGCCCATACACCTCAACAAGGAGGGGCCAAGGGGAGGGGGTAGGTCACGGATGAGCCCAATAATGGTACCAAACTGACTGTATTTGCTGAATACAAAACTAACTAATAAAGAAAAAAAGAAAAGAAAAAAAAACAGTCCAAGAAAACAACAAACGCATAAAACACTTCAACATGACAGGGACTAAAACAAGCTTCACAGTTATAACCTTAAACATGAATGCTCTTATCTCACCCATCAAAAGTCACAAGTTTAAAGTGTGGATCAGAAAAATGGACCCTTCAATTTTCAATCTTCAAGAAACCCATGTCACCACTAAAGACAGACACTACTAAAGACATAAACAAGCAGTTGTTGTTATATTACTATCTGGTAAAATAGACTTCAAATCAAAAGTAATCAAAAAGGACAAAGAAAGCCACTTCTTGCTCATCAAGGGAATGATTCAATAAGAGGACATCACAATAATAAGTCTATATACACAAGACACACATACACCACACTTTATTAAACAAAACCTACTTGACAACAAAACAGAAATAAATACCAACATCATCATGAAGTTGGGGATTTCAGTATTCCACTATCATCAATAGACAGATCACCCAAACAGAAAACCAACAGGGAAGTAAGGGAGCTCAATAATACCACAGATCAACTAGACCTAACAAACATCTACAGAAAATTCCACCCAAACTTTACAGAATGCACATTCTTCTTAGTAGTTTATGGAACCTTCTTCAAAATAGGTCATATATTATGCCATAAAGTATGCATCCACACCTTGAGGAAAATTGATGAAACTGCATCATATCAGATCACAATGCTGTAAAGCTAGAAATTAGCAACAAGTGATGCTTCAGGGATTCCAGCCACTCCTGGAGGCTCAATGACACATTCTTAAACAATAAATGGGTAGTCAAGGAAATTTTTTAAAAACCTGTAAAATTTGTAGAATTTAATGACAATGAGAACAAAACTTATGGAAAGTAATGAAGGAAGACCTAAGGGGGAAATTCATAGCAATAAATGCCTTCATAGAAAAGACAGAGAGAACTTAAATTAATAATGTCATCATCTACATAAAAGCATTAGTAAAACAAGAAGAATCAAATCCAAAGAGTTCCAGATGGAAAGAAACAATCAAAATTAGAGGAGAAATTGAATGATTTGGAAACTAGGAAAATGAGTAAGAAAACTGATGAAAGAAGAGCTGGTTCTTTGAAAACATAGAAAAGATCGATAAACTCTTGGCCAATTTGATCAAGCATAAAAAAGAGAAGTCTCAAATTTACAAAATCAGAAGTGAAAAAGGAGAGGTCACAACATACATGAATGAAATTGTAAGAATCATCAGGGCATACTTCCAAAATCTCTACTCCAAAAAATTGGATAATGAGGAAGAAATTAATGAATTCCTAGCCACATGCCACCTACAAAAACTAAACTCAGAGCAGATAATGTCTAAACATACCTATGATATCAATAGAGATTAAAAAGATAACCAAAAACCTCCCCAAAAAGAAAAGTCCAGGACTGGATGGCTTCTCAGCTAAATTCTATCAAACCTTAATTAAAGAACTGAAACCAAATTTTTGCAAACTGTTTTATATAATTGGAGAACAGGGAATCCTCCGCAACTCCATTTATGAAGCTAGTATCACCCTAGTACTAAAACCATACAGAGATGCAATAAGAAAAGAAAATTATAGGCCTATGTCCCTGAAGAATTTAGATGCAAAGATCCTGAACAAAATCCTCACAAACAGCCAGGCAGCCTTTAATCCCAGCACTTAGGAGGCAGAGGTAAGAAGATCACCATGAGATTGAGGCCACCCTGAGACTACATACTGAAATCCAGGTGAGCCTGAGCTATAGTGAAACCCTACCTCAAAAACAACAACAACAACAACAAAATCCTCACAGACAAACATACCATAATCAGAGCCAATAGATTACCCAAAAATGGAAGAAAATTTTTGCCACCTATACCACTGATAGAGGTGCAATATCTAGAATCAACAAATCAACAAAGAACTCAAAAACAATAAAAAAATCAAACAACCCACTTAAAAATGGAGCATAGAACTGAATAGGGAGTTCTCAGAGGAAGAAATACAAGTGACTAACACACGCTTAAGGAAATGTACAACATCAAGAAAATGCAAATTAAAACAACTATGAGATTTTACCTTACTCAGGGGGTAATCTTTAAAAAATCAAATGACAACAAATGTTGGTGAGGATGTGGGGAAAGAGAACCCTCATTCACTGTTGGTGGGAATGTGAATTTATATAGCCACTATGGAAATAAATATGGCGATTCCTGAAAAGGATGAATATAGAGCTGCCAACAGACCCAGTTATTGCCTTACTGGGCATTTATTTACCTAAATGCCCCGTGCTTCTTCAAAGAGATATTTGCTCAACTATGTTTTTAAAAGAACTGGAATTAACCCAGGGTCCCATCATTTGGCTAATGGATAACAAAGTTGTGGTACCATCTACACAATGGCATTCTACTCAGCAGTAAGAGAAAAATGACACAATGAAATCTTTAGCAAAATGGACAGACTTGGAACAGGTCATGTTCAGTGAACTCATACAATCACAGAAAGACAATCACTGCATAGTCTTACTCATCTGCATTTCCTAAACTGGATGAGCTCAAGTTGCTGACATACCTGATATGCAACTCATAGCCCAGACAATAAGGATGGAAAGGTTTAGGGGTAGTGGAAGGGAGGATAGAGGGAAAAACACAAAACTAAACCCAAAATGAACTAGTACCATATAAACCTTTATCCTTGAAGATAAAGTAAAAAAAGACTGAACCCTCAACTGTCGGGAGGGTGGGGGAGGCACCTGATAAAAAGGACCAGGGAGAGGGTGGGATGAAGCCTAACCTTAATAAATTTATTGGCTCTGGCCTTTAAATACCAGAACCAGAAAGTAGTTGCTAACCACAGTGAGCTGTTGTTCAGAGAGTCCTACAAGGTCCCCAAACCATGACAGGCTTCTGTCAAAGCACTCAATTACCCATCTGAAGTAAAAGGTGAGACCCTATTGCTGAAGACACCATATACTGCTGGCCCAGAACACAGAGAGACCTTGTTGGAATCCAGAAGAGAACCAGACCCCAGACAGCCTATCTAGTGCTGGAAAGTGCTACCAACAATGGCCTGAGCACCCAGAGATCTAAGCTACTCAGAAGCAAACACCTTGACAAGATGTACACACCTGTGCAATAGTGGCACACAGCTTTGGTGAGTAACCAATAGCTTTCTAATTTGCTAAGAGATCCCCTCAGTGGAAAGAAACCCATATGTGGAATTGGGAACCAGGTCAGAATCCTAAGGAAACTACAATTATGTTCTCTTGTATCAAGCTGCCACTAGTCTGGCTAAAAGAGGGGCTACATCCATCAAATTTGCCCCAAAATTAATAACACTTATCCCACATAACCTATGCTGACTTCACTTTCCATTGGAGAATCTATTATTCTTTTTCAGAGATAGTGAGACCTGAGGAGATAAACTACCCCCTTGAACTTCAGTCAAGCCCCAGTTAAAACCACAGAGGAATTGGGGAGATGAGCAAGAATGCAGCGCCTGACAAGCAGCACCAGGGTAAAGGAGACAGATGCTGAGGACACTCAATACATACAAAAGCAGAGATCCAGAGGCTTCAAAGAGCTCATCCATGAAGTATATTTAAAACATACCCACCAAGGCTCAGGGAATTTTGTAAAAAGATGGCAGAAAGATTGTAAGAGCCACAAGTGGGGACATTATGCCCAGAGGTATTGCCTCCCCCACCCCAACAACTGACTGTTGCTGCCACCATGCACAACCCACAACCCACATGGGGAACACATGCAACCCCACTGAGAAGGGTCCCAGTGGAATGGCGGCAGGAACAATGGAAAGGATGGTACCAACACATTATGTATCTATAGTAAGTATGTCTGTAATAACAAAAAAATTAAGTACATTTTTAGTAACATATGGAGTTCACCCAAAGATTTTCTCACAGGTTTTCCATACATTCCATGGAAGCATATGAGGGATCAACTTTTATGGGAGAAAAAAAAAAGTGCTTATTATTTAGATGGGCATAGTGAGACAAATGCTGAGATAGAGGAGAATTTGTTAGCAATGTCTAGTGGCAAGCCCTCTTACAAAGAGTGGAGACACATATATACCTTTGAATACCTTGCAAAAAGTAGTCCATACAATTAGACATTTCCTAAGAAGACGTTACAAAACAATTTCATCCACACACTGAATTTTACTTACAGATATTGATGTTAGTTCAAAACATCAGGTGAGATTTGCTTCAGCTATCATTAAGGAAAGCAAATAAAAGTCCACAGTTCCACACAGTTCCACACCTAAACAGATTACAAAGAAGATACTCAAGCAAGAATATTTTATATGTTTTCCATGTAGAAACTGTGTATGATAGTACTTCATATATTTTAATCTAAATAATATTTTATATTAAAAAAACACAGAAAAGTGGTGGGTCAAATAGAGTACACAGTACTGGATTTTCTGGGTTTTACTTCTCTTATATAAATAAATACTTGCAAGACTGAGATAAACACAAACTAAAATCTTCAAAAGTGCTGGAAACTAACAGCTTCCCTAATGGCTTCCCTTTCCCTAACAGGACGATCCATTTACTACCATAGCGTGTTCTCCATCAGTATAATAATCCTGTTAGACTGTCTCCACCCTGACATGTTTATTATATAGAACATAGATATAACAGGCTGTTAAATGACAGAAACCCCTAACATTTGATCATTAGGAAAAGACCTACTGAATGATAAGAAAGTAATTGAGCATGCATGTCTACCTTTAGGGTTTTTAAGTAAAAGATCTTTTAACAGTTGATATCTTAAAGCACAAGCAAAATCAGCATATTTTATATTACTATTTGCAGAAGACACCAAGAAGTCAGTTTGTTTAGAGTTCATATCAACTTTGGTATATAACAAATACTTACGTGGAACTTAAACAGTCAAAGTACAACATGAGTGCATAATTTGTCAAAACTAGCCATCGAACCCCATCACTAACCTTGAATCCCTTTTTAATGTTTGTAATGAAAGTAGAGACCCTGGGCTGGGATTCCATGACGCTATTCAGGAGGAATACCAACATCTCTGTAAAAATGTTAGCTCTTGGGCTGGAGAGATGGCCTTAGCGGTTAAGCGCTTGCCTGTGAAGCCTAAGGACCCCGGTTCAAGGCTCTACTCCCCAGGACCCACGTTAGCCAGATGCACAAGGGGGCGCACGCGTCTGGAGTTCGTTTGCAGTGGCTGGAGGCCCTGGCACGCCCATTCTCTCTCCCTCTCTCTATCTGCCTCTTTCTCTCTCTGTCTGTCACTCTCAAATAAATAAATAAATAAATAAATAACAAAAAAAAATTAAAAAAAAAACGTTAGCTCTTGTCTTCAGCAGAATAGAGTGAACCATTGATATTGGAGTGCAGACTGTAGAAAGGAGAACCACCTCTCCTGAAATAACAAGTGTTCTTTTGACATACATCACTTGAAAAAGAAAGTATTGATGCTTACATAGAACATAAGAATTCTTACATGTTATAGTATACTCAACTCCTTTCCTACATATAAAAGAGTTTTGCAGTTCAAGAGACAAGTTACAAAGATGATGAAAATTTGTAATTCATGTTTTCAAGGCATTGTTTTACCAGTGATTTAATTTACATTGGAAAAGATAAAACTTAGAAATATTCCTGCTCTTTGAAATAAGATCCATCAAACTGTTTTCTATACTTTTAACTCTAGGAGGGGAAAAATTGACACATTAACCATTTTTCTAATAGTTTCATGTATCCTATACTAGAATAAACTATTTCATCACGTGGAAAGTTGCCATTTCAGCAATATCCAAATATGCCGGCCTGCAGCACACAAATAGAAAATACAGAATGGATGATGGGATGCATGAAGTTTTGTCATTATATGCAAAAATGGAGAAGGCAAGTAAAGTGCATAACAAAAGACAACTGTTACTTTGGGGAAGTTGAATAATTATTCTGTTTTTAATATTCTCATCTCTAAATTGAAAGGTAGACACTTACATCTCAGGAGTGTTATTAGGTTTAAGTGAGATAGGTTTACCTCCCATGCCTGGAACACAGGAGTGCCTAATGAGTATAAAATATATGCATGTCTATCAGCAAGGTAATAACACATCTGGTGGTAAACATCATAATGCTGTCCAGTCATCAGGTGCTCTACAGAAAAGAAAATTCTATTGCATATGCCTTTTTTATTTTAATTAGGGTCATGATGGTTTCTATTTATTCTTTCTGGTAGACAATATTCTGGTAGTCATCCCACAACTAAATTAAACAAGCTTCCTAGATATAGTTGACCTTGGGATCTTCCATAGATTATATAATTATCCTCTTTCTGGGTTTATATTCTATGGTTACAATTCCTGAGGCTGGGAAATTTATCCTGGAAATGCATACACAGTTGCTATTGTGGAGGCTGGAATTTTTAAATTGGGTAGCTATATATAGGCAGAGCTGAGTGCTGTATCCAAATAGAGCAGAAAAGAAGAAGGGCTGGTGTGGAAACACAAAAGGGACCTTTGCATCTGATAATTGTGAATAGCAGAGGAGCAGAGCTGAAGCAACCAATCACCAAAATGTAACAAGAACAAGAAATAAATGTTTACTAATGTGAATTAATGTGATTTGATAGTTGTTCCTATCAAAAGCTAATCTGAAAAATATAGAAATTTAAACCCAACTGCAGAAATTGGTATCAGGAGTAGGGCCCTAGCATAGTGGCAACATAAAATCTGAGCCATTAGTCTCAGAGCCAAGTAATCAGTATTAAGAAAAATGTCATTGGAGGCTTATGAAAATGATGACTTGTGTTACATATAGTTATGTGATATTTGGTTAAAATGCCATCCTTGACAGCATAAATTCAACTATTACACCTAATTAATCTGGGTTCAGGCAAAGATATTTCAAATATTTCAAGCAAGGTTTCTGCTAAGGTGCCTGGACTATTGGTTTTAGCTGTCTTTCACAAGGTTTAATAAAAGTAAAAGAAAGATAATCATGATGAAAATATAAAGCAAGAGCACAAAAGTTGCACTTCTATTAGGGTTGGATGATGAATATATAAGCTGGACATGGTGAATCATGCCTATAATCTCAGTATTTGAGAGGCAAGATGATTGCAAGTTTAAGGACTGTCATTCCTACACAGCAAGACCCTGTCCTAAACCAGCAGGGGCTGGGGGTGCAGCTCATTGATAAAGTGCTTTTCTAGCATGCTCAAAGCTCTGGGTTCAATTCTTAGCCCTGTAACCAGTGGAGATATTGATAAATGCTTGAGCTTACTCAGCAACTCCTTAGCTAAACACTGTGAGTGGTTTGAAACTTCCTATATAACATCATTTAAATAGGGAAATGTTTAGAACAAAGAGAGTGTCCAGGAGTTTCAAAATGCTGAGAAGTGTGACTCAGAAAAAACTGTATTTACAGTTAGTGTCATATGGAGTTTTGGTCCACTGTGGTAGTTTGATTGTATGGCCCCTGTGATAGTTAAGGTGTTGTCAACTTGATCTGTTTATTAATCCACAGAAGTCCCTTTTGGGTGGGTCTCTGAGGTTGCTTCCAGGAAGGATTAACTGAAGGAGGAAGTCATTCACCCAGGGTGAGCTCTTCCCCAGAGCTGGCAGCCCCTTTTAGAGGGGGGCTATATACATATATAGAAAAGAGCCTCTTCCATCCTTCCACTTGGCTACCAGAGCTGCTTGCTGCCTTCCAGCATGGATTGAAGACAGCATCAACTGAAGACCCACATGGATAGAAACCCAGCAGCTCCTCATGAAGCCTCCAGGCCTTCAGTGCCAGATTGGGACTGCTGAGACATCTGGCCACATGGACTGAGCAGCTACCAGGTACCTTGATTCATGGGCCTGCGACTGCTATTGGACTACTGTAAGCAAACCCAATATTTTCCCTTTTTAAAATAATTTATTCTAGAGGTACTGTTCCTCTGGAGAACCATGACTAATACAGATTTTCGTACCAGGAGTGGGGTTGCTGCTAGACACCTGACTGTGTGGCTTTGGCCTTTTGGAGCTGATTTTCAAGAGGAATGTGGAAGGATTTGAAACCTTGGCCTAAGAGATGCATTGCAGTACTGTAAGTACACACTGAAAGACTGTTATGGTCAGAGATGAAAGACGTGAATGCAGTAAGAACTATGGACTGTGAGGTTTAGCTTATGAGGGTGGGAAAGAGCTTTGCTTGGACTAGGATAGCAGTTTGTGTGAGAAGTTTGCTGTTTTGTCTGTTTCCTGAGATGTGCAGCGCTACTTTGCATAGAAATGAACTGTGTGAGCAGAGGGATATGGCACAGAAAAAAAAAAAAAAATCTTTAGGTGAACTACTGACCATTCAGCTGCAATTGAGAGATTACAAACTTTGAGATTGGACCAGCTGACCTCCACTGGGGCAACAGGAAGAATGTAGAGTCTTTTGAAGGGGACTGAGTGCTCTTCAAAGTCTGCCTTATTTCCCCTTCACCCTTATTAACAAATTGGCACCCTACCTGGTATTGTGGAGTATAAGAAATGCAGGAAAGAGAGAGTGATTGAGTTTGCAACACAGTCTTGTGTTTTGGAAACAGCCATGGGAAGTGTGAAGCAAGTTTGCTAGATGCCTGCATGGAGACCAAATGGAGCCATGAGGATGAACCGTGGATTGCAGTGGAGACCCAGTAGAGACGCCAGGACCACAGGATGGCTGCTAAGGAAAGCTGCTAGCCCCTGATGAAGTGTGAGTAGCCTAGCTGGAGGGGTGGAATTGAAACTCTAGAGACTTGTTTCTGGCTAGAATTATTGGACTTGGAGGCTTGTCACTGGCTAGAGTTATTGGAGTTGGAGCTACAACATTTGGTGTTTGCCCTGTTTAAATCCTGTATTGCTTGAATATTTCTTCACTATGCCCAATGCCATCTTTTGCAGTGTGAATGTTTATTCCATGCCATTATAGGTTTTGGGGGGATTTTTTTGGTATTATGGCTCAGTTAAAAGACCTTGGATTATGGGGATGCATGAACATCATTGGAATTGATAAAAACTATGTGGTCTTTTAAAGTTGTATGAATGCATTGCATTTTAAATCATGTGTGTTTATAAAATTATGGAGGCCAGGGGCGTAATGTGGTGGTTTGATTCAGGTGTCCCCCATAAACTTAGGTGTTCTGAATGCTGGGTTCCCAGCTGATGAAGATTTAGGAATTAATACCTCCTGGAGGCAGTATATTGTTGGGGGTGGGCTTACGGGTGTTATAGCCAGTTTCCCCATGCCACTGTTTGACCCATTCTCCTGTTCCTGTTGCCCACCTTATGTGGGCCATAGAGTGATGTCCACCCTCTGCTCATGCCATCATTTTCCCCTGCCACTGTGGAGCTTCCCCTTGAATTTGTAATCCAAAATAATCCTTTTTCCCACAAGCTGATCTTGGTTGGGTGATTTCTACCAGCAATGTGAACCTGACTGCAACAGCCCCATAGACTCAGGCTTGAAATTTAAGTCTCCAGTGGGAGGAGCCATACTGAGGAAGAGGTTCACTAAGAGCAGATCTTGGAGTCTGGTCCTAAGGCATGGAGAGAGCAGTTTGACCTCTGGCGGTTCTTGTTTGCTGGTGTTGGTTTTTCTCTCTGCTATGCTAATGTATGATTAAGTACACCAGTTTCTTCTGCCATTGATGGAACTTCCCTTGGACACTGTAAGCCAGAAACAAACCCCTTCCTCCCATAAACTATGTCTGGTTGGCTGTTTATTCAAGCAACGTTGAACTGACAATGACATCCACAAAAAAAAAAAAAAAAAAAAAAAAAAAAAAATGTCTGACATATTGGCAAAGTGCACCAACCAAGAGTAAGAAAGACTTTGACAACTCAAAATTAGAAACGCAGTTTTGAGCACCAAAATTTTCCCATGATGATACTGCACTAAGTCTGCCCAGAAGGAAGATGGTAAAAAATGAAGGGCATCCAAGAAGATAAAGGTGAGCAGATGAATGTGAGAGTTGTATGAACTCTGAGCCGAAAGCTTTCAGGCATCAGAAATGGGTTTACCAAGGAATTTCTTTGTTACCATAGGAAAACTAACTCAGTCCATTTATTATAAAATTGGAATAGAGCTATAAAATGTTCCATATGTTTAATAATTACCTTTAGCAATATATCAAAGGGATTAATTTAAACAGATTTGGCTTAAAATCTATGCAAGGCTGAGTAGCATACTAACATAAGATAAAACAAAGCCATGTGTGGTCGTGCACGCTGTTAATCCCAGCAATTGGGAGGCAGAGGTAGGAAGATCACCATGAGTTCATGGCCACCCGGAGACTATGTAGTGAATTCCAGGTCAGCCTGAGCTAGAGTGAGACCCTACATCAAAAGAGGAAAAAAAAGCATAGTAACATAATAAATATATTTATTAAACATTCTCTGATATTTAAATACTGTATATCTGTGATTTCAAAGTTTAGTTCTCCTATTACCTGATTCTCATCATTTCTATTTTGGTATCATTGCTTCTTTAAATGTAAACTTTACTCCATTTTTCTATTTTCTCAGCTCAGCTTGACTATGAAGTACCCAGGGAATGTTTCTCCTAAGTGTAGCTCCATTTGCTTGGAACTCATGAGGAATGTTGAAAATGTGCCATGAACACTGTTGTCAGGTTTGAAAATTATTTTTCAGAATCTAGGAAAATATTTCTAACTCATATGGTTATATATTTCATCTCTCTTTTATTTATTTATGTGAGTGAGGCTGAGAAAGAGACAGACACTGAGAGAGAGAATATGGGTTCACCAGGGTAGTCTCCAGCCACTGCAAATAAACTCCGAAACATGCACTGCTTTGTGCATCTGGCTTTACATAGTAGGGAATTGAACCTAGGCCATCTGGCTTTGCATGGCAGCACCTTTAACTGCTAAGCCATTTCCCAAGCCCCTCCTTAATCTTTCTCTTCTGCCCTTCATTGGCCAGTTTTGATTGATTTGTCCTCCCATTCATGGATCCTGAGCTTTGATTTACCTAATCCATATCAGCAATCTACTGAATTCCTAGTTCCAGATAAGTTGGTTTTCAATTGTGAAACTCACATGGCTTTCTGATTTTTGATGATTTTAGAGTTCTGTTGAAATTCTCATTTTCTTCCTGCTGTTATCTTAATCATGATATTCAAAATAATTTTAAAGATCTTGCCTAATAATTTCAATATCTCAGTCATATTAGTTCCCTTCCTATTCTCATGTTTCCCTTTGTCTTTCAGTGATTTGCTCATGTTATTTAGTATGCCTTGATTTTTAAAATTTTATTGAAGGAAAAATGCCCAGGGTGGATGGTGAACCTTCAAGCTAAAAATGGAAATTGTTCCTTTGTGGTCAGATAGCACAGGCACATAACTGTAGTCCTGTGAAAGTTTTGTCTTATACTTGGTGAGGACTGTTCTGTTATTTATACAATTTGAAACTTATTCCTTAGAAAGACTTTTCTCCTAGCATGTGGAATTTCCCAGCCCTAACCAAAATTCAGGCCATTACCAGGGTCCATTGACTATAGTAGAAGGAATTTCAATATTTGTTTCACAAGTAATTATAAGGGTTCAATCTTTGCTGATCTAAGGACAGGCTTTGGATAATTTTATTCTATTCGTGTGTGACTTATAAGCCATAAATCATCTTCAAATTTTTGGTGTCATTTCTTTTCCTTTCAGGTTTTTTTTTTTTTTCACCACCTCTCAGATTTTGACCTTCACATCTTGTCAACTTACAAACTCTGGATTTTCAAGAGAATGTGGGAATAGTTGTTTGTATAATCACAATTCTGCCAATGTTAGAGTTAGCAAAATACCATTGAGGAAAAATGTTAGTGTAACAATGAAACTCTCCCTTGTGTATTCCTCTTCTGAGGTTTTAGCACCTTGTTTCCTGTCTGTATTAGTTGCATTCCGATGGATATGAACTTTTAAAAATCATTTTATTAACAATTTTTATACATATGCATAATGTATTGTGATTATATCCCCTCTCCTCACTCTCACTTGTGCCCTCCCCTATGTCCCTTCCACTGTAACTCTTCCTCCCTGCAACAAATACACTTATGATTTTTTATGATTATGGTTATTATTTTTATTATTATTAACAAGATGTTTTGTATGGATACATCATGTGTTGGTACCTCTTTTCCCTCGTCCCTGCTCCCATTCCACTGGGGACACTCTTCGGTGGGGTAGCAGGTATTCCATATGGGGTTGTGGTTTATGCATTGTGGGAGCAGTAGTCAGTTATTGCAGGGGGGTAATGCCTATGGGCATGATGTTTCAACCTTTGGCTCTTACAATCTTTCCACCCCCTCATCTACAAAATTCCCAGAACGATGGTGGGTGAGTTTTAAGTCTACTTCAGTGATGAGCTTTTAGGAGCCTCTGAATCTCTACTTTTGTAGGTATTGAGTATCCTCAGGGTCTGTCTCCTACACCCTGGTGCTGATTTTCAGAACAGCACTCTTGTTTGACTCCCCAATTCCTCTGTGGGTTCATAGCTGTGGCTTGGCTGAAGTGAAAGAGGTAGTTTATCTCCTCTGGTCTCTCTACCTTCTGAAAACGAAGAGCAGATTCTACAACAGAGAATGATAAGCATAGTTTAAGTGGGATAATCATTATTAATTTAGGAAGAAATTGATGTATATAAACCCTCTTTTAACCAAAGACTAGTGAGAGCTTGACATTGGAGAATATAATCTGTGTCTTCATTGTATTTTGATCTAGTTCCCAATTCTAGATGTGGATTCCTTTACACTGAGCAGATCTCTTAAGTCTATCAGAAAGCTATTGGTTACCAACTGAGGCTGTGTGCCCCTATTGCACTGGGATGTACACAGTGTCAGAGTGATTGCTTCTGAGTAGCTTAGACCTCTGGTTGCTCAGACTGTTGTCCACCATTTTCCCCCAGTAGCTCATGTAGCACTTTCCAGCACTAGACAGGCTAACTGTCTGGTGACTGGCTTTCTTCTGAATTCCAGCCAGGTCCCTCCATGCTCTATGTCAGCAGCATATGGTGTCTTAGCTTTTGCCTCAAGCAGGTAATCAAGTGCTTTGACAGAAAGCTGTCTTGATTTGGGGACCTCATAAGTCTTTCCAAACCATAACTCAATGTGGGTAACAACCAATATCTGGTACTTGGAGTTACAGGTCAGAGACAGAAAAAAATTTTTTTTTCTTTTAAACTTGGGCTTTATCCCACCCTCCCCAGAGCCCTGCTTTTCAGATGCTCCCCCTTAATCCTTTCAAGAGTTGTCTTTTATCTCCAAGGATAAAGGTTTCTATGTTATCAGCTCATTTTGGATTTAATTTAGTGTTTGTTTTCTTCCCTCCCCTTTCCCTCCCCCCAGACCCTTCCATCTCTACTGTCTGGGTCTTCAGTTGCCTATCAGGTATGACAGCACTAGAGCAGGTCCAGGTTAGGAACCACAGATAAGCGACACCAGGCAGGTGTTTATCTTTCTTGATTGTGTGAGTTCACTGAGTATGATCTGTTCCAAGTCTGTCCATTTTTCTACAAATTTCATTGTATTATTTTTTTCTTACTGCTAAGTAGAATTCCACTGGGTAAATGTACCACAATGCCGTTATTCATTCATCCAATGATGACCATCTGGGTTGATTCCAGTTCTTAGCTATAATGAATTGAGCAGCTATAAACGTGGTTGAGCAAATGTCTCTGTACTGATGCATGAAGCATTTAGGGAGTAACTGGGACTCTTGGTAATAGTATATACATCCTTTTCAGGAATCTACAAACTGATTTCCATAGTGGTTGTACAAGTTTCCATTAGTAACAATAGTGGATGAGGGTTCCTCTTTCCCCACATCATTGTCAACATTTGTCATTGTTAGATTTTTTTTTTAAATGATTGCTATCCTTACTAGAGTAAGGCGGAATCTCATGGTTGTTTAATTTGAGTTCCCCTAATGGTTAGGGATGTTGAACATTTTCTTAAGTGTATATTAGCCATTTGTAATTCTTCCTCTAAGAACTCCATATTCATTTCTCTGCCCCACTTCTGTAGTGGGTTGTTTGATTTTTTATTCTTTAATTTTTTGAGTTCATTTTCTTTGTGTGTGTGTTTGGAGGTAGGGTTTCACTCTAGTCAAGGCTGCTACAATTCAATATGTAGTCTTAGGGTGGCCTCAAACTCATTGCAGTCCTCCTGCTTCTGCTGCACAAATGCTGGGATTAAAGGTGTGTGTTGCCATGCCTGGCTCTAGTTTTTTTTTAGTTCTTTGTAAATTCTATATATTAGGTTTCTGTCAGTGGTATAGCTGGCAAAAATTTTCTCCCATTTAGTGGGTAATCTATTGGTTATGCTTATGGTGTGTTTGTCTCTGCAAATGTTTTTAGCTTCATGAGGTACCATTGGTTGAGTGATTGTTTAATTTCCTGGGATACTGAGCTTTTGTTCAGGAAGTCTTTCTCCACTCCTATATTGTGGCCAGTGCCTCCTACTTTTTCTCTCTATAGAAGAGTTACAGGTCTGATATTGAGGTCTTTAATCCATTTAGACTTGTTTATTGTGTACGGACAGATGGGTGGGTCTAGTTTCATTTTTCTACATATGGTCATCCAATTTGCCCAACACCATTTTTTGAAGATGCTGTCTTTTCTACAGTCCACATTACTGATACCTTTGTCAAAGATCAAGTAGCTATAGTTACATAACCTATGATCTGGATCTTCAATTCTGTTCTATTGGTTTATATTTCTGTTCTTATGCCAGTACCATGCTGTTTTTGTTACTACTACTACTTTGTAATATAGCTTTAGATCAAGTATGGTGATAACTCTAGAGGTTTTTGTTTTCTTTTTTTCTTTCTTTTTTTTTTTTGCTGAGGATATGTTTGCTACCATTTTATATGAATTTTGAGATCATCATTTTCAATCTCTGTGAAGAATGATACTGGTATTTTTATTGGTATTGCATTAAATCTGTATATTGCTTTTGGTAGAATTGTAATTTTTGAAATATTAATTCTACCTATCCAGGAGCATGAGAGGTCTTTCCATATTATAAAGTCCTCCTCAATTTCTTTACTTAGTTCCTGTTTTAAATGTGTTGAATGTATAGTTCTTTCTCATCCTTGGTTTGTGTTATTCCAAGGTATTTAAATTTTTTGTTGTTATTGCAAATAACAGCCTCACTGATTTCTTTCTCTGCATTTTTATCATTGCGTATAGAAAGGCTACTGATTTTTGTGCAATGATTTTTGTATCCCACCACTTTGCTGAAGGAATTAATCACCCTTGGAAGTTTTGGGACAGAGATTGTCATATCACTTATATATAGGATCATGTCATCTGCAAATATGGCTAACTTGATAGCTTGTTTTCCAATTTGAGTCCCTTTTATTTCTTTCTCCTGTCTTATTGCTTGGGCTAGGACTTCTGGTACTATATTGAAGAACAGTGGTGAGAGTGGGCAGCCCTGTCTTAGTCTGGATCTCAGTGGGAACTCCTTGAGCCTTTCCCTATAAAGTATTATTTGGGCTTTGGTGCTTTATATATAGACTTTATTGTGTTGAGGTATAAACTCTCCATGCCTATTCTTTCCAGCATTTTTAAATTTTTTTATTTGTTGATTTTAATTTATTTACTTAAGAGCCACAGACAGACAAAGAGAGAAAGAGGCAGAGAGAGAGAGAGAGAGAGAGAAATAGAGGGATAAAAAGTGCATCAGGGCCTCAAGCCACTGCAAACAAACTCCAGATGGGTATGCTACCTTGTACGTCTGGCTTATGTAGGTACTGGGGAATCAAGCCTTGAATAGAGGTCCCTAGGCTTCACAGGCAAGTGCTTAACCTCTAAGCCATCTCTCCAGCCCCTCTTTCCAGAAGTTTGATCATGAACTGGTGTTGTATTTTGTCAAAGGCTTCCACTGCATCAATTGAGATGATCATGTCGTTCTTTTGGTTATGTTTATTTATGTGGTGTATTATGTTGACCAATGTCTGTATGTTGAACCATCCCTGCTTCCCTGGGATAAAGCCTACTTAAGCAAGTTGGATAATTCTTTTGTTGTGTTTTTAAATTTGGTTTGCAAGGATTTTGTTCAAGATCTTTGCATCTAGACTCATCAGGGAGATAGGCCTATAGTTTTCTTTTCTTGTTGCATGTCTGTCTGGTTTTGTTATTAGGGTGATGCTAGCTTAATAAAAGGAGCTGGGAAAGATTTCCTTTTCTCTGATCATGAAAAACAGATTGAAAAATATTGGTTTCCATTCTTCAATGAAGGTTTGATAGAATTTGGCTGAGAAACCATCCAGTCCTGGACTTTTCTTCTTGGGGAGGTTTTTGATTAGCTTTTCAATCACAATGGATCTTATAGGTCAGTTTACGAGATTAATTTGCTCTGAGTTTAGTTTTTGTAGGTGGTATGTGTCTAGGAATTCATCCATTTCTTCCAGATTATCCAGCTTTGTGGAGTAGATATTTTGGAACTATGCCCTGATGATTCTTTCAATTTCATCCATGTCTGTTGTGACCTGTTCTTACTCTTTTTAAATTTTGTTTATTTAGGACTTGTCTTTGTTTTTTTGTTTGTTTGTTTGTTTGTTTGCTTTTGTTTTTGTTTTTGTTTTTGCTTAATCAAATTGGCCAGGGGGTTATCAATCTTGTTTATTTTGTTTCAAAGAACCAGCTCTCCATTTCATTGATTTTTTTTAAATTGATTTTTTTGTTTCCAATTAGTCAATTTCTGCTCTGGTCTTGATTATTTCTTTTTATCTCTAGCTTTAATTGTTGGATTCTTCTTGTTTTCCTAGTGTCTTTAGGTGGACAGTTATTAATTTGGGATTTCTCTGTATTTTTTATGAAGGCATTTAGTGCTATGAATTTTCCCCTTTAGGACTTCCTTCATTGTACCCCATAAATTGTTATACGTTGTGTTTTCATTATCATTCAATTCTAAGAATCTTACAATTTCTTCCATAACCCACTCATTGTTTAAAAGTGTGTCATTTAGTCTCCAGTAGTTGGTGGACTTCTTTTTTTTTTTTTTTCTTTTTTTGATTTTTTGATTTTTTAAGGTAGGGTCTCACTCTAGTCCAGGCTGACCTGGAATTCACTGTGTAGTTTCAGGGTGGCCTCGAACTCATGGCGATCCTCCTATCTCTGCCTCCCAAGTGCTGGGATTAAAGGCATGCGCCACCACACCCAGCTCTGGTGGACTTCTTGATGTGTCTCCTGTTGTTAATTTCTAGCTGTACAGCATTGTGATCTCATATGATGAAGGAAGTTACTTCAATTTTCCAGAATTTATGGAGGCATGCTTTATGGCCTAATATATGGTCTATTTTGGAGAAAGTTCTGTGGGCTGCTGAGAAGAATGTGTATTCTGTAGAGTTAGAGTGAAAACTTCTGTAGATGTCCATTAGGTCTAGATGATCTATGGTCTTGTTGAGCTCTATTATTTCCCTGTTGGTTTTCTGCTTAGAGGATCTGTCTATTGATGATAGTGGAGTATTGAAGTCTCTGACTATGATAGTGTTGGTGTTTATTTCTGTTTTGTTGTCAAGTAGGTTTGGTTTTATAAACTGTTGTGCACCTGTGTTTGGTGTATGTAGATTTATGATTGTGATGTTCTCATGTTGGATCATTCCCTTAATGAATAAGAAGTGGCCTTCTTTGTCTTTTTGATTAATTTTGGTTTGAAGTCTATTCTATCAGATATTAATATAGCAACACCCACTTGTTTTTTATTATATTTTGCTTGAAATATCATTTCCCATCCTTTTACACTGAGGAGGTATATATTTTTAGTGATGAGATGGGTTTCTTGAAGATAGAAGATAGAAAGATCCATTTTTTTATCAACCCTATTAACTTGTGTCTTTTGAGGGGCAAGTTAAGACAATTAATATTTAAGCTTCTTACTGAGGTTTGAATTAATCTCTGCCATGATGAGGTATTTTGTGTGGTTTGGTGCTTTCTTGTGTTTTCTACTTATTTTTAAGTTTTTTTCTTTATTTTTTATTTATTTATTTGAGAGTGACAGACAAAGAGAGAAAGAGGCAGATAAAGAGAGACAGAGAATTGGTGTGTCAGGGTCTCCAGCTGTCGGGAGCTGCAGCTGCTCTTTGACTTCGGGAGCTGCAGGTGGTCTTTAATCTCTTAACGCAAAGGCCTTATCTTACAGCCTAGGTGGGCCTAGGTGAAGAAGTCGAAGGTGCCAGACACAGAGGCATTTCCATATGGCCCTGGTGAAGCTGACCTTAGGCACACAGGCATTGTGCAGAAAGTTTTGTCTTCTGTATATAAGCTTCTGTCCACCTGAATAAACCTAAGCCTTGATCAGAACTTGTCTTGGCTTCATTCCTTGTGTTGTTGTCTCAGATTGATTCCCACTCCCTCCTTCGAGGTCTGTTTCAACTCGTGCCACAGGCTGACACATCGTGGCACCTGGAACAGGGACCTGAATATGAGGGAATTCAGTGAGGAACACCAAGATGAACTCAGGATCTGCGGAAGAAAGTGAAATTAAAAAGAGGACTGTAGTCGCCCGCTCAGTCTTCTGGAATAAGGTAAGTTGGTGCAATTATGGGACAAGCAAAGAGTAAAAAGGAGCTAATTGCTGTAGTAAAAGATATTTTAAAAGCACAAGGAATTGGGATTGCATCAAGTTCTTTAAGCAAATTTTTTGATTTCGTTAATAAAACGAGCCCTTGGTTTACAGAGCAGGGAAATGTTGATTCAGATGCTTAGGATAAGGCAGGGAAAGAATTAAATGTCTGAACTAATTTTTTTTTGTGTGTGTGTGTATGTGTTTATGTGTGCTTATTGTGCTTGCTAGTCATGTTGTGTTTGTGACTGTGGCTGAAGAGATGAGATGAATGCAGGTGACACCCCTTTCTCTTCTAGAATCAATTTGCTGCAGATTTTTTAATAGCCTTATAAGAAAGATGGTTAAGAATGTGGTGAGATGAATTGATTGAAAGAACTAGAAAGGAATTTTTCAATGTTGGGACATAGAATGCTCGTTAAAAATGCTTTTTGAGCAGTACTTAGATCAGAATGTTAAAGTATGTAAATAAAGGTGTGCAGATGAAAAAAAAAGACAGACAGACAGAAAGAAAGAAAGAAAGAAAGAAAGAAAGAAAGAAAGAAAGAAAGAAAAGACATTTTCAGGCCAAACCTAAACACCATGCCTAAAATTGGAGGTTCTTAAACTGTTTACAAACTTAAAGGAAAAAAAGAACTAATTTTCAGACTAAAATATGTTGGGACAGCTTGCTTAGGCTTTAATTTAAGTCACGGGTAAAACATAAAATTGTTTTATGTCAATAAAAATTTCTGTGGTACATGAAATCAATAGCTATCAAGTTTAAGCCAAAATCATTGGTTGTCAAATGTTTTTTTCTTTCAAAAAGATTTATCATGGGTTATATTAATGTTTAGCTAGTTGTTTTTACTCAGAAAAGACCAAATTCTACTCTACTGTATATAAAGTAACTGTCCCAATTTTGGCATCTTAATGTCCTGTTACTTGAAAATCTATAGGCAAAGCTTATTTATCAGGAGGAGAATATTTAATTTGGAAAGTAGAATTCTATGACTTATGCAAAAAGACTGCAATGTTGAATCAACAGGCAGGAAATGGTAATTGGAATGTTGATATGCTTACTGGGGAAGGAAATTATGCTGGGAATGACAATCAAATTGCATATCCCCATGCTATTTATCAACAAATAGCCCCAGCAGCTCATAAGGCATGGTTTAGTCTTCCTTCAAAAGGAGAAGCTGTGGGGGAAATTTAACTAAGATTATACAGGGTCCTGATGAGAATTATGATGATTTTGTAGATAGATTGATCAAAACAGCAGAGAGAGTATTTGGAGATGCTGGCACTGGTATGGACTTTGTAAAACAGCTTGCTTATGAAAATGCAAGTAGTGCTTGCAAAGCAGCTATATGGCCTTATAGAAAGAAAGTTGATCTACAAGGTTATATTAGATTATGTGCTGATATTGGCCCTAGCTATACACAGGGGATAGCCATGGCTGCAGCGTTACAAGGAATTCCTTTTCAAGTGGCCTTTGTTGTGGGAAAAACTAATAGTTGCTCAAACATTAGTTCAATAGCAATTAGAGGCAGGGCATATAGAGGAATCATCTTCACCCTGGAATACTCCAATTTTTGTCATTAAAAAGAAATCAGGAAAATGGCAGTTACTACAAGATCTGAGAGCTGTGAATGTTACTATGCACTTAATGGGAGCATTGCAACCTGGTCTGCCTAGTCCTGTAGCTATTCCAGCTAACTTTTCTAAAGTGATTATAGACTTGAAAGATTGCTTTTTTACTATACCTTTACATCCATGAGATTGTTGTTGTTTTGCTTTTAGTGTTCCTTCTAGTAATTCTAAGGAGCCTGTGAAAAGATATCAGTGGAAAGTTCTCCCTCAAGGTATGGCTAATAGTCCAACTTTATGTCAGAAATTTGTGGCTAAAGCTTTAGCTTCTACAAGAAGCAAATTTCCTCAAATATATATTATTCATTATATGGATGATATTTTATTAGCTGGAAAGGAAACGACAGATGTTTTGACTTGTGTTACTTACATGGAACACAGCTCACTATGTGGGGATTAAAAATTGCACCTGAAAAGGTACAAGATACCCCTTTTTCTTATCCTGGGTTTTATTTATATCCAAAACAAATTACACCACAGAAAGTTACTCTTAAAACACAGAACCTTACCACTTTAAATGACTTTCAGAAATTATTAGGAGATATTAATTGGATTAGGCCTCATTTAAAACTTACTACTCATGAATTAAAACCTTTATTTAATATACTACAGGGGGACTCTAATCCTTTTTCTTTTCATTCTCTTACACCTGAAGCTTCTAAAGCTTTAGTTACAGTACAAAAGGCTATAGAAGAACAATTTATCACTTATATTGACTATAGTAAAGAGTTGTGCTTACTTGTATTTCCTACCCCATATACTCCAACAGGATTGTTGTGGCAAGGAGCTCCTATACTATGGGTATATCTTGCATCTTCTCCTCCAAGAACTGTCACTTCTTATTATGATGATGTTGCTAAAATAGTGATGGAAGGAAGAGCTGAATCTATTAAATATTTTGGAATAGAACCACAGGTTATCTGTCAGCCTTATAATTCAAAACAGGTTTCTTGGCTTTTTGCTTTTTCAGATACTTGGGCATTATCCATGGCAGGTTTTGCAGGAAGCATTGATAATCATTACCCTAAACATAAATTGATTCAGTTCTTCATGCAACATCAAGTGATTTTTCCTTGCAATATACAATTTTCTCCTATCAAGGATGCTATGTTGTCCTTTACAGATGGATCTTCTTCTGGCCTAGCTGCTTATTCTTTAAATGGACAAACATATAGTTTTAATACTCCTTATAAATCTGCACAATTTGTAAAACTGGCAGCCTTTAAAGCTTTGTTGCAACATACTGCTACTATATCTGTCAATATTTACACTGATAGCCAATATATTATCCACTCAGTTCCTTATTTAGAAACCTGTAGTAGAATAAGTCCTTCTTCTACTGTTTAAAATTTGTTTGCACAGGTTCAACTTTTGATTCTCCAGCACTCAGCACCTTTCTATGTAGGACACCATCGTGCTCATTCTGGCCTCCCTGGACCCTTAGCTCTGGGAAATGCTATTACAGACAAGGCTACTAGAATTTTTTCTGTGGAAGAAGCTATTAGTGTTCATAAGCTTCATCATCTTAATGCTAATACTCTACGTCCTAAATATAAAATTACATGTGAACAAGCACTACAGATAGTTAAAAATTGTCAACAATGTCTCACATTTTTACCTGTGCCACATCATGGTGTCAATCCTTGAGGTTTGACTCCTGGCCATTTATGGCAAATGGATATAACTCATGTTCCTGAGTTTGGAAAAATGAAATTTCTACATGTTTCTATTGACACTTGATCTGGTTTCATTTGTGCTTCTGCTCAAATGGGAGAAGCTACTAAACAAGTTATTGCTCATTGTCTTCATTCTTTTAATATTCTAGGAGTACCTAAATGACTGAAAACAGATAATGGTCCAGGATATACAAGTGCAGGATTTAAACACTTTTGTTCTTCTTTTAATATTGAGCATGTTACTGGAATTCCTTATAACCCCCAAGGGCAAGGTATCATTGAAAGAGCAAATGGAACATTAAAAATCTGGTTACAAAAAACTAAAAAGGGGGAAATGACACAGGGATCAGTAACAAAATGGTTAAATCATACTTTATTTATTTTAAATTTTTTACTTTTGGATGCAAAACGGTTTTCTGCTGCTGACCATTTTTGGCATACACAAACCAAGATTATGCTAAAGTAATGTGGAAAGATCCATTGACTAACCATTGACTAATGGAGTGGACCCGACCCTGTATTAGTATGGGTTGAGGTTCTGTTTGTATTTTTTCACAGAAAGAAAATGGAGCCAGATGGTTGCCAGAACGTTTGGTCCAGTATGCAGGCCACGAGATCAAACAAGAGGACACTGCTGATCCTGATGATATGGTGTCATCTACATCTTGCTTACAGTGAAAACTGAATGGGTTAATGATTGGGTTACTGGACTGTCCTCAGGATTGTGGTGGTCAGACAATGGACATCAGCAAACTTACGTGTGGAAAATTGCTGCTGCTATGGGAGGTATCAAGGTTACATCTGCCAGCAATAATTCAAATAGTTTTCCAAAGGGAATTGTTATGGCCTGTGTTATACCACCTTATGCCCTGATGTTAGGAAATATAAATATTACATGGTATCACAGGTTTGAAGGAATGTTTAATGTTACCTGTTATAATTGTAGTCTGTCCAATTGTGTTTCTCATGATTCTGAAACTGTAGTGATTGTCAAACAACCTGCATTTGTTATGATTCTTGTTAATCTTTCAAAGCCTTGGTATTCTGACAAGGGTTTTCAAATCTAGAGGTGGTTAAAAATAGTTTAAGTAGACAAAAGAGAGTTGTAGGTTTAACTATTGCTGGGATTATTGCATTTATTACATTATTAGCTTCTATTACTACTGCTGCTGTTGCTCTTACACAAGAAGTTCATACTGCACACTTTGTTAATAATCTAGCTAAAAACGTTTCTGTTGCTTTGGGAACTCAAGTAGCCATAGATAAGAAGTTAGAAGAAAAAATAGATGCTTTGTTTGATGTAGTGACCTATCTAGGAGAGCAAATTCAAGGAATGAAGATTAGAGCTCGATTGGAATGACATGCAGATTATCAATGGATCTGCATCACTTCTAAAACTTACAATGCTAGTTATGAAGATTGGGTAAAGGTCAAAATGCACTTGGAAGGAATTTGGCACCATGATAACATTTCGTTAGATTTGGTTAATTTACATTCAGAAATTCTAGCTATACAGAACAGTCATCTTGATTTTGATGCCACTAAGGCTGCTGATGATTTACTTGCTGCAATTAAGTCAGTGTCGCCTGGTTGGGACTCTCTGAGTTCCTGGATAGCCAGCTTTGCAGCTGTGGGAGTTTGCCTTCTGCTTCTCTTATGCCTATTGCCTATTTTCTTCAAGTGTCTAATGATGTCTATTGTGAATGTTCGCGCAGAGGTCCAAGCTATGCACTATAGAACATGTCCTTGGCTCCCTCACACTTTATCCTAATTCTCCCTGAATTTTATCTGGCTGGTAGCCAGAGATGGGTAAGGTCGTGGTAGGAGGCATCCAACCTAAGACAGGGCATGTATTGAAGGATAATACATTTGTCCTATGATGGGTAAGGATATTCTTCTGCCTCTGACAACCTAAGACAGGCACAGTCACTTCTTTTAATAAATAAAGAAGGGGAAGATGTTGGGAGCTGTAGCTGCTCTTTGACTTCAGGAGCTGCGGGTGGTCTTTAATCTCTTAACACAAAGGCCTTATCTTATGGCCTAGGTGGGTCTAGCTGAAGAAGGCAAAGGCACCAGACACAGAAGCATTACCATATGGCCCTGGTGAAGCTGACCTTAAGCACATAGGCATTGTCGAGAAAGTTTTGTCTTCTGTATATAAGCTTGTGTCTGCCTGAATAAACCTGAGCCTTGGTCAGAACTTGTCTTGGCTTCATTCCTTGTGTTCTTGTCTCAGATTCATTCCCACTCCCTCCTTCGAGGTCTGTTTCGACTCGTGCCACAGGCTGGCACATCCAGCCACTGCAAATGAACTCCAGATGCGTGTGCCACGTTGTGCATCTGGCTAACATGGGTCTTGGGGAATTGAGCCTGGAACCGAGGTCCTTAGGCTTCATAGGCAAGAGCTTAACCACTAAGCCATCTCTTCAGGCCATGTTTTGTACATTTTTGAGCCTGGTCTAGTTATGGTTATTGTGATCTTCTTATTGGCTCTTGAGATTGGTTGCTTGACTCTTGTGTGCAGAGTATTCCCTTAAGGATTCTCTGTAAGTTTGGCTCTGTGTTCATATAATCATAGAATTAACTTTTTTTTCATGGAAAGTTTACCTTTAACCATCTATTATGAGGTATGTGTTTGTTGGATAGAGTAGCTTGGGTTGGAAGCCATAGTTTTTTAAATGTTGAAGTGTTCCATTCCAGGCCCTTCTGGGTTTCAGGGTTTCTATTGAGGAATCTGAAGTTATTCTGATGGAAATTGCCTTTGTATGTGGTAAGTTCTTTCTCTTTTGCTGCTTTTAGCACTTTCTCTTTGTTTTCATTGTTAAGCGTTTAAACTATGATGTGTCTTGGAGAGTTTCTTCTTTGTTTCTGTCTGTTTGGTGTTAATGTGGGCTTCTTGTATCAGATGGGTCTCTCTTTTGAGAGACTGGGAAAGTTTTCTTTAATAATACCCAGGAAGCATCTTGAGGACTAGACAATAAGGTGGGTGGGGAGGGAAGAGAGGGGGTGGGAGACACAAATCCTAAGGAGAGAACCACCCCATCATACCTCAAAAGGGCCCCAGCTGAAACAAAGAATAATTGGCGAAACAAGCAAGGGTGCTGTTTTCTTGGTGTTTTCTGGGTGCTGAAGCAGACCCAAAATGAACCCAACATGGCTCAGGGAAATTTTGTAGAAGAGGGTGTGGAAAGAATGTGAGAGCCACCTGTTGGGTCATGATACACAGACACATTTCTTCTACCCATAACTGTGGGCTAACACCACAATGCATGACCCATATACCTCAACAAGAAGGGGCCAGGTGGAGGGGGTAGGACATGGATGAGCCTAACAATGGCACCAACTTGACTGTATTCACTGAGTATAAAACTAATTAATAAAAAAATAAATAAATTTTAAAAAATAATAATTTTATTGAATATATACTCTATGCCTCTGACCTGGATTTCCTCTCCTTCTGGTATACCGAAAATCTGGATGTTTGGTTGTTTTAGGATATGCCACAGTTCCTTCATATTCTGTTCACTTGAGTTTTTGATTTTTGAAAATTCTTTGGTCTTCCAATCTATTTCTTCTGCCTCATCTTCCAAGTCCAAGGTTCTGTCTTCCACATGAGTAATTCTGTAGTGAGGGGTTCCAAAGAGGTTTTTATAAACTCTATTTGAATTTTATTTTCTGTTGTGCTATTTTACACCTGAGGTATGATTTCAGTTCCAGTTCTGATTTTCTTGATGCTTCCTGGAATTCATGCTTATATTTGATCAAGTCTTCGTTAAGCTTAATCAATCAGTTATTGAGATCTTTCATTTCTTGACTCACCTTTAATTCATTCATATCTCCTCTGGGGATTCTAATATTTTCTTCAATCATGTTAAGCCTACTGTCAAAAGCTGAACAGTCTAAGAGACAATTCTGTTCAATTTTATTGATCCCATTGTAGGTTTTTTGATGGTTTGCTTCCAGTTGAGCAATTCTTTTCATCAGGGTCGCATTGGTTGCTGTGTTTTCATTCTGGGATTGAATTTCTGTTGATTTCTCTATGATTTCATTGGAGGCTTCCATTGTGGGACTAGGCATCCTTCGTGGAGATCTCTCAGTTCTCTAACTTTCATTAGCTTTTTTGTGTTGTAGTCTGCCCTTCCTGGGGAGATGTTTTATTCTATTTACGAGGAAAGAAGTTTTTGTCCTTGTAGGATCTTCAGAGAGTGTTGCTTAAAATGTGTACTGGGTTGGTGTATTGGTGTATGATAGGGTTATAACCACAGATACACAGATTGTGGAGATTTCAGGTATATCAAAAGTACTATGGGCCTACTCACACAACTTACACACACTCTTCAGCACATGGGGATCATGGGTTGAGGAACCAGGAGCCAGGAGACTGGAGAGCCAGAGGCAAGGGCCAGCTCCTAAACTGGTATTTAGGAATGTCAGTACCCAGGGTCCACTTTGGATACCACAACAAAAATCTCACGTCCACAGCCCCCACACAGGGACAAGACCTCCCTAAGGCAGGTACATGGGAACCTACTGGGACCAGGGAACTGGGAGGAGCCAGGGAATTTGGATGTGGCCTATTCACTTTGTGCCACATGCACCCTCTGGTGCAGGGTATCCAGGAAATGGAGACAGAGGCACTTCAATCAAGAAGGTGGAACAAAGGGCCTGCTTCTGCAGCAAACTCACAGGGTCCAAGCCACCCCAAGGTAACCACAGGGGGACCTACTGGGACCAGGGAACTGGGAGGAGCCAAGGAACAGGTATCTGGCCTACTTTCCCTCTATAATTTTTATGTCTTTATTTTATTTTATTTATCTTCCTTCATTGTCCACAAAAACACAATGAGCCCAATATTGTGGAGGTAACCACATCCACTGAGAGGTCATGCATATACAATGGCCATCATATGTCTAGAATACAATGTTCCAAGGCACTCCTCACCTTCCTCTGGCTCTGGTATTCTTTCACCTATCTTCTACAATGTTCCCTCCCTGACCTACAACTCAGTGTGAGGTCTCCAACACCTGGCCTTGGGATTTTCCTGTTATAACTTATGGTTAAACTTTAATTTTTAATTATCTACCAAAGAAGTGGGTTTCTATAAGGCTTATTTATATTGTCTTTAGTTTTGGTTAAATGCCTTCCCACCTTCCCCTGCCTTTCTTCTCCCTTCATTGACCACCCCCCCAGCTCTTCCCATCCCAACGTTAGGTTCCTCTACTTTTATATCTACTATCCCCGCCTCTTAATCCCTTCCCCCTCTTCCACATCATGTACCCTTTCTATTTTATAATCTAGTACTGATTCTTAATCATTTTACATACAAATATAAAAATTCAATGCTAGGATCCACATATGGGATAAAACATGTAGTGTTTGTCTTTCTGAACTTGAATTACCTCAGTTGTTATAATGGTTTTTTTCAGATCCATCAGTGAATCCAATTTTCTTTTTCTTTATATTTGAATAAAACACCACTGTGTATATATACTACATTTTCATTATCCACTTATTAGTTGATAGACATCTAGGCTTATTCCATTTCTACATATTGTGAATAGAGTATCAATAAACATGGCTGAGCAAGTACCTCTATAGTAAAATGTAGAGTCCTTAGGTATATGCTCACAAGTGATGTAGCTGGGTCATATGACAGATCTAGTTTTAGATTCTGAGAAACTCATACTGATTTCCCTGATGGCTGCACTGGTTTATACTCCCATCAGTAGTGAATGAGGGTTCCTATTTCCCCAGACCCTTACCAGTATTTGTTGTCATTTGATTCTTGTTTATTTACTTTTTGATGACAGCCCTTCTGGCCAGAGTGAGATGAAATCTCAAAGTAGATTCAATTTGCATGTCAATGATGACTAAAAGATGTTAAACATATTTAAAATATTTATTGGTCTTCTGCATTTATTCCTTTAAGAATTCTCTAATATATTTCCATAGCCCATTGTTTGAATGGATTGTTTGATTTTTTATTATTTTTTTGAGTTATTTGTATATTCTGGAAATAATAGTTTGTCATATATATAGCTGGGGAAGGTATCCTCCCATTCTGTAGGTTGTCTCTTATTTAGTTAACAGTCTCCTTTGCTGTATGATAGCTTTCTAGTTTCATGAGCTTCTATATATTAATTGCCTGATTTATTGGGCTTGATTTACTGGGCTACTGGGGTTCTATTCAGAAAGTTCTTCGCTGTGTCTATTTCTTGAATGGTAGTTCTTACTTTTTCCTCTAGTTGTTTTGGGACTTCAGGTCCTAGATTAATGTTCATGGTTCATTTGGAGTTGATATTTGTGCAGGGTGAGAGATAAGAGTCTAACTTAATCCTGTTAAATTTAGATATCCAGTTTTCCCAGCACCAAAAGTGTATTTTTGGACACTGTCAAAAAATCTGGTGACTTAATTACCTGAACTTATACTTGGATCTTCTATTCTAATCCATTGCTCTTCATATCTGTTTTTTGTGCCAGTACCATGCCACTTATGTTAGAGTGATTCTGTAACATAAATTAAATCAAGTATAATGTTTCTTCCAGTCACATTCTTCTGCTGAGGATAGTTTTGGCTATCTGGGATCTTTGTACTTCAAATGAATTTTGAGATTTTTTCTTTTTATGTGAAGAATTGTACTGGAATTTTTATTGAGATTGCATTGAATCTGCATATTGCTTTTGGTAGAATAGCCATTTTCATATTAATTCTTCCAGCACACATGATGGAGAGATCTTTTCATCTTCTGCTGTCTCTCTCAACTTCTTTCTTTAGAATTTTAAGTTTTCATTGTAGAAGCCTTTCACTTCTTTGATTATGAATATGATGAGATATTTAAATGTTTTGATGACTATTATGAATGAAACTTTTTCCTTGATTCCTTTCTCAATATGATTGTTGTTGGTATATAAGAAGGATGCTCATTTTTTATTGTTAAATTGCTATTCTCCTACTTTGTTGAGTTTATCAGCTTTAGAAGTATACTGGTGGAGTCTTTGATTTTTATTATATATGGAATCATATCATCTATAAATAAGGATAGTTGGACTTCTTTCATTCCTATTTGCATCCCTTTTACTTCTTTATCATTTTTACCACTCTATCTAATACTTCAAGAGCTAGGTTAAATAGCAATGGTGAGAGAAGACACACTTATCTTGCTCCATATCTTAGTGGGAATGATTTGAGGTTTTCTCCAATTAGTATAATGCTAGATATACATAAATGTTGCTACATTGAGCTTAATTTTTGTTGTGTTCACTCCATCCCTAATCTACCCAAAGTTTTTAGTCATTAAGGTGTATTTGATCATTTTCAAAAGCCTTTTCTGCATCAATTAAGTGATTATTCATTTTCTATTTTTGAGTTTATTTATGTGATATAATATGTTTATTGATCTATGTACACTGAATTGCTCTTGCATCTCTAGAATTAACACTTATTTGATTAAGGTAGATGATAATTTTGATATTTTCTTTAATTTGGTTTGTGAGTATTTTATTGAGAATTTTTGTGTCTATCCTCATTAAAGACATTGACTTATAGTTTTGTTTTCTGTTTGGTCTCTCTCTCTCTCTCTCTCTCTCTCTCATTTCATCTTGCTGTTTATGTTCTCTTGGAATTCACTTAAGTGTTGTTGTCTTTGAATTTATTTGGAATTTCATTCATGTGCTTGTCCATACCTTCTCCAGTTCTTTGTACATATTTATAATCATTATTTTGAGCTCTTCAGTGATTCCTTTAGGCTGCTTTTATGAGGGTGTCCTGCTATGGAATTAGCATTTCTTGGGGAGACAAATTGTCACTAAGACTCTTATGTGGAGATAGTGAGGTGGTCAGTTCCTTGCAGCACACTTGTTAAGTGATGACTTGGAACAGTGCTTGGTGGTTCTTTTTGTTCACTGGGCTTTGCAGTGCCTGGAGTTCTGTTTTGGAGGAACCTGGCACTGCTCTGTGGGTGAGGTAGGTGAAATGGTCTCAATTTGGTTGCAGCTGTGGTCAAACATACACGTGGGTGGTTACCCAAATGGGAGTTTGTTGGTGACCTACACAGTGTATGTCGGAGGAGAATTGTTGCAGAACTCAGCACATGTCCTATTTCCAGTGTGGGGTGACTGTGCCCACGAGATGGATCGCTGATGATATTCTGAGTGCTGGAACTGAAAGCTCGACACACACAATGTCAGGTTGTGTGCACCTTTCGTAGGTACAAAGAGGATTTCTATATATCCTAATCAGGTCCAGTCTGGTCCTGAATATTGCAATGTGTTGTGTTGACTGGGTGGCAGGATAGAGGGGGAAAGATTTGCACCTGTCCTAAACCTGTCTGACCCACCATATCACAGTGGCAGGGAGAATAAGTGTGCAGCACTAGGTGGAAGGGTGGAGAGCTAGAAAGGGGAGGATTCACACCAATCTCAAGCCTGCCTATCCCACTGAATCACAATGGCAGGTGGTGTGTAGTGAGGGGTGCACAGGTGAGGCATCCCAAGTCTGCCTGATCCTCCTAGTGCAGTGGTAGGCAGAAACTTAGAGAAGAGTATAGCTGCCCTTCCCAACCTGTGCATGTCTATATCAAAATGGACTTGACCTTTTTGATTGTTAATGCATATGTCTATCTTGTAGTTGTGTGATCAGTGCTCATGTGACACAAAGTACTCATCATTGCTGGACCAAGAATTCCTCTTGGAGTCATTCCAGGATCTCGTCTTGGTGTTCAGTTTTATTACACTGTGTGTTTGGTTTTCTTATGATGTTCTCTACACTGGATTTGTAAGGTTTGTTGAGTCTGTACTTTGGTGAGTTCATGTGCCTTTCTCACTACTTCTCAAAGACATTTTATTGTTCTCCTGTTGTAGTGGTTTATGTTCAGTATACACAGTGACAGGTATCATAACGATATTTTTATGTCTCATGCACTTTAGCCATATGCACCCCACCTTCCCTATTTCTTCCCTGTTTCTACCATTTCTTTTGTGTCATATTCTTCCTCCTCTCCTAAGATTTTGATTTCACATGTTTCTGGACTCATTCATTGTTACCAAAATTTCCTTTTCTTGTCTAAATATTTTCCTTATTTTGAGAAAAAATAAAATTTATGTCAATATCTACTATCAAATCCATATATGCACAGTTTGAATTCTATAATTTTATTTTCAGTTCTTTTTTTTATCCTTCATCTTACTTGAACATATTAATAAGGGATTTTTAGAGTACTTCTCTGACTTGTGGGAATATTTTGTTATTTCTCTTTATTTTTGACCATGTTATATATTCTAGTCCTTTGACATACCTGGGTGTTTTTAATTATATTATTATTATATAATATATTATTATATTAAAACATTCTGTGTGAAAATATAGACATATAAATTAATTGTCTAGATTACATTTTCATGAATTTTTGTTTAATTTTGTTTCTAATATTTAAGATAGAAGGTCACTTTAATTTGATCAAATATTTGAGTGATTTAAATTTGGCTGTAAGTCACTGTGTATTCCTTTCTATTTTCTCTCCAGTTTTCTCACTTGTGTACTACCCTTGTGTTTGAGGTCTCAGACAAAAGCCTAGGACCCAACACTTCACTTTTAGCCTCAGACTAATAAAACTAGAAAGTCCTGTACCTAGTTAACTTCTCATCTGCCATATGCAAAATAGCATGATCATTTTATAGAAAAACAGTACAAAATGTAGGGTTGATCTCTTTCTTATGCTAAGTGCTGGCCCCAAATAGAAAAGAACATCTAATTCTTCCATCTGCCTCCTTTTCCACTTCAGGCTAAGGAATCCAGACATAAAAAGATCATTTCAGTGCATTATAGTTAAGGCATGAGCAGCACCATGTGAAAACAAAAGAGGAATTATGCCTTGTCAGTGAGATTCCTAATGAAAACAGAGCACAAAGTTGTAGCTGGAAATAGTATAACCATTCATCACTATTTACCTAAGATCATTTTAGTTTATGCATGTGGCTCTGGAGTAATAATTAACAAGTGCCTACTATTAATCCCCACAGTATCTCAACTTAAAATATAAACTATAAGCTCATCCTGTCCATGAATGCTAGCTAAGCTGTACAGGAAAATAAATGAGAGTGTGAAGGAGTAAATTCATTTCAAGGACAAAAAGGTCTATTGAAAACACCGGAAATTAAATGGCATACTACACAAGGCCCTGTAACTTGGATGATGATGGGAGCCTTACATAATGTAATGAATGGAAAAGGATCTGAAGATGCAATGAGTAGAATGAGACATTCTAGCAGGTTCTGCATCTGTAGGTATTTGCATAGCTTTTACTTTGGATGCAATCATCATTATTCACAGGAAAGATGGTGACACAAGTAAAGTCACAGGGAATTAGAAAGAGTAGGCTAATAACACAGGATGTAAGTGACTGGGGGATGTGGAGGTATGGAGGCAAGGATGGTGACATACAATCTAGAACAGGAGACTTTGGAACTGAATTTCTACTAAATTGTACTGAAAACATTAAAAGTACCCTTTCTGCAGTGAGCAATCTATCTTATGATTGTTACATGAATGATAAATGCCCAAGGAAGGTTAGGGGAAAGAAGATTAGAAAACAAAAAGAAAACAATTTTGCCTTAGCTCTGAAATAGTAACATACTGGCTTTACATTCAAAATAATGTTATTAGGAGAGAAATGAACAATCTCAATGCATGGCAAAGGCTTCTTTTGGTTTTTGCTTGTTTTGTTTGGTTTTACGGAAACACATGCTCCTAGCTTGGGCTTCCACAAACAAATAAATACTGGATGGGTTGAACAGCATAAATATATTTCTCCCAATCCTGAAAGCTGGAAGTCAAGTATAAGAACAAAGTGTAGCCATCCATCAAGGCTCCTGGCCAGGGCCTATGCCTTCTGACGTTTTATACCTGGTAGGGGTGGAGAGGGAAGATTCCCTCTTCTTCTCCCTCTGCCCTTCCTCCTGTCTCCCTGCTTCCACATTCATGTACTGCTCCTCCCTCTCCTTCTTCCTACTCTTCCTTCTTTTCTTACACTACTATTAGAGTAGGTACATAATCTTACCAACCCATTCCACCCAATTGCCTCCCAATCACCCTGTTTCCTGATAGTTATAGTGAGAGGCCTTCAACATACATATTTTGGGGAGGCATGACTCTGTACACAGAGCACACACATCACAGTTCTTTTGCAATATGATCCTTTCCACGTTGTTTCAGAGTTGTGCTTAGTTAAGCTATTAAGAAGAGCTGATTATCCAAAAATTCAGAAGCTGGAAATTCAACAAATCCTCTTTATTGCTTTCTGAAAAGGAAACAGAAAAACACAGTTGTTCATGCTTTGGTAGCTAAGAAGGTGAAAAAAAAATAAACACAGCAAGAAAGAAAATTAAAAACCTCTAAGTCAATCTAATCATGCTAGCAGCAGGGAGTTACATCATCTTCTGCTGTCTGTTGCTGCTAACTGAACACTTGACAATGAGGGGCAATAGCTGAGTGACTGTCTGGGCATCCTCTGCCAAGCATGAGCATTAGAGCTGGCCCTGGAAATGTGCGCATATAGCCACATACCCAATGCACAGAGATGACCTAGGACCCTGGATGCTATATGTTTTCTCCTATTCATTTTGTCTAATGTTAGGAGCTGTGCAGTTCTTAAGCTGCTTTATTCTGGCATGTTATAAATATCATAAAATTCACACATTTTAGCTATACATTTCAATGAATTTTAGTAAATTTGCAGAACTTTCATCCATCATCAGTCTAATTTTAGGACATTTTAATCAACCACAAAAAACTACTGGTTGCCACAAAAGTGTAAGTACTTGAGTTTGGATCCTAATGATAAAACTAGATGCTACAGTAGATGTCTATAGTCCCAGGAAGCCTCGAGTGAGACAGGAGAGTCCCCTGAAGTTCAAGAGCCAGCTAGCCTGGTAGACATATTGGTGAACAATAAGAGACCCAACCTCAAACAAGGTGTATGGCAAAGGAAGATAAGCACCCAAGATTGCCCCCTCACTTCATGTGTGTGCCCACACTCACATATATGAGCACGTGCACACACACACACACACACACACACACACACACACACACAGATACCCCTTGTGCTATTTACAGTTGCTCCCCATTGATCCAGCCTTAGCTGACCTCTGTATTTAGGACTGTTCTTATGCTCTGACCAAATACCCAAAAGGAAAAACTGAGGCAGGAGAGGTTGACACAAATGACACAGCTGTCATCTCAAAGGGTGATAGTTTATTCTGGAACCAAATATGAGTGCCCATGGCCCAAGGACACAGATTTAAGTTACCCCAAATTCCATGTTCCAACATGTTAACAATTTTGTGAAGGCTTTATAGTTACATAACAAAAGAAAGTCATAAATCAAGACATTTTTAAATACATTGGCTGACCATCAGGTAAGTGGGTTACGGCAAAGTGGGGAAATCACCACAGGCCTGAAATGCTGTCTGATGACATTCTTAGTCCTAGGGTTGGTGGAATCTGGGATATGTTCTTGCATTTCAAAAAGGATTATACCTGATCAACTGATAGTCACCAGGCTGTTAGTTCAGACACAGAGGTGGGCAATAAATGGCTATTAAGGGGCTAAAGGCAGCCCAAGGTAATTTGGCTCTGACTTGCAACATTCCATCTCTCTGTGATCTCAGGAGCTTTATCCATCCATTCGGCCTTGCTGGAAGTAGGTACAGCAGATGCAGCTTTTTTTCTGAGCTGCAGTTTTTTGTTGTTGTTGTTGTTGTTTTGTTTTTTTTTTGAAATTTTGGTTCATATCTCACAGTTCTCAGGAATGGCCCATCGTGGCAGGGAAGGCATGGTGGCAGGAGCGTGAGGCTGCTGGCTAGCATCTGAGCAGACCAGGAAGCACAAAAAGGAGCATGGCAGCCCTCAGCTGGCTCTCTCCCTTTGCCCTTTTTACTCAGCCCAGGACTTTGGTACCTGGGATAGTGATACCCGTATTTTGGGTGGGCCTTCTTCCCTCAATATTCTTTGGAAATGCCCTCACAGACACATCCAAAGGTATGCCACACCAGTGACCTAGGTGTTTCTCTGAGGTATCTGTATTCTATGTTCTTTGAGACAGGGCCTTTTGCTATGGAAAATGAACTGCCAGACTGAAAAAGAACATCAGACTAGCTGGCCCATGAGATTTGGATTCCCTTGGCTCTGCCTCTCATCATCATAGGTAATCTGCCATCAGAGATTCATGTACCACCTTGCCGCTGGCTTTATGTGGATGCTGAGATAGTGAACTCATGTGCCAGCAGGCTTTGTAAGAAAGCATCTTCAACCACTGAACCATTTCTCCAGCCTCTTGATCTTGGTGTTTCTTAACCCCATCAAGTTGACAATGAAGATTAACCATTGCAACCATTATTCCACTTGATTTCTAAAGATATTTGTTTTCAAACTGCATAGGTTTTGTTTTCTAATCAGCAGAGTTCTTTCATGTGGATTATGACAGAAAGAAACCAATGATTGAGCCAACATTTAGTGGTTTCATTCTACTAAGATTCACCAACAATAAGGAAGTGGGAACCCTGGAGAACTACTAATTACAAAGCCAATTCATCTGTCTTGTCCATAAAGACAAATGAGATGTCAATTGGTTAGATTTATTTTTCAGTTGGGTGAAATATAAATCAGTCCAAAGCAAGAAAAAAAGAGAACTGCCTATAGGCTCTTCCTCTTGACTCTGAACTTATACAATCCGCTTTGCTCTCCCCTTTGTCATAAAAATAACCATGTCTTCTGGTTTCCCAGCAAGGAGCCTGTGTGTCTATAGGTAAGAATCCACCTTACAGCTCATGTGCATGACCATATTTCTGTGCCTAATTAACCTGAAGTATGTAGAGGTGATGCACTGTTCTAACCCTTATGCATTGAAAATTAATTCTGCATTACATAACAGGACAAAACTCAAATTGAATTTTTGAACCCAGACTGACCTGGAATTCACTATAGAGTCTCAGGGTGGCCTTGAACTCACGGTGATCCTCCTACCTCTGCCTCCCGAGTGCTGGGATTAAAGGCGTGCACCACCACGCCCGGCGAATTTTTGAAAATGAAAAGCTCAGTTAGTTAAAAAAAAAAAAAAAAGAAAGAAAGAAAAGAAAAGAAAAGAAGAAGGAAACCTCAGCAAAAATCCTTACCAATAGAATTGATCAGGGCCTGAAGAGATGGGTCAGTGCAACCACTGTTTTGCAAGTGCTTGCCTGCAAAACCTAAGGACCCAGTACCAATTCCCCAGTACTCCAGATGTAAAGCCACATGCGCAAAGTGGCTCATGCATCTGAGTTCAGTTGTAGCAACAGGAAGTGTTGGCATGTCTATTCTCTCTGTCTCTCTTCTCTCTCTCTCTGTCTCTCTCCTTGCAAATAAATAAATGAAAATACTTTTAAAAAGAAAAAAAAAAAACAGAATGTGGAAGAGCAAGGGAGAAAGAAGGGGTAATAATGACACTCAGGTTCTCACACTCCAAGAACAAGAGAAGTAATACCTTTGTAAGAGAGAGAGAGAGAGAGAGAGAAGCAGGGAAGGAGGGAGGAAGGAAAGATAACAGATGAAGAAGTTCAGAAATAATGTGATTAAAGTTCAAGGGTTGTAGTGACAAAGTTAGCACGAGGTACCCTGCCTGTTGCATGGGCCCCTCAATTCTGGTAAGATTCAGGGAGTGGCTCTGCACTGATGCTACGATGAGCTGTGTATCAGACAAATTCAGGTTCGCTGAGGTGAACTTTCAGACCAGACACAGTTATGGAGGAAGGGATATTTATTGAAGCTTACAGATCCAGGGGAAGTTCCATAATGGCAGAAGAAGCTGGCCTGCCTTCACAGGACCAAGCAGAGAGAGAGAAAAGCACAAGCCTAAAGGTCAAAAGCCACAGCACACTTCAGGAACTCCAGCTAGGCACATTTTGCATATCTTTTTGTTTTGTTTTGTTTTTTGTTTTTTTGGTTTTCCAAGGTAGGGTCTCACTCTAGCTCAGGCTGACCTGGAATTCACTATGTAGTCTCAGGGTGGCCTCGAACTCATGGCAATCCTCCTACCTCTGCCTCCCAAGTGCAAGTGCTGGGATTAAAGGCGTGCGCCACCACACCGGCTATATTTTGCATATCTTTAGATTGAAATCTGAAACCCACCACCACACCTTAAGATCCACCCAATGACATTGCCTCCAGCCAGGTGGCTGAAGAATGCAAACCACAAACAAATAAACAACTGAATATATTGGGGGCCATCTATTCAAACTACCACAAGCTACATGCCCACTTTCAGGGAGCCTGCACTTTAGGATTCCACGTTCATCCCCACCCTTCTTTTTCTTACGGAGTCACCTATGTGAACACAGATTGAAACAAGTTCAGACACACAAATCACCAAAGCCATGCTCACAGGGCTGCTCTGTGCCTTTTCAATAGTATTGATTCCTGAGGAACTGAGCATACTTGTCACAGAATTAGAGCTAGTTCTCTGCTGGAAAAAAAAAATGCAGGGCTTAGTTTTAGAAAGAATAGGATCAGCTTCTGTACTCACTGGCACTCATGTCTTTGACCTTAAGTTTTCTCACCTAAAATAATAGCGTAATAAATTCTGTGTTATTGCAAATACTAAACTTCAGAAAATATTTCAAATATCTGGATTGTCTCCTAGAGTGTATTATTAATTCCCTTTTCCAAGTTTAGAGGATGCAGTCTTATACTAAATCATAAAACCATCCATTGAATACATTAGGGGAAGTCACCAAGATCAATCAATGCTTCCAAAGGGGAACCCTGGAACAGAATATTCCTGAAGCATTATGGCATCAGCTGTAATTATTATTGAGTTGGGCATGTTTTCTTTTACTTTTCATATGTAACATCATGTGTTAATATTAGAACCTTTCCAAAGACAGATAACATAAATATTTTGGGTTCCTTGGTTCACAAACATTACACATGTAAAAATAGTTATACAAAAATGTCTTAATTTTCTAGGGCTGTTATAAGAAATTACCACAGAGTGTGTGGTTTAATGAATATAAATTGATCTGCCCACATCTTGAGGCTGCAAATTAAAGATATCAGCAATGTTGGTTTCTTCCCAGGCTTCTTTTCCTGGACTGCAAATAGCCACATCCTCCTTGTGCTTCCCATGATTTTTTCTCTCTTTCTTTCTGAGTCTAGATTTCCATTTCTTACCAGAACACAGGAATTTGATCTAGGGCCTACCTGAATGACCCCATTTAAATTTAATTACCTGAGTCATGTTGTGAGGCACAGGGGATTTGGACTTCAACTTCCAAATTTTGGGAAACACAATTTGGCCACATAATGTATTTGCTACAGAACAGCCTTTTCTACATGAAAAGAGGGTTGTATATAGACCACTCCATTTGTCACTCAAACCACATGAGAAAGCAGTAGAGATAGAGACTGTGTTAATTTAACCAATGAGAAAACTGAAAGGAAAATTTGCGTATGACTGAAAATAAAAGGGCTGTGTGACAGCCAAAGCCCAGGCTTCTTGGCAACTCCCCCAGGCTGCATAAGATTCCCATTGTTCTTGAGCCCAGGCTGATACGCCCACCTATCTGCCCATACACTGTCATGGGCAGAACACAGCGCAAAAGAAATAACATGAAAAATCAAATGCAAGAAAATCCAGTTAGGTCACCCACTCCCACAATGAATACATCTAACAAAAACATAGAAGAACCAATAGGACCAGAACACCAAATTGAAGCTATGAGCAATGCAACCCTGACCAACCTACTGATAGAACTTGCAGGAAAGCAACAAAGGGCCGACAATCGTGTGGATGCTGCCATCACTAAACTAGAACTAACAGATAAGAAATTGGAAGGATTACATAAGAAATTGGAAGGATTTCAAAGAGAGTTAAGAGATTTGAGGGAGAGTAAAAAAAAAGAAGACCTTCAAAAACAGCTGGCCATGCTAAACGAAGACATAAAGAAATGCAAGGATCAACTCCAAGAATCATCAAGAAAATCAGAAAATGATGTGAAAAGGGAGCTTGACAGAGGGATGGAAATTATACAAAGAAAAGTAATAGAAAATGCAAACTTAATTGAACAAGTCCAAAACTCGCTAGAAGCTCTCAAGAATAGAGTCAGCCAAGTGGAGGATAGAAACTCTGATCTGGAAGACAAGATGGAAGAAACAGTTAGAGAGTTCAAAAATTTCAGTAAGTTCAAAAGCTCCTGTGAACAGAACATGAGGGAATTGTGGGATACACTTAAACATCCCAATATCAGGATCATTGGAATACGAGAAGGAGAAGGAATTCAGACCAAAGGCATGGAGAACTTATTTAACAAAATAATTGAAGAAAACTTCCCCAGTCTCTTAAAAGAAAGACCCATCAAGATACAAGCAGCCAATAGAACTCCAAGCAGACTGGACCAAAGGAGAAACTCTCCAAGACATATTATCATTAAGACTCTAAACATTGACACCAAAGAGAAAATCCTAAAAGCAGCTAGGGAAAAACAGCACACCACCTTCAAAGGTAACCCCATCAGAATTACTTCAGATGTCTCAATGGAAACCCTGAAAGCTAGAAGGGCCTGGAATGAAACACTGCAAAGTCTAAGAACCTATGGCTTCCAACCCAAACTACTCTACCCAGCAAAAGTATCCCTCATAATAGATGGTGAAAGAAAAACATTCCACAACAAAACTCAGCTTTACAATTATATGAACACAAAACCAAACCAACAGAGAGTATTTCAGGAAATTCTCCACAGAGAAGAAAAAAATAATCAAACACAATTGCCTACAAGAAGCAGATCACAACAACCAAACTCGGAGTAGGCACAAAAAACTTCAATCTCCATGAAAACACCAACCCACATTTACCATCACAATATGGCAGGGATCAAATCAAATCTCACAGTAATTACCCTAAATATTAATGGCCTTAATTCACCCATCAAGAGACACAAGCTAACAGGATGGATCAAAACATTAGACCCCTCAATCTGTTGCCTTCAAGAAACCCACCTCACCATTAAAGACAGACATCTCCTCAGGGTGAAAGGGTGGAAAAGAGTATTCCAAGCAAATGGGAATAAGAAACAAGCAAGTGTAGCTATATTAATATCGGATAAAATAGACTTCAAACCAAAAATAATCAAAAAAGACAAAGAAGGCCACTTCCTACTTATCAAGGGAACGATCCATCAAGAGGATATTACAATCATAAATCTTTATGCACCAAACACAGGGGCACCACAGTTCATAAAACAAAACCTACTTGACAATAAAACAGAAATAACAACAAACACCATCATAGCTGGGGACTTCAATACACCATTTTCAGTAATAGACAGATCATCCAAACATAAACTCAACAAGGAAGTAAGAGAGCTCAAAAAAACCATAGATCACTTAGACCTAACGGACATCTACAGAACCTTCTGTCCCAAATCCACAGATTACACATTCTTCTCAGCAGCCCATGGAACATTCTCTAAAATAGACCATATACTAGGTCACAAAGACTGCCTCCACATATTTAGGAAGATTGACATAATTCCCTACATGATATCAGATCACAATGCTATATTGCTAGAAATCAACAACAAAAGACCCACCAAGAATTCCAGAGGCACCTGGAAACTGAACAGCACACTTTTAAACAATAAATGGATAGTGGATGAAATAAAAAATGAAATTTCAAAATTTCTGGAATTGAACGACAATGAGAACACATCATACCAAAACTTATGGGACACAATGAAGGCGGTCCTCAGGGGAAAATTCATAGCACTCAATGCCTTCGTAAAAAAGACAGAAAGGTCCCAAATTAATGACCTAACCATCCACCTGAAGGCACTGGAAAAACAAGAAAAATCCAACCCAAAGAGCTCCAGAAGGAAAGAAATAATTAAAATCAGAGCAGAAATCAATGAATTGGAAACCAAGGAAACAATTAAGACAATTGACAAAACAAAGAGCTGGTTCTTTGAAAAAATAAACAAGATTGACAAACCCCTGGCCAATCTGATCAAGCAAAAAAAGGTGAAGCTTCAAATTAACAAAATTCAAAATGAAAAAGGAGAGATCACAACAGACATAAGTGAAATTGGGAGAATCATCAGGACTTATTTCAAAAACCTCTACTCCACAAAACTGGATAATGTGGAGGAGATGGATAAATTCTTGGACGCATATCATCTACCAAAGCTAAACACAGAGCAGATTAATCACCTCAATCAACCCATCACACTCATGGAGATTGAAAAAGTAATAAAAAACCTCCCAAAAAAGAAGAGTCCAGGACCAGATGGCTTCTCAGCTGAATTCTATCAAACCTGCATAGAAGAACTCAAACCAATCTTCCTCAAACTGTGCCACACTATTGGTGAACAGGGAAAGCTACCCAACTCCTTTTATGAAGCTAGCATCACACTAATTCCAAAACCAGGCAGAGATGCCACAAGAAAAGAAAACTACCGGCCTATTTCCCTGATGAATTTAGATGCAAAGATCCTAAACAAAATCCTTGCAAACCGAATCCAACAACACATCAAAAGCATTATCCACCTTGACCAAGTGGGATTCATTCCAGGAACACAGGGGTGGTTCAACATACGGAAATCTGTCAATGTAATACACCACATAAACAAGGTTAAACATAAAAACCACATGATCATTTCGATAGATGCAGAAAAGGCCTTTGACAAGATTCAACATGTTTAAAACATTGGAGAGAATTGGCATGGTTGGTTCATATCCTAACCTAATAAAGGCAATATACGAAGCTCTGAAGGCCCAAATAATACTTAATGGAAAGAGACTGGAGGAATTCCCAATAAGATCAGGAACAAGACAGGGTTGTCCACTCTCACCTCTGCTGTTCAATATAGTACTGGACGTCCTAGCTCAAGCAATAAGACAGGAGAAGGAAATAAAAGGGATACAATTTGGAAAGGAAGAAGTTAAGTTAAATTTATTCACTGATGACATGATTATATATGTAAGAGACCCAAGAGACTCCATCCCAAAACTCCTGAAGGTGATGAACTCTTATATGAAAGTAGCAGGATACAAAATCAATGCACAAAAATCAGTAGCCTTCCTTTATGCAAAGGACAAAGATACAGAAAAAGAAATAAGGGACATAGTCCCACTTTCAATTGCAACAACAACAAAAAAGAATACCTTGGAATAACGTTAACAAAGGAAGTGAAAGATCTATACAATGAAAACATTAAAACACTCAAAAAAGAAATTGAGGGGGACTTGAGAAAATGGAAAGACCTCCCTTGTTCCTGGATAGGCAGAATTAACATTGTGAAGATGACAATCCTACCAAAGGCAATATACAGATTTAATGCAATTCCAATTAAAATCCCTACCTTGTTCTTCACAGAGATAGAAAAATGATCTCAAATTTCATATGGAAAGGCAGAAGGCCTCGCATTTCCAAACATATCCTCAGCAAAAGAAATACCTCTGGAGGCATCACCATACCTGATCTAAAGCTATATTACAAAGCCATAGTAATAAAAACAGCATGTTGCTGGCATAAAAACAGGAATATAGATCAATGGAATAGACTTGAGGACCCGGACTTTGGGTCAAGCAACTATAGCTACTTGATATTCGATAAAGGCCCAAACAATATAGGCTGGAAAAAAGACAGCATCTTCAACAAACGGTGCTGGATAAACTGGATAACCATATGCAGGAAACTGAAACTTGACCCACACATTTTACCATGCACTACACTCAAGTCCTAATGGATCAAAGATCTCAATATAAGACCAGAAACTCAAATACTACTGGACGAAAATTTAGGAAGTACTTTCCATGATATAGGAATGTAAAAAGACTTCCTGAACAAAACCCCAGTAGCTCATGAACTTAAACCGTCACTCAACCAATGGGATCACATGAAGCTGAAGAGTTTCTTTACAGACAAGCATACAATAACAAAGCCAATAGATTACCCACAGAATGGGAGTAAATATTGGTGGGTTATCCAACTGATAGAGGCCTAATCTCTAGAATCTACAAAGAACTCAAAAATCTAAACAGTAAGAAGTCAAACACCCCACTCACAAAATGGGGCAAAGAGCTGAACAGGCAGTTCATAGAGGAAGAAATAGAAATGGCAAACATACACTTAAGAAAATGTTCATCATCCCTAATCATCAGAGAAATGCAAATTAAAACAACTATGAGATTCTACCTTACCCCAATAAGGATAGCAAACATCAAAAAATGAAATAAAAATAAATGCTGGCGAGGATGTGGAGAAGTAGGAACACTCATCCACTGTTGGTGGGAATGTAGGATGGTACAACCACTTTGGAAAGCAATATGGAGACTTCTGAAAAAGCTGAGTATAGAGATACCAACAGACCCAGTTATTCCCTTACTGGGCATCTACCCTAACACCTTCAAACCACAGACTAAAGAGATTTGCTCAACCATGTTTATAGCAGCTCAATTTGTAATAGCTAAGAGCTGGAATCAACCCAGATGTCCATCACTGGAAAAGTGGATAACTAAGATGTGGTATATCTACACAATGCAATTCTATACAGCAATAAGAAAAAAATGACACAATGAAATTTGAGGGAAAATGGTTGAACCTGGAACAGATCATTCTCAGTGAACTTACCCAATCACAGAAAAAAAATCGCCACATAGTCTCACTCATCTACAGCACCTAACCTGAATCTACCGAAGATACCTTACATACCCAGTAAGCATCTCCTAGACTAGACACTAGGATGGAAGGGGAGGGGGGGAGGGCATCAAAGGGGTGGGAAACACAAATCTAGACCCAAACGGCAATGGTACCATAATCTTCTACTTACTAAAAGACAGACCAAATGGCTGCTCCTTCACCAGGCCCTTCCAGGGAACACCTGAACCACAAGACACTGGAGAGGGTAAGATTAAGACTAACCTTAATCCCCTACATCTTCCCTCCCTCACTTCTCCTCTCCCTGTCTCTCTCTCTCTCTCTTATCTCTAACTCTTGTATATTAGTTATCTTTTTCCTCATTTTCTTAGTGGGCACTGACCTGTAACTCCCAGATCCAGCATGGGGCTATCATCCACAATGAGCCTTTGATCAGAGAGACCTACAAGTTTTCCTAAAGGACAGACAGATTTCTGTCAGAGTACTTGATGACCCACCAAAGGCTAGTGGTAAGACCCTACTGCTGAAGATACCTTATATGATTGACATGCAAAGTAGAATGGCATGGCTGGAAGTTGGAAGAGAGTCAGTACCCAGACACTCAGCACGTCTAGTGCCAGAAGGTGCTACATGGGCGACTGGGGGAAATTGACCAATATCTGTCGAAGCAACGCATGGTCTAACCTACTTGGCAGCAAATAACTTGTTGTGATGCCCACACAAGTGCAGTGGTGGCACACAGCCATGGTGGGGAACCAACTGCTCTCAATTTGGCTAACTGATCCCCTCACTGGTATGGGACCCATAGCTGGAGCTAGGAAACAAGTCAGAGCCAGATCCAAATGTAAACCCACTCTCCAATATCAAGCTACCGTCAATTGTGGGCTACAAGAGGGCCTACACCTATTAAATTCTCTATTAAAAAAAAAAGTAAGGGTTATCTCATTTGTCCTGGTGCTAACTTACTCTCCGTTGGAGAATCTGCTTCTCTTTTTCAGATAGATGTAGATCCTATGGAGAGAGGCTCTCCATCATACCTGAAAAGGGTCCCGGCTGAAACTAAGAAAAATTGGAGAAACAAGCAAGGAGGCTGATTTCCTGATGAACCGGATACCAGCACAAGGGGGAAGGAGATCAGCACAGAGAAAAATCAACTCCTACCAAATCAGAGAGCCAGAGCCTCAGAGGCCCCCAACACCTCATCACTGAAGCAGACCAAAAATGAACCCAACATGGCTCAGGGAAATTTTGCGGAAGAGGGGGCGGAAAGAATGTCAGAGTCACATGTTGGGTCATGATATGCAGAGACATTTAGTTTACCCATAACTGTGGGCTAACTCCACAATGCATGACCCGTATACCTCAACAAGGAGGGGCCAAGGGGAGGGGGTAGGTCACGGATGAGCCTAATAATGGTACCAAACTGACTGTATTTGCTGAATACAGAACTGACTAATAAAAAAAAAGGGGGCTGTGTGCTGGAGAGATGCTCATTTGGTAAAGTGGTTGCCATTAAAAGCGTGGAAGACCTGTGTTCAAATCCTCAGTACCCATGTAAAAGCAGGCATGGTAGCTCATCTGCATTTCCGGGACTGCAGATGTGAGGCAGGTGGACCCTGGGGCTCAATGCCTAGCTTATGTAGTTCAAATGGGGAGGTCAAGTTCAGTGAGAGACTTTTGTCTCAAAGATATAAGATGGAGACCAATCGAGGAAGACACTTGACACTGACCTCTGGCTTCTACTTGCACATGCATATACATATGTATGCCTATACATGTACAAATGCATCTGAACAACATGCACACATACAAGGACATTTGTGTCTAGATATAGTGGTTTGTTCACTCTATCAAACCACCTCTCTTAAAGGGTTGAGGGTAGTCAGCAATGTGATAGAACATACTCATAATTCTTCTTATGTTGGCCAGAAGGCCTATGAACTTACACAGGGAGAGATATGACCAGAGGCTGCTGCAGCTTTTAGACAGAAATGAGTACAGGAAATGTGGAGTATATTCTGTGTATTTTTCTGATCAGATGCCCTAATGGACAGCATCACACACTCTCTCTCTTTTTAATTAGAATTAAACACCAGGGCTAGGAAGGTGGCTTAGTAATTAAAAGTACTTGCTTGTACAATTGTACTCTGTAGCACTTACCTTCTCATTGCTGGGACAAAACACCCAGCCAGAAGCAGATTACGGATGCAAAGAGTTTATTTCAGCTTAAAATTTCAAGGAAATGTTTCATCATGGTAGAGAAAGCATGACAGAGCTGACAGCCAGAGCGTCACATTCTGTCACAACAGTTCAGAGAAATCAACAAGAATGAGCTAGCTATCAGCACTTACATTACCCAATGGGCTGGATGAATAAACCTCAAGGCCCATCCCCAGAAATATACCTCCCAAAGGCCAGTGATCAAGCATGAGGCTTCATTACAAACATTTGAAGCATGGGGAACATTTTGTTCAAACCATCATATCCCTTTTGATAGAAAAATAACATGCAATTAAGGAATTCATCTTAGCAAATCAAGTACTTCAATGAAAAAAAACAAAATAATAAAGGAGACCTGTCTGGTGAAAACCTCTGATAGATAGAAAGCCACTTGCTCTAAGCATCAATGGCTATAGCTTTTCTCAGCCACTTTGGCACACAGGACAGTACCCAATACATGTGTCTGTTCAGCATGTTTGGGCTGAATTGAAGCTAATTAAGCTTAATTACTCAGACTATGCACATTATTGAGTCTCTCTTAAAATACCACCCAAATTGCCTGTCTCCATCCTCATAGCTCTAGAGGGCTCACAATATGAAGTGTGGTGATGCAATAATGTTTGAAGTACTTTCAGATGTACTCATTACAAATATGGATAGATGGAGGATATATAGACATATTCATTCTATCTATCTATCTTTATCTCATCAATTTTATGGGTAGTTAGGTGTTCCCACCATCTCCCCTCCCACCCATACTTTAAACCTGTCATTTTAAAAATGCTTAAAATGATTTCTGTTAAATAAACCTGTTGAAATAAAAGTGTTATACAATACAAATGTAATCCTTTGGAACTAGAGATTCCACTATGGATTTCCTATAAATCCATGTGGGTCCTTGATAACATGCACCTAAGCCAGCAGAGCCACAGCTCCAGTTGGGGAAAGTGCCATGTCAGAAATGTACACTAAATCAAATTATTCTGGCTGACTCTCTTGAGGGTCCAGATGAAGCCAAAGTGGCAGAAAGATTTAACTATTTTCATTTAATTTAATTCCTAAAAATCAAGAATGAGCTCATTGAAGGTGGGCCATAGCTGTGTCAGGGCTTTGAATTGTAGGAAATTCTTAAATGTGTGATTAATGAAAAGGTAACCTGGCTGAGGCTGGAGGAAAAAACAAATATGTGAAATTTAAGAAAAATGTTTCTTTCCTCCTTCCTGTGACCAGATACCTGACAGAAACAACTTATGTTCATGGCCAGTCTGGGCAGCTTAGTGATATACTGTCTCAATATAAAATAGTAAAACGAAGGGTGAGGATGTAGCTGATTGGAAGAATGCATGCATAGGGTGCTAGGTTGAATCTGCAAAAAAAAAAAAAAAAAAAAAAAAAAAAAAAAGGAAGGAAGGAAATAAAAATAGTAAGAAATGTTTATTTATTTGCCAAAGAGCATGTCCTACATCTCCACAGTCTAATTCTTATTTTTTTCTTACATTCTAAATTTACCTAACATGCATACACTTGATTAAAAATAAAACTAGAATATATGTTTTGAAAGATCAACCTACTTAGTTATTAGAAAATTTTAAGTGAGAAGTAAAGATGACAATTACTAGATAGAGAATTAAAGACTTAATTAGTGACAGTCAGAACTTGAGCATGGAACTTCTAGATCTTGGTCAATGCTCAAGTCATTGCATTGAGGCTTGATAGTGAACCAAAACAACAAGGCCTTCATATTTGTAATTTATTCTGATCTAGAAAAGAGATGATTCATTTATCACAGAACTGATCCTAATTTCAGAGTGTGAGATTGTGACAGTCCAGTCAGATAGCAAACAGGATTTTTAGGCCCTCATGATGCTGGCTCATGAGTTACTTCTCTCCTGACACTTTGAAGGCAGGCCAGCAGCCTTCAGAATGGGGCAGTACTTCATTCTTTGCAACTCCACCATCGACACACAAGCCATACTTTAATTAAGTTCTGGCAGGATAATTCATTGAAATATTAGCTCATTTTCCTTGGCCCTTTCCCCATTTATTCAGCTAAAGCATTTTTTTTATTCATTGTTTTAGAGAAGATATAACCTAGCACCAGGCTAGATGAAAAAAAAAAATAAATGGAATCAATTCTTATTGTAAAAGCTTAGTTTTCAAAAAAGATGGGAAAAAATAATATGTGATAGTCTCAGGTATATTCAAACAAGAAAGCCAGGCCATCTGATTTCCAAACTAGACAAGTGTTCTTGCACACAGGAAGGACACTGGAGGGACGGTGGTTCTTGCATTGTGATGGACAGTTGGCTAGATTTAGATATTTGAGTGACCTAAGGTAAGAAAGGGCTGTACCTTTTATATTAAAACTAATTTTGCTTTTAAGCCTCTGATTCTTGGATCTTAATTTTGTGGTGCAATTCAAACTTTCATCCTGAAGTTTCCTAATCAACCCTGCTGAAACAAACTGATAACAGACAGAAAAGCAGGAGAAAAGACACGGATGAGGAAAAATAGGTGAAGTTTCAGTACCCATTTTCACAGGGCAGAGGGGAAGTGGGGTGGGGAGACCATAGGCAATTTTGAAAGGGAGGTGAAGGAGAGACAGGAGAAGATAGATTCTTTCAGGCAGTTAGTCAGGGGCAGAAGCCCAAAGAGGGAACAAGGAAATGTCACCCCACCTGCCTTGCCAAAACTGGAATTCAGTGTCTGATCCCATTTCATCTGTGATGGCTACACTGCTCTTTACTGCTTCCCTGACCTAATGCACTATCCTCTGTGTCAGCCCACTGAATCCAACCTAGTCAGGTCTCTTCCTTACACACTTGAGTCCAACAACAAAAGCCCACCCCAGTTAAGTATGAAGGGCTTGTCCTGTGCTAGCCTCTCTCCCATTCCAGCAACCTGACTCAGCTGCGGTTCTTTCACCTGAATAATGTCTCCCCCTCTCCCAGCCTGGCTACACAGGAGGGCTCTCATTGCCTGTCTGGGGACTTTTCTGTTCATTCCTCACATTTATTTTTACCACATGTGTAATAACTTAACTCTATTTACTATTCATTTTCCAGAAGTCTGAATTTGGCCCTTTCACTCTGTTATCTTTCCTTAAGCCCTGAGTCCTTCACTACCTAATCTCTCAGTTTTCTTCAATGTGGAGGTAAAGGGCTGGTGCTCTTTTGCTTTGCTCTCATGGGTGAGTGTGTGAATGTTTCTTCTAAATCTTTTGGCATGAGCTTCTAGGGCCTGTCTTCCATGTGTGTTTATAACTGTTCCAGCCTTTCCCTAGGCACCAGATTTCCCAAAATAAATCTCCTAATCATTTCTCCAAAAATAAATTCAATAATCCACAATTTATTCTCTGTTTTTTTTTCCAATTCTTTGTTAAAATAGACAAAAGCCTGAAAATTGAGGTCCATAAACCCTCCCTGAGCTCCAAGATCTTGCATCAGGAATATCATAGTCAATGTTGATTGTTAATTTGACTGAATTTAAGGGGACACGCATCTGGGGGTGTGTGAGGGATTTTCCAGAGAGGTTAAACTGAGGAAGGAAGTCCTACCTTGAATGTGGGCAGCAGCATTCCATGAGGTAGGATTCCAGACTGAACAGAAAAGAGAAAGCAAGAAGAATAGAAGCATTCATCTCTGCTTCCTGACTGAAGACACATGTGACCGGTCTGTCATCTTCCTTGCAACCTTGATGGACTGGACTCGCAAACATGTTCCAAAGTAAACTCCTCCTGCATCCCATTGCTCTTGTCAACTATTTTGTCACAGAAATGAGGAAAGTAACTAATGCAGGTAACAAATGATTTTCAGGAGAACCTAACAGATTTGAAGAACAGATAAAAGTCCAGATAAAGTTCCTCTGAATTCTGGCAGGGTGACAACAACCCCCAGGTGAGGGCAGAACTGCTCTATAAAGGACACAGGTAAAGTGTCCCAAATGGGAGTCCACAGAAGAACTGCTGGTATAAGAATTTTCTTTTGTGTGCGTTCATCTTCGGCTAATGACATTTTTAGGTAAGGAATCTAAAGTACCTGCACTTCTTTTGAAAGGGCTTCTTTCAGGCCTATTAAGGACAAAACAACAACAACAAAAGAGCTCCAGAGATAGCTCTTTGTGTTTGTGACTGGGGAGAAACAAAGGAAGGTTGTAGACATGTGAATTCTTTTCTGTTTTAATTAACAGTTTTTTTTTTTTCTTACATGGACATGGTTATAATTCCCACCTAATGCCTTCTTTGGTCACCCCCTTACCCAACATCTTCCACTGAACTCTTCCTTTCCAATTAGACTTTCCTCTATTTTGATGACTTTTTTTTAAATCCTCCTCCTTCATATCAAAATATTTATAAGCTCTACAATGTGGCAGTCTTCTGGAGGTAGTCACAGCCTCTGCAAGGTCACTTTGAAGACACTTGGATTGCAAGGTGGTTCTATGGCCTTCCAGCTTCCTTTAATTCAAAGTGGCCAGCATGTCAAAGAGCCATACTATGAACTGTTTCCAGAGCTCCAACAGTTTCATTCACTTTAAAGAGCCCTCCTTTTCCTGGTAAAGAAATATATTTTCTTCATCATTACATGATTCCTGGCTGAGGACCCCAGTGCTAAGAGACAGAGAGAAAAGTAGAGGAGCAGGCATTTTCCCCGTGCTTGGAGGTTTTGCTCCTGGGAATCCATGCTGACTACAGGTTTAAAACAATAGCTTAAATATGCACCTTTAGTCTCAGAGACATGAGACAGATTAGGTGGATCTTGAGTGACTAGCATGCCAGCAGATGACCCAGAGTGAAAGAAACAGACACAAAATGAAAGCCAACATGCCAAGCTTTTATCCAATGCTCAGTCATCTAGTGGGCCCAAGTAAGGAGCTCCTAGCAAAAGCAGCTTCCAAGTAGCTGTTTCAACCCCACCCTTTTGTGTTTGAACACTGCTCAGTCCTGAAGGAAATAGGATAGTGGCCAATCTGATCCTGTGGGCTTTTGGCTCAGTGATGTGTAAGCTAGAGAATGAAAAGGGGACAGGCTAGGCTGTAATGGCAAAACTAGGGAAGTGAAAAGAGCCAGGTGTATATGCCTAGAGAAGCTGAACACAAGAGGAATCCAAAGTCATTTCATTAAATACGTTCTCCAGAGTCATCTTTCCTGTTCAACAGCTCGATGAGTATGGACTACCAGGAATGAATCCTAGTGGAGGGGATTTAGTGTTGGGTAAGCATGATGAAGTCATTCATCTGTAGTCTCTAGGCTTTAGTTACCTTAGGAAGGGCTGGCACAAGTGAGTCCAATTTTATTTTTGTTTGTTTTCTGTGTTGTGTATTTGTGTATGGATGCACATGTGTGTGCATGCATGAGAAGCCAAAGGGGTTGGCATTGGTGCCTTTCACAATCACTCTCCACCTTATGTATTGAGATGGGTTTCCCTCTTTGAACCCAGGGCTTACAAATTTGGCCAGTCTAGCTAGCCACCTTGCCATGGGGATTCTGTGACTCTGCCTACAGAGTGCTGAAATTATGGGTGAGCTACTATGCCCACCTGGCACTTACATGTATACTGGAGATCTAGATCTTTCCCTAGGCATGCCTGGCAAACATTCTATTGCAGAGCATTGCTTTAGTCCCATAGCTCCACTTTTGTTATTGACTTTAAGACAATGCTGTCTATGTTTGCCTCAAATTCACAATCTTCCTGCTTTAGCCTCCCAAGCGCTGAGACTACAAGCATGACCCACCATGGCCAGGGTGACTTCCTATGGACTCTGATGACTTGCCCTTTTGTCTCTGAATAACTTCCTCTGAAGAAATCATTGATCAACCATTCCATGGTTTGATCCTGACTGTCCTTCATTTCTGGGATGAGATGTGTCCACATAAGAGAGAAGAGACATATGAAAAAGAGTCATTACCAATAATACCTACCCCTCCACATGCACACTTCTAGTCCAATTCTTGCAATTATGAGATGTACACAGAGTGACTTTCAGGTTGCACTTACCTGTAGTCCACGCTCAAGTTTAATTCTCTCTATCCACGGTGTGATGTCTTCATATCTCAAAACCACTGCTCACATTATTGTATTAGAAATTGTTCTTCTACAGCTTGTTAACAGACAGTGGTTATAAAGTTTTACAAGGAAAGTAAAAGTTACAACCAACAAGAGAAAACATTTAATGAAAAAATACTTTGCAAACTAAGCACTTGTTAAGAGTCACTGTCCATGAGCATGATTATAGTTGTTTTAGAGAAGGATCAATTGTAGATGACAAACACTTTGAAAAACCATGGTTTAAGAGTTGAAAGTTTAGCTATTCACTAAACAGTTACATTATTTCTATTCCATGTAGATTATGATTGACAGCATCATGTCAGGACCATCAAGTTGTCCTGATTTGTTTTAAGAAGTTCATTAAAGCTTTTGTTTCAGTTTAAAGAATGATGCAATTGTCAATGGCAGACATATTTGTATACAAATACATACAATGCTCTTCTAAATGAAGTATATGTACAAATGCCCTTGGCGGACCATTGTCCAATACCTTTAGTGATTAGAAGGGCATTTCTCAGTGAGCAAGGTCTGGGTATGCCAAGCGACACTTGCTGAAAGATGATAGAATACAACTAGGAGCATGTGAGCACAAGCTCAGTAAAGGCGGGCACAGTAGCATTTCTAGTTCGGAAGACTTGGGGAAGTGTTCTACTAAATTTTGCAGTTTAGAAGGCTTATATACTTAAGGAACATAAGTGCATTTAACATAAAAAAGCACTTATAACAATTATAACACAGCTACACAAAAGTGATTTGCATATTAATTCTAATGCTTTAGAAGCAAAAATTAGAGACTGACTTAATAGTTTAAAAGGTCTACAAAATTGGCACAAATCAAAACTTCACACCTCTTAGAAATTTAGAAACAGTGTTAGTGACCACATATAATCTCATTTTCTGATGTAAAGTGTGTCTCAATAACAAATTCTTATTAAGTAAAAGCAAATAAAAGTAGACTACATTTTTAAAAAACAATATTGCCCACAAAATGGTGCATTTTTTCCATCTAATGATACTGAATACAGACAGCATAAATGTCAAAAAGGTAATTGCCATTTGAATATAGGTTCTGATGCAAAGCTTACTGTCTAAAGGAGAACACTTTTTGGTCACATTTCATGTGGTAAACTTACACACCTTAACTCTGAAAGCACTTGCGTAGTACTTGGTAAGTTCAGACATGCTACATTGCACTTTTCTAATTATAGACACACAGTATTAAATTGACTGGAATAACTTTATAAAGTCTAAGAATAAAATAGTCATTTAAAGTATTTGAACACAAAAATGTTTTTGAATGAACCAAAAATTTTCAAGACTCAGTTTCCTAACTCCTCAAAGGCTTGAGAAAACTTCCCCTTACAATGATTTGATCAAATATAAATCATGTCCTCTATGCCAATCTTTTGTGAAAGTTACTCAGAGCAGAATAAGCCTTGCTGTTTTAGACATAGAGAATCAGGTTCTAGTTTTATATCAATTAATAAATTCTGAATTTAGAAAATCCTTTAGATAAATTTACATTGGAAAAATATTTTATAAGATTTTTGTATTCTTTATATAATAAAATATTATTTTTTCATAGTTTTTCTCATCAAAGCAACTTCAAGTCTTTCATACTTTCTCTATATATAATTTCCATGTTAATTAGAAGTAATTAATTGGGTCTTTGCTAGAAGTAAGATTATTTGAAGACCCAAGGAAGAAAGCAATCTTGTTTCTCCATGCATTAGCAATTTTAGAAAACACATTTATTACTAATCCCAAATATATCCTAAAAGGTATCTGAGTCCAAACCATATTTATGGAAGCCTGAAACCAATCATGGCAACTGCCCCTGTGGCTGAGCTTTGCGGTACAAAGTGCAACTAAGCAGACAACAACAGCTGGATTTTAAAGGGCTGTTTTTTTTCAGTCCCCAACTATAGGGTTAAAGCTTAGTAATACCTATAGTTCAGCAGGGCCAGGCTAAGATCAGGCTAAGATAAGGGCCTTGAATAACTGGTTCTTCAAGAGAGAAAACAGCCAAGAAAAAAAGAGAGAGAGAGAGAAAGAGAAAAGCAGCAGGCAGAGAAGCAATAGCTCCTATATAGTAATGCTCTAATGCAGTCCAAAAACCCTCTGAAAAACACACTCATATACACATAAACATACACACGTTTCAAATTAGGCATGCTAAAATAGTAACTTTGGCATGCAAAATTAAAAAACAAATAGCCTGCAAAAAGTGAAGTGAATATTAGTCAGTTGTTCTCAGGAATTCCAGGGGCAGACTAAGTGTTGGTCCTACAATCTTAAGACAAATCTTGGACTGGAAGCTTATCAAGAAGTCTAGGACAAAGGCCAATGCAAGGCAAATATTTTAGGTCAGTAAATTATATTATTCAATAGTACCTCTTACATTCATACAGAGTGACTAATCCTATGCACATCTTCTGGATGAATGGTTGGAATTTCTTCCAGTCAAAGAATATGGCATGTTATTCTGATGTGGCTCACTCAGACACAGCATGTTATAGGGTTATGTGTGCATATTGCCACCAAGACCTCAGTCATCTAGAATCACTAATAGTTAGATAAAGGAGCATTTTTCCCTTCAGGGCCCATGGCATGTATATGTAGTAAATGCCTAGTAGGACTCTTGTGACAGCCATCTGATCTTCTAATCATCACAAGCACAGACTAATAGACTGATACACAAAATTACAAGCAAAAACAATTACATGAATTCAGAGTGTACCTGTAGGTAAATCATCATAAGTTTATAAAACACCAGTGAATCCAGAGTGTATAAAGATAACACAGACTTAGAATTTCCAATGATTGCACAAATTACAATAGAAATCTCCATAAGCACTTATTCCTCTGTATGCATCATAGAATTTCCCTACTGGACACATATACAGAACTATAGAATTCAAGCTTTCCTGTCATGCTACATATATAACCGCATAGCACAGCAGAAGTCCAGATTAGCTCAAAAGATCCCAAAGACAAGGACCCTAGCTTTCTGTTAGGCAAATGTCAGAAATTCAAATTAGTTGCAGCAGAACCCAAATGTCCCACAGGAGCTTCCAAACTGACAAGGAGAAGGCAGGGCCAAGCTCAAGGCACACAATTGGGTTGAACTTACCTGACAGATAGAGTCTAAACACATTTCTCTGTGTCATAATTTAGTGCTACCTTAATAGCAACCAAGTGGAAAAATGAGAAGTGCATGGAATAAAGGTGATTCCCACAGTTATATGGGAATATAATCTCTCCTCTCCATACAGAGTCAACTTGCTGTGAGTGGCTGATGTTCAAATCATGTCCTCAGTTCTAAGGGCCTTGTCATAATCATTACCCAAATGTCCAAGGTAAGGGTCTGGGATCTAGCAACCCCACCAAGCAAAGCACCTCCACTCTTCCCCAGTACACCTAGTGAAGAGACAATCTTTGAAAAAGCAGAGAACAAAGATTTGTTTGATGTGGCCACACTGAGAAGAGGGACAGGTATTGGGTTCTAATGACAATAAGTGTCTTTGGAGTACTGACATGAGCTTTAGGTTTAAACGGAGAAAGCATTGGGGCAAAGGGCGAGAGTTATGAATAACTAAGCAATCTTGGTTAGGTGTGGTCTAGTTGGTCACTGTCTCAGTTCTGATTCAGCAAGGTTGTCCAAAGAAGGCATTATTGCTTGAGTGGTCAGGCAGGTTCTCAGGAGATGATGACTTCTGCTCCAGGAGCAGCCTTGCTCTGGTGAATCTCTGCCCTCATATGGCCATGATCGGTTTGGTGAAGTTCTATTCTCCAGCAACCCACCGAGTTGGCAGGTTTAGGTAATGATTTATCCAAAGTGAAGGAGACAGATAGAAACAAAATTAAGGCAAAGATGTCAGACTTTCATTCAACTATTAGTTACCTTGTAAGCCCAAGTGAGGAGTCAGCTATTCTTAGCAAAACCAGCTTCAAAGAAACAGCACCATTTCAAATTTATTGTGGTTACTTACAGGAGTATCATTTCAAATTTATTGTGGTTACTTACAGGAGTACCATTTCAAGTTCATTGGGGTTACTTACAGGAGTGCCATTTCAAGTTCACTGGGGTTACTTATAGGAATATCATTTCAAGTTCACTGGGGTTACTTACAGGAGTATCAGTGACCCAAAGGTGACATGCCACCTGAAAGTCCAACCTCAGCATGGATAATGACCACACTAGAGGTGGATGGACTCCCATACATACTGTGTACTCTAGCCTGTAGCAGCAGGCAGGAGGGGTCGATACTTGGAATCTCAGATGATCCTGCCCCACCATCTACAACAACCCCGTTCCGATTACTGCAGTCTCTGATCCACTATGGCTGATGATCATGTCAGGCCAGAAGGAGAGAGCCACACTGTGTGAGTCTTCTCTGTGCCCCTGTGTCTTCAGACAGGACATTCCTTCACTGGGATAAAGGGAGGGTACCTCTCAAATGAGGGTATCGTGAGTTGCATCAAGGGAAGTTCATGGAATTATTCCTCAGTTTTATGTCCTGTTTCACAGGATGAGGATGAGACAAAGGCTTCTGTTCTTCTAAAATTACTTCAGTTTAAAATATTTTAGGATAGCACATTCTGACCCCATGACACCAAATTGTGGGGGATTGCATAGAACTGCAGCAACAAGAGCGTAGAGTTAAGCAGATGTTTGGTCTTGTGTAACATCATAAATACTGACACATGCCACCAGGGCATGGGCTGAGATGTATGTTTTCATACATTCAATCTTTTCTCCAGCACATTTTCTGGAGTTCTGATTCATTATCATGTATTTTCAGGCCATCTTTGATCCCAGAAAGAACTTTCCATTTCTTTTTCACAATAGTGGCCCACTATGGTGGACTGAGAGTGGCTTTGAGACCCTATTTGCTATTATATGATGCTGCAACACTGTAAAATGAGACGTAAACATTTGTCCTTTGTCCTAGTGTTGGAGTGAGGTTTGCATTGCTAGCAGAAAACACCCAACCAAGAGAAGCTTGTGGGGGTGGGGGAAGGTTTATTTTGGCTTACAGACTCGAGGGGAAGCTCCATCATGGCAGGGGGAAATAATGGCATGAGTAGAGGGTAAACATGATCTCCTCGCCAACATCAGGTGGACAACAGCAGCAGGAGAGTGTGCAAACACTGGTAAGAGGAAGCTGCCTATAACACCCATAAACCTGCCCCCCAACAATATACTGCCTCCAGAAGGCTTAATTCCCAAATTGCCATCAGCTGCAGACATGGCATTCAGAACACTTAAAGTTTATGGGGGACACCTAAATCAAAAGACCACATTCCACTCCTAGCCCCCATAAAGTGGTATACATGATGTAAAATACAATGAATTCAGTCCATGTTTAAAGGCCCCCATAGATTTTATCAATCTGAATGATGTTCAAACATCCCCATAGTCCAATGTCTTTTAACAGCCATTTTACCAATAAAAATGTCCCATAATGTCATAGAATAAACATTCACACTCAAAAGATGGCATTAGGCATAGCAAAGAAATATTCAACCAATAGAAGATTTAAAATAACCATGGAAAATATCAAACTCTGTAGCTTCAAGTCCAACAACTCTAGCCAGTTACAAGTCTCCAAGCACAATTATAACTAGCAACAAGTCTCTGGAGTTCCAATTCTGCCCCTCCAGGTAGGCTACTCACAGTCCTGGAAAACTTCATCTGGGGCCAGAAGCTTTCCATAGCAGCCATCTCATGCTCCTGGCATCTCCACTGGGTTTCCACTGCAACCCATGGTCCATACACATTGGCTCCATTGTGTCTTCATGCAGGCATCCAGCAAACCTGCTTCACACTGTCCATGGCCATTTCCAAAACACAAGATTGTGTTGCAAATTCAATGATCCTTTCTTTTCTGCATTTCTTATACTCCATAATACCAGGTGGTGTGCCAATTTGTTAATCCACGGGGAATAAAGCAGACTTTGAAGCACAGGACACTTCAGCATTCAGGCCCCTTCAAAAGACTCTGCATCCTTTCTGTTGTCCCAGTGTAGGTCAGCTGGCTCAATCTCAATGGTTGTAATCTCTCCTATAATTGCAGTTGAACAGGCAGCAGTTTCAGCCCAAAGATTTCATTTGCTCTGTGCCATATCACTCGATTCATGCTAGTCCACTTCTACGCAATGCAACCCTGCACAAGTTCTCAAGACATGGGCATAATAGCAAGCCTCTCACACAAACAGCTTCTATCCCAGTGCCAGCAATACTCTTTCTCACCCTAATAAGCTAAACTTCATAGTCCTTAGTTCTTACTGCATTTACGTCTTTCAACTCTGACCATAATAGCTCATCAAGCTGTACTTACAGCACTTCAAGTTTGAAACCTTACACCAAAGTCTAAAATCCTTGTACATTCCTCTTGAAAATCAGCTCCAAAAGGCCAAAGCCACACACTCAGGTATCTAGCAGCAATGATCCTACATCTCAGTACCAACTTTAGTGTTGCAGTCAGGTTTGCATGACTGGCAGAAAATACCTGACCAAGAAAGGTTTGTGAGAAAAAAAAGTTCATTTTGTGTTACAGACTCAAGGAGAAGCTCCATGATGGCAGGGGGAAATGATGGCACAAGCAGAGGCTGGAAATGATCTCCTCGCCAACATCAGGTGGACAACAGCAACAGGAAAGTGTGCCAAACACTGGCAAGAGGAAGCTGGTTATAACACCCATAAACCCACCCCCAACAATACACTGCCTCCAGGAGGGTTTAATTCCCAAATTGCCATCAGCTGGGCACATGGCATTCAGAACACTTAAAGTTTATGGGGGACACACCTGAGTCAAACCACCACACCTACTTTCTGTCACAAGAATATGTAACACCTGGACTTTCCTGAGTTATGGAAATAGAAACATCCTTTGTTACTCATAAGCTCTTTTCAACCATAGCAGGGTTCTGACTGAGCGATTCTGTGTGGGCTTCTCCATGAGGATAGTTGGTTGCAATAAAACCAAACATGAGATTGGATATTTGGTATTCAAGGTTCTGTCCCTTCACCATCAGAGAGAGAAAAAGGGTAGAAACTGAGTCAATTACCACATACAATGATTTTTCCAGTCCCTACGTAGCAGGTGTCCTGGGGACTTACCAGGAGCTCAGGTGGGTGAGCAAATGGAGGTGTGGGAAGGTGCTATCTTGAGAAGGCATGGAAGCTTCAACTCTCAGAGGCTTAGAGAGGGATTAGACTTAAATGCAGAAAAATAACTTACATGTCTTGTTCATCTTGGCTAATATTCTTAGATGCATACCTTTATCCACCCTGCTTTTTTTCATTGATTCCTCTTTGGTTTAAAAGTAGAAAAATAAGTTAGATATCTTACTCATCTCAGTTAATATTTGTAGATTCATTTCTTAGCCACTCCACTATTTTTTACTTTACTTTGTTTTCCACATTTACCTTCTTTAAATCCTTATAGCCATCCAGTTGTTCTTAAAGTTAAAAATCTTCAGGAAGTATTCTAAAAATAAGTTATTATATACTAAGCAAAAATAAGCAAAACCAGTTTATGCTTGTTTTCACTAAAAGCACTAGTCTCACAATGGGATGAAGTTTAGGGGTTTTCATTAGGCTCTTTGTTACATTCATGGCATTCTTTTATTAAGAATCTATCTGAGCCAGGCATGGTGGTGCATGCCTTTAATCCCAGCACTCAGGAAGCAGAGGTAGGAGGAACTGTGAGTTTGAGGCCACCCTGAGGCTACATAGAGAATTCCAGGTGAGCCTGACCTAAAGTGAGACCCCACCTCAAAAAAAAAAAAAAATCTATCTGAGGCCCTGTTTCCCCATGGTCTACAGAGACTTCATTGTCTTTCTTTATTAAATCATAGCTTGTCATGACATGCTTTTTTCTTGTTAAAATATTTGTTTTTATTCTCAGGTTGTTGAGGATAACTAGATATTTAAACATTAAAATGCCAAGGGATGATTGAATTGACATAAATGTGTACATTTAGCTCTTAATTTCAGTAATTAATTTTGTCCCTATGAGGAACAACTCATGGCCCATTTTGGTCAATTCTTATAAAAATATAAAGGCTATCTTTATTTTTATGTATTTTTTAATGTTGGTTGTTTTCTTTATTTTCATTTTTTTGGATTTTCAAGGTAGAGTCTAACTCTTGCCAAGGCTGACCTGGAATTTACTAGGTAGTTTCAGGATGGCCTTGAACTCAAAACAATCCTCCTACCTCTGCCTCCTGAGTGCTGGGATCAAAGGTGTGTACTACCTATTCTCTTTATTTTATTTTTGACAATAGTTTTACTGTATATCCCAGGTAGGCCTCAAATTCACCATCATTTAACCTTAGCCCCCCTAGTGCTGAGATTACAAATGTGTTTCCTAGCTGAAATGTTGCCATCTTAACATAAACAAATAGTCTTGTTTCAAAAGGCTATCAATTAGGATAGTATGCTAACCATATTAAAGCCACCTATCAACCCTAGCAATAACAGAGAGTTCAATCCTGTCAGGGTGCTATAGGGCTACATAATTAGGAGAAAAAAATTGTCCTCTTTTTACTGTGTAATTAGATTATCAACATATAGATGACTCCATTACTATGTCTACAAATAATAAAAATATCAGCAAGTAAGCACTGAAAAGAAAAGGAACGCTTCACTGTACTGAGAACAACACAGCAGAAGACAGAAGGAACAACAGAAAGCTGCCTGTGAGAATTTTGTCTCTATTTAATATACTTTAAGTCTTTTAAAATATACTTTAAGACTTTGAATTCCAAATATAGGAATTCTGCCAAAGCAGTTGACATGAAGTTTAAAGCCAACCAAGAATCATTTTCCTTGCTTTCAGAAGACATAATGTGGAGACTACAGCTTAGATGTCTCATTCTAGTCCTCAGACTAGTTAACCCCATGCCTTCATTTCCCTGCCCATAATTGTATAGAAGAGCCCTTATCCATTCATGTAGAACACAGTTAGGCTAATAGTCAGGTTCTCATATTCACAGGTTTTGTATCTGTGGATTGAACCAGGAACAGATATAAAATATTCAGAAAATAAAATTATCAGTACTGAACATGTGCAGCCTTTTGTCATGTCATTCCTTAAACAGTACAACGTTAACACATATTAACATGTAACTAGTTATTATAAGCCATCCATACATGACAAAGTATTTGGGAGGGTTATGTGAAGATTCTCTGGGTCATTTTACGTACAGTACTTCAGAAGGAACAGATATTATTATTACACATACACAGGGGTCCTAGAGCCAGGCCCCTGATATACCAACAAATAATTGCATATGCTGTGGAAGCCTCTTGCTACCAGAAAAGATGTGTGGAAACCCAAGTTCATGAAATGTGTGAAAGAGATGCTCTTTCTAACCATTCTTTGAATCCAACCCTTGATAATTGCGGAATGTGGTAGCTTGAATGAAGTGTCCCCCATAAACTCTAAACTCATGTTCTATATGCCAGGTACTCAGCTAGTGGCAATTTGGGAATTCAAACATTGCTGGAGGATGTGTGCTGTTGGTGGGGGCTTGTGGGTGTTATAACCAGCTTCCCCTTGCCAGTGTTTAGCACATTCCTCTGGTGCTGTTGACCACATGGTGTTGGCCAAGAGGTGATGTCCAGCCTCTGCTCAAGCCATGTTTTCCCCTGCCATCATGGAGTTTCCTTTTGAGTTGGTAAGCCAAATAAACACTTTCCTTCCACAAGCTGCTTTTGGTCAGATGTTTCATCCCAGCAGTGAAAAGGTAACTACATAAGAACATTGGTCTGAGAAGTGGGGTCATTATTGTTAGAAACCTGACTCTTTGGTTTTTGGCCTTTTGGAACTGATTTGTGCGAGGAATGTGGAAAGATTTGAAACCTTGTTCTGAGAGACACCTTGCAGTGCTGAAGGCAGAATTCATGAACAATTCTGGTCAGAATTGAAAGACCTGAATGCATTAAGAACTATGAACTGTAAGGTTTGGCTTCTGAGTGGAAGAGAGAACTTTGTTGGGACTAGGGAAGAAACAGTTTTTGAGAAATCCTAGCTGCATTCTGCCTGCCTGTGTCCTGAAACCTTGTTTAGGGTTTTATTGTGTAGAAATGGACTGGTATGAGGCAATAGATGTGGCACAGAAAGAAATGAAAGCTTCAGGCTAAAGACATCAGTTCAGTTCTGCTACAATTGTTTGCGAGATTACAGATATTGAGATTGGGCCAGCTGTTTTGCATTGGGACAATAGGAAGAACTTTTGAAAGTAAGGGACCTAAATGCTAAAGGAATGTTCTGCCACTCAAAATCAGCTTTATTATCCCATGGATTAACAAGTTAGTAGCCTACTTGGTACTATGTGTGGTGGTTTGAATGTGATTGCATGTCCGTCATAGTCTGAAGTGTTTTATTAAGCTTGTAACTTGGGTCTCCAGCTACATGGCTGCAGGAAGAGTCACTGGGGCAGAGCCTGGTTTCCAGGCTATGTGTGTGTTTGGCGGCAGATCTCATTCCAACACAATGGCATGGAGAGCAGTCTGAGATCTGGGGGTCCTGCTTACTGCTGGTTTGTGCTGTTGCTATTTAGGGTTTGCTATCTGGTAGTGTTTTTTTCTCTGCTTGTCTTTGTGAACTGAAGCAGCAGCTTCTGGCAGTGATAGAAATTCCCCTGGATCTATAAGCTGAAATAAACCAATTCCTCCCATAAGTATGTCTGCTTTGGATGTTCATCCCAGCAACCTGGAACTGACTAGGACACCATGGGAGTATAATGAATGCAGGAAAAAGAGGGTCATTGATTTGCAATGCAATTTTTTTGTGTGTGTGAAATGGCCATGGGCAATGTAAAGCAGACTTGTTAGAAGTCCCTGTGAGGAAGACCAGTGAAGCCATGAAGATAAACCATGGATTGCTGCAAAGATCCCACTTTACTTTAAACTTTGGAAAACATGAGCAAAGATCTACACAGAAGAACAAATACTGGCTTCTGGTTAAAGAGGCAGAATAGCAGCCACACTACAACATCCTAGGGAGAAAGAGACAAGATTTAGGGGTTCCCATACTAGGTGGAATTTTCCAGACCTGCACTGGGGGCGGGGGGAGGGTTAGGAGCACACAAACAGGAAATCTGTCAGATTACCACATGAAGTGCCTCATGGCTGGGGCAGGCAAGCAGGCACCAGAGTGTGGCTGGGCCACATTCCAGTGGTCAGCCACCCAGTCAGTCCAGCCTCCCTGTGGGACACTGGGGTGTTAATATCTAGAATCTACAAAGGATGTAAAAAATAAAATAAAATAATTGAACAAACCTGAATAGAGGATTCTCAAAAAAAGAAATACAAATGGTCAATACTCCTGTAACATAATGTTCAACATCCCTAGTCATCAATGAGATGTAAATTAAAAATACTTTGAGATTCCTTTTCATTATATTCTGGAAAAAATCATCAATAAATAAATAAATAAATAAATGCTGGGTGTGGTGGCACACGCCTTTAATCCCAGCACTCAGGAGGCATAGGTAGGCCGAGTGCTATGAGTTCGAGGCCACCCTGAGACTACATAGTGAATTCCAGGTCAGCCTGGGCTAGAGTGAAACCCTACCTCGAAAAACAAAACAACAAAAAGTAATAAATAAATAAAATAAAAATAAAAATAAATAAATGTTGATGAGACTGTGTGGAAAGAGCAACCCTTACTCATTGCTGGTAGTAGTGCAAACTTGCCCAACCATTATGACAGTCAGAATGGAGTCTGCTGAAAAAGAGGAAATTGTATCTACCATCTGACCCAGCTATTCCCCTCCTGGGCATTTACATTAAGATTTACTTCACGCTTTACTTCATATTTATTATCTCTACCATATTTATTAATCCTGTGGTAGTTTGAATGGATGCCCCCCAATATATTCAGGATTTTATTAAATCTTGTAATTTAGATCTCCAACTGCCTGGCTGGAGAAGGTGTCCCTGAGAGAATCCTAGGATCCAGACCTAAGGTGTGGGGGTGGATTTGGAATTCCAGTCTAAAGATATTTAATGTGCCTGAGCTTTGCCTGGGGCTCCTGAAATGTGTTTACATGTGATGGTGTTGGTGTGGCTTTTCTCTCTTGACGTGGACCCGAGAAAGCAGGCTAGTTTCTTCTGCCATTGCATAACTTCCTCCGGATCTGTAAGCTGCAAATAAATTACCTTCCTTCCATGATTGTGCTTGGTTTGGAAAATCATCCCAGCAACGTGAAGTGTTGGTACCAGGGGAGGGATAGAGTTGCTGTGTGATAAATCTGGCCATGTGGAGTTTGTTCTTTTGAAACTTGTGTTCTAAAGGGATAGGAAACTTGGTGCTTACAAATGAAGATGCTTTTTGGAGCAGTAAGCCAAGTTTATGGACTATTTTGATGAGAGTTTAAAATGCTAATTGCAGAAAAATTGTATTTGGAGGCTTGGCTTATAAACTTCCTAAGAGAAAGGAAAGTGCAAAAAACCTTGTAAGCACTGGGCTCCTGGCATAAGGGCTGGCTGTGTTTTGCTCTGGTGCCCAAACATTTTGGTCAAAGTTAAATTTGTAATGGACTGGTGGGTTTGGCTAAAGATATGGGACTGAGAGATTTAAGATTTAAAGTTTTTTGTTTGTTTTTTTTTTAAAAAAACCTCAAGCAATTTTAAAATTACTGGCATAGAGACTGACTGCTGAAGCTGCTATTGTCAAATATACTAACATTTGGAAGGGAGATGGCCCAAATGCTTTTCATTAAAACAATGGAGAAAATGCCTGCAGTGATCTCACCCCAGAAACACTGAATAATAGGAATCCAAACTCTTTTAAGAGGAGATCTAAAAAGAAGGAATCTGCTCTTCAAGATTATGATTTATTAGGTCCCTGAATGAAAAATATAGCTGTTAGGCTGGAGAGATGGCTTAGTGGTTAAGAAACTTGCCACAGAAGCCTAAGAACCCAGGTTTGATTCCCCAGTACCCACGTAAGCCAGATGCAAATGGGGGCACATGTGTCTGAAGTTTGTTTGCAGTGGCTAGAGGCCCTGGCATGGCCAATATCTCCCCCCTCAAAAAATATATATGTATATATATTTAAAGTATATGTGTATATATATATATATACATATACATATATATACTTAAAAATATATATATACTTAAAAACATATATGTACTTAAAAATATATATATATATACTTAAAATATATATATACTTAAAAATATATATATACTTAAAAATATATATATTAAGAAAAACATATATACATACATATGACTGGGTCCTACTCACCTGGTATTGGTTTCCAAAACATAAAACATGTGTGAAGTGCCTCATGAAATGCTCACAGTTCCAAGTTCAGATTGCTGAGATGTGACATGAAGCAGGAAATGGAATGGTGACCCTGATGGCTGGCAAAGTCATTGGAAGATGGACCATAGTTTACAGTGGAGACCCAAGGATGTTTAGATATACCAGGACTGTACAAGGGTTACCACAGAGGTTGTTGGCTCAAGATAGAAGTTTTCCCTGGCTATTCAGACCAGCTGGAGGGGCAAAATTGAAAAATCCAGAGACTCTCAGCCACTTGCTGTAATATCAGACTTAAACTGCAGATGTTTGATGTTTGCTTGATGGTTATTGAGTTTACATTATTCCAGTCTCTCCTTGCTATGCCTTACAGCAGTTGAAATTGTTTATTCTATACCTTTATATGTTGAAAGTATACAGCTTGTGATTTTATAGGACTCACAGCTAAGAGACAGTCATTTCTTTTATTACTTACATACACAGTGTATACAGTCATGTTGGTACCATTGTTAGCCTCTTCCCTGTCCTCACCCCTCCATAGAGACCCTCCTCATTGGGGAATATGGGTCATGCATTGTGGGGTTAGCCATCAGTTATGGGTAAGAGGCAATGTCTCTGTGCATAATGACCCAACATGTGGCTATAACATTCTTTGTGCCCCCTCTTACACGAATTTCCCTGAGCCATGTTGGGTTCATTTTAGGTCTGCTTCAGTAATAAGGTCTTGGGAGCCTCTGTGAAGAGACAGTCTTATATCTTAGATAAGACTTACCTAAGTCTTATCGAAGTTTGAAGTTGCAGTGAAAAAATATGTACAATGTAGATGGTTATAAATCTGCTGGGGGGTCAAGTGCAAAATATGGTAGCTTAAATGGATGTCCCCCAATATATTCAGGATTTTATTAAAGCTTGTTATTTAGATCTCTAACTGCGTGGATGTTGTTACTGGGTGTCGCTGTGAGGATCCTAGGTTCCAGTCCTAAGGTGCAGGTAGATATTTAGAATTCTAGTCCAAAAATATGTTATGTGCTTGAGCTTTGCTTTGGGTCCCTGAAGTATGGTTGCATGTGATGGTATTTGTGTGGCTTTTCTCTCTAGACATGTACCTGTGAATGTGGGTCAGTGTTTCTGCCATTATGGAACATCCCCTAGATTTGTAAGCTTCAAATAAACTCCCTTCCTTTAATAACTGCCTGGTTTTGAAATTCATCACAGTGACATAAAGCTGTCTACTACACTGCCTATTCACAATAGCTAGGAACTGGAGTCAACCCAGATTCTCATCAACTGATGAATGAGTAATGAAGATGTGATACATATATACTGGAATTCCACTCAGTAGTAAAGAAAAATAAATTAATGAAGTTCACAGAAAAATGGATAAATTTGGAAAATATCATTTTAAGCAACATCATGCAGTCTAAGAAAGACATATGTTGCATGTTTTCTCTCATACATGACTCCCAACCTGAACCAGCTGAGGAGGAGTGTAAAAGGGAGTAAGCATTAGGATTATGAGTATAATAATAGAAAGAAACCAGGAAAAAGTGGAAATAGGAAAGGAGGAAATAGCCAAAAATCTAGTAGGAGGCAAGAATATATGGTGTGGGAGAACTGGGGAGTATTGGTGGAAAGGAGGGTTTGGAGGGGAACTGCACAAAACTAAAGACTAAGGGAATTAGTGTAATAGAAACCTCCCTCACAGATACCAGTACACAAAATATAATCCCCCAGTTAAGGGTGGTGTATGATCTACACTGAAGTGTCCTGTTGAAGAATGTGGAGAACACTTAATCCTAAAGCTACTTATAAATCCCAAGACCAGAACTGGGTTACCCCCACAGTGAGAAGTTAGCTAGGGAGATTCATGAGGTTCCCAAAACAATGCAGGCCATTGCCAAACAGCATTGGTTACCTGATACAGCTGAAAGGTAAGACCCTATTGCTGAAGACACCACAAGCAGCTGTTTTAGGACACCAAAAGACCAAGTGGGAACTGAGAAGAAATCCAGTCCTGTTCTACAAACCTTTATGACACTGGAAAGTTCTATGGGAATTACTGGTGTTGATGGTTACCAACAGGATGAATGAGCAGGAGACATGGCAAGCTATGCAATCAACCAACCAGACAAGAAATATGCACGTGCGCCCTAGTGGCATATAGCCTCTGTGAGTAACCAACTGCCCTCTGATTAGACATGAAGCCCACTCAGTGGGAGAGAACTCTTAACTGGTACTGGGAACCAAGTCAGACCAGAAAACTCAAGAACCCTAGAGAGAAGTCCCCATTGTTCTCTGGAGAAGTTCAGTGGGTATCCACATCAAAATGTCTCTCAAGTTTCCATGCAAATTCCCATTAGCTACTTTAAATTTTGGTTGGAGAATCTGTTTTATTTTACAGACAGCAGAAAATACTGGGGAGATGAAAGATCCATCAATACAACAAGAAATGATAGCTGACTGGTCATCATGAGATGTGCCACTTGTACCACTGTTACTGGGATCTAGGAGAAAGGACAGAGGATGCAGTAACATGAGTATTGCTCCCAATGCTAGGGGGACAACCACCTCCACTGAAATAGCAATAAGCACTATGGTGAATCAAAACACATTGTAGCAGAAAAACAGAGGAGGCAGAGAACTAACAGTAAAACAAAAGAAAACAAAAATCCCTGCTAATGAGGGGAATTAGGTATAGCCAGTCAGGAGAGAGGGCCCAAAGAGCAAACACCAGCCCTCCAGCTCCAGCAGAATCAGAGTTTAGCAGCTGATGGGATTTACCCAGTCAGCTGTCTTGCCTCTACTCCTGATCTGGTCTACCCAGTCAGCTCTCTTGCCCCTACTCCTGAGCCAGCCTCTAAGCCCAGACTAATCAGTTCTCTCTCATACTCACCTGAGCCTGAGGGTAAAAATCACCACAATAAGATTATAAATAGATCCTTACTAGGTAGACAAGGACTCTATTTTTTTTTTTCTGTTCATCTCTTCTCAACTTCCAGATTCCTGCTCTTGTAAGCCCCACATGGTCTCTGGGGTAAGACAAGGTGGGTAAGGGACCTCTTCTCCCACATGGGCTGCTATACCCTCCTACCTTCCACATGGCAGGAGCTCTCTGTACTTTCTCCTCTTTGCTTCTCTTAATCGAATGAAGTTTCTTTAAGTCTTACCTCTGGCTTATGGATTTTAATTATTTAAATTCATAAGGAAAGGATCTGGGGATATCTTAAATTTATTGGTTCACTGGCATTGACAAGGAGTCCCCAAACCATTATTACACTAACAACTGCAAAGTTTTGAGAATTGTTGCAGAAGGGGAAGTGGGAAGAGATGGGTAGAAATATGATGAGATACAGCACCCTCCAGGCTGACTGAGGCCCTAAATTACCCCACAGCAAATTCCAGTAACCCTATTGAAGAGGGCCCTCAGGGAACTGGTTATGGGAGAGAGGGGACATAAAACTATAGCCATGTAAATAAAGAAACAAACAGGGCTTTATTTTCTCCTTGAAAAATGGCATAGGTACAGCCTTCTAAACTGGCACTATCAGAGGAGTCTGGCATGTTTACCCCGAATGCTTCCAGCTGGGCTCTCAGCGAAGAGGCCCCTGGATTCCAATATAGTTTAGACTTACCAACTCCACTGCTGGAACTACCCGTACCTGCTTTCTCACTGTGGTCCTTCTTTGGTGTTTGTTAGGCAACTGAGTTTTTCATTTTCATGAAAACAATTCAGTTTTACAACCCTGAATCCCACGTGTTAGGATCCCTGGAAAAGTGTATTTTAGATTCTCTACTGTCTAGAAAGAATTTTTTTCTCAACTCAACTTGATCAGCCCTGGGGTAACAGTGTTCTGAATAAATCCAGATCTTTCTTACTCCAGAACTCAGACATTAAGTACTTGAAAGCCAGGTATTTGTAAACATACCTCAGTAATCATTGTGATTATATCTGCAATCATTGTGCCCTCTATCATTGTTAGTACAACTAAAATTAACAGTTATTTCCTCTGCTCTGTGCTTTCCCTAGGCAACTGATAGACTATGTGTTACTATGGTCTCACTCTCAGACTGTTCAATTGTGAAAATACAGGATCCAGTTCTGATCAACATCTGACTTAGTCATCCTTTCTCTATATATGTCTTTTCCCTGGAACAGTTCATTATTCTTTCAATGATTTCCATAATTCTGACAATTCCGAGAATTCAATCTAATTGTTTTATAGAATGTGCCTTGATTTTTCAGATGAACCCTCATGATTAGATTTGGCAGGAATACCACACACACCGCTTCTCCTTGCACTCTAGCAGATGATTTTGAGTCATTCTATCCTGACGACAGTCACCTAGATCATTTGGTGACCAGGGTGTCTCTCTTTTTCTTCTTTGTGCTAGTAAGCATGGTATATAGAAGACAGAGTATTACACACAAAGTATCCTATACTTTCTCAAGTTGACAATTTACTTCCATCAATATAGACTTCTGGTTTGTCTTGCTCATTAGCTGTCATCATTATCCTTTATTTTGATGGTAAAATTATTTTCACTTGGGCCTATGTGAGTTTCTTTGAGATAATTTCAAGTGGCTTTGAACAAGCTCCATCATTCCTTAAACATTCCCTTACCATGTAACATAAAGCATTTCCTATTATCCTTCCTCCCAAACTGGGGGATTTTGTTATTTCCCAAGAAGCTCATTTTTGTTATTGAATAGTGGTACTCATGAGCCAAGATGTCGTATTAAATGTGCTCATTACAATAGCAGTGACCCTGCACCCAGGCCTCTATGGAGCAGAGCTGGGTAATGCCAACACCCACTCACATCTCCACGATTTACATCTCCATGTCCTACTACGATCATCTCTCAGACTCTCTGGGGGATTGTTGAACACTACCTCCATCCTCAACTCAGACACCTGAATCCTTGTATGCCAAAGTCCTTCATATAAAATGGCATGGTGTTTGTATAGAAAACATCCTTCTGTGTACGTCAAATAATTTCCACATGACTTAGAATACAGATACCATGTAAATGATATATAAACATTTGCTATAATATGTCATTTGGGAATACTGAAAAATGAGATGATTGCCTTGAATCAGGGAGTCTGTAAGTCCAGTAACAGAAAAAGAAAGATTTCCTTGAATCAGGTTTTTAATTCCAGTGACACCATCGGAAAAGGAGACACCACAGAGTAGACACCAGCAGAGTTTGGAGTGTTGTGACTCCAAGCCAAAGGAATACTGAATACTATCACATACATGGGTACCAGAAGAGAGACATGTGTCTGTTTCTCCTTCACAGGCCCCCCAAAGGAATGAGCTTTGCCCATATTCTGGCTTCCTGGACAGTGAAAAAAATTCCTATCTGTTGAATTATGCCATTTAATTTTATGGAAAAATGAAGAGTTTGGTCTAGGGTGTGGGCATATCACTTAAAGGTCCATAAGTCAACCCCCTGCATATAAAGAATTCCTTTTTACCTAGCTTGAACTGCAAAACCCCATACCAGTCTGAGCCCCCATGTTAGCATGCCCGTTACAGGCCTGGCTCTTGGCCTGTGCCACATTGGCTTCTTCTTTGCATCTACTTTCTCCTGTCAAGCCTGCCTCTGACCCACTGTGGCTCTGAGTCCCTGCTGCACACACCTACCTTATGTTTCCCATGTCTGGGCTTGCAGATTGAATTTAAGAGTTAGAAGAGGAAGGGAAGAGAATTCCACTAACATGATAGCTCAATGCAAATTCATTTTAGCTACAAATATTTAGTGCATCTTACCCTATTTAGCTTCCTTAGAAGACAAAAGCACAAGTGTTTTTCTGAGATGAAGGGGAAGTGTCAAATCTACTCCTGTTTTCTGATGGAAGAAAATTACATACAGTGTTCTGGGCAGAAAAGGATAAAAATTCTGTCTTATTTTCCAGAGTGGATCCTTATTTGATGTAAATAAATACAACATCTTGAAACAATACATGTAGTAAGCCCCAGGTATCCAATGGAGAAGAATTCTTCAGAGATAAGGAAATGTATCAAGAAAAAGAGAACGCTGAATATAGGGGTGTACTTGGTGCTTCAGTGATTGCCCAACAAGCTCGAGGCCCTGGGTTCCATGCCCAGCACCAGCAAGAAACAAGCTTCAGATATCTCTCTTCCTTTAAGCTCCTGGACTTTTCCTAGCACCTTCAAATAAACTGAGAAACAATGAATATTCCAACAGGATAAAACACAGGGTTGTGGGAGAGCCATAAACAAAGCATTCTTATCACAGGGAGAGCTTAGGTTCTGATAAGCGAACAATGAGGACCTTCATTCAAGTACTCTGCAAGTTCAGGGATATTAAAAAGCTATTCTAAAAGCCCTGGGAAAGAGGGAAGAAAGTGCAAAATAGAGTTTGTTCTTGCCTCATTTTTTCTCCATTATTCTAGGAAAGCATTGAGCTTTAGCTGAAATACTAAGAAAAGAATTTTAAGTAGACATCCTTGAAGTGTATTTTTAAAACACTGTGTCTGGTTGTCTTTCCATCTGTGACGGTGTCCCTGAAGGCAAGTCGCCATGTAGTGCTACAGAAACACAGACATTATGGGTCAGTTCTGTCACATAGCATTCAGATACATGGGACATTTCATGGCAAGTCTGCTGCTTTTAATATCCCCAGATTGTTGAATAATTCTGTTTCTAGAACATAAAATACAGGCCAGAAACCGGAGGCCACACTCTGAAGCTCTGATGAAACATGACATTTCAGTCATGCATGTTCTTGGAAAACTCTCAGACTATGCCATGGCCAAGACACAGGAAACACAAAATCTTGTGAGGCAAAAATTTGTAAAACTGCAATCCTGTTACTCCCTAGGAAGTATTATCTAGAACTAATAATCATGAATATTAATGAAAATGTGAGATAATTTATCAGGGAGACAATCCAGTCTTACACTGTTATATTATGCTGCAGAGAAAATATCTCTGATGTTAAATTACACATCAGCAGGCTATTTGAGCAAACTGGCTGAATGACCACTTCTTGCCAGGATTGTAGTGCTAAAGAAAATTGAAACTACAACAGTCAATATGACCATTTCTCAAATATACCTATTCACTTTTCATCAAAAATGAAAGACAAAAATGAGTGAAGAGTGTTTTTCAGTGTTAGAATTATAGTTAATATGATGGGAAGTATAATGATAGCAAAATTGCAGATCTATAGTGTTGCTTGCAGTATTGTGACAATGGTAACTTTGGTCTATAGAACAAATTACAGTTAAAGCCTGAATATGTCGTAGTCCATCAACCAGACATTCCTCTTTACCAGTAATTTTGAGTTTCACTAACATGGCCAAAATTGATTATATACATAAAATTTTATGGCTGGTTGCAAGATTCTACTATACATTCTACAAAAAAGGTTACATTTTATCAGGCAATTTTATTATATATTGCTTATATTCTATGCTTTGAAAGATACATTTACTGTACAGTGTATTACAAACAGAATAATCTACTATAATATATTATGTGATGCATTACAGTATTTTCAATATAAATTATAAATATGAGTTCATGTGTTTACTTTTATAATTTTAACATACAATAAACAGGCTGACTTCACCTTACTAGAAATGCATGGAACCAGATTGTTTCTGGTCTGGGATTTGTTTTCAGACTTTGGAATATTTGCAGGTACAAAATGAGGTTCCTTAGGAATGCGAACCAAATCTAGACATGTAACTCCTTAGTGATTTGTATACATATTGACCTGAAAGTAATTTCATATAATATTACTAATAATTTGGGTCATGAAGCTATACTTGTGGAATTTTCCAATTGTGGTGTCATGTCAGTATTCAAAAAGTAACTGTTTGGGGAGCATTTTGGTTTTGAGATTGGGAATGCTCAAACTTGGATTTAGTACTTACTCCTTGAGCTTTTCTGCTGCTACTGTCTTTGTCTTGGAAATGAACAAATCTCTAATCCTACCCCAATGGCACATATATTTGAATGTCCCACTATTTCTTTAGATGTGCTTATATTATAATTTGCATGGATAAAGTGAATATATGAATATGCCCATTATTGTGATCTGAATTTAAAACATCCCCCATAAGCTCATGAGTTTGCACATTTGACCCCCAGCTGGTTGAAAGTTGTCAAATCTTTAGGAAATGGGTCTGGCTAGAGGAATGGGTCACTGAGAACAGGCCTTGAGTTCTTATAGCTCCACCACACTGCCTGTCTGCCCTTTGCCTTCTGTTCCCGCAGACTGCGAGGTGGTGAGAGGTCCTACTGCCATGGAGCCGTGTGCTGCCCTACCTTCCCCTTCATGATGGATTCCATCTCTAAACTGTGAAAGAAAAGAAATTCTCTCTTACGGTGCTTCTTATCAGACACTGGCAACAAGAAGAGTCATTAGTAACACTCCTAATGCACAGTATGTCACCAGCTAGCTATATTGCAGCCAGGAATGTCTCAGGTGATATTGGTTTCCAGGACAGTCACACATGTGCATTGCCCCCTTCAACTGAAGTAATTGTAATTTTATCTTTTCATTCATTTTTTTTAAATGTCTATACTTGGGCTGGAGAAATGGCTTAGCGGTTAAGCACTTGCCTGTGAAGCCTAAGGACCCCGGTTCGAGGCTTGATTCCCCAGGACCCACATTAGCCAGATGCACAAGGGGATGCACGCATCTGGAGTTCGTTTGCAGAGGCTGGAGGCCCTGGCGCGCCCATTCTCTCTCTCTCTCTCTATCTGCCCCTTTCTATCTCCGTCTGTCACTCTCAAATAAATAAATAAAAATGAACAAATTTTTTTTAAAAATTAAATGTCTATACTTACAGACAATAAACCATGATAATTACCTTCCCTCCCCCACTTTCCCCTTTACAACTCCACGCTCCATCATATCCCCTCCCTCTCTCCATTAGTCAGTCTTTCATTTTGATGTCATCATCTTTTCCTGCTATTATGAGGGTCTTGTGAATGTAGTGCTAGGCACTGCAAGGTCGTGGAGATTGAGGCCAATTTCTGTCTGGACGATTGCATTGTAAGGAGTGGTACCTTTCCTTTGGCTTTTACATTCTTTCCACCACCTCTTCCGCAATGGACCCTGAACTTTGGAAGGTGTGATAGAGGTTTTTTGGCATGTGTAATTGTGTGTGTAGTATGTGGTGGATGTATGAGGTGTATGCACATAAACGTGCAGGTGCATGTGCCCTGTGTGCATGAAGAGGCTAGTGCGGGACCCTGAGTGTCCTTCTCCAGCATCTGCAGATTTCTTGAGATGGGGACTCACTGAACTGAGAGCAGCCATATTTGGTCAGACTGGCTGACCAGTGAGCACCAGCACCTCACAGGACTAGGGTTGCAGGAGTCATGTCCATGCCCAGCTTTCTGTGTGGTTGCTAGGGTGAGCAGGCCCTCTTAAGGACCTCATGATTGCACAGCAAGAACTCTGCCCACTGAGTCGTCTCCCAGCCCACCGTTGTTATGTATGAGTTGTATTATTTCTGGTACACTATATATCTCAATACACTTATCAACCTTTCAATTTCTAGATGAAAACTTTCAGAGTAATAGCTGACTTGTCATCTTCATTCATATATTCAACTTGTAGCCAAGTCATCAATTATTTTTGACTTAATTTCTACTGCTGTGTTCTAGCTCCTTTTCCCCTAATTTTATCAGCCTTATAAGCCAGCTAGTGTATATTTGTGTATTCTGCTTTCATGTTAAACAACTATTCACCATGTGATTCCTTATCCTCCATCTAGGACAGTATTTCTCAAAAAATAATCTAGTTCTTGAACTAACTATGGCAACATAGTTAGAACTTGTCAAATAAATGAAGGGAAGGAGGGAGAGAAGAAAGAAAGAGGGCAGAGGTAGAGAAGGAGGAGGGGGAGAATATTTTATATTACAATTTAATATCTGTGTGCCTCCATGCATAGTTGATGCTTATTGTTCTGCATTTGTAAGTTAACCTACTCACTATCATGCACCTGCAACTCCTAGGTCTATTGATACTCAAATAACATTTGTGGTCTCCCACTTGTGCAGGAAAATAACTATGTGGTTCAGCTGTCACATATTCCAATTAGAGTGGTGACATCCTTCTTTCTGGGTTCTCTTCATATTTGTCTTGGTTAGGCTCTATCTGACATGACATTTTGCATTCTGTGATTCCATTGCTTAAAGTGGCCCCCGATGTCTCAGTCCTTTTTCTGTTACTATCTATGGGAGGCTTGAATAATAGAGGAAGGAAAGAGTTTTTTGGGCTGATAGTACTGGAAGTCAGCAGCATGTCATTGACACTTTGCCTGTCCCAGGTGGGTCGTTGTGGCAAAAAGTAGAAGATGCTGAGGAAAATAAGGAAGATGGTCAGTGTTTCCTGTGGGAGCAGATGCCTCCTCATTTCAAATACCTCTTAGCAACCATTCCACCTCTCACACAGACACGGTTTGACCAGGTTTCAAGTTTGGTGAGCATAAGCTACATTTGGATAACACAGCTAAAGAGCTACTTGTGTTTCTAAGATGACAATGTGGCAAAGGGAGAGACATCATGTATCTGATGGGCTTCCTTCAGGCTTAACTTACACTGGCTTTAGTCATAAGTTTAATTTAGTGAATCAGTAATATATAACACATAACTTTTATTTTTTTAAAAATAGAAGCATATATTTCAAAATGTTATATACTCATCATTTGATAAAAGTATTGTCACCAGAGACTCATAGGAAACTAAGTCTATGTTGACCAATGAATTAAACAGTTCAGTATTTACTAATTCATTGGTGATTTTATAGACTGTAACAACTGAAAATAGCAAGGACTGACTGTATATAACTAATTTTTTAAAAGACCCACGCTAACTGTACATCATGTATTTCCTATTCTACTTTGGTTCTGTGTAATGACACTAATATGTTCGTTGTGAGCCAATATATTACCTTTAGACTACTAATAAAAGGTCAAGAACCAAACTGGGTTATTGATTGACACTGTCATCTGTTACTACAGCAAATACAATAATCAATGTAGACATTATCTTCTTGTTGGAATAAAATACTCAACCAAAAGCAGTGTATAGGAGGAAAAGATTTATTTGTGGTTTGCAGGTTCAAGGAGATCCTTCATTATAGTGGAAAAAGCATGGTATGTTTTCCACAGTTCTGGAGGTTTCCACCCATAACTGATTGAGTTCTTCTATTTGGGCCTGTGACAAACCCTGTGGCAGGGAACACATGGCAAATCCTCCATTCAACTCACAGCCAAGAGCAAAAGGGGGCAGAAGGAGGAAAAGAAAGGCTCACCATCCCATGTCTCAAATCTCTTCTTACCTCTCCTCACTGCTTCCATCATCTTGGCTCAAAATGAGACAGGTGAAAAGATTAGATGGTTCGTGACAATGTAATTTTTACTGTAGGTGTACTATGTGACTCTACCTGAGTAGACATGAACAAACTCAACCCAGAGAGGGACCCTACAGCAGATCAAATAAGTAACTCTACCAACGTGCAGCTTCCTGGACCAATAAGTTTAATTGGTGATACTTATAGGAGTATGGGGTGACTCAAAGGCAGTGGGATCTCCAAAAAGCCAACCCTGTATGGGTGAGGATGCATGAAAGCATCTCTGGACCTCCCTACATGACCTGGAGGCACCACAGTCTCCTCTCCCAAAGCAATTATTACTGCGTATATAACCTTAGAAGGGATCTGTTAACCTTGTACCTTTCTGAGCTTCAAGCTCTTATATCTCCTTAGATGCTTGAATCTTGTGATCACCTACTCATCTCCAGGAGGTAATGTTTCAATTAGGAAGAAATAGCCACACAACAATCCTAGCTGTTTTCCCAATCCCTTTAATGTGAGGCCCCAGTCAGTGGAGACTATAAAGGAACCTGAATGCAAGACGGCCCAGGGGAGGGTTGTAGAATGGCCTCTTGGGTCTGCTTAGCAATTGAATTCTGTGATAAAGGACCTCAATGGCTATGCAGCAAGTTCTGCACTGGACCTGATTTCTGATGTTTCATGCTCACACGTTTGCCTTAGTGGGGTTGGGCATTCAGACTCTTTGGGTGCCCCTCATGAAAAGTTGTCCCCAGTGCTCCATCTTGGTGAAATCAGTCTAGTGCTATGAAGAAACAATCTAGAATTGCTCTCAAGATGATTCCTCAGATCACTCAAGGCCTCCAACTGTTCTGAAATTTATTATTCTTATAACATTTATTTCAAGTTGTAAACTTTCGTGTGGATTTGTGCTGAAGTTTTTGATGGGTAATGATCATTTTCTAAGCTAATGATAAAACTAATAAATAGGGGGTTGAAATGGTTTCCAGTCACTTTTACACTATAAGTAGCAACATGACTATGCCTTAATTACTCAAATACTTTGAGCTCCATATGTCCTCATGCAGAACAGAGACTAATACCTCCTTGGATTTCAGGAAAAGCAAGAGGTAATGGAAGCAATGTGCTCCAAAGAATGACTGGTTTTATAGAGTGACTGCTCAGTCACTTTACTTAGTATTTGAGCACTTATTGTCATTATAGTATTATCTTAGTGATAGCCACAAATCAGACACCTCATCTTGTGAGTAACTTCTCTGAAGTCATTCAGCTTTAAATAAGAAAGAGCCCTCTGTGCTCTCAATCATGCAGGTCAGTACTCCTGGTAGTCTTACACTGACCCAGTTTCTCCACATTCTCAAGAAGAACTATAGAATTACTGGGGATGTGATCTCATAGAATTAGTAGAAAATGAGTTGGTCTTCCTTTGGCTTAGAAGAAAGAATCAGGACAAGCTGCTGAAGGAAGATTTATTGTGAAAGGCTTGACTCTGTGATAAGCACTGCATGCTTTCTAAGTACTCCTCTCTAGTATTTACCACTTCTGAGATGAAGGTGGTATCAACTTTTACATAGTTACAGGAGCTATGAATTCAGACAAATAACTTGTACAAAGTCATACATTTTCCTGTTACAATAGGTCATAAATCAAAACTAGATGGGCTTGAGAGATGGATTAGCAGTTAAGTACTTGCCTGTGAAGCCTAAGGACCCCGGTTTGAGGCTCGATTCCCCAGTACCCACATAAGCCAGGTACACAAGGTGGCGTGTGTATCTGGAGTTCATTTGCAGTGGCTGGAGGGCCCTGGTGCACCTATTCTCTCTCTCTCTCTCTCTCTCTCTGCCTCTTTCTCTCTCTCTCTGTTGTTCTCAAATAAATAAATTAAAACAAAAAACAGGAAAGAAAAACTAGGATGAAAAGTAATGCTTTATTTCTCCTTCTAGATTTTAGACTTAGTTTGGTATTCCTATACTTTTTTCTTACCATCATGGAGATTTTAACCACTTATATAGTAAGAAATATTAGAAGAGGGTGCTGAGGAAATTGCTTAGTGGTTACAGGCATTGCTTACACAGCCTGTCGGCCCAGATCAATTCATCACCCACACATGTAAAGCCAAAGCTCTCCTCTACAAAGGGGGGCCTGTCTGGTACTCATTTGCAGCAACAAAAGACCCTGGTAGGCACACACACACACACACACACACACACACACACACACACACACTCACACACACACACACACATGTGCACACAAATAAATAAGCTGAGTTTATAAAAAGAACTATTAGAAGAGTTAAATCATTTATATTCAAGTTAAAGATCTAAATATGTATAGGATTTGCATATAGTTTTATCAAACTAGAGGTGAATATCTTCATATTCAAGAATAAGTATAAAATGCTATTTTTAAACTATTTAAATATTCAATTAAAATCATTTAGAAGTTTTAGAACATTACATTTTTGTCAAAACTAGCTCTGACATTAGCCAAAATTAATAGCTGAGATGGTGCAAAATCATAAATAGAATACCTGAATAATAGGGGCTAGCTATCCACATAATATTCAGCATGTCACATATTTGGGTATGATTATTACAATTATAATGACAACATCTGTAAGTTCTTCTGTGATTGAAAATCAATTTCTTATTACCTTGATTTTCAAGTGTATATATTCCCCAGTTGTTCTAATGAATATAGAAGCCACTAGCCATATATGGTTATTTAATTAAAATTAAGTTAATTAAAATTTACCTCCTTGGATTTACTTTTCATGTTTCAAGTGTTCAGTAGCTAAATGTGGCTGGTCACTGTTGGATGAGGCAGCCACAAAGAGAGATTTCTGCCGTGGCAGAAAACTTTATTGGAAAGTGACATTCTATAAAGCACCTTGTATTGCATGTTTCTAGAGTCCATTTTATCACTTGTTTTCAATTGTTCTGGCTTCTTTTCAGAGGAAGAAAGCCATCGTATGTATTTCCTAAGTTTATGATGGATGAGAATCACTTATATTTTAGTAGAATATACAATGAAGTCATGTTTTTCTTTCTTTTCAGCCCTTATTTTTAATTTTTTAAAATATAGGTCAGTGATCTACAAGAAGAGAATTTCTGATACATGGTATTAGGTGCAGTTCTTACCAAAAAGGAAAATATATAGAACATTTGTAACTTATATACTATATTTTCAAAATTCTATTTTGATCACCTATATATGAGAACTTAATACTCAGAATTTTATACAAGTAATCTTTTTAAAATTTTATTTGCAAGGAGAGAGAAAAAATAGAGAGGGGGAGAGAGAGGGGGAATGGATGTGGCAGGGCTTCTAGCTACTGCAAACAAACTCCAGATACATGCACCACTTTGTGCTTCTGGCTTTATGTGAGTACTAGGGAATTGAACCAGGGTCATTAGACATTGAATTCAAGCACCTTAACCATTGAGCAATCTCTCCAGCCCTCAATTATGCTTTTTCTTCTTTCTTCCTTTCTTCCTTCCTTCCTTTCTTCCTTTTTTTTTTTTTTTTTTTTTCTCGAGATAAGGGCTCATCTAGTCCAGGCTGACCTAGAATTCACTATGTAATTTATGGTGGCCTCAAACTAACGGTGATCCCCCTACCTCTGCCTCCTGAGTGCTGGGATTAAAGGCATATGCCACCATGCCCGGCTAAATTCTGCTTTGTCTTATTAGAAAATTTTCAATTATGAGCTGAATTTTTAAAAATATTATTTATTTATTTATGAAAGACAGAGAAAAGAGGGAGAGAAAGAATGGGCCGTACGAGCCTCTAGCCACTGCAAACAAACTGCAGATACATGTGCCACCCTGTGCATCTGACTTATGTGTGTATTGGGGAATCAAACCTGTGTCCTTAGGCTTCACAGGCAAGTGTCTTAACCGCTATGCCATTTCTCCTGCCCTGATTTTTTTTTTAATGAGTAAAACCAAGTTTCCTAGTTCTTCTTTGGATATTTTGATGTTTTCTTTTCCAACAGATTTATACATTTCAACATGTTTGTCAGATGTAGTAAGTGACATACTATTTCCATCATACTCTCATTACTTTTAGCATGAACAAGATCTGTGGTAGTGCAACTTCCTGTGTGTAAAAGTCAGGGGACTACTACTTAGCCCATAAAGCATAGGGTGTTCCCCACAACAAAGAAAACCTTGGCCCAAATGTCAGTACTACCAAAGGTGAGAAATCCTGCCCTAGGATGATAATATAAATTCTAAGATTTCCACAATTATCTTAAAGTTAATATTGTACTATTTCACAAATTAGAAGTCTATGGCTCTATAAGTCCATGTTCCTACCTCTCTCAGTCCTTTATTCTATAGCTATTACATAAATTAAATATGCACAGATTATATATACACAAAACACAATGTTGCCTTTTTCCTTTAGACAGCCATGTGTGTTGTATAGAAGTTAAAATAAAAGTAACAAAATAAAGACAATGTCCAATTTATCACATGCTGAAACCCTAAACCCAACGTGATGTTACTTTGGAGGTGGGACTTTTAAGAGGCAGTTGGCTTTTAAAGGTGGAGCCTCATAAATGGTTTGACTGCATTCATAAGAAGAGACCTGAAAGCTAGTTAGTTCCTTCTACCAGGTGAGGATACAACTAAAAATGCTATCACCAGAACCCAGTACTGGAGACCTGGTCTTGGATCTCTAGTCTTCAGAACTGGAAAAACAAATTTCTACTGCTTATAAGCTACTGAGTATAAGGTACCTCATTACAGTACCTCAAGCTGATTAAAACAACAAACTCTTGGTTATTTACGCAAGTATTTATGATTTCTGATGTTCTTCATGAGAATCAAAATTTCTATTTGACTTACATTTCAATCAGCTAAGCCTGAAAAGTTTCTTTCAAGCATTCTTCACAATGATTTGACTGAAGAGAAATACTGATAGCTTTTTTTTTAAAACTTTAAACACATTTTGTCAAAGTATGTTGTGCTGTATAAGGAATTGTTAGCTAGCTGGCTTGTTTGTCCTTCTGTGCTATAAAAGTGTCACTCCTTCTCTTTTGTCTCTAATGTCTCTGGGAAGAAAAAAACAACAAACAGGTGATAATCATGTCACTGTACTCTTGAAACATACAGGATTTTCTTTAATCTCTTTGATTTTTAACAGTTTAATGGTGGTACTGGTGTAACTGTTGAGTTTGGAAGTATTAGGATCTTAAATCTGTAAATTTATGTCTTCCGCCATCTCTGGGAAAACATTGGTTATTATTTATTACTTCTTTATAATTTTATTGAGAACTTTAATATATGAACATACTGCAACTTGGTCACGTTCCCATCAGGTCATCCCCCTGTGCCCCCTCTTCCGTCCCCATTCCACTAAGGGTCCTCCTCAGTGGGGGTTATCAGTAATACTATAGGTTTATGAATGAACTAGGTGGTCCAGTGGGGAGGGGCAATGCCTTGCAGTGTGCCTTCCTACCCTGTGGCACTTACATTCTTTCTGTCCCCTCTTCTGTAATGTAAACTGAGCCTTGGAAAACATAAGAGTACTTCAGTATTGAGCTCTTGGCAACGTCTTGCTTTCTGTTTTGATATGTTTTGAGTCTCCCCAGTGTCTACCGCAGCCTCGGGAGAAGGTTCTCAGGCTGGCAGAGACAGTAGCACTCATGCCATTTGAACTATAACTTCCTCTGTAATGTTTTCTGGAAGGTTTTATTGTTGCATATTTTTTCTCTTTTATCTTGAGACTTTACGTCTGTAGAAGACAGCTTCAGGTTCACTGAGATGAACTTTCAGACCAGACACAGTTATGGAGGAAGGGATATTTATTGAAGCTTACAGATGCAGGGGAAGTTCCATAATGGCAGAAGAAACTGGCCTGCCTTCACAGGACCAAGCAGAGAGAGAGAAGCACAAGCCAAAAGCCAAAAGCCACTTCAGGAAATCCTGCTAGGCACACTTTGCATATCTTTCGATTGAAACCTGAAACCCACCACCACACCTTAAGATCCACCCAGTGACACTGCCTCCAGCCAGGTGGCCGCAGATACAAACTACAAACAATAAACAACTGAATATATTGGGGGCCATCTATTGAAACTACCACAAAGTCCATGTAAGTTAAACCATTTAATATTATCTTAACAGATCTATGACTCTCTGTTCATTTTTATTTCAATTTGGCTTTCCCTCTGTTATTTATCACCTATCCTTTCCTTTGTCAACTACTTGTCTGTGAACACAAATGGATGTTCTTTAGATATTACATTCTTCAGGGCTAGTAGTGACACCAGACTTCAGTGTCCCTTTAGTGTTCCAATTAACCATGGTATCCATGGGACTTCTAGTACACAAAAATATATCTTCTATGTAAAAAGTAGGCAAACCATAGTGTAGACAAGCTTGTCCAAAGAAATGAACTATGAAGAACAAGTATAAGTTTATATTGTCTAGAAATGATCTTTCAAAGTAACACCAAAAGGCTAGAGTACTTGTCTATAATGCATGAAATCCCAAGTGTGATCTCCAGAACTGCATAAAACCAACTGGATATGGTGGTTCAAGGCACTCTGGAGGTAGAGGATCAAGAGTTCAAGGTCATCCTTGACTACAAGGAATTTGAGGACAGCCTGGGCTACATAACACTCTATCTTTAAAATATGAAATTTGGGCTGGAGAGATGGCTTAGTGGTTAAGTGCTTGCCTGTGAAGCCTAAGGACCCCGGTTCGAGGCTCAATTCCCCAGGACCCACGTTAGCCAGATGCACAAGGGGGTGCACGCATCTGGAGTTCGTTTACAGAGGCTGGAAGCTCTGGTGCACCCATTCTCTCTCTCTCTCTGTCTGCCTCCTTCTCTCTGTCGCTCTCAAATAAATAAACAAACAAAAAAATTTTAAAAAAAATAAAAAATAAAATATGAAATTAACTCTAATAACATTGTAAATTCAATAGATCTAAAATATTCTCATTGTAGCCGTTATCACTATTAGCATTACCATCTTTAGTATTTAAATTGATGAAACACATATTTCACATTTATCTTGTTAAGTCTTTCAGATCAAGAATGTGTTTTATCCTTAATGAATGTCTCAATTTATACAAATTTCTAGTGCACTATAGCTCATCAGGGCTGATGGCTACAACAGTACATGGTTCAGTACTCCTATTTTCTTAATGTAATTTTACTAAATGTTTAATGTTTTTTAGATCTAATATCTCTCAATATAAATACAAGTTCAAGACAGGCATTGGATCCCCTGTAGCCATGAAAAAGATGGACAGGATGGTATATGCCTGGTCCCAGTACTAGGGAGGCAGAGACAGAGAATCCCTAGGACTTGCTGACTAGCTAGTCTCATCAAATTTCCAGGTCCAGGGATAGATTCTGTCTCAAAAAAAGTTATAAGGAAGTGATTGAGGCATGCATACCACATGCACATACACAAAAGGACGACATACACACACACATACCACAAAGCCTAATCTGGCATATGTTGAGACCCTCTTTTTCCATTTTTCTAGCAATATGGGAGACCTTACCAGGGCAATGGCTCTGTCGGATGTAACTTCAGTTGTCATGTCTTTAGACTACTTTAAAACATACTTCTTTTGTTCAAGTCCAACTCCACAGACCATGGACAGAGTAAAGACATTCTTTGGTCACAGCATCAAAATTACCTAATCTTTTTTTTTTTTTTTTTTCTGGATACTGATACACTTAGAGGAAGAAAATGAGAGCTAACCTAAGTTATTATCAAAGTGTCATCATCTCGGTGCATTTTGCTGTCACAGGAGAGAGACATGAATTACCAGTTGACATAGCTCCTTAGCGCCAGGTTGCTAATCCAGGATATTAGCATTGTGAACTTTCTGTGACAGTTTGAATTCTCCACAGCAGAGGTCTGTCTCTTGTGAAGCACTAATCAGCACTCTCCATTTTTCCTTATGCATGACTTTAGAAATGCACATCCTTAGGAGAATAACAAGCTCAAAGGACTTCTAAACAGGAGACTTTGTAGGCTAGGTTTCAACAAGAGAAATGAAGTCTAAGGTACAGCAGGCTTATAGAAGACATTCTCAATTTAGCAAAGAAGCTTCATGCTCTGTCAAACTACCTGTGTAGACCTCTTAACTGCTCAGTGACCCAATCTCTTTATCTGTGAAGTGAATGACAGTGGAAGGATTAGATTATGTCTCAGGTCCCTTCTAATTCTAAGATACTTATCCTAATTTATGCTAGACAAATAATTAGATAATAACCTTTCTCACTCAGAGGAAAAGGAACACTGCTGCCTGTTTTGTTTGTGGATAGTTCTAAGGATTCACTGAATAATGCTTGTATATATATATATATATATATATATATATATATATATATATATATATCCTAAGTCTCAAGCAGTCACTGCTAAAGAAGGCTTTATCAAACAGCAAGCATCTATCATGGTTAAAAGTTTCACTTTAATTCAGTGGGATTTTATTTAAAATTTATTTTACCTAGACAAAAATGGGAGATTGTGCCTTGTAGTACTAACAGATGGATGTAATCTTTTTTGTTATTCTTTCTTTTAAGTTTGATTCTGGGAACTAGCAGTTTATCCTGGAGATATGGGGTAAAAATATCAACATTATTCTGCTTTCAAAGCATCCAATACATATACAGACAAAATCAATGGGCCTGACAATGCACAACTGAGAACATGCTCATGTTCACAGGTCCTACAGCAGGATGTAGAGAGGTAAAGTAAGTGAAACGAGTTCTCCTTTATGGATTGAGAATGTAACATGGCCTGTCTTCCTCCCTATATTAATCACTGACTTTAAAATATGCCTCTGTAAAAAAGCATAGGCCTTCATGCATATCTAACCTCCTACCTGTTCATACAATTTAGAAGACAAAAATTGGCACCTAACCAATAGCAACTTTGGGGAAAGAAAGGTTTATCTTGCTTACAGAATTAGTGGACCAAGCTCCATGATGGCATGAGCAGAGGGTGGACATCACTTCTTGGCCAACATCAGATGGACAACAGCAACAGGAAAGTTGCTAAACACTGGCAAGAGGAAGCTGGCTATAATACCCATAAGCCCACCCCCAACAATACACTGCCACCAGGAGGCATTAATTCCCAAATTTCCATTAGCTGGGGACCTAGTATTCAGAACACCTAAGTTTAAGGGAGACACCTGAATGAAACCACCATATTCCACCTTTGGCCCCCATAAAGTCCAACTTAAAAAGTCCACATAGTTTTTATCAATCCTAATGATGTTCAAACATCCCCATAATCCAAGGTCTTTTAACTAAGCCATAGTAACAACAACAAAAAAAAAAAATCCCCCAAGCCCCATAATGGCACAGAATAAACATTCACACTTCAAAAGACAGCACTGGGCATAGCAAAGAAATAGTCAACCAATACAAGATTTAAAGAGGGCAAACAACAAACTCTATAGCTCCAAGTGTAACAACTCTAGTCGCTGACAAGTCCCCAAGTCTGATAATTCTAAACAGTGACAAGTCTTTGGAATTCCAATTCCACCTCTCTAGCTAGGCTATTCACAGTCCATAGTTCTTACTGCATTCAGGTTTTTCAACTCTGACCAGAGTAGTCCATCAAGCTGTACATACAGCACTGAAAGGTGTCTCTTGGGCCAAAGTTTCAAATAATTTCCATTCCATTCTTCTTGAAATTCAGTTCCAAGAGACCAAAATCCACACAGTCAGGTTTCTAGCAGCAGTAACCCCACTTCTTGGTACCAAGTTTACTGTTGCTGTTAGGTGCTCATTGCTGACAGAAAACATCCAGCCAAGAGTAGCTTGTGGGGAATAAAAGGGTTTACTTTTGGCTTACAGACTTGAGAGGAAGCTCGATGATGGCAGGGGAAAACAATGGCATGAGCAGAGGGTGGACCTCAACCCCTGACCAACATAAGGTAGACAATAGCAATAGGCGAGTGTGCCAAACACTGGCAAGAGGAAGCTGGCTATAACACCCATAAGCCTGTCCCCAACAATACACCACCTCTAGGAGGCATTAATTCCCAAATTTCCATCAGCTGGGGACCTAGCATTCAGAACACCTGTTTATGGGGTCATCTGAATCACAGACTGTTTTCCCTCCCTCATTTGAATTGGCTCTAAGTAGTTAATATTTTAATTTGAGAAGCCATTTTTTTTAGATTTGTAAGCATCATGAAAACCCCCCTGAAATTTGCATAAGTCCTTGAGAGTCCATATACTGTATTAATGATTAATGGTCACCAAATTCCACTCCTAGTACTACTGTGTTTCTGCTGACATTATGTGTAATGTATACCTCAACGGAATGTCTTTTCAACAAAGAAGTGTAAAGAAAGCACATTAAAATTATAAAAATTACAAATTCTGTCAAATCTTTCATTCTAAAAATATAGAAAAATTAAAGGCTACCAGAGTCACTCTTGAAAAACAACACTGGCATTCTTCACACTTGTAACTAGAAACCTAAACCAAGGAGACTGTCCATGAATTTAATGACTATGACCCTGCAAAATTAGATGAAGAAAGACTTCCTAGTAGCACACCAAGGAAAAACACATTAGGAGAAAGAAAATATTCTAAGCCCAATGTCATCCACCAGGCATGTATGCTATGTCTTTTGTCAGATGGACGCATACCTAGGATAATAGGAGAGGTAGGAAGACAGAGTCCACAGTCATAGTATCAAACACATTTGAAAAGAAAATGAGGAAAGGGAATGCTTCTATGCAGCACCATCCATCCAAATGCCAATCTTTATGTACTGGCTTCTTTCACAATATTCAATCACACCTAATAATTGGCAGGGAACACAAAAAGGCACACACTCTCTCTCTCTCATGCTGTTACATTCACTTTCCCTTGAGTATGTGGCCATTTGTAGCCACTAGAAATTGCAAGGGAGACAAAAAAAAAAAAAAAGACCTAGGGAGACCAGATATGTTCAATCGCACCACAGTTCCTGCCTCCATGCCTCTCTGTTATTAATACAAGTTAGCCTTATCATTTAGGAAGGCCCTTAAAAGCATCAAAGTCACATTTTGATAACATTCTGTTAGACAGCCAAAGGGTTTTTTTATTAAGAAAAAAGATATAGAAATAAAATACCAAACATTAAATTCAAACAGATGTTTCCTGAGCAATTTTCACTGAGCAAGCTTGTCAGTGGCTTTTCAGAGCTCAAGACAGGATCTACTGACAGAATAAGAAACACCATGAAATCTCACAAAATCATGGTGATCTTTCTTGCTTTTAGAGCAATAACCATTTTTTGCTTTTAAATTTTACATTTAAAAAATGGTTTTTCATCTGCATCTCTATGCTATAGTTTTGTCTAAATAAAATATAGAACTAGTGAATTCTGGTGTCTGGAGAAGTCATCGCCATGAATGCATTTTCTCATTTACTAACATTTACTAATTTTATAGCTATATGGATAGGACCCTTCCTTTATAAGTGATTTTCTATGACTGCTGAGATAGCTTCAATTTCATTTTTCATTTATATTTACTATGGACAGTTTAGCAAAATTGCAAGTGACATATGTAACATGAGTTATGAGCATATAGACACAGAGTGGGCAAGGTTATGACAGTCATTAATTTTACAAATATTTGCAGACTTAACACACAGGTGGCTCTACTATTAATAAAAGTCACCATCTTCCAACCTGGGACAATTAGAGTCAAATGGAAGTGAAAAAGAATTTAAAATGTATTTTGTTTGGGTAACTCAAGATGCTTACACAAAAGGATAATCTCGGTCACATTTAGGAGCCAAAAGGCTTGGAGGGCAGCAGGATCATTGGGGAGGTCAGAGAAGAACAAAGAGGTCAGGCAGTGATGAAGAACAAAGGCTCTTTATTTATTTATCTGTTTTACTTATTTTTGTGGTTTTTCAAGGTAGTCTCAGGCTGGCCTCAACCTCACTGAGATCTTCCTACCTCTGCCTCCAGAGTGCTAGGATTAAAACTATGTGCCACCACACCTGGCCCAACAAATGCTCTTTAAATGACCAGTCGACATGATTTATCTGTGCAAGACTGAAGGTTTGTGGACAAGTATTTCTCCAAAGCCATTATATTGGGACAATTTTTCTTTCTTTCTTGGTTTTTTTTTCACAGATAGAACCCTTAAACATAATTTTCAAATAAAGAACTCATAACATTAAACAGAAAAAATGATCCTGGTTGTGCCTTCTACCTCTGACCTTATACAAAACAGAAAAAAAATGTATCCATGTGGAGGTCAAGACTGATATCAGGTGTTTCCCTTGATTGTTCTCCACTTTATTGTTTTTGAGACAGGGCCCCTCACTGGCCTGGAGCTCACCGAGTTGGCTAGACTGGCTGTCCAGCAAGTCCAAGGGACCCTCCTGTCTCTACTTCCCCAGTGCTGAGGTACGCCGAGCTCTTTTCTATGAGATCTAACTCAGGTCCTTATGTTTGTAAGGCAAGCACTTTACTGCCTGAATTATCTCACCAGCCCCTATTTACAGGCCATTCTTACAAGAGTATGCTAAAATGCAAGCCAGCTTTAAAAAAAGAATAGAGGGCAGACACATAGTGCTAGCCCAGCTCCAGCTCCATGTGCACTTTGCCTTGGTAACAGAACTTCTGAATCTGACTCCCCAAAGCAAATATTATAGAGAGGTGACCCTAAAGATTCTATCTCAGAGCCTAATGGCAGATTACACACTTCATTGACAGCAGAGTCACTCCCAATTATGGAGAAGGGCCATAACAGGAGCACCAGCAATGGCCATCAGGTTTTACCTACCACTTACAAAGAGTTAGAAGGATTCTGCAGTGATGATTTAATTTCATGCCCACAAAAACTTCTGGACTTAACATCATTATCATTATTATTAGTTATGAATAAGGAAATTCATCCTCAGGGAAGTTCATGAAGGTGCCTCAGTCCCACCAGGGATATAGGAGTGATATTTAAACACAAGATCTAGGCTGGAGAGATGGCTCTATGGTTAAGGCACTTGTCTGAAAAAGCAAAACAACTCAGGTTCAAGTCCCCAGTACCCAGACAAAACCAGATGCACAAAGTGGAGCATTCATCTGGGGTTTGTTTGCAGTGGCTAGAGGCCCTAGCATGCCCATTATTTCTGTCTGTGTCTCTTTCTCTCTCTCTCTCTCTCTCTCTCTCTCTCTGTCTCTCCATGGTTGCAAATAAATAGGTAAATAAATATTTAAACACAAGATCTCCTAACTCCCAAGTCCATGGTCCTTGCTTACTGTCTCCAGTACCAGCATGAAGGACCACCATTACAAAGGGGAAAGCCAAGAGAGATTCTTGTGTGGAACAACGATGGGAGGTATGAGGCAAAAACTCCAATACTTAAGTGTGATTAATATCTGATGGCAAAGGCATAGGGGTGGGAGATAGGAAGGGCCTGATTAAGATTATTGAAATTCAATTTACCCTTTCCTGTAGTTTTACTTTTCATACAGGGTTGGCTATAGTACTAAAGTATTAAGTGAAGGAATCCATAAATAAAAGATTAACATTGTAAGTAATTTCTATTATAGTATTTTTAATTTGTTTTATTTTGTGATGAATTATTACTACTAATTTCTTACAGTGCCAAGTTTATAAGTAAAGTCCTAATACAAGTATGAGAATACATGAAAAAGTATATATTCGGTTCAGCATCCAGTGGGGGCTTTAGAATGTATCTTTCACAGGAATAAGGGGCAATTACTCAAATACAGTATTGACACTGACTAAAGTCCACACCATATCCTGATGCTATGGCTATGCCTGCAGAGTAATTCTTTGCCATATCTTGAATTTTATACCAGCTCTTTAAACAGAGCATGAGCAAACTAGCAACCATATAGAAGGGTGATTTTTTTAGGTAAATTTTTTCTATTATTCCATTTTGTATCTTGGACAATAACCATTTTAAGAAAGTATAATCATCCTTGCTTTCATCCTTGAATTTTAAAATAAGTTGTTCCATTCATGTAGGGAATTCACATAGGGAATTGAAATTCGTTTGATTGGTAATGAGTTCTCCTCACAAATAATGTTTATCTGTCCTGTTATCTTAGTGTTCGATGAATCATTCAAAATCACCCTTTTAAAATATGTACTGAGGAGCATATTTGCCATGTATAAATCACATCCTCAAAATATCATAGGTAATAATTATACCTATATCATATTACATAGGCCTTATCTGGCTTAGTATCTGTGTTTATAAATAAAGTTTTATTGAAATGCAGCTATGGCTGTTCATTTATAGACTGTCTATGACTGTTTTATAGCTGTGTCTGCCAAACTGAGTAGTTGCACAGAGCTCAGATAACCTACAAAACATAGTCTTTACTACTTGGCACATCATACTAAAACTCTGTGGATCCCTGCCCTCTATGGTAGGCCAGGTCTACACAGAGTGAAATATGTTATTCTTCTATATTTTTTCTTTTGAATAGCCATTAATTTACTTATTCATTCATCAACTAGACAACTATTAGGTTACTTATTTATTCATTAATCAACCAATGCTATTGAGCAACTTTCACACACCTAGCACATGGACAAAGAGCTATGAGTGATCTGGAGAGAAACAGATTAACAGCACGGTGTGCAATGAGGCTCTAAGGGAAAAATGGGCTAAAAAGGAAGACAGTAATTTGTCAGACTGAGATGCAGACAGGGTCTCAGATAATTTCCCAAATTGGGTTCTTTAATAAGGTCATTGAAATACAATTGTTTAAATAATGGCATTGAAAAATCTCTGGACAATGTGTTTTCATGACTTCACAGTTGCACTAAGATCAAATGCCAAGATGATTTGGAAGAAGAAGCTGGTTTTTGAGATGAAAGAGGCTGATCCCCTTCAAGCACCTTGTAGTATGATTACTAGTCCTTTCTCCAAGCGATAGGAATTAACTGACAGATTTTTGATGAAATACATGAGGAAACTAATCCATAATCTACCTGAGCTTGGTACACCACAGCCACTTAGAGTATTCCCCAAAGCTCAGTGGTCCATATTGAACCTTATAAGTGGAGAAGTCAGACTTATATGTGAGCAGAAAGTAACCTGCCTAATCAATAAATGATCAATGCAGTGAGTATGCTTGCTCTTTTCACTTCCCAATGAAGGACAGTGTGTAAAATGAATGCTTTCAACATATACTGTCTAAGTGACATCCAGGAGTTACGTTTAACCATTGCAAGTAACAAAGACATTCAAACATATGTTCTGTTGTCACACTGCATGCTTCCCTGTGGTAATGGATAAAAATCAAAGCAATAACAAAAAATTAGCAAACCTAAATGACCCTTAAAAAGATTATACTGAACAGTTTGATGTAACTAATTACGTTTTAATTGAACAGTAAGCAGTGTAGCCGAGTAAGTGGATATGGGCTATGCTTTCCACAAACTAGACATCTGTGCATTAAAGAATGATTTTAAAAAAGAATGATACTAGGGCTGGATAGATGCCTTAGCAATTAAACGCTTGCCTGTGAAGCCTAAGGACCCCGGTTCAAGGCTCGATTCCCCAGGACCCACGTTAGCCAGATGCACAAGGGGGCGCACGCATCTGGAGTTCGTTTGCAGTGGCTGGAGGCCCTGGCGTGCCCATTCTCTCTATATATATCTGCCTCTTTCTCTCTGTGTCTGTCGCTCTCAAATAAATAAATAAAATTTTTTTTAAAAAGGATGATACTAAAAATTTTCCTTACTTATATGATTTTAAATTAACATTTTATTTTCATATCTTTGCACTTATGTATTTAAGAGAATGTGTATCGACTTAAGCAAAGGAAAGTAAATGGTGCAGGAGAAAAGTCAAGGTGTTTAGTTTTTAAAATCATTTTTAAATGCCTCATTTTGGAAGGAAGTGCTCACAAGGTCATCTTTCATTGAACTAATATAAATTGACATTTTTTCAATTATGAATGATTATGAGTACAGTTTGAACCCTCCATGATAAATGCTACTGGGGACACTCTCAAAGCTGGTAAAGGTATGATTTATCACAGTATCAGACAATAGTCTTTGTTTTAGCTTGATAAGCTATGTTGCCATAGCTTGCCATATGTTGATATTTAAACATTGTTGGATTTCTTTAAACAATGATGATCAATTATTTTTTTGTTTGTTTTGTCTCTGGAAACTCCAGAGGATTCTGGTTTTGTTTTGCTTCTGCCATAGTCTCTGCATCTACATAGTTCTGAATATTCTTTTACAAACTAAATGAAAACAAAATATTCACAACTAAATGTCTTTTGCCTTTTCATAAGGTTGAGGAGGGAGGCAAAAATTCAATATAACAAGTTGACAAGAAGCTATGTTATTCCTCTCCAGTACTTATGTAGACCAGTGTTTCTTGTTTGCTTATGCTTTCATACAACTTTCTCACCAAAATTAATTTCAAATCAAAAAGGCAGAATAACTAATTTCAGCACAAAAAAAATGTAGCAGAAAGAAACTGTGTGGATAGCATATCATTAAGAATGAGAAAAATCAAAGTGTTCTTGAATACACATTGCTTTAATTTTTCTCCTGGTGGACTTCCATATTATCTTGATAAGATCTATTAAAAAGTTGTCTCAGAAAGATCCATTCAAACTGCAGATGCAGAGATGCTTGAGAGCGGAAGTGGGTCATGCTGTAAATGGATTATAGGAGCTATTTCCATGCAATATGTATGTCAGCAACACAGAAAACTCTACAGATAGCTTCTGCAGATAGACATTCTTCTCAGAAAAAAATATGTCTTTTGTGTATTATGAAACAAAAGTGTGGGGTATAAGCTGTTAAACTCCTATAAGTGTATGTGTATATGTGTGTGTGTCTCTGAGTGTGTATACACACACACACACACACACACACACACACACACACACACACACATATATATATATATATATATATATATATATATATATATATATATATATCTCAGCCAGAAGACAAAAATAGCCCATAAAAAGATATAATTTAAAATTAGCTTTTTTAAAAAAAATTTCTAAATGTGGAACCCTTTCTAGATTATTTTAAACAAGCCAGCAATGGCAAGCTTCAATCTGTTTGGATAGAAAAGAATTTATATAAATGTTTTGTTGAAGCCCAAAAGGGAAATAGAGTTTAAATATACAATGCATGAAAGACACATGCCCAGCTTCAAAACAGTAGAGAACAGAAAAGTGAAAGTCATCTAACCTTGTGGCAGTCTCCCCAGCAGTCTTTAAACTTAAATATCCTGCAACTTGCAACCTGTTTCAGTGACCCCAGCAGTGAGATATGAACTGACCTTCCCTAACTGTCCTCTCCTCCCTCTTGCTCTTAGGGCTGAGGGGACAGGAGCTAGAGAAGCAGAAGGTCAAAGTACAAATAGAAACAAATCTGTATTTTACACGTTTTCTCTGCACTTGAGAAATAAAAACGGAGGCAGATAAATCTGTATAATGCTAAACCAAATCTCTTTAATTCCAGTCAGCTTTTATCATTCAGTCACTGATTCTGTGTGTGGAAAAATTCATGCTAATTCCCCCTAGCAACAGCCTCAGCCTATCAGGAGACTTTATGTACCGTGCAGCTGCCTGCCAGAGAGAATAACTCTAAGTAGGTCAGGCCTGTATTTCTAAAAATGCTACGGTCTGGTAACCCCACTGTCCCGTCTGTCTGCCCTGCCCCATAATAACCTCAATTGCTTGGTGACACAATGACATACTATCCTGTTGGAGTGCAGTCACATCATGCTACATTATTCTGCTGCAAGCATGACTGCTGGGTGAAGGACCCTCCGAGGGGCAGCATTAATCAGGCAGCCATTCATGTCCACCAGCATTTCAATGTAGAAATGGGGTCTGCATTAATGACCAGCTGTTTGAACCAACACAAACAAAATAATGTCTTCCACCCTGGTGGATGCACAGAATATAGCATTCTGTTCAGGCAGGTCATTTTTTCTTCTTGTCTTTCTTTCTTTCTTTCTTTCTTTCTTTCTTTCTTTCTTTTTACTAAATCAAAGATGCAAATTAAACAGCCCCAGACAATATCAGCTGTGGCAATCTCAAAGTGAATATACTTAACTTATATTACATGCAATTCAAAAAGCAATTGATTTAATGCACACAGCTCTCTCTGCTTACAATGTTCACTAATTCACATTAAAAGAAGAAGGAGAAGATGCATAAGTAAGTAACACAATCCACATGCATATATTGCCAAGGGAGCCACATGCCCTGAGCTGAACTAACACCCACTTCTCTTTGGGCAGAGAAACAAAGCAGGTCAGGAGCAATTGTGCAGTGTGAACACAAATGCAGATACAAAATGAATGTCATGGAGGACTACTGCAAACAAATATGGGTAAACATCCAGAGCCCACCAGCCAACCAGCTCCCCCCACCATCTCTTTGTGCAGGCTATCACAGCACCAAACATCTCCAGCACGGGAGGAGAGGGAAGTGAATGTGGCCTTCAAACCTCAACAACTGTGGTGTCCTTACCTCCCAGGGGGTCGCTGAGAATGTGGTTTGGCTTTGAGACAACAAAAGCTCTTCCAAGGTATAAACTAAGGCTAACCAGCAACAAAATTCAAAAGCCCACAGTTGTTTGTGAATTCTTCGGTGGACATTTTAGAATTTACTATAGCATAGGTACTTCAGTGTAACTTTTGACTTCTCTCCATTGAAATGAACAAAAATAAACACAAATGATATGTGGGTTGAGACAGAAGGCTGGCAGTGTAGTTTGGGGATCTTGGAAAAGTATTTTACAGGGATAATGCTTGCAAAATCAATCTATATTTTTAAGGGTTTGCCATTTCATTTCATGAACACATTCCCCTGACAAATTGATAATTCACCCTGCAGCGAGACACAATTCAGCAAGTCTTACACATGGAACCCATCCATATTTGATTTACAAACAGAAAATTCCTTAATCCACTTGCCCTTGTTTGAACTGTGTTTGATAACTTAGTTATGACTATCCTCTTCACTTTGTAGCAAACACCACATAGTTATTCTTGGAGAGATACAGCCACTGACGCAACCCGGCACCACTAATTACAAGCCACTGACATTCTGCTGCTCTGTGCAGCTTGGAAGCTCTGCTCTGCTCTTGGGACTTGCTCCCTTTCATCTATTCCTTCTCCCACCCTCTATGCCTTCCTCACTCTTTCCTTCTTTTCGCTGCAAGCTTCCTGGATTCACTCTAGCGCTATCTGGAGAAACTGATAAGAACATTGGGATTCTTTAACTTGCCTCTTTCCCTGCCTCCGGCCTCTCCCTGCACACAGATCTACAGTTTGCAAATACAGTAACAAGATCCTCTGCCGGCCCCACCCTCAGGAATGCACCAACAGCTGGCCAAACATAATCCAACACAGAGCTGCTTTGTAGAATTAGTAACAAACAGTGGACAGTCAGGCCAGACAGGCGTCCCACCAGAGCGCCCCATGACAACTGTGAAAGCTTCTGGCTCCCAGCTTGCAGCTAAACCCAAGGAGCTTGGACTGGAGTGTCACACTGCCCCTAGCAGTCTAAGTGCTGCAAGCCTGAGTGCCTGGACAAGGCTGCCTGAGGCCATGCAGAGGCCACTCACCTCCCACAACAGCAAGACAGCTGAAAGTATTCTCCATATTGACCACGGCCATGCCCTGCTTCAGGTCACTGTCCCTGGAAATACAATGCCACAAACCCCAATCTACAAACAGCATCAGCAACTGTACATATCCAGAGCTGTGGGTTTGGAGGACCCTCCCTTGTCCTTAGAAAAGGATTTCTTTCTTTAATTATAGCTGTGCCTGTCACTCTAAAACATTTAAATCTCACACTGTATTCATCTCCAGGAGCGCAGCGCTTAGCATGTGAAGTCTGTGCTACCCAGCTGGCCTTGGAGTCATCTGTGATGCATTTATTTTGATTAAATTGATCACATTTCTATTTCGGGGGTAGAATTTTTTCCACCATACTGAATACAGCTGTGTTTACAGGGGTTTGAGAGGAAACAAAGCCCCACAGTCCTAGCACAGCGCAGCGTATGGGACCTCCAGGAGTTAACACTGAAGGGGCAGCTTTCCCGTGCAAAGAAAATTCTGCATGCAGCTGCTTTGGCCTGCTTTCTGGCTACTCAGGAAATGGGTGTTGAGCATCAGCTGAAAACATGAGCTCTAACCAAGTCTGATCCAGCAAAGTGACACACTTCCTGTGTAAAATGGCGAGAAACCTACCTCTCTCTCTCTCTCTCCCTCTCTGTCCCCCCTCCTCTACGTGCATGCACATGCATTTAAATCCATGCTGCAAGGCTGCTTTCTCTGGAGACACTGTAGTCACCTAGCCCATCAATTTCTTCCTTGACAGTGCCCAGGACATCCAGACTACGACTGGCAGTTCTGCCATCCATGTGCTAGGATATAAACGATGCCATTCTCCCGCAACCTGAGAACGCAGAGCTAGTGGCAGCCACAGGACGCTGGGCATCTCCGCCGCCTCCGTGTTTCCTCTGTCTTGCCAGGCTGACACAGAGATAGATCCCTGGTCCATCCATCTTCAGGGGCACTCGGGAAATCCCGCCACATTTCGGCTTTGGTTGCCTCCCAGTCTAATCCCCAAGAGCAGCCTGAGCTGGGTGACAGAGGCAGAGACTGCCTCGCCGGGCGTGGAGGTGCGGACACTGGAGCACAGTCTTCCTAACTCCCCTTCGGGGTCCTCCGCTTCTTCGCCCGCATCCCACCCGGGTCTTCTGCAGCTTCCCCCGACCTGCAGGCCCCTCATGCAGCTGCCAGGAGACCCTGGCCAGAGCTCCACCAGGAGGTTGTTCAGACACGGTTCCGGGCTTGGGGTCTCCATGGCGAAGCCCAGGCAGGAGCACTTCAGGTAGCCAGGCTATGCAGACCTCGAGCTGCAAGGAAAGATGGGTTGCAGTTAGAATTTAGAGAAAGAGGAAAAAAATTTACAAAACAAAAACCAAAAAACAGTGCAGCTCCGTGCCTGCGGGGGTTAAAAAATGAGCCATCTAAAAAGCAAGAGTCAAAATCAAATTTTAAAACAAAAAAAAAAAAACAGAATCAAGAGACCAGCATACTTGACGCGACTTTTATTTCTGGCCTTTCTCGGGTTTATTGGCCTCCCCGCCCCCTCTGTTCCTGACCGGTCCTGTCTGTCCACGAGTCTCAAATGCTCGGCTCCAAAGTGCCGCAGCATCACATGAGAAGCCACATGACGATGGAGTCGCAGCTGATGTGGTCAACTATTTCGCCCAAGAAGGAGGGGGATAGGAGGGAGACAAACCTCGAGTGATGCGTCCCCCTCTCATGTTGCCAGGAAGAAATTTCCTTAAAAGAACAATGGGAGGGCAGCACCCCGGGAGCAAAGCTTGGGAATATGCACTTTTCCATATGCGCGCTGATAGAAAGGACCAGCACGCTTGGAGAAGGTGGGAACATGCTGTACCACAGACACTAGCTGGATGGCAGCAATATTATTTCTTGTGCGGATTCGGCAAAGCTGATTCCATTTAAGCAGATTCCTGAAAAGCACACACCATGTCTTCAGAGCATGATCGGGCTTGGAAAACCAATTCTATTATCTCTTCTTGCCATCTGTACCTGAACCCGCATTCTGAATAATTTATTTTTAGACTAATAAGATGCTTGCCAAGACTGCTCCCTTTCTCTAGCAAGCAGCTCACACAATATTCACCCAAGTGGGGAAAACTGGCCCCTTTGTAGGGAGAAGAGAGGCAAGCAGAAGGGTTTTTTAATTATTATTTTTAAATACATTTTTATTTAAGGGATTATTACCACATAGCCATAAAGTTCCCTTGCAAGAAATAATTAAAAAGGGGAAAGACGCTGCCACTTCATCAAGTTGGCATGCCTCTTGTTTGCACTTAGGCATCTCATGCTGGCAAATGCTCAGGCAGTCGGGTCTGGGATAGCTTTGTGAAAGCCCTTGAGCCACGCTGGGGAGCAGAGGCAAACAATCCCTGACCTCACAGGCACCTCTGCCCAGCACTGTTCCCTGGCTTTAGGGGTCTTTCGATTCTATAACATGTCCTGGCTTAAACAACATCCTTTTCAAAATGTATGCCTTTCTAGAAAAGAAAATGATTCTGTCAACTGACACAAATAGAACCATGAGCAGGTGGGGTAATTACGTACAGCCTGTCTCATTTGCCTCTAGGAGTCAAAGTAACAGAGCATCGCTTCTTCCTGAAGCGTGCATCAGCCTTTCGCTGAAGGAACGTGTCAAGAACTATCCCAGACCCTGGGGCAGGTGGGAAGTCAGGCATGGTGTCAATGGGTAGTAATTGTCCACATCTTTTCTTTTTTCTTCAAAGACAACCTCCTCCCAATTCAAATACTCCAGAGTTAGCCAGGAAGGTCCAGGAGACAGCTTTTCACTTCACAGAGAGGCTTTTCCACTCCACCACCCTCCGTCTACCAAGTCCTAACAAAGGATTCACAGCACTTAAATGTCAGATTCTAAGCTCAGGAACATGGCCTCACATACCTCCTCTGTGCTCCCTCTTTACTTCAGTTCTTTGGAAGTCTTCTGCCAAAATATGCTAACTAAACCATCACTTTTACCTTGACCACTGCTCTCCAGAACTGAGGTTGTCCCCTTATTTCCTCATATTTACATGCTATCAGTTAGGGCTAATACCTGCTTGTCCATTGCTTGTTTAAACAAGCTGGTCTACTCTACATACCTCCTTCATGAAACAAGAAAAAGGGGGTTATCTTTTTTAAATAATTATAAGATAATGAGCCTTCAAGCAGGGACCCTGCCCTCAGGGTAACTGCAGTGTGTTCCACTCTCTATGGCCTTCTATGGCCATTACCCATGAGTTTTATATCCCATAAAATATAAATTGGTCTAAATCTGCCTACTAAATGTGGGTCAGAGAAGTGCCATGGAAAGGCTGAAAAGGGACAAATTACTTGTATGTAAACATCTGGAAAGATCCTTGGTAGCCCGAGGATTTGCAGGCAGTGTGTGGAGTGGGGTTCAGCATAAACAATCCATGACAATAACTGAAACGCTTGCTGTGTGCCAGAGTCTATGTGAGGCATTTTAGATCCACGAGTCAACTTACTTCATCTTAACAATCTTAAGAGGAAAGAGCTTACAAAATAGATTCTCCTACTGATAGAACGAGAGGCACAAAAGAGCTTACATAGGTTGCATGTCAAACCCACCATGTTTTACTGCCCTGAAACGAAAAGAACCTGGAGAAGGAAAGCAGACAGGTGAGAAGACATAACTATGCTTGAAGTTTTGTGGTGGGATAAACTTGGTCTTAGCAAGCTACTACTTGTGTAGATGTGAAACTAGATTGAGGAGAGCCACATTCTAAAGATAAGACATTTGCTTCTATTGTAAGTCTTAGTAATAGCAGCCAAGCTATAGTATAACAATGAGTTTCACAGCCTTGGCTGAGGCTAGTGGAGGTTGTGATCAGATATGAGAAAAGTACTATAGTGGCTCCCACAACACCCTGAACATACAAGAATGGCATCTGAAATCCATTAGGATGAGAAGAGCTGAGATTCTGGAGGCTAACAGACAGAACTCCTGGGAAATGGGAAGCTGGAGACAGCAAAGTTGACTTCCCATTGTTCAGGCCTAAATGAATAAGGAAATCAGTTCCTTAAACTCAGGAGTGTGCTTTTTATATGGGTCCCCAGCAGCTTCAAACACACTCCTGGGTTTTTTTTTTTTTTTGTGTGTGTGTGTGTGTGTGTGTGTGTTTTTTCTAATTTCTTGACACAGTGTTTTGCCATGTATCCCAGGCTGGTCTGGAATTCACAATGTAGCCTACTGAAAATCTTCTTGTTTCAGCCTCCCAAATGTTCGGATTACAGGTGTACACCTGGCTGTTGATATGTTTTCCAAAACAGTCAAAGAATGAATAAAAATAACGGCAGTAGAAATGAGGAAATCAGCAATGATACCACTAAATGGAAAAACTGTACGCTGAGTTTCATATCTCACTGGATGACCATGTGGTTTTGGTGGGTCAGCTTCCATGCAATATTACATCTGTACAGACTTCATATCCTCTCTCTGTTCTTTAGCCAGCTGCTCCCAGCTATCTGTTTGCCCCACCATCGTGAACCCTAGCTGGTTCTCTCTGGGCTGATCATGACAAGGCTGAGTGTGGTACATGGTGAGTCAGTCATCTCACTCCTGGCCTGCCAGCTGCTCACCTACCTCATCCTAACCTCCATCCCAATGGGAAGGCTTGCGTTTATCATGGTGGTGAGTGTGCTAAAATCTTCAACATGCATATATTTAGATATTACATAATTTACATATGTTATTTCTAACGCATTATGTATGTATATAATAGCAAAGGGGAAAACTACACAAGTGTATCAGCCTTCTCACACAATTTGAACTAACCAAATATGAAATTAACAAATATACCTCATTTCTTGTCAGTTAATGAAGGTTAATATGACATACTGCCTCTGGCTCTGGAAGTAAAAAGGGGTGTTACTGCCTAATATAGCTGTGGAGAAAGTGTTAATAATCCTTCTCATCAACACTAAAATTAATTGAACTTTTAAATCCAGATGTTTTAGTTGAAGGGTAGCATATCATATCTAAGCAGAGTTCAATGTCGGATAACTAGGGCAATGAAGGGTGGTGATTACATTATAAAATAAAAATAAGATAAAATAAATAAATAAAATAAAAATATTTTTTTAAAAAGTACAGCCAAAGCCAAATTTATGCTGATCTATTTTTACTTATATCACTCTAGATAAATTCTAATAATCCATAAATACTAACAAGAATACCTGATCTTACAAATACTGACTTTGAATAAATGGCTCAGGGTGTGAACATGGTAACTGTTTACTTTGATATCACACACACACACACACACACACACACACACACAGGCACATGCACATGCACACGCACAAATGTATCACACCTATGGGATCAAGAAATGAACGGGGGACTATCCAGAACCTTAAAGAGCTTATGGCCCTCTTAGCTAGGAACATACTTCCCTCCCTTTGACAAATGGGAGTTATTGCATTTAATAGTAGTAAAAAGTATAACAGAGCTTTTTTAAAAATATGGATATGTTCTCTTGAAAAGAAGCCAATGTGTCTCTGCCCCTGTGAAGGCCATCGTAAAAGACTCAGTGTGGGCAATGTGAGGACACCATGAAGGGGACTCTGAAATCCTATAAGAGGAAAAGGTGCCACACTATTATGGAAATCTAGGCATAGATTAATGAGGCGATCATAATGAGAAAGGCTTCTCTAGTAGTTTGTTAGAGAACTTTAAATTGTGGACTGTTTTCTAACCTCCCCAGCATGCAGGCTGAATTAAAGACTAGCCCTTTAAAAAGCTGACTGACACCATGACTTAATGCTGGCTGCTAACAGAGAACTTATTTCTCTTCTTTCTGGTCCCCAGTATTATTGCCCTGTTCAATCTTACAGGGGCCAATTGGCAAATTTAAGGTAGAAGGACTGTATTTGTTCACCTGTGAGTGGTTTGACCTTAGACTTTGTGGAGCAGTGTCAGGAAGTCGGTTTTTCCATGCTCTTTACAGTAAACAAAGACAGTGTGGCTGGACTCCAAACGTTACAGAAGGTCACGGACCAAACTGCCTCAAAGACAAAGACCGCTTCCAGAAATTGAAACACAAAATAGATGTAACCACCATCAACATTCCAAACTGTGCTCTTGCTCATTCTGTGTTTGTTTCAAACAGTGTGACACATGCCCAGCATGGATGCATAATAGAATGAGAACCATTAAACACCAGGTGCTGGAAAACACCTTAAAGGTCATCTGCTCCAATGGCAAATCTCAATTGTGAATGCTGCCCTTTAAATATCTCCTGTGTAATCGCCAGACCTTGGGGGGAACCCCTCTAGTGACTGAAAAATTACAGTGCCCTGGCTGAGAGAGTCCTGCCATCTTTTTCTTTATTACTTACTTATTTGCAACCAAAGGGAGAGAAAAAAAAAAAAGGTGAGTACATCAGGGCTTTTGCCAGTGCAAATGAACTCCAGACACTTTTGTGCACCTGACTTTAAGCGGGTACTGGGAAATTGAACTCAGGCAATCAGACTTCACAAACAAGCAGCTTTATTGGCTGAGCTGTCACTCTGGCCCCCACCTGCCATCTTTTAAATGCAGTAGATCAAACAGTAAAAGTCCTGAGCCAAAAGACCAAAAGGTAGAGAGAATGTCTGCAGCCTTTCTGTTGATCACCCACACTGTAGCTCTCTAAGGACATCTATAATGACATTTCCCCTTTCTGCACACAGTTTCCTTCACCACTTTCCTATGACTTGATGTTCACTGGGCTTTCCATTTCCAGCTGAAGAACACATTCGGATTACCAGTAGTTGTAATAGTTAGTCTTGTCAACTTGACTGCTGACAAGTGCTAGGAGATTAGGAATGGCTACATCTGCACTTGTTGGTGAGGACTTTTCCAGAGAGAATTAACTCAGAAAGAGGAGCCATTAGTGTAGCTGGTCCCTTCCCGTAGGCTGGAGAACCCAGTGGAATAAAGTGGGGAAGGAGAGAACCACTAGTGTGGGCATTCTCCCCTCTCTGGTCTCCCTGGCTTCACAATGACATGAGCTGGTCTCCTCTGCCACACTTTCCCCATGGTAGACAGAAAGCACGAGCTGAAGAAATCCTTTAATTTGCTTTCTCAAGTATTTTATCACAGCAACAAAGAGTCTGCCACAGTCATGCTTACAAGATATGTCACACAAAAGAGAACAGGAGGTCGTATGTTGTGACCACTCACACACAGTACAATGGTCCTGTCACTATTCTCATTTTAGCAGAGCATATTTCAATCAGCACAGCCTGACCCCTTTGTTTCTCAGTGTTGCTTCTTGCCTGTAGTCACACACAGCCCACCTAAATCCCATAGCTACTATCTTTAGGGAGTGCCTTTGTGCATTTCCTTGACTTGGTCTTAGTCACTACCTATGATTAGACTCACTGGTACTAAAATGTTTAAGAAAAGAAAGTAGTAGTAGGCTGTCTTTTAAGGCAAAAAAAATCCTTGCAAATACACAGGAAGATTCAACCTTTGAGGCATGGAGTTTCAAAATGCAGTGACACCTTGGGTTTTTCTACTTCCCAACATCACAGCCTACAGTATATAAAATAGTCACACCTTGTGGGAAGAGTACTGGACAAGAAACCCAAAGCTCTGGGTTCTGGCACCTGCCTGGCATGGTTTCTTGGCTACCAGATCATAGAAAAGTCATTTATTTTCCTCAAACTATTGCTTTCCCAGCTGCAAAGTGGGGCCCTCAACAATGGGCATCGTGTGTTTTGGAACTTGCAAGCTATCTGTTTCTGGAGAATTTTAATTATACTTTATTCTAAAATATAATATAAATAAAATAGTAACCTATCACCTCAAGTTTTCCAGGATTTCATCAACATTAGATAAAGTTTTCATTAAATTTTGCTTCCAAATAAGTAAATGTTACATTTATGAATCAAAACATAAATTGTTTCACTTAAAAAATATATCTATTAGGTAAATTAAATAAGTCTGACTTGAGCTCCTGGAACCCTCTGATAAAATAATTTGAATAGGTGGACAAATTGCAGAGCTTCTTCTGGTACGGAATAAATGTCATCTTGTGATATCATCACTTTCTTATAATCCAAATGTCTTCTTAAAATGTCTTTAATTAACTCTACAGAGAAAACCTTTAGGTTGAAAAGATCTAGTTTCTTTTCAATTATTTTTTAGCTATAGCCATGACAATGGAGTTGCTTGATGTCCATCAGCGGCTCTCACAATAGGAATATTATTCACTTTCTGGTTGGAGGGGAGGGAACAGTGGCATATGGTCACAACATCAGAACACCAGCTCATCATAAAATCTGGATTTACAGAGAAATTAACTACATGATGAGGTTCTAAGACAGACGTAGCCAGCACTCATAACATTATCCTGTCAGAATAATAGTTCATCTTTTGACTAAGTATTTTATTAGGCTATGAATTTTTTCTTAGATCAAAAGAACTAAAAATAAAAAATTTGAAAGGTAGGTTTCATGTTCTAAATTCTAGGCCCAGTTTTGGCACAGACTTTCTCTGTTAACTATCCTATAAGGAACACAGGGGTCTGAGTGTCAAGGTTCCTAGTACTCTCTGTTATCAGAAAAGGGTATAATTTATTGGTTTTAAAAAATCTTCTTTCAATAAGTAAACTCTCTATATTAGCCCATTTTCTGTTGTTATATCAAGATATTTAGTGCTGAGTGCTTTATAAAGAGGTGCATTTTGCTCACAAATTCTGGTGGCTGGAAGGTTCATACAATTTGGTGCATATTGCAAACAAGTGTCTTTAGCCATATCACAACATGATGGAGAAGCAGAAACGGGCTGCACAAGTGAGGGTCTTCATTTGTAACAGGCCATGCTCATGCAAACAAACTCACTCTTTGCAATCAGAATTATCTGCTCATTGCTGGCACAAAGCACTCAACCAAAGCAGCTTGTGGGAGGAAAGGATTTATTCTGGCTTACAGACTCAAGGGGAGGCTCCATGATGGAAAACAGGGCATAAGCAGAAGCTGGACATCACTTCTGCCACAGTAGGCAGAAACAAGAGCAAGAGTGAGCCAAGCTAACACTGGCAAGCTAGGGCTACACTATCCAGATCGACCCCAGCAATGCACCTCCTCCAGCAAGGCTCCATCTCCCAAATTGCTAGTAGCTGGGGATCAAGCATTCAGAACACATGAGTTTATGGGGCCACCTATTTCAAATGAAATTCTACCCCTGGCCCCCATAAAGTGATGACCATCCATGAAATAAAATGCAATTCACTCAGTCCAACCATAAAAAGTCCCCATATTTTTAATCAACCCTAACCCTGTTCAAATATTCCAATAGTCTAAGATATCTTCATTGTTAGCCTATAAATGTAAAATAAGAATGACACAGAGTAAATGTTCACCCTGCAAAAGATGATACTGGGCATAATAAGGAAAGATTGAAACAAAATGAAATCTAAAACAAACAAGGCAAATAATCAAATTCTATAGCTCCAAGTTTGACATCTTCAACCAGTGACAAAGTCTCTGGAGTTCTAATTCCACCCTTCCAGATGTGCTGCCTATAGCCCAGGGAACAATCCACTCCAGGTCAGCACCTCTTTTTGGCAGCTGTCCCACAGTCCTTGCGTATCCAAACTACCCTCAAGTCTACACTGCAAATCATTGCTCATCTTTGCCATGGCTCCATGAGGTCTCCACACAGGGAATCCAACAAGCTTGCTTCATATCACCCAGTGGCCATTAAAAAGGGGGGGGGGATAGGGAAAGATGGCATAGAGGTTAACGTGTTTGCCTGTGAAGCCTAAGGACCCATATTTGACTCTTCAGATCCCGTGAAAGCAAGACACACAAAGGTGAGGTAAGTGCAAGGACACACATGCCCACTAGGTGGCACAAGTTTCTGGAATTTGATTGCAGTGGCCAGGCTCTGGTACACCAATCCCCCCCCCCACTCCCATAAAATAAAATTTTAAAAATTGCAGAACCAATGGCCGTCTGTTTCCTTCATTTGTTATACTCCCACAGTACCAGGTGGGCTGCCAACTCATTAATCTGGGGGGGGGGCCTGCAGGGGGCAGAATAAAGCTGACTTTGAAGAGCAGGACACTTCTTCAACTTTCAGGCCCCCTACTTTCAAAAGAGTCAGCATTCCTATTATTGTCCCAATTCAGAACAGCTGGTCCAATCTGAACATGAACAACTTCTCAATCAATTATACCTGAACAAGGATGTCTCCAGCCTGAAACATTCATTTCTTTCTGTGCTGTGTCCATTTGCTTACATCAGTCCATTATCCATGCAAAGCAACCCTGCACAAGCTCCAGGTCATGGGAAGAATGCCGTAAGACTCTCATGCAAACTTCCTTTAGCCCAGTCTAGACAAAGCTCTTTCTTCCCTTCATAAGCTAAACTTCACAGACCACAGTTCTTTTTGCACTTAGGCATTTCAACTCTGACTAGTATAGTCCATCAAGCTCTACTTATAGCTTGGCAAGACACCTACTAATCTAAGGTTTTGACTCTTTCCACATTCCTCTTACAAATCTATTCTAATAGGTCAAAAACCACACAGGCAGGTTTCTAGAAGCAACAATTCCACTTCTTGGTTTCAATTTTCTTGTTGCTTTTACTTTCTCGTTACTGACAGAAAGCATGCTGGCACAAATCACCTGACCAAAAGCAGCTTGTAAGAGGAAAGGGTTTATTTTTATTTACAGACTCAAGGGGAAGCTCCATGATGGCAGGGAAAGCGTGATATGAGCAGAAGCTGGACATCATCTCTGTGACAGCACATAAAAACAGCAGCAGTAGGATGAGCCAAACTAACACTGGCAAGGCAGGGCTGACAAACTCCACGCCCAGCCATGCACCTCTGACCAAAATTCCATCTCCCAAATTGCCATCATCAGGGAATTCAAGCATTTAACACACATGAGTTTATAAGAGATACATAATTCAGATCACCACAGTCCCTTCCACAGCAAGTGCCCCAATAATCTAATCACCTTCCCTACACTGTGCTTCTTAAGGATTCACCATCTCTCTCCTTTGCCACAGAAAACCAAACTTCCAGCACCAGAAGCCCTGAGGTTCACTGCTCGAGTACAATCTAAAAATAGAACTGTCAGGCTGGAGGGATGGCTTAGTGGTTAAGGTGTTTCCCTGCAAAGCCAAAGGACCCAGGTTCTATTCCCCAGAACCCATATTAGCCAGATGCACAAGGGGGCACATGTGTCTGGAGTTCGTTTGCAGTGGCTACAAGCCCTGACACACCCATTCTCTCTCTCGTTCTCTCTCTCTCTCTCTCTCTCTCTCTCTCTGTCAAATAAATAAATACAAAATATTTTTGAAAATAGTACTGTCCAAGGTATTTACAATCCTGGAGGTACAAATCATGTGCAGCGGTATAATGCCCAGCCTCTCTCATTCTTAAACTCCTTGTTGCAGCATCACCAGTGTTTCACTCAGTCTCAAATCCCCACCCAGCTGTCAGGTAAAGACCTTTCACATTACCCTCAGGAAGCGGCAGCCACAGTCATGCTAGCACACTGTGACTCTGACCAAACAGCCACGGCTAAAGCAGACACTGAGTGCAGATGGACTGATGCTGCATGATATTTTCAAAAGACACTTATGTACCAAATTGTTACAGATGCAAATGTCTAATGCCCTTTGATATGAACGAAAGTTATAGACACTTGTTCATTGAGACCAATGCAATACTTTAAAATGGAATTAGCAAAAATAACTATATCTCCATTCCAGCAAAGCAGACATTAGATAAAACTTTAATATAATTGCAATGGCTGTGCTCAGGATGCCAGGTGCATACAGATATACTACTGACTGCTACGACAGCAAAGCTTTCCCAGGCCACAGAGGAAATAGGCACACACCTAAGACTTTCAGTTTGAAGGAGCCTCCTGTTGAAATATGGCCAGGCTTACAATGAATGGCCATTTCTGCAGAAACCCAAGATCAGTACTATTGGGTCATAGTACCCATAGGGACTGCAGAACATAGAAAGAAGACAGCCAGAATCACAAGTCACGAGACACTTGCTTTTCCCAATTTTTCCTCAATACCTCTTTTACACAGAATTCATCTCATGGAATTAAAAGTTCCATGAGGTTTATCTCAAAAGTTTTGGAAGGTGAAAGAGATTTTAGGTAGTTTTGTTGAGTAAAATGTAGCTAAACTATTGACCTTTTTTCATGGAAACAATTCAGCCAAAGGACACAGAATATGTGGATGAATGGATGGTGTATACATTTGATTAAGATTACAAAGTTGTCACATATACTAATAAAATCATATAAAATCAAGAATGGGTGGGCAACAGAATTTTCCTTCCTAACAGAGTTTGCTTATGGGCTTCTATCTGATTCTGTCCCTGTGGTACTGGGGCTGAACAGAGAGCTATGGCACATGACAGACAGGTGCTCTACCACTACTACACGCCGTGGCTACCTCTTTAGTCATTACTTTGACATGCGGTTTGTTAAGTCACATACACTAAAGTTGAACTCACTGTATCCCAAGCAGGCCTTGAATCTGTCATCCTCCTGTCTCTGCCTGGCTTGTTCTAAGTGTTGATATTCTAAATTAAGAAGACAAAGATTTATTACTACTGAAGATATTCAAAAACATTTACTTTTCAAGAATCAAAGTCATTTTCTAAGTATTCCAATATGTTGATATATCAACATAATTGTAGTACCTCTTAGCATGACCTTTGAAAGGAGAAGTGTTTATTTCTATAAATATACTAAGAAAACCAAAACAATCTTACTACTTTCAAGTGACTAAGGCCATAACAAGATATATCCACCAGTGAGATTTCTTGGTACAGTAAATGAGAAAACTTCAGGAAAGAATAATTATAATAATATTGAGCACACAGGCTCTGAGCCATTTACTGAGTTAGATGGTATTTTTATCTCCACTTTACATATAAGAAAAATATGTCAACAGAGAAGTTAAGCAACTTGCCCATGGCCACACAGCCATTAAGTGTGGGAGCCAGGCTCATTTCTGGCAGTAAGACTCCAGTATTCTGCCAAGTCAAACCATCTGTTCTCTATTTCTTCCATCTCTCTTCCCTTCTCCCTACCTGATCCTAATACTCCCAAACCAAAGCAAAAGTAGATCTCTCTCTCTCTCCCTCTCTCTCTCTCTTGATCTGATAAGTCTTTCTTCAGGAAACAATAGGCCACAAAATATAAGTATTGTGGTTTAAATGTTCATCTTTTGCTTCCTCATTGTGTCTGCAGTGGCCAGCCTACTCCTGTTGCCATGTCTCCTCGCCGTGATGGATTGTATCCCTTAAAACTGAAAGCCAGAAAAATTCCTTCCCTAAAGCTTTGCTGTCAGCCCCTTGGTTCCAGCAGTGAATAGTAACTAATACAGCAAGTAAAACAGATAGCATTTCTAATAACACATTTATGCTAACAAAAACTGTAGAAATAACATCATATAATGCTTTAAAGAAAATTAGTACCTGGACCAAAAGCTGATAAATTTTCTAAAAACTGAGACAGTGAGTAGGAGAGCATGTTGAGGTATAACTCAAGTGTTTGGGACTGAGTGGAGCTGGAAGCAGCAGGGAGCCAGACAGAGCATCCAGCTGACTTGAGAACCTGACAGGTGGCTTCGACAAGCTCACTGCACCCACACAATGACAGCAAGTACACACTGAGGCTCATGGTACAGGCAGAGACTTTCTAGGAGAGCTTGGGAAATCACTGCTCTCTTTTTTTATAATGCTATTCGTCACATTACAGATGAAAAACGGAAATCCACAGAAATCAAAAGGCTTATTAACTAATTGAGTCATGGTTGGCACTTGACTCCATTGGCCTCTCATGCCATGAGATGCTAGTCATAGTTCAAGGCATCCTATAAATCAAGAAAGAGGTCTGAGCAGACAAACAGGGTCAAGTCCAGTATCAGGCTCATTTCAAGCATCACCACTGGGCAATATTGGGAACACAGGAACACAGGTCTGAGGGGCTCCTCTCGCTCTGTGGTTATAGGCATTTGCCTTGGGAGGGCTGGGAGTCAAGACCACTGCTGACTGGGACTGGAGTTGCCTGGATTATCTCACAAGGACAAACAGGCAAAAATCAATGGATACAAAGCCTTTTGAGAATGAGTCAGGATATATAAATAAATAAGTAACCATAGAGTTAGAGCCTTGATAAAAATTGAAAACAAGAGAATTGAAGTATTTACAAGAAAATAAAATGAAAGCCAGATGAACTGGTGCAAAGCTTGGTACAGAGCCACATCTGTGGTGGACAAAGGATGACAAGCCACAGGAAACAAGATGGGGAGTTCTAGATGATAAAATTGTCCATGGGATGGAAGAGCTGCCTGTTTTATGTAAAGCTCCAAATAGCTAGATCACAATGGACAGTCACTCAAATAATGTCTTCATAAAGCAGAGCATTATTGAGAATAACTCAATTGACAGGGACCTGAAGGCAACCAATGGTTGATAGCCTGTCAGGGAAAACAGAATAGTAATTACAGAAAAGAATCATATCCTCAGAAAAACAAAAGTTAATCAGACTAAGCTAGTGAAGTCTGTCCTACAGACATACAGTCTGGACTTAGGCTCTCAAAAATACTTTTTTTTATTTTATGCCAATTTGGTTAAGCTAATTTAATGAAATTTTTCCTGTTACCTTGAAAGTAGATATACTATGATATGACTCATAGTTCCTGGCTTTCTTAAAGAATCATAAGAAACTAATAATCACAGAAGGTGGAATTATATATGACTCCACCTATTTCCAATAACTTTTCAAAGAATTAAATGGTGACATAATAGATTTAAGTCCACAGAAGAAAAACCAACTATGACAGTTGCTTTAAAAACATCAGAGTTACTATAATCAACTTGAAGTCATACTTAATAAAACACAAAACTGATAAACAAATTTCATTGAAGAGTACTTAAATTAAATTGAACTTATTATACAATACAACCTTTAGTGAAATTTTACAACCATTTTACATATACAATAACAAAGTACAAAGACAGTAAGGGTCATTAATTCTCTCATTTTCAATAATAAAGGAGTCATCCATACAGCATCAATAAAAATCTAGTCCTTACTCAGTGTCATGGTGTGAATGTGACTGTCCACCACAAGTGTCTGAAATATTTCATCCCAGGACGGTGGTACTGCTTTGGGAGATTGTTGAACCTTTAGGAGGTGGAGCCTTGATGAAGGAGGTGGGATACTAGAAAGCCTAACTTAAAGTTTCTTGGCCCAGCCCCTCCTTTCCAGTCTCTGCATCTTGGTCTATCAAGATGTAAGGAGCCTCACTGATGTGAACTCTGTCATCATGCTTTCCCAACATGATGGACTGTATACATTAAACTGAGGACCACCATAAACCCCTCCTCCCTTAAGTTGCTTCTTGTCAAGGATTTTGTTACAGAAATAGGAAAAATAACTCACATGCTTAGGTTGCCTCATTTATTTATTCTTTTTCCCCCTAATGTCCTTTTACTGTTCTAAGTGAGAATTTAGGCTACCATATTACATTTACCTGTCATGTGTGAGAGTTTCTCAGACTTTCCTTGTTTTTGATAATCTTGACAGCTTTGGGGATATTAATAGTTCAGATATTTTACAGAAAGTCCTACAACTTATCTTGTATGTTTCTTTGGCTTTGACTAGAACCAAAGGTCATTGGGAGGCAATGAGTCATTCTCAATTCTCATCATGTTGTATGAAGAATATTTACCATCCATGTGTCTTATGGTACCAAACCTTGCTATATGGGTGATGGTAGTGTTTTTCACCTTGTGCATGGTCGAGTTTCTTTGCCCCTCAAGCCCTGGAAGGAAGTAACTATATGCACTATACAATATTAGAATGATAACTTGCACCAGCCCTTAAAATCACTGCTTTACTCCTTTTACTTCAGAAACTAGCAGTAGATCTATGCTCCATCGATACCTACCCTTAGCTCCCATACCACTCCTGAGTGGGTTTTCTTATTTCTGTGTGATCCTGGGCCTTCTCTCCTAACTCCATGTGCCATGTGTCTCTTGTTTCAGGCGCTTCACCCATGTTGGTTTTTCAGCTGAAGATATTCTATATTATGGCAAATACCTCACCTCTTTATCTACTTTCCAGCCTGGTAAAGATATTCAATAAATGCACTCTGGAGAGATGGCTTAGCAGTTTGCTTGCCTGCAAAGCCTAAGAGCACAGGTTCAATTCCCCAGTACTCATGTAAGACAGATGCTCAAGGTGGTGCATGCATCTAGTGTTCTTTTGTAGTGGCTAGAGGACCTGGCATGCCAATTCTCTCTCTCTCATTCTTTATCCCTTTCTTTCTCAAATAAAATATTTAAAAGAAAGATGTTCAGTAAATGGAGTCTGATTAGACAAATTATGTTCAAATGCTTACTAAACCACATAACCTTATGGATACCAGTATGATTTTGGCTAATTGCTTCAATACACTTGTGTATTTGGTCATCAACATAGTATGCTATCAATATAAATTTGAATCATATTTAAAGATATTATAGTATGGCAGTCACATTTTTCTATCAAGGTACATATTAATCACTTCTGCAAATACAGAAACATATTCAGATGCCATTTTATTTTGTGTTAAGAGTATCTTCGAATAAATAGACACCTGTATTTAGCTTGCCAATTATCTCTCTCCTACTGAACAAACACAGAAAGCCAAATTCTAATCAGAATGCCAATCTATTCATTTATAGTCAGTAACTATTAATTCACCTGACATTTCTATCAACCAATGTACAGTTTCACCCCATATAAGCTACTTTACAGACTGGTGAGCTATAACTAAAATGTAAATGGGGGCAGAAGATGGAACAGTGGCTTCCAGGAACATGTCTTCTGAATCCAGATCACGCTTCCCCAGTTTACCTCTCCACCAGACCACAGACTCATGACCACAACAGTTGCCTTTGGGATTTTCCTCTCTATAGTTTCTTAGTCACTGGTTATATTTATACAGCCTTTTTCAAACATGATATACCATTCTGATTATGTTTCTGATTAGCAAATTAGTTACTTTCAAGTCCTGTCTTATTTTTAATACCTTGATTAGCATCTAGGAAAATTTGAGATCTTTTGATTATAGAAGAATTTTAGTCATAGAAAAATTTTGGTTAGCTCACACTCACAACAAAGTAAGTTCAATTTGTGGGGCATTTAATTTAACTTTTAACAGGCTTTCTTGTATCCATATTATTAGGGCAGACATTCTAAGTATGCTCAAAGATCAAGGACATTGTTTAAACAGCTTTAAGGAATCAGTATAGGACCAAGAATTTGTAACTTTGGTTGATCTATAAGAAATGAGACCCAAATATACTATTCCTGCAAAGGCAAAACTAAGTGCAACAAGCTTTCATCTGCCAAGTCTGTCACTGCTGAATGAGGACTCAGCACAAACAAGAAAATAAATTGATGTGCACAGGGCTGCTTCCAGAATGCAGCAAGCAGGTATCAGTTTCTGGTAACAATCTAATTTGCTAACATCACAAGGATATAACAGAAGATACTATAGACAGGAAAAATCATGGACTGGAGGAAAGGTAAGTTAGAATCAAAAGACACACCCAATTGTTAGGACCATAGCAGATATCTCTATTCGCTGGCCTTGCAATTAAGTTGTGTTAAAAGGACTGTGCTAGTATGTGTCTGACACCACTTAAAGTTACCAATCAATTTTTACAATGAGAGTATTAGTGACTGTTATAGAACATACTTCCACTTGTGGTATTTGATAATAATTATATATGCAAGAAATTCAAGATCATATGTGTTGAAGTATCCATTTATGCTCACATACCCTAAGAAGTAATGATCTAAATTTTCAAAACTCCTTCCAGGAAACAGAAAAATGCAGGTTCTAACCTATGACCTTTTAGAAAACTAGGCTCCATTCTTTTACAAAAGAAGACATATGGAGTGGCAAAAACTAAGGAGAATGAAATGAGTAAAGACTCTTGCATGAGAGTTGCAGTTAACAAGACACAGAGCAGATTGTTTTCTTTCTTTCTTTCTTTCTTTTTTTTTTTGGCTATTTGAGATAAGGTCTCACTATGTAGCCAAAGCTGAAGTAGAGTTTGCTTTGCAGGCCAGACTTGCTCAAACTTGCAATCTTCTGCCTCAGCTACCCAGATGCTAGATTACAGACCAGAGTTACTGACCAAGACCTCCAGGAGGAATTTTGATCTGGTTGCCTTATAATAGAATTCTTCATACAATGAGGATGTTTGACCTTCAGTGTGAGACCCTATCTCAAAGAAATAGTTAAACAGAGTATGTTAGATTTTCTCTATTCAGACCTAGACAATAACAATTATAAAGATTAAAATAAATCCTTAAGTGTTCAAAAAGTTATTACAGAATCTCAAGAATGTCTATCACCAAATTAATCTATGTAAATGGAGGCAAAATTACTTCATTTCATATTTTACGAACCTTTTACAAGAAAGAAATAGTTACCCGAAAGATAATTTGAGGACTGGGACTCAGTGACCAATGTGCGCAATGTCCTACAAAAAGCATTCTCCTCCTACTGTCTACTACTTAAAAATCTTTAATCCCTTTTTAAATTTTCCATAAAAATCAGAATGAGAAGCTCATGGCCTCTTTCTCTATAGTAAATGGAGATATAAAAAGGAAACACTTGCAGTTCCCTGCGCTGGAGTGTGTGTGGGAAGATGCTGTGTGAAGTGAGGAGGCCAGGCCCCTGCTTAAGCTCCTCCCACTTCCCTGGTCCAGTTCCTATGCTGGAGTGTGTGTGCAGGCACTGCACAGGGTGAGTAGGCCAAATTCCTGTTACACATGCTTCTCCCAGTTCCCTAGCCCTGGTATCCTGCACCAGATGGTGTGCAGGTGAGTACAGCATGGAGTGAGTAGGCCAGATCCCTCTTCCATGACTCCTTCCAGTTCCCTGGTCCTAGTAGGTGTCATTGTGCCTTGGTTGAGAAGGCCTGTACCCTGCATAGGCTGTGGAATAAGGCCTTTTGCTCTGGTATCCTGACTGACTACTATGTACCAACATCCTTCTTCACCTGAGTTGGAGAATACATAGGCCAAAGGACAAAACCTTGCCTCTTCCTCAATAAAATAGTCTCCCTAAAATGGGTCGACCACAACACAAGAAAAGCCAATGAAAGTCATAAAAATGACAGATCTCCATGAAGGATGCCTAGAGCTACAACGGAAGCTTCTGATGAAATCACAGAGATATCAACAGAAATTCACTCCCAAAATGAAAACACATCAACCAATGAGACCCTAATGAAAGGAATTCTTGAACTGGCAGCAAGCTATCAAAGAATCAACAATCATACCAATGAAATTGAACAGAATCATCTCTTAGAGAGTGCAGTTTTTGAGAGTAGGTATGACCTAATTCAAGAAAACATTACAACTCTCCGATATGAATAAATTGAAGGTGAGTCAAGAAATGGAAGATCTCAACAACTGATTAAGCTTAATGAAGACTTGATCAAATGTTAGAATGAATTCCAGGAAGCATTAAGAAATTCAGAACCCGAACTGAAAATGTACCTAAAAAAGAGATGAACACAATGCAAAATAACAAAACAGAAAACAAAAATCAAACAGAACTTACACAAAACTTTTCTAGGACCCCTCACTAACAGAGTTATTCATGTGGAAGACAGAACCTCTGACCTAGAAGACAAGACAGAAGAAATTGATTGGGAGGCCAAAAACTTCACTAACTTCAAAATTAGAAGTAAACAGAGTATAAAGGAACTGTGGGATACCCTAAAATGAACAAATGTCGGGATCATATGTGTATGTACCAGAAGGAGAAGGAAATCCAGGCCAGAGGCATACAGAACATATTCAACAAAATTATTGAAGCATTTTCCCAACCTCTCAAAAGAGAGGCTGATCCAGATACAAGAAGCCCACAGAACACCAAACAGACTGGGCCAAAGACAAAATTCTCCAAGACACATCAGAGTTAAAACTCTTAATGATGAAAACAAAGTGAGTGTGTTAAAAACAGAAAGAGAGAAACAACTCACAACATACAAAGGCAATCCCATCAGAATTATGTCAGATTGCATGATGGAAACCCTGGAAGCCAGAAGGGCCTGGAATGGAATACTTCAAAGTCTAAAAAAACTATGGCTTCCAACACAAGCTACTCTACCCAGCAAAAATATCCCTCACAATAGATGGCAAAAGGAAAACTTTCCATGAAAAAAGTCAACTCTATGGTTATATGAACACAAAGCCAAACCTACAGAGAATACTTCAGGGAACACTCCATACAGAACAGTCAACCAATCTCAAGAGCCAAGAAGAAAAAGATCACAATAACCATGAATAGACCAGGCTAAACATAAAAGTCCAAAAAAGTACCAAACCACATAATATACCTCATAATGGCAGAGATTAATTCATACCTCAGAATAATAACCTTAAATATTAATGGTCTTAACTCACCCATCAAAAGACACAAGCTATCTGGGTGGATCAAAAAATGGAACCTTCTATCTGTTGCCATCAAGAAACCTACCTCACCACTACAGATAGACAGCTCCTCAGGATGAGAGGATAGAAAATGATATTCCAAGCAAATGGAAATATAAAATAAGTGGGTATTGCTATATCAATATCTGATAAAATAGACTTCAAACCAAAAGCAAGCAAAAAGGACAAAGAAAGCCATGTCTTACTCATGAAGGGAATGATACAACATGAGCACATCACTATCTTAACTACGTATGCTCAAATACAGTACAGGTGCACCACAGTTTATAAAATAAAATCTACTTGACAACAAAACAGAAATAAACATCAACACCATCATAGTCAGAGCCTTCAATCCTTCACTATCGTCAATACCCATTTGTTGCTGTTGAAAATGTGATAGCCTCACTGATTTTTTTCTCTGTATATTTGTCCTTTGTATACAGAAAAGCTACTGATTTTTTTAAGCTGCCACTTTACTGAAGGAATTAATCACCTTTAGAGGTTTTCAGATGGAGACTTTCAGGTCACTTATATACAGAATCATATCATCTGTGAATAGGGCTAACTTGACTTCTTCCTTTACAATTTTAATCTCTTTTATTATTTTTTTCTCTTGTCTTATTGCTTGGTCTAGTACTTTCAGTTCTATGTTGAAGAAAAGTAGTGAGAGTGGCCACCCCTGTATTGTTCCCATTTTCAGTGGGAACTCCTTAAATCATTCCCCATTAAGTATTATTTGGGCTCTAGGTGCTTTATATATAGTGAGGCTGTCACATTTTCAATAGCAACAACAAAAAATTAAATATTTTGGAATTACACCAGCCAAGGATGTGAAATATCTATATAATGAAACATTAAAAAACTCAACAAAAAAATTGAGGACTTGAGAAGATGGAAAGAAATTCTATGCTCCTGGATAGGTTGACTTAATTTTGTGAAAATGGCAATTCAACCAAAAGCAATAAACATATTTAACACACTATCAATAAAAATGTCAGCATCATTCTTCAAAGAGATTGAAAAAATGATCTCAAAATTCATATAGAATTGCAGCAGACCTTGGATATCCTAACATATCCAACACACACACAAAAAAAAAAAAACAACTCTGGAGGTATACCATACCCAATCTAAATCTATATTACAAAGCCATAGTGACAAAAACAGCAGGGTACTGGAATAAAAACAGAAACATAGACCAATGGAACAGAATTGAAGACTCAGACCTTATGTAAAATAACTACAGCTACTTGATCCTTGACAAAAGTGCTAATACTGTAGACTAGAGAAAAGACAGCATCTTCAACAAACGGTGTTTTACAAATTGGATGACCATGTATAGAAAAATGAAATTAGACCCACACATTTTGCCATACACAAAAATCAAGCCCACATGGATTAAAGACCTTAATATAAGTTCTGGAACTCTTCAACTACTGGAAGAAAAAATAGGCACTCTCCATGATATAGGACTGGGGAAAGACTTCCTTAACAAAACTGCAGTAGTGCAGGAAATTACACAAGCACTCAACCAATGAGATCTCATGAAGCTAAAAAGTTTTTGCACAGACAAACATTCCATAAGCAAAGCCAATAAATTACCCACTGAATGGGAGAAAATCTTCGCTAGCTATGCCACTGAAAGAGGCCTAATGCCTACAATCTACAAAGAACTCAGAAAACTAAACAGTAAAAATATCAAGTGACCCACTCCACAATTGGGACACAGAACTGAATAGGGAGTTCTCAGAGGAAAATTTACAAATGGCTAACACACACTTCAGAAAATGTTCAACATCCCTAACCATTAGGGAAATGCAAATTAAAACAGCTATGAGATTCCCCAGTAGGGATAGTAAACATTAAAAAATCAAATTAAAACAAATGTTGACAAGGATGTGGAGAAATAGAAACATTCATTCACTGTTGGTGGGAATGTAAACCGGTATAACCACTATGGAAATCAATATGGAGACTCCTGAAAAGGATAAATATAGGGTTACCAACAGACCCAATTATTCCCTTACTGGACATTTACCCTAAAAGCTCCACATCTCAGTTCAGAAATATTTGCTCAACCATGTTTATAGCTGCTCAATTCATAATAGCTAAGAACTGGAATCAAGCCAGGTGCCCATCATTGGATGAATGGATAACCAAATTGTGGTATATCTACACAATGGGATTCTACTCAGCAGTAAGAAAAAAGGACACAATGAAACTTGTAGAAAAGTGGTTAAACTTGGAACAGATTATACTAAGCAAATTCACACAATCATAAAAAGATAATCAATGCATGGTCTCACTCATCTGTGGTTTCTAACCTGGATCAGCCTGAGTTGCTGACATTCCTGAATTGCATCTCAAGGCTTAGATGATATGGAGGGTAGGACTTGGGGGAAGGGGAAGGGTGCTTAGGGGAGACACAAAACTCAACCCAAATTGAACTAGTACCATAGAAACCTATACCCAGGAGGTTAGACTAAAAGATTGAACACTCAATATGACCTTAGGAGGAGCACCTAAATCAAAGGGCCCCCTTTTCCACAAAATTCCCTGAGCCCATCACTGAAGTATATTTAAAATCTAACCAACATGGCTCAGGGGATTTTATGGAAGAGGGGGCAGAAAGATTGTTAGAGCCACAAATTGGGATGTTATGCACAAAGGGATTGCCTCTCCCCCATAACTGACTGCTACCCCCACAATGCATAATGCCCAATCCCTGTGGGGTTGTCCTGCATCCGCAATGAGGAGGGCCTCTTTGGGAAAGGATTAGGGATGAGGGAAAGGATAGTACCAATATGTGTTGTTCACATACTAAATATATACATATCTAATAAAAAGTACATTTTTTAAACAAGGAAAAAGTTGACTAAAGTGATGGCTCAGTATGGAAAACACTTCCTACACCAGATTGAACACCTGAGTTCAGATCCCCAGACCCCACATAAATCTGGGCACTACAGCACTTGTCTATAATCCTAATGCACCTATGGAAAGATGAGAGACAAAGGCAGGAAAGACCCCAGTAGATGCAGGCCAGCTAGCCTTGGAAACATAATAGAAAATAACAAGGCTCTGCCTCAAACCAGGTGAAGATAAATACCTCATGCCATTCTCTAACATTTGCACTCATGCACTTGTGCATGCGTGTATGTGCACACACACACACAATTAAGGGAAATACTCATGAAGGATGGGAAAGAAGAGGATGGTATGATATGATGGCTGCACCACACCTAGGTCCTATTCATCACAAAATTAAGACCAGGCATTCATGTAGATTATTAATCACCAAGGTTTTTTCTAGAAGAAATGTGCTCTACCATTTAGTGATTTCACAATTAGAGATCCTTGACAAACTATAGAAAGTAGCTTAACTTTTCTATGACCTAGTTTTCTCTTTAGCAAAAAAAAAGAAAAAAGAAAAAAATGTTGCCAAGATAGGAGAAAAACACACTTCCCTGTAATGAGTCTTGTTAATCAACTGCCTAAACAAATCTAACAGACCCTCAGAAATGGAGAATGGATCCATCATTTTTATTAAAGTATGGCACTGGAAAATTTGAGACATAAGGAAGAAAGAGAGTAAGAAAGATGGGGTAAAAGAGGGAGAGGAGCTCTGTCCTTGTACAATAGGCAAAGATGCAGGAAAGTTTCAAGATACAGTGCCAAGGAGCCACTGAAAACTTAAAGTCATGCATCTACTATTTCAATGCTCTTGTCAGCGAGCTCAGAATTTTCCTTTTAAGAAATATATCAAAATATATGCTATTTGCTTATCTATGTTGTTTATCTTTCATAAAAGAGATCCAGTTTTGGGACTAGCATAGAACATATGTTCCAACATGTATCACACATGATGGGCATCCATGCATAATGTGTCATGTAAGAGAATTCATAGATTATAATTGGCTGTAATTACAGTAGTGGGAGGCTCAGTCAAAAAGGGAATGTAGGGCTGGAGAGATGGCTTAGCGGTTAAGCCCTTGCCTGTGAAGCCTAAGGACCCTGGTTCGAGGCTCAATTCCCCAGGACCCACGTTAGCCAGATGCACAAGGGGGCGCACGCATCTGGAGTTCGTTAACAGAGGCTGGAAGCTCTGGTGCACCCATTCTCTCTCTCTCTCTCTCTCTCTACTCTCTGTCTCTCTCTCTGCCTCCTTCTCTCTGTTGCTCTCAAATAAATAAATAAACAAACAAAAAACTTTAAAAAAAATAAAAAAAATTTTAAAAAGGGAATGTAAAGAAGCTGATTTCCTTGTCTGATCCAATAAAGTATTCTTTAGTTCATCTTAGATGTAAAAGTCTGGATGGATTTGGGACTACATCATCTAGAACCATCACTCAATAAGAGTTCTTGAAGCATTGGGCAGATTAACAGAGATACTTGGGTATGAACAATTGTTTCAAACTTGTAACCTCTCATATTTCCAGATAAAAAAATCAAAATAACAAAGTTAAGTTGCAGAATGGTCATCAAGGACAAAGGAAGAGTCATACAGTACCCTATTTGGGATCAGACTTTATTGTCAGATGGTGACTGAAGGCAAATAGGGACCACCAGTGTAGGTCAAGGAGAGTTCATTTCAGAGAGAGAGAATGCAGCAACATAATGTACTGGGAGAATTGTAAAGAGTTCAAAGTGTATGCATACTGAGGAAGAATAGAGGAATTCTATCATCAGTTTTTATAAACTGAGTGATTTCTTACTAAAGAGCTGACCTACATGAAAAGGAAGGAATATGCTACAAAATATTTAGTCATGAGAGAGGTAGGAGCAGGCTTTGATGTTTTAGCATCTCTCAAGATATATTCTTGAATGCATTATGCCAGTTGAACCAGGATAGTGAAAAATAAAGAAGTCTATGGAAAAATTATTATAAACAAATTATATTTTTGAATTATAAGTGAAAGAATTTAGTACATAGATAAGCATACCTTCAGTAAAAAAGATATATACCCACACCAAATCTATAGTGTATAATATGAGGACATTCCCAGTTTAATTTTGAAGTCTATTGTTTTAAGACACTTCTAACACAAAGAAAATTAGAGGTGAAACCCTGGGGGACAATGTCACTCTGCAATTAACAAAGAAAGATACTTTAGCAAAGGAAGATGAGAATTATAATAAGAGAGAATGACATTGTGAATTCAAGCAAGTTTTAAGTTTTCAGAAGTATGAAAGTGGTAACAATGCGACACGTGATTAGAAAGTTAAGTGGAGGCTGGCAAGGTGGCCAGACTGGACTACATGAGAACCTGAATCAAAAGAAAAAAAACTCAAACATGCCCGATCTGAGTTCCTTGCTAGGACAGTGGGCAGGCATGGTCATCTGGAGTAAGTAGGCCAGACCCCTGTTTCTGAGCTCTTCAACCTCCCCAGTCTGATTTCCTTGAGCAGACAGTATGTAGGCTGGTGTGGAGGACTAGAGTGAGTAGGCCAGACCCCTATTTTCCACCTCCTAGGTCTCAGTTCCTTGTGCAGACAGTGTGTGGGCAGGCATAGCAGTCTCAAAGAATAGGCCAGACCCCTGTTTCTGGGATCCTCCCACCTCCCTGGTCTAGCTTCCCTGTGCTTGTCTCTGTGCTGGAGGGTATTGCACAAAGTAGGGCAGATGCCTGTTCCCTTGCTCCTCCCATTCTCCTGGTCCTGGTAGGTCCCACTATGCCTTGCTTGGGGAAGCCTGGTCCCTGTGTGAGCTGTGGAATTGGGCCTTTTGCTCTGGTATCCTGACTGGCCACTGGGCGCCAACATCCCTGTTCACCTGAGTCAGAGGGTCGATAGGCCAAAGCCAAAACTTGCTCCCTCCTCAATAAAATACAGAGTATTCCTAAAATGGGTAGACAACAATGCAAAAACACCAATGAAAGTCAGAAAACTGAGAGATCTCCACCAAGGATGCCTACTTCTACAATGGAAGCCTTCCATGAAATCATAGATAAATCAACAGATTCATTCCCAAAATGAAAACACAACAACCAATGAGACACTGATCAAAAAAAAAAATCATTGAACTAGAAGCAAATTATCAAAGAACCAACAGTTGCATCAATGAAATTGAATAGAATTGTCTCCTAGAGCATTCAGCTCTGGAGTAGGCTTAACTTGATTTAAGAAAACATTAGAACTCTCTAGAGAGATATGAATAAATTGAAGGTAAGTGAAGAAATGGAAGGCCTCAACAACCAGTTGATTAAGCTTAATGAAGACTTTATAGAATGAAAGAATGAACTATATGAAGCACCAAGAAAATCTGAACTCAAATTGAAATTGTACCTCAGAAAAGAGATGGACACGATTCAAAATAACACAACAGAAAGCAAAAATAAAATAGAAACTATAAAATCCTCTCTAGAACCCCTCACCAATAGGAAGAAAGACCTTCTGACCTGGAAGATAAGATAGAAGAAATTGATTGGGATGCCAAAATCTTTGCTAAGTTCAAAGAATCAAGTGAACAGAATATGAGGGAACTGTGGTGCATCCTAAAATGACCAAACACTGGGAATATGTGTATACCAGAAGAAGAGGAAATCCAGGCCAGAGGCACAGAGAACATATTCAACAAATTATTGAAGAACCTTTCCCAAATAACACAAAAGAGATACCCATCCAGATACAAGAAACACACAGAACACCAAACAGACAGGACCAAAGAAGAAACTCTCCAAGGCATATCACAGTTAAATTTCTTAACAAGGAAAACAAAGAGTGTTAAACGGACTAAGGGGAAACAATTAACAACATACCAAGGAAATCCCATCAGAATTACATCAGATTTTTCAATACAAACCCTGAAAGCCAGAAGGACCTGGAATAGAGCACTTCTATGACTTCCAACCCAAGCTAAACCCAGCAAAAGTGTCCCTCATAATATATTGTGAAAGAAAAACATTTGATGAAAAAATCAACTCTATGATTAAATGAACACAAAGCCAAACAGACAGAATTTTTGAGGAAATACTCCACACAGAACAGTCAAACAACCAATCTCAAGAGCCAACAAGAAGATCACAATAACAAAAATACACTAGGTAAAAACAGTACATAACACAAAAAGCACCAAATCCTTAAAACACCTTATCATGGCAGGGATTAATTCAAACCTCACAGAATAACCTTAAATATTAATGATCTTAACTCACCCACCAAAAGACACAGGTTATCAGGGTGTATCAAAAAAACTGGACCCTTGAAGACTTCCGGCCAAGATGGTGACCGCCTAGCTGTGCTGCAAATCCCAGGGAAAGAAAGGTAAGCCATTAAGGCTTCACTGGGTCTTTTAGGGAAGAGAAATCTCCAATAGATTGACAGTGGGAGGGCACAGAGGGGGGACAAAAAGGGAATCGCTGATCCCCTTGCAGGCAGGTGGCCCACCCCTGCCCCAAGTAATCACCACATCCATGGCACCGCCAAACACCGATCGATCCCTGTGGGCGAAAGCTTAGACTACTCAGCCCACTTGCCCACTTACTGCTCCGGCCAACCCGCATTCAGGGAGTCCTGGCAATAACAGGGAATCCCTGATTCCCTCAGGAGCGGGTAGCCCACCCCTCCCCCCAAGTAGCCACCATATCCACGGAGCCACAGCGCACAGATCAATCCCTGCATGTGGAAGCTTAGACTGCTCTGCCCACTGGCTCACTGCTCCTGCCACCGCACATTCAATGAGCCCAGGCCCACAGCAACTGGCACGCAAGCTCAGACTGTGTCTGTCACTTGCGCCAGTTCAGGTGCCATCCCCTACCTGTCCGCTGTCCCAGCTGTCCGCCATTGTCCTGTGGTGGGGGAGCGCAGACTGCTTCCAGGTCCCAGTGTTCCCATGCCAGAGTTTGGGCTGCTTCAGTGTTTGGTGCCTCAGTGTGCCCCCTAGCTTGAATGCAGGCAGCTTTGGCACATTTCCGCTTGAGAGATCAGGTAAACTCGGTGCCCTGGCCAGGCAGTAGATCAGTCAGCTTTTGCAAGTGAGAACCAAAGTCCAGGCAGCTTGGCAACTGCCCCAGGCTGCCTCAGATTCCCATTGTTCTTGACCCCAAGCTGATCCACCCACCTACGTGCCCAAACCCTGTCATGGGAAGACCACAGTGAAAAAGAAATAACATGAAAAATCAAATGCAAGAAAATCCAGTTAGATCACCCAGTCCTAAAATGAACATATCCAATCAAAACATAGAAGAGTTATTAGGATCAGAACACCAAAATGAAGCTATGAGCAATGCAACCCTGACCAAGCTACTGGTAGAACTTGCAGAAAAGCAACAAAGGGCCAATAATCGTGTGGATGCTGCCATCACTAAACTAGACCTAATAGTTAAGAAAGTGGAAGGAGTTCAAAGAGAGCTAAGAGATTTGAGGGAGAGAGAAAAAAAAAAAATGAAGACCTCAAAAATCAGCTGGCCATGCTAAATGAAGACATAAAGAAATGCAAGGATGAACTCCAAGAATCATCAAGAAAATCAGAAAATGTTGTGAAAAGGGAGCTTCACAGAGGGATGGAAATTATACATAGAAAAGTAGTAGAAAATGCAAACTTAATTGAACAAGTCCAAAACTCTCTAGAAGCTCTCAAGAATAGAGTCAGCCAAGTGGAGGATAGAAACTCTGATCTGGAAGACAAGATGGAAGAAACAGTTAGAGAGTTCAAAAATTTCAGTAAGTTCAAAAGTTCCTGTGAATCGAACATGAGGGAATTGTGGGATACATGTCCTAATATCAGGACCATTGGAATACCAGAAGGAGAAGAAATTCAGACCAAAGGCATGGAGAACTTATTTAACAAGATAATTGAAGAAAACTTCCCCAGTCTCTTAAAAGAAAGGCCCATCAAGATACAAGAAGCCAACAGAACTCCAAACAGACGAGACCAAAGGAGAAACTCTCCAAGAAATATTGTCATTAAGCCTCTAAACATTGACACCAAAGAGAAAATCTTAAAAGCAGCTAGGGAAAAACAGCACACCACTTTCAAAGGTAACCACATCAGAATTACTTCAGACTTCTCAATGGAAACCCTGAAAACTAGAAGAGCCTGGAATGACAGACTGAAAAGTCTAAGAACCTATGGCTTCCAACCCAAACTACTCTACTGAGAAAAAGTATCCCTCATAACAGATGGTGAAAGAAAATTTCCCATGACAAAACTCAGCTTTAAAATTACATGAACACAGAAGCAAACCTACAGAGAGTATTTCAGGAAATTCTCCACAGAGAAGAAACAACTAACTAAACTCAAATGTCCACAAGAAGCAGATCACAATAACCAAACTCAGAGTAGGCACAAAAAACTTCAAAGTCCATGAAAACACCAACCCACATATACCATTAAAATATGGCAGGGATCAAATCAAATCTCACAGTCATTACCCTAAATATTAATGGACTAAATTCACCCATCAAGAGACACAAGCTAACAGGATGCATCAAAAAATTAGACCACTCAATCTGTTGCCTTCAAGAAACCCTCCTCACCACTAAAGACAGACACCTCCTCAGGGTGAAACGTGGAAAACAACAGGCCAAGCAAATGGGAATAAGAAACACGCAGGCGTAGCTATATTAATATAAGATAAAATAAACTTCAAACCAAAAATAATCAAAAAAGACAAGAAGGCCACTTCCTACTTATCAAGGGAATGATCCATCAAGAGGATAGCAATCATAAACGTGTATGCACCAAACACAGGGGCACCACAGTTCATAAAACAAAACCTACTTGACAATAAAACAGAAATAACCACAAACACCATCATAGCTGGGGACTTCAATACCATTATCAGTAATAGACAGATCATCCAAACAGAAACTCAACAAGGAAGTAAGAGAGCTCAATAAAACCATAGATCACTTAGACATAATGGACATCTACAGAAATTTCCATCCCAGATCCGCAGACTACACATGCTTCTCAGCAGCCCATGAACACTCTCTAAAATAGACCATATACTGGGTAACAAAGACTGCCTCCACATATTTAGGAAGATTGACATAATTCCCTGCATGATATCAGATCACAATGCTATATTGCTAGAAATCAACAACAAAACACCACCAAGAATCCCAACAGTACCTGGAAACTGAACAGCACACTTTTAAACAATAAATGGATAGTGGATGAAATAAAAAATGAAAGTGCAAAATTTCTGGAATTGAATGACAATGAGAATACACCATACCAAAATTTATGGGACACAATGAAGGCGGTCCTCAGGGGAAAATTCATAGCACTCAATGCCTTCATAAAAAGGACACAGAGATCCCAAATCAATAACCTAACCATCCACCTAAAGGCATTGGAAAAGCAAGAAAAATCCAACCTAAAGAGCTCCAGAAGGAAAGAAATAATTAAAATCAGAGCAGAAATTAATGAATTGGAAACCAAGGAAACAATTAAGACAATTGACAAAACAAAGAGCTGGTTCTTTGAAAAAATAAACAAGATCAAAAAACCCCTGGCCAATTTGATCAAGCCAAAAAAAGAGAAGCTTCAAATTAACAAAATTCAAAATGAAAAAGGAGAGATCACAACAGACATAAGTGAAATTGGGAGAGTCATAAGGACTTATTTCAAAAACATCCACTCCACAAAACTGGATAATGTGGAGGAGATGGATAAAATCCTGGACGCATACCATCTATCAAAGCTAAACTCAGAGCAGATTAATCACCTCAATGAACCCATCACACTCACAGAGATTGAAAAAGTAATAAAAAACCAAACCCGCCAGGTGTGGTGGCACACGCCTTTAATCCCAGCACTCGGGAGGCAGAGGTAGGAGGATTGCTGTTAGTTCGTGGCCACCCTGAGACTCCATAGTGAATTCCAGGTCAGCCTGAGCTAGAGTGAGACCCTACCTCGAAAAACCAAAAAAAAAAAAAAAAAAAAAAAAAAAAAAAAGAAAGAAAGAAAGAAAAGAAAAAAAAGAAGAAAAAAAAAACCTCCCCCAAAAGAAGAGTCCAGGATCAGATGGCTTCTCAGCTGAATTCTATCAAACCTTCATTGAAGAATTCAAACCAATCTTCCTCAAACTGTGCCACACAATTGGAGAACAGGGAAAGCGACCCAACTCCTTTTATGAAGCTAGTATCACCCTAATTCCAAAACCAGGGGAGATGCCACTGGAAAAGAAAACTACTGGCATATTTCCCTGATGAACTTAGATGCAAAGATCCTGAACAAAATCTTCGCAAACTGAATCCAACAACAGCATCAAAAGCATTATCCACCTTGACCAAGTGGGATTCATCCCAGGAACACAGGGGTGGTTCAACATTTGGAAATCTGTCAATGTAATACACCACATAAACAAGGTCAAACATAAAAACCACATGATCATTTCGATAGATGCAGAAAGGCCTTTGACAAGATACAACACCATTTCATGATCAAAACATTGGAGAGAATTGGCATGGTTGATACATATCTTAACATAATAAAGGCAATATACAAAATTCCAAAGGCCCAAATAATACTTAATGGAGAGAGACTGGAGGAATTCTCATTGAGATCAGGAACAAGACAGGGTTGCCACTCTCACCCCTGCTTTTCAATATAGTACTGGAAGTCCTATCTCAAGCAATAAGACAGGAGAAGGAAACAAAAGGGATACAATTTGGAAAGGAAGAAGTTAAGTTAGCTCTATTCGCTGATGACATGATTGTATATGTAAGAGACCCAAGAGACTCCATCCCAAAACTCCTGAAGGTGATTAACTCCTATAACAAAGTAGCAGGATACAAAATCAATGCACAAAAATCAGTAGCCTTTCTATATGCAAATGACAAAGATACAGAGAAAGAATTAAGGGACATAGTCCTATTTTCAATAGCAACAACAACAACAAAAAAAAAAAAATACCTTGGAGTAACGTTAACCAAGGAAGTGAAAGATCTATACAACGAAAATATTAAAACACTCAAAAAAGAAATTGAGGAGGACTTGAGAAAATGGAAAGACCTCCCACGCTCCTGGATAGGCAGAATTAACATTGTGAAGATGGCAATCCTACCAAAGGTAACATACAGATTTAATGCAATTCCAATTAAAATCCCTACAGTGCTCTACACAGAGATAGAAAAAAATGATCTCAAATTTCATATGGAAAGGCAGAAGGCCTCGCATATCCAAACATATCCTCAGCAAAAGAAATACCTCTGGAGGCATCACCATACCTGATCTAAAGCTACATTACAAAGCCATAGTAATAAAAACAGCATGGTGCTGGCATAAAAACAGGAGTATAGACCAATGGAATAGACTTGAGGACCCAGACTTTGGGTCAAGAAACTATAGCTACTTGATACTCAGCAAAGGCCCTAACAATATAGGCTGAAAAAAAGACAGCATCTTCAACAAATGGTGCTGGACAAACTGGATAACCATATGCAGGAAACTGAAACTTGACCCACACATTTCACCATGCACTACACTCAAGTCCAAATGGATCAAAGACTCTCAATATAAGACAAGAAACTTGAATACTACTGGAAGAAAGTTAGGAAGTACTTTCCATGATATAGGAATGGAAAAAGACTTCTTGAACAAAACCCCAGTAGCTCATGATCTTAAACAGTCACTCAACCAATGGGATCACATGAAGCTGAAGAGTTTCTTTACAGACAAGCATACAATAAGCAATGCCAATAGATTACCAACAGAATGGGAGAAAATATTTGTGGGTTATCCAACTGATAGAGGCCTAATCTCTAGAATCTACAAAGAACTCAAAAATCTAAATAGTAAGAAGTCAAACACCCCACTCACAAAATGGGGCAAAGTGCTGAACAGGCAGTTCACAGAGGAAGAAATACAAATGGCAAACACACAATTAAGACAATGTTCATCAACCCTAATCATCAGGGAAATGCAAATTAAGACAACTATGAGATTCCACCTTACCCCAATAAGAATAGCAAACATCAAAAAATCAAATGAAAATAAATGCTGGCGAGGATGTGGAGAAGTAGGAACACTCATCCACTGTTGGAGGGAATGTAGGATGGTACAAGCCCTTTGGAAAGCAATATGGAGATTCCTGAAAAAGCTGACTATGGAGATACCAACAGACCCAGTTATTCCCTTACTGGGCATGTACCCTAAAACCTTCAAACCACAGGCTAGAGAGATTTGCTCAACCATGTTTGTAGCGGCTCAATTTGTAATAGCTAAGAGCTGGAATCAACCCAGATGTCCACCACCAGAAGATGGATAACTAAGGTGTGGTATATCTACACAATGGAATTCTATACAGCAGTAAGAAAAAATGACACAATGAAATTTGAGGAAAAATGGTTGAACCTGGAACAGATCATTCTCAGTGAACTTATCCAATCACAGAAAAAAAAAAGTTGCCACATAGTCTCACTCATCTACAGCACCTAACCTGAATCTACCCAAGATACCTTACATACCCAGCAAGCATCTTGTGGACTAGACACTAGGATGGGTGGGGAGGGAGGAGAGGGCAACAGAGGGGTGGGAAACACAAATCTAGACCCAAACGGCAATGGTACCATAAAATTCTACTTCCTAAAAGGCAGACCAAATGGCTGATCCTTCACCAGGCCCTTCCAGGGAACACCTGAAACACAAGACACTGGAGAGGGTATGATGAAGACTAACCTTAATCTTCTACATCTTCCCTCCCTCCCTCTCCCTCTCCCTCTCTCTCTCTTTTTCTCTCTTTCTCTTCTCTCTAACTCTTGTATATTAGTTATCTTTTTCCTACTTTTCTTAGTGGGCACTGACCTGTAACTCCCAGTACCAGCATGGGGCTGTCATCCACAATGAGCTTTTTATCAGAGAGACCTACAACGTTTCCTAAAAGACAGACAGATTTCTGTCAGAGTACTTGATGACCCACCAAAGGTTAGTGGTAAGACCCTACTGCTGAAGACACCTTATGTGGTTGACACATAAAATGGAATGGCATGGCTGGAAGTTGGAAGATAGTCAGTCCCCAGACAGTCAGCGTGTCTAGTGCCATAAGGTGCTATATGGATGACTGGGGGAAAATGACTAATATCTGTCCAAGCAACTCATGGTATAACCTACTTAACAGCAAATAACCTGTTGTGATGCCCACACAAGTGCAACAGAGGCACACAGCCATGGTGGGGAACCAACTGCTCTTGATTTAGCTAACTGATCCTGTAAGTGTTCCTATATTAATATCTGATAAAAATAGACTTCAAACCAAAAGTAATCAAAAAGTACACAGAAGGTCACTTCTTACTCATCAAGGGAATAATCCAAAATGAGCACTTCACAATCATAATATATATGCCCCAAACACAGGGACACCACAGTTTATAAAACAAAATCTACTCAACAATAAAACATAAATAAACGCCAACACCATCAGAGTTGGAGACTTCAATATTCCACTATCATCAATAGACATATCATCCAAGCAGAAAATCAACAGGGAAATAATAGAGCTTCACAACATCAAAGGTCAACTAGACCTAATGGACATCTGCAGAACTCTCCTCCCCAAGCACACAGAATACATATTCCTCTCAGAAGCCATGGAACCTTCTCCAAAATTGACCATATATTAGGCCATAAAGCATGCCTTCATAAAGTCAGGAAAACTGAAGCAACTTCCTGCATCATGTCAGATCACAATGCTTTAAAGCAAGAAATTAACAACAAAAGACATATCAACAACTCTACCAGTTCCTAGAGACTAAATATCACATTTATGAACAATGGATGGGTTGTAGAAGAAATCAAAAAAGAAATTCTAAAATTCCTAGAATTGAATGATAATGAAAACACAACTTACCAAAACTGATAGGACACAATGGAGGCAGTTATAGGGAGAAAACTCATAGCCCTAAATGCCTTCATTACAAAGACAGAGAGACCCCAAATCAATAACCTGACTGTCCACCTAAAGGCACTGGAATAACAAGAAGAATCCAACCCAAAAAGCTCCAGGTTGAAGGAAATAATCAAGCAAAAGAGAAAGAGAAAGGGAGAGAGAGAGAGAGAGAGAGAGGTTTCAACTTAACAAAATCAGAAATGAGAGAGGAGAGATCACAACAGACATCAATGAAATTCGAAGAATCATCAGGGCATACTTCCAAAACTTCTACTCCACAAAATTAAATAATTTTGAAGAAATGGATGAATTCCTAGACACATACCATCTACCAAAACAAAACTCAGAGCAGATTAATTTCCTAATCAAACCTATCACATTCATGGAGATTGAAAAGGTAATCAAAAACCTCCCAAAAAGAAAAGTCCAGGACTGGATGGCTTCTTAGCTGAATGCTATCAAACCTTCATAGAAGAACTGAAATCAATTTTTTTTTCTCAAACTGTTTCACATAATTAGAGACCAGGGCATCCTGCCCAACTCCTTCTATGAAGCTAGCCTCCCCCTAATAACAAAACCAGAAACAGACGCAACAAGGAAAGAAAATTATAGTGCTATATTTCTAATGAACTTAGATGCAAAGATCTTGAACAAAATCCTTGAAAACCGAGTTCAACAACACACCAAAAATATTAATCACCTTGATCAAGTGGGTTTCATCCCAGGGATGCAGAGATGGTTTAACATATGGAAATCGGTCAATGTAATACACCACATAAATAAATTGAACCATAAGAGCCTCATGATCATCTCAATTGATGCAGAGAAGGCCTTTGACAAAATACAACACCACTTCATGATCAAAAAACTGCAAAGAATAGGCATGGAGGGCTTATATCTCAACACAATTAAAGCCCAAATAATACTTAATGGGGAAAAACTCAAGAAGTTCCCACTGAGATCAGGAACAAGACATAGGTGTCTACTCTCAGCACTACTCTTCAACATAATACTAGAAGCACTAGCCCAAGCAATAAGACATGAGAAATAAATAAAGGGATTCAAATTTGAAAGAAAGTAGTTAACCCTACTTGCAGATGACATGATCCTATATATAAGTGACCTGAAAGTCTCTATCTCAAAACTTCTAAAGTTGATAAATTCCTTTAGCAAAGTGGCAAGATACAAAAATCAATGAACAAAAATCAGTAGCTTTTCTATTTGAGAAGGACAAATATACAGAGAAGGAAATCAGTGAGGTTGTCCCATTTTCAATAACAACAAAAAAATTAAATACCTTGGAATAACACTAGCCAAGGATGTGGAAGACATGCATAATGAAAGCATGAAAACACTCAAGAAAGAAACTAAGGAGGACTTGTGTAGATGGAAAGACCTCCCATGCTCCTGGATATGTAGAATTAGTATTGTGAAAATGGCAATTCTACCAAAAGCAATGATCAGATTTAATGCAATATCAATTAAAATGCCAGCATCATTCCTCACAGAGATTAACAAAATGAGCCCAAAATTCATATGGAATGGCAGAAGGCCTTGGATTTCAAAACATATTCTCACAGAAAAAAAAAAAAAGACACCTCTGGTGGTATCACCAAACCAGATCTAAAGCTATATTACAAAGCCATAGTGACAATGACAACATGGTACTGGAATTAAAACAGACACACAGACCATTGGAACAGATTGTAGACCCAGAACTTAGGACAAGTAACTATAGCTGTTTGGTCTTTGAGAAAGGTGCCAAAAATGTAGACTGGAGAAAAGACAGCATCTTCAACAAATGGTGTTGGGCAAATTGGATGACCATATGTAGAAAAATGAAATTATAGCTACTCATTTCGCCATACACAAAAATCAAGTCCAAATGGGTTAAAGACCTCAATATAAGACCTGAAATTCTTCACATTAGGGAAATGCAAATTAAAACAATTATGAGATTCCACTTTACACCAGTAAGGATAATATTACAGTCAGGTTTGCATTGCTGGTAGAAATCACCCAACCAATAGCACCTTGTGGGAAAAAGAGGTTTATTTTGGCTTACAGGCTTGAGGGGAAGCTCCATGATGGCAGAGGAAAATGCCAAACCACATAAACCACCACAATATGAAGGAATTAAATCAAACCTCACAGTTATTACCCTAAATATTAATGGCCTTAAATCACACCATCATAGTTGGGGACTTCAATATTCCACTATCAGCAATATATAGATCACCCAAACAGAAAATTAACAGAGAAGTAAGAGCTCAACAAAACCATTGATCAATTAGACCTAACTGACATTTACAGAACATTCTACCCCAAATCCACAGATTACACATTCTTCTCAGCAGCCCATGGAACCTTCTTTAAAATAGTTCATATACTGGGTCATAAAGCCTGCCTCCATGTATTTAGAAAGATCAACATAATTTCCTGCATGATATCAGATCACAATACTTTATTGCTAGAAATTAAAAACAAAAGATGCACCAAGAATCCCACCAGCTCCTGGAAACTGAACAACACACTTTTTTTTTTTTTTTGTTTTTTTTTTTTTTTTTTTTTTGATTTTTTGAGGTAGGGTCTCACTCTAGCCCAGGCTGACCTGGAATTCACTATGGAGTCTCAGGGTGGCCTTGAACTCACGGCGATCCTCCTACCTCTGCCTCCCGAGTGCTGGGATTAAAGGCGTGCGCCACCACGCCCGGCTACAACACACTTTTAAATATTACCTGTGCAACTCCATCTCAAAACTCTTAAAGGTGATTAACTCCTTCAGCAAAGTAGCAGGATACAAAATCAATGCCCAAAAGTTGGTAGCCTTTCTACATGCAAAAGACAAAGGTACAGAGAAAGAAATAAGCGACATTGTCCCATTTTCAATAGCAGCAACAACAGCAACAAAATTACCTTGGAATAACTTTAACCAAGGATGTGAAAGGCCTATACAATGAAAACATAAAAACACTCAAGGAAGAAATTGAAGAGGACTTGAGAAAAATGGAAAGACCTCCATGCTCCTGGATAGGCAGAATTAATATTGTGAAAATGGCTATCTTACCAAAGGCAATATACAGATGTTATTCAATATTAATAGCAATCCCAACATTGTTCATCACAGAGATAGAAAAGATGATCTCAAAATTCATATGGAATGGTAGAAGGCCTCAGATATCCAAGCATATCCTCAGTGAAAGAAACACCTCTGGAGGGATCACCATACCAGATATAAAGCTGTATTACAAAGCTATAGTAATAAAAACTGCATGATACTGTCATAAAAACAGGAGTATAGACCAATGGAACTGAATTGAGGACCTGGACTTTGGGTCAAGCAACTACAGCTACTTCATATTTGCCAAAGGCCCTAACAATGTAGGCTGGATAAGAAGATAGCATCTTCAACAAGTGGTGCTGGACAAACTGGATAACCATATGCAGGAAATTAAAACTTGATCCACACATCTCACCATGCACAAAAATCAAGTCCAACTAGATAAAATACCTCAATATAAGACCAGAAACTCTTCTAGTACTGGACGAAAATATAGGAGGAACTTTCCATGTTATAGGAGTGGGAAAAGACTTCTGAACAAAACCCCAGTAGGTCAGAAACTTAAACAATCGCTCAACCATTGGGATCTCATGAAGCTGAAAACTTTTTTCACAGACCAACATACAATAAGTAGAGCCAATAGATTACCCACAGAATGGGAAAAAGGTTTACAACTGAAAGGGGCCTAATCTTTAGAATCTACAAAGAACTCAAAAACTTAAGAAAAAAAAAAATCAAACAACCTACTGACAAACTGGGGCACAAAACTGAACACGGAGTGCTCAGAGGAAGAAATATAAATGGCAAACACACATTTAAGAAAACTTTCATCATCCCTAATCAGCAGGGAAATGTACACTAAAACAACTATGAGATTCCACCTTACCCCAGTAAAAACAGCAAGCATTAAAAAAATCAAATGAAAATAAATACTGGTGAGGATATGGATAAATAGGAACCCTCATTCAGTATTGGTGGAAATGTAAGATTGTACAACCCCTATGGAAAGCAATATGGAGACTCATAAAAAGTTTGACTATAGAGTAACCAAAAGACCCTGTTATTTCCTAACTGGGCATTTGCCCTAAAATCTCCATGCCTCAGTTCAGAGAGATTTGCTCAACCATATTTATAGCTGCTCAATTCATAATAGCTAAGAGCTGGAATCAACCCAGATATCCATCATTGGATGAATGGATAACCAAATGTGGTAAATCTACATGATGGAATTCTACATAACAGTAAGGGAAAATGACACAATGAAATTTGAAGAAAAGTAGTCAAACTTGGAACAGATCATTCTCAAAGAACTCACCAAATCACAGAAAGTTAATTGTAGCATGGTGTGATTCATCTATGGCTCTTAACCTGAATCTGCCTGAGAAGCTGACATACCTAATATGCATTTCAAGGACCAGACAGTAGGGAGGGTGGGGTGGAAGGGGAGAGTAAGGGTGAGAAGAGGACACAACACCGAACCCAAATAGCAATTGTACCATAAAATTCTATATCCTGAAAGAAAGACTAAAATGTTGTACCTTCATCAGGTCCTTAGAGGGAATACCTGAATCACAGGGCCCTGGAGAGCATATGATGAAGACTAACCTAATCTTCTCCTGTTTCTCTCTCCCTCTCTCTCTCTCTCTCTCCCTCTCTCTCTCTCTCTCTCTCCCTCTTCTCTCTTTCTCTTTTATATTACTTATCTTTTTCTTCCTTTTTTTCCCGTGGTGCTGGCCTCTAACTCCCAGTACCAGCATGTGGTTAAAAGAGTACTTGATGACCCAGCAAAAGTTAAAGGTAAGATGCTACTGCCAAAGACACCATATGCTGTTGGTACGGAACAGGGAGTGACCTGGCTGGAATCTGGAAGAGAGTCAGTCCCCAGACAGTTAACTCATCTAGTGCCAGAAGGTGATACCTGAGTGACTGGGGGAAAATGACCAACATCAGTCGAAGCAACTCATGGTCTAAGCTACTCAGCAGCAAACAACCTGATATGATGCTAATTCAAGTGCAATAGTGGTACACAGCCATTGTGGGTAACCAACTGCTCTTGAATTAGCTAACTCAGTGGAATGGAACCCATAGCTGGAACTGGGAAACAAGTCAGAACCATTTCCAAAAAATGAGACCACTCTCCAATATCAAGCTCCCACCAATCATGGGCTACCAGAGGGCCTACACCCATTAAATTCTCTCTAAAATAATAATGGCTATCCTATTTATCTGGTGCTAACTTCACTTTCCATTGGAGAATTTGCTTCTCTTTTTCAGATGGACACAGAATCTGAGGAGAGAATCTGCCCATCGCACTTCACCAGGGCCCCAGATGAAACCATACAGGAATTGGGGAAATGAGCAAGAGTGCTGCTTTCTTGGTGAATCTGGTATTAGTACAAGGGTGAAAGAGATAGACACAGAGAACACTCACCTCCTACCAAACCGGATATATAGACACACAGAGGCTCCCATGACCTCATCACTGAAGTATACCTAAAACAAACCCAACATGGCTGAGGGAAACTTGTGGAAGTGGGGGCTGAAAGATTCTGAGAGCCACCAGTTGGGACATTATACACAGAGACATTGCCTCTTCCCCATAACTGGTGGCTAACTCCACAATGCATGACCCATATTCCCCAATGAGGAGGGTCCCTTCTGGGGGGGGGGGAGGACAGGGAGGAGGTTAATGATGGTGGCAACATGGCTTTATACACACTGTGTACATAACTAATAATAAAAACATCAAATGAAAACAAATATTGGTGAGGCTGTGGAAAAATAGGAACACTCATTCATGTTGGTGGAAATATAAGCTGGTATATCCACTGTGGAAATCAATATGGATACTCCTGAAAACAATGAGTATAGAGTTACCAACAGACCCTGTTATTCTGTTACTGGGCATTTACCCTAAAAGCTCCACATCTCAGGTCAGATATATTTGCTCAACCATGTTTGTAGCTACTCAATTCATAATAGTTAAAAACTGGAATTAACCCAGGTACCCATCACTGGATAAATGGATAACCAAGATGTGGTATATCTATGTACACTATGGTATGTGACTCAGCAGTAAGAAAAATAGGACACATTGAAATTTGTAGAAAAATGGTGGAACTTGTAACATATCATTCTAAGTGAACTCACACAATCTCAGATAGGCAACCATCACATGATCTCACTCATCTTCAGTTTCTAACCTGGATCATCCCAAGTTGCTGACATAACTGAATAGCATCTTGTGGCTTGGACAATAGGCAGGGTAGGGCTTGGGAGAAGGGAAAGGGCGGGGACACAAAACTGAACCCAAATTGAACTTGTACCATAGAATGCTATATCCTGGAAGTCAGAATAAAGGGTGGAACCCTCAAGAGGACCTTAGAGGGAGCACCTGAATCAAAGGGCCTGGGAAAGGGTGAGACAAAACCTATCCTCAAATTTTTCCTGTTTCTCTTTCTTCTCCCTCTGTTTCTTTTCCTTTACTGGCCTGTAATTCCCTGTACCAGGATGTGGTCCAGATCCACAATGAGCTGTTGATCAGAGAGACCTACTGTATCTCCCAAAACAAACCAGACAGACTTCTGTCAGAGCACCTGATTACCCGCCAGAGGTTAATGTTAAGACCCTACTGCTGAAGACACCATATGCTGTCGCACAGACCATGGAGAGACTTGGTTGGAATCTGGAGGAAAGCCAGTCCCCAGACAATTAGCTCATCTAGTGCTGGAAGGTGCTACATGAGCTACCAGGGAAAATAGCCAACATCTATCTATCCAAGCAATTCAAATTCTAAACAACTCTGAAGTTAACAACCTGACATGATGCTCACATAAGTGCAATAGTGGCACCCAGCCATGGTGGCTAACCAACTGATCTTGGATTGGCTAACAGATCCAATCAGTGTAAAGGAAACCATATTTGGAACTAGGAAACAACTCATAATCATATCCAGATAATGATTTTGCTTTCTGTTGTCAAATCCCACTAACCTTAGACTATAAGAGGGTCTACACCCTTTTAATTCTCTCTAAACTAATAATGATTATCTCTTTTAACCAGTGCTGACTTCATTCTCTCTTGGAGAATCTGCTTCTCTTTTTCAGATGGGAGCTGGACCTGAGGAGATAAACGACTCAGTGCACTCCAACCCAGCCCCAGATGACACCACAGAGGAATTGGGGAAATGAACAAGAGTGCTTATTTCCTACTAAATCTGATGTCAGCACAAGAGTGGTGGTGATAGATACTGAGGACACTCAACACCTACCAAACCAGAGATCCAGAGGCTTCTAAGTGCCCATCACTGAAGTAGACTTAAAATGCTCCTAGCATGACTCAGGGAATTTTGCAGAAGAGGGTGTGGAAAGATTTTTAGAGCCACAAGTTGGGACATTTTGCACAGAGCAATCACCTCCCTTCCCCCCATAATGCATGACCCACAATCCCCATGGGGTTGTTCTGCATCCCCAATGAGGAAAGCCTCTTCAGAAAAGCAGCAGAGAGGAGGGAAAGGATGGTACCAACATGTGTTGTTTACATACAAAATATGTCCATATCTAATAAATATGTTGCTTAAATAAATAAATAAAAACACAACAAAAATAGAGGTCAAGTAAGATGAAAAATAGACATTGGCCATTGGTGCCCATTGTTTAATAGATCTGAAGGTCAAGAAATCAGACTATGGTACTAAGAAGGAAATGAGGAAGGATCCATAAAGACACACTTTCAAAAAAGCAGAATCTAAGATATTAGAATGAGCCTCAGAAGTAAGGGCAGCCATTTTTGCTTATTATTTATAGTTTGGGTAAAGCAAAGCTAGAGCATGCTTGCTGGTTGAAGGGAAGGCACAGTTCACCAGTAAAGACATAAACAATAGAAGAAGAAAATCTAATTTAGTTGCTTAAAATTAATCAGGACAATTTTACAAAGTGATGTTTTCTTAAAATCAGAACAAAAAGAAAACATTCCAAGTGTAGATACAACAGAGTATGATGGAGAAGGGTAGACTGTAGGAAATTATTATATATGTTCAGGCCCCATAATCTGAGAGGGCATGACACATGCTTTAAGATGGAGAAGACAGGCTTATGTTACACAGTGTTTCTTTTTATTCACACAACCCTAATCCCCATACCTAGCAAAATAAGTGGCACATTATAGAAATATATGCTGAGGGATCAACTGCCATTTGAGGAGTAGAGGAATATAGAAAATGTGAAACAAATGACAATAAAAGCTAACTAGAGAAAGTCCAAGGTGTTTATAAAATGTCAATGAAAAGAAAGCCCAAAAGTGCTGTAATTTATTTTTTTGTCCTAATGAAGAGGTCTAGATAACCTGCAGGTGATCTTGTGAGGAAAAGATATATAACCTCCTTAGGAGCTATTCAACTTTGCAATCCTCATACATCCTTGGAAACAGGTATCCATTCAGTGAATAAGTAATTACTGACAGTTGGCAGATAAGACATGGTAGTTTCTTACCTAACACCCAATAGTCTTAGCAGAGATGGACAATGAAGGAAAATTAGTTAATTACACTGTCAGCTGCTCCCCCAGACTCTGTCAACCACACAAAGGAAGAAAAAGCCAGTGAGGACTAGCAGGCCGCTCCACAGTGCCAGTGCAGATAAATGAGAGGGCTTACTAACCTGGTGCAACAAAGAAGAGGGCTTGTAACCTGGTATTGTGTTTGCCAGATGACTTTCCTGTGCCTAACACCATTCAAATATCAAAACAAAAATCCCTCTCAGATCCCACAGAATGGTCACAAACAATGAAGAACATAAGGTGTGTTATTAACTCTCCCCCAATGAATGGCTGCTGGACTGGGTTCCCAGTGACTTGGCCACACGATGGGTTACAGATGCTGCATTTCAGGTACCTTTTAAATTCACATTATATCTAATAAATCACAGCATGTCCACTTGTCCTATTAAAACTGTATTCTACCTAACACCAGGTCTGAATAATTTGTATAAAATTGATTGCTACAGTTCTCACTAGATGCTCTAATTGCATTCCTGGTATAACTTAAACTGATAAGCTTATCTTAACTAGTAGCATGATGCAGGAATGCTTTTGAAAACCTCTGAGAATTAACCTGCATTTTTAAACAGAAGCCCTAGGCCTTAAAAAATAGAGATTCCTGTTGAATATATGAGTCAATGTTCATTTATCAAAACTACAAAAGAAAATAATCACACAGTAAGAGAGAGTAAGCACAGCACCTGATGCCTCCTCTGATCAAGTAGGTTGCATTCCTAGTCACACAATCATATGATAGGATTCTTATGTTCAGACCTTCTGTGATATCCACAGATTATTGTCACCTACAGAAGAGTCTCTGTATATCTGATGATTCTTCCTATTTATAAATGGGGCTCTGACCATGGCAGGAGTGCAAATACAAGGACTGTAGGATATGGGCTGTCTTTATTGGGAATTAAAAACTTCACCGGGCGTGGTGGTGCATGCCTTTAATCCCAGCACTCGGGAGGCAGAGGTAGGAGGATCACCATGAGTTCAAGGCCACCCTGAGATGACAGAGTTAATTCCAGGTCAGCCTGGACCAGAGTGAGACCCTACCTCAAAAAAACAAACAAAAAAAAAAAATTCACCAGGAGACTTCTGGGTAAGATGGCGGTTTAGGGGCCACACTGAACCAGCCTAGGGAGGGATTTAAGCAAAACCCCGCAAAATACACTCTTCTTCGAAAAGTGAAGGAGTATATGTTATTCTTAGACACAGCTGAGAAGCTGAAGAGAACAAGACCCACCAGAAAGGAGGAAAATGGCCAGAGTCCCACTGAGGTGATCGCGGCCCATGATCTGCACGTCCACCCAGCACAGTCCCACCAGGTGCCTTACGCCAAACACACCAGGCGGCAGCAGAAACAGCAGCAGAGACCAAGGAACAGATTTTTCAACTTCATCAGCCTTCTTGGAAAGTTAAGAAATCTGAAGGAAAGACAGCTGAGATCAACCAATGATCTACTGAAAGTGCAAGCAACTCCAGAAGTCTGAACTCTCCCATCCCCCAACATCAGAACTACAAACTCCAGCATTCAGCCCCCAGTGACAGCACAGCCAGCAGAGCTGATCAGAGGTTCAGCTGCATGGCACAACACAGAGGGATTGAGGTGGGCACTGAGCATTGGTGAGATTGAAAGCCACCCTAAAAGGTCATAAGGCTGACTGACAAAATCAAAAAACAACAAAAACAGGTACCCAGTCCTGCAAGAGCTAATCTCTATTTCCTTGTCAGGGCAGGTTATAGGGTATATATGCTTGGGTGGCTTTATCATTTTCAAATAACCTGTATTTGGGGGTTGAATATTGTTGCCTTTGGTGATTTCGTGTATATAAGGCCTTTGTTTTTTGCTTCTGTCATTATTGGGGGCAGGGTCTGATCCAAATCCAGGTTGACCCAGAACCCAATTGAGAACAGAAATCTCTACCTCCCAACTGACAAGATTAAGGGTGTAGAACAACACACACACTTAGGGATTTTGGCTTTATATGACTATCTGTTTGTTTTAATCCCCACAATTGCATACTTTGTGCTGGTTTCTATTGATTGTGTATGTTACTCAGTTGAAGTTTAGAATTGCCAGTAAATTATTTCACCCAGCCCACTAGAATACTTACTTAGCAAGCAAACTCAACACCTAGGATTACTTCTGTGGTTTGATTGGGGGACATGAGCTACACCTGGCACCTTGAACTCATATCCTGAGGGTATATAGAGGTAGATTGCCACATCTGGGAACACTGCAGATTAGTAGAAAACCCAAGCATCAAATCAATTCAGGATGCAAAAGACGCTACAATATAATACAAGAAACGCAATCAAGACAATACAGTCCCACCAAAAACTATAAATCCATCAGAAATCATCACCAATGAGACTGTTTTAGATGAAATGCCTGACACAGATTTCAAGAAAATGATGGTATCTATGCTGAAAGAAATCAGAGAAGAAATGAAGGGAACCAAAGAAGAAAACAAAAGAATTAAAGTAGAAAAACTTCTGAAAGAGAACACAGGAAACCAGCTGAGTGAAATAAACAGGTAATTATAAGACATGAGTAAGAAAATAGAAATAATGAAGAAAAACCAGGCTGAAATCCTGGCTCTGAAGAATACAGTCAATGAAAAAAAAAAAAAAGAAAAACTCTGTGGCAAGACTCTCCAGTAGAATGGATGAAGGAGAGAACAGAATATCTAAACTAGAAGATCAGGTGGTGGATCTAATACAGTCCAACAAAGAGAAAGACAAGATAGAAAGGTATGAATGGGAATTTCAAGATATCCGGGACACTATGAAAAGATCAAACATAAGAATTCAGGGTATAACAGAAGGAAAAGAATTTGAATCCAGAGACTTAGTAGATGTTTTCAACAAAACCATAGAAGAAAATCTTCCCCAAATTGGGAAAGAAATGCCAGTGCAGATACAAGAAGGTTTTAGAACACCAAACAGACAAAATCTGGAAAGAACCTCTCCTCGCCTTGTTATAATTAAACTACAAACCACAAAAACCAAAGAAAATATATTGAAAGAAGTTAAAGAGAAGAAGCAAGTCACCTATAAAGGCAAGCCCATCAGAATAACTGCAGATTACTCAACACAAACTTTAAAAGCCAGCCAGAAGGGCTTGGAATGATGTATTCCAAGTTCTGAAATATAACAACTATCAACCAAGATTACTTTATCCTGCAAAGCTATCTATCTAGAAATAAGGACATTCCACAACAAAAACAGGCTAAAGGAATTTATGACAACTAAACCAGCTCTACAGAAAATACTTGAAGGAATTCTTAATGCCGAGGAGAAAGCAAAACACCCACAGGAGGAAATAGGAAAAAATAAACCACACTCAAATAACAGTTAAAACAAATGAGTAAAGGGAAAACAGGAAACACTACAAAATAAGAAGAATGGCGAGAATAAATGCATACCCTTCAATAATAACTGTTAATATCAATAGCCTCAATGTACCATCCAAAATACTCAGTCTTGCAGATGAGATTAAAAGGCAGTATCCTGCCTTATGTTGCCTCCAGGAAACTCATCTCTCAATAAACCTTATGATGAAACCTTAGGGTGAAAGGATGGAAAGTGGTATTTCAAGCAAATGGGCCTAGGAAACAAGCAAGGATTGCTATCCTAATATCTGACAGGATAGACTTTAAACCAACATTAATGAGGAAAGCTAAAGGTCATTTTTTACTGATTAAAGAAACACTCCACAGGAGGACATTACAATCCTAAACATATATGCACCTAACTTGGGGGCTCCCAGTTTCATCAAACAAACACTATTAGACTTAAGGTCACAGATAACATCAAACACAATTATAGTGGGAGACTTTAATACCCCACTCTCATCAATTGACAGGTCATCCCAGCAAAAAATAAACAGAGAGACATCTGAATTAAATGATGTCATGGAACAAATGGACCTAACAGATATCTACATAACATTTCATCCAAATGCTGCAGAATATACACTTTTCTCTGCAGCACATGGAACATTCTCTAAAATAGACCATATATTAGGACACAAAGCAAATCTCTACAAACATAGTAAAACTGAAATAATCCCTTGTACTCTGTCTGACCACAATGGGATTAAACTGCAAATTAGCAATAAGAAAAGCTACAGAGCATACAGAAATTCATGGAGACTAATGGTACACTATTGAATGATGAATGAGTCGTTGAGGAAATCAAAAAGTAAATCCATCAATTCATAGAATCAAATGATGATAATATGACACACCAAAACCTTTGAGACACAATAAAGGCAGTCCTAAGAGGGAAATTTATAGCTCTAAGTGCCTATATTAAGAAATTAGAAAGTTCACAAATAAACAATTTAATATTCCACCTTAAGACCTTGGCAAAAGAACAAGGCAAACCAAAACTCAGTAGACAAGAAGAAATCATAAAGATTAAGGCAGAAATTGATGAAATAGAAACCAAAATAACAATCCAAGGAATCAATGAAACAAAGAACTGGTTCTTCAAATGGATAAACAAGAGTGATAATCCCTTAGCAAATTTGATCAAAAGAGAGAAAAGACAAAAATCAATAAAATTAGATATGAAAAAGGCACCATTACAACAGATACCAAAGAAATTCAGACAATTATAAGAACATACTTTTCTATGAAGCCAGCATCACCCTCATAACAAAACCAGGCAAAGATAGAACAAAAAAAGAAAATTACAGAACAATCTCCCTCATGAACATAGATGCAAAAATTCTCAACAAAATATTGGCAAACAGAATACAAGAATATCTCAAAAAATTTATTCATGACTTCTAGTTAAGATGGCAGCATAGGGACCATGCCAAAGCAGCCTAGGTGAGAAAAAGCCAAAAAAAAAAAAAAAAAAAAAAAACACAGCAAAATATACTCTTTTACTAAAAAGTGAGGTGTTTAAGAAATTACCAATGGCAGCAGCAGGAGGGGTCCAGAGCCTCCAGAGCCCACATAATCAGGCAGAAGGGGCTCCAGCAGCAGCAGCACCAGGTCCGTGGCATCAGCAGGTCTGCAGGGCCACAGCTGCAAGGCTTAGCTTGAGCCACAGGAAAAGTCAGGAGAGGGGATATTTCCACTCACACTGGAGCTCCTCGCAAACTCAAGAAACATGAAGGTAGGGCCGCAAAGAACAACAGAGAAGCAGATCACCTGAGGTAGAGGATCACGTGGACTAGTGGGAGAACTAGAGCCACCGCCCACAGCCTCCCCTCCCCCACAGCCAGTGCAAGCGCCACCAAGCACCAGAGACCAGGGGGAGGGAGTTCACAGCACCCAGCACCAGCAACCAGAGCAGCAATCCAGCGACCCAGGAAGCCTACTTGAACCCACAGTGCACCAAGAAGGGACCCAAGCAGGAGCAAGGAAAGGAGAGGGTACTTAATAGGAGGGTATTGTATGCATGTAAGTAGAAGAATAGATTAATGTGGTTGAAAAGGCCCAAGTGAGGTCAGGAGGAGATTAAAAGGAAAGGTGGAGGAAAGACTAATCAAAATCTAAGAGGATATAAATAAATCATATGCCAACCAACTTTTCTGGACAATGGAATTCTGGACAATTTTCACTGCCAGGGATGGGATACCTTCCACTGAGTTGTTGGCCAGGGAGGTCACTGATGCCACCAAAACATTATAGGCCATTACCAAAGCCCTTGGTTTCCTACCAGAAATAGATCATAAGACCCTACTGCTGAAGACTCAAAATACTTGGGCTGCAAGGCCACTGAGAAATCCTGCTGCAACAGATCTGATAACCTCCTCCATGTAGACCAGCTGACAGAAAGCTAGAAGAAGTGATGCTGCATGCAGTTCAATGGGAGAGAGAGAAATCACCAGTGAAGATACTCAACAGTGGACACTGCAAGTCTTAAATTTTGCCAGCCATGCCTAATGCACCAACGGGTGCAATAGTGGCACGTCTGTCATGGTGGAAACCAACTGCCCTCTAATTGGACTGGAGGACAGCTCCATGGGAAGGAATACGTCCCTGATACTAAAAAGTTAAAACAGGGGTAGTCATGAGCCCTAGGGGTATAATGCCTGCTGCTCTCTGGCTAAGTGTATATACTATGCTTATCAAACTTCCCAGTAAGCACTTCTCTTAATGGTCATACCCTTATATTAATGCTACTCTCACTTTTGGTAGAGAATAGTCTCTTGTCAGATGGCAGGGACCTTGGAATGACTCAGAAGGCATCATGGTTCTGGAAAGAAGTAACAGGAGTGCTCAGCACTGCAATATCTCTATCACACCTTCCAAGGCTCAGGGTATTTTATGGAAGAGGTGGCAGAAAGAATGTAACAACCAAAGGAAAGGTAGACTCCTTACAATGTGCTAGCCCAGACAAAATATGGCCTGGATATCCATGACCTCACAGTGCCTGACACTACCTACACAAAACCATCATAATAGGAGGGAAAGATCATGACATCAAAATAAAAGATAGCCTTATTGAGAGGGAGAGAGGATATGATGGGGAGTGGAGGTTCAAAGGGGAAACTGGTAGGAGGGAGGGCATTACCATGGGATATTGCTTACAATCAGGAAAGTTGTTAATAAAAACAATAATAAATAAATAATTTTTTTTAAAAAAAAGATTATTCACACTGAACAAGTTGGCTTTATCCCAGGGATGCAGGGATGGTTCAACAGATGCAAATCAATAAATGTAATACATCATATAAATGGTCTGAAGGACATAAATCACATGATCATCTCAATAGATGCAGAAAAGGCATTTGACAAAATCTAACATACTTTCATGGTAAAAGTATTACAGAAACTGGGAATAGAAGGAACATATCTCAACATAATAAAAGCTATTTATGATAAACCTACAGCCAACATAATACTAAATGGTGAAAAACTAGAAGCTTTTCCAATACATTCAGGAACAAAACAAGGGTGTCCACTGTCTCCACTTGTATTTAGTATAGTATTGGAAGTCTTAGCTATAGCAATAAGGCAAGAGAGACTCATAGAAGGGAAATAAATTGGAAAGGAAGAGATCAAATTATCACTATTTGCAGATGATATGATTCTGTATATAAAAGACCCTAAAAACTCTACCAGCAAACTGTTAGAGCTAATGATCATCTTTAGCAATGTGGCAAGATACAAAGTAAATACACAGAAATTAGTAGGTTTCCTATATACTAACAACAAACGTGCAGAGAATGAAATTTGGGAATCTCTCCCGTTCACATTTGCCTCAAATAAATAAATAAATAAAGCACCTTGGAATAAACTAAGGAAGTGAAGGAGCTCTACAATGATAACTTTAAACACTCAAGCAAGAAATTGCAGAAGACACAGGAAATGGAAAGATATCCCATGTTCTTGGATTGGAAGAATCGATACTGTGAAAATGTCAGTCTTGCCAAAAGCAATCTACACATTTAATGCAATCCCCATTAAAATTCCAATGGCATTCTTCATAGGAATAGAAAAAAAAATCCTAAATTTGATTTGGAAGCACAAAATACCTGAAATAGCCAAAATGATTTTGAACAACAAAAATAAGGCTGGTGGCATCACCATACCCCATTTTTAGCTATATTACAAAGCCATAGTAACAAAAACAGCATGGTATCGGAACAAAGAAACACATGTAGATCAATGAAACAGAATAGAGGGCCCAGATGTTAATTCAGGCAGCTACAGCCATCTGATTTTTGACAGACATCCCAATAATATTCATTGGAGAAAAGACAGCCTCTTCAACAAGTGGTGCTAGGAAAACTGGATATCTATATGTAGAAAAATGAAAATAGATCATTTTCTTTCTTCATGCACAAGAATCAAATCCAAGTAGATCAAGGACCTTAATATCAGACCTGAAACTCTGAAATTGATAGAGCAAAAGGTAGGGGGAACCCTGCAACATATTGGCATAGGTAATGTCTTTCTGAATATAACCCCAATTGGTCAGAAAATAAAGCCACTAATCAACTACTGGGATATCAGGAAATTACAAAGCTTTTGTACAGCAAAGGACACTGTGAATAGAGCAAAGAGACAACCTGCAGAATGGGAGAAAATCTTTGCCAGCTACACATCTGGCAAAGGATTAATATCCAGAATATACAAAGAACTCAAAAAACGTAACAATAAAAAATCAACCAACCCAATCAAAAAATGGGCTATGGAACTAAATAGAGAGTTTTCACCAGAAGAAATACAGATGGCATATAAATATCTAAAAAAGGGTTCTACATCCTTAGCCATCAGGGAAATGCAAACTAAAACTAACTTGAGATTCCATCTCTCCCCTGAAAGAATGACTACCATCAAGAAAACAAATGACAAAAAATGTTGGCAAGGATGTGGTAAAAGGGGAACCCTCTGCACTGTTGGTGGGAATGTAATCTGGTACAGCCATTGTGAAAATCAGTGTGGAGGTTCTTGAGACAGCTAAAAATAGATTTGCTATATGATCCAGCTATAGCACTCCTAGGCATATATCCTAATGACTCTTCTCACTACCTTAGAGATACTTGCACTACCATGTTTATTGCTGCTCTATTCACAATAGGTAGGAAATGGAACCAACCTAGATGTCCATCCTCATATGAATGGATAATAAAGATGTGGTACATCTACATAATGGAGTTCTATTCAGCAGTAAAGGAAAATGAAATTATGAAATTTGCAGGGAAATGGATGGATATGGAAATGATTATACTACGTGAGGTAATCCAGTACCAGAAAGCCAAACATTGCATGTTCTCTCTTGTATGTGGATCCTAGCTACAAATGTATAGACTTCTGTGTGATCTGGACCAAAAAATCAGTAGCAGAGGCCCGTAAGCTAGAAAAAGGCTATAAGGGAAGGAGAAGAGAGAAGGCCTTAAGAAGATGGTACTGTAAATGTGTGAGAAGAAAAACAGATTACAGGGAGGGGAAAGGCCTAAGCAAGGTCAGGGGAAGAGATTGTATAAAAGAAGGGCGGGGGGAGGGGAGGGTCCATCAAAATTGAAGATACTCTGAATAAGACATATGAAAATCAACTTTCTTAAATAATGGCACATCCAGAAGCCATGGATTGTTACTAGAAAATTTTCAGTGCCTGGGTGGGATACCTTCCAGTGTATCATTGGCTAGGGAGGTCCCTGTTGCCTCCAAAACATTATAGGCTATTGCCAAGGCACTTGGTTCCCTGTGAGAAAGAGATGGTAAGACCCTATTGCTTAAGACTTCACATGTCCGAGTGGCAAAGTCACTGAGAAATCAAGTCGGTACTGAGAAGAAAACCTTCTCCTTGTAACCCAGCTAACTGAAAGCTGGAAAAAGCTGCATTCTATGTAGTTTTATGAGAGACAGAAGTCATCATCAGTGAAAACGGTGGACACTGGAAACCTCACATTTGGCCAGACAGGCCAAGTGACTGATCGAATGCAATAGTGGCATATATGCTCTGGGGGAAACCAACTGCTCTCTAATTGGACTGAAGGCCCACTCTATGGGAGGGAATCCATCCCTGGTACTGTAAACCTAGTCAAAAGCCTATGGCAAGGGAGGTCATGAGCCTTAAGGGTGTAAAGCCTGCTATTGTCTGGATACATGCATATATTACTCTCACCAAACTGCCCTAAAAGCACTACACTTAATGTTAATGCTCATATATTAATGCTACTCTCACTTCTGGTTAGAGAAGCTTCTCTTTTCAGATGGCAATAACCACTAGGATGACCCAGAAGGCAACACAGTCCTGAGAAGAAGAGATGGAGGAGTGTCCAGCACTGAAACATCTCACACCATTCAAGGCTCAGGGTCCATTGCAGAAGACATGGAGGAAAGAATGTAAGAGACCAAGGAAGGGTATACCACTCCTTAAATACATCTGTCCAGACAGAATCTGGCCTCGATATCCAAGACCTCGCAGTGCCTAGCCATATCCACACAAGACCCTTATAACAGGAGAAAAAGAGGACATCAAATTAAAAGAGAGACTAGTGGAGAGAAGGAGGGGATATGACAGAGAGCAAAGTTATGAAGGAGAAAGTGGGGGAGGGGAAGGGAGGAGAGGGGAACACCATGGTTTGTTGTCTGTAAGTATAGAAGCTGTCAATAAAAGAAATCTATATTTAAAAAAAATACAGGATAGAGAGATGGCTTAGTTGTTAAGCGCTTGCCTGTGACGCCTAAGGACCCCCGTTGGAGGCTCAATTCCCCAGGGTCCACGTTAGCCAGATGCACAAGGGGGCGCACATGTCTGGAGTTCGTTTGCAGTGGCTGGAGGCCCTGGCGCTCCTATTCTCTCTCTCTCTCTCTCTCTCTCTCTCTCTCTCTCTCTCTCTCACTCACTCTCTCAAATGAATAAATGGACAAACAAAAATTAAAAAAAAAAAAACTTCACCAGTCACCTCCAGCACTCCCTAGGATCACATACTAGCCTTCTACTCTAAGCCAAAGCTAATTCAGTGGATCCTGGCCCCTCTCATTCACCTCAAGCTTTCTAACACGCTTTCCTGGACCACATATATTTATAATGTCTGAACAAAACAGTTCTCTGTGAATTTTGTGGAAGGGGGGGGGGGCAGAAAGGTTGTAAGAGCACAGAGTGGAAAGGAATGTCCAGAGGCATTGCCCCACCTTACTTAGGAAGCCTGACTGATGCTCTTACATCTCATAATCCACAACCCCGGGGAGGGGGGATACCAGCAATCCCACTGCGGGCCCTCAGTGGAATGGGGAATGGGGGCAGGGAGGAGGAAAATTATGGTACTAACATATGATGTATCATGCAACTTTCTACTTAATTAAAAAATTACCTATGAGATTGGGCCCAATGTGCGTTTTCCATCCTATCAATGTGATCCAACAGTATAGAGTGGCTCACTGATAGCAATTACTAGAACATAGGAAAATTAACATCTCGATCATTTTCTTTAAACTGTGTTAGGGCAAAAATAAAAAGACTACATGATAAGTTATTACTATGCATACCCTAAGGACATAATAAGAATTTTCCAACATAATTTTAGGCATTGAGAAGTTCACTACTAAACTCAATGCAGCTCAGCATTCCTCTCTAAATGTACAGAAAAAGCATGTGATACAAGCATTTTTTTATTGTTTAAAATGGTAACTGTTATTATGTGCATAAATGTTAAATATATACTGTTTCAAAAGGATAAGTGTCCCAAACTTGACCTTGGAGAAGGCCTGTGGTTGTTCCTATAAACCAGTACCAATTGAAGATAAATTGCTTTTCTATAGAGCAATATGGCATTTTTTTAAATTTGAAAATAAGTATGGTTCAAAAACAAAATATCTTTCCTTACCAGAATCTAAACAGTAGTTTTGTGTAAAATTGAGTCTGAGCTAATAGGGAGTATGTACACAAATGGTAAGCTGAGTACCAAGCCTGTGGAAAGCAGGAAGACAGGAACACATTTGAGCATGTCATTGTGGAAGACGGACGTTCTATCTTGCTTTTTTGTAAACATGAAGGAAAGGTAAGCAGGAGACTATGAACACAGACATATTTTAAGTGGTTAGTACCCTTTTAAATAGCATGGATGCACTATGCTAACGCAACTGCCGTGAGCAAGGGGCTGTGCAGTGTGAGGAGGAGGAGATAAACAGCTCACAGTATAAAATCATGCCTTTATTTTGTGTTGAGCTATTCTGCAGTGAGATATGGCATTTCAAAGAAGTTTTACTGTGTGTCGTATATATGCGAACATATTTACATAAGCAAATTATCCATATCTTGAATGTCACATAAATATGTATGTGACTGGATATATTCCCTCTTATTTAAAACTGTTATCTCCAGGCTTGAGTAAAGAGATTAAACATTAAACATACATTGGCCCTGTGAAAATTCAGTCAGAAAACTCCAGTGTAAGAGATATTTTAATCAACAGAGATTTCAAATTGAGTGACCCCAAATCTATTTATTCAACATGATTGTTCCAAAGAAGGAAAGCTCTCATACAATTTAACTTGCTTTTCATTTCAGTGGTGTGACAGCCACATACTGATAGCACTTTCAGGTTGCAAATCCTGTCTTTTTATCATTGCAGTAATGGTCTCATTTACAACATTTATGTGCTCAATAGGGACTGTGTGAAAACCTTAAATTATTTCCAGACAATCTATGGAACAATGCTGGAAATGTTGATGCCAGAAGCACATTGACCTCTGCCGTGCTCCCAACAAGGATTCTTCAAGCTTCTTAGAAAAGTATTACTACTCCCTCCTAGGAAAGACACTGCTTGCTTTTAATGAAGATAATGCATGTTACTGGGATTACACATACTGCATACAGAATCATGAAAGAAAGATAGACCAGAATTTATGATTAAGACTTTGGGCAGCAGGGCACTATTTTAACCATAAAAATTACAATCTGCCGAGATGGTGGCCAAAGCAGAGGAGCCATTTAAAGACTCACAATTAGCATCAATCAAGGTGACACTAGTGTTGACATCTTTATTACTTTAACAACACCAATCAAATATTCCTGCATTGAGATGGCAAACTTGACAGGCAGGTAGACATAGAAACATCACTATGGAGAGCAATTTAAAACTGAGTGTTCAAGAGTCAAGGGTAAGGCATTAGTTTTAATAAAGGATAGTACAAACACATAGGTGTGAAATGCAGGAGCTTAGGAAGGGATGGCTGGGTGGCCAAGATCCTCCCATGTGTGGTGTGCCACCAAGGGTTCCTGTAAATGAACACATGTTCCCTCTGTGCAGCCCATGAGAACTAGAGAGGGAAACAGAGCTCAGAGAAATAGAACCTTTGGAGTACGCTGCTCCATAAACAAAGGCTCAGGATCCATCCCTACCTTGCATTTACTTATTTTCTGGAGCCCATCTATGTGTGTGTGCATGTGTCTGTGTATGTATATGGTATGGGTGTATGTACGAGCACATACATATGTGGCAGGTGTATGGACATTAGAGCATGACCTTGGCCTCATCTCCCACCTTATTTTTAATAGGGTCTCTCTTGCTTTGCTTCTGAGAACACCAGACTGGTTGACCCCCAAGTTTCAAAACTCCCCTCATTCCATCTCCCATTGCCCAAGGTACATAGGGATTGCAAACACATGTGATACTTGCATCTGGCTTTATAGGAGTTCAGGAATCTAAACTTCAGTTGTCAGTCCTGTGCTATAAGCATTTTTGACTACTGACCCATTCATACTTATGCACGAGGAGATGAAAAATAAAGGGTGTCATTTACATGATTATAGCAATGGCTGTCAACATCATCTAATTGCATCAGAGCTTAATTTCATGGCACAGAGATGGGGATATACTGTTATTATCACTGCTCCTATAAATACCTGTCTTAATGAACAAGAACCCACTCAGCATCTCTACCACCCTCTGAGCTCAGATGGCTAATATCTTAATGACAGTGATTTTTTTTAAGGATCTCTTCTCCAAATAATTTCTGGCTATTCAATGTTCACAAGCTGAATTATTGATGTAAAGGGCCCAGGCCTCAAATAAAAGGTGGGAAGTCATTTTCAGATAGCAAATTCTGGCTTGGAATCAATTCAGAAATCTAGATGGAGATTTGGCAAGGCATTGTCCAAGGGTACAACCACATCTTTGCCAAATGAGATTATGAAGGCAGTCTACAGCCATACCACCCTGAACTTGCTCAATCTTGTCTGATCTCGGAAGCTAAGCACGTTTAGGCTTGGTCAGTACTTGGATGGGAGATTACGAAGGCAAAGACACTCACAATGAAGTAATAAGCCCAACAATCATCTTAGTTCCAAAGTTCTGCTTTATTTACAGGTCTTTTAATTGATGTGCTCATTGCTAGCTTTAAAAATACATATGACATTGTCTCTGAATCAGAATCTGCTTCTTAAAAATAAAAGTTTGTGGGCTGAAAAGATGGCTTAGCGGTTAAGCGCTTGCCTGTGAAGCCTAAGGATCCCAGTTGGAAGCTCGATTCCCCAGGACCCACATAAGCCAGATGCACAAGGGAGTGCATGCATCTGGAGTTCATTTGCAGTGGCTGGAGGCCCTAGCGCACCCATCCTCTCTGCCTCTTTGTCTCTCTGTCTGTCACTCTCAAATAAATAAATAAATAATAAAAATGAAAAAAAATTGTGTCCATCAACAACAATGTGGAGTAAAGGAAATTCCCTACAGCTCTTTCTAAGCAATGAAGGACAGACTGATGACAGGATGAGTGACAGGAACAGCTGGAGGGACAAATCACTCAAATCTACGTCAAATCCTGTTCTAGTTTTAGGTCCATACCCAAAGGAAGATTTTTCCTATAGTGTGACATCCTTACAAAGTAATAGTAGTAAGAAAAATGTTAGTAATCGACTCCACCATGTTATTTACCACGCACTACATTTTGTATCAATACTGTGAAGTGGATATTGTTGTTTCCACCTCAAAGACAAAGATATGTAGGGGTTCTTCTGATGGGATGGGATGGGATGGGATGGGATGGGATGGGATGGGATGGGGTGGAATGCTCATCTGTTAATTCAGAACCTTCCCTAATGCAGTATCCTGACCTCAAACTGCTTCCAAATGCACCAATAATTAAGGAGAGATAGCACACATTGCAAGACAATGGTTCCCTATGGTAAAGATACTTTTTAAAGAACACTTTTGTCTGAACAGAATTAGTCACAAAGAATTAGTAAACTATATATGGGGAATATTATCAGACTCACATCAGTTTGACTTTCTTGGGGAATGGTCATCTTATTAGCACAAGATAATATTTTGTTTTTCACTGTGAGGAATCATTTGATTCTCACTGACTCACAAGGATTGGGCAAGGTTGCGAAATATTGTATATGACTGACCTTAACATTTATGGAAAAACCACCAGCCAGACACACAGTGGTGGATAATAATGAGTCAGGGTTTGGCTCCCCAGTATCAAAGGCCTTTACATCAAATCTGTAAAAAAAAAGAGCTTGGTGTAAATAAGGCTTCAGGGCTAGGAAATGACACAAGAAAGAGATGGCCACTTCCTCATCAGAGGATACAAGTTTGCCAAATTTGATGTGTTCATCATACTTTCGAAACTGACATGATTCAGAGAAGTCCAATCAGTAGTTCCTGCATTTATCAAATCCATAAATATTTGAAGGCTATCCTACTTAAGTAGCTTGCAGTATATTGGTTCACACTGTCTAGTTAATACCTTTAAAAAAATCAAAAATAGAAATGATATTACACTGGAAGAGGTAAGTAGAAATGGGAGAACCATAGAAAAGACAATTGCATGTAAAACATATAATATATATTTTTAATTTTTCTATTTTTATTTATTTATTTGAGAAGAGAGAGAGGGGGGGAGAGAGAGAGAATGGGCATGCCAGGACCTCCAGCCACTGCAAACGAACTCCAGATGCGTGTGCCCCCTTGTGCATCTGGCTAACGTGGGTCATGGGGAACCGAGCCTCGAACCAGGGTCCTTTGGCTTCACAGGCAAGTGCTTAACCGCTAAGCCATCTCTCCAGCCCTAATATAAATTTTTAAAAGGAAAGATATCCTCTTACCAATACTGACCTGAGAACAGTCATTGTAAGCACATCACGTCCTGCCCTCTTGTAAGAACATCACTTCCTGTCCCTCTGGATTCCCTTTCCACTTTACCAAATCTCTTATCTTGTTGTCTGCATTAACACCACCCATGTTAATGAAATGGAAGGCTTTTTTTTTATTTTTAAGTATAGAAAATATATTTGCGTTACGTTTCCATATTGCACAATGGGGCATTCTCAGTAGGAAAATGACCTATGAATATTAAGGATAGTGAGTTGACAGGTAATATGGAAAACTGGTAGATCAAATGGTCTTATGAGAACTATTCTCCAAATTTAACAACAAATAATTTGCTAATTTAAATACTATGCATTCTGTGGTCATTTTTTTTTAACAAGATAGACCAGTAGATTTAATTTCTTTGGCTTGAACATTAGAAATTATGTTATATCTGTGTCAGATAATGACCAATGTCCAGTGTTTAACACGAAGTTTAGCCATTATAGGGATACAAAAGCATGATTTGTTATCTCATACCCTTGTGTCACTGAGGAATACTGGAGATAAGCTGGAAGAATTTGGTTTGTGAAGATGCAAAAAATAAAATGAATTACAAAGCAACTTGAAATGAAAATTTATAGTATTCCATAAATTACAGCACTCTAGTGGCAGTTTAATCTTTGAAAAATTATACATAACAGGCTAACCTACTTTCTTAACATCCTAAAGAAGATCTCTTAAATACTAAGTTGTAAGATTGGTGGCAGTTCTCTACATCCTTTGATCCCTGATGGAAAACAGATTCCTATGAAAAACTTGCTCCAATATGTGCCACTCAGAGGAACACGCATGTTGGTTATTTACAAGACACAGTAGCAAAGAAAAATGCTACTGGAGCAAACCCAGTACATCCATTACTACAATTAGCACCAGCATCTCAATCAGTTCAGCTAGACTTAACATTGTGAATACAAAGCTCACAATGGAATGTGATTTTAGTAGGCAAACATACAAAGGGGAAGGTTCCTGAACACAATATTACAGCATTCCTCTCCCTAAAGTCTGGATCACAGACAGGTAAGACACGTTCATTGTCCTTAAATATGCTGATGAAACAGTGCACACAACCCAAATATTCAGGTACAAATTCACTCACAGATGAAGTAATAGCCAAAGAGATGAGATGGGCTCTATTGTTCTAGACTGAAGCTCATAAGTGGTTTGCAGTTTCTTACAAATTATATCCACTTTCTCTTCTGTTTTTCTTCTGTCCCTTATGTGGCCAAATCTACTATACATTAAATGAGATTGGATTATTCCTAATTTAATACTGACACAAATCCTTTAGAGTCTGTACATGAGTGACAGTGACATAGAATACTGACCTTGAATTTATAAAATGTTGATTGATTTTTGCTGTTCTCTCCATCTTTGACAGGATGTGAAATGATCAGATGCAATTTCCACTGGTTTTTGTTTTGCCTAAATGTACCTATGAGCTATCATCTACACAGGGTCTTTTAGTAAGATTTGATTAAGAAAGTAAAAATCCATTGCATACTATATAAGAGGATATTTTTATTTAAAATACATCCTTAGAAAGCTTTAAGGCAGTATTTCTTTAAATTAAAAATAAATGTGCAGGAGGCCCTAACAACCATAGCCAAACTGTTTCAGAGTACACATGTGGTTTCCAGAGGGAAACAAAATGAGGCCCACAAGGATGGCATTTGTGGTGATTCTTAAGCAAGGAAAGGGGATCAGAACTGTATGTAGTCTTCCCCTCTCTACTCATCTATCTGTTCTTGGACAAATCTGCCATATCTTCACAATTTCTTCTGATATATAACCATGAGAGTGTTGATATTACCTAGCTGTGTTGCAGCAAGGAACAGATGAGAGGCTGCAGCGAAAGCATTCTGTGTACCATAAATGTTACAAACGCATAAATTGTAAATGAGAACACTATACATATGTAAGTCATAAACAAAGAGGAAGCTTAACGAGTGTGGTTGATTTGAAATTTACTCATTATAACACAGATGTACAAGAAGTAAATTAATTTTTTTAAATTGTTTTTCTCATCACATAATTGCTTCATGTTGTTCAAAAGTCTTCATTCTCACTTGGTGGTAAAAATATAAACCAAAATAAAACTGTAAGCTTGTTCCTTTAGTATAACTCTGGTTCCTCAGGTAATAGACAAGAAATCAACTTCAGGTGCATTTTGGTCTGGGTGCTATTCCCTTCCTTCTCCCAACTTCTGATGTTCTCTGGGCACATTCCCAAGAGGGAGAGAGGACACCTCTGTGATGGACATGGAGGAACACTTGACCCCATCATTGCCCTTCCTGGGTGGGTAGCTAGAGGCTGAGAAAGGCATAGCTAACCTGCCTGGTCACTACCATAGACCACATACATTCGTGGCATCTGTCTGTGACATCTTTAGTGTCTGTGAGGGTCCATTCAGTAGAGGAAGTGGACAATGACAGCTTCTAGCCATTCCCAAAATGCTGACACACCACACCTCCACTCTCACAGGCAGAACTGACTATGCCCCATGAAGACCTCTCGTGGAGAGGAGCACCCCAGCTCTCTGCCTCAGCTTTTCCTGGCCTTAAGCTACTACAGCCTGCAGGATGAGTTAACTTCCTTTACATACTACTTATCATTCCCAGCAAGACATCTGGGTCGGTTCTGAGACATGAAGTATCTGAAGGGAAGGTGACAAGAGTGGCTTTTCCCTAATAGTCCGTGCTTCACTTCCATGGGCCACGCCAAGGTGATGCAAAGGTCCACAAAGGGTACTTCTCCAAATCTTGGAAGGGAAGAAAAGGGCAATCTCCTCTGCTTGGATCTTTTGCCTGAACATTCACTTTATTTTAGTTCAGTAGGCTCCACAAAGGCCAGCACATTAAAGGCTTCCTCCCCAGCCTGTGGAAGTAACTGAGGGGTGGTAGGTCCTTCAGGAGGTAGGACTAATGGAAGGAAGTTAGCAGGAGGTGAGCCCAGTGGAAGGAAATTAGGTCAGTGAGGTTTGTCCTTGAAAACAATATTGGGGCACTGGTTTCCTCCTGTCTTTTTCTTTGATTCTGAGCTCTGCCTCACCTTAGGCCCATAAACAATGGATCTGACCCATTGGACTGAAATCTGAACTCATGAGGTAAAGTAAACCTTTCCTCCTTATAAACTTATCTCCTCAGGTGTTTTGTCACAGTAACATAGAGAAAACTAAAACAACCATCTTAAGTATTTTGTTTTGTATTTAATCACTTTTCCCTTGATCTTTATTTAACATGTTCCCTGAAGCATTACTCAGTACTTTGGAGGGGCCATCCCTTCCCATGTATTAGGCCCTGTATGTAACCAATTTCAGATCTTCAGGCTTTCTTCTTTTAATATGTAAATAGAAACTTTATAATTAAAAAATTATTACTTTTAAAAGAACTTCTTAGGCAAGTAAAATAACTAATTTTTTTTCTAAAATTGACACTGTACCTCTTGCCTCCTAAAGCAGTAACAGTTAGCAGTAGACTACCCAAGTGTATGGCTGCAAAGTTTATAGGAATGTTTGTAACAACATTGTGACATGTTTCAAAATTTCATCCTTATTTTTCTTATAGGTTAAATATATTAGGAATATGAGAGATTTCAAGAGTATATAAATAAAAGAAGAAATATAACTTTGTAAAACAATAATTGTATGGAATAGATGTTAGTTCATTTGGAGATGAACAGAAATAGAGGGTCATGGTTGATAAATGATCTTCGCATGATGCACAGCATGAAAGAGACTGCAACATAGTATAAATGTGAGACTTTGTAGTGGCTTCAGATGGCTCCCATTAGTATAGAAGCTTTTTGAAGTATCAGTCAATTCAAAGGAGGAAAAATATGAGACTAAACTCTTGCTATTTATTTAAGCATACAAACACTCTACAGTGAAAGATGAAGCAAGAGATATCTGAAAAATCATTGCACATTTGCGTTCAATGTCTCTATTCAACTAGCATTTACTGAGGAATTTGGACATTGGGCGAGAGATTGGAAATCCAACAAAATAATTGTCTCTGCCTTTAAATAAATCACAATGTAGAGGGATGGGGCAGTCAAATACAATTCTAATACACCTAGGCAAGTTAGATAGAAGAATTTAAGTATCAAGGCATATCTAAGATTTCCAGGTTACTTTTTTCATGACTCAAAGAGTTACTAGTATTTTCCAGGTAGAAGCTTCAGTACAGATCTAATAGAAAGGTAATGAAGATGTATTCAGCTAAAACTGATTGTTTCAGTAAATATGGAAATCAAAAAGATAAAGCAATGTGCAGTGACACAGAATTCATGAGAACTACCCCTCTACTTCTTGCTCATATATCGCCATGTGTCTCAGTTACTCTAGTCATTCTGTGACCCAAAAATCTGACAGGAAGCAACCTAATGAAGGTTTATTCTGGCTTACAATTTTGGGAGGATATATTTCATCAAGGTGAGGAAGGCAGGAGGAGGATGGCAGCTGGTGACACATTACATTCAGTAAGGATGTAAAGACAGAACAGGAAATGGGGTTACACTATCAAACCTCAAAGTACACCCCGAAGCCCCACTTTCTCAAGACAGGCTCTACCTCCTAAAGGTTCCACAGCTTTCCTAAACAGCATCGCCAGCTGGGGACCAAGTGTCCAAACCCATGAGCCTGCAGGGGACATTTTACATTCAAACTATATCATTATCCATTTCACTTTCCAGCAATGCCCACGTAGTACAAGCAGCAGCTCTTCCCTGCAGCAGCCTCAGCTGGCCTCACTCTGCTCCTATAGCAGTACTGAAGGGAAATTAATATTTGCACAGTCTGTACCTTTAACCATCTGTTCAACTGAGGTAACCAATACACAGGCTATATGTGTATGTGTGGGTGTAACAAGACTTTCGATAAACTAATCAAGGTACATATGTGTGCATGTAACAGGCATTTTTCATAAGCTAATATCTATCTATCTATCTATCTATCTATATATATATATATATATATATATAAATATATATATATATACACGCTTCAATTTGTTTATTCTCTACATATTTTACTCATTGAACGATTTCCTCTGATTTTCATTCAACATACATTGTTAAGAAACAAAACCGGCAAACTGCATTCAAATATTTTCCTTGAAGACAGGATTTCCTCCAGTGGTATGCTAAGACTTGAAATTGGTGTTTGTATGTGTGAAAGGTTTAGAAAATAAAACAAAATAAATTTTAGTACAAGTAAGACATGTGGTAAAGAAAAAATATGTCAATTTCTGTTCCACCAGATGCTGAAACTCAAACATCATTCTTGAACACAGTAGTCCTTGATTCAAATATTGAACTTAATAAGTGGCTGCATCATTTAAACTATTAATTCTAATTAAATAAAAATACAATCATTCCTCCAATACCAACATAGCTTAGAAATATGTATGTAAAAGAAATTAAAAAGTCACAGCCATTTTTCCTCTTGGGGAGCAGAGGCATTTACATATCTCACCATGGAATTATATATATGCTAATTACATGCTAATGTAAACATGAAAAAATGTTATATGGAAATTGCAAACTGAAGAACTACCAAAAACATGCAAACACACAAAAAGAAAAGTCTGCTTGGGAACAATGACTGCCATCTTGTTTATTCAAGTGTGAATCTCCAATATGCTCAAGACTTTGATGTCTCTATTTGTTTGGAGCTTGAATCAGCCACAGATATATGACCTTTAATTGTGTGATTGATTTGTCAAGAATTCTGAAATTTTTCCTATATGAGCGGACTTCATAGGAATAACAAAGATTTCACTGGCTTCCCATTTTAAATGATAACTTCTCCAAAAAAGTAAATTTCCCTGAATAAACAGTATGTATGTTAACCAACACATTTGTTCAGCCATTCACACATTGAAGTGTGCTCTTCATAGTAGAGATCACCTTTTTAATCTTTTTCCGTTTTTGTACATCAGAGTTCTCAAAAATGCTTCTATAAGCACTCTATGGAATTCTGGGTAAAGGAAACCTCCATTTATTGTCCTGTTCATACCTGTGATTGACAGACAGACCTACAGCAAAAGCACAGGAAGATGGAGAGACCCAGAGGGTTAGACCACACAGGTTCCCAGCCTTTCTTCCAGGTTTCTGTGCCTCCAGCAACTGGCAAACATATGCAGAAAATGAGACTAAATATAGCCAGTGAATGTGGACAGGTTATTTCATATGACCTACTGTGACAGCCAACCCAAATTTTCCAATGGCAATTCAACTGATAAGTGAAACTTTCACTTTATAAATATTAGGAATATTTGTGCATGTAAAACAAACCTAGCTGCTTGGAGAAAAAAAAATCATTTCAAAAATAACACGTATACTGCCCTTGTGTCAGTGGAGAAAGTACCTAGGACAAGGTGAGCCGGAGGAGACATGTTCATCACTACCAGCACAGCACTTCCAGACTGGCCAGGGTACTTGGTCACCACAACTGAATCTTTGTAGTCATGGGAAACTTTCCAGCTGAAGTTGAAATTCCAAAGCTTTTTGAGATACTACTAGTAGTCAAATATAGGATTAAATATTTTTAAATAGCCATATACTTTAAGATGTTGGTAACAGGGCTGAAGAGATGGCTCAGCAGTTAAAGGGCCTTGCTTGAAAAGCCTGATTACCTGGGTTCAAGAATCACAACATGGTGTACACATCTGGAGTTTGCTTGCAGTGGCAAGAGGCCCTGGTGTGCCCATTCTCTCCTCTCTCTCTCCTTGAAAAAAATAAATAAAATATTTTTAGGGTTAGAGAGATGGATTCGGGGTTAAGGCACTTGCCTGTGAAGACTAAAGATGCAGGTTCGACTTCCTAGATCCCACATAAGCCAGATGCACAAGGTGATGCATGTGCAAGGTCGCACATGTGCACAAGGTGGCACACGTGTCTGGAGTTCAATGGCAGTGGCTGGAGGCCCTGGCATGCCAATTGTGCGCGTTTCTCTCCCATTAAAAAAAGGTCAGCCTGTTGGGCTTGCCTCAAAAAAATATTTTTAAAAGATATTGATAATAAACTTAAATGAAAGTTGTGCAATCTTTGCTTCCCATGATGCAGGATCTAGAGCCTGCAGTAAGAGCACCCGAGCCCTTGCTACCTGAAGATTAAACATAGTTCTTTAGACTCTCTTTCTCAAGACACTTGTTATTATGTCAAGTTAAGATGGGTGCTGGGGGATCAAATCTGGGCCAACAGGCTTTGCAAACAGTGTCTTTAATCACTGAGCCATCTCTTCAGCCTGAAATTAAGGTGGGGTGATTGAATTACTGAGTCTGTTACACATTTTATGCTAGATTGACAGCCATTTATTACAGTGATGCAAAAACGCTGTATTTTGACACAGTGGTATAAACACACATTGGTAAGGATAAGGCAGCTTTTCTCTGGCTAGCTCATCCCAAGAAGTCTACACAGGGAGGGTGAGATATATAAGTGTGCCTACTAATGTGTGTGTGTGTGTGTGTGTGTGTGTTTTAATTCAGGTAAATAACATGTTAAAATAGAGCTGGAGAGATGGCTTAGCAATTAAGGTGCATGCCTGTGAAGCCTAAGGACCCTGGTTCGATTCTATAGGTCCCACGTAAACCAGATGCACATGGTAGCGCATGCATCTGGAGTTCGTTTGCATTGGCTAGAGGCTCTGGTGTGCCCATTCTCACTCTTTCTCTCTCCCTCCCTCTCTCTGTCTCTAATAAATAAAAAAAGAATATATTAAAATAACTGAATTTTTTATCTTTAAAAACATCATAATCAACTAGCAAAACGTGTGTATTACTGTGGTGGTTTGATTCAGGTGTCCCCCATAAACTAAGGAGTTCTGATTGCTAGGTCCCCAGATGATGGCAATTTGGGAATTAACTGCCTGGAGGCAGTGTATTGTTGGGGGCTGGAAAGTCTTCAAACCAGAGATGGTAGAGCTATGGCTCATTTATTCAGGGAAAAATGAACCATTCCCTATAACTCTTATTATATATAATATATTTTTAATCTTAACATAAAAATAAGACTACAAACCTTTTATAGGAAAACATCAAAAGAATATTTTTTTTGTTCTTTTTTTTTTTTTTTTTTTTTTGGTTTTTTGAGGTAGGGTTTCACTCTAGCTCACACTGACCTGGAATTCACTATGTAGTCTCAGGGTGGCCTTGAACTCATGACGATCCTCCTACCTCTGCCTCCCAAATGCTGGGATTAAAGGCACACGCCACCACGAACGGCTTTGTTCTGCTTTTGGTTTGTCAAAGTAGGATCTTACTCTAGCCCAGGCTGACCTAATACTTATTCTGTAGGCCCAGGCTGGCCTTGAGCTCTCAGTGATCCTCCCCCCTCTACCTCTAAAGTGCTGGGATTAAAGTTGTGTGCCACCATGTCTAGCAGAGAATACAAATTTGATATGGGAAAATAGAGGCAATACAAAACAGCATTAAAAGAAAAAAATGTTATAAAATGTGCTTCATCAAAATTAAACTTTTGATTTTTGATATTTTAGAAAAATACAAAACAGGGCAAACAAGCTGAATAGAGAGCTTAGTGGTTAAGGTGCTTGTTTGCAAAACCCAAGGACCCAGGTTCGATTCCCCAGGACCCACAGAAGTTAGATGCACAAGGAGGTGCATGTGTCTAGAGTTCATTTACAGCAGCCTGGAGGCCCTGGCACACCCATTCTCTCTCCCCCCACCCCTTTCTCTCTCCATCTATCTCTATCTCTATCTACAACTTTCTCTCAAACAAAAACAATTAAACATATTTTTAAAAAGAAAAATAACTAACAAGCTACAGATCAGAAGAAAATATGTGTTATGTGTATCTGACAAAGGACTTTCTATTTAGCTCTTTCAACTAAAAACAAAAAACCCTCAATTAAAAATATGGGCAAAGGCTTGAATAGAACTAGAGATGAATAGCCAATGAGCACATAACATGGTGTCCATCACCATGAGTCGGGAGGAGATGCAAATCAAACCCACAGAAGATACTGCCATACACCCACACAAATGCTAAAACGTAATTGGCTGTTGAGCCCAAATGTTGAGAATAAAGAAAAAACAGGACTCTTCCACATTGCTGGTGGGTGGCAAAGGGGCATAAGCTCTCTGGAAACTGGTATGGAAGTCTCATACAAAGTTAAACACATACTTTGGTATTTACTCAATAGAAACATACAAAAAATAATTAATTAAAATACAAACATACACAAATTTTTGGAAAATTCCAATATAGAGACAAATATGGCTCCATATGGTGTCTACTCAGGAGGCCCTCCAGAAGTTCAACAAGGGCTACATAGTAAAACTCTGCCATAATCTTCTACTTACTAAAAGACAGACCAAATGGCTGATCCTTCACCAGGCCCTTCCAGGGAACACCTGAACCACAAGACACTGGAGAGGGTAAGATTAAGACTAACCTTAATCTCCTACATCTTCCCTCCCTCACTTCCCCTCTCCCTGTCTCTCTCTCTCTTATCTCTAACTCTTGTATATTAGTTATCTTTTTCCTCCTTTTCTTAGTGGGCACTGACCTGTAACTCCAAGATCCAGCATGGGGCTATCATCCACAATGAGCTTTTGATCAGAGAGACCTACAAGATTTCCTAAAAGACAGACAGATTTCTGTCAGAGTACTTGATGACCCACCAAAGGTTAGTGGTAAGACCCTACTGCTGAAGATACCTTATGTGATTGACATGCAAATTAGAATGGCATGGCTGGAAGTTGGATGAGAGTCAGTCCCCAGACAGTCAGCGCGTCTAGCGCCAGAAGGTGCTACATGGGACACTGGGGGAAAATGACCAATATCTGTCCAAGCAACTCATGGTCTAACCTACTTAGCAGCAAATAACTGTTGTGATGACCGCACAAGTGCAATAGTGGCACACAGCCATGGTGGGGAACCAACTGCTCTTAATTTGGCTAACTGATCTCCTCAGTGGTAGGGGACCCATAGCTGGAGCTGGGAAACAAGTCAGAACCAGATCCAAACATAAGCCCACTCACCAACATCAAGCTACCATCAATCATGGGCTACAAGAGGGCCTACACCTATTAAATTCTCTATACAAAAAGTAAGGGTTACCTCATTTGTCCTGGTGCTAACTTACTCTCCGTTGGAGAATCTGCTTCTCTTTTTCAGATAGATGTAGACCCTAAGGAGAGAGCCACCCCATCATACCTCAAAAGAGCCCCGGCTGAAACTAAGAAAAATTGGAGAAACAAGCAAGGGGGCTGTTTTCCTGATGAACCGGACACCAGCACAAGGGGGAAGGAGATCAGCACAGAGAAAAATCAACTCCTACCAAATCAGAGAGCCAGAGCCTCAGAGGCCCCCAACACCTCATCACTGGAGCAGACCAAAAATGAACCCAACATGGCTCAGGGAAATTTTGCGGAAGAGGGGGCGGAAAGAATGTCAGAGTCACATGTTGGGTCATGATATGCAGAGACATTTATTTTACCCATAACTGTGGGCTAACTCCACAATGCATGACCCGTATACCTCAACAAGGAGGGGCCAAGGGGAGGGGGTAGGTCACGGATGAGCCTAATAATGGTACCAAACTGACTGTATTTGCTGAATACAGAACTGACTAATAAAAAAAAAAACAACTTTATCAAAAAATAAAAAAATAAAAATAAATAAAACTCTGCCTCAAAAAAATGCAAGAGAAAATGTTCCTAACAGTTCTATTTACAATGGTCAAACCCTGGAAATAATTTAAATGACCATGGTAGGAGAATGGACAAACAAACTGTGGCACATTCAGAATAACAAATGCAGTAAAATTACTGTAACAGAGCAATAGCATCAAAATCCTCACAGGGGAACACAGATATCCAACCACAATGTCATACACACTGTGTTATCCATGCATACAAAGTACCAAATACACATAACAGTGCTGTGTGGTCCCACATAAAGAAAGTACCAAAACAAGAAATTAAATTCATGACAAAACGAGAGCAATGACTTCTCTGTGGGGACAATCATCAATAGACAGATCATCCCAGCAGAAAATCAATGAGGAATGAGTAGAGCTCAACAACACCACAGACCAACTAGGCCTAACAGGACATCTGTAGAACTTTCCACCCCAGTTCTATAGAATATACACATTCTTCTCAGCAGCACAAGGAACCTTCTCCAAAATAGACCATATATTAGGCCATAAAGCTTGCTTCCATAAATTCAGGAAAATTGATGTAACTTCCTGCACCATATCAGAGCACAAAGCTTTAAAGCTAGAATTTAACAACAAGAGAAACATTAGGAATTTCACCAGCTCCTGGAGACTGAACCATACACTTTTAAACAATGAATAGGTTATGGAAGAAATAGAAAAATTAATTTCTAGAACTCAATGATAATGAAAGCACAGCTTACCAAAACTTATGGGACACAATGAATGCAGTCCTAAGGGGAAATTTTATAGCACTAAATGCCTTCATAACAAAGATGGAGAGATACCAAATTAATAATCTAACCATCTACCTAAGGGCATCAGAAGGACAAGAAGAATCCAACCCAAAGGCCTCCAGATGGAAAAAAATTAATCAAGACCAAAGCAGTAATTAATGAATTGCAAGCTAAGAAAGTAATTAAGAAAATCAAAGAAACAAAGAGCTGGTTGTTTGAAAAAAATAAACAAGATTGATAAATGAAAAAAGGGAAGTCTCAAATTAACAAAATCAGAAATGAAAAAGGAGAGGTCACAACAGACATCAATGAAATTGGGAGAATAATCAGGACACACTTCTAAAACATGTATTCCACAAAAATTGACAATTTTAAAGAAAAGGATAAATTCCTAGACACATACCATCTGCCAAAACTAAACTCAGAGCATATTAATCTCCTAAACAAACCCATCACATTCATTGATATTGAAAAGATAACCAAAAACCTCCCCAAAAAGACAAGACCAGGAACAGATGGCTTGTCAGCCAAATTCTATCAAACCTTCATTGAAGAACTGAAACCAATTTTTCTCAAACTATTTCGCATAGTCAGAGAACAGGGAATCCTCCCCAACTCCTTTTATGAACCTCGATGCGGACGATACTCAACACAAACCAAAGCAGAGGTCAAAAGGCTCCTGAGAGCTCATCAGTGACGTAGCCTTAAAGCTCACCCACCAGGGCTCAGGGAGATTTGCAGAAGAGGGGGCAGAAAAATTGTGAGAGCTGTACATTGGGATTTGATGCCCAGAGACACTGTCTCCCTCCAATAACTGACTGCTGCTCCCACAACACTTAACCCACAGCCCCATGGATTATACCAGCAACCCCACTAAGGAGGGGCCCCTGCAGAATGGGGGCAGGGAAGAGGGAAAAGATGATACCAACACATGATGTAACCACACAAAGTATGTTCTTAATAAAAAAAAAAAAAAGTTAGGGCTGGAGGGATGGCTTAACTGTGAAGTTGTTTGGCTGCAAAGCCAAAGCATCCAGGTTCTATTCCTCAGGACCTATGTTAGCCAGATGCACAAGGGGGCACATGTGTCTGGAGTTTGTTTGCAGTGGCTAGGGGCCCTGTCATGCCTATTCTCTCTCTCTCTCTCTCTTCCCCCTTTCTCTGTCAAATAAATAAATAAATAAAATATTTTTTTAAGGTTAAAAAATAATGAAGCACAGAGAATGATTAAATTAAAGATATTAGCAGTTTACAGACGATGCTTGATGTCCGATGGTTTAAATGGTATAGAGCAGACCATGGCTTGTATGCCTTCTTCCAAAAGCAAGAACAAGACCTAACAGAGCCAACTAGACAGCACACTGGGAAAGCAAAGTTTCTGTCAATAGGCTAAGTGTGATCACAGCATTGCTTCTCTAAAGCTCATCACAATTCCATGGCTAATGGGAATTCAACCTAAGGCAGCTTCCTAGGATTGAAATGTTACAGCAGTCTTAGGAAGATGAAGAATGCAAGTTAAGCTCTGCTCAGTCATTATAGGTTTTATAACTAACAAGGTCCTGTACACACTTCAGTTGAAATTATATTAAGCCAATGTTAAAGCAATTTACAACTACCAGAAGTGTGACACAGTCCTTTAAGCCATCTTGGGTACACTCTTAACAAGGTGTTTTCCTATTTCAAGATATATTGAAAAGGAAAGAATAAAAGAGTTGGTTTCAAGGATATTATAGATACAGTGGCAAGAGTGTAAAACAGATACTTTTAGTAACCTGTCAAATACCTAAACCAAGGGATTACTATAGATAAAATGCCACCAGTGCACACATGTATTATCTCACCTGAAGGTACAAGTAAAATTTAATTTTTTAAGTATATTAAATTAAAAAAAGAGAATTGAAGACAAAGGAAAAATGATCTGATGAAGTGTGGACTATGACTTAAATTTATTTGATAATATAGAAATTAGTCATGTTAGGTAAATGACTTTCTAACAATCTGCTAGAGTCTAGATTTTAAGGTGTTGTGTAGTGCTGACTGATGGAATCTCTTGGATGAAATGAAGACAGTGTATTTCAATATAATATTCTAATGCTATTCATACAATTTCAAGTAGTGTAATTCATTACACATTTATAAAAGCAGCCAGACTCCCATAACACAAGTAATCAAATATGAACAGTTCATATAAATAAACTATGTACCACCATCACCACCTGCCTATTCCATGAATGAAAGTACTATTAACCACCATAGCACAACAATTTAACTTAGTGGAAAATTCTCCTTTAATTAGAAGTGATAAGTTCATGATAGCTCTGGCTGAGAGGTGATAGCATTTTGCCTTATTTGGATGTTCATTTAGGCATCTGTTGGTACATATTCTCACAAACTCTCCTTAGTTATTATGAAAAACTGGGACTCCGTTCCACTGAAGAAGTGACAAAAAATGATCTCAGTGAATCTCAAAGTCTAAAGAAAATGAACAAATAACAACACCAACAACAAGAAATCTGGGCATCAAGCCTGACTCATTATTGCATTTATTTTTGGTCACTGCCAGCACTTAACCCTCCATCACAGGGATTTTACCCAGCCTTACCTGTTTCTCTAGTCTAGTGTCTATCTGAAATAAAGAGTCACCTTCCTAGCAACAAATTCAGGCACACATTAAAAAATAAAGTAAAAGTGTGTGCAGATATATCAGGATAAATTTGTAGGAAGGCTCTTCTTCCCCTGTGTGGGGAAACCAGTAATCTTATGAACTATCAGAGCTACGGGAGAAGCAATCATAGTTACTAAATTCCAAATACTGTTAGTCTAAGTTTATGTGAAACCTTTAAGAATTCTAGAATATAACCGATGTCCAAAAATGTAGACAATACATAAACCACTACCTGTCTGTACTTTTCCACTGTCTCATGTGATTGTTTTTTATAAAAACAAAGACTTTTGTAGGTGAAGTATGCTTACATGAGGGTGATATTTTTCTCTTCTCTGAACCTGAGAAATTGTCTCATTTAAGAAAGAGCTGATATGGGTCCTGAAGATCTGCCCAGAAACTTATTTTGCAGACTCACTTGGTGCCCCACATGTGTGGATAGTCATCATCATCAGCCAGTCACAATGACCACAGATAGAACTGCATTAATTCATACTCTTGAGCTTAGATGTCAAACACAGCACAGAAGCTCTCAAGCTGAGTTGACAAGCTGACAGTCCCTGACAGTTCGTGCCTGGGCCAAGATCTGAACCACAAGGCAGGGCAAAACACCCATCTGCTGTCCATCTGTCATTCTGCCCCTATCAAGAAAGGTTATACCATGAGCTGGAGACAGATGGGCTTTGCAAAGATCTCTTAGTGGGAAAAAAAGAGAGTCTGAGATGATTAGAATAATAACCTTTGGCTCAATAACAAAATCCCAGGAGTAATGAAAATTACACATAATTGCAGGGTCTTTTAATTATATAAAACAGATATTACCTCTTTCACAAACCATAAAAATAAATAAAATGGAATTTGTATTCTATGAACTGAGCATGTGCTGCCTAGTACCACATAGCATAAAAAATGAGTTAAGAGTGTGTGCGTGTGTGTGTGTGTGTGTGTGTGTGTGTGTATGCACTGTCTTTACTTTAAGTTGTTTTCTCAAGGACATGTCAGTGAATTTTAACAATGTTATTAAACTAATAAAACATAAATCCTTTATGTGTTTCTGATAGTGTGCATTTTAATCAAAGCCCTATTCTTTATAAACAGGAAACTGGGAGAAGTCAGCTCATGCATTAAACAAAAGCCTATGATATTAAGGGAACTGGAAAACTCCCGAGCTAAAGCAGAGCATGTACTTTGTTTCCATAGCAAAAAACAACTTTTGCAAAGCAAATACATGCTTAAAACAAAGGGCAGTATTCGGTACATTGAACTAAATATTGAATATAATGTTAGTTCACAATGTACCAGGCAAAGTGCAAAAATGCTAGCTGACAGGCGAGGAAGAGGAGCAAGGCACAGGTGGACTTTGTTCGCAAGGACGTCCAGCTTGTGGAGGGGCGCACATGATTGCTTGTGTGAATAGTATGGTGTCAACTTGACAAGATTTATAATAACCATGGAAACAAGTCTTAGGTTATGTTTGTGAGGGATTTTCAAAATGACACTGGCTGAGGTGAGAAAATCACCCTAACTATGGCCAGCATCACACACGGGCAGGTTCCTGGTTTGTATATAAAAGCAGAAGCTGGCTGACTGTCCAGCATTCAGCTTTCTCTGCCTCCTCCCTGCTGACAAGATCATGATAAACTCTACCTCATATTATCTACAAGCTGAAATAAACTCTTTCTTCTCTAACTGTTTTGTCAATGAGAAGTAACTGGTGGATATGGTAAAGGATGGACCTAGAACTCTGTTTCTGATCCTGGAAGGGTGAAATGAGCACCTAAATTGTTTGAAAAAATGAGAATTCCATATGCATAACAGGCTTTAATTTTTATATGCCTTTAATAATTTTAAAGTTTTAATGTTTCTTTATAGTTTTGTAAAAATTAAATATGGATACTTTAATGTTTTAAAAGCATTAGAATTGCTTAGGGTAACTTTTACATCCTGATCCCTTTTTATATAGCCAAATATTTTATAAAATTAACATGAGGGGCTGGACAGATGGCTTAGCAGTTAAATGTGATTGCTTACAAAAGCCTGATGGCCTGGGTTTAATTCCCCAATTTCCACATAAAGTCAGATGCACAAAGTGGCACATGTATCTAGCATTCATTTGCAGTAGAAGGAGGGCCTGAGTGTGCCCAAGCCTGCTCTCTCTCTCTCTTTCTCTCTCGTAGTCAAATAAATATTTTTAAAAAGTTAACCTGAAACAGAAATACAATTAGCAAATTTCTAGTAAAATATGAATTACGTTCAGGAAACATGCACAAAATTCCTGAGTGCTTTTCTTCATAATAACTATAAAATGAAGGCATGCCAAATTTCTAGCAAGAAAAAGTGGACTATGAAAGTAGGGCAGATTGAATCAATTGAATACTGTCACACAATGGAAATAAAAGAATACAAGACACATGAACAAATATCAAAAACATGATGTAAAGAATATATAGTATATGACTCCATATGTATGAGCTTTAAAGACAGGCAACCAACCAAGTATATTTTATACAGATAAAATATAATCAACTCTGGGAGATAGGGGCAATGCAGGGAATAGAGTACAGAAGAAGCTTCAGAGAAAACGGCCGTTTTCTATCTTGAATTGGGACAAATATGTAAAACACACTCATGTAAAAACTATTGAATTTTAAAAAGCCGGGCGTGGTGGCGCACGCCTTTAATCCCAGCACTCGGGAGGCAGAGGTAGGAGGATCGCCGTGAGTTCGAGGCCACCCTGAAACTCCATAGTGAATTCCAGGTCAGCCTGGGGCTAGAGTGAGACCCTACCTCGAAAAACCAAAAAAAAAAAAAAAAAAAAAAAAAAAAAAAACTATTGAATTTTAATATTCATGCATTTTGCTGAAGGCCAATTATATATCTTTTTTTCTTCAAGATAAGGTCTCACTCTGGTCCAGGCTGACCTGGAATTAGCTATGTAGTCTCAGGGTGGCCTCAAACTCACAGTAATCCTCCTACCCCTGCCTCCCGTATGCTCTGATTAAAGGCATGCACCACCACACCTGACTTATATCACAATTTTTAAAAGTAAAAACATTTAGGTCATGTGATACAAAGAACTAATCAAGCATTTTTTAACTCATAGTTGTATAAAAATGTCTAACAGAATAGAACATCAGTTTGAAAATAATATATTTTCAGAAAATTTCTATATTTGTATACACAATTTCAGGGCAAATAAGAATAATAAATGTTTAGAAAGTACCCACTGGGTAATTCTTTCATTTGAACTAAAATATACTCCTTATCTGAGCCTTACTTAAGTAACTTCTCTAATTCAGGGTCAGGGGTATCTCAAGCACATGGGAAATCTTATGGTTTATCTCAGGTCTATGCATCCTTTACTTTTAAAAAAACAACTTAAGTCCACTGTTACATAAATGCTGCTGCTCCCATTCTTCACCTCCTTTAAAATCACTAGTCACTGCCTCCAAAATATCCATGATATACAATTAATATAAGCCCCTGAGTACACCAAGGGAAAGAAAAGTACAGAGTACATATGACAAAATGCATGGTTCAACCACAGTGACTTACCCTCTGGTTGTTGTATCTTACCTATGTCATAAGAAAGTTGTCACTGACCAACCAATTTAACTTTGTTTTTCTTTTTCTTTCTTTCTTTCTTTTTTTTTTTTTTTTTTTTTTTTGTTTTTGTTTTTGTTTTTCCAGGTAGGGTTTCACTCTAGCTCAGGCTGACCTGGAACTCACTATGTAGTCTCAGGTTGGCCTCGAACTCATGGTAATCCTCCTACCTCTGCCTCCCGAGTACTGGGATTAAAGGTATGAGCCACCATGCCTGGCTTAACTTTGTTTTTCTTAACTGAATTTATGTTTAATCAGTACAAAGAATGTTAAGAGTAGTATCATTTAATTTATATGCAGCTTGATCCTGATACTTCCGGGCCATCAATGTTCTTTTTAATCATCCACTAAAGAGGGGTAGGGATATAGACTAGTGTAGAGGGAGGGAGTTAAGGAGGGAGATACAAAGAGAGGAAAATGGGAAGGAGGGAGGGAGGGGGCTGGTGTTCAATCCCTGGCAACACAAGAGGAAGAGGAGAGCAATAATCGGCATCCCTCATGCTTTGAAGTCATAAACTCAGAGAAGCTAACAACATGAATTATAACATGAACCAGAGCACGCAGTTACTTTGTTAAACTGTGTATGTGGATGCATGTGTTGATGTGTGCAAAGCAGACACAATTTTCTGTAACTTTGGCACTTCTTTGCACAATTCATTCAAAGGTGAAACGTTTGTCACAACAGTCTGGTTAATTTTTATAGACATGATGTAGCTTGACTCATAGTCTTTTTTTTTTTTTCACCTAGGGAGATAATCCAATATGTTCATAGTTCAATCATGGGAGGTTAAGTTTAGGGCAGTCCATGTCTCACACATGCTAGAACTAAAAGCTCCAAAAAAGGGAGGACTGGGGTAGATGGCTTAGTAGTTAAAGGCATCTGCTTGAAAAGATTGCTGGTCTGGATTGAGTTTCCCAGTACCCACATAAAACCAGGTACACAAAGTTGCAAGCATCAATTTCAGTGGCAAAAGGCCCTGGCATGTCCATGTTCTTTCCCCCCTCTCCTTCTCTCCCCTTCTCTGTCTTTTCACAAATAAACAAAACTGCAAAAATAAAAGTAAGCATAGGGCTGGGGAGATGACTCAGTCAGTAAAGTACTTGCTGTGCAAGCCTGAAGAATTGAGTTCAGATCCCAGCATGCACATGAAAGCTCTGCTTGTAGTACACACCTGTAATCCCAGCACTAAGGAGGTGGCTAAAGAGGATCCCCAGAGCCTGCTGGGTGGCTAGACAAGCTACGCAGGTGAGCATCACATTCAGGTTTGAGCCTGTCTCAAAATGAGGTGGAGAACATCTGAGGAAGACACCCAATATCGACCTCTGGCTTACACACATACACACACACATGCACACACACATATGGACATGTACCTGCCCACATATGTGTTTCCCCAATACATACATATGCATACATGGACACACACACACAAACAAACACACACACACATGAAAAATCTGTGAATAAACCATTTAAGGCAGCTCAAAAGCACTACATTAAAGAAGATCAAAGAATAGCATCAAAGACTCACAACTGAGAAAATACACTTGCACAGTGGTGAGTTTCCCACTTCACTTTTCTACTTTTTTTTTTTTTCTTCTTGTACAAAGTGATTAGACACTGGGAATTGCAAGTGTGATAACCTTGGAAATAAACCTCAAGGAACCACAAAGAGGACTATTACAAACCAGAGATTTAGAGAGAATCACAGGGTAAGGAAATTAAGGAAGAGATTCCATAATTCTGTGAATGAATCTCACACTTCAGCTTTATTCTTGAGCAAAATGTGCACGAACCAGTCCCAAATAATTTTGGGTGGTGAACCAAAGGCTTTGGAAGGTGAACACACCTTTGAATCTCCTTCACATGTCCAATTCTATACCTCTAGTTACACATGCACAGGACAGCCCACCCAGGATTCTGAGGTTAGAAAGAAAAAACTGAGATGTAAACCACCTGCCAAAGCAGATGAAACACAGTTGGCCTGACTGCCTGCTAAAATAATGACAACAGTTCTCCACAGTTATAGAATAAGGCTCCCATAAACCCTATCCAATATAGTATTCACAAGATCCATAATAATATCTGAGATTACTCATTATACAAGGATCCAGGAAAACATTACCAATTCTCACAAGACAGAACCATGATATGACCTGACGATTGAGCTATCAGAGACATTTAAAGAGCTACTCTCCATTAACAGAAGAAAACACTCTCAAAATGAATGCAAATATATAAGCTTTAACTAGAGATTAAAATATATGAAATGGGGGGATTCAAACACAAAGCATTTAAAGTGCAAAATTCAGTTGGTAAATTCAAAAACAGAATACAAATAACATATAAATGAATAAAATATCCATAGATAGCAATAGAAATTATCTGAACTGAGGAAGAAATAGTAAAAATGAAAGGCAAAAGAAGAAAGAAATTAGTAGAGCCTCAGAAATCTGTAGGGCGATTTCCAAAGGTTTTTAATATATAATCTGATTGCCAGAAAGAGGGAAGAGAAAGAAAAACTTCAATAAATAATGTCTGACAGATTTTCAAATTTAGCAAAATAAATAAACTTATAGATTCAAGGAGATCAACAGTCCATAAGCTAGAAGAACACTAAAAAATATAGATGAAAAATGAGTTTTAAATACTCAAGATTCTGCTTAAAATTATGGAAGCTTACTGGTAGCACATTTATGGGTCAAAAGCGAGAAATGTCTACCCAAAATCGTATTCCTTGTGAAAATATTCTTAAGAAATGTAGGTGAAACACAAACACTTTCAGATACAGAAAAAATAACTTATTCAATATACACAGTATAAAGGTTACCAATAAAAGTTCTTCACAATGAAGAGAAAAATATTAGAGTGAATAATACAGCTTCTGGTATTAACAAAGTCTTGATAATAAAAATAATATAGAATAATCTCTAATTACAATGTAATTAAACATTAATAATCTCTAGGAAAACCCCAATGTTATATAAAAAACATCAAAATAATTCATAGGTAAATAACAATGCATAAAATAATTAGAAATTCCAGACTGCATGACAACAATAAAAATCAGAAAAGTCATAGGATACAGCCAAAGAAAACAGAGACAGAGACATACAGCTTTAAATTCTGATATTCAAAGATATAAAACCAATGTCTTAGTTACTTGTCTCATTGCCATGATAAAATATGTAGTAAATAAAAAGGAGAAGAATTTATTTGGGCTCACAGTTTGGGGGACCCAGTCCATCTGGTTAGCAGGAGTGCCTCATAGTTTTGTTGGGAGGAGCCTGCTCTGATCTGGGAATCAGTTGAACAGAAGGGGACTGGGCCCAGTGGCTCCTGACCCCATTTCTAGCTGTAGTCCACCTCCTATAGAGTTACAACCTCCTTAAACAGTGCCACCTGCTGGGTACCAAGTGTTCAAACAGAGGGGCCTGTGTGGAACATTTTAACCTAAATCACAATCTAAGATCTAAGATTTTACTATAAAACATAAAATATTAAAAGATTGAACAAAGTAGAAGGAAGAAAATAGTAAAAAGAAAAGAGATCAATCAACTACAGACAGCAGACAGGCAAAATGTAATAGCTTGTTATTTGAAAAGAGCTGTGGTGCTCACGAAAACTAGAGGTGATGCACATCATGAGCAGAGGATTGGAAATGAAAATGTGTTAATCTCCTGGATACAAAAGACTTTAAAAGAATAAGATAACATGATCACATCACACTACAAAATTTTATAATATGTTATATATTGATCAAACACCTTAAAGAAATTTCCAGGTGAAATGTTTCCACTGGTGAGCTCTAGCAATACAAAAATATTTTCAAAAAACAAAACAACTGGAATCATTACCATAGTAGCATTAGTAAATTACAAAAGGGAGAAAATAGCATGACAATACCCCTCCCAAAAAATCCTTAACAGGATGTTGTCAAATGTAATGCAACCACATATGTAATAATATGTCATAACTAAATAAGGCTTTTCTTAGGAATCAACATGAAATTAATGCCATTCATTATATTACTAGAATAAAGGAATATGCACACAATCACTTTATATGCAAGGTCATATACAAATGCACACACCACATACTGCACACACCACATTACACATACCATATTATAAATGCACACACACATACATGCATGTGCACAATAAAAAGCATGATCAATGAAGTAAGACAGAGTATCCCAAAATAGACCAACCCATTCAGTTGATTCATATTTGACAGCTGTGCTAAGGCAATTAATTCAATGTGGGGAAATAAAATATTTTCAATAAATAATACTAGATCAGTAGGTAACTCAAATTCAAAAACAAAGAGTAGGGTGATCCTTTCTTGACACTCAACAAAAATGGACTCAAAAATGCATCATAGACCTAAATGTACCTACCATCTAACGCTATAAAATTTCTAAAAGAAAGCATGAGAAAAAAATAATTACAATCTTGTGGAGAACAGTCTAATTAGACAGAACATAATAAAACATACAAAACATTAGAGCTAAACTTGATATTAGACTTCATCAAATTTTAACATTTTATATAGAAAAGATGCCACTAAATAAATGAAAAGACAAGTTCCATTCATACACATACCACACTACCCAGCCGTAGAGTCCAAAACATTTACTGAGAGAAAGGAAAATGGATCCCCACAAACACTTGCAAATGAATGGTCCCAGCATCTTTCCTTGAAATACCAATCAACCAAAAATAATCCTTATGTCTGGCAACCAGATGAGTGGGTAAGAAAAGGGAGGCACACTCCATCACATAACAGAACACTGGGCAGGAAGGGAAGAGGGAGAGGGAAAAAAACAGACTCTAGTAAGAACTGCCAACACAGTAGGAAGGGCCACAGACCAGTACAACCTTAAAATTCTATGTAAATTGGAAAAGCTGGGTGTGGTGGCACATGCCTTTAATCACAGCACTCCACTGGGGAGGCAGAGGTAGGAGGATAGCCATGAGTTTAAGGCTACCCTGAGAATACATAGTGAATTCCAGGTCAGCCTGAGCTAGAGTGAGACCCTACCTCGGAAAAAAAAAAACTATGTAAATTGGGGCCAAAGAGATGGCTTAGTGGTTAAGGTGCTTGCCTGTGAAGCCTAAGGATGCAGGTTCTATTCTCGAGGACCCACGTAAGCCAGATGCATGGTAGCACATGCGTCTGGAGTTGGTTTGCAGTGGCTAGAGGTCCTGGCGTGCCCATTTGCACCCATTCTCTCTCTCTCTCTCTCTCTCTCTCATAACTAAATAAATAAAAACAAATCAGAAAAAATTAAACTATGCAAATCGTTAGAAGGTGAAAAGGAATTTATATTGGAAAAAGGCAAAGCAAGTCAGCAATTACCTGGGGACAGATTGCAAAGAAACAGAGGTTGCAACGAAGGCTAGGGAAAGTTGGTTTATCTTGATTGTGGTGAGGGTTTTACCAATGTACAAACACATCAAGGCTAATAGAATTGGATTTTAATATGTGCAGTTTATTGGACTTCAACTCCACCATAGTAAAGTTGTAAAAAACATAAAGTCTACCAAATGCAAATATGAAAAAAATATGATCACATCAAAATAGAAGGGGAACCGGTTGGAAAGAATGGATTCATTGAAAAGGATACAGAGATAAGGAAGGGCAGTGGGAGGGACTGTGACCGTACTTTACGTGTGGAGGTTGTCAGTAAAACGTTTAAAAAAAAACATAAATACTACCCTAAATTTAAAAGCTGTTAATACTTTTTAGGTTTTGAAGAAATTCTACTTATCTGTTTTACCTCAAAATGGTTGCCACCCAGGCATGTGAAGTTGTGTTCTTGAGACACCATCCACCTTTTATGAGACATGGTCTTCCTCTGGCTTGCAGCTCATTTATGAGGTAGACCAGTTGACCAATGAGCCATAGGCATGTACACTTACAACCACCTTTATGTTTATAAGTATTGGACATCATACTCGGGTCCTAACACTTGTGAAAGTTAACACTTTACTGACAAGCCATCTCCCTAGGCTCCTGGTCATGTAACTTGTACAACCTCCTTAATCTCTGTCCACTATCTTTGAGTCTACTTCTCCTATAAATATGAGAATAATACTGGGGCACGTGTCAAAGCTCAAGACAATTAAAAGATGATTAAGATACTAGTGAGAAAATGGAAGCCTAGGGCAGTGCTCGAGGTGACACGGGCAGAAGAAGCTATGCCTTGTCCCAAAGTCTTCTTGATTTACAGGTTAACATTATGCCCCACCATGTTTATGTACTTTTAGTAGTACAGAAATTCTTTAAGGATGCAGTGTTAGTGCCAACTGTTTCATAATTATATGTAAACTAAGGTTGTATGTTAAATCTAAACCTGTAAGGCAAATGTAGGTAACAATCTGTGTGTGGAAGTGATCCCTTTGGTCAAATTCATCACTTTTGTTAATACTCATTACAGTGCTGGACCTTCTTATAGCATATTCTCTAGTATAATATTCACTATATCTAATAAATTATGAGATGCAAGTGTTTCAGTTCTATATGCTCCACTGGGATCTGGGGGAATTAGATTATAGAAAGCCCACCCCTAACAATACACTGCCCCCAAGAGGTGTTAATTTCCAAATCTCCATCAGCTGTGAACCTAGCATTCAGAACATAGAGAAATGGAGGCTTTAATACAATGCTAGTAGAAATAATAAAATGTGGAAGTAATGTATAAGACAATGTGAAGAGACCTAGGGGAAAAACAGAATTATCACAAAATTCAGGATTTCCACTTGAAATATACTCAAAAGAGGTGAAAATATGGAGTAGAATAGATATTTGTAACCATTCACTTGGTAAAAAAAAAAAAAAAATATATATATATATATATATATATATATATATATATATATACATATATATATATATATATCAGCCTTTTAATAGTCATTGTGTCCTGGGTACTGTAGAAATATTGATTTATATTATGTCTCCTCTTCATAACAATACTACATGTCAAAATTGAGGATTGGCAAAATTTTCCTCATTTACCCCATGTCTAATGTGCACACTGTAAATATCCAGGTATGTTTAGTTCTGAAGTTAGCCATGGCATTGAAAAGCATGCTAAGGTGTACAAACAAGGGTGACTTAAAAATCACTTTAAGATACAGCACAGAATCTAGTCTAAGGAAGGAGAGCTGCTGTAAACACACAGAGTCGGGGACTTGGGAGGTGGTTCAGTGGTAAAGAGCTAGCTTCACAAGCATGAGGAGCTGAGCTCTGATCCCTAGAACACACATAAAATCCAGGTATAGTGGCTCACACTTGTAATCCCAGCACTGGAGAGGCAGAGACAGGGAACCCCTGAGCTTGCTTGCTAGCTGCTCCAGTGAATTGCTAAGCTCCAGGTTCAGTGAGAGACCCGCCCCATAAAAGAAGGTGGAGAGTGACTGAAGAAGACACCAGACATTGACCTCTGCACTCCACATGCACACACGTGTGCATGCACACATACACATGTATACAAACACACATAGGAATATGCACACATACACATGCGTACTATACATACACATTCAACAAAAAAATAAGTAGATTGTTTTTCTAAAAGTATTAAATTCAAGTTCAATTTTACATAGCACTAACCTAATTCTCACAATGAAAGCAATGAGGTTAGGGACACTTAATATCAACCACAGGTCAGAACACTGACTCACTTTTGTCTCAACATTCTATTTATGCAACTGTGTCTGTCTAACACCTACAAGCACATGAAATAAGCCATTGGCTACGTTCAGTCCTACACTAGTGATTATCATATATGTACAGGAGAGGTTTATTCATAATAAAATTAGGTAGTAGACTACCAATTAAGAAATAAAAGAACAGTGAAAAGAAAACCACATTTGTGCAGCATGATTTGCCAAAAATAATATCACATTTTATTTTATCTGATACTGGAAACAAACACTGCAGACCTTCAGCTTCTTCATGGTTCCCTGATATCCCAGAAGAGACAGGTCATATTTATTTCTTAATATGAGACATTTCACTGTGTGATGGGTTTAGATCATGGGTCAAAAATAAACTAAAACCAATGCCTGTGGTATCAAGCACACAGCAAGCTGATTGTGCATTGATTCAGCTACATGTGAACTCTGTATGAGAAAAGGAATATAGGGACACAATCCCAACACACATTTTCTCATATTACTTTCTCCATCTGAACTTGCCAAATGAACTAAAGAGAGCAAGCTAGCTACCCAGATTTTCTTTTAAGAAATAAACTCTCTCCATCTATGTTTTTCATTCATCTTAAGAATGTGAGCTGAGAGTTCTCCAAGATTCTCAGGATACTAGGCTAGAGGAAAAAATAGGTTGATAGCATTCAGTTTTGACAGTGTATCCAACTGTTTATAGCTTTCCATTTTTTCCATAAACCTAACTAGTATCATTGTATGCAAAGCTCCAAACACATCCATCTAGGGAATACTTCACAGAACAAAAATGCTTTCCTTAGAGTTTACAAAGCCCATTTGGTTTAATTTTTCAGCAAGAGTTTGTCTAGTTAGATTATGAGATTTTTCCTGGAGAGCAACAACAAGAAAATGTCTCCCATGCTGTCAAGAAAAGAATGAGAGTTATATTTTCACTCCTTGGAAGAAACATATAATGTGACGGGCAAAATCTCAAGTGGGTGGGGAGCCTTTAGCCCACATGAGCATTTAGGGAGATCTCTAGGAAAATAGCATTCTGCACTAGACACTGTACCACCACATTTTGGTTTTTTAAAAAAGTATCCAAGAAATTAGAAAGGCACTGCACTTAATGGAGCAGGACTCATTAATGGTTCCTATTTGGCCAGTATTGACTCCAAGAAGCTGATGGCCCAAAGGCTGTCCAAAGCAAGAAAGCCAGGATTTATTTAGGAAACTCTGCTCTCAAACTCTGCAAAGTCTACATGCTAAATAGAGCCCAGTGGGTCACAGGCAGGATCGGCTCTGGAAATGAGATACATATTTGGAGCTGGTTGAGTAAGAGAGGTCAGGACACACACACACACACACACACACACAGAAAGAGAGAGAGAGAGAGAGAGAGAACCTTTGAATATTTCTGCATGCATTTCTCATCTCTCACACAAGTATATCTGTGGCCAGAAAGGCTGAGAAATCTAAAAGCAAGACCTCAGGTCAAAATTTAGTTCTTAACTTTATGGAACCCTGCTACAGAATATTCTATTTCCTTATTAATTTATTCAGTTTAACATAGGTTTTGGGGTTTTCCCTGTTAACTATTTCACTTTTAGATAAAACTGGTATTTTTTTTTAAATCTACATTTTAAGAACTATCAAGTTTTAAATGTATAGTGTCCCAAAATATGCCATTTGCACAATGATTAATTGGGGTACTGAATTCTTTTTCAAGTTTGCAGTGTTTAATATGAATTTGATTAAAATATTTCCCACATATCTATTGCTCCTGCACATGGCTGTTTACTTAGTTGGGAGATCAACAGAAGGAATTCTAGAGCCAGGCACCCTTTGGCTACTAGCTGAATGACCCTTGGGAAATTATGCAACTCTTTAAAATTAGTTTTCTCCACCACATAATGAGGAAAAGAATACTACCTACCTCATATGGTTGTGAGAATTAAATGAGTTTTACACAAGACATTTTAAACAGTTGTGTTAGGTCAGGATGGGCTCCCAAAATGGAGTGAGTCACCAAGGACAGCAGAATGGCAACAAAGGCGTAAGAATTATCCACATTCCTTAAAAAAACTTCCCAGCGATTATTCCTTCCTTGCCTAACAATGCCCTCAGGTCATGGTTTCCTGTCCCCTTATCTCAAAAGTCACCTGGTCACTGTTCTTGTCTCATACCCTGGCTACCTTAGATCTCCCCTAAAGGAACTTTTTTTATTCAACTTAACAAAGGAGTTCTTTTTCCATCCTCACCTTCTTCCAACTTAAAAAGCCTTATAAAGCCCACCACCTAAAAATTCAGGTTGGCTGTGCTCTGCTTTTGAGAGTCAGCCCTGGCAGCTCATGATTTTCCCAAATAAAAGCTTTCATCTTTGCCTCAGAGTGGTTTGTGTGGTCTTGGTTACTCCCAAACCGTATAAGTGGCTACCCTGAGGAGTCAGCACTTATGAGTTACTTCTTCCTGCTGCTATATACTACAAGACTATAAATAAGACCAATCTGTTTTTCCTTTTAACTGGATTCAAAAATTTCACTCTCTAGGAATGACATAAAAGCAAGCTGTCTATCCTATCTGAACATCCGCCAAACTGTTTCTTTAAAGACATTGAAATTACTTGGTCTGTGGTCCAATGCAATGACTAAGATTGCTATCTAAAAATGTACAAAGACTTAGAACGCAAATGGCAGTGGCTGCTTCATACACAATGACAATTTTAGGGTCTGGTTGTGCCTCAAAGTAATTAAGCAAGATCTAGCAGTTATGAATATACCTTCAAAATACTCAAGTCTGAATTAGACCATCTAGAGCTAGAAGGTGCTACATGAGCTACTGGGGAAAGTGGCCAACATCTGTCCCAGCAACTCAAGGTCTAAGCTACTCAGAAGCAAACAACCTGATGTGATGCTCACACAAGTGCAATAGTGGCACACAGCCATAGTGGGTAACCAACTACTCTTGGATTGCCTAACAGATAAACTCAGTGGAAAGGAACCCATATCTGGACCTGGGAAATGAGTCAGAATCATATCCAGAAAATGAGTTTGCTCTCCAATATCAAGCTCCCACCAATTTTGGCCTACTTGAGGGCCTATATCCATTAAATTCCCACCAAACTAACAATAGCTATCCTATTTAACTTGTGCTGACTTCACTCTCCACTGGAGAATCCTCTTCTCTTTTTCAGATGGATTCAGAACCTAAGGAGAGAAATGACCCAGCACACTCCACCCTGGCCTCAGCTGAAACCACAGAGGAACTGGGGAAATGAGAAAGAGTACTGCTTTCTCAGTGAACCTGATATCAACACAAGGGTGAAGGAGATAGACACTGAGGACACTGAACTGCTACCAAACCAGAGATCCAGAGATCCAGGGGCTCCTAAGAGCCCATCACTGAAGTAGACCTAAAATGAACCCAACATGACTCAGGAAAATTTGCAGAAGAAGGGGCAGAAAGATTGTTAGATCCACAAGTTGGGACATTACACATAGAGAGATTGCCTCATTCCCATAACTGCTGGCTACCCCCACAATGCACGACCCATAACCCCCATGGGGATAATCAGCATCCCTAATGAGGAGGGTCCCTTGGGGGTGCAGGGATAAGGGTAAGGATGGTACCAACATGTGCTGTTTACATACTGAGTGTGTCCATAACTAATAAAAAATAAATTAAAAAAAGACCCATGTCTGATCCCCTTAAGGAATCAGATATGGCTAGCAGAATATAAACTTGAGTTTTCATAGCTTTTATTGATCCTCTCCTTCATCAGAGTATCAGAATTTTCATCCAATGGCTATGCAAACTTTTATTTGTAACCAGACTATTTCCCAACCTCTAATTTTATGTTTTTTGTTATGTTTTGTTTTGTTTTGTTTTCAAGGTACGGCCTTGCTATATTCCAGACTGACCAGGAATTCACTAAGTAGTCTCAGGCTGACCTCAAACTCACAGAAATCATTGTCTCTCTGCTTCCTGAGTGCTGGGATTAAGGGCACATGCTACCATGACTGGCAATTTTTAAGTTCTGTACCCTTTAAAAATTCTACCAAATGCAATATACAGATTTAATGCAATACAAATAAAATTGCAGCATCATTCCTAACAGAGATAAAAAAAATAGCCTCAAAATCCACATGGAATGGCAGCAGGCCTCCGATATCCAAACTCATCCTCAGCAAAAGCAACACTTCTGGAGGTGTCACCACACCTGATCTAAAGGTATATTTCAAAGCCATAGTAAAAAAAAAAAAAAAAACACAGGATGGTATTGGCATAAAAACAGAAATATAGACCAATGGAACAGAACTTAATACCTGGACTTTAGATCAAGTCACTACAGCTACTTGATCTTTGACAAAAATGCCAACAGAGATTGAAGAAAAGACAGCATCTTCAACAAATGGTTCTGGAAAAATTTGATAACCATATGTAGAAAAATGAAACTAGACCCACGCATCTCACTGTACACAAAACTCAAGTCTAAATGGATTAAACACCTCAATATAAGAACAGAAACTCTTCTCCTATTGGAAGAAAAAAAAATAGGAGGAACTCTCCATGACATAGGAGTGGGGAAAGACTCCTGAACAAAAACCCAGTAGCCCAGGAAATTAAACAATCACTCAACCAATGGGATCTTATAAAGCTAAAATGCTTTTGTACAGACAAACATACAATAATCAAAGCCAATAGATTATCCAAAGAATAGAAGAAAAATTTTGCCACCTATAGCACTGACAGAGGTGTGATATCTAGAATCTACAAAGAACTCAAAAAACTCAACAATAAAAGAATCATACAATCCACTTAAAAATAGGGCATAAAACTGAGTAGTGGGTTCTCAGAGGAAGAAATGCAAGTGGTTAACACATACTTAAGAAAATGTTCAACATCCCTAACCATCAGAGAAATGCAAATTAAAACAACTATGAGATTCTGCCTTACTCCTGTAAGGATGGCAACCTTTACAAAGTAAAATGACAACAAATGTTGGTGAGGATGTGGGGAAAGAGGAACCCTCATTCACTGTTGGTGGGAATGTGAATTGACACAGCCACTATGGAAATCAATATGGACATTCCTAAAAAGGATGAACATAGAGCTTCCAGCAGAACCAGTTATTGCCTTACTGGGCATTTTCCCTAAATGTTCCATGCTTCATGACAGAGATATTTGCTCAACCGTATTTGTAAGTGCTCAATTCAGGATAGCTAAGAACTGGAATCAACCCAGGTGCCCAGCATTGGATGAATGGATAATGAAGTTGTGGCACATTTACACAATGGAATTCTACTCATCAGCAAGAAAAAAAAAAATGACACAATGAAGTTTGTAGCAAAATGGATGGACTTGGAACAGATCCTACTCAGCAAAATTACACAGTCACATAAAGACAAATGCCACATGGTCTTTCTCATCTGAGGTTCCTAACCTGGATTGGATCAGCTTGAGCTGTCTGACGATGGAGATGGAAGGCTTTGAGGGGAAGAAGAAAGGGAGGGTTTGGGGAAAAACACAAAGCTAAACCCAAAATGAATTGGTGCCATAGAAATCTTTATCTTTGAAGTTAGACTAAAAGATTGGACCCTCAACAGGAGTATGGGGGGAGCACCTGAAAAGAAGGGCCCTGGAAAGGGTGGGATGAAGCCTATCTTTAAAGTTTTTGTCTCTAGCCTGTAACTCCCAGTACCAGAAAGTGGTTGCTATCCACAGTGAGAAGTTGATTAGATCAAAACATGAAAGGCTTCTGTCAAAGCACTCGATTACCCACCTAGCGTAAAAGGTGAGACCCTATTGCTGAAGACGCCATGTGCTGCCAGCCCATAACACAGAGAGATTTGGGCCCGATCCAGAAGAGAGGTAGACCCCAGACAGCTGGTCTCATCTAGGCCTGGAAAGCACTACATGAGCAACTGGGGAATAGTAGTCAACAATGGTCAGAGCAACTAGGGGTCTAAGCTACTCAGAAGCTAACACCTTGACAAGGCACACATCCTTGGTGGGTAACCAATAGCTTTCTGATTGACTAAGAGATCCACTCAGTGGAAAGTAACTCATATCTGGAATTGGGAACCAGATCAGAATCCTATGGAGACAAATATTATGCTCTCCAATGTCAAGCTCCCACTAGTCTTTGGCTAAAAGAGGGGTTACATACATCAAATTCTCCCAAAATTAATAACACGTATCCCATTTGACCTATGCTGACTTCACCCTCCTTTGAAGAATCTGTTTTTCTTTTTCAGGAGGTAGTGAGACCCAAGTAGATAAACCACCCTTTGTAGTTAGCCAAGCCCCAAGGAAGTGGGGAGACGAGCAAGAGCGCTGCTTCAATGGAGATCCTGAAAACCAGCCAGGGTGAAGGGGACAGATGCTGAGCACACTCAACACCTACCAAAGCAGAGATCCAGAGGCTTCCAAAGTAGAATTAATACACACCAACAAGGCTCAGGGAATATTGCAGAAGAGGTGGCAGAAAGATTGTAAGAGCCACAGGTTGGGACATCATGCCCAGAGGCATTGCCTCCCGAACAACTGACTTCTGCTCCCATAATGCATAATCCAGCCCGTGAGCAATACCTACAACCACTGAGGATGGTCCCCAGTGGAATTGGGGCAGGGCCACGGGAAACGATGGTATCAACATGTGATGTATCCATACTAAGTATGTCTGTAATAATAAATATATAAGTAAAAGACAGGAAAATTCAGGCGGAGAGATGGCTTAGCAGTTAAGGTACTTTCCTGCGAAGCCTGAGGACCCATATTCAACTCCCCAGTACCCACGTAAGCCAGATGCACAAGGTAGTGCACATATCTGGAGTTCCTTTGCAGTAGCTAGAGGCCCTGGTGCATCCAATCTCTCTCTCTCAAATAAATAAAATAGTAACAAATAAAAATAACCTAAAATTAAGGTATTTTGTGGTTTATATAAAGTCTGCTTCTCATGTAAATCCAAGATTATTCTACCCTGTAGAGATCAGTTATAGATAACTGAACAGACAATATTTAAACTTTCAGGATGAATATCACCTACTGTATTTATAGGATAGACTTAGTGTCATCTCTGCTGAATTCTGTTTAACATGGAGAAAGGCTAACAGAGAGCGGTGAATACCCCACTTGAATGAGGAGGAAAAGTACCCCACCTTATTTCAAGGGAAGAAGGTGCCACCTGAATAATTCTAAGGTCTTAGTAAATGACTCTTGGCTCAGTTGTTGAGTTAGAGGTAAGGACAGGAAGACCATTAGGCAATTGGATTTTTCCATTCTATATTTGATGCCTAGTACAAAAGATTCCAGAAAAGACAAGCACAATGAGAAGAGGAGGTACTCCTTCTGTGAAAAGCCTTACTGAAGGACTGAAGTACAGGAACAAGGACTGGCATCCAGTTCTAGAACATCTTAAGTGGTTCATGCCTATAATGTTGTTTAAAAGAAAAGTAAATTAATTTCATAGAGCACCTTAGAAATAACTGCTAGTGTAGCTAGTGCCTCGATACAAGGACATTTGTCAGTTGGGAGGCTGAATTCAAAGTCTTCTTAATTACATTCCTGAGCATTCAGAAGCCATATGTGGCAAGAGTATTTAGCATGCAAAAACTTTGTTTGAAATAAGGAACATAAAATATTTCAGCAATTATTATGTAGGCAATATTTTGAATATATCACTTTAAATAAAATGTCACTGATTTCACTTTCCTAAGAATTGCATATATCTGACAGAAAGTTAAGTATCAACTAAAATAAAATTTATAATTTTCAATGTGGATATGAATAATAGAAAGCTTAAATTTCTTGATATAGTTGGCATTTGAAGTCCATAGTACATTTCTTTTAGGCAACAGTGGGACACCAGAGAAGAGAGTAAAGAAGGATGGAGTCGGTGAAGACAGAGCTCGGAATATCACCATCAGGAAGAGCACGCTTGTTCTGGGTTCCAATTCCTTACAGTGGCATTAAAATTTTGACGTAGAAAACCTAGGAATTTTTCATTCCCCTTTTAATAGATGAATCTTTAATAGCTTCAATAAATACTTATTGTACTTATTATATCTATGGCTTCAGGGTTCTATAAAATGAGTTGTATAGGCATGGGATATGCACAGAAATGAATAACTTGCATTGGGTTTGGTATAGCTAAGTGATGCTGAAGTCATCGCTGCCTTTCATGGTCAAAATTCAAGAGGTTGGCTAAGTACACCAAATGCAGCCTCTCCCAGCCTAATTTGTAATATTTTATTGAAACACAGCCACACCATTCATGCACTTATGTTTTATATTGAAATACCAGAGTGGTAGTTAGTAGTGTTGAATATTTGTCACTAAGATAATATGGTCTGTCAAATATAAAATATTTATTATCTAGATCTCTACAGAAAAAAAAAGTTTTCTGACCTTTGATCCATGGTTAATATCAAAGGTGCTCATAACATGCCTATTATCTGCATAAACTTACCCAATGACTTCTACCTTTCTGTAAAGAAAATGAAAGCCAGTTTCCCTCAGGTCCTTACCCTCAGAGTAGTCAACCACTTGTTCTCCATCCCAGTGCCCAGTGGACTCCATGTCATCTCTATAATGCAGCAAACAAGCTATTTTTCCAAGATTTTACCTTGTTGCTCCCAGGTATGAGGTGCTATAGTCAGCTCCAAGTTTCTGGGATGAACATCTAACCAGATACAGTTTATGGGAGGAAGGGATTTATTTGAAGCTTATAGATCCAGGGGAAGTTCCATCAATAGTGGAAGAAGTTGGTTCTCTTTCATTGATCCAAACAGAAAAAAAAAAAAAAACACCAAATAACCAACAAACACCAAAATCAAGCAGAACCAGCCAGATCTCCAGCTGCCCTCTCCATACCTTTGGGTTGAAATCACAATCACTCCTAGACACCCCTCCTAGACACCTCTCTCTCACCTCTCTTATGCCGTTGTGCGTGCATCAGTGGTGAGTGTATGTGAGCTGAATGGCTCTTCCCCTATCTTGCCTGTATCTTCATAGTATTTATCATAAATAGCCACACCATGTATTTCACTTCTCTGTTTACTGTTTTCACTTAACTTAAATGAAGGCATTTGAGAGAAGGTTATTGTTTATGTTTGCTTCCAGATGTGTCCTTAGCACCAATAATCAAGTCTGGCCTCCAAAATACCACTGATTTTTCTAGTAGCATGTAAAATAGACAATGTAGGCAAGATATGGCTTTCCATAATTGGTAAGAAAGTTAATAAAATAATTTAAAAAAACATATCCCAAGAATGACAAATGAAGATATGTGTATATATGTATATCCACCTGTCCTATCTCCTTTCATTCCTCCCTATATCTGTGCATCTATCCATCCAACCACCCAGCTTCCTAGTAACAGAGTTATCTATGATATTGGAAAGCCTAATAAAATCAGGCCATAATTCATTTGAAATGAACTTTCAGAAGAAATGTGTGTTAGAAGAGGGGATCACACCAACTTTCTAAATTGGGACATGGTGGGCTTCAGGGGATGGGAAAAAGCTATCTATGCTGGGACACAGTGTGGGAGGAAGCAGGGAGTTTCAGAATTTATGGTGGCCTAGAACAAAGTCTTTCCAAGTTAGCATGTAAGACTTTTTGTTCATAAAAGGAAGCCTTCATGAAGGTCTCCTCTTTTGGAGACATCCAGAAACTATGTTACCCATTCTGTGCTGCTATCCTCCATGACACCAGAGGCATCTTTGTACCTAACACTCCTTAGAATATGATGTGAAAAAAAAAACTTTGAGAAATGACAGTACAATTTTCAACCTTTGTACAAGGGTTGGGAAGGGAGCTCTAATAAAGTGCTTGCCTCACGAGCATGAGTGCCTGAGTTCAATCCCCAGGAGTCACGTAAAATGGTGGGCAGGGTGAGGGCACATGAAATCCCAGCACTGGAGAGGTGGAGACAGGCATTCTCTCTAGGGCTCACTTGCCAGCCAGTCTCGCCCAATTAGTGAGTTCTAGAATAATGACAAACTCTGTCTCAAAAACAAACAAAAACAGGTAGACAACTTCCTGAGGACTTACACTGAGGTTGTCCTCTGGCATCCATCCACACATGTGCACTCAAACACACATGCACAAATTTTCACTCATGCTTACACACACAGAGAGAGAGAGAGAGTGAGAGAGAGAAAGAGAGAAGAAATTAGGAACACAACAAATCTGGCATCATAAACTTAAGATTTTTTCCTTATCATATGTCACCAGAGAAGTGGAGGCCAATATTTGGCCTGTCTAATCATTTGTCTTTCTTATGTATTATTGTTAAATTGTAGCAAGATAAATGAAAATGTAAACATCAGCTGAAGTAACCTGCTAAAGATCAAGACACCAGGGCTGCTGACAGGGCAAGTGCAGTGACAGAAATGAACCTGAGCTCTTCGTAAAGCCAGAACGTCAGGAACAGTTCCAGCAAAATTCTTACACACTTTTCCTTCCCTTTTGTCATACCCCACTGCTAATGACATCTGTCACTTTAGGTTAATAAAAAAATTTTAAAAAGGTTGTTTCCTATGTAACAGTTTAGCTGCTTCTCATCAGCTGAGCTCAGCTGACTAGAAAGCTAAGTGATACATCATCATTGTTTTCTATCATCAGTAAAGGGGTTGTTGCAGTCAGGTTTGCACTGCTGGCAGGAATCATCCAACCAAGAACAGCTTGTGGGGAAAAAGTATAGTTTGGCTTATAGACTCAAGGGTAAACTCCAGCATAGTAGGGGAAACAATGGCATGAGCAGAGGGTGACATAACTTCCTTAACTTCCTGGCCAACATCAGATGGACAACAACAACAGGAGAATGTGCCAAACACTGGTTATAATAACCATAAGCCCACCTTCTTATTTCCCAAATTTCCATCAGTTGGGAACCTAGCATTCAGAATACCTAAGTTTATGGGGGACACCTGAATCAAACCATCACATTTCCGCCCCTGGCCCCCACAAACTGATAACTATATATGATATAAAATATAATGCATTCAAGTATTCTGACAGAAATCTGTCTGTCTTTTAGGAAACCTTTTAGGTCTCTCTGATCAAAAGCTCATTGTGAAGATTGATCTACCATATGACCCAGCTATAGCTCTCCTAGGCATATATCCTAAGGACTCATCTCATTACCTTAGAGATACTTGCTCAACCATGTTTATTGCTGCTCAATTTATAATAGCTGGGAAATGGAACCAGCCTAGATGTCCCTCAACTGATGAGTGGATAATGAAGATATGGCACATTTATACAATGGAGTTTTACTCAGCAGTAAAGAGAAATGAAGTTATGAAATTTGCAGAAAAGTGGATGGATCTGGAAAGAATTATACTAAGTGAGGTAACCCAGGCCCAGAAAGCCAAGCGCCACATGTTCTCCCTCATATGTGGATCTTAGCTAGAGATGATTGGGCTTCTGTGTGAGAAGGAAAAAACTCAGTAGCAGAGGCCAGTAAGTTAAAAAAGGAGATAGAAAGGGAAGAGAAAGAAAGGGAGGAGGGCTTTTATTAGGTTGGTATTGTATATATGTAAGTAGAAAGATTGAGATGGGGAGGGGATATGATGGAGAATGGAATTTCAAAGGGGAAAGGGGGGAGGGTAATACCATGGGATTTTTTTTTGTTATCATGGAAAATATTAATAAAAATGGAGAAAAAAAAAAAAAGCTCATTGTGGATGATAGCCCCATGCTGGTTCTGGGAGTTACAGGTCAGTGCCCACTAAAAAAATGAGGAAAAAGATAACTAATATACAAGAGTTAGAGAGAAGAGAGAGAGAGAGAGGGAGAGGGGAAGTGAGGGAGAGAAGATGTAGGAGATTAAGGTTAGTATTGATCATACCCTCTCCAGTGTCTTGTGGTTCAAGTGTTCCCTCTAAGGGCCTGGTGAAGAATCAGCCATTTGGTCTGTGTTTTAGTAAGTAGAAAATTATGGTACCATTGCCGTTTGGGTCTAGATTTGTGTTTCCCACCCCTTTGATGCCCTCCCCTCCCTCCCCTTCCATCCTAGTGTCTGGTCTAGGAGATGCTTGCTGGGTATGTAAGGTATCTTAGGTAGATTCAGGTTAGGTGCTATAGATGAGTGAGACTATGTGGCGATTTTTTTTCTGTGATTGGGTAAGTTCACTGAGAATGATCTGTTCCAGGTTCAACCATTTTTCCTCAAATTTCATTGTGTCATTTTTTCTTACTGCTGTATAGAATTCCATTGTGTAGATATACCACATCTTAGCTATCCATTCTTCTAGTGATGGACATCTGGGTTGATTCCAGCTCTTAGCTATTACAAATTGAGCTGCTATAAACATGGTTGAGCAAATCTCTTTAGTCTGTGGTTTGAAGGTGTTAGGGTAGATGCCCAGTAAGGGAATAACTGGGTCTGTTGGTATCTCTATACTCAGCTTTTTCAGAAGTCTCCATATTGCTTTCCAAAGTGGTTGTACCATCCTACATTCCCTCCAACAGTGGATGAGTGTTCCTACTTCTCCACATCCTTGCCAGCATTTATTTTTATTTCATTTTTTGATGTTTGCTATCCTTATTGCGGTAAGGTAGAATCTCATAGTTGTTTTAATTTGCATTTCTCTGATGATTAGAGATGATGAACATTTTCTTAAGTGTATGTTTGTCATTTGTATTTCTTCCTCTGTGAACTGCCTGTTCAGCTCTTTGCCCCATTTTGTGAGTGGGGTGTTTGACTTCTTACTATTTAGATTTTTGAGTTCTTTGTAGATTCTAGAGATTAGGCCTCTATCAGTTGGATAACCCACAAATATTTTCTTCCATTCTGTGGGTAATCTATTGGCTTTGCTTATTGTATGCTTGTCTGTAAAGAAACTCTTCAGCTTCATGTGATCCCATTGGTTGAGTGATGGTTTAAGTTCATGAGCTACTGGGCTTTTGTTCAGGTAGTCTTTTTCCATTCCTATATCATGGAAAGTACTTCCTAAATTTTCTTCCAGTAGTATTCCAGTTTCTGGTCTTATATTGAGAGCTTTGATCCATTTGGACTTGAGTGTAGTGAATGGTGAAATGTGTGGGTCAAGTTTCAGTTTCCTGCATATGGTTATCCAGTTTGTCCAGCACCATTTGTTGAAGATGCTGTCTTTTTTCCAGCCTATATTGTTCAGGCATTTATCGAATATCAAGTAGCTATAGTTGCTTGACCGAAAGTCCAGGTCCTCAAGTCTATTCCATTGGTCTATACTCCTGTTTTTATGCCAGTACCATGCTGTTTTTATTACTATGGCTTTGTAATATAGCTTTAGATCAGGTATGGTGATGCCTCCAGAAGGCTAGTGGTAAGACCCTACTGCTAAAGACGCCTTATGTGATTGACATGCAAATTAGAATGGCATGGCTGGAAGTTGAAAGAGAGTCAGTCCCCAGACAGTCAGCGCGTCTAGTGCCAGAAGGTGCTACATGGGCGACTGGGGGAAAATGACCAATATCTGTCAAAGCAACGCATGGTCTAACCTACTTAGCAGCAAATAACTTGTTGTGATGCCCACATAAGTGCAGTAGTGGCACACAGCCATGGTGGGGAACCAACTGCTCTCAATTTGGCTAACTGATCCCCTCAGTAGTACGGGACCCATCGCTGGAGCTGGGAAACAAGTCAGAGCCATATCCAAACATAAGCCCACTCTCCAATATCAAGCTACCATCAATTGTGGGCTACAAGAGGCCCTACACCTATTAAATTCTCTATAAAAAAAAGGGTTATCTCATTTGTCCTGATGCTAACTTACTCTCTGTTGGAGAATCTGCTTCTCTTTTTCAGATAGAAGTAGATCCTAAAGAGAGATCCACCCCATCATACTTCAAAAGGGCTCTGGCTGAAACTAAGAAAAATTGGCGAAACAAGCAAGGGTGCTGTTTTCCTGATGAACCGGATACCAGCACAAGGGGGAAGGAGATCAACACAGAGAAAAATCAACTCCTACCAAATCAGAGAGCCAGAGCCTGTGAGGCCCCCAACACCTCATCACTGAAGCAGACCAAAAATGAACCCAACATGGCTCAGGGAAATTTTGTGGAAGAGGGGGCAGAAAGAATGTCAGAGCCACATGTTGTGTCATGATATGCAGAGACATTTAGCTTACCCATAACTGTGGGCTAACTCCACAATGCATGACCCATATACCTCAACAAGGAGGGGCCAAGGGGAGGGGGTAGGTCATGGATGAGCCTAATAATGGTACCAAACTGACTGTATTTACTGAATACAAAACTAACTAATAAAGAAAAAATATATATAATGCATTCAATGGAACTTTAAAAGTACCCATAGTTGTTATCAATCCCAGTGATGTTCAAACAGCCTCATAATCCGAGGTCTTTTAACTGAGCCATAATACTAAAAAAGTCCCCCCCAAAACCCATAATTACACAGAATAAATATTCACACTGTGAAAGATGGCATTGGGCATAGCAAAGAAATATTCAGCCAATACAAGATTTAAGACAACCAGGGAAAACATCAAACTCTATAGCTTCAAGTCCAACAACTCTAGTCAGTGACAAATCTCCAAGTCTGATAATTCTTACCAGCACCAAGTCTCTGGAGTTCCAATTCAGCCCCTCCAGCTATGCTACTCACAGTCCTGGAAAAGTTATTCTGGGGCCAACAGGGGAAAATGATGGCATGAGTAGAGGCTGGACATTACCCTCTGGCCAACATAAGGTGGACAATAGCAACAGGAGAGTGTGCTAAACACTGGCAAAGGGACACTGGCTATAATATTCATAAGCCCACCCCCAATAATACACTGCCTCCATGAGGCATTAATTCCCACATCTCCATCAACTAGAAACCTAGCATTCAGAACACCTAAGTTTATGGGAGACACCTGAATCAAACCACCTCACAGGTGTGTAATGATCAGCATCAAATTTCATATCATCCAGGAACATGTTATATTCACACAAAACTTTGGGGTGCTGTGTTGTATTCATGGCTTTCACCAAATAAATTTGACATTACATAGGTGTACTTTCTGACATGTTTAGGCTATATTTGAACAAAGAATTCTATTTTTCTTGTTTTAAAAATACTTGTATTAAATTGCCTCCAAACCTCTTACTGTCCGTATCACCTAACTCCTTCTCAATGAGATCTAAGGGGCAATAACATCACACCAAAGATTATGCCTTTGCCTCAGGCTTCAACAATCAGCAGGGCTTAAAGGTTACCTGGGAACTTTCTGTAGTTTTACTGGGTCAAACTGAGGAAGTTTTGTTATTTTTTAAAATCTATTCAATGTTACACTTTAGTATGGTAAGAAAAAAAATGCAATATAGCTATCAGCACTGAACAACAGAGTACTTTGCCATATTTGGTATATTTTATTTCTTACAATGCTTTTGATTTTGTCTTTTCGTTCAACTTGAACATAAAATCCTTAAGGGCAGCAGCTGTGTGTTATTTTGTGTATACACTGTCAGTATTCAGCAATGGAAGCCAAGTAAACCAAGGCAGAAGGCCAATGAGCAACTCAAAAGGGTCAAATTGAGAAACTAGGGACTAATATTAGTTGTCTTTTTGAATATACATAAAGGGAATTTTGACTTATAATGCAGTTGTTTACAACTGATGAATTACTGACAACATGCTGGAGTTTCTGCCATTGTTGTAATATAATTCAATCACAAATAACAAAGAAATAGAATGGAAGAAGGAAAAGAAAGAAAGAAAGAAAGAAAGAAAGAAAGAAAGAAAGAAAGAAAGAAAGAAAGAAAGGAAGGAAGGAAGAAAGAAAGAAAGAAAGAAAGAAAGAAAGAAAGAAAGAAAGAAAGAAAGAAAGAAAAAAGGAGGGAAGAAAAAAAGAAAAGAGGAAGAAAGGAAGAAAAACAAAGAAAGCAGGCCAGCCAGCCAGTCAGCCAGCAAAGAGTGAGCTCTGAGGGGTTGGGTAGATGGCTCAGCTGGAAAAGCATGAGGGCCTGAGTATGGATCTTCAGAACACACATAAAAACCAGGTATGGTGATGTATGCCTGAGGAACTGAGAACTGAGGAGGTAGTTAGGAGGACACCTTGGGCTTGTTTAATAGCTTCTATAGTCAAATCTATGAGCTCCAGGTTCAGTGAGAGACCTTGTCTCAAAAAATAAGGTAGTGACTGAGAAAAAAAAAAAAAACAGGGTTGCAGAGATGGCTTAGTGGTTAAGGCATTTGTCTGCAAAGCCAAAGGATCCTGGTTTGATTCTCCAGGACCCACGTAAGCCAAACGCACAAGGGGTCACATGTATATGGAGTTCGTTTGCAATGCCTGGAGGCCCTGGCATGCCCAGTCTCTCTCTACCTCTTTCTCTCACATAAATAAAATACATTTTTTTTAATAAGCAGCAACCTGATGTTGGGCTGGAGAGATGGCTGAGCAGTAAAAGCCTTTTGTTTGCAAAGCCTGTCAACCCAGGTTCAACTCCCCATGTAAGCCAGATACACAAAGGGGCACAATGCATCTGGAGTTTGTTTGTACTGGCAAGTGGCCCTGAGGCCTCCATTTTCTCCATCTATCTGTCTGTCTATCATCTATGGATCTCATAAATAGATTTTTGTTTTTTTAGAAAAAGAAACTTGATGTTGTCTGGCCTCCACAGGCACACACACAAGCATGCATGCACCTATGCATGCATAATACATGCAAAAAGAATTTTGACTGCTTAAAAAGTTAATGACAGTATTAGAAGACATGGTCAAAATCTCCCAAATAAGAAGACAAAGAAGAAAATGTGCAAAATGTGAAAGGAAGATGATAGATAAATAAAATCAAGTGAGATTATCCATATCTAACTGATAGGAGTGCTACTAAGAAATTATGCACTTCTAATCCCCACACTTAGGAGGTGAGGCAGAATGATCAGAAGTTCAATGTGGTCTTCAGCTACATATTAAGTTTGAAGGCAGCCAAGACTATTTGACACCCTGTGTCTAAAATCAGAAATATCAAGAAGAGAAGAAGAGAAAAAAGAAGAGAAAGTAAGTGGGAGGAGGGGAAGCAAGGGAAGGGAAGGAGGGGCAAACTATCAAAATAATAAAACAAAATGCTTCCAGTCCAAAAAGAGATAGTTTCCTTATTAATCCAAGTATCAGCCAAGATTAATAGAATAAAAATATCTTTAAGAAATTTTGAGCATATCAAGATTAAATGAGATCCCAAAAGATTAATGAGAAAAAGCAATATCAAACCTAGAAAAAGAATTGCACTCTTTTGGGAAACACTTCTTCTCCCAAAAAGAAAAGGCAAAGATCAAAAACCTCAGGCTCAAGAAATTGGATAAAGTTATAGGTTGACTTTGAAGCAAACTGAGTGCTAGTTTCATCCAGTAAAACTGAATAAGGAGTTTTCATTCAACCCCTTGCACTGGCCTCTTCCATGGAGAAACAGAGATAATGAAATTTCAAAAGCAATGTAATCAGATTCTCTATCTTCCCTGCTTCAGTGTTAGACAGTAATTCCTTAGAGATATAACATGGGTTACTGGCATCCCCCTGAACACATCAGCCCAGCAGACTTTGTAATAGTTGCACAAATGAGGTGCTGACACCCACAGTGGGAGGAAAGTCCAAGAAGTTGTACATATGTTGGGAAGTGGAAGATACAGAGAGCCTAGAAAAGGATAAGGTACCTGCATCTTCATTTCATAAAATATATTTTTAAATATATTATTGTACAGATACATGTTGTCCCCCTGATAAAGAAGCACTTGAAAAGGAAGGATAGTGATTTGGGGTTCGTGTTTGACATTTCAACACAAGGCCAGTCAGCTGGCTCAATTGCTATGGGCCTGAGACGAGGCTGAGCATAATGGTGATGGCAACATGTGGTAGAGGAGGTTGCTGACACTGAAGCAGCTCCGAATCACAGAGAGAATAAAAGGAAGGTGACAGGATCAGATGCATCCATGAAAGGCATGTCCCCAGTGACATGCTTCTCTCACCTGGGCACTACCTCCTTATAGCCCATTCAGGACGAACTCATCAATGGGTTTATCCATTGACTTGGCTTTAGTCCATCCATTGATTAGGCTAGATTCCTTATGACCCAGCTACCTACCAATAGTACCACCAGATGGGAACCACTGATGAGGCCCAAGTCCTTATGATCCAACCACCAATCAATAGTGTCACCAGCTGGGAGCCAAGCTTCCTTTTGTGGGGACACTTAATATTCAGAGCATCACAACTACTTGAAGTTAATTCAAGAAAACCAGAAATACAGCTTTTTTAAAAAATGATACAATCATTAACAGTTTATATTAGAGTAAATTTGAAAACATAGAGACATCTCTATGGACTAGGGTTAATACTGGGCTTTTATTTAATTCTCTTTTGTTTTGTATTTGACTTAAAGTGACCATATTGGTAGTTGACAAATAAGAATCCACAAAACAAGGAACAAAAATGGCATGCTATGTGTGAGTCATTTTATAGATGCATTTCTAGAAATATGTATGAGCCAGTCCTAGGGGACACATTGCAAGAAACAGAAAATTTGTCATTTAATTTATAGACCATATAGTAACATTTTCATTCTGATAATATATCCATGTAGTGGATTTCTGAAGCTCATGGAAACTTCTGCCATGGGGTTTTTCTGAGTGCCTCAGGACTGGACATGTACTTTCTCCTTTCACATTGAGAGGAAGCCAGATGCTGTTTCCAGAGGAGCCTCCTCCGAATGCTGGCGTGGGAATCAGCTCCCACACATTTTCCTGGTCCAACTTTTCGAGCTGGTAACCCCGGCACTTTTCAAACCTCTTTGTTTTAACATATAAAATGTGTTTTCTCTAGTCTAGCCTCCCGTACTCCTGTAGGCATTTTCTTCCCTAGATTCAAGCAACTTTATGCATATTATTTTGATTAGCCTTGTGTGAAGAAATAATTATTCAACCACAAGAAATGTGGTAAGGTAAACACCATTAATCTCATTTGAAAATGGACAAATAGCGACAGAATTTAAATAGTGATATTATAGCAATGGAGTAGAATAAAAATTCCTGTCCTCTTTAACTTCCTGGATAGCTAAGTTTTGAGCAACAACAAAGTCATCTCATGGTATTTTAATGACATTACTGTAGGAGTTCATAAATTCAGACAGAACAGATATATACCCAGAGCACAATCATAATGAATTGTTAGTCCTTAGCCAGTTTAAATCAACTAGTTTGAAAAAAAAAGAAAAGAAAAAACTCCATTCAGCTCCAGATGTAAATATATTACCCACAATTAGCCACAGTTACAGCAAACATCAGAAAGTCCAGCTGCATTTTAAGTATATTTTTCTGTATGTGGTGCATGCATATACATGCATCTGGTATAGGATTGTGTATGCAGATATACACGCCCCATGTGCATGCACACAGATGCCAAGGGAGGATTAAGGCGTCCTCTCATTGCTCCTCTATGTTCTTTTCCTCAGACAGTCTCTCACTGAACCTGGAGCTCAGTGTTTCATGTTTCATGGTTAGACTAGTTGGCCAGAGAGCTTCAGTTGATTCTCCTGTCTCTGACCCCCTAAACACTGGTCTGACAAACGAGTATAGCCACACCCAGCTTTTTATCTAGGTGCCTGAAATCAAACTCAGGTCCTCATGCTTGTATAGCAAACACTCACCCAGTGAGCAATCTTCTAGCCCCTTAACTCTACTTCTTTTCTCTTGAATTTTCTATGTATTTTCTGGTCTTATCAACAGAGTAGAAAGTAAAAGAGAAAAGTTTCTAGGGGAGCTTTCATAAGGAAACAAAAATAATCCTGTGCATGGATGAGTGTTTGCTGAATGCTTGTCCTTCTAAGGATTCTAGGGATTGCAAAAACTTCTTTAAAGAAGAAACAACAAACCCCAAATAAATACTGTTTTGCCTCTAGGGGAAAAACTTATTGTAAACAGAACTGTAGGGGAGGAGAACTGAATGACCTGAGTAAAGGGAATATGAAGCTCTCACACTCATGAAGCATGAGGTCACTTTGAGAGCATTGTCCTTGCACACATGTCTCTGTAAGAGCTACTAGTGTCCCTGAGGGGATGGTCCTCCCTGCCAGATGAACCAGGTTGCTAGAGGAGAAAGCTAAGCCTGGGAACTCCCCTAGAGCCATATGCTGTGGTCACACTTCCTTACAACAAGCAGACAGGAAGCATTTGGCAGAGAGAGGCCAGCAGAAGCCAAGGCTAAAAGTAGACTGTGTTTCTGGGGTTCTGACTTTGAAAGACCACATGGGAATGACTTTATCATTTAAGTGAAGGCTTCGGGTGGCTATACACTGAAAGGAATATTATCAACTATTTCCACTTTTTCCAATTTGTATCTTCTGTTGAAATTTTTTAAACCTTGAGTGATGTGGAAATTCCCTAAATATAAATTAAGCATATGTTCATCTAAGAATATTATAATTTCCATTTGGCCAATAATTTAGTATTAAAATTCTCCCGATGACTATAGGGAGAGTTAAGTTCACCTGTGTGCTATGTGTACGTTGGGGTGGGGAAATGCTATGTGAGAACACCTTGTCCTTTCTTCTTAATAATTATAATCCATTTTCTAGAGACTAGAAAGATAACTCAGTGAGTTAAGTCTTTACCTTGTAAACATAAAGATCTGAGTTCAATCTTCAGTACTTATGTAAAAATGTGGGGCATGGCAATGCAAATTTATAATCTCAGCACTGGTTAGTGGAGCAAGAAGCTCTAGAGCTCACTGGCAATCCAACCTAACCTAGTTGTGGAGCTCCAGACCAATGGGACTCTTTGTCTCAAAAAGAGGTAGATGCTACTTTTGAGGATAGCATCCAAAGTGGTCCACTGACCTCCATATGCACTCAAAACATGTATACCCACATGCATATGAAACTGCATGCACACACGTAACAAATTATTATGCATTATGTAAAAACATTCATTGACAAAGACACACAGCATCAATATAGGTGCAATCCCCTTACAGAGGTTTAACAGCTATACTATTCAGATGCAGATGCACCATTTGTACAGCTTTTCCAACACTGCCTCTGTCACAATTGTGACCATCCCTTCATAGCCCACAAACACAAGGCCTTATTCCTGTATCTCTACAAGACAGAAAGGCTGACTGCATTGGGACAGGCTGGACAATGCCATAGAAACAAGTATTGTCAAATCCTACAGACAAACTAACTGAAGCTCACTGCTTGCTTGCAGGCTTAATGAGCCTAGGTCAGCAGGAGTTTCCATGACCATCAGTTCAACATCATACTGGGCACTCACCTCACCTTGTGCATTTAAACCAATGGACTGTGCACCCAACCACCTTGTGCATTCAATAGAAGGGGTGGTCCAATTCATTCTAACAACTTCATCAAGGAGGGATGCAAGTAACCTCTGATCATATGTCATGGGCTGAGGTTGTCATGGTCATGTTTGAACTCAGGAAGAACACACCACTGTACTATGTGTCCCTGAAGACATGTGAAGGCCAAAAGTGCATATGTGAGCATCACAAAAACCACAGAAAAACAAAAAGAAGAGAAAACCTCCAAGCTTGCAAGAGCCATAAAGACTTCCTCTGACTGCCAAAATATATAGACCTTGTCTTTTAAAATATGTTTCACATGTGTGTACATTTATTTATGTGTGTTCTTATGTATATAGGTGTACATGAAGATATAGGCCAGAGATTAATATCAAGTTTCTTTCCCCAACTTTCCACTTTATTAGTATTTTTTGAGTAAAGATCTCTCTCTCTCTCTCACTGAACTTGGAGCTCACCAATTTTGCTATACCAGTTGGCAAGCAAGACTCAGGAATACAGGACTCTTATATCTTCACCTCACCAAGTGCACAATGGTGTGTACTTGTAATCTCAGAGTTACATAGCCAGTTTTTTTCCTATGGGTTCTGGAGATCCAAACTCAGGTCCTCATGCATAGAATTACCTTGCTGATCTCCCCTTTTTGCTACAGGGACTCTCTCTATAGCCCATGCTGGACTGGAGCTCACTAGGCTGCTCAGGTTGGCCTCAAACTCAGTAATCTTTCTGACTCAGCAACTTGAGTGCTAGGATTACATATATAGACCACCATACTTAGCCATAGATCCTATATTGTTCTTACATATATCATAGACCATGATGCAGGGGGCTCGCAGCCTTCCTGACTGATTAAGAGCTACATGGCAGTATACTTACAATAGTTCTTTGTAGGACTCTGCAGTAAACATGGCAAGTTAAGCAGAAAGCCTCATTCTGCTATTAAAAAGAGTACTAACAAGCAGAAGAAGTGGTGGAAATTTGTCTTTTCAACATTAAGAAGGCTGAGGCAGGAGGATTATAAATTGAAGGCCAGCCAGCAAGATCAGCCTCAATAAATGAAGATAGGAAACTAGATAGTAAGCTCCTATTGCTAAAGATACCACATGTGTTGTTGCAGGACACTGAGAAATCAGACTGGAACTAAGCTAAAAACTTTCTCTCTGCTGGCTAGCTGTCATAATACTGGAAAATGCTATGCAGCCTGCTGAGAGAGAAAAGTTATCAATGGTCTTAACCAGCAATGGACCCTGAGAACTACATAACCAGCCAACCAAGCAAGATTTTCTCACCTGTGCAACAGTGGCATGACTATTATGGGGTAGCCAACTGCCTCCTGATGGGATTTCAGACCTGCTTCATAGGAGGGATTTATGACTGATATTAAAACCTAGGTAGATGTTGATGGCTTGGAAGGTTATAGGTCGTAGGAAGTGGGGAAGCTACTACTGCTATCTGGCTAAATTGTAATGTTGTGCCCATAAAATTGCCCTTTAAATACTTGTTTATGCCCACAGAGTAGCACTGCTCTCACTTAGAGTCAAAAATGCTTCTCTTCACAGAGAAGTGACTACTGGGGAGACTCAAAACTCATCAAAATGGCTGTTAAAAGCTCAGCACTAAATGAGATATCTCACACTCCCTAAGACTCAGGGAACATTTCAAAAGAGTGGCAAAAAAGTCTGTAAAGCTAGGATGATAACCAAGAGCACATGTAAAAAACAATTATTAGGAAGGAATTGGGGAAGGATGAAAGGACATGTGAGACAATAAACAGAAGTGGAGAGGGGGGAAGATGCTTGGGAAAGGGAGGAATCAACTAATATTTATCGCATTTGAAAATGTCAGAAAGAATGAGACCTACCATTCTGTAAGCTACCTAAAAAGTCATAAAAATTAAAAAGTTTTTTAAAGTAAAAAATGTAAGAGCCAGATGTTGAGGAAGAATGTTGCTGAATGCTGTCTTCTGGACATGAAGTGGCCATGGTGCTCATAGCCTCACAGTGACTGTCATTACCTGCACAATATTAGGCATTTCAATACATCACAGATGATGGGAGAAGGCAAAAAGAAAGAGAAAGAAAGAAAGAGAAAGATAGAAGAAAGAGAGGAGGAAGGAAGGAAGGGAGGGAGGAAGGAAAGAAAGAAAGAGGAGGGGAGAAGAGAGGAGAGGAAAGAAGAAAAGATAGAAAAATGAAAAAAGTAGAAAAAGCTATGGTTGTAAAGAAGAAAGGGATTCAGTGGAATGGTTATGGGGAAAGAGGGATAAAAGAAAGTAACGAGAGTGGATCATGATCAAAATACATTTTGTACATGCATGAAAATTACCAATTAAAAGGTCATAAAAAGAGATGAAGAGGGAGAAAGAGGACATGGTAGAGGAGGAAAAGATAATAGTGAAGAATAAACAATATCAACTATGTGCCTGCATTGAGTCCTCGGTTTCTGTATCACACTGCATGGTGCTCAGCCTCTACTCCTTATAGTAAGTAGTTAAGATAGAAGCTCATAAAGATTCGGTGGGAAGAATTTCATTACTAGCTATTTAGAGAGGACCAAGAGTATTTTTATTACTCACCTACCTCTTAGTGTAAATGTAAGTTTTCTCCTATTAAGAAGAAAATTTTAATATGAGTAAGTCTCTCTTCATTTAGTACATACAGAATAGCAAAGGAATGTCTGTGTCTGTGTAAAGCTTACTTTCCCAAGAAACAGTCCAAAAAATGTGTTATCTTAGGGAGAAGCTGAAGGTCAAAAGGGAGAGGAGGCAGAAGAGAAACCTTATTTTCACTAGCTCAGACATACTTTCTTAGCATTCCTTCTCTGGTACATTAACCTTGCCCTCCACCCTGAACTTTAAAATGGGGAGGAGTGAAGGAAATATACTGGAAAGAGACTTGGGAGGCTTTTAGTACTGTTAGAATACTGCTAACTGTTTACTAGATACATGGAGAGAATTAAATAAAAAAATTGTGCCAGCAGTATTTGTACAAGAGACCAGCTGTTCTTATTTATTCCAACAGACATGGTTACACAGGACTCTGTGCTCTATTATCTGTGCTTAGTGAGCTGCTCTGGCAACAACTGCACTGGCTTGAGGCATTTCAGTTCCAGAGAAGAATACTGAAGACAGTTTAAGAAATCAAAATTCAACTAAACTATCAAACCTGACGAAGAAGAATATCTCCTCACTCTAATTCAGGCATACTTCCTACATTGCTTTCTTGTATTCGTAAATGTATTTTTCTGATTTTTTTTTATTTATTAGAGACAGAGAGAAGTACCAAGAGAGACAGAATGGGTGCACCAGGGCCTCTAGCCACTGCAAACAAACTCTAGACGCATGCACCACCATGTGCATCTGGTTTAAGTGGGACCTGGAGAATTGAACCTGGATCCTTAGGCTTCACAAGCAAGAGATTTAAGATGCTAAGCCATCTCTCCAGACCTGCCTTCCTGTTTTCTGCATGCCCAAGACAAGCTTGTACCCAGTCAGCCTCTCTGTACTCAATGAAGCCCCATGACATGATGAGGACATGCTGGTGATGCCACTTCAGTAAAGTGGCCATAGTGATGCTTGCTAAGCTTACAGCAATCATTCTCCAAAGCCTTAGGGTACAGTTATCCCATGTGGAACATTTGTGTACACTTTTTCATTTTCATTTTTTAATTAGCATTGAAAAGAGAATGTTGCACCATGAGGAAGCAGTGCTAAAGAGCCGTGACATTTGTTTACTAAGGGATTAGTGCAGGAGTAACAAAATCTACAGAGACAACTACAGTTAGTGAGTGTTTTGTAAACGCAGTGCTGAGCCACTGGCTTGAGTGAACCTATAAAGCACCATGTCAGGTGAGCTAAAGTTGCTTGCAAAAGAGTTATGGCACAGTAAGTGGGGAGAAAAAGAGATTCACAGTGGAAAGAAATAGCCTGCAGGCCTTCAGCCAGCTGCTCAGGGTCAGCACCAAGTGTGATATGTCAGGGAGGTAGTGTGAGCACTGAGGGACATGTCAGATACTAGCTTCACCACCGAGTAACTTATCAGTGTGGTAGTGTGAGCACTGAGTGTCATGTGATGTTAGGAGTGTGAGCACTGAGTGACATTTTAGGGTGTTAGTGTGTGCAACGATTGATCTGTCATGGTGGTAGTGTGAGTGCTGAGTAACTTGTCAGTGTGGCAGTGTGAACACTGAGCAACTTGTTAGGGTACCAGTGTGAGCTCTGAGAAACATGTCAGAGTGGTAGTGTGCGCAATGATTGATATGTCATGGTGGTACTGTGAAACCTGAGTGAAATGTGAGCAGGGAAGTGTGAACACTGAGTGATTTCTTAGGGTAGTAGTGTGAGCCTGAAGAGACATGTCAGAATGGAAGTGGGAGCTCTCAGTGGCATATCACAGTAGTAATGTGAATGCTGAGTGACATGTCAGGTTGTCAGTGTCAGCTTTCAGTGACATGTCAGGGTGGTAGGACGAGTGCTGACTGGAATGACAGATAGTATTGTGAGCCTCAGTGACAAGTCAGGGTGTTAGTGTGAGTGCTGAGTGAGAAGTCAGGTGTTAGTGTGAGTGCTGAGTGAGAAGTCAGGTGTTAGTGTGAGTGCTGAGTGAGAAGTCAGGGTGGTAGTGTGAGTGCTGAGTGACAAGTCATGGTGTTAGTGTCAGTGCTGAGTGACAAGTCAGGTGGTAGCGTGAGTGCTGAGTGACAGGTCAGGTGTTAGTGTGACTGCTGAGTGACAAGTCAGGGTGTTAGTGTGAGTGCTGAGTGACAAGTCAGGTGTTAGTGTGAGTGCTGAGTGACAAGTCAGGTGTTAGTGTGAGTGCTGAGTGACAAGTCAGGTGTTAGTGTGAGTGCTGAGTGACAAGTCAGGTGTTAGTGTGAGTGCTGAGTGACAAGTCATGGTGTTAGTGTGAGTGCTGAGTGAGAAGTCAGGTGGTAGTGTGAGTGCTGAGTGAGAAGTCAGGTGTTAGTGTGAGTGCTGAGTGACAAGTCATGGTGTTAGTGTGAGTGCTGAGTGACAAGTCAGGTGTTAGTGTGAGTGCTGAGTGACAAGTCAGGTGTTAGTGTGAGTGCTGAGTGACAGTCAGGGTGTTAGTGTGAGTGCTGAGTGACAAGTCAGGTGTTAGTGTGAGTGCTGAGTGACAAGTCAGGGTGTTAGTGTGAGTGCTGAGTGACAAGTCAGGGTGTTAGTGTGAGTGCTGAGTGACAAGTCAGGTGTTAGTGTGAGTGCTGAGTGACAAGTCAGGTGTTAGTGTGAGTGCTGAGTGACAGGTCAGGGTGTTAGTGTGAGTGCTGAGTGACAAGTCAGGTGGTAGCGTGAGTGCTGAGTGACAAGTCAGGTGTTAGTGATGAGTGCTGAGTGACAAGTCAGGTGTTAGTGTGAGTGCTGAGTGACAAGTCAGGTGTTAGTGTGAGTGCTGAGTGACAAGTCAGGTGTTAGTGTGAGTGCTGAGTGACAAGTCAGGGTGGTAGTGTGAGTGCTGAGTGACAAGTCAGGTGTTAGTGTGAGTGCTGAGTGACAAGTCAGGTGTTAGTGTGAGTGCTGAGTGACAAGTCAGGTGTTAGTGTGAGTGCTGAGTGACAAGTCAGGTGTTAGTGTGAGTGCTGAGTGACAAGTCAGGTGTTAGTGTGAGTGCTGAGTGACAAGTCAGGTGTTAGTGTGAGTGCTGAGTGACAAGTCAGGTGTTAGTGTGAGTGCTGAGTGACAAGTCAGGTGTTAGTGTGAGTGCTGAGTGACAAGTCAGGTGTTAGTGTGAGTGCTGAGTGACAAGTCAGGTGTTAGTGTGAGTGCTGAGTGACAAGTCAGGGTGTTAGTGTGAGTGCTGAGTGACAAGTCAGGTGTTAGTGTGAGTGCTGAGTGACAAGTCAGGGTGTTAGTGTGAGTGCTGAGTGACAAGTCAGGTGTAGTGTGAGTGCTGAGTGACAAGGTGTTAGTGTGAGTGCTGAGTGAGAAGTCAGGGTGGTAGTGTGAGTGCTGAGTGAGAAGTCAGGTGTTAGTGTGAGTGCTGAGTGACAAGTCAGGGTGTTAGTGTGAGTGCTGAGTGACAAGTCAGGTGTTAGTGTGAGTGCTGAGTGACAAGTCAGGTGTTAGTGTGAGTGCTGAGTGACAAGTCAGGTGTTAGTGTGAGTGCTGAGTGACAAGTCAGGGTGTTAGTGTGAGTGCTGAGTGACAAGTCAGGTGTTAGTGTGAGTGCTGAGTGACAAGTCAGGGTGTTAGTGTGAGTGCTGAGTGACAAGTCAGGGTGTAGTGTGAGTGCTGAGTGACAAGTCAGGTGTTAGGGTGAGTGCTGAGTGACAGGTCAGGGTGTTAGTGTGAGTGCTGAGTGACAAGTCAGGTGTTAGTGTGAGTGCTGAGTGACAAGTCAGGTGTTAGTGTGAGTGCTGAGTGACAAGTCAGGTGTTAGTGTGAGTGCTGAGTGACAAGTCAGGGTGTTAGTGTGAGTGCTGAGTGACAAGTCAGGTGGTAGTGTGAGTGCTGAGTGAGAAGTCAGGGTGTTAGTGTGAGTGCTGAGTGACAAGTCAGGTGTTAGTGTGAGTGCTGAGTGACAAGTCAGGTGTTAGTGTGAGTGCTGAGTGACAAGTCAGGTGTTAGTGTGAGTGCTGAGTGACATGTCAGGGTGTTAGTGTGAGTGCTGAGTGACAAGTCAGGTGTTAGTGTGAGTGCTGAGTGACAAGTCAGGGTGTTAGTGTGAGTGCTGAGTGACAAGTCAGGTGTAGTGTGAGTGCTGAGTGACAAGTCAGGTGTTAGTGTGAGTGCTGAGTGACAAGTCAGGGTGTTAGTGTGAGTGCTGAGTGACAAGTCAGGGTGTTAGTGTGAGTGCTGAGTGACAAGTCAGGGTGTTAGTGTGAGTGCTGAGTGACAAGTCAGGGTGTTAGTGTGAGTGCTGAGTGACAAGTCAGGGTGTTAGTGTGAGTGCTGAGTGACAAGTCAGGGTGGTAGTGTGAGTGCTGAGTGACAAGTCAGGGTGTTAGTGTGAGTGCTGAGTGACAAGTCAGGGTGTTAGTGTGAGTGCTGAGTGACAAGTCAGGGTGTTAGTGTGAGTGCTGAGTGACAAGTCAGGGTGGTAGTGTGAGTGCTGAGTGACAAGTCAGGTGTTAGTGTGAGTGCTGAGTGACAAGTCAGGTGTTAGTGTGAGTGCTGAGTGACAAGTCAGGTGTTAGTGTGAGTGCTGAGTGACAAGTCAGGGTGTTAGTGTGAGTGCTGAGTGACAAGTCAGGTGTTAGTGTGAGTGCTGAGTGACAAGTCAGGTGTTAGTGTGACTGCTGAGTGACAAGTCAGGGTGTTAGTGTGAGTGCTGAGTGACAAGTCAGGTGTTAGTGTGAGTGCTGAGTGACAAGTCAGGTGTTAGTGTGAGTGCTGAGTGACAAGTCAGGTGTTAGTGTGAGTGCTGAGTGACAAGTCAGGTGTTAGTGTGAGTGCTGAGTGAGAAGTCAGGTGTTAGTGTGAGTGCTGAGTGAGAAGTCAGGTGTTAGTGTGAGTGCTGAGTGACAAGTCAGGGTGTTAGTGTGAGTGCTGAGTGAGAAGTCAGGGTGTTAGTGTGAGTGCTGAGTGAGAAGTCAGGGTGTTAGTGTGAGTGCTGAGTGAGAAGTCAGGTGTTAGTGTGAGTGCTGAGTGACAAGTCAGGGTGTTAGTGTGAGTGCTGAGTGAGAAGTCAGGGTGTTAGTGTGAGTGCTGAGTGACAAGTCAGGTGTTAGTGTGAGTGCTGAGTGAGAAGTCAGGTGTTAGTGTGAGTGCTGAGTGACAAGTCAGGGTGTTAGTGTGAGTGCTGAGTGACAAGTCAGGTGTTAGTGTGAGTGCTGAGTGACAAGTCAGGTGTTAGTGTGAGTGCTGAGTGACAAGTCAGGGTGTTAGTGTGAGTGCTGAGTGACAAGTCAGGTGTTAGTGTGAGTGCTGAGTGACAAGTCAGGTGTTAGTGTGAGTGCTGAGTGACAAGTCAGGTGTTAGCGTGAGTGCTGAGTGACAAGTCAGGTGTTAGTGTGAGTGCTGAGTGACATGTCAGGGTGGTAGTGTGAGTGCTGAGTGACAAGTCAGGTGTTAGTGTGAGTGCTGAGTGACAAGTCAGGTGTTAGTGTGAGTGCTGAGTGACATGTCAGAGAAGCAAAAGAACTTACTTCATATTAAGCAGGTAAGTAATAAGCCACTGCTGGATCTATTTCAATAAAAAGGACCTGATGCTGAAGGCATTTAGCTGAAGGACTTGATCGTCTTTATGTTTCTTGTAATGATATTTGCTAGAGTACAGAGGTTATAACATTATTTTCTAAATATGTCATCATTTTTCCCTCAATGATTTTAATAATTAAGTATGGCTACCATCTAGAAAACCGAAAACACATGCTGGCAAGGAAGGGGGACCTTATACACTGTTGGTTGGAGTCTAAATTAGTCCAGCCACAATGGAAATTGGTATGGAGGTTCCTTAAAAGAAAATAGAACTACCATGTACAGAAAAAAGACTCTAAGTCAACATGTCACGAGATCCTTATCTGTGTTATGGAACCAGCCAAGGTGACTGTCAACAAATGAATGGATAACAAAATGAGGTGTCTATACATAGTTGAGTTCTACTGTGCCAGAAGGAATAGAATTTGTCCATTTTCAGGAAAATGCATGGGACTGGGAATCATCATTTTAAGTGAAATAAGCCAGACTCAAAAAGGGAAATTTCGCATGTTTTTCTCAAATGCAGACTCTAGACTGTAAAAAATAGATATGAAAGTAGAAGGGGAGCTATTTGGGAATAAGAAGGGAACAACAGAGAAGAAGTTAATGGTGTTGAGAAGGCATGCACAAGGATGTTATCGCAAAGCCATTCTTTGTATAATTAATACATTCTATAAAGAAAAAAAAAGAATATTCAGAAATGGTAAAGATACTTTAGTGAAGAATTTTAAAGTTTATTTTGGGTGTATATGAGGTGCATGTGTGTGTGTGTGTTCAGATGAACATGCTTACATGTGCAGAGGATAATGCCGGGTGTTCTCAGCTGTTCTTCCTCCTTACTTCCCCAAGTCAGAGTTTCTCACTGGACTGGGCTGACCAGTGATCCCCAGCCATCCTGACGCCTCCGCTCGCCTCAGGGATGGAGCTCCTGACAGGAACAAGCAGTCCTGGATTTTTACGTGGGTGCTGGGGATTGAACTCAGATCCTCATGCTAATACAGCGAATATTCTTATCCACTGAGACATCTCCATGGCCCCTATAGTTTCTCAGTAAAGTCGAAGGATTTGTTAACAACCTTGATTTTGGTGGTTAAAAACACAATAAACACATATGTCAATGTCCCCAATGAGTTATGTGATGATCACATTTAAGCAAACTTCAATTATGATTTTGCCCAGCTTTAACAATCTATCACAAAATAAAGCATTATCCAATGGACAGGAGAGCTCACAGCATCCCATCTTTTAAGGACTGTCATGGGTTGGTAATATTTTCTCCCTGCTACATTAACTGGATATGTTGATGGTGGTGAGCTCGACATGGTGCTGAGTGGGCTACAAGTTACAAGCCCTTTAGAAGGCAGTGACCCCACCAACAGAAGGGAAAGCTGATACAGACATTGGGTTCCTCCAGGACCTGAGACCTGAGACCAGCTGTGGCCACTGAGGAAACCTCAAGCCAAGGAAGGGCCCTGTGAAGCACAGACCTGTGGTGAAGCAGTGTCTCCACAGCCAGAGCTTCCACCGTGGGAAGGAACCTCTCTGGGAAAACTGCAGCATCCTCCCAGGAAGGTTCAACTAGTCCAAGATATATTCTTTGTTTCCTTGAGACCTGCCAAAATCAGACAGTAGGATTCAACAAATCTTTCTAAATACTGCACTCAATATATTGTTCCCTGAGAGAATATAAAGTGGAAACAATCCAGCCAGCAAGAAAACAGGCTGCCTTCTGTGTGTGATTAGATTAGCTGCCTACAGACGTGTTTTTCTCAAGCTTGTTCTACTTACAAGTTTTTTTTTTTTTATTTGAAGGCAAGTTGTTTCTTGAATTAATGATTTTACCCCTCTGCCCATGTCTCAGGAAGACCAAGCCCTCTCTTCCTCTCCTTTTGCACTTCAAACTATGCCAAGGCAATGGCTGTGTACCTTCTTTAACAGGCTAGGATGAATAGAATGTGGGGAGGATGACTATGACCAATGTTTCCACAAAAATCTCAGAAAAACGGCTGGACTAAGAGCTGGGCAACTCTCTTGACTCAGACAATGGAAACAACCAAATCCAACCTTTGACCTTTGACCTTCACCAATAGTAAAGAAAAAGCCAAGTTTGAGAAACTGATTGTCCTCTGCCCCCTCCTCAGACACACATATGCATGCAAAAAGAACTTGGCAAATTGGAAATTACCCAAAACAAATAGTTCCTTTTAGGAATCTTTGTTCTTTTTATATCTGAATTCATGGAAAAGAATGTTCATTTTGGAGCCCTGGAGCTCATATGAGAAGCTGAATGCTGAAAGTTCATTTAGAAGATTAATTTTAAGATCATTTGGGGGACAAAGAGGCTGGGCATCAGAAAAGTGTCTTTCAGTGGTGTGTACATAGCTAGATGGTCATCTTCATGCCTGCCTAAACCATTCCCATCCTACAGTCAAACCTGGCTAATTTCCCATTTCTATTTATGTTGGCCAGTGGTTTCCCCTTTGCAGATGGTGGAGTCACTGAATTCACCAACCTTATCTACACCCCTCAATTCTTGCCTAAACTTCCCAAAGAACATCTGCTAAGACTGCGTTATGAAGCCAGGCCCCGAAATAAGGAGGCTCAGGTTTTGCAAAGCGCCTGTTGATAAGCTTTGGCGACTTCTGCGGTTTCGGTCCATACAGTGATTTCTATGTGATTTGCTTTGGCTTTCCAGAAAACTGAATTTGTCAACTCCATAACAGGAAAAAGTTTAGCAACGGGAACACACACACACACACACACACACACACACACACACACTTTGTTCAATCAATCAGTCCATCAATCAATAACCCACGGCATCTTCTTCTGAGCAGGTATGACAGAAAAATGAAGGAAAGAAAGGATCTTTCTCTTCCCAGTCTTCATGAATATTTTTAAGTAACACTTATGAGTAGACAGTTAAATTTTAATGTTTGCCTTTTTTGGCATATAGTGCATAGGTAATAAATGAGTATTATGGAATTTTAAAGAATACAACTAGAGAGATGGCTCAGGAGGGGGGAGAATGCTTACCACACAATCAAGAGGGCTTGAGTTCAATCCTTGGAACCCATGAAGTAAGCCAGGCATGGTCACACGTGCCTGTAATCCCAGAGGTGAGGGTTGGAGAGGGGAGGATCACTAGGGCTCATAGATGGGCCAGTCTGAGTGGAAAATAGTGAGCTCCTGGATCAGTAAGAGGCTTGGTTTCAAGGGAAGAGCAATACAAGAAAACATCTGATGATGTCCTCCTCTAATTTCACATGCATGTGCATGAGGAGTGCACATCTGCACGCATGTGCATACACCACACCCCCCACAAACCAAAATATATTAATAACACATAGCCAAAATAAAGACAAGTCACCTTGCAAAGCAACCTCTATGTTTATATGCAATCTCCCAAACCAACCATAAAACCTGCATACACACAGGACATGAGGGTTTAAGAAAACAAGACAAAGCTGGAGAGATGGCTTACTGATTAAGGCACTTGCCTGCAAAATCTAAGGACCCAGGTTCATTCCCCAGAACCCACATAAGCCTGACATACATGGTGAGACATGAACACAAGGTTGTGCATGCTCACAAGATGGTGCACGCATCTGGAGCCTGAATGCAGTGGGTGGAGGCTCTGGCACACCAATTCTCTCTCTCTGTCTCATAAAATAAACATTAAAAAAGAAAATTACACACAATCATATAAAATCTAAATTTGATATGTTACTATCCATTACTATTAAGGTGTATCTACTCATTCTACTGTCATTTAGCCATCTCTAACAAAATATATAAGAAATAACTTTAATAAAGCAACCTTATAGTTGAATTTCTTACATGTTGGGTCATCATCTTAGGGAGAATTTCCCTTGACTCACAGTTTGTACCTTTAAATTTTATAAGATCATCTCCAAACAGCATATTAAAATTCCCCATGTTGTCACCTATACATGTACACTGAGTTTACTATACAACTTAGTCAGTTTGACAGCTATAAAGTTGTTCTTGTTTCAAGTTACCTTGCTTAAAGACAGGGTGAATTCTTACAGAGTTAAACACAAATAATACACATAATGTTTTGAGGCAGTAGGTACTCAATAGCACATGTTAGGATTTTAAGGGACTTATAACTTTGTAAAAGGCACAATATAGGATGAAGTTCTGGTTAGCTGTCTTCATCTTTTATTTCTAGTAAGATTATTCAACACATATTCAAAGCTCAGTGAGTGTGAGGCTGCTTTAATTTTGGATAAGTTGTGCATTTGTTACTGTCTTCCTCGCGAGCACCTTTACCTCGTCATCCAGATGAGATATCACAACCCAGCTGGGTTTTGCTTTAAACCAATTTATAAATGCATATGTATATATATGTACATATATATGTATGTATGTATATATATATATATATATATATATATATATATATATGTATCAGCCCTAATCTACATAAGCATATATACATATGAATATGCATATATACAGCCATATACAAAGAAATTTAATATATGTTAATGTTTATGCATGCACAACGTGAATTTTTAAAATTTATTTATGTGAGAGACAGACATAGAGTGAGAGAGGGCGAGAATGGATGCACCAGGGCCTCCAGCTACTGCAAACGAACTTCAGACTCATGTGCCATCTTGTGTATCTGGCTTAAGTGCATCCCAGGGAATCGCACATAGGCTAACCCATCCCTCCAGCCCACAAGGATTATCTTATTTTCATACTAGATTAGGAACCCAGGTTCTTACACAGATTGGGCCATTGCTCTACCCCTGAGCTATATACATCCCCAGCCCCCTTTTTCCTTTATCTTAAGATAGGGTGTCACTCAGTTGCCCAGGCTCACCTCAAACTTGTGATCCTCCTGCCTTCCAAGTATATGCACACAGATTTTAGACCTTGTGCTTTTCCCATTGGTCTTAATAGACAAGCAGGAAATGTGTTTTCTTGATTACAAATTTGAAGGAAGTATCCAAAAGATAACCTCTCAGCAAAGTATCACAGAAAGGAAACAAGATGCTATTTCTTTCAGATTCTGCTCCATATCACTTAAAGCGAGAGACTAAAGAGCAGATGAGGCTAAGTCAGGAGTATCAGACCTGCTCACCCCATTGGGCTACCCAGAACTGTATTTGCTGAATCCCAGAAGAATGGCAGGCTAGATGAGTCTCTGCAAGGCAGGCACAGGCCACACAGCATTGTAACCACCATCTGAGGGCAGCATGCCCAGTCTCCTTGGTCCTGGTGCCTGCCTCGCTCATGCACCTGCTTCAACGGTATGAGCTGAGCCTGTGGGTTGCCTCTGATTGATGTTGGTGTAACTGCTTCATGCTGTCTGTGGGTGAAGGGAAGTGGGCTTTGCTCAAAGCAGTTTGAGGTCCCTACACTTCCACTCCATATCACACAGAGAAGAGCAAGTCACAGAGGGGCACACACGTCTGTGGGCACTCCCCACCCACCCTCACTAAAGAACCAAAGAACAGCTGGATCTTAAAGTAAAAGCCAACAAAACAAGGCTTTGAAAACCAGAAATCCAGCCAAAAAAGGAAGCATCTGTCTCTTTCACTGGGAAACAACCCCTGTGTGTGTGTGTGTGTGTGTGTGAGAGAGAGAGAGAGAGAGAGAGAGAGAGAGAGAGAGAGGGAGGGAGAGGGAGAGGGAGAAACATATCTATATATCCTATATCCTGCCCAGACCTGATTCCAGGCTTTTAATTTTCTCGACCTTGGTTCCTTGCCTGAACTAGAATAATATCTAAAAATATTTTCACCATAATAAGAAGAGTGACATGTCAATGAGCATATTTTACAACTTCCCATGGGCACTAAGAACAGCTTTCAAGAAGGAATGCCAAAGTGTGTAGCTTCTCATCTTTTGATAGACACTTATTTTCAAAACAAATATTTGAGTAAGCAAAGGGTAAGCCCTTATTTGGTGTCTGTGAAACCTGACAAGGAACCCCAACCTGCCACATAGATTCTCAGACGATGATCTAAGAAGCCCAGTTGGCTTCGATGACCCTACACAGGGATCCCTTTTTACCTCCCTCTGTACCTCTGCTGTGGGATTGGGGACAGTTAGCATAATTTTAGGAGAAAAAACAGGAAAGAATGATGACAAGGAAAATGAAAGCATAAAATACTTGTAGTTTCCAGCAAAGCACAAGAAGGAAGGAATAGAGGGAGATGGGGAGGAGAAGAGAGAGGGAGAGGGAAGGAAAGGGGAAAGAGAAGGAAGGAGAAGTCACTATTTGGAAGTCCAAATGTGTGTGGTTTTTCAATGGCCCACAGATCTCTTCAGGGACACTGGGGAGTGCCCACCAAAGTGGAGCAGCTGTGTTCAATTCATTGGGAAATGGTCAACTTTGTAATATTAAAATAATGACAATTTCAAAGTACCAACTTAATTATTTCCTTAGATTTAAATATGTCACAATACTACTGGTGACTTGGACTTAAATTTTTTTTTAAAAAGCTCATAAAGTATAGAGACTCATCCTGTTCATGCCCCCCCCCCCTTCTGGTCCACATTCTTTTCACTTATCACTGGTCTCCTGGCTCAGGAGAGCAAGATAAGGTGGATGTAGGCATGGAAAGCCACCTTGAAAAATTGCTTGCATTCAGATCCTAGCTGGACTCTAGTTTTAGGTCCACAGATAGATCTCTACCTCCATTCATATTGCAATTGTTTTAGTCTGAAAACACTATTTTCTCCCCTCTTGTTGACTTTTACTCACTCAAGTTAGATTTCTGGTAATCTTGAAAACATGATTAGTTAACTCCAATGTCTGATTTGATTTCTGACCTCTATAACATTTTCTAGTCACTTTGCTTTCCTCAAAAAAAGCATGTCACTGAAATGTCTGAGAGTTTCCTAGTAACCCTTAAAATGTAAAAAAGAAAGGAGCACACTTATCTTTGACAATTTTGAAACAAGTATATGAATTTAAGCAGAACACCAACATCTAAAAGAAAACCAGCTTTGCAGGAAGTAGAAAAATAGGGCAGAAAACCCTGTATTTCTCCATGATGAGTACATAATCCAAGAGTCCATGCTGCGTCCTATGTGGCACCCAAATGACTACGAGAAGCTTCTGGCAAATGTCAAATTCAGACATTGTACAACAGGTGCCACTTGAGTGAATAATGCAGAAAAAAATCCTTTGAAATTTAAAAAAGTTTATGTGCATAGAGCCAACACATCTTTAGTGCAGCTTTGCAAGTCAAACAAAAAACCAAATTTAACTCCACCTATAAGAAAATAATTCACATCGATTCTCATTTCTAACTTTCCTTCCATGAGGGTTTTGAGTCTTTCCCAGTCCACAAGGTTATCGTCAATCTGATTCTTGAGGGACATCAGGATGATGATACGAGGAGGACATGGAAACTTCAGGAATTTAGAACAAAAAAACAAAGTCCTGACTCTGTCAAAAGAAAACAAGGAGTACACTTAATATGCACTGAAATTATAACGCTTTTTCTCCTCAACTTAAGGCATCTTTTTCTATGAATAATTCCCTTAGAGACACCATACTGCACATCCAAAATGGAAATAAGGGCATATTTGTGCAAGTCCCTCCCACTGCTTCAGCAAGAGAAGTGTATATAAAATTCTATGACAAGGTCAATGTGACATGAAAAATTGGTCATTGGGCTGGAACATGGCTTACCTGGATGACATCTTCCTAGAATCTGCCACTTAAGAGGCTAGGAGCGTAGGTCAGTGTTAGAGCATCTGCCTAGAATCAAACAATGAGGGGCTCGGGGCATGGCTAAGAGGTAGAGTGCTTTTCTAGTGTATGTGAGGCCTTAGGTCAATCCCCAGCACTGCAAATAAAAGTGAACATAAATTCATCTATGATATACAGCAACTAAAACAGAGCAGCAGGTAAGAGATGTGAGTGTGTGTTCACTGTTTACTGTTAGAAATACCAAATATTTTGTCTCACTTAATTTTTTTATAGAAATCATATGAAGTAAAGAAATATATTCCCATTCTGCAGATGAAGAAGCTGAGACTCAGAAAATTAAGCAGCTCAGCCAAATGCATAAAACGGATGGTAAAGTGAAGATGCAAATGTGGCTCCTCTGATGGCCATCCTTCATTAACTCCCTCCTGACTCCTCCTACAGGCGCCAGTCTGATAGAGCTACTGCAAGAATGTGGGCCAAAAATCTCCTGCACCCACCCCCATAGGTATGTCAGGCTCAGCTGCAGTGACCAGTTACAGTAAAGCCAGTGATGCTTCTGGATATACTGAAAAAATTAACTAAATTTTTATATAAAAAAACTTTCAAGTATCAGTAGCAAGGTACTAAATCACACACACATTTAGGCATATACATACACCCCACTTTGAATGGGCAAACAATATATGTAAAAAGATGGACTGGGTTTTCTTGGCAACAAGTTTATGTTATCTCTCTGGCACCACCTGCTCCCCATTTATTATACCCACCAGGAAGCCACATTGTCATCCAAAACTTCTAACAGATCATTGTTAAATTTATATTAGGGACACATTGATTTTGCACATCTAAACTCTCCTTAAAAGAACAAATGGCCTAAAGTGGATTAAAGCACTTATCTGATCACATGTTTGATAGCCACAAATACACAATAAAATACCCACACAGCCCCTGTGTGGTCTTGTCCATGGCAGACACAGAAGCTCCGGAGTTCAGTTATTCCAGCCTTTGTCAGGAAGATCATGAGAGCAAAGGCACCTGCAGGCACTGCTAACCCTATCACCTTTCCTGTCCTCTTTCCCCTTCAAGTCTGATGACTTGGCAGGCCTGCAGCTCTGGCGAGGGGAGGATCCACTGCCAGCCCCAGCTGTTGAAAGCTCAGCCCAATCTGTTCCATGGCGTCGGCTGGACGGTAGCAACACGGCTGCAGGTCACCTTCATTTACTGCAAAGATCATTAGCCATCTCTCAGAAAGGGAGAGAACTAGAGAGAGACTGCTTGGGGCATAATAAATGGAAGTCCCTTGGTAACATAGTTCAAAAAAGGTAAGATGATGCCAGCAAAGCCACCTGACAGTTTCTATAGCCAGAGAAACAGGAAGGAAACAAGGGCAGGCAGAATGGAAAATAAGAAAGAGAAAACAAGCAGCAGCCAGAGTGAGCCTGCCAAGTATGCAGGCTCCCAGGAGAAGAGAAGAGAGGGCAAAAAAGAAAATCTGAAACAAAAACAATCAAGCTTGTAGTGTTAAGTCACAGTTGTGACATGATTCTACTTGTCTATCAGCTCTAACATTCTACTCCAGAGGCATATAGAAACTCAAAGGGAGAAGAATTTCAAATCTGTACAGGACACATGAAGTATCTATGACAATTTTGAGTACTATAGGAGACAGTGAATTTGATTAAACCTGTATTTAAATCATTTCATGACTTCACATTTATAAAAAATGTCTATATTCAGTGGAAAGTAGGTGTATTTCTTCACTCAGTCCATGCATTCAGTTATTAGTACACTTGAAGCTCACTCTCCAAACTCTCTTTTCCTACTGAAAGACCAGCAGCAGATCAGTGTACCATCACAGGAAGTTCTGCATATGATATAAGCAATAGGAATGTTTCTCTAGTTGATATTGATAATGCCAAAGTCAGCACTTGCTCTAAATTCTAAGGTTCCACCAATCTTATATATCTAATACAATTCAAATTTCAGTCAATAATGAGTACTTGACAGTAAGTGGTATTCTACTGGCAGTCAGGAGCCTCCAGATTTACTGTCATTAAAACTGTGCAGCTAAAAATAAACTGAAGGTTAAATTCTCTTGTCACCTGGACCAGAGTAGAAACTAGTGAGAGACACACCTCTGAGGCAATTCCAGGCAAGATGAATTAGGGGCAGAAGTCCTTCCTCCAGAGTGGGCAGCCCTTCCACTGGGGACCTCTATATACAGGAGATCCAGGAGAAACCCTGGGCTTGGCTCTCTCTGTCCAGCTGCCGGCGCTCCTCTCTGGTGTGTGCTTTAAGCCTGGCTCCCCTCGCTGCTGTGCATGCTTCTGCCACTTGCTAGGCTTTGTGGACTCAGTAGCAGCTGGGTACTATAACGCCTCAGCCTACACCCAGCCTGGTGGACTGGCAGCTGCTGGATTCAACTTTCCAGGCTGTTTGATTGCCCCGCCTGTATTTCATAAGCTAATCCAAAAGAACCCTTTTGTAATACATACTCATTCTATCAGGTCTGTCCCTCTAGAGAACACTGGTTAATGCATAAACGCCAATAAAAACTAGCTGTTTTCCTCATTCTATGTTCTTTGCATTCTTTTCCTCAGTTGACTCTGTATGATCATTAAAAGAAAGATTTTTTGCAGGTACAATAGGGAGATGAGAGATGAATTCCTTTGAGAAGAGATTTGGTAGGGGAGAGTCATTATGCTATCAAAGAGCATGCTGGGGTTCAAAAGTCAGAGACAGTGGGGGACAGGGAGAGAGGGAGAGAGAAAGAAGTTTTGGTTCCGAGGAACAAAGGGAAGTGTTGTGTCATGCAAGTTTGAGGGAATGGGTAAGTTTCACAGGGATTGATCCAGCCTACATGTAAGAAGCTATGGAAGCACTGGATACAGGTGGGGAGTCAAGAAGGCACTAGATAGATGCAAGGCCAAACTCAAGTGGCCTTGGAGGTCTTGCCTTCCTGCTGGGCCTGAGGCCGCCATTAGCATCTTGCCTCTTAAGAGGAACACATCTGTGATCTGACAGAATTAGCTATTTGGGTGGTGTTTCCTGAAGCAAGTTCAATTTCCATGGCACATTTCTGAGAACATATTGTGTGTAGAGGCCAAGGGTTCTACTGAACACTCTGCAAAGTACACTTTAGCCTCCCATAATACCCAATGGTTCAGTCCCAAATGTCAACAGTGCTGAGGTTAAGAAACCTTTTAGACAGTTGTTTCAGGAATAAACCATGGCCTACCCCATTAAAAACTATCCTCTGTGATTTTTAAAAAAAAATTTTTATTTATTTGTTAGGAGAGAGGGAGAAGAGAGAGAGAGAGAATGGGCACTCTAGGGCCTCTAGCCACTGCAAACGAACTCCAGATGCATGCACCACTATGTACATCTGGCTTTAGGTGGGTACTGGGGAATTGAAAGGGTGTTAGGTTTTTCAGGCAAGTACCTTAACTGCTGAGCCTTCTCTCCAGCCCTCCTTTGTGATTTGTAAAGCCACAGAGCAGAACAGGTTCAATCTGATATCCTATGCCACTGCGCCACTAGTGCCACTGTGAAAAATGCCTTACAGAAAACGGTCAGGGAGGACGTTTTCACTTTGATTCACTTTCAGAAAGTTCACTCCATAGCTGCCTGGACCCATACACTTTGGCAAAATATTATGGTGTTAGGTGCATGTGATAAACAAAGTTCTTTACCTCACTGCAAACAGGAAGCAGAGAAGGGAAGACAGGAAGTGGCCAGGGATAAGCTACTACCAATAATGCTACCCTGTTGACCCAGTCCCTATAGTTTTCACATCCTCCCAAATAGTGACATCAGCTGAAAGTAGTGGCTTTGACACACAATCCACAGAGGACATTTGATATTCAAACCACCCCTCTACATTTAATATAACTGAATAGGATGACAAGGATAGAAGTCTACAATGGAACCCTGACCTCCTATTCTAGCACTAAACTCTAAAGAAAGCTACGTTGATGATTGAAATACCTAAGCACAAAACAAAACAACAACAACAACAACAACAAAACCACATCAGAGTCTGGTGTTTAAACTTCATCGAATGGAGTTTATGAAGAAGAGTTGGACATATACCCAAAAGCATAATCCCCCAAACAGAGTCTCTGTGTCAAAGCCAGTTGACTTTAAGCAAATAGACTGCAAATCTTATACTGGCTTGAAATAAAAGAAACTACTCTGAGGGATGCAGAGAAAGGAGCTGGGACTTAACTCTCTTCTATAAGCAGAGAGCCAGTCTCTCAACCACACCTGGAGGTTAATTAGCAGGTCTTTGATGTATCCATCTGTCCTCAGCCCCAGAGCTTGATGGAGTCATCCTAACATAGTGCTTGGTAAAAAATAATAATAATAATAATCTGCTGTGAGGTAATTTAGTGTAAACTCAGGTCATGTCCCAATCTTGCCATATAAACAGAACTGCCAAAGATCCCTTCTTGTTGCTCTGGCCTTCGGACGGATGTGTCTGCTCACCTCCTGCCCTTGATCCTCTCTTGTTTCCTCTGGTTTTAAGTGTGAGGGGCAACTCACAGAGAACGAGCTCTCCGGTTTTTCTAGATTCCTCTTGTCAATCACTCTTAGGCTCAGTGGCTCCTGGAGGAAAAAACAAAAAAAAAAAAAAAAAGGAAAGGAGATACAGTCTAGATGAGAATAAACATGTGACTTCCCAGCATGCACAGAACATGGCCTGCCCTGGCACAACAAACAGCTTTTGAAGTCTAGCTCAGACTGCCTGCTGAAGACCTACCAGTTATGGTTTGGGCAAACTGCCACTCCACAAAAGAGTCACGCAAGGACAAAGGGGTTCGCTGAATGCTAACCACACACCAGGTACTGGAGCAGGCAGAATGGGCTAAGCCAGCAGTATATCTTCCATCTAGAAGGAAGTATCCCAAGAGACTGTGAACAGGCTGGTTGGGTGGCTAAGTGTTCCTTACTATGTGACTAGAATAATAACGCTCAACTGGGTCACTTGGTTTGTGAAATTGTGGATGCTTAATTGTTTTTAAAGTCAAGGACTTAGTGTTTCGGTGCATTCTACCACTCTCTAGGCACAATGTAAAGCTTCATTGGAAAACCACTGCTGGAAGAATTTCTTACCAGCCTGATGGAACTGACACCACACCAGGGTGATAATTTCTGGTGAAAAATAGGGAGCAGGAGAACTGCATCATATTTATTATAACCAGGTCAATTAAGGGAACCTTTACTCACCAATACACTTATACCCACAGGAATGCACTTAAAAAACCAAAATCCTGTCCAGTTCAGTATCAGACAGAAAACGCACATAGAGCAGCAATACCCAGTGAAAGGCAACGAAGACATTTTAAGTGTGGCCAGTCAAAGCACTCTCCTTGGATCAAAGAGAGATCAGCATAAGCAAGGTACACGTAGAAAACAAGAAGGTATCATGGAAGACAAGGAGGAACAGACTCACCAAACCCAGACCCACAACTCTGCAGCTCTTCTAAAGATTGATGGGTCATTCACATTTCTTTTACTTAGAAAACTAAGTTTACTCATTATGCAACACATTGCATATTAGGCTTACTGAATACATTATAAAAGTTTAAATCTAGGCTGGAAAGATTTCTCAGTGGTTAATGCATTTGACTGCAAAGACTAATGACCCTAGTTCAATTCCCCAGTACCCACATAAAGCCAGATGCACAGAGTGGCACATGCATATCTCTCTTCTCTCTGTCTATCTCAGCTTGCAAATAAATAAATGAAAATAAAAGTTTTTGAAGTTTAAATCACAGACTGATTTTATAACAAAATGTGAGCTCTTACTACATGCCAAGAGTAATGTGCTTCCTCCTCAAGTAAATAGTCTAAGAATAAATATAAAGTTAATCATAATACCTTTAAATCATCTTCCAGAAAACATAAGCATTGTGTTGAATACAAGATCCCAGAATTAGCAAACTTCAGGTGCTAAAGAGGTCCCCATATTATGATGTCAGTTTTAAAAGCAGTGATGTTGCAGTCAGGTGCATTACTGGCAGAAAACAACTGACCAAGAGCAGCTTGTGGGGAAAAAGGGTTAATTTTGGTTTACAGACTCTAGGAGAAGTTCCATGATGGCAGGGAAAACGATGGTATGAGCAGATGGTGGACATCACCTCCTGGCCAACATCAGGTGGACAACAGCAACAGGAGAGTGTGCTTTGGCAAGAGGAAACTGGCAAAAGGAAGTTAGCTATAACACCCATAAGTCCACCCCCACCAATACACTGCCTCCAGGAGGCTTTAATTCTCAAATTGCCATCAGTTGGGGACCTAGCATTCAGAACACCTAAGTTTGTGGGGAACAAGCAGTGATCAAAGAGAAATATTCTGATGCAATATTATAAAAACAGAATTATTTGAGAAAAGTATATACAAATATGACATCAAAACAAATGCCACAAAGAAAAATCCACATTCTAGTGGGTTACTAGAGGCAGCTTTGTTTTCTCCTATACCTATAGTGAGTTATAAAGCCTGGAAAAAGGCCTATAGCAAATCCTAACCCATTACCAGAAAAGGTTGAAGAAGGAAAAAGGAAGGAAGGAGAAAGGACAAGGTTGGAGGAGAAAGGAAGAAGGACACAGGATAAGGTTAAAGGAGGAAGAAATAAAAAGGAAGGAAAGGGGTAAAGAGGAATGCAGGAAGATGGGTAGAAAGGAGAAGGTTCTGGAAGAGGAGTAGCAAAGAGGGGGGAGGAAGTGAAGAAAAAAATCAACACCTCCAGGTGTTGCACAATGATAAATGAAGGCTGGGGAGATGGCTCTGTCTGTAATTTGCTTACCATGGAAGCATGAGGCCCTCAGTTCAGATCCCCAACAACCACATAAAAATGGAGCACAGTGGCCCACATCTGAAACCCCAGTGCTGGGGCGGCAAACACAGAGACTCCCTGGGGCTTTCTGGCTAGTGAGTCCAGCCAAGTCAGTGAGCTCTAGGTTCAGTGAAAGATCTTCTCTCAAAAATAAAATAAGTGGAGAGTAGCTGAACCAGACAACCAACTTCAACCTCTGGCCTCCACATGCTTTTGCACATATACACATACACATGCCTACACACATGCAGATAGATTGATAGATTCATAATATGTATGTAGTTCATACTACATACACACACACAGAGAGAGAGAGAGAAAGAGAGAGAGAGAAACAGATAGATAAAGGTGGGAACAGGGTGGATGACAACAGGTGATGACAATTACTGCTGTCCTTACAGCGCGGCAGGTTTACTGTTTCCTGGCCTTACCTAGCCCCTTTATCCAGCCCACTTTCCTATTCTGGTACATGATTTGGCTCAGGTATTGACCATAACCTTCATAATGACTCCTCTCTCTTTTGTGTCCATACAGAGTTTTCACTCTACTGGTATAACACTTAACTGCACCTTTCTCTTACCAGAATCCAAATGATGGACAGATTCAGTTTCTTATCCTTTTCTCCGCAAGGTCTGGATAGTAACTGCTCAACAAACATCTACTGAGCAAGTGTGCATAAACAAAGCATTTCAATTATTCTGAGGGAAAGACTAGAGGGAAAAGAATTTCATTTATGTATTTTCTCACTCAAGTCATTATACTTAAAGGACCCTAAAGAGAATATTTTTAAGTACAAAGGAAAATATGTATCTCTAAACTACAAGATAAATGGACACATGTGAAAGAACACAATGAATTACAGGCACGAACCTCCACCTCTGAGAACTACATGGAATTTCCCTCAGCTTAGCTGCTCCATGTTTCCCAAGATTTGCTTTTCAAACTGAGTGATTTAAGCTGAAGCCCAAAACACAACAGGAACTCTACCCACACACACACCTCTCCTTTTCTCCACGCATCCAGGGCCACTATGCTCAGTTCAAACTGAGCTCCTGGACAGATACACGAGACAGCATTTCCAGAATGATCCAAAAGATCAAATTATTGAAATCCTTTCCCACCCTCTAACTAGGCCCTGAGTTATATTTTATAAGTATTATCCTAAAACATGTGCATTACTTATAATTAATGGGAAAAATATAAGCTTGAAAATAAACACACAGATGAAAATATTTCCTCAGTCAGCTGAAGCCAAAGTCAAAGTTCCCAGGGAGCCACAACCCAGTAACTCCTCAGGCTCAGAAGCAGCTCTGCAAAGTGGCTGTGGAACCAGAGGGTCTGGACTTCAACCCCCACCTCTTTGCAGCTTTGGCAAGTGAGGAGTTCCATGGAGCCTTGGCTTTCTCACTGCTGACTGGAAACACAGGATGCTGGCCACCAGGCCTTGTGCAGAGTGAGAAAGTGCAGTGTGCCCTGCTTCGAGCCTGGAAATACTGCAATTGGGTCATATCTATGTGACCTTACTGGTTTTACTCATTTCAATTGTCAACCTCCATACAAAATTCATCTCATCATAATCACCTTCCACCACTTTCTGCAGTCTCCTCTCCCCTAGCCTTTCTTCACTGTAACCCTTGTTCTCTCCAATTAGTCCTTCTTTTACTTTGATGTCATTTTTTGCCCTCTTCTATCATTTACAACAACATGTAGATGGGCCCAACATCATGCAGGTCTTGTGCAGGTGATAACAACAACTAAGGGGCCATGAGTGCAAGCAACCACCACTTTGTGTCTGGAAGACAGTGCTCCAAAGCACTCCTCCAACCTTTCGGCTCTTACATTCTTCCTGCCACTTCTTACACAATGGTCCCTGAGCCTTGGAGGGTATAATATAGATGTCATATTTAGCGCTGACCACTCAACTATCTTTTCTTCTCAACACTCTGACAACCTTTGCTTTTAAACTATTTGAACAGGACTTTCTGAAGATGAAGAAATTCTTCTCCCTGAGCATTGGCCAAAAAGTAACTGCCATTTGGGATCTAGAAGGTGACATAAGAACTTGATCCTTGACTATAGACACTCCTGGTCTTGCAATCAGAACACATCCTGACAAACTTGGTGTAAAATGAAAATATTCTAAGATGACAACATAGCTACCAAACTTAACTTATGATGGTATCACAGCTTTGCAACACAGAACTCTTTGACTTATCAGTTGTGTCCGCTGGTGATTGCCTGGCCAACTGTGAGCTGCTGCTGGCCAGTATCACCAGAGTACTGTACCGCATATTATACCTTTAAAATATAAAGAACTGTTTCCAGACAGCATATATTATTTTTTCACTATCATAAACCAGAAACCATGCAGAACTCTCTCTAAATAGGATTTTATACAGATGTGTCTACATGACACAAAGTCATTAAAGGTCTGAGCAATCATAATGCCACTCACTAAACTTATACTGGCTTTACTATATTCTCTCCTCTCCTCTCTCTTTCTCTCTCTCTCTCTCTCTCTCTCTCTCTCTCTCACACACACACACACACACACACACACACTTCACCACATGAAAAAGCGGATAACAATATGGTGCTTGTAGCACATGGTTTGGGCCAGCAAGCTTCTCACTCAGCCCGTTTCCTTGTTCCCGTCACAACCCACTTCACCTGTGCTAATGCTTTTGGCAAAACAACGTATGTGGGCAGCTAATATACAGATAGCTCGTGGTATCTTTAAGTTGGCACTCATTTCAATTTGTCAAAATCTAAGTGTGTTTTCCAAGAGTCTCTTGTTACTTTCTCCCCCTTCTGAGAGGAAGGAAAAAAGATACAAAAGAAAGCATAGCTTTTTGTTTTGGAAAAAAAAAAAATCAAACATTCCCAATGGACAAGTTCCCTATTTCAGTAAAGCAATAAAATCTGTTGCAATAAGTGTGTCAGAGGCCAAGAAAAGGATAGTTACCACAAACTCTACAGAGAAGGAACACTGTAGAAAACTGTGTTTGTATCAAGTTCGGTGCAAAGACAGTGACAGCATTCGCTTTCCCCTGAGTGTGGATTCGCATGCAGGGAGAAGTACAGGGTCAATATGATGCTCACCCTTGCACTGTGGAGACAGCTGGCACCGTATCTGAGAACACTGACTTCTCATAGATACTTCTGGAGAAACAGGAAAGATGAAAACAATATTGCTACTTTGCATTGTTGTGACCAAGATGCTTGACAGATCCAACTTGATGGAGAATTGTGTTTTGTTCAAAATTTCAGAAGGTTTTGGCCCATTTTCTTAGAGGAAACATCCTAGTACTAGAAGTAGAAGGGGGACTGTTCTACACTGCTTGGTGAAGAAGTTGGGAGAATGGGAATGTCAGCACTGGGCTGGCTTTCTCCTTTTACCCTTTTATTCTTACAGATAACCAGCCCATGCCCATGAGTTGGTATCACCCACGTTCAGGCTGGCATCCTAAGCCTTACTTAATCCTGTCTGGAGATGCCCTCACAGACACACTCAGAAGTGAACCTCACTAAACTCCTACATATTCCTTTACCTAATCAAGTTGACAATCAAAATTAGCCATCACACAGGGCATATATAGACAATCCAATTAAAAAAAAAACCATTTACTATTAGCTCTCCTCTTCATACTGTAGCAACACATAAAATTAAAGAAACACAAACTTGAACAGAACTTGTATTTAGCTTTTTTTAATGTGTGTGTGTGTGTGTGTGTGTGTGTGTTATGCAGGGGTATGGTACTTGTGGTTTATGCATGTGAATGTACAGACATATGCGCCCCATGTGGAAGCCAAAAGAGAACATCACCTATCTTCCAATATTGCTTATTTGCATGTTATTTGCATGTTTCCTTGAGACAGAGTCTCTCATTGAAGCCAGAGCAGCCACTTTTTGGCCAGACTTACTAGCCAAGGAGTCTCAGTGATTCTCCAGTCTCCACTTCCCATAGGACCGCAGTTACAAGCATGTGTGGCCATACCCAGCTGTTGACATGGTGTTGAATTAAACTCAGGCCCTCATGGTTTCATGACAAGTGCCCATACCCAAAGAGCCACCTCCCTAGATCTTGTATATAGCTTTATCTATTAACTATAAAATAATTATATTTACTACGAATTCTACTATTAAAATTACCTTGACAGTAGCCAAAGTGTTTTGATATTCAAGAATATGCAATAAAAAATTTACTACCTAAATAGGTAACAAGGAAAATGAGCACCAATAATCAAACTCCAAATAGCCATGTTCACACTCTGCAGATCTGGATCAGCCACTAAGAGTTGTTAGGGAACAAGTCTGATTTTCTGACCCTAGAATATGCTCACCCACATGGAATTCCAGGTGAAAATAAAATCAATATATCCATGGGATATTCTTTTTATTTACTCCTCTGGAGATTAAAAACCATAGGGTCAGGATAATTTTATGAAGATCATACATCATAAATGAAATAATGAGCAATGCCTTGAATGTAAAATGCCTACCCTGGGCTTATGTGTTTGAATACTTGGTACTCAAATTTTTTCAAATTCAAAGTTCATGCCTTAAATGGCTACAAGTTTTAAAAAACACTTTATGTATATACATATATATATATATATATATATATATATATATATATATACTATCTTTTATTATACTTCCCTCCAAGTACTTTTAATTGCCCCCACTCTTGTATCCTTTTTCTACTGAACTCCATCTTTTCAACTAATTCCTCTTTTATCTTGATATCGTTTTTATTTTGTTGTTCTCCATTTTCCTTGACAATATGGAGATGGGCCCAATACTGTACAGATCTTTTACAGGTAACAACAGCCCATGAAAGGTCATGATTATAACTTCCATTTTGTATCTGGAAGACAGTTTGTCACAGCACTCCTCCCCATCCTTTGACTTCTACAGTCTTTCTGCCAGCTCTTCCTCACTGGTCCCTGAGCCTTGAAGGGTGTGATAGAGATGTCTCACTTTAGTGCTGATCATCCTTCTGTCATTCTTTCTCAGCATTTTGGTGAGTTTTGAGTTTCCCCAGTGGTCATAAGGATGAGGACAGTTTGTAGTATTCATCATCTTTCTCAGGAACAGGCTCCTTTGTATGTCTTTAGGAAGGCAATACCTCTACCTTTCAATTACAGTTGACTTTCAATGAAGTGTCAGAGCACCTGCTACATTTGAGAGATGGGCATTGGAAAGGCAATTATAATGCCTCTGCCTTCAGAGGTGACTTAAAAAGACATTTCATTTTGATCCACCTTTAAAGGTTCCAAAAGAACGGATGGTAAAGCAATACCTAATCATGAACTCAGCCATGTTGATTTTCTTTCCAAAGACACAAGAAGAGACATGGCAGCTAAGACCTCACTGCATTTTTTATCTGCTTAATGATACATCCAGCCTTGACTTCTCTCCTCCACCTGGTGGGACAGATTACTCACAGTAGTGGAGAATTAGGTACTTGGAGTAGCAAGCATTGGGCAGAGATGATCAATCTTGAGTCACCCATGATATCCTTTGAGTAATATAAGATTCAAATATTATTGATGCCTAACATAGAGGCTATAGACAGCTGGATTATACAATTAGGAATATAATTACAATGTAGAGAGAAATTTTCATTATTCCATGAGTCAGGATGAATGCACTGAAATCAAATCCCTCTGCCATGTTCTTAACTCTCATGGGCAGCAAAGCCAAACTAGAATTTCAGCCATGCCTTCTGACTAAAATTTCTAATGCATCACTGGAATAAAATGCATTGTTTTAAGACAAGGTCTCACTATGAAGCCCATGCTGCTCAAAAACTCTGGATCCTCCTGCCTCAGCTTCCCAAATGTGGGACAGGTGTGTACACCACTGTGCTCGGCTTTAAAGTAAAGTTTTAATTTATATTATGCCTATCATTTGTACTCACACCATTAGTTCTTTCCTTCATGATTAGATATTAATATTCATTTTTAGATTTCAAGAAGGCTGCTGATAGGGCAGAGCTGGTCTTCAGAGTGAGACAAGGTCTAGGAGAGATGAAGGCACTGGCTGTTGTACCGGAGGAGCCTGAAGAGAGAAATACATGTATGGTGCCATTGGCTGAGAAAGGCAATTATCCAACACTGGTTTGAGCACAGAGCAGTTTACACAGCCATAGTGTATTCAGGGTTTTTCTGTACAGAATGGAAACTGGGAGCAGAGCTTTGCAAGCCATGAGCACCTCAGGCTTAAGGAAATTGCTACTCTTCCATATTTCTGATATTCTCACATTTTGTTCTACAGTGTGTGACTGTGAGAAAAGCCAGTATTGGCATGGAAAAAATTTCCAGCTCCCACAATTTACCAACACTGAAAGTGGTAATTCAGAATTCCCAGAAAAGGAAAATAAATTAAAAATAAAAATAAAAAACCCTCACTGGTTTAGCTTCCCAGGTCAAAGTGAGGTTAATATCTCCCAAGTGGCCACCATAACTGGTCAAGGCTGAGCAAGGACTGGTCATGGATTTCACTTGTATTGATTTTTGCCTTACCAAGAGCAGTTTGGGGGGCCTTAGGGCAATTATAACGGATGGAGGTCAGACAACAAAGACTGGATTTCTAGCTGTGTCATGATAATTTAGTAGTGAGTGATATCCAATATTTACTCAGGTTACTAGTCATATGTACTTCTTCCTCCTGTCTATTTGATGACTCACTACAGAAAGAGTGCCTCACAGGCCACAAACGATCACAATATCGCAGGTCCCCTAATACAGTGAACACAAATATGGCTTCACCATTGGACAAATGATAAAAGAAAACTCTAGTTACATTGGAAGAGACTGTGTCCAAGTCCAAAGTTGCTGATAGCATGTGCCCTAAGCCCTGTATACCTCTAAAGTATAGTATATTATCACTTACCCCTCAGACCTATACTTATATAAGGAAAAGAGTGGGGCTAGAGAGATTGATTAGTGGTTAAGGCATTTACCTACAAAGACAAAGGTCCTCCGTTCAATTCCCCAGGACCCATGTGAGCCAGTTGCACAAGGTGGCACATGCATCAAGTGTTCATTTACAGTGGCTAGAGGCCCTAGTGCCCCCATTCTCTCTCTCTCCCTATCAATCTCCATCTTTCTCTCTCTTAAATAAATAAATAAATAAAATAAAATATTTTTTAAAGAGAGAAGAGCAGAGGAGGTTTGTGATAATTTACAACTTCAACTCTTTATGCCCAAAGCTACTTCTGAGATTGTGAAGTTGGCTTTATGTTATCTTTTGGCTCTCTGGAGACAGAAAACAATGGCACTATTAGAAGTAAAACAAATATGGGTTTAGCAGACTTTTCAGGGAGTATTTGAGGAGATACTAATAGTTTTATCTATCTTTGTTCTAGGGCCAATCCTCCAATAAAAAGTCAATCCCACCTTTAAATCAAATAAATGAAACCTCCCATTTTAGTCAGTATAAAAATATGTGAGACTTGTATATAGGACATATGGGTGTTAGGAGAAGGCAGTAATATTCTTTACATGTTAATGCTTCAGGTAATACCCAGGATTGGGTGGTAGATAATCCTAAGTATTTTTGAAAGAAGGACTTTTTAAATGCAAAATCATAATCATTCTTTTCCCAAGAGAAAGCAATGTGGAGAGTGGAATAGGGGAGCTGTCTAACTCATGAGCACGTGAGACTCACTGTGTTGACTGCTAGAAAGCGACCTTGTCCTGTGTCCCCTAGAGGCTTTGCCTCTCTCTTCACGCCGAAGAAGGAACAAGAGACTACACACTTTGACCATGCCTGCATGTCTGTGAGCGTGCTGTACTCCCAACTTTTGAACTGCTAAGGTCATGGGAACCTTAGCAATGATGCTTCTTCACTAAACCTCAAATTCTCTACCCTTTTGACCAGTTTACTCACTTCAGAACAAGCAGCTGCATTGGCCCAGATACTCAATAGGAATTCTGTATCTTTTCTCCACATCTTGGCTACACAGCACCAAAACTCACAGAAATTTCATGATTTCATGACCTTCATATCTTGCCTGTCCATCACTGGCAATTATGTAAATTGAGTTTTGGGTGTGTGTGTGTGTGTGTGTGTGTGTGTTTCCAGTTGCCATGGGGAAAGACTGTTTTTGTATATTTGGTCAGTTCCATTTCAAGAGGTTATTATTGGCCTTTTCTTGGCCTTTTATTTATTATTTTATAAAATTTATTTATTATTATTATTATTTATATATTTATTTTATTGCTCACACACACATACACACAGACACTGCCTTCAGTGCTACACAAAAAGTATGTATGTATGTTTTCTTCCTTTCTTTCTTCCTTTCTTTCACTACTACTAAACTCACCTCTCCCACTGGTGCTGCAAGAGAGGAAGGAGGTGATGGTTCTAGGCAGGAAAGCAATCTTGGGAGAATAGGTGGGCAGTTTTGTCTGAGAGCTGCAAGACAGGCTAGGATAAAAAGCAGGCATTCTCAGACTCGTGGCCAGAGCAGAGCCTCTGAGTAAATAGGAACTTACCAGTGGCTTTCCTAATGCAAGAGGCAAAAAGTGAATGTTTGATAGACTGGGACCAATGCCAAACTCCAGCTCAGTGACTTCCCCACAGGAGAAAACTTCAGACAAATGACAATTAATGGAACAATCTGTGTCTCTTGCCAGAGGACCCAGCCCAGAGGTCAGACTTTGAGTCTGTTTGATGGACTTCCATAATTCCGTGCACAGCTCCTCCCCATATGCTCAATGCCATTGTTAGTAATTTACTGATCTACCCTGTCCACTAGGCAAAAATAAGGGCTGGCCTTTTCTGGGCATTATGTTCTTAGCAACACAAAGGATCATTCTGGATTGTCCAATACCATGGCTACTAGACACGTAGTTCTTGAGCATGTAAAACGTGGCCATTGCAAACAGCAATATATACCATAAGTATTAAATGCACAGTGGATTCCGAAGATTTAGTATGAAAAAAGAAGCAAAACATTTCATATTTGTATATTTATTTATAGTCACTAAGTACGGAAAGAATATTTTGACTTCTTAGCTTAAATATAATGTAAAATGACATGAATTTCTTCTGTGTCTTCCTTCCTAGATCACATATATAGCTTATATGACATTTATACTGGACCACATAGTTATGGGTGCCCCATATGTGGATAGATACATATCTAGACAGATGATTATGAAAGAAGAAAAGGATTAAAAAGTCTACCTAAAGTGACCATTAATGTTTTCAGATCAACATAATACTAGTTAAGTGAAATGGTTTAAAATAAATGCGGAACAGCTGATTTTGTAATAACTTTTGTATTTGACACTATACTTCACTGTGAGTGATTTGTTGTAAGAAAATGCTTACTAATCACACAGACTCCTAAATCATGAGTGATAGAGTGTTAGCCAGGCCACACACACTAGGCCAGACTCAGCATTCAGTCCTATGGTAAGGACTTGCAAGAGAAGGTGACTGTTAAGAATTGTCAGATAGAGAGAAAACAACTGATCTTGGACTACCACATTATTCCAAGCTTCTCTTTATTCTAATTATATATCTGCCTAGATGATTGCTTTTCACACACACATTCACTAAAATTATTTTAAATCTATAACCTGTTACTAAACATTTAAAAGAATTAGTCCTTTTATAAACATTTAAAAAACTTAAGTGGATAGAACACTTACTAACCCAGTCTGAAACAAATATTACAATATCAAAGCCAGACAGATGCTACTGTGATAGAAAACTATACATCAATACTCCTAATTAACATTGAATTTCCTATTGAAATATAATCACCTCAGCAGTAGAGTTAAAGATCCAAACCCCACTACCAAGTGGGATGTATTCCTGGAAAACAAGGATGGCTCAACACATTAAAACTAATATATATGTGACGATAATATGTTGGACAAAAACACATGATCCTCTCAAATCATGCAGAATTATCAACTGACCAAATTTGACATCTATTTATGATGAAAACACCTGACAAACTAAGAAGAAAAAGGAACTGCTTCAACATAATAAGATATAAATACATATGCATATAAGTATATATGTATGAAAAACCCACAGGGAACATCATACACAATGGTGAGGAGTAAATATCTTTTTTCTCAAAGATCAAGAATAAGCCAAGTATGGTAAAACATGACTATAAGGAGACTGAGGCAGGAAGATCAAAAGTCAAGGCCAACCTGAGTTACGAAGTGAGCTTAAAATTAGTCTGAGTTACATAATATGGCACTATCCTAAATAAAAATTAAAATTAAAAACCCAGACAGAATAAAAAAGAGAAAATTATAGAATAATTGTTGTTATAAATATAGATGCAAAAATTCTCAACAAAATACTGGCAAACAGAATTCAGATACCCATCAAAAGGATCATTCATCCTGATCAAGTAGGTCATATCACAAAGATACAGGGATAGTTTAACAGGTAAAAACTTATAAATGTAATCTATCAAGCCGGGCGTGGTGGTGCACGCCTTTAATTCCAGCACTCAGGAGGCTGAGGTAGGAGGATTGCCGTGAGTTCGAGGCCACCCTGAGACTCCATAGTGAATTCTAAGTCAGCCTGGGCTAGAGTGAGACCCTACCTCAAAAAACCAAAAAAAAAAAATGTAATCTATCATATAAATGTACTGAATAACAAAAACCACATGATCATCTCAATAGATGCATAAAATGCATTTGACAAAATCCAACATTCCCTAATGATAAAAGTCCTAAAGAAACTGGGAACAGAAGGAACATATCTCAAGATAATAAAGGCTATTTATGACAAAGCTATAAACAACATTATAGTAAATGGGTAACATCAGGAAGAAGACAAGAGTGTCCACTGTCCCCACTTTTACTTAATACATTTCTGGAAGCTACTGCAATAAGACAAGAGACACAAATAGGGGATACAAATAGGAAAGGAAGAACTTAAGTTATCACTATTTTCAGATGATATGATTCTATACATAAAGGACCCTAATGAATCTACCAAAAAACAATTAGAGCTTATAAACACTTTCAGTAAAGTAGCCAGACACAACATTAACACACAGAAATCAGTATCCTTTCTATATACCAATAACAAACATGTTGAGGATGAAATCAAGAAAATACTCCCATTCACAATTACCTAAAAAGGAAATAATAAAGAAAGAAACTTGGAATAAACCTAAACAATGAAATGAAGGACATCTATAATGAAAACCTTAAAACACTCAAGAAAGAAATTGAAGAAGACACTAAGAAATGGAAATTCATCTGATGTTCACAGATTGGAAGAATCAATATTGTGAAAATGCCTATCTTATCAAAAGCAGTCTGAGAGAAAGAGAAATCACCAGTGAAGATACTCATCAGTGGACACTGCAAGCCTTTAAATTGGCCAGCCAGGCCAAATGAGCCAACGGGTGCAATAGTAGCACGTCTGTTATGGGGGAAACCAACTGCCCTCTAATTGGACTGGAGGCCCACTCCATGGGAAGGGAATACATCCCTGATACTGAAAATCTACAGCAGGGATGGTCATGAGCCCTAGGGGTGTAACATCTGCTGTTGTCTGGTCAAATGTATATACTATGCTTATCAAACTGCCCAGTAAGCACTTCTGTTAATGTTTACACCCTTATATTAATGCTACTCTCACTTTTGGTTGAGAATCACAAAATAGTTTAAGAATCTTAAAAAGGAACCAACTTGAAGAAATTCATAGTATTTGATTTCAAAACTTACAAGAAAGCTTTAAAAAAACAGTATGGTACTGACAAAATCCAGACATATACATGAAAACCATAAAATAAACAGACAAAAAATGATTTTTGTCAAGGGTGGTAAGATGATTCAATATGGAAAGGAATGAAGTTGGACTTCTATCTAAGACCATATGCAAAAATCAACTCAAAATGGAACATTACAATGCACGACTTAAAACTATTAGAAGAAAACCTAACCAAAGTTTTGTAAGACTGAGTTGGTAATGATTTCTTAGATATGACACTAGTCACAGACAACAGCAACAAAAACAGACAATTGTACTTCATCAGAATTTTAGTTTTCTCCTTTAGAGGCTACCAGCAATAGTGTGAAAATGTAGCCCAACAAATAGAAGAATATATTCACAAATCATGTATCTGATAAGAAATTGATATTCATACTAGACATTTAGAAAACACCTAAACTATAACATAACAAAACAAAAATTGAATAAAATGGACAAAGAAATTGCATAGATATTTCTCAAATATATTTTTTTATATACATACACACAAGTGGAAAGATGATCAGTGTCAAAATTATAAAAATACAAACTAAAATGACAATAAAAATAGCACAACACATAAATATTAGTTGATCTTAAAAAAGATTGAAATTCTAATACATGCTACCACATGGATGAACCTTGAGGACATTGTGCCAAATGAAGTAAGCAGGAGGACAAAACCACTTATAATGAACAACCTGGAGCAATGACTTTCATCGAGAGGAATAAGGTGCTTCGCAGGACTGGTGGGAGGTTGCAATGAGTACTTAGTGTTTAGTGAATGAGTAGACAGCTACCTATGAATGCTAGTTTCTTCCTCTCTCTTTGTGTTGCATATAAATGTATGTCCATACATGTTGATGTGCACATGGTGTGCAGATACATGTGCAAATGCGTGAGAAAGAAAGCAGAGTCCAAAGGTCAAAGTTGGATGTCTTCCTCAACTTCTCTCCACCTTATTTTTTGTCCTAAAGTGTCTCAGTGAAGTTGCAGCTCATTGATTCGCTCAAGCAGCGAGCCAGTAAACCCCAGGAACCCTTGCCGGCACTGGGGCATTTCCTCAGTCTCTCTCTCTCTCTCTCTTATCTCTAAATCTCGGCCATATAAACAAGAAGGGCTGGAGACTAGCTCAGTAGTAAAGTACTTGCCTTGCAAGTGAAAGGTCTTATGTTCAATACCATGTACTGCCTCAATAAACAATCAAACACAAATCAAAAAGAAATGAATTGAGCTTTGAGAAGAAATTCCATTTGGAGAAGAAGGTTAATCATCTGCTTTCCTGCAGTCCCTTTCCTCTGAGGCTAGAATAGGAATATCATATGAAAAACAGATCAGGGAAAATAGAAGCTTTCTTCTAGAGACATGGTACTTTAATGGAAAAATTTTCTCAAAATTATGTACACTTTGCCACCTAAAATATTACACAATACACATAAAACAAAGCCATGGCCAAAGAAACATCATCAAATCATTTGGCTCTTAACACACAAAGCTAACATTTACATCAACCCACTCTGCCCTTCTGAAAGCACACCCTGGAGCCCAGATTATCAGGCCATCAGTGAAGCTGGACAGAAACCCTCTGAGGCCCAGAGCTCTGAATCTGCTTCTCTCATTGCCAGCCTCACCCAGAAATCCAGAAAATCACTTTCAGATGCATCACAGTGTCAACACTCACAGGAGAAGCTCAACTCTGCCTGAGATTCTCCCAGTGCCTTGGTTTTTCCTATCACAGTTACCAGTCTTGTTTTTCTGTAAATTAACTAACTTCTTCCCTTTACAATGAAGTTTCCTACATGACTGACCTCTGCCCATGTCTCTGCTGCACTTAAGTGCCTGGAAAACACAAGAAGGGGGAAGAAAGGACAAGTGCTAGTCTGTGACCTCTGTCTGGACTTAGTCAGGTGTGATGTGTGAATCAGGTGTGTGGAATGGGGGTTTCCATGGCAACGAGACTGCCAGCCAGGCAGGGCCTTCCATACTCTTCCTACCAAGGTAATATAAACAATGAGGCCACCGGAGGGACCGCCACAGAGGAGGAAGCAGACAAGATCAGGGTTCTCTGGTGACTGCTACACTTTCAACAAGAGTTCTCCCCCCATCTTCAGCTTTTGAATCTACCAGCTCCATTCCACAGTCATCATCTTTTGGGGACAAAAATCATTTGTTTATGAGAAAAATATCCAAAGGACTAGTAAAACAGTGTCTGAAGAGAAAGATGCAGCTCAATTACTCAAAATGTTTGGCCACTTAGACCAATGTTGACACTGCTGCCTAACCTGACAAAAAGCTTCCACTCTCTGCCTACCCTCCAGTGATTCCTCCCTCTGCCAGCTCCTTCACCTCACGTTTCAGTGTGATTTCCATTTATGAAGCCTGAGCATACGGACGATCGTGACCTACATTTTACATTCATGAATTTTAAATTTTATAATCACTATAGACACTTCGAATTTATTCTAATTTTTTTAAACTTCAAAAATGTGAAACTATTTGCATTTTTGTTACTTTGACTTATAGGAAAAACAACATTTTAATCTATTTTCCTGACTTGAGAATTGTAGGTGTCAAAGAAATGCATAAATAGGCTTCATCTGGAAGGAAATCGTGGAAAGCAGTGACATCCCCTTCCTTCTCTCAGTGTTTCTAGCTGTGCTCTAGAAATGCCCTTCAAGTCCTGCAGTACAGGGCCCCAGAGGGTAAGTAAGAATGAAAGGTTCCCTGCACTACCTCGCAATGACCCCATTTCAGCAGACTACAACAAACACTGCAGTAACCAGCCTCCCTTTACACTGCCCCTGAGGAATGCGTCCACAGCACAGATTGGATATGTCATCCTCAGACTGCTTCCCAGCCTTTCAGGTGGTTCCTCAAGCAGCTCTTGCTAGAACAAATCTCTTACTGTGGTTTTGCAAAGTACAGATGGTATGGCTCTGTCAAGCCATGTGCAGCTTCACCTGCAGCCATTCCAGTTCTCATTCATGGAAAATTCACGGGTGTTTAGTTGCACTAATCCAGGAGATTCTTTAGAAGTGTGAGTTAAATCCCAAGTCCTCAGGTGATGCTGACCCACAGAGTGCTGAACCTGTTGCATACCATATTTTGCTATATGGACATAATTAGGCTCAGGAAGAGACTAAGAATAACTAACAATACAATTATAACAAATACTACATTGCAGAATACTATTTATGGATATGTTTCTCATATTCTGTCCTCTCCTTCCTCCCCATCACTCTCTCTCTCTCTCTCTCTCTCTCTCTCTCACACACACACACACACACACACATACAATCTTACTTCCTTATTGTACAATAACTTAAAATCAGGGTTGACTATACATAATAGAAAGCTCAGAGCTCTAAACCTCAGGTAAGGAAGACTACTATATTAGTTACATTCTCTTACCTAGGGTTTGATAAAAAGGAAATAAGGGAAATCTGCTTCCTGGTCAGCATGACTGACCAAGCTTCTCCCATTGCTCTGCTGTCTCTCCAAGAGAAACAGGATTCCTATGAACTGTGAGCCAAGATAAACCCTTCCTCCCTTAAGCTCCTTTGCATCAGGTATTTGGACACAGCAATGAGAAAAGTTACTAAGTAATACAACACCCAATACATGATTCCCTGTTCTCTGATCCCCATTCAGCTAGAAGGGGAGAACAAGACAGTGCCTTGTTACTTTCTTTAAACTTGGGGACCAGCCATGGAGATTTGCCAAAATTAATGAGTCACAGAATATATACATTAATGAACAGAACAGTGGATTGAATGGTCACCAGTTTCGCATGACTGACCACAAACAGCACTGATCACAACTGAGACTCACAACTTATTTCTACCACTCCTTAGTCCCATGGCTTCAACAGAATTATTTACTCACCATCTGACAGCCTGAGATTACTAGTTTGAAATTGATGGAACCTGTGCCCACGATTACTATGTGTATCAAATGAGAGTGTATGTGGGAAATACTCTGTGAAAATCTTAATAACCTTGTATGTAATGCTACATCCCAGTAGAAGGGTAACTAAGAGAGAGAAGAAAGGAGTTTGCATATGGCTTCAAGGAAAAGGAAAACTAAATAATGGGTTCAAACAAAAGTTCTAGAAATCCAAGGTAGGCTTTCATGAGTAACACAATGGCTTGTTCTGAGAAACAATTATGTTCTTTTTTTTTTTGGCCCATTTTGAACATGGATATTCATACTGCACACAGCTGTACCATGCCATTTCTCAAAAATATTACTGGATATAAAATATGACAGTTCAAAAACACTTGGGACAAGAAGTAAATCCGATTTCAGTTTTTAGATTTTGGAATAGTTGTGTAGACTTTACCAGCTCTTATCTAAACATATGAAATCCAATTATTTTGAGGATGTTATATCAGGATCCTGAAAATTTTTAATTTCTGAGCATTGGAATTTTACATTTACCCCACCTACATCATGCCCAGCCTCCAGGAGCCACAATGAGTCACACTTACATATAATGGTCTTAACTAGCACATCAAAAGGGGCAAGTTAACATGGTGGATCAGAAAACTGGCTTGCATCTGTCCCTCTTCTCCTGATCTCCAGTGCACTTGCTCACATCTTCCCACATCCCCACTCCTCTCTACGTGCATTAGACATGTAGGCCAGGCTCCTTCTTACATGCAGGGAGAACCTTGCCCAGCCAGAAGATCCAAAGCTGGAAGGTTAGATCAGGGTAAGTCTGGATTGAAAACATGGGGACTTTGGCTAAGAAAGTGAGAGCCAAGAAAAGTTAGAAAATATCACCAAGAAGACATCCAAAGAAAAGGTGTGTGTGTGAAAGTTGGGTCCTTACTCAGTTTATGATGGTGGTGCAATTTGGATCTTATATATCCCCAGAAGGTTCACATGCTAAAGATTTGTTTCTCAGCTATTAGAAGGTAGTAGAAACTTTAGAAGGGCCTACTGGGAGGATATTATATCTCTGGGCATGATCTTAGAGGAGATAATGGCATCCTTGCCCCTTCTCTCTCCCTCTGCTTCTTGGCATCATGAAGAAAATGGCTTTCTTCTGCCAAGTGTTCCCACCATAAAATGGCAGGCCAGGTGACCATGATCTGAGATATGTAAAACTGTGAATCACAATAAACCTTTCTTTCTTGTATGTTGATTCTTCCCCGGTGTTTTGTCACAGTAACAAAAAGCCAACCCAAATGAGTTCAAGATTCTATAGCAGATGAACACACAATATTGTGAAGCAGTGATGGACAACGTGTCAAGATGGGATGTGGCTTCTAGTATGAGTATCCCCAGGTCATTCTTCATCTTAAGTCAGAGAATTAACAAGATGGTATCAGAAGAGGAAATGGAGACACAACATGAAAAATGATCACCAGAGTGCTCTGCATGCAACTCCCCTGAACAGAGTGTTGTTACACTCATGTCACAGGAGCCCTAAGGTCAAGGTTTGTAGAGTACAGAGTATCTGTCCTTATAATATTCTGGCAGTCTGCACCCAGTGGTCAACATATACATATGAAGATAGGACTATTAATATCTACTGGCATATGAGAAAAACAAAATTAGTGCTATAGAGAAAGCAAGCACCCTCATATTCTGGAGCCCTGAGGGAGGCCATGAGAGGGCTATAGTAACTAGTACATCCTTTTCTAAAAAAAAATGAGAGAAAAATGACCAGGGATAAAAGTCAAGTCAGAGAAGCACATGGAGCAGTGAATAGAGTATGCAAGGTCCAGAAAAGAAACAAAGAATTGTGGCTGAGATAAGGGAAGTACAAGCCATAAATTTTGGCATGTAGCCTTGGAAACAATTATGGATCCAGGGAAACATAAGAATACAGACAGAGCCAGGAATAGTGGTTCATGCCTTTAGTTCTAGCATGCAGAAGGCAGAGGTAGGAAGATCACCATGAGTTCAAGGCCACCTTGAGACTACATAACTAATTCCAGGTCAGCCTGGGTGACCCTACCTCAGAAAACTTAAAAAAAAAAATTACAGAGAGAAAGAAAAAAAAATCTTGAAGGCATGTCAATATATATATATATATATATATATATATATATATTGACATGCCTTCAAGATATATATATACTTGCTTACTGAATTGTTTGTTTTCATTTTGTTTGTTTCGTGCTTAGCAGATATCTAGAAAAGTTTTCTACTGCTAATGAATGTGTGTCATAAACAGGAGTCTGCTGTTTCATTTCTCAAAAAAAAAAGATAATGAGAAAAGCCACAAAAGGATGAAAAACTAAAAGAAAAATGATGTCACAAAATATTATTGATCTATCAATATATATTTATTAATATAAACAATTATATTTTAGACATCCACAAATAAAATGGAAAGAAGTCCCATCACAGAGTTAAAATCATGAATAAAAAGTCACACAAATCAAGTCCTCCTAAAAGTTTAGGAGAAAAAATAAGTAAGCTTGAAGAGAAGTTACCATATCCAATAATCAAAAGGACAATAAGACATAGCTTCCGGCCAAATAAATACTTCACAAAGAAGTAAGAATTGTAGCATCAATAGAGTCTTACTCTTCCCGTTTAGTTAGGGAAGTGTTTTTAAAAGAGGGTCAGTATTGTCTATGCACAGCCACATGAGAAATCTGAAATATTAGAGTTGAGAGCATACAACTTCTGGAAAGTGGCATGTAAATACATCCAGGGGCTCTTTAAATAAAGAGTAATTCTCAAAAGAGAAATCTAACTTGACAAAATAATCAGGAATTGAGAAAATTTATTCCTATCCAAATAGCATTATTGAACTCAAACACATTAAACCAACCTTAACATCACCAACACAAATATCAGGAAAGCAAAAAACCCATCAGGAAATGGTAATGAAGCTGTGATACAGTCCCATCAAAAACTGTAAAGCAGCCGGGCATGGTGGCGCACGCCTTTAATCCCAGCACTCGGGAGGCAGAGATAGGAGGATCACCATGAGTTTGAGGCCACCCTGAGACTCTATAGTGAATTCCAGGTCAGCCTGGGCTAGAGTGAGACCCTACCTCGAAAAAAACCAAAAAACAAAACAAAACAAAAAAAAAAAAAAACTGTAAAGCAACCATTAAATATAATGTTTATTTATTTATTTTTATTTTGAGGTGCTATTGATTAAATACAGGGCCTTGCACATGCTAAGCCTGCATTATGCTACTGAAATATATTGAGATACAAATATCACATTTATTTTATTACTATGGGAAGAAAGCCAGAATTCAAGATGCATACAGTATGATCCCATGTTCATGAGTATATATACATATAATTACAATAAATGTATAACCATAAGCACTTAAAAGAAATAAGTCCTAAAAGGAAATACATCTGAAATTCTCCCTAGATTATATGATTACAAATTTCTTTCAATTTTCTCCTGGAGGTGTTTTGTATTTACCAAATTTTTTGTAATCATCATGAATTGTCATTGAGGACGTGCCATCCTAGCTACCATAGCGGCGGAGCCCAGGCTTCATGGCCAGCTGCAGTACATGAAAACCCTATCTCTTTACAATGTGTGTTGTGAAGGTTAGAATGAACTATCGACTGGACTGAGCCTGAAACCAACTAAGACACAAACCTCTAAGGGGATCTGAAGAATTCCAGAAAGATTTAACAGAAGAGTGGAGACCCACCCTAAATGTGGGTGGTACTACCTCATGGGCTGGATTCTAAGACTGAAAAAAAAAAGAAGAAGAAAGTAAGCTGAACACCAGGTTCCTCTTCCAGATTGCAGATACAGTGTCAACAACTACCTCAGGCTTCTGCTGTCATAATTTCATGGCTGTGATAGGCTGTATCCCTTCAAACTGTAAGCCAAAATGAACCTTAAGTTCTTCCTTAGCAGCTCTTTAATCACAAGAAAAAAAGTAACATACATACACAGAGAGAGAGAGAGAATATGAATTCAATTGGCAATTGAAATAGTATTTAGAGATACCTATCTATAAGAAAAAGAAAGTAATCTGCATTCTTGACTTGCCATGATAATGTCATTAGTTCTCCATGGAAGAGCACACATGCCCTCTACACTATAACTGTGCAACACTACACATGATGTGTAGCAGATTGTCTTAGACTGTACCCTGTGTTTAGTGTTCCACATCCCATGCATGTATTCATAAATAAAATATATGCAATACTTCCTTCAGTGACAGATAGCCTACAACTACTTAGTTTTAGAAGTCATTCATTCTTATTTCTCCATAGGTAAATCATCATGAGAATGACAAATCTCAACTCTGGTTTGAGTCTTGATCTCTTCCAGAGGCCTAGGCACCATGGACTGTATGAGCCCACTTTCTCCTCTCCCTCCCTGCACCATGCCAGGCTCGGTGTGTCTGCCTCTCATAATGCACAGGGCTGCCTCAGAAACACTGCCTTCAGACCAACGTGGCAGTGTTCTACATATTTCTTCTCTGCTTTATATCACTTTCAGATTGAAATCTTCTGTTCAATGACAACTGAAGTTTCTAAAACATAGCTTAGTGAGAAATGCACTTTCAGGGTATTTCTAAGTACCTCATGAAATAACTGCATTATGATATCACAAAAGGGCCAACCTGTATGTCAAAAGTCAGTGTGACATTCATTCCTGTTGTCATGTGAAGACCTCTTCATTCGTAGCAGTCAATCTAATGTGGAGCCAGGGCAGGAAGTTGAATTAGGTAACAGCCTACCAAGGGAGAGGAGCAGGAAAGCAGTACTGACTCTAACTGAAAAACGAAGCTTACTTTTTTTCTATTACCAGCCCAGACAATTAAAAAATTAAATGTGAAATTGGAGGCACTGTAAATTTCCTAATATGGTATGAATGCTGAGTTTCCAAAATGATGTTTTCTCATCTTTCAACATATCAAAGAACATGCCAAAACCCCAAAGAAACATTCCCATTTTGAAAACAAAAATAAACCACACATATCCACATTCTATTAATAGTGTTGTCTTGCCCTAAAGACCCTGTGTCCTTAGTCAAAACCCCATAGCAGTTTACATAAATGTTAACATTATTAAAAACTCCCATCCAAAATAAACTGAACATGTGTGCAAGAGTTAGGTGGGACTGAGGCAAAAGTAATCAAAGCCTTTTTATTTTCCTTACTGGAGACCAAATGTTATGTTCCTCACACCTAAGGGCTCAGCAAATATGTTCTACATTTTTAGCAGCATGAGTTAAGAGAGGAAGGTTGGCATAAAATATATGGGTTAAATCCAACTTTGCAGTATTGCAGAAACCAGAGAGATAGAAGCATGAACTGAGAAGCCCAGTAGAAATGGCCAAATAAGCAAAAGGAAGTCAAAAACAGACCTGGATACACATTCAACTTATCCACCAGGAAAGAAAAGGGGAATGCCAGACCATAACACTCATTTATTGACAAGAAAAAGAAATGGACTAGGGAGAAGGCTCAGTCAGTAATGTGCTTGCCATGCAAAGATGAGGACCCAGTTTGATCCCCAGTACCCATGTACAAGTTAGGCATAATGGTTTCTACAGGGAGTCTCAGTGCTGGGGAGATGAAGAGAGAAGGATCCCTGGAAGGTTCAATGGCTGGTTAGTCTAACTAAATCAGTGAGCTTCAGGTTCAGTCAAAGACTCTGTGTCAAGGACTAAGGTAGAAGGTTACTGAGGAATATTCACCCCCAGCATCCACACACACCTGCACACACACATATAGACAAGTACACACACCCCCACTGATGATCCCCTTCTTTAATCCAAATACTTATGAACTGCATCCTTGTGCTCAGCAGGGCATCGACTATGTGGGGCAAACACAGGAGAAAGCGAATGACATTGACTTGCTCTGCTAATGCTCCTATCGTGAAGGGATAAACTGAAGCAGCCAATAAAATAACTACACAAAAGAATAAGACCCAGTGATGCCATCCTCAAAGACTCGCCAGGCAATGAAAGCATATCTGAGTTCAAATTGTGTCCCAATTACTTGTCAGTTTAACTGGGAGAGTGAATTCACCTTAGCTTTCCACTCCTTTTAATTTTAATATTTTAAAAAATGTTTGTGCATGTGTGCATATGTGTGCATGTTCATGTGCATAAATCCAGGCACGTGCATTCCATGGTACATATGTGAAAGGAAGAGGACAGTTTGGCCAATGGTCCTTCCCTTCTACCTTGTTGTAAAGACAAAGTCTCTCACATTTACTGCAGAGGTGACCAGGTGGAGCTGGCCCTGGATCTTCTAGGGATTCACTCTACTGTTTCCACCTCCCACCTCACTATAGGCACACTGGGATTCCAGAAGCTCTCTCTACAGCATCTGGCCTTACGTGAGTCTTGGAGATTCAGCAAGCACTTAATCTACTAAGCAAACTCCCCAATCCTGGTCATGTTATTTAACAAACACTGCAGGAAAGACACTGTTCTAAATTCCATACAAATCTAAACTTACTTAACCTAGCAATAAACAATGACGGGTGGTTCTGTTAACAGGCACACTTTTCCAGCAAGAAAATTGAGGAACCAGTTGCAATTTGAATCCAATTAGCGTGACTCCAAAGTCTGGACTCTGACTGAGGTCTGAGATGAACATGTGGCACCCAGCACAGCGCCCGGCATTTAGAGGAGGTTGGATAACTCACCTCACTCCTCCTCCTTCCTGTTCCCTCTCGCCACAGTGTGAGAGGCTGGAGGCAAGACTGTGCACACAGAATGGCAGCTGCGACAATCTGCGAGGTCTGTGAAGCCACACAGCAAGCCAGAAAACTACTCTGTCTGTGTCCCCTGAGGCTTAGAGCCAGAGCTCTGATTTGGACAGGGATGCCCAGCGTCTCCACAGAAACATGGCCTGTTTGTTAGAATTCGCAGTGAAGGCATAAGCACCATAGATAAAACCGAGGGAAACAGGAAGGTTTGTGATTTCTGGAATAGAAACTTGCTTAATGTGTGTCAATAGACACAACACATATATTCCACATCTAAAATCACTCCTACTGCCCAGGAAAATAATCTTCCTTCCAGAACCTTCCACTGCCTAGAAACTGGCAATTTCCCTGTCAGGATGCAGCTTGCTTTCCAACAGTGCAGACACTGCTGGGAGCTAGAGGACGGAGACAGTCACTTTTGAAAATTATGAAGAACAAATTAGACTCAGGGGCCCAGGGGAGCTACGTTGTAAAACAAGAGAAAATGTTGGTTTCTATCTCTTTGACAGTATTTCCATGAACTAATGACATTAAAAGATGACAGGGACTATTTTTGTATTTTGGAAACCATCTAGAATATTGCTGAGAAAGGTGCATATGTTATCAATTAAGTGATTTATTTAGGCAGATAAGTCCTAACTTGAACAAAACCGAGCACTGAATATCATTATAATTTTCCAAGTATGCAGTTAGTCCACATTACTAATTACAAGACATCTTCACATGATTAGTAGAAATAACATGCAGCATACTCTCATTTTTCCTTAACTAATAATTATATTCTTGTTAACATATGAATATTATTTTATTACATAAAAAGATATCACTACAGTTGAATGTTTATACTGTTGCTTTGACCATGAGAGTCCACTAAATTAGAAGTCATTAGGAAGAAAAGCTGACCTACAATTTTACTCTCGATCACTGTTGCTACTGGGTTCATTGAAGCCTACCAAATCCTGCAAAACTGTAAGAATGTCTGTTCATGTGGGTTTATAAAAAACCCATAAGTTTCTGTTGTGAATAAGCTTGATTTTTCTGCTTTACAAATCTATTAACTGCAGTGTGTTCTCCCTGGCATATTGCACAGAGAGTCACAAAAAGGCTGGTGCGCACACCACGAAATCAGGTTCTTCATACATGTCCCTGCAGTGAGCACAAGTGAGAGGGAGGCAAGTGAGGGAGCCTTCTTCTTAACTGTTCATCAGTAACAGCACCTTTCTATCCCAGAAGCAAACAACACAACCCCAGCTTCCTTTAGCCCATGCATCAGAATCGCTTCCGCATGTGAAGCATGTGTCTGTAAGCATGCCTGACCATATGGAGGCTGTGGCTCAGCCCAGAACACTTAAGAGGAAGACCCAAAAAGGCCGGAAACAGAGGTAGCATCCAAGGAGGAAGATGAAGTTTCTTAGGCATAGTGAACCTGCACCAAATATTCTCTCTGCTAAAGTCACTGCCGCTGGCAGGGTTTGTTATTTCTTCAGCCAATTCAAAAGCTGGGGGGTGGGGAGGAATTAGTCTATAAGGCAGCTGCTGCCTCTCTCTCTCTCTCTCTCTCTCTCTCTCTCTCTCTCTCTCTCTCTCTCTCTCTCTTTCGCTCCCATCAGCAGAAATGGAAGCTTTATAAAACTTCAAACAAGCTGGAAAGAATACAATAGCTTCCACCTCCAGATAGTAAAAAATTACATTATCCAGGGGATGGAGGCCACCCATGTTCAATGTAGATAAGTAAGAACACTCTGCCCAGCCAATGGGAGACCTGCAGCCACAGGTGCTCACAGAAGTGCTGGGTGCCCTCCCTTCAGCAGCTCCGAGTGGTTTCAGGACAAATCCCACTGCTGTTGGGTGCTGGCTCCAGTGCAAGGATTGCTGGGCAGGGCTGGCAGAAGAGAGGGCACACTACAAACCCTCCACATGTGCAGCCACCTCCTGAGGCAGGGGGAAACTCAGAGAGGTCTCCTAGCTCCACACTACAGCAGATGAAGCCTGTCTTCTCAGTACCACAGAGCAATAGAGACAGGAAGACTAAACCTGCAAGGACTGCCTGGTCCTGGGGTTCTCAGAGCAGAGCTGTGACTGATGGCACCTGGTGAGAGAGGCATTCTAAATCCTCCAGAAAGAAGATGCCTTGTCCACACTGCACACAGCTCTGGAAATGGAATTGTTAAAGACCAGAAAAATCTTATTAAAAACTCACCTTTATACTAGCATCCTCAAATTTTAAAATGCATCAACTGTCCTCTAAAAAATGAAAAAAAGAATCGTAACATTTTGCCGGTGTGGTGGTTTGATTCTGGTGTCCCCCATAAACTTAGGTGTTCTGAATGCTAGGTTCCCAGCTGATGGATATTTGGGAATTAATGCCTCTTAGAGGGAGTGTATTGTTGGGGGCAGGCTTATGGGTGTTATAGCCAGTTTCCCCTTGCCAGTGTTTGGCATACCCTCCTGTTGCTGTGGTCCACCTTATGTTGGCCAGGGGGTGATGTCCACCCTGTGCTCATGCCATTGTTTTCCCCTGCCATCGTGGAGCTTCCCCTCGAGCCTGTAAGCCAAAATAAATCTCTTTTTCCCAGAATCTGCTCTTGGTTGGGTGATTTCTACCAGCAATGTGAACTGGACTGCAACAGCCGGCAAGAGATAAGTTTTAGTTGGTAACATGTTTGCAAGATGAGGATCTGAATTCAGATCCCCATGTAAAAGCTGAGCACAGCAGCTCACACATATGAGCCGAGCACTGGAGAGGCACACACAGGAGGCTATTTAGGCTAGCTTGCTGGCTAGCTAGTCCAGCCACATTGGCGCATTTTAGCAAGGGACCCTGTTTCAATAATAATAATTACTATTATTTTTATTATTATGATTATGATTATTATTATAAAAGTATAGAGAGCAATGGAGAAAGACCTGTTGTGGAGCTCTGGCATCAATATGCATGTTCACGCATGTTGGTACAGCCACACACATGTGCACCCATATACATATGAACACATATATACACACTCAAAAAGAAAGGGAAAGTAAAGAATATTAACAATTGAGAGAAAGTACATGCAAGCTATAGGGTGTGCTCTCATTTGGTTCACCACCATTTGCATAGAATTACATAAATAGCCACATGTAGTAGCACACACACTTAGTCCCAGCACTGGAGAGGCTGAGATAGGAGAACTGGCCTGAGTTTTAGGCCAACTGGAGAAACTTCCAGGTCAGCCTTGGCTAGAGTGAGACCCTACCTCAAGAAAGAAAAAAAGGAACACAAAAGAAAAAAGAGAGATTACAGGTGTGTACCACTATGCTCAGTCTATTTCATCGTGTTTCTCATTTTTGTACATTTCACAATTTCTCCTGACAGTATGGTGGGCTGATAAAGACTGAGGCAGGATCAAGTACGCCAGTAACCCTGGTACAGCTGCATAGAAGCACCACACTAAGCAAACCCTTTTCTGAAACCAACACTGCATATAAATTATTTTGTAAAAACAGGTATTTTTGATTTACACACACACACACACACACACACACGAGGTAGACTTGTGAATATGTGCAACAATGAGAAGGAATTGCAGGAGAATGGAGCAGACAGAAGAAGGGATACTATACAAGGAGCTCTGGACCCTGATGGAGGGATCACAACAACACTTCACCTCAAACCAAAATGGGCCTGGGTGTTAAAAACTGAACTGAAGACATCTGGCGGCAGGATAAGTGGAGCAGAGGTTGAAAGGCTCTGCTAGGCCATTACTTACTTCAGAACTTCATCAAGCTGCTCTGTGCCTCTGCTATAACATCTGCAGAATGGAGATAACACCGGCTGCTACTACCTCAGAGAGCAGTTAGAAGATTAGATACCAAAAAGGAAAAGCCTCAATGCACCTTGAGTTTCTTATAAATTTGGGGCATGCAATATAATAAAATGCAGCTCCCTATACACAAATGGGAGGGACTTGCAGCTACAGAAGTGAGAAAGCCATGCCCATTAGCCTTTCAGCAGGGCACCTTCCTGGGGCCCAACACTCGCCTCCAGGAGAAGATGGGCAATTCTGTCCCCAGCACTTAGTAAAATGATGGGGAATAACACTCTGAAATTCACATCCATTAAGACAAAACAAAATACACAGGAAAAAGGGGGAGGAAAATAGTCCTATTTGAATAGGCCACCAACAATCCTCCAAGATAAAACTCATAATTCTTGCTTGAAGGCCAGATCGGCAAGATGACACGTAACATTATGTTGATAGTTCTGTAGAAAAACCTCTTACAAAATAAAATGGCATTTTAGAGGGATGTATTGGTTATTTTTCTCTCGTTGCTGCAACCAAATATTTAACAAGAAGCAATGTAAGGGGTAGGGGATATGACTCAATAATTAAAGGCACCTGCTTACAAAGCCTGCTGGCCCAGGTTTGATTCCCCAGCACCAATGAACTCACGTAAAGGCAATGCACATTGCAACTCATGCATCTGGAGTTTGTTTGCAATGGCAAGAGGCTCTGGTGCACCCATTCTCACTCTCTCACTCTCTCACTCTCAAGTAAATAAATCTTTAAAAAAATAATCAACTTAACAAGGAAATATTTGCTGTGGCTCATGATTGGTTCAGGGTATCCAGTCCATTAGTTGATGGGGAGGCTGGAGAAGGGAAAGATTGTGGGGAGCTGGTTACACACCGCACCATCTCCAACTTCCTCTAGTGAGGCCTAAACTCCTGAAGGTTGCAGAGCCTCCTCAAACATCACTATCACCTGAGGACCAAGACTTCAAACACATGAGCCTGTGGAGGACATTTTTTAACAAAAACATGACAAACGTAGGGGTTAGAGCCACTTCCTCCTCACATACTGAAAAAATATAAAACAGAGAATCTAGACAATAGTTTTGATAAATAACTATTAGAATAATGCTGTAGCTTTGTGTGGTTCCCTCGTTGGTTTATAAAAAAATGAGAGAGAAATATTAACTATTCATGTGCTCAGAACTATTCAGTTACAGAACCTTAAATTTAATTCAGTTAATTAAACACATTGCATATTATTATTATATGAAGCTCATGCTATGAGCCATGTGTTAGGCTAAAGTAAAAATGATAATAACACCAAAGTCCTTATTCTTATGGAACTCAAGTCTCACAAGGAGGCCACAGATAAAATAAAATATTACCAACCAACCAGGGTTAAAATCAAGCATCCAGAGAGAGCTGAAGAAATGCAGAGGGGCAAGGTCCTGAATTCTGCATGGAAAGAAAGCATGAGTAGGGCTTCAAGGTTAAGTGGAACCTGTGTAATGAACAATATTACACTAAATACAAAACTAGGAAGGCCACTGCAGAGAAGCCAACAGCAGGCCACACCTCACAGCAAGTCTTGGTTAATCTAGGTTAGTGGAATCACAAGGTCTTTGTGGGGAAGAGAACATCACAAGATGAGGTTTTGAAAAGAGACTTGAGACCTAAATACACACACACACACACACACACACAGAGAGAGAGAGAGAGAGGAGAGAGAGAGAGAGGGAGAGAGGGAGGGAGAGAGGGAGGGAGAGAGGGAGGACAGAGGTAAATGGTCAGATATGACAGGATCGGGGAACATGTGGCACTGCTCTTGTATAGAGACTGACATCAGTTTCAAATTGATCATGTGGCTGTGGCCAGTATGTAGTCATAGATGAGGTAAACATGGAGTCAGAGAACCAAAGGGCACAGCACACTTACTCAAGACTAAACAATGTTAGAATAGAGCATCCAGGAGCAGAAGGACCCACTTAGGTAAAGCACAGTATTTCAAACCAGATAATGACCTAATCACTGGAACTGGAATATAACTTTCTTGACAAGGACTATTTAACTATCTTGGAATGGGGAAATGGTTCTGGATTTCCCTGTCAGCACTAAATGCCATCACAAGAAGGCTGTAAGAGGGAGGCAGAGGCTATCTGCCTGCAGACAAGCAACATGTCCACAGAGGAGAGAGAGGTGAGATGACAGCATGAAAAGCTAAGAAGATACTAGCCAACAGAAATTGGAAAGGACATGAAAGAGGTTATTCTTGGAGATTGCCATGGGAGGTCAGCTTCATAAACACTATGGTTTGCTTTTAAGTCATCACATTTCATGAATTTTTGATAACATCCAGAGAAAATTAACACATAGAATGAGAAAAAAGTTACTACCTAGGTGTTCTCATTAGATACAAGCATACTAACCGTTATGAAGACTAAATAATTAAACTGAGTAAATAATCCAAATTTAGGACTAGGAACCCAAGTGAAAGTCCGAGGAGAGGGCTGGGATGATGACTAGCTTGGTATGGCTACACATGCATTTGTAATCCCAGTCCTGGGGGAGCAGAGTCCACAGAATTGCTGGGGCTTGGGAACTCTGTAGCTTCCCATTCAGAGAGAGAAACCATCTCAAAAAAATGTGGATGAGTGATTGAGGAAGGACACTTGATATTCTCCTCTGCCTTCCATGTGCCTACAAGTGCATCTGAAAATACCACAGCGTCCCAGTTCCCCTGCTGCTCGCTTGGGGCTCCCTGGCCCCTGCAAGCTTGTTGCAGACAGGCCCCTTGCTCTGCCTTCCTGATTGAATGGCCCCTGGTTCCCCAACTCCTGGATCCTTTGAAACAGAGGGTGCATGCACTGAGTGAGTAGGTCAGATCTCCCTGTTCCCCACCACCACCACCTCCCAGTTCCCTGGTCCCAGTTTCCTTGCTGCTGGATTGGGACTGCAGGGGCCCTGTGAGCTTGCTGCTGAAGTAGGTCCCATGCTCTGCCTTCTTGATTGAATGGACCCTGCGTCCCCAATTCCGGGACCACTGCACATGAGGGTGAATGAGCAAAGTGAGTAGGCCAGACCTCCCAGTAGGCTTCCCACCTCCTAGTTCCCTGGTCCTGGTACCCCTGTTGGCTTGGGGCTGCCTAGTCCCTGCATGTGAGCTGCAGAAGCAGACCTTTTACATAGGCTTCCTGATTGAGTGGCCCCTGGGTACCCAAATCCTTATTTCCCTAAGCCAGAAAGGGCATAGGCCACCAAAGAAGGTGACCTCTTGCCCTTGGCTCTCCAGTTTCCTAACTCCTGGTGACCCAAATCCTAATCCCCATGTGCTAAAGAGTGTGTGCAAGTGGAGTGAAGGTACCTTTGATGTACTTACATTCTCCACAATCTTCACATGTGTGGTTATAACCCCATTGTACACAAATCTATTTCACATTTAAAACAGAAAATTGACTGAAGATTCAGCAAGACAAATACTTGCTTCCCCTCAATAAAATAAAATGCAAAAGAAGAAGAAGAAGAACAAGAAGAATGAAAGTCATAAAACAGAGATCTCCACCAAGAATGCCCAGTCCCACAATGTAAGTCTCCAATGAAATCATAGAGAAGTCAACATAAAGTGAATCCCCAGATGAAAACACAACAAGCTATGGACACTGATCAAAAGAACTGTTGAGCTAAAAGTAAGCCATCAAAAAACCAACAATTGCATAAATAAAACTGAGCAGAATCATCTCTTAGAGCACTCAGCTTTTGTAATTAGGCTTAAATTAATTGAAAAAATCATGGAAGCCTCAAAAGGGAGGAAGCCTCAAAATGAATTGAAGGTGAGTCAACAAACGGAAGATCTCAATAACCAGCTGATTACACTTAATGAAGACTTGATCAAATGCAAAAATGAATTGTAGTAAGCATCAAGAAAGTCAGAATTCAAACTGAAATCATGCCTTCAAAATGAGATGAGCATGATGCAAAATAACACAACAAGAAACAAAAATCAAATGGAGCTTTTAAAACCTCTCTAGTTACCCATGTGGAAGACAGAACCTCTGAGATGGAAGACAAGACAGAAGAAACTGATTGGACGACCAAAAATTTTGCTAAATTCAAAAAAATCATTCAAACACAATATGAGGGAAGTGTGGGATACTGTAAAATGACCAAACATCTGGATCACGTGTATACTAGAAGGGGATGAAATCCAGTCAAGAACCATAGATAACATATTCAACAAAATTATTGAAGAAAATTTTCCCAATCTCTCAAAAGAGAGGCCAATCCAGATATAAGAAGCCCATAGAACATCTAACAGACAGGACCAAAAAGAAACACTCTAAGGCACTAACGAGACAATAGTTAAAACTCTTAGCAGTGAAAACAAAGAGTGCTAAAAGCAGCAAGAGAGAATCAACTCACTACATACAAAGGCAATCCTATCAGAACTAACTCAGATTTCCCAGCCATAAGGGCCTGGTTCAGAACACTTCAAAGTCTACAAAACTATGGCTTCCAACTCAAGCCACTGAATCAGCAAAAGTAACCCTTATGATAGGTGGTGAAAGGAAAATTTTCCATGAAGAAAGACAACTCTATAATTGTATTAACACAAAGCCAAACCTACAGAGAATACTTCAGGGAATACTCCACATAGAAGAGTAAAACAACCAATCTCAAGAGTCTACAAAAAGAATATCACAATAACCAAAACTAGAGCAGGCTCAAAAACTAATACAAAGTTCAAGTAAGCACTAAATCCCATAAATCACCCCTTAATAGCAGGGATTAAATTGAAGCTTACAGTTATAACCATAAACATTCATAGTCTTAACTCACGCATCAAAAGACACAAGTTAACAGGGGAAATGAACCTTTTTGTCTGCTGTCTTCAAGGAAATCCAGCTCATCTCATCAATAAAGACAGATACCTCCTCAGGATAAGTGGATGGAAAATGATATTCCAAGCAAATAGAAATAAGAAACAAGCTGTTGTTGCTATATTAATAGCTGATAAAACAGACTTCAAACCAAAAGTAATCAAAATGGACAAAGGCTACTTCTTCCTCCTCAAGGGAATCATCCAACATGAGAACATCAAAATCATAAATCTAGGTGCTTCAAACACATGCATTCTACAGTTTCTATAAAAAAAATCCACTTGACAACAAAACAGAAATAAACACTAACACCATCATAGTTTAGGACTTCAATACTCCACTATCATCAATAGACAGATCATCCAGGAAGAAAATAAACAGGGAAATAATAGAGCTCAACAATACTATACACCAACTAAGCCTAACAGACATCTAAAGAACTCTACAGAATGCACACTCTTCTCAGCAGCCCATGTAACCTTCTCCAAAATAAACCATGTATTAGGCCATAAATCATGCCTTCATTAATTCAGGAAAATTGAAGTAACATCCTGCATCATATCAGAACACAATGTATTAAAGCTAGATATTAACAAGAGACACATCAGGAACTCTAGAAGCTACTGGAGACTGAACAACATACTTTTAAACAATGAATAGGTTGTGAAAGATATCAAAAAAAGAGATTGTAAAATTCATAGAATTGAATGATAATGAAAACACAACTCACCAATACTTCTGGGACACAATGAAGGCAGCCCTAAGTAAGGGGAATATTTATAGCTCTAAAGCCATCATAACATAGACAGAGAGACCCCAAAATAATAGCCTAACTGTCCATCTAAAGGCATTGGAAAAACAAGAAGAATCCAACACTAACAGCTCCATATGGAAGGAAATAATCAAGACCAGGAAAGAAATTAATGAATTGGAAACTAAGAAAACAATTTTAAAACTTGATGAAGAGTTGGTTCTTTGCCAAAATAAACAAGACCAGTAAACACCTGGCCATTTCGATCAAGTAAGAAAAAAAAGAAAAGAAAAGTCTCAAATTAACAAATCAGAAATGAAAATGGAGAGGTCACAACAGACAATGAAATTGGAAGAATCATCAGGACATATGTCCAAAATCTCTACTCCACAAAATTGGATAATCTGGAAGAAATGGATGAGTTCCTAGCCACATACCACCTACCTACCAAAACTAAACACAGAGCAAATTAATCTTCTAAACAAACCTATCACATCTATTGAGATTGAAAAGGTAATCAAAAACTGCCCCAAAAATAAAAGTCAATTACCAGATGGCTTCTCAGCCAAATTCTATCAAGCCTTCATTGAAGAACTGACAGCAATTTTTCTCAAACTGTTTCACATAATTGGAGAGCAGGTAACAAACTTCTCCAACACCTTTTATAAAGCCAAACTCACCCTCATACCAAAACCAAGCAGAGATAGAACAAGCAAAGAAAACTATAGGCCTGTATCCATGATGAATTCAGATGCAAAGATCCTGATCAAAATCCTTGAAAACTAAATTCAACAACATATCAAAGCATTCTTCACCTTGACCAAGCAGGCTTCATCCCAAAGATGCAGGGATGGTTCAACATATGGAAATCAGTCAATATAATACACCACATAAATAAACTTAATCACAAGAACCACATAATCATCTCAATGCAGAGAAGGCATCTGTGAAAATACAACACCCCTTCATGATCAAAATGCTGTAGAAAATAAGCATGGCAGGTTTATATCTCAACATAATAAAGGCTATTATAAAGCACCCAAAGCCAAATAATACTTAATGGGGAAAGATTCAAGGAGTTCCCAGTGAGATCAGAAACAAAACAGGGGTGCCTGCTCTTGCCACTTCTCTTCAACATAGTACTAGAAGTCCTAGCCCAAGCAATAAGACAAGAAGAAGAGATAAAATGGATACAAATTGGAAAAAAAGAGGTCAAGTTAGCCATATTTGCAGATGACATGATCCTATACATAAATGTATAAAAGTTTCCATCTCAAAACTTATAAAGTTGCTTAAATCAACACACAAACATCAGTAGCATTTCTAGATGCAAAGGACAGATATGCAGAGAAAGAAATCTGTGATGCTGTCCCATTTTCAATAGCAAAATAATAATAAAAATAATAATAATAAATCCTTTGGAATAACACTAAGCAAGGATGTGAAACATGAAAATATAAAACCCTCAAGAAATAAATTGAAGAGGAGTTGAAAAGATGGAAAGACCCCCCCCCATGATACAGGATATATAGAATTAATATTGTGAAAATGGCAATTCTACCAAAAGCAGTATACAGATTTAATGTACTACCAATAAAATTCCCAGCATCATTCTTCACAGAGATTGATAAATGATCTCAAAATTTATATGGAATGGCAGCAGGCCTTGGATATCCAAACATATCCTCAGCTAAAGAAAACACCACTGAAAGTGGTGATCTAAAGCTATATTACAAAGTCTTAGTAACAAAAACAGCATGTACTGGCATAAAAACTGGAAGAGAATTGAAGACCCAGACTTTAGGACAAGTAACTACAGCTACTTGATCTTTGACAAAAGTGCCAATAATGTAGACTGGAGAAAATACAGCATCTTCAACACATGGTGCAGGACAAATTGGATAACCAATGTAGAAAAATGAAACTACACCCACTCATCCCACCAAATACAATAATCAAAATAAAAATGGAATACAGACCTCAGGATAAGACCTGAAACATCCTTCTGAAAGAAAAATAGGAGGATCTCTCCATGATATAGGAGTGGGGAAAGACTTCCTGAACAGAAACACAGCAGCCTAGGCAATTAAGCAATCACTCAACCAATGGGATCTCATGAAGCTAAAACATTTTTGCACAGACAAACATACCATAAGCAGAGCCAATAGATTACCCACTGAACGGGACAAAATTTTTACCAGCTATACCACTGACAGAAGCCTAATATCTACAATCTACAAAGAACTCAAAAAACTAAACAATAAAAAATTCAAACAATCCACTCAAAATATGGAACAGAGAACTGAATAGGGAGTTCTCATAGGAAGAAATACAAATGACTAACACACACTTAAGAAAATGTTCAGCATCACTAACCATCAGGGAAATGCAAATTAAAGCAACTATGAGATTCCAACTCACTCCAGTAAGTTAAAAAAATCTAACAACAATAAATGTTGGTGAAGATGAGGGGAAATTAGGAACTCTCATCCACTGTTGGTGGGAATGTAAACTTGTACAACCACTATGGAAATCAATATGGAGATTCCTGAAAAAGGTGGATATAGAACTACCAACAAACCAGTTATTCCCTTTCTGGGCATTTATCCTAAATGCTCCATTCTTTCTTGACTATAGAGATATTTGCTCAACCATGTTTATAGCTGCTCAATTCATTATGGCTAAGAACTCAATCAACCCAGGTGCCCATCACTGGATGAATGGATAACGAAGCTGTGGGACATTTACACAATAGAATGCTATTGAGCAGTAAGAAAAGATGAAACAATGAAATGTGTAGAAAAATGGACAGACTTGGAACAGATCATACTCAATGACCTCACACAATCACAGAAAGACAAATGCTGCATGGTCTCTCTCATCTGTGGTTCCTAACCTCCTAACTAGAGCAGCTCCAGTTGCTGACATACCCTATAGACAACTCAAGGGCCAGACAATAGGGATGGAAGGGCTTGCAGGGAGGGGATGGGAAGGTTGTAGGGAAAACAAACACAAACCTAAACCAAAAATGAACTGATACCATAGAAACCTTTATCCCTGCAGATAGACTGGAAGATAGAACCCTCAACAGGAGTACGCAGGGAGCGCCTGAAAGGACGGGCCTGGAGAGGGTGGGATGAAGCCGAACCTGAAATGTTTCTCTTTGTCTCTGGCTTGTAGAACTCCCAGGACTGGAAATCGGTTGCTACCCACGATGAGCTGTTGATCAGAGAGACCAGTGAGGTCCCCGAAATAAGACAGGTTTCTGTCAAAGCACTTGATTACCCGCCTGAGGTAAAAGGTAAGACCCTATTGCTGAAGACACCATATGCTGCTGACACAGAGCACTGAGAGACCTGGCTGGAATTCAGAAGAGAGCCAGTCCCCAGACAGTTAGCCAGTCTAGTGCTGGAAAGCGCTCCATGAGCCCCTGGGGGAAAGTGGCCAACAATGGTCTGAGCACAAGAGGTCTAAGCTACTCAGCAGCAAACACCCTGACAGGATGTACACACCAGTGTAATAGTGGAACTCAGCCTAGGTGGATATCAGCTCAGTGTAAAGTATCACTTATTTGGAATTGGGAACCAGGTCAGAATCCTATGGAGACAAAGATTATGCTCTCCAGTGTCAAGCTCTCACTATTCTTTGGTTAAAAGAGGGGTTACATACATCAAATTCTCCCTAAATTAATAATTTAAACTATGCTGACTTCACTCTCCATTGGAGAATCTGTTCTTCTTTTTGGGAAGATAGTGAGACCAGAGGTGATAAACTACCCCTCGCACTTCATCCAAGTCACAGCTGAAACCACAGAGGAATTGGGGAGATGAGCAAGAGTGCTACTTCCATGATGAATCTGACAATCAGCACCAGGGTGAAGGAGACAGACCCTGAGGATACTCAACACCTACCAAAGCAGAGATCCAGAGGCTCCAAAGAGCTCATCACTGAAGTAAACTTAAAACTCACCCACTACGGCTCAGGGAATTTTGCAAAAGAGGGGGCAGAAAGATTGTAAGAGCCACAGGTTGGGACATCATGCCCAGAGGCATTGCTTCCCCTCAAAATACCTACTGCTGCTCCCACAACACCTCACCCACAATCCCATGGGGAATATCTGCAACCCCACTGAGGCAGGTACACAGTGGAATGGGGGCAGGGACGAGGGAAAAGAGGGTACCAATGTATGATCATCCATACAAAATATGTTAAGAAGAAGACAAAAAAAAAGTTAGCAAGACGCCTAATTCCATTGACTGCACTGCTTACGAAGACAAAAGTACAAAACCGAAGCTTTAGGTAGCATATCATAACAAGTAAGCCTGGTTAGTAAGCACAGTGGATGTTTGCACTCTGGATGGAACCTAGTATGAAAAGGAAGGAGGAGGGCAAGAGGGCAAGGTCCTGTGGACTACCCAGGCGGGCAGTGGGAGGCTGGGCTGAACTCAGGGATTTTGGAAAATACCAGAGAGTTGTCCAGGCCAGTTTCCAGAGTCTCCACAGGTGAGCAGTCAGCCTCACACAGCCCTTTGGACCAGGGTATAGAAAAGGTCACCTGGAGGAGAGGGCTGGAGCCCATGGACCCTGAGACCCATTGGGTATTGGCACCATTTGTTGGATCAGAGTCAGTGCTGAAGCAAACTAAAGTGACGTGGAAATAACAAGAAAGAATATGAATATGTTAATAAACACACGTGCACACACACACACACACACACACACACACCAAAGGAGATCAAAAATAGATGGGTGGATTGCTGGTAAACCATGGCCCCAGTATGAAAGTACCTTGTCTGCATAGCACTGGGGACAGGCGGGGAGGAGGGGAGAGGGAACGGAAAGCATGTCCACAGACTCGTCTTAACAGACCCGCTCAAGCACTGCACCAGATCAAATCAAAGAAGCAATGAGTGGGAGGTGGCGGAAAAGAGTCAGCTGGGACATGGAATGCTGAGACTGTTCTAAATGCGTTCTTTAGACAAGACAGGAACCAACACAGTGTGATAGATGTCCAGGGGGCACAAGCACTGGGAGTATTCATTTACGAAGGACTGACTCTCCTGCAAGCTGAGTGAGCCAGCACCGTGCACAGGTGAAGGGCAGAAAGGGAGGATGAAGCATGAAGGTAGGTGAAAGAAGTGTTCGACAGAGTAAACTTTGAACAGGGAATGAGAGGCACACAGGGGAGGGGCACAGGTGAGTAATGCCAACAGTCTGAATTCCTAACATGGAAGGAAAAGGGCGTAGTAGAATAGACAGAATAAGCAAGCTTCCTGCTACAGTGATTGCAATGTGTGGGGAGGAGTGATAGCTTTAGTCCATGGAATGTTGGGATCTGAAACTCAGCAGAGTATCATGAATGTGTCAGAGCTCGAAAATTCATCTGTCATATGCTCGCTAATCATCTTCCTTTTGTCACATCACTGCGAATGGAACTGAAAGCCGGTCGTAAAATTTTAATATCATAAAAACAAAATGCTTAAAAGTATAATTAAATCACCCATGCACAAGAAATACCTTGTCTCTCTACGACTTTCAATCAAATGCATTAGAAATTTTCTAGGAAAAGGGAAAACAATCTTACCATCAATCCTTTTCCTTCAAGGTGTGATGACATTTTGTGGAAGAGACAATGGAGACTTGGGTTTGGGGCAAGTGGCAAGGCCACTCCTGACAATGATGGAGAAGGCAGAACACTTACGACTGTGCGGAGGACACGAAGCTACCTATAGATGAAGCTGCAACTACTGATTCTAAAAGAGGAAAAGTAAAAAGCTGTTCCCTAACATTGGTCACCCAGGTAAAGGAATCAAGGAAAAAGTAAAGACAGATCCATCCATGAAAGAATTAGTATGTGAATCAGAGGTGGAAAAGATTCATTCATATTTTGGAGTGGGTTAACTCTGATTGTCAACTTGACTAGATTTAGAATCATCAAAGAAACACACTTCCGTGTTTGACTTTGAAAGTATTTTCAAAGACTTAACTGAGGACGGAAGATCTACCCTGTGTGTAGGTGGCTCCGGTCCCAGGGGCTGGGGCTCTGGACTGAATAAAAGGAAAAAGGAGAAAGAAGGCTGCACAGGGTGTCACTTCTTCCAGCTTCAGGACTGGGCGCGAATGTAACCCACTGCCTTATGTTCCTGCCTCCATGTCTTTCCCCACAGGAACCCTCAAACTGTAACCAAAACGCATCCTTCCTCTTAAGTTGCTTTTGGGGGCTGCAGAGATGGTTCAGAAATTGAAGGTGCTTGCTTGTAAAATCTGACAGCATAGGCTTGATTCCTCAGTATATTGACACATAAAGCCTGATACGCATGCATCTGGAGTGCGTTTGTAGAGGCAGGAGGCCCTGACACACCCATTCTCCCCAGTTTTTGATGTCCGCTCCTCTATCAAATAAATAAATAAATTTTGAGTTGCTTTTGGTCACACACATTGTGGTGCTGTGAACTGTATTACTCTGCACCAAGGTGCTCGGGCACTCTCGGGGACAGTGCAAGCTACGCCCTGCTCTAGACTGTGATTTTCATGGCATTTCTCCCTGCAGTACGGTAGTGGAGGCACATGTGAGACTCGGGATCACGTATTTGGAAGGTAGGCAAAGACACGGAGAACCACAGGGGCACTGAAGGGACTGTGTGAGCTAAAGGAACCTTGAGCATTAAGATAAAGCAGCTTCTTGGTTCAATAGTAGACACCATGGGCTTGTAGCAATGACAAGAAACAGTGCCTCTGTCTCAGTTGGTTTTCAAATAAGAGAAAACAACAACTAAAATAAATACATCAGATGCCAAGGGAAATGTATGTAAATAAACGAGCAGAAGTGTACACAAATATAAAGCCTTGTGCTTAAGACCTACTATGAAAACATGTATCAGTGTCTTCTATGAAACCTTGAAGTCCATGAGAAAACTACACAGAGAGCTACTCTTCCAACACAGGATGATGCAGCATCCATGAACACCAAGCAATCTCTCAGGTAACTGCAAGGCCTTGTGTGTGCATAGGAGATATGTGAATACAGCCTAATAGGACATCTCATTGGATCCCATATAAAAAATATGTCAAGTTGTAGCTATGGATTCACTTCACATTCTATAGTGCCTACTACACAAGCAATTCTGAAGAGACCTAGAAATGTAACTAATGGAGTTATCAACAGGGATAGGTAACAAGTGTCCATGCAAGGCCAGGAATGAGAGATACAGAAAATATCAAGCTGTGAGTCCTGTACTGGAAAAGTAGATAGGAAGCTTGAAGAAGAGGTGGAAAATACCTAAGCCAAAATATTGATGGAAGAGATTGAAATAAATAAAATAAAATGAGGAGAAGACAGGTGTACTGGAAACTGTGACACTGAGCAAAAATTAAATTAAAATCTCACCGGGCGTGGTGGCTCACACCTTTAATCCCAGCACTTGGGAGGCTGAGGTAGGAGGATTGCCATGAGTTCAAGGCCACCCTGAGACTCCATAGTGAATTCCAGGTCAACCTGGGCTAGAGTGAGACCCTACCTCAAAAAACAAAAAAAACAAAACAAAACAAAAAAAAATTTAAATCTCTTTCAGAAGACTAGAAGTAATGGACAAAGTGTGTTTGGGCCAATGGAGATAAGCAGAGCTTGTAATATTTGTGCTATCCTCAGAACACTGCAGGTTTTAAATCAGGAGTGAGACATAATACAGAGGCTTTAGGAAGTTAATTTAGAAGCTACCTGGGAAAGGAACATGTGTTAAGAGGACAGTTAGGAGGCTATTATGGCAATATAGTCATGAGGCTATTAGTTCTACTTTTATTTACTTGCTTATTTGTTTATTTGAGGGGGAGAATGGATGCAGCTGGGCCTCCTTCCACTGCAAATGAATTCCAGAAACATGTGCCTCTTTGTGCTTCTGCCTTTCCATGGGTACTGGAAAATTGAACCCAAGCCATCAGGCTTTACATATAGGTGCCCTTACCCACTGAGCCATCTCTCCAGGCCCTTGAGGCCATTAGTTCTTAAGCAGGAAGTTGGGGATGGACATGTTGGAAGAGGAATGGGTGGAGTAAAGAGTAACTAATGAACAATGTTTAGACAGTTGCACAGATGAGATGTCAAAATGGCGAGGGATTACTCCTGACGAAGCAGACCATCAAGGTGGGAGTTTGGTTGGTTAACTTAGGACATGATTCTATGGAAGATCTTTCTGTGTGAGGATAGTATGACCCAGACACAACATCTATAGGAAGAATTGGAACAAATATAAAATGCCTAGACTAAAGATGGGTTAGAAGTGATTAATCTGGAAGAAAGCTGAAATAATAATATAGACTGGGAGAAAGCATGTAGAGAAAGAACTCAAGTGCTTAGGGCTAAGAAGATCTAGGAGTCTCTCAAACATGCATCATACCTTCTAATTTTAGTGACAAACTATTAGTTAACATTCTAAAGTACAGAACTTGGACATACCTTAGAGATGAGACAGACTTATACACAAATGATAGTTCTTAAAATATTCCAAAGGCAAATCCTAGCAAGCACAAGTAATCCTTAAAATATCAAATGTCAGTTTCATGGTCACTAGTGACATTGAGTAGAGGTCTGTGAAATTGGACTATGTATGTAAACCTGATTTCAATCTTTGAACACCATGACAATAAAAGAAACAACCAATGCACCCAATAGGTATCTGGGATCTGGTGTTTTGTCCTTCTCATCGGCAATGGAAACAAGACTCACTATTATCATTGTTTAATGTGTGCCAAGACCCTAAGCATTACATCAAAGACGCTAAGATTCTATATCAAAGAGCCACACAGGTGTTTGAAAGTAGGAAAGTAAGCCAAATATTCTCCTTGGTAGTGTTGGAGCTTCTAGTAGAGAACATGAAGCCAGGAGTCACTTGCAAGGCTTCAAAACCAGTGAACACTGGACCTCGTGGGAACAGGGGAGAAGTGACATGGCTTCTGCATGCTTATAAAAGTACAGCTGGGGGGTGGGGGGCGCATGCCTTTAATCCCAGCACTTGGGAGGTAGAGGTAGGAGGATCCCCAGGTGTTCAAAGCCACCCTGAGAATACAGAGTGAATTCCAGGTAACCCTGTGCTAGAGTGAGACCCTACCTCGAAAAACCAAAAACGTGTGAAACAATTGGGTCCTCTATGCCAATTGAAGATGTCCAGATGACTGATTAAAAACAAAACATAACATGCCTTCTCACTTTATTTCCTTCCCTGCTGTCCCAGTAACTTACCAGAACTAATTAATAAGAAGGAAATCACTTAAAGAAGCAATGCAATCTGAAAATAGTGGTTAATATTTGTTACAAAGTTACTTAGTAAAAATGGATATCATTTATTTTGTACTGATTATATAGCTGGCTGTTTTAAGTTACAGAAGGAATCAGGATCAGCTTCATTACATGAGAGTAAACCAGGGCTACTAAGTCGTCTGAGGTGCCATCCTAAGTATGTAGTGATCTCCTTCCTCTCTGTGTTAGTTCCCAAACACTTGCTCTCTAAGAGGACCAGACACAAACAAACCAAAAATGAGTGGCAGCACACACACATACCTACTTCTCCTGAGGAAGGCTGAGTAAGATAGATATTATTTGGGTATAAGTGTTGACCATGTAGGATGAAAAAATATGGAATGAGGATACTGTATGAAAGTGGGCTGAGTTAGTCAGAAAAACTTGATTTTTAAATGATTCTCTTGTAAGTAACATTTAGCTACTTTAGAATTTGGACAAAATGCAGGATTATTGTCCTAATGTTTCTCATATGTCCCCTAATTTCATTCTAAGTTTAAAAGAATTATAGATCTGGTTCATGGTCCTAGGAAAGAGTGGTAATGTTCTTTAAGAAATAATATTTCAAGTCATATTTGTGAAGAATGGATTTTAACTGAAGGCCTTTACAAATGATAATCAATTAATTGTGCTGTTGCTCTTCCTAGCACTTTACTAGATCCACTGTTATTACTTGACTAATTTCACCTAACATATTCATTTTTTAACCTCATTTCAGAACTTAGATAAGCAAATGTCTTCAAAAGACAGAGAAGAATCAAGCATCTATGGAACAGTCCTGTTTTCCACCTAATTTCTTTCAAACATAAAGATAGGAAGAAATGACTGAAATTCAAGCATCCATGATCCTTTGATGACCCAGAGGATGACAACATAAAAGATAAGTAGTAGCCATGTCACATGGTTCCACCAGAAGCAATTGTCTAGACAGGTTTTCAGGAGCACAATGCTAGAAATAGCATTACTGCCAGGGTACAGGGACCCAGCCTCACCCCCACCATGTATTAAAGAGTTCTATGAGGTCCCAGCAAATCCTTCCTTCTGTACAATGATGGAGCAGACACTCAGGAGATGTGATGGCCTCAGGCAACTCTTTTCCTGGCCACACCTTTAGGAGTAACAGCACCAAATAATTACCATGGTCAATCAAGAATTAAACCTTCAAAGTCAATGAGAAAAGCAGAAGCTGATAGATCTACTTCATGTTTTTGTCATTTTTATTTATTTATTTTCAAGCAGAGAGAAGAGAGGAAATGCATGTGTCAGGCCTCCTGCCACTTACAAACACTAGATGTATGTACCACTTTGTGCTTCTGGCTTTACATGGATTCTGAGGAATTGAACATAGGCAGGCTTTGCAAGCAAATGTTTTTAACATCTACCTGAAGCATCTCCCCAACCCTCTTTATTTCATTTTTTAAACTAGTTCCTATCAACAATTTTGGGAAGATATGAAAGTTTTGGAATTTTATGTGCTTTTATAAAGGCATAGAGCTATGCCTTCAGGAATAAAAACCTAGAGGCAGATTTCAGAGACATAAAACTTCCCTTAAACCAACACTCTTTTATTGCCTTCTTCCAAAGTCCTGATTGTTGCCTTGTCTCTTCTTACACAAAACAGTGTAAGGTAATGTTTTCCAGAAACCATTGCCCAGAATTCATGCATCTAAGGCAGCTGGTCAGGGGTATTCTGGGAAGAAAAGATTCTGTGATAAGAGTGGGTGAGCCTCCCTGAGACTACAGAGTGAATTCCAGGTCAGCCTGAGCTGGAGTGAGACCCTACCTCGAAAAACCAAAAAAAAAAAAAAAGAGAGGGTGAGATGGCAAGCTATAATTCTTCCTCCTTGGGAACTCTGGTATATGTTAACAAATTTAAGGCTTGTAGTAGCCTACGGACACCTTGGGCTCTATGGCACTGCTATACTTTAAATGCAAATTCAGTTGGGCAAGGTGGCGCATGCCTTTAATGCCAGCACTTCGGAGACAGATATAGGAAGATTACTGTGGGTTCAGGCCACCCTGAAACTACATAGTGAATTCAAGGATACTCTGAGCTAAAGCAAGACCCTACCTCAAGAGAAAGAAAGAAAGAAAGAAAGAAAGAAAGAAAGAAAGAAAGAAAGAAAGAAAGAAAGAAAGAAAGACAGAAAGAAAAAAAGAAAGAAAGGAAGACAGACAGACAGAAAGAAAGAAAGAAAGAAAGAAAGAAAGAAAGAAAGAAAGAAAGGAGGGAGCGAGGGAGGAAGGGAGGGAGGGAGGGAGGGACAAAGGAAGGAAGGAAGGAAGGAGGGAAGGAAGGAAGGAAGGAAGGAAGGAAGGAAGGAAGGAAGGAAGGAAGGAAGGAAGGAGAAAAGGAAGGAAGGAAGGAATGCATTTCCCCAAACTAATAAGAATGCCTACCTAGAATCTAGAATGGGAAACACCACTTAACGACCTGTGGTCCATGTTCAACACTGGACAATCTAACTCTAGCTATTGACGGTGATGAAAACTGCACCTAAATTCACCATCCTGACATAAACCGTATGTCACCATTCTGTGTCCCCACAATGAACACCTTTTCTTGGGTCAAGTCCCTCTTCTCTTGGAGACTGAAGCAATAAGTTATTCTACCATTTGCCATTTCACTTCCCTCTTAAATGTCTATCATTAACCATTTCACATAACTTAATACTTCAAATAAAATCCCACCTCCTATGAGACTTACATATACTTATCATCAACCAGTTCATGCTATTTAGTCCCCCAGTGTTTGAGAACCAATCCACCTCCTATGAAACCTACATATAATGTCACTCTTTTCTTTCTCGTGAATATGCACTCTAAGTAAAATGGAACTTGTGTGAGACACAACTGCTACCTACCTTTTAAGTCCCAGCTTCTTAAACTGTAGGTTGCAACTTCATATGGAGTCATGTAACTGAATGGAGAGGGGAACCACAAAAAAATTGGCACTAGTAAAAGGCTTTCCTACATGCAATGACCAACAATTGACTCAAATGCACAATGACTGAAATGATTGTTAGGGCGCTGATCCATGCTGCATCACACACCTTCACTATATATAGCCTTGGCACTGAGCACACAAATTGTGTCCTTTGCACTGTGCAGACTATCAAGCCATGTAACACCAACCGATGAAGCCAGAAACAGCTCGGCTCATGCTCCAGACTAGGCTTTCTATGAATCGCAGTGTTTTTGCTGTATTTACAGCTTTTGGCTCTTATGGGAAAATGATAGTTTGAGTAGAGAAAACAAAGTCTTAATATTTTCCAACATTCACTCTTTGGCATGTATTTAATTAGTATATCTTTGGATTGTATTATGCTATACTTTTTGATTTAAAATGTTTTGTTTCTGTGTAGACTTGAATTTTATTTGAAAAATTGCTCAGTGAAAATTTGACTTGGAATTAGGTAGACATTCCAATAATTTTTGAAATGGTCCTAATGGTATCTCTGCAAGCTTGTACTATACTTTTTACGTGAAACAGCATTCATAGCACTGATGTTTATATCAAAATATCTAATAACTCCAACAGATGTTCTATATCCAAGAGTATCAAATACTCAGCAAAGGTTTAATTCTTTATGTAAAACAACAACACATCCTTTTCATTAGTATGCATATTGGATTTGCCTTTAATAAATGGCAAAACTATAGGTAAACAGGAAAATTATTTTAAAATAAATTTATGAGTTATTATTAGTAAATGTTTGATTTGTATGCTTATTTCATGAACCTTTATGCCCAGGGTCACACAGAAAAATTCTTGGGCTTAAAGGGGTTTAGAAAAGAAAACATTTAAGAAGGCCTTTTGAAGTCCATGTTTGCTAGGAATGCTGAGGCACTGGCTGAGCTCATTCTCTAAGCTTGTAGTTTTACTAAATAACTAACACATGGTACTTTGCTCCAGCATAACAGAGCCTCCATGTCTAAAATCTAGTGGATGAGGAAGCCGATGCCAGGAGCTGCCCAAAGGCTGTTTTTGTGAGACAGACAATGTAAACCAGGCCAGAAACATGCTCAATCCTGTCAAAACCCAATATTCCTGGAATCTGCATACCTTCTGTGTGCCTAACACTGGATTCTGATGTATTTTTAATGAGTATATGTACAACTCATTTTATCCACACTCAAGGTTGTTCCTGTGGCTCTGCCCTCTCAGAAAGTCTCCAGTAACAATACAAAGCAAGTATGGTAACCACTGCATGGCGTGACTCCCTGTGGAGGAAACAATCGCCTATCTAGCATCACCAAATACTGGTGAAATCAAGAAAAATTACAGATGTCTAAAGGTATAACTTGTTCACACAGAATTATAGACTTCAGGGCTAGAGAGATGGCTTAGCAGTTAACCGCTTGCCTGTGACACCTAAGGACCCCGGTTCGAGGCTCAATTTCCCAGGACCCACATAAGCCAGGTGGTGCATGCATCTGGAGTTCGTTCACAGTGGCTGGAGGCCCTGGCACACCCATTCTCTCTATCTGCCTCCTTTTCTCTCTGTCTGTCACTCTCAAATAAATAAAAATAAACAAATTTTTTTTTTTTGAGATTTTTCGAGGTAGGGTCTCACTCTAGCCCATGCTGACCTGGAATTCACTATGGAGTCTCAGGGTGGCCTCGAACTCACAGCAATCCTCCTACCTCTGCCTCCCGAGTGCTGGGATTAAAGGCGTGCGCCACCACGCCCGGCTTAACAAAACATTTTTTAAAAAGAATTATAGACTTCAATATACCTTTATTTCTAGATGTAAAGAATGAAGACATATTTTTAAAAAGTACTCAAAGACAAGACCAAAGTATACCATTAATTGGCATGTTTTTACTGTCAGGCTGACACACTATTCAAGGATTAGATTTTTCAGCTGAAAAGAGTAACTGCTATATAATTAATACATAATGAGCAGGCCACTGGAAGAGTAGTTTACTACCTAATTCAATAATTAGGTTTGCTGCCCTGTGGCATGGGTCCAGGAGCACCCAAACTTGCTTCTGCAAAGCAGGGAGAAGCACCAAGTCTTAAAAAGTTTTTCCAGGGCTAGAGAGATGGCTTACTGGTTAAGCGCTTGCCTGTGAAGCCTAAGGACCCTGGTTCGAGACTCCATTCCCCAGGACCCACGTTAGCCAGATGCACAAGGGGTTGCACACGTTTGGAGTTCGTTTGCAGTGGCTGGAGGCCCTGGGCCACCCATTCTCTCTCTCTTTCCCTCTATCTGCCTCTTTCTGTCTCTGTCTGTCACTCTCAAATAAATAAAATAAACAAAAATATTTAATAAAAAAAAAAAGTTTGTTCAGGTTAAAGTCCATCTCCACTTCTTACTAGGTATATGAAAACAGGTTTTCCAAGTTCAAGCCTGGCTTCATTTCTTACTAGGTCTATGAAAGAAGCCAATTTGTCCTCTGGAATTCAATTCCTAAATTGAAAAATGGGACTAGAGTAATATGTGCTCCACTGTGATGTTGTGAAGGTAGATGACACCGCATTTTCAGCATAGATTAGCACACAGGAAGCCCTGGGTACCAGTGGATGCTCTTCCTGTCCTGTGATCTAAGAGAGATCTTTTTCTAGTGCTATGGCTGCAACACCAGATGAACACACCCTCCATGGCTCCCCTCTAATGCTGCCTGTGGCATGGAGAAGATCTCATTGAAAAAGGAATGGAAAAGACCTGCTGTGGGAGTTCATTAGCAATAAATTCCAGTAGGCCTGAAGCCCTGCCTACTTCCTGCAGAGGACATAAAATTACAACTTTAGACAAGCGGTACTCATCACTGGAAATCCAGTGAGTAATGTAATTTGCAATTCTGCTACTAGACGCATTTGGAAGTCATGTGCGGGTGTCGCACTGTCACAGAGCTCCGCATGGTCACCTGCAGGGAGCTGTGGCACTCCAATACCACGCAGCACAGACGGACAGGACCTTCTATACAGACCACTTTGAATATGAAAAGAATCAGCGCTTTTCTCTTTTCTTAAACAAGAAAGCACCTAGATTTTAGAAATTCTTTTATACAACATTGGTTGTAGATGGTTTATGGAAAAAATATGGCACACATTTTTATCTTATTATAGCTTTAAAGAAAACCCTCATCTTAACACATTGAGAAAGTTCTTTCATTATCAAATAAATGCAAATAACTCCAATAAAGATTTAAAAGGTGCCACTTAAGGAAAAATCAAACCTCTATTCCAACAGTCCTGGTTATTACTTGTTCTTTCTTTCTAGTCTGCCTCTTAGACATATATGCCTTCCTAATACTTTTTATTGTGTGTCTTTTTATTAAGTGTCTTTTCATTTAATCTGTTCATGGGCTGAGTTATTTTGGTAGTAGCTAATTTAACATTCTAAGTTTTAACACTATTAGTCAACTTTCTAAAAATCAACTCTCCTTGCCCCCATTCTGTCCTGGTCTTTTGGGAATGGGTTGGGCTATGGTTTTTATGTTTGACAATAATATCAATTAGAAGTGACAGGGTGTAAACTATAAACTAAATCCACCTTCAAATCAGGCCGTTCTAGTCACTGTCTCTATGCAAACCTTGTCCTCTTGCTCTCTGAAGATGTGAGGTCTGAAGTCCCGCCTACTGTGCAATCCCTGTCACACATCCACAGAGGGTACAGTGATAAAGTGAGGAAAACAGTGCAAACAGCTTTGTATTACAGAATGTATTGAAAACAATTAACGCAAAGTGTTTCTTATATACTTAATGAAATATGCATGTATATTTCTAGCCACATACAGAAACATATGAAATCTTTTATTATTATTGAAACTGACATTCTACTATTTGCTCTAGAAAATGAGAGTCTGAAACTCTCTTTTGGTTTGACTGACACATTGTTATTATCATGAAAATGACTGAATTTTGTGGAAAAATTGTCTGCCTAGTGAACTAAACTGTAGAAAGGCTCAAAAATCACAAACCTCGTGATTACTTCATGCTGCTATGGTTGTTTCTATACAGGCATATTACAGAGAGATCATCATGAATATGTGAACTTTCAACCCATGTTTAACTTTTAAAGACCTGGGCAATTGATCTTCAATTAAATTAAAAGATCTTATATGCATTTAGTTCAAGTAAGTATATGACAACCACAGAAGAACCTAGAGAGATCCTTTCTTTTCTGACTTTGAAACAAAACTGACTTTTTATTCTGGATACAGGAATCATAGCTGGGCATGGTGGCACATGCCTTTAATCTCAGCACTCAGAAGGCAAAGTTAGGAGGATCACCATGAGTTCCAGGCCACCCTGAGACTACATAGTGAATTCCAGGTCAGCCTGGGCTAGAGCAACACCTAACCTAAAAAACAAACAAACAAAACCTAGCGTCTTAGAATTTAAGCCCATAGCTTTGGCCCTAGCATGAGGCTGTTCAGGTTAATGTCTTCAGTATAAAGGTTAGCTCTCCACCTGCCAGGCCTCTCAACCTCCCTGCTAGCTCCTGTTCACTTTGTTTCCTGACGCACAGTGGCCTGTAGATCCTCCAGTGGCTAAATGAAAGGATCTCACACCACTTTACGTTGCTTCATCAAAGCTGTTGACCTCAATTTTCATAATGAATCACTTTAGAAATGCATTTGTTTTTTAAAGTAATTGAGAAAAGAGACATTAAATATTTCTAGATAGTTCTTCCATTAGTTAATAACCCACTCAGAGAGCCAGTAGGGTGCTACCTCTGAAATCCATTTCTGGCTCTTCTTTATTTACTCCAAACAGCTACACACCACCCATTCTCTTCACCCCCAAGCAAGTTTTATCCCGAACTCCTATCCATCTTTCCTCCAGAATGCCCCATCCAACCCTTAATTTGGCTTGACACTTTCTGCCACAAACCAGACTATCATTTCTTAAAATCCAGTGTATAAGTTTTCTCCCCAAGGGTTTGCGACTTGGGAGCATGAACATCAGTGTGGCCATATTAAGAATTGTTGAGAGCTGGGAATAGACACTGCATCGCGCAGGCCCCTTCCATTCCTGACTCAGCCTCAGACCGCAGCCACCACGATGCTGATGCCCAAGAAGAAACAAATTGCCATTTATGAACTCCTGTTTAAGGGGGGTGATGGTCCCCAGAAGGACGTCCACATGCCCAAGCACACCAAACTGGCAGACAAGAATGTACCCAGCCTTCACTTCATGAAGTCCATGCAGTCTCATAAATCCCAAGGGTAGTGAAGAAACAGTTTGCCTGGACGCATTTATACTGGCATCTTACCAAACAGGGCATCCAGTATCTCTGTGTTTTCCCCCCATCTGCCTCCTGAGACCGTGCCTGCCACCCTGCAGGACACTGTGCCTCTGGTGCCTGACAAGAAACGGAGGACGGTGCTGGGTCAGCAACAGAGTTCCAGTTTAGAGGCTGGTCAGCCACCCCAAGGAAGCTGAAGAGGACTATTTTGTGTGGAACAAATTTGTAGCCAGAAAAAAAAGAATTATTTAGATCTCCAACTGTGGGGCCCTGTGGGAGGTTACAAGATTGGACCCTCTCTGCTCATTCTCCGACTTCCATGTAAGTAATCTTTCTTGCGGGAACATCAGCCACTGTGGCACTACCCATCAGAGGCCTTCGCCATGGTCAAGACGATAGAAATGTCATGCCCCTGAAACTCCAGAACTGTGCTAAATAAACTTTTCTTTACAAAATATCCCATATTGGGTATTTTATCATAGTAACAGAAAACAGACTAATGCACTTATAGTCTCCATGTTAAGTTAAATTACAGTCATCCATAATTATCTGTTATATTTGTCCACAATCCTCTATGGATACTAATATCTATCACTCCTCAAGTCTCTTATATAAAATGGAATAGTGTTTGTATGTAACTTATGCACATCCTCCTGGACACTGTCATCTCTAGATGACTATAATACCTTATACAGTGTGAATACTGTGTCAATAGTTGCCATAGTGTTTCTTGAGGAAGAATGGCAAGAAAAAAAGTCTATACAAGATGAGAATATATATAATTTTACCCTTATATTTACTGCTAGAGTGGATTGAATGTAAAGATGCTGAGCAGGTGAATGTGGAGAGCTGATAGTATTTTATCATTTTATTATTTTTAAAAGCTGCACATAGAGCTGAAGAGATGACTAAGTGACTAAAGATGCTTTCTCACAAAACCTGAAGGCCTGGGTTCAATTCCTCAATAATGCAATGCCAGATGCACAAAGTGGTGCACATGTGTCTGGAGTTCATCTGCAGTAGCAGTATGCCCCAGCCTCTCTCTCTCTTCTCTTGCAACTAAATAAATATATATATTTTTAAATTTTTTATTATTGTTTATTTATTTGAGAGAAAGACACAGGGGGAGAGAGAGAGAGAGAGAATGGGCATGCTAGGGCCTTCCACCACTGCAAATGAACTCCAGACACATGCACCACCTTGTGCATCTAGCTTACGTGGGCTTACTGGAGGTCCTTTGGCTTTGCAGTGAAATGCCTTAACCACTAAGCCATCTCTCCAGCCCCCTACATTAAGTGGTACATAATCACAGCTAGAAACAAACTACTTAAGCTTAGAACTCATGGACAACTGTAAAGCCAAATTTTATAAGAAATTTCAAGAGAATCTGTAAGGCCAACACACAATTATTTGATATTTTATAGATAGGAGAGAGAGAGAGAGACAGAGAGACAGAAACAAAGAGAATGGGCACACCAGGGGCTCCAGCCATGGCAAACAAATTCCAGGTGCATGTGCCACCATGCACATCTGGCTTATGTGGATACTGAGGAATCAAACCTGGGTCCTGAAGCTTCACAGGCAAGCATCTTAACCACTAAGCCATCTCTCCAGCCCCCAAAATGAAATTTTACATTACTACTTCAATTTAATATAAGAGCGCTGCTACCACTGACTTGTCAGTCACAGCAGCATCATAGACTGAATGACAGCCAGGATCTGTTGCTTGCTAGGGTGGCTTGTGCTACTGGACAGCAGGATGGCTAGAATCTTCCAACAGTGCTCCTGCTACTGAGATTGACACAGAAAATGATGCCATCCATCTACTCTAATCCTAGTGGAAACCCATCATTCATGAGCCAACAGTGAACCACTTCTCCCGCCCATCGTGACCACAGTCCCACTCTCCCTGCCTATACACTGTGATAAGCAGACCACAGCGCAAAAGGGATAACATGAAAAATAAAATGCAAGTAAATCCAACAAAATCGCCTACTCCTACGTTGGATGTCTCTAATCAAAACATAGAAGATACATTAGGACCAGAACCCCAAAATGAAGGTATGAGCAATGCAACCCTCACCAAGCTACTGGTAGAACCTTCAGAAAAGCAACAAAGGACCGATAATCATGTGGATGCTGCCATCACTAGACTAGACCTAATAAATAAGAAAATGGAAGGGGTTCAAAGACAGTTAAAGTATATGAAGGAGAGTGAAAAAAAAAGGAGGACCTCAAAAATCAGCAGGCTATGCTAAATGAAGACATAAAGAAATGCAAGGATGAATTCGAAGAAGCATCAAGAAAATCAAAAAATGAAGTGAAAAGGGAACTTGACAGAGGGATGGAAACTATACATAGAAAAGTAGTAGAAAATGCAAATGTAATTGAACAAGCCCAAAAGTCTTTAGAAGCTCTCAAGAATAGAGTCAGCCATGTGGAGGATAGAAACTTAGATCTGGAAGACAAGACAAAAGAAATAGTTTGAGAGTTCAAAAGTTTAAATAAGTTCAAAATTTTCTGTGAACAGAACATCAGGGAATTGTGGGATACCCTTAAATGTCCTAACATTCAGATCATGGGAATACCGGAATGGGAAGAAATTCAGACCAAAAGCATGGAGAACTTATTTAACAAAATTATCAAGGAAAACCTTCCCACTCTCTCAAAAGAAAGGCCCATCAAGATAAAAGAAACTAACAGAATTCCAAACAGATTGGACCAAAGGAGAAACTCCCCAAGACATATTGTCATCAAGACTCTAAACATTGACATCAAAGAGAAAATCCTAAAAGCAGCTAGGGAAAAACAGCACATCACATTTAAAGGTAACCCCATCAGAATTACTTCAGACTTCTCAATGGAAACCCTGAAAGCCAGAAGGGCCTGGAATGGAACACTGCAAACTCTTAGAACCCATGGCTTCCAACCCAAACGACTCTACCCAGCAAAAGTATCCCTCATGATAGATGGTGAAAGAAAAACTTTCTGTGACAAAACTCAGATTTACAATCATATGAACACAAAACCAAACCTACAGAGAGTATTTCAGGAAATTCTCCATAAAGAATAATTAACCTCAAATGCCTACAAGAAGCAGATAACAATAACCTAAATCAGACAAGGCACAAAAAACTTCAAAGTCCATGAAAACACCAAACCACAATATAGCAGGGATGAAATCAAATCTCACAGTCATTACCCTAAATATTAATGGCCTTAATTTGCCCATCAAGAGACACAAGCTAACGGGGTGGATCAGATAATTAGACCCCTCAATCTGTTGCCTTCAAGAAATCTACCTCACCACTAAAGATAGACGCCTCCTCAGGATGAAAGGGTGGAAAACGACATTCCAAGCAAATGGGAATAAGAAACAAGCAGGCGTAGCCATACTACTATTGTATAAAATAAACTTCAAACCAAAAATAATTAAAAGAGAAAAAGAAGGCCACTTAAGCCAGGTGTGGTGGCACACGCCTTTAGTCCCAGCACTTGGGAGGCAGAGATGGGTGGATCGCCATGAGTTTGAGGCCACCCTGAGACTACATAGTGAATTCCAGGTCAGCCTGGACTAGAGCGAGACCCTACCTCAAAAACTAAAAAAAAAAAAAAAGAAGAAGAAGAAGAAGGCCACTTAATACTTATCAAGGGAATGATCCATCAAGAGGATATCACAATCAAAAGTCTTTCATAAAACAAAACCTACTTGACAATAAAACAGAAATAATCACCAACACCATCATACTTGGGGACTTTAATACACCCTTATCAGTAATAGATAAATCATCCAAACAGAAACACAACAGGGAAGTAAGAGAGCTCAACAAGACCATAGTTTTATCTAGGTTTTCCTAAATACCATAACTACAAGTTATAGAAATTGCCAGAAGTTTCCCAGGGATGATGGGTATGTGCATGCAGCAGGAGTAGACCTGGGCCACTGATTTCCCACCTCCAAGTCCCTTGCCAATTGGCTGGGGGACTGCTGGGAACCTGAGCCAGGCAGCATGAGTAGGCCTGGGCTTCCGATTCCCTACCTCCATGCTGCTGGTGCAGGGACCCTACACACATGTGCAGTGAGAGACAGCCCTATTCCCCTGTTCCACTGTGGGGCATGTAGAGAACCACTGGTCCCCACATGTGTGACTTATGCAGCATTTGGGCATTCAGGAGGAGTCCCCAAGAATTTATGAACCCCAAGTTTTGGATGGTTTTCTATCACTAATAAAAAATTAATTCAGGGGGATGGAGAGATGGCTTAGCAGTTAAGGCATTTGCCTGCAAAGCTAAAGGACCTCAGTTCGATTCCCCAGGACCCACATAAGCCAGATGCACAAGGTGGCGCATGCATCTGGAGTGTGTTTGCAGTGGCTGTAGGCCCTGGCCCTGGTGCACCCATTCATGCTCTCTCTCTCTCAAATAATAAATAAAAAATTAATTAAAAAATTAATTCAAGGAGTGTGGTGGTTTGATTCAGGAGTTACCCATAAACTTAGGTGCTCTGAATGCTAGCTTCCCAGCTGATGGATATGTGGGAATTAATGCCTCCTGGAGGCAGTGTACTGTGGGTGGGCTTAGGGGTGTCATGGCCAGTTTCCCCATGCCAGTGTTTGACACACTCTCCTATTGCTATTGTCCACCTTATGTGGGCCAAGGGGTGATGTCCACCCTCTATTCATGCCATCATTTTTCCCTGCTATCATGGAGCTTCCCCCTCGAGTTTATAAGCCAAAATAAGCCTCTTTCCCCCATAAGCTGCTCTTGGTTGGGTGATTTCTACCAGCAATGAGAACCTGACTGTAACAGTAAAGTGGTACTGAGGAGTGGGATCATGCTAGATCAGTGCTAGACACCTGACTGTGTGGTTTTGGCCTTTTGGAGCTGATTTTCAAGAGGAATGTGGAAGGATTTGAAACATTTGCATAAGAGATGCCTTGCAGTGCTGTAAGTACAGCTATTCAGGTCACAGTTGAAAGGCCTGAATGCAATAAGAACTATGAACTGTGAGGTTTGGCTTATGAGGGTGAGAAAGAGCTTTGCTTGGACTGGTCTAGCAGTTTGGGTGAGAAGCTTGCTGTTATGGCTATGTCCTGAGAAGTTGTGCAGGGTTGCTTTACATAGAAATGAACTGGTATGAGCAGAGGGATATGGCACAGAAAGAAAAATCTTTGTGTGAACTTCTGCCCATTCAGCTGTACTTGAGAGATTACCTTTTTTTTTTTTAATTTTTTTTGTTATTTTTATTTATTTATTTGAGAGCGACAGAGAGAGAGAGAGAGAGAGAGAGGCAGATAGAGAGAGGGAGAGAGAATGGGCACGCCAGGGCCTCCAGCCACTGCAAATGAACTCCAGACGTGTGTGCCCCCTTGTGCATCTGGCTAACGTGGGTCCTGGGGAGTCGAGCCTCGAACCGGGGTCCTTAGGCTTCACAGGCAAGCGCTTCACCGCTAAGCCATCTCTCCAGCCCATTACAACCTTTGAGATTGGGCCATCTGACCTGTACTGGGGCAACAAAGGAATGTAGACTCTTTTGAAGAGGCCTGAGTGCTCAAGGAGTGCCCTGTTCTTCAAAGTCTGCTTTATTCCCTCCTGGATTAACAAATTGGCACGCTACCTGGTGTTATCAAGTATAAGAAATGCAGGAAAGAGGGTCATTGAGTTTGCAACACAGTCTTGTGTTTTGGAAATGGCCATGGGCTCTGTGAAGCAGGTTTGCTAGATGCCTGCATGGAGACCCAACGGAGCCGTAAAGATGAACTGTGGATTGTATTGGAGACCCAATGGAGATGCCGGGACCATGAGATGGCTGCTAAGGAAAACTGCCAGCTCTGTTGAAGTTTTCCAGGACTATGAGTAGCCTAGCTGGAGGGGTGGAATTGGAATAACAGAGAATTATTGCTGATTAGAATTATCAGACTTGGAGATTTGTCACTGACTAGAGTTGTTGGACTTAAAGCTACAGAATTTGATGTTTGCCCTGGTTGTTTTAAATCTTGTATTGACTGAATATTCTTTTTTTTTTAATTTTTTTTGTTATTTTTATTTATTTATTTGAGAGCGACAGACAGAGAGAGAAAGAGGCAGATAGAGAGAGAGAGAGAGAATGGGCGCGCCAGGGCTTCCAGCCACTGCAAACGAACTCCAGACACGTGTGCCCCTTTGTGCATCTGGCTAACGTGGGTCCTGGGGAGTCGAGCCTCGAACCGGGGTCCTTAGGCTTCACAGGCAAGCGCTTAATCACTAAGCCATCTCTCCAGCCCGACTGAATATTCTTTGCTATGCCCGATGCCATCTTTTGCAGTGTGAATGCTTATTCTATACCATTATGGACTTTTTGAGGTTATTTTTTGGTATTATGGCTCAGTTAAAAGATCTTGGACTATGGGGATGTATAAACATCATTGGAATTGATAAAAATTATGGGGACTTTTAAAATTGGACTGAATGCATTGTATTTTACATAATGTATAGATATTAGTTTATGGGGCCAGGGGTGGAATGTGGGTGTGGCCATGTGATTCAGGTCTGTCCCATAAACTTAGGTGTTCTGAATTCTAGGTTCCCAGCTCTTGGAAATTTGAGAATTAATGCTTCCTGGAGGCAGTGTATTGTTGGGGGCAGGCTTATGGGTGTTATAGCCAGTTTCCCCATGCCAGTGTTCGGCACACTCTCCTGTTGCTATGATCCACCTTATGTTGGCCAGGGGGTGATGTCCACCCTCTGCTCATGTTGTCATTTTCCCTGCCATCATGGAGCTTCCCCTCAAGCCTGTAAGCCAAAATAAACCTCTTTTTTCCCACAAGCTGCTCTTGGTTGAGTGACTTGTACAGCAATTCGGACCTGACTGCAACAGGGAGCAAAGCTGCTTGGTGGAAACAGGTAGTCAGAGAAAGGGAACTCATTGCATACAAAGACAATCTTGTCAGAGTTACCTCATATTTTTCAATGGAAACCATAAAAGCTAGAAGGGATTGGAATGGAGTACTTCAAAGCCTAAAAATCTATGGTTTCCAACCCAAACTACTATACCTAGTGATAGTAACCCTCATAATAGATGGAAAAGGAAAAATATTAAATGATAACAGCCAGCTCTATGATTATATGAACGCAAAGCAAAACCTACAAAAAATACTTCAGAAATATTCTGCACAAGAGTCAAATAACCAAACTGAAGAGCCAACAAGAAGACAAACACAATAACCAAAACAAGAGCTGACATGAAAAAGTTCAAAACACCAAATGCTATAAACCCTCCATAATGGCAGGGATTAGGCAAAAACTCACAGTCATAACTTCAAATATTAATGGACTTAATTCACCCATAAATTAACAGGATGGATCCCAAAAATGACCCTTCTACCTGCTGCCTTCAAGAAACCCACCTAACCATTAAAGATAGACACCTCCTCAGGGTGAAAGTATGGAAAATAATTTTCTAAGCAAATGGAAATAAAAAACAAATGGGTTTGGCTATATTAATATCTGACAAAATAGACTTCAAACCAAAAGTAATTAGAAAGAACGAAGAAGGACACTTTTTACTCATCAAGGAAATGATACAACAAGAGTACATCACAATCATAAATCTATATGCACCAAACACAGGTGCACCACATTTTACAAAGCAAAACCTACTTGACAGTAAATCAGAAATAAATCCCAATACCATCAAAGTAGAGGACTCCAATACCCACTATTATTAGACAGATCATTCAAGCAGAAAATCAGCATGGAAGTAATGGGTCTTAACAACACCATAGATCAATTAGATGTAACAGACATCTACAGAACATTCTACCTCAATTCTACAGAATATAAATTCATCTAAGCAGCCCATGGAACCTTCTTCAAAATAGAACATATATTAGGGCATAAAGCATGACTCCATAAATTCAGAAAAACTGACATAGTTCCTGCATCATATCAGACCACAATTATTTAAAGCTAGAATTAACAATAAGAGAAGCAACTGAAATTGCACCAGCACCTGGAAACTGAAAAACACACTATTAAGCAATGAATGCATCATGGAAGAAAGCAAAAAGAAAACAGTCAAATTTCTAGAACTGAATGATAATGAAAACACAACATACCAAAACTTATAGGACACAATGAAGGCAGTCCTAAGTGGACAATTCATACCACTAAATGCCTTCATAGCAAAGACCAAGAGGTCTCAAATTAATAACCTAACCATCCACCTAAAGACATTGGAAAAACAAGAACAATCCAACCCTAAGAGTTCCAGTCAGAATGAAATAATTAAGATCAGAGCAGAAATGTTGAATTGGAAACTAAGAAAATTGACCAAATGAAGAGATGGTTCTTTGAAAAAATAAACAAGATTTATTTACAAACCCCTGGCCTATTTGCTCTAGCAAAAAGAGACCAAGTCTCAGATTAACAAAATTATAAATGAAAGGGGGGCTCACAGCAGACCAATGAAATTGGAAAAATCATCTGGACATATTTCAAAAAATCTCTACTCCAAAAACTTGGATATCCTGGAGAAAATGGACAAATTCTTAGATTAAATTTAAGTCCAAAGAAGATAAATCTCCTAAACAAACCTATTCCTTTCATCAAGACTTAAAATGTAATAAAAAACCTCACCAAAAGGAAAAGTACAGGACCTGATGAACTCACAGCCAAATTATATCAAACCATCACTGAGAACTGAAACCACTGTTCTCAAGCTATTTCACATAACCAGAGAACAGTGAATTTTCCCCAACTTCTTTATGAAAAAAGAGAGGTCACAACACAAATAAATGAAATTGGAAGAATCATCAGGACATACTTGCAAAACCTCTACTCTACAAAATTGGATAATCTGGAAGAACTGGATAAATTCCTAGACACATACCACCTACCAAAACTAAACCCAGCAGATTAATCTCCTAAACAAACCTATCACATCTATCAAGATTGAAAAGGTAATCAATATCCTCCCCCAAAATAAAAGTCCAGGACCAGAGGGCTTCTCAGCTGAGTTCTATTAAACCTTCAAACTAAAACCAATTCTTCTCAAACTGTTTCACATAATTGGAGGATAGGGAATGCTCCCCAACTCCTTTTATGAAGCTAGCATCACACTAATACCAAAAGCAGACAGAGATACAGCAAGAAAACTATAGACCTATTTCCCTCATGAACTTAGATGCAAAAATCCTGAACAAAATCCTCTCAACTTGAATTCAACAGCACATCAAAAGCATTATCCACCTTGATCAAGCAGGCTTTATATCAGGGTGCAGGATGGTTCAACATACGGAAATCAATTAACATATTGCATCATAAACCTAAACAAACACAAGAAGTGTCTGATCATTACAATAGATGCAGAGAAGGCCTTTGGCAAAATACAGCATCACTTCATGATTAAAACACTGAAGATACCAAGCTTGGTGGGTTTATATCTCAGCATAATAAAGGCAACATACAAAGCACCTGAAGCCCAAATGACACTTAATAGGGAAAGACTCATTGAGTTCCCACTGAGATCAAGAACAAGATGCCCACTCTTACCACTGCTCTTCAACATAGTACTAGAAATACAAGCCCAAGAAATAAGACAGGAGAAAGATATAAAAACTGACACAAATTTGAAAGAAAGAAGTTAAACTAGCCCTATTGCAGATGACATGGTCTTCTACATAGCTGACCCAAAAGACTGTACCATAAAACTTCTATAGGTGATAAATTTCTCCAGCAAAGTGGCAGGATACAAAAGCAACACACAAAAAAAATCAGTAATCTTCCTATACACAAAAGATAAATATACAGAAAAAGAAATTAGCAAGGCTGCCCCATTTTCAATAGCTGCAAAAAAAATATGTTGGCATAACACTAACCAAGGATATGAAAGACCTATCCAATGAAAATGTAAAAACACTCAAGAAAGAAATTGAGAAGGACATGAGAACATGTCCATACTCCCAGATAAGTAGAATTAATATTGTGAAAATGGCACCAAAAACAATATACAGATTCAATGCAATACTAACAAATATCCCAGCATCATTCCTCACAGAGATCTCAAAAATTATATGGAATGGCAGAAGGCCCCAGATATCCAATCATAGCCTCAACAAAAAAAGAAAGAAAGAAAGAAAGAAAGAAAGAAAGAAGAAAGAAAGAAAGAAAGAAAAAAGAAAAGAAAAGAAAACAGCCTCTAGCGGTGTCACCATACCTGATCTAAAACTATACTATAAAGCCATAGTAACAAAACAGTATGGTACTGGCATAAAAACAGACATATAGACCAATGGCACAGAATTGAAGATACAACCCTTAGTTCAAACCACTGTATCTATGTGATCTTTGACAAAGAAGCTGACAATGTAGACTGGAGAAAAGGCAGCATCTTCAACAAATGGTATTGGTCAAATTGGATGACCACATGTAGAAAAATAAAACTAGACCCACTCTTCTTGACATGCGGAAAAATTCAACTCCAAATGGATTAAAGGCCTCAACATAATACCTGAAGCTTTTAATTACCTGGAAGAAAAATAGGGGGAACACTGTACAATATAGGAATAAGGAAAGACTAAACAATACCCCAGCAGCCCAGGAAATTAAACAATCACTCAGCCAGTGAGATTCCATGAAGCTGAAATCTTTTGTACAGGCAAATGTACATAAAGAGAACTAACAGATTACTCAAAGAATGGGAGAAAATCTTCAACAGCCATACCACTGACAGAGGCTTAATATCTAGAATCAACAAAGAACTCAGAAAACTATGAAATAAAAAATTTAAAAATCCACTCAAAAATGGGCTAGAGAACTGAATAGGGAATTCTCAGTGGAAGAAATACAAATGGCTAATACTCACCTAAAAAAAATGTTCAACATCCTTAAACATCAGAGAAATGCAAATTAAAACTATGAAATTCTATCTTACTCCAGTAAGAATGGCCATCATTAAAAAAATCAGCCAGATAAGCCAGGCATGGTGGTACACACTTTTAATCCCAGCACTTGGGAGGCATAGGTAGGAGGATTACTGTGAGTTCAAGGCCACTCTGAGACTGCACATTGAATTTCAGGTCAGCCTGGGCTAGAGTGAGACCCTGCACTGAAAAACTTGACATGATGCTCACACAAATGCAATAGTGGCACACAGCCATGGTGGGTAACCAACTGCTCTTGGATTGGGTAACAGATCTTCTCAGTGGAAAGGAAACCATACCTGAAACTGGGAAACAAGTCAAAATAATATCCAGATAATGATTCTGCTTTATATTGTCAAGCTCTGACTAACCTTAGACTAGACATCCTTTTCGTTCTCTCTACATTAATAATGGTTATCCCATTTAACCAGTGCTGACTGCACTCTCCATTGGAGAATCTGCTCTCTTCTTCAGATGGGAGCTGCACCTGAGGAGATAAATGACCCAGTGCACTTCACCCCAGCCCCAGATGAAACCACAGAGGAACTGAGGAAATGAGCAAGAATGCTTCTTTCTTAGTGAATCTGATAATCAGCACAAGGGTGAAGGAGATAAACACTGAGGACACTCAACACCTAACAAACCAGAGATCCAGAGGCTCCTAAGTGCTTGTCACTGAAGTAGACTTATAATGCACCCAGCATGGCTCAGGGAATTTTGCAAAAGAGGGAACAAAAAGATTGTTAGAGCCACAAGTTGGGACTTTTTGCACAGAGACATTACCTCTTCCCACCCCATAATGCATGAACCACAGTCCCCATGGGGTTGACCTACATCCCAAACAAGGAAGGCTTCATCAGAGAAGGGGCACGGAGGTGGGAAAGGATGGTACCAACAGGTGTGGTTTACATTCTAAATATGTCCATATCTAATAAAAATAAAATCAGCCAGATACACACACCTTTAACCCCAGCACTTGGAAGGTGGAGGTAGGATGATCACCATGAGACCAGCCTGAGACTGTGTAGTGAATTCCACATAAGCCTGGCTATAGTACCTACTTCAAAAACACACACACAAAAAAAATCAAATGACAATAAATTTTGGAAAATATGTGGGGAAAGAGGAACCTTTATTCACTGCTGGTGGGAGTGCAAATTTCTACAACCACTATGGAAATCAATATGGAGACTCCTAATATGAAGATTCCTCTTTAATAGGCCCTGGCTCCAAAATTCATATCCTTTAGGTGCTGGGATTTGAGACATAATTGAACCCATAGCAATCGCCAATAGAAGACAATTTTATTTAAAGAGTACATTCATAGTTCTCTGTGACCCCCAGATTACATCTCCCCTTCCCTCAGGGAAAGCCATACTTATGATTTTATCTTAATTTTTGTTTTTGTACAGTGCATTACACTATGGCTCAAACTGGCCTGGAACTCACTATGTAGCCCAGGCTATTCTTGAACTCTTGGCATTTCTCTTATCTTAGACTTGTGAGTGTTAGGAGGACAGAAGGCATGAGCATCAGGCTTATCTTTCATTACTGGATAATGTAACCACATCTTTTGGCAGGTTTAAAATCTTACCCTTTTTCCCTAACAGAATCATGAAAAGCAATAAATTTCCTTGTAAGCAGAGCCTGGCTTCATCTCCCACAGATTTTGATAAATGGGGTGCACATACTTATCACTTAAAAACATAGTCTAATTTCCCCTTTGATTTCTTTCCTGACCTACAGGTTATTTGGAACTGTGTTGCTTAATTTTCAAATGTAAGGGCTTTTCTTGGTGGCATTCTGTTATTAACTTCTAATTTAATTTCACTATTATCAGAGAAAATACTTTCATGATTTCAACCCCCTTTAAATAATAAAGACTTGTTTGTGGCTCAGTATATGGTCTCACATTTGGAATTAAATAATAAAGTTGATAATAGCATAATTTAGCTACTTTCATTGTGGCTAAATTGAGTCAAAATACCAGTCACTTAAAGGATTGCCTGAGTAAGGAATGGCAAGCTAAAAAATGATTTTAATTAGGTGAAGGCTTGATTATTTCTCAAGGGAAATTGGCAAAGAATGTATTTTAGTACTTGTATAGGGATACAAGTACTAAAATACTATGAAATAAATATATCCCATATATATACACATATATAACATATATTAAAGCTTCTCATAAACATTCCAAAGCAAATATTAATCACTTATTTTACCAGTAGAAATCAAGTCATGGGAGATATCATAAGGTCAAGAGAAGAGTTTGAAACTTGTCAGCTGGGGCTGGGGAGAGAATTCAGTGGATAAAGTGTGAGCATGTGGGTTCATATCCTCAGCACATACTTGAAGCCATGCACAGCAGCATCAGCTTCTGAAATCCATACAGCCCAATGGGGTGTGGAGGAAGGACCATTCTCTGGAAGCCTGTGGGCAGCTAGACTGGCTATTACAGTGGTGAACAAGAGACCCTGCTTCAACAAAGGCAAAGGTGAGAATGACACCCAAAGTTGTCCTCTGACTTCCACCATGGTCTAGACACACACACACACACACACACACACACACACACAATAAAAGCTGTGCCCTACAGGAAGCTGAACTGTACTAGTATTTGACTTTTTTTTTTTTTTAACAAATACACAGAAAGAGAGACTGTGTAGCCACAGGGTTTATATCTTAGTTGGCACACAATAAAAATAAAGCTTTTTTTTTCCAGTGATTCCAAATACATTGCAGGAAAAAAACAAGCATAGAAATGTATTTTTATATTCCTAAAATGGATTATAACCTAAAAGTATTGGGAAATTTTTTAAATGAAAAAACCATCAATGTTTACTGTCTTATGTTAGGGAAAGTCACTAATTAAGCATATTTCTTTCCAGAGCTACTTAAACAACAGACTCTGAAATAACATTATCTAGATGAATTTCTAATCAAGGACTCGACCTACATAATGTAAATTGTATAAGTCAAAAATCTAAGCAATATCCTTGAAGAAAGGGGCTAAAAATGGTTTAACATTTTTTCAGCCTGGGGATACAGCTGAACTAGAAGAGCATACATTTCCTGAATACCCTGTATCACACCACTAAGCAGAATGGACATTTAAGGTCCTATTTTCAAACTTCTTGTAAAGTAAATTTTCCTAAGTTTTGTAGAACTAGTATGCACTAATTTGGGCCACAATCAATATAAGAATTCACATGTTAGCAATCACTTTTTCAAATAAGATTCCATGGATACAACTTCTGGGATTTCTGTCTGCTAACAAGAGGCTATGATGGTGAGCACAGAGCTGTCGTATGATTGTGGTCTCAGCTCAAGCATTCTCTCATGGACCTGTGTTACCGAAAATTCTCCTTTGAAAAGCTCCTTTGTACCACATGGAGTGGTTTCCCCATGTGATCCATGCATACAGGAATCTGAAGCAGTAATTCAAGAGCAGCCTGAGATACAGAGAGAGACCCTGTCTCAAAAAACCCAAGATTCTTTTGGAACTTCTGACAGAAAGCTGTACCAGCACCAGCAAAGAGCCTCATGTAGCTGCTCTGCCACATACATGTTCCAGACACTACACGAGATCCTCGTATGCAGTTCCCTATTGAAATGGTTTCAATTCCAAACCAAGTTGTGGGAAGCACAGTGGACACTATCTTGAGCTATTATACAGCAGCTAGCAACAAGGCCAGAGTGAAGGAATGAAAGACAAGAGCAGCTTTACACTCTTAAGCTGGAAAGGCAGTTTTTATTGTGCTGGGGACTAAACACAAGGCCTCCTGCACTGGGGGAAGGCAAACAACCTACCACTTAGCTACATTCCCAACCCTGCAGAAACACAAACTGATCCTTACTGTAGGAAAGAGGGCCAAAGCCTTTTGTTATGATGGTGTTGTACTTACCTTCTTATGGCTGGCCCAAAGCACCCAACCAAAAGCAGCTGATGGGAAGGTTTTTGTCTTGGCTTATAGCCTTCCAGGGAAGCTCCATGATGACAGGGAAAACATGGCATGAGCAGATGCTGGACATCAACTCTGCCACAGTGGGTGGAAAACAGCAGCGGACAGTGAGCAAGTTCTGGCAAGGGAAAGCTGGCTATAATACCTTTAAGCCCACTCCCCAAAACCCACCTTCTCCAGGGAGGTTACATCTCCAAAAGTGCCACCACTTGAACCAAGTATACAAAACACATGAGTTTAGGGGGAAACCTAATGCAAAGCTCCACACATAGGCTGTGAAATCTTGTTACCATGTGCCTTGTTTTCGGGAAACTAAGCTTTAGCATTTGCATGACCATATTTCCCTATCACAACTTTGATTCACCCATCTTTACAGCCAATTCCTGACAATGACAGATGAGACTGTTTCTATTGGCACAGCCTCCTTTACCAGACAAAGCCTTGGGGCTCTGAGTGACAAGTTGTCATGAGAGAAAGCCATGAACTGACTGGTAACAAATAAGGCACAACTCCCACCTATGCCCAGCAATGGATAAGGTTAGCTCTTCGGCACTGGGAAATGTTCTATCACCTGAACTGTCTAAAGTAATCCAACACAGCAATCTACTTGTAAGAGCACACAGCTTTATTAAAGCAGTCACCACTGCCAGGGCTCAAGCCAAAAGCCATCAGCTCTCTCATCTTAATACTAAATAAGCAAGGAACTTAAATTTCAAATGGCTAACATCATTTATAATTGCACTGTGATGTAATGGGAAATTGGAGGCTCCACAGTCAGGCAACAGACTCCAGATCAGCATTCTTTTACTGGTGCTGTCTAAGGCTCAATTTTCTCATTTCAAAAATTTACAAATCCCTTCTTTCAGAGTAACTGTACTATATAAGATAATAAATGTCAAACATCTGACATACAGCAAAAAAATATGACATTTCTTCTACTAAAAAGCCATTTATGTTACTATTGTTACTTAGAACTAAACCTGATGAGTAATTCATCTTAAACAATATGATTTTGGTCATGCTCACATAGAATAGGGCATAGCAAAAATTGAACTTAATATATTTTCTTAGTTTTTTTGAAAACAAATACATTTTCTAACAATAAAATCATAGTCAGATGTCTTTTGGTGATATATTGGCTTTTTATGTGGTTGGTTTATTTTCTTGAGGGAACTGAAACTAGATTTTAAAATGCATTTATAATATAGCAGAATACATTACAAGGGCCTTCCTGGTACATGGATTTTAACTACGATGAAGTTACAGGGCTAGAGAGATGGTGTAGCAGTTAGGGTACTTGCCTGCAAAGCCTAAGGACCCATGTTCCCCAGATCCCATATAAGCCAGATGCACAAAAGTGAGGCAAGCGCAAGGTTGCACATGCCCACTAGGTGGCACAAACATCTGGAGTTCAGTTGCAGTGGCTGAGGCCCTGGCATGACAATTCTCTCTCTCTTTCTAAAATAAAAAAAATTAAATGAAATTACAATTGTGAACACACCCATTAAGTGTTTGGTGTCCTCAGCAAACACTAGGTGAGCCATCAAAATGGTAATGTCTACTACCTGGACTCAAAGTTCACAGCACTAAAGAGAAGGCTTAGTGGGTAATAGTACTTGCCATGTGAGTTTGAAGGCCTGACAGGGCCAGAGAAGGCCTGAGTTCAATCACCAACAGCCACATAAAAAGCTGAGTGTGGCCATACAAGCCTGTAATCCCAGTTGTGAGGGATGCATAGACAGGGCATTGTTGGGGTTTGCCAGTTAGCCAGTCTGACTAAAAACAGCAGCTCCAGATTCAGTGAGAGACTGTCTCAGGAAAATACATGGATGAGTGATAGATGACATTCTCCTCTGGCCTTCATACATGAGTATATGAGGCAGACATGTGTGGACTCTCATGTGCATACACTATGTACACATCCCACAACACATGTAACCCCAAAGATAATTGGTCTTCAATTTCCAGCATGATTTATTTATATATATGTGTGTTCATGAATGTTCACATTATGGGGGGGTTGATTGAGGTGTCCCCCATAAACTTAGGTGTTCTGAATGCTAGGTTCCCAGCCGATATAGATTTGGGAATTAACGCCTCCTGGAAGTAGTATATTGTTGGGGGTGGGCTTATGGGTGTTGTAGCAAGTTTCCCCATGCCAGTGTTTGGCACACTCTCCTGTTCCTGTTGTCCATCTTATGTGGGCCAGGAGGGGATGTCCACCCTATGTTCATGCCATCATTTTCCCCGGCCATCACGGAGCCTGTAAGCCAAAATAAACCTCTTTTTCCCACAAGCTGCTCTTGGTTGGGTGATTTCCACCAGCAATGCAAACCTGACTGCAACAGATGGTTACATGTGAGCTTGTGCTTATGTATGTAGCCAGAAAACTACCTCAGGTACAGTTTCCAGGATGATCATCCATGACCACATCCTTTGAGAAAGAATCTCTTGTGGACTTGCAGTCACCAGTCCGGCCTGGCTGACCAGCGAGCAGCTCCTGCACTCACCTGTACTCACCTGCACAGCACTGACATCACACCCCGCACTCACCTGTACCCACCTGCACAGCACTGACATCACACCAGGCACTCACCTGTACCCACCTGCACAGCACTGACATCACACCCCGCACTCACCTGTACCCACCTCCACAGCACTGATATCACACCCTGCACTCACCTGTACCCACCTCCACAGCACTGATATCACACCCCGCACTCACCTGTACCCACCTCCACAGCACTGACATCACACCCTGCACTCACCTGTACCCACCTCCACAGCACTGACATCACACCCTGCACTCACCTGTACCCACCTGCACAGCACTGACATCACACCCTGCACTCACCTGTACCCACCTCCACAGCACTGACATCACACCCTGCACTCACCTGTACCCACCTCCACAGCACTGACATCACACCCTGCACTCACCTGTACCCACCTCCACAGCACTGACATCACACCCTGCACTCACCTGTACCCACCTCCACATCACTGACATCACACCCGGCACTCACCTGTACCCACCTCCACAGCACTGACATCACACTCGGCACTCACCTGTACCCACCTCCACAGCACTGACATCACACCCGGCACTCACCTGTACCCACCTCCACAGCACTGACATCACACCCGGCACTCACCTGTACCCACCTCCACAGCTCTGGCATCACACCCTGCACTCACCTGTACCCACCTCCACAGCACTGACATCACACTCGGCACTCACCTGTACCCACCTCCACAGCACTGACATCACACCCGGCACTCACCTGTACCACCTCCACAGCACTGACATCACACCCGGCACTCACCTCTACCCACCTCCACAGCACTGACATCACACCCCACACTCACCTGTACCCACCTCCACAGCACTGACATCACACCCTGCACTCACCTGTACCCACCTCCACAGCACTGACATCACACCCTGCACTCACCTGTACCCACCTCCACAGCACTGACATCACACCAGGCACTCACCTGTACCCACCTCCACAGCACTGACATCACACCAGGCACTCACCTGTACCCACCTCCACAGCACTGACATCACACCCTGCACTCACCTGTACCCACCTGCACAGCACTGATATCACACCCTGCACTCACCTGTACCCACCTCCACAGCACTGATATAACACCCTGCACTCACCTGTACCCACCTCCACAGCACTGACATCACACCCCACACTCACCTGTACCCACCTCCACAGCACTGACATCACACCCCGCACTCACCTGTACCCACCTCCACAGCACTGACATCACACCCCATACTCACCTGTACCCACCTCCACAGCACTGACATCACACCCCGCACTCACCTGTACCCACCTCCACAGCACTGACATCACACCCCGCACTCACCTGTACCCACCTCCACAGCACTGACATCACACCCCGCACTCACCTGTACCCACCTGCACAGCACTGACATCACACCCCACACTCACCTGTACCCACCTCCACAGCACTGACATCACACCCCGCACTCACCTGTACCCACCTCCACAGCACTGACATCACACCCCACACTCACCTGTACCCACCTGCACAGCACTGACATCACACCCCACACTCACCTGTACCCACCTCCACAGCACTGACATCACACCCCGCACTCACCTGTACCCACCTCCACAGCACTGAATCACACCCCACACTCACCTGTACCCACCTGCCACAGCACTGACATCACACCCCTCACTCACCTGTACCCACCTCCACAGCACTGACATCACACCCCGCACTCACCTGTACCCACCTCCACAGCACTGACATCACACCCCACACTCACCTGTACCCACCTCCACAGCACTGACATCACACCCGCACTCACCTGTACCCACCTCCACAGCACTGACATCACACCCCACACTCACCTGTACCCACCTCCACATCACTGACATCACACCCGGCACTCACCTGTACCCACCTCCACAGCTCTGGCATCACACCCTGCACTCACCTGTACCCACCTCCACATCACTGACATCACACCCGGCACTCACCTGTACCCACCTCCACAGCACTGACATCACACCCTGCACTCACCTGTACCCACCTCCACAGCTCTGGCATCACACCCTGCACTCACCTGTACCCACCTCCACAGCACTGACATCACACCCGGCACTCACCTGTACCCACCTCCACAGCACTGACATCACACCCTGCACTCACCTGTACCCACCTCCACAGCACTGACATCACACCCCACACTCACCTTTACCCACCTCCACAGCACTGACCTCACACCCTGCACTCACCTGTACCTACCTCCACAGCACTGACATCACACCCCACACTCACCTTTACCCACCTCCACAGCACTGACATCACACCCTGCACTCACCTGTACCCACCTCCACAGCACTGACATCGCACCCTGCACTCACCTGTACCCACCTCCACAGCATTGGCATTACAACAGACTTACCTGGGCATCAAACTCAGATTCTTGTCATCCCCCACACCTCTTGCATTTCCTTTCTTGTAAATACTGACAGAAAAGCAGAAATAGTGCCAGAAGACTGAAGATGAGGACAATAAAGTTCCCACTTAAAAAAAGAAAGAAGCCAGAGTTAAGAGGGAAGCCCAATCCTCCACCACTGCAGTGTTCTGTTGTTGACCCTGGACCAGATCTTGGCAGATCATGAAAACAATGAGCTGTGACATCTCGGAGTAGAAAGTAGCAGTCATAGCAGTGTGGGATTCCCAGGAACAAGACAAGCCTCACTCCTCATCTGACAAGGGTAGCCTGGAAGATGAGGGAAACAGTGCGTACAATGTATTTGAACATGAGTAAGGAATCTGCCCAGGATGCTCATGGAAACTTAAAGGACAAAAGGAACGTCTAAGCTGACTGTGAGACTATTACACAGATAAGCCTAAGTGTTGTCAACATGCAGTCAAAGCCACTCTACAGAAGGTCCCCAGAGGCAGAATTTGTTCTCCTCCTGCTTCACTATGTTTTAAACCAATGACCTGGATCCAGCCAAAGAACAAATATTCATTACACTTTCACGATACGAAGACACTGAATAAAAACAAATATTTGTATGACAGGCTATTCCCCTTGCCTGAAAACCTGCTCATGAAGGTACCTTCAAAACTACTCAATGAATGAGTCAGATTTTATCTCCCATTTTACAAGTAAGGAAACGGAGATTTTTCAGAGCAAAATGACTCATTTGATGTAAGAAATCAAGAAAACAGAGCTGAGATTTGACCTCAAGTTTTGTGTATTTTCATTTTATATTTTCACCAAAACTTAGAACAAGGAAAGCAACAGTTACACTATGTAATAGAACGAGGGAGAGGGAGAGAGAGGGAGGGGGAGGGGGCAAGGGGATTCACCTAAGCAATGACTTCAATCAGAGCCCAGCGTGCCCATAAGGGAATCATTTTGTCCATGGATGTTCTGAGACACACAACTCAGTGTAATTTATGAGATGATAAATCCACTAACCCCTCCAAGCTGCACTATAAATTTAGACTAGAAAGGATTATAGTTCCCCTTTCTCTGCACTGGCCATAACCCATGTGGGTAAAAAGATTCACCTATCAGATGTGACATTTAAGGTCCTTTCTCACCCTAGGGGTCCATTATTCCAGTACAAGGCTAAATGGTTAAGTAAACATATTTTGAGACCATAGCAATGACCAAGAAAATAGAATAGAGATTCTGTAACGCAGAATTTCAAATTTCAGAATTCAGTCAGTGCTCATTTATAAATTCAAAAGTATATTCTCCATATCTTTAAAGAAACAGAAGTGTGATTTTCTTCCTGAAATTATGTCATTATTGACTCTCCACCACAGTGGTCACAGCTGGGAAAAGTGTGTCATTACTTGCATTACAACATAGAAAATCCAAGGACCTTTCTGAAACAAAGAGCTATATTTCTACAGAAAAAAAAAAAAAAAAAAAAAAAAAAACTGCCCTTTCTTACTTGCCCCTTCTCAAAGAGGCTCCAGCAGGTAGAACCTCTGTTCTTTCTCCTCCCAGCATCCTGAGCTAGATGTGGATGTGAGGGCCGGGAATTACAAAAGGAGGTGTGGTCATGGAGGCATGGTACACCCAGGACCTGCAGATCTTCATAAACCCTCCCAAGGAACTTGTCTGTCCCTTATCTCATTCAAACCCGGCGCCACCAAGCTCAGAACCACAAGGTCGCTGGGAAGAGACACTATTGAAACCAACCACATGGAGAGTAATGGCAGCCTACCAAAACAACGAAACAAGGAGTGAGTCTCCAAATAGCTTAGGAAATACATATCTAAGCATATGCTCCACTCCCTGTGCCAGCAACTTCTCAACTTGTAAAAGTGTACATGCCCTCTGGCACCGAAATAGGATATTCTTGGTTTGACTTTTACATCAAGATTCCTTCTTTCTGACTAATTCACAGTGCCTGAAGTTTTTGCCTCACAGTGCCTTATCTTCAGAACTTAAAAAAAAAAAAAAAAAAACACTTTCTGTCAGATGCCATGTTTGGCATTTCTCATTTCTGCATACACTCTCACCTTCTATTTCTGATTCTTTCCACTTTTCCTGTTCCCAGCTTCCATGAGGAACATCAAAGGTACAACCCATTAGGTAAACAGGCTGCACAGAGGAGCTGAAGGGGGAAACTAGCTTAAATCAACACTCCCCGAGTCTGGTAGTCCAGGCCTCATGATGTGTTTCCATGAGCTTACACTGCAGCTCTTCAGATCCCTCCTGCAGAGGCAGGTGGCAGCCAGCACCACACACAGAAGCACGAGCGCGGCATTCTGCTGCGGCGAGAAGCTGCGGGTCAACGGAACGCCCTCCCAGTGCCACAGACTCGCTCTCAGCTCTCTTTCCTTTAGCGTTATATGAAGGCATTTCGGGCCCTGAGTTTATGACAACATCACATCCAGACGACAGCAACCCCAAGGACAATGTGAGAAGGACTTCTGATTACATCATCTAACAGGAAACCTCAGGGAGACTGTGAGATGGATGTGTTACCCACTAGAACTAAGAGCAGGAAGGATGCAGTCACTATAGGGGAGAGAGGAAGGGAAGAATGTCGGGCGCATGTAAAGAAATCACTCAAATGCATTCATATTCTTAAATCCCTAAGCAAACCTGGATTTTACAAGTTGAGCCAAAAGTGGTAATGAATGTGCCCATAAGCATGGGGTACAATGCACTCACCAAGAGTCTTTCCAACCCATGGCACCATCCTTGCTCCAGATGGCATGGAAAATACTTCAGAACTGACAGAAGTTCAATGACTGATGGCAGCTGCTCCACTCCCGCTCCCCGGCCACCCACTTCAGTAGAACTAAGCGCCTTCAATCAGCTCAGGCCTTCAAACATGTGTGCAGTACTTTCTAGAAAGTAGTTGGCCAAGTAGGAAACATTAGAAGTCTAAGGGAAAGAAAAAGAGAGAACGAAAATACACAATCTTCTCTCAAGTCCACACTGCTGAGCAGGGACCAAGAACCAAGAAAGATCTTTGCACTTTAGGAACCAAACTACCCTTATCCTCCTTCCTACCCACCTTCACAATCCACCCAACTTCCATTTCCACAGAAGGATTTAGAAGTTAAAATGTGTTGCTGTAATTATGTACAGTCAATGTTTTGGTCTTCCTCCCCTCCACTGAATCCAATCAGCCCTAATAGAATAAAAGCATTTCAGCCTAATGTGAAATCAAGCGCTTCTTTGAAACCTAGGAGTCCCTCATTTTTCATTTCTGTTCTGAGTTTCCAAACACACAAAAAAAGCTTTTTTAAAGATAGTATCTTACAAAATAAACACTTTCCTCTCCTTTCTTCAGGAAAAGTAACTCCATTGCTATTCAAGTCTTAGTGAATCATTTACACATGGGAAATGAGCAGAGATGACAGTACTAACTGAAGCTTCAAAGTACTTTAAAAATCACATCACTGACCTAGAGAACAAATGCCCATTTCAGAGGATCCCACTGCAAGCATGGCACCTGCAGTAGGTGAGGGTAAAATTTAAAGAGAGAAAGCTCTCATGGTAGCAAAGGTTATGAAGGCCATCTGCTGGACTGACTCTCTGACAGGCACTTTTGATTGACTACATGAGCTTTCCAGTCCCGCCCAGCCAGAGTGGCTGTGGGTGGAATGTGGCAGGACAAGAAACAGGAGGCTGAGATGGTATCACTGGACACTTACCACACACACTGCTGCTCCACTCTTTTCCATAAATAGAACTCAATGGAGGAATGCTGAGGCTCTGTGAGGTCATGTGCTTATCACATGCATGGAGTCTGATAAAGAAAAAGTCTGCTTTGCACTGTGACATATCTGTAATCAAATCTGAAGCTGGAGGATGACAAGGTTGAGCCTGGGCTATGTAATTAAGTTCCAGGCTAGCCTGGGCTATAGAGACCTTGTCTCAAATATAACAAAATAGATTCGTGAGTGTGTGTGTGTGTGTGTGTGTGTGTGTGAAAGAGAGAGAGAGAGACAGGATTTTAAATGATGATATTCTGATATTCACAATCACAAAAGATTTAAAGGAATGATCAGAGCAAGGGGCTGTGGAGATAGTTCAGTAGGTAAAAGTTAAAAGTGCTTACAGAGCAAGTGTGATGATCTGACTTTGGATGCAGTAGTGCACCTTTGGCCAAGCAAAGACAGGAGGTCCCCAGAGGACCATGGGCCAGCTGGCCTCACATACCCAGCATCAAACAACAAAATGGAAGGCAAGGACCAACATGCAAGTCTGTCTTCTGACCTACACACACACACACACACACACACACACAGAGAGAGAGAGACAGAATACAAAATTTTAAAAATATAAACTATCATGAACAGCTGAAAATAGAAGTATTCCCTAATTCACACTAATTTCACATACAACCTTGGTGGTGTCCCTTATCTTTAATTCCACTAAGCTAATTGTGTAGTTTGTAATTTTTCTCTTAAATATTGTTCTAGTTGTTTGGCAATGAGTGAAAATAAAAACCCAAAAGAATTAGGAGAGATCACTTGTCAATTTTGTATGCTTGGAAGGAGTGAGATCAAGAGGAAATTTAATCACCTTCCACAGGTTTTAGGACCTATCGAGTCTCTGCACTTCACAGCTGTGACAAAAGACAAGTCTGCAGTGCAGAGCAGAGACAGGACTTTTGGGTTGTTTTTGAAACAAGCACAGGCACTTGGATTTGGACCCAGAGTTGGGTAACACATATAGAAATTTGGCAAGTGTTACAATTATGCTGAAGATACAGTGAGAATTAAATTTCATACCAAAGAAACTGTATTCACTGTGCAAAATATCTCTAGTTAAACAAATTATTCAAAACGTGGGACTGAATGCATTCAACAAAGCTGACAGGAAACAAGGAGCCTTTGTCTCCATTCTTTGCCTTGAGGAACTTGGATAGACAGCTACCAGACAGGCAGCTGCACTCCCTCCTTAAGGGCTGCAAGGGTGAATTTCTGAGGGACCATCCCTGACTACAAAGTCACCTTACACAAGCAGTTCTGCAACTTAAGATGCCTGTGCTGCCATTTTACACAAAATAAGTGAGTTTCAAAACGGTGCAGTAAGTGTATCTAGCAGAAGGATAATTACTTAGAATAGACATGGAGGCCAACACTGTAACGTGCATTTCTCTCAGTTTCCACACCCGGTATGCATACCATGTCCTCTTCTAGCTATAAGATCTAGCTATAAGATTCAAATCACTACCATGAAAAAAATAAACTCTAATATTTTAAGCTAAAAAGATTAAAAGCAGATTAATAAAATGAACCTCATTAATTGCTGTCCAGTAGAATTTTCTGCAGTGATGGAAAGGCTTGATACCTGAGCTTCCTCAACCTGGTTGTCCCAACATGAGGCTACCAAACACTTGAAACCAGGCAATTACAATTGAGGATCTGACATTTTAGTATATCATCAATGTATTTCATTTCAAATTTAAATCATTGCACACCATTAATCATAATCATATTAAATTCAAATGCCCTAGGAATCTAAATCACTATTGAGCCTAGGAATACAACTCAGTGGTAGAACATTTGCCTAGTATTGACAAGATCTTAGTTTTGATCCCCACTTGTGGTGTTTTAGATATAAAATGTCCTCCATAGGTTCATGTGGGTGAATACTTAGTCCCCAGTTTGTAGCATTGTTTGGGGTGGCTTTAGGAGCTTGAGTCTTGCTAGAGAAGGGGTGTTGCTGGGGGCAGGCTTTGGGTTCTTCACTCCAGCCCTGCTTGGTTATTTTGTACTTTTTGCATCTTGCCTGCTGATGTGAAGATATAACACTGCTGCTGCTTTCTGTCTCATGTAAGACACTTCCCCTTGAAACTATAAATAAAAATACATTTTTTCCTTCCATAAGTTGATTCTGGTCAGGCATTTTGTCCCATCAAATAGAGGGTAATTAATGTATAACTGAACATTTTAAAATCTTCAATGGCAAGGTAATTTTAGGGCCAGACATACAAATTAATTTTAATAGGCCAAGAATGTAATGACCTGACAATATTTCCATGGTATCTACCAAGGTGCTATATATAGAGGTGAAGTGCCCCACACAGGTGCATGTGTTCACATGCTTCTCTGCTAGCTGGTCATAGTCTGCTGGGAAGTCATGCAGCTTCCAGAGAGGAGACATGACTGGAGTAAGTGGTCACTGGGGTCAGGCAGTAAGGGTTGTAGGCCAGCTCAGTTGTGGCAGGAGAGCTCTGGTTCCTGATCAACTGAGGTGTCCATAAACAGCTTCACCTTCTGACTGCCACACCCATGGGCTGCTGTGAGTACCATGCCTTTCCTGCCATGAAGGACTTAACCCTTTCAAACTGCAAGCCAAAGAAAACCCGTCCTCACTCCCTCCCTCAAGGTGTTTCATTCAGGGGTTTACCAGCATGACAATAAGCCTGACTAATACAGTAAGAAAAATGTAATAGCATCAGTCTAAAGAGGTTTTAAAATTGATTTTCCAAAAATTAGAAAATCAATATTTTGCAAACAATATTAAGATCTAAGAAAAAAGCAAGGAATTATTTTCACATGGGAGTTGGGTTACTCCATAAATATGTAGGAAGGAGATATATCATTGAAGATTATTCATTTCACTCTGTTGGCATTGTTTGCCCTTAACTTTAAGAATGAGATGATAGGAAACACTTGTGTCTAGCACGCTACGATTTTCATTCTTATACCTTGATAGACATAACAGTGAGTTCATTTTGTCAGGTGCAAACAGTGTTTTCACACTTCCTAGAGAAGTGTGCCTTCGTTATTATTCAACATTTAATTAAGTCATAACAGTAGAAAAGATCTGGTAGTAGGTTTTAGCACATGTACTATACAGCACAAATGACAGAAAGCCTGGAGCCTATAAATAACACTTCAGACAAAAGCAGTGTCACTGGTAGAAATAAACACAATGGAAACAGCCCAGATTAATGGTTATATAGGTGCAAATGAATTATGGCTCCACTGGTCTCCTCTCTATGACCACAAGGACATCCAATCTAGCTTACTTTCAGTTTGCTCCTTGGAAAAGTGGGGATAATGAAACTGACCGAATGTTAGACATAGAGAATGTTCTGCATACATAAGCCAGACAATAAATGTTCTTTTCCACCCATACTGCCATAATATTGTGGTTAGTTATGTTAAGTAATAAAAGTTTAAAGCAATCTTCACCCCATTTTTACTTCACTTGATGCAAACAAAAGTCATGTACTATCCTATAACTCAGTTTTAAAACTCCTTTTCATATAGAACAAGAGGGACTTTTTGATTAATCTTCGTAAGTCCTTGATTCTTAGGACACTGCTGACTTTAACACTGAGTGAATCAAGTAGCCATTTCATCCTAATGGTCTCTCCTACTCACAGAGACATGCTATTCCCATTTCCTCACATATTGTCAGATAGTAGGCGTTCTTTGGCAGCAGAGATACTGAGGAAAGAAAGGAAGGAAGGAATGAAGGAAGGGAGAGAAAGGGTAAAGGAGAAAAGAGGAGAGGAGAATGCAACATTTTAGGAAAGGGGAAAGGAAAAGAAAGAAGAAAGGAAGGCAAGGCTAGGCAAAGGAAGGAGGGGAAGGAGCTCTTTCCCTAAGGTGCTCTCAAACAATATGGGCTAGTCCAATACACTAATTCAAAGATGGAGTGGTGGGAGAAGAAGCAGAAGTGAAGAGAAGAGCAGAAAGGAGACTCCAAGTGTAAGGAATTATGTATTGTAAGAGGAATGGTTAGAGAACCTCCCTGGAGCACCTTGGATTTGAACTATGGAAGACCATGCAGCTCAGGATGGGATCTGTATGGAGAAGTGGAGTGGACATTCTAGACGGAGCTGCAGATGTGGTGGAAGCTCAGGGGGAGGGTCAGGACAGTTTTCACCGGGAATCACGGCTGGACAGAAAGCACTGCTTGGACAGCAATGTGTATTCTTCATGCAGTGCAAAGAAGAGAGGGGTGGACAAGCTGGATTCTGTGAAAGGAAATTCCATAGGCAGGTAGGAGAAGAGGTCACACAGACCAGAAAATCTGTTAGTCCTACATTATTGGCTGATTCTGTGGGCTATTTGCTCTCTGGCTTAAATCCCTGGAATTGAAATGGAAGAGAGAAGTAGGTAATTTCTCCTCAACCTCAGAGTGGGAGGAAGACAGGCAAAGTAGTGGCACGGGTCTTGTAGCGTTACAGAACAAAGCTGAGGTATGACCTTGAGAAGCAGGGCCAGGAGGACGCCGCAATTTTAGCAAGATTGAAATAACTGTCCCACAAGGCAGGACTGGGTTGCCTATAGGATTGTAACCAGTGCTGATGGACAGGGCACATGAGGAACAAACAAGGGCTGGGCTTCTTGCTAAAAGGAAAGAAAAATCAAGAATGGAATGGGCATAAGACAGTCCTGTATTGTCCTGCAAAGGAAGCTTTCACTGCTTGGAGAAGCTAAGTCTTTGTTCCTAACTGGTAAAAGCCAGGGCAACTGCACTAGGTGTGAAGCACAGCACCTGTCAAAGTACTTGCATGTAATGTTAGTTATTTTTCTCCTCACTAAACCAAGTACCAAAGTAATGTGAGAAGGACTTACTTTGGCTTGCAGTTTGAGGAGATACAGTCTATCCTGGCAAGGAAGGCATGGCACCCAAGCTCTGACACAGGGATCTTTGGCATGATTTGTTTACATTTATGTGGATCAAGATCAGAGCCTCAAGGTGCACTCCTCCAGTAAACTATTTCCTCCAGCGATGCTGTACTTTCTAAAGATTCCACAAACCTCCCAAAACAGTGCCACTAGCTGGTGAGCAAATGTTCAAACATATGAGTCTGTTGGGGACATTTCAAACTCAGAAAGTAACAGTGTTCAACCCTCACCATAGTTCAATCTACATCTGTTTCCTGCTGTGGCTGCTAGAGATGCCAAATGGCTAAGGGACTCACTCACTGCCTCTGTGGAAGGAGACTGAGCTCTGACAAGAAAAATTACATAAGTCTTTAAGGCTACGTGATTCATGCCAGACTGTACTTCCAAAGATCAGAGCCAGGACTCTTGTGTTTATAGACCTTACTTACATTCTAATGCAGAAGTAGGAACATGGACAGATTTTTCTCATTACATGTGTATGTGTGTATGATATATGTGTGTGCATGTTTGAATGTGTATGGGCTCACATATGTGTGCAGTGTGTGTACTCGTATGTGTGTACATGTGGAGGCTAGAGGTTGATCTCACAGGTCTTCCTCAGTGACTCTCCATTTATTCTTTGAAACCATGTCTGTCACTGAACCTAGAGCTCACCAATCCAGTTAGACTACTTAGCCAGTAAGCTCAGCGATTCCCTGTCTCCCCTCCCCAGTGCTGGCTGAGATTACAGGCATGTGCCTCCATGACCAGCATTTTTACATGAGAGTTGGGAATCCAAATCCGGTTCCTAACATTTGTGCAGAAAGCATTTTACCCACTGATTCATGTCCCGAGACCAAAAAAATGAGCTAGAAAATAAAGATATATCAAAGACAAGTTAAAAGGCAAAACCATAAATGAAGCATGCTAGTTGGTCAGTGTATGCACGTGATGGGCTTTTGATTGTGCATTCAGGGAAGGTGAAACTCACCAGGACTGAAAAACATTTCTGGGACCCATGTCAAGAAGAGGACAGCTATGTTTCTTACAAATAAGGAAATAGGGCTGAAGAGATGGTTTAGCAGTTAAGGCATTTGCTTGCAAAGCCAAAGGATCCCAGTTCTATTCTCCAGGACCCATGTAAGCTAGATGCACAAAGGAGCGCATGCATCTGGAGTTCGTTTGCAATGGTTGGAGGCCCTGGTGCACCCATTCTCTCTCTCTCTCTTTATATATATATATATATATATATATATATATATATATATATATATATATATATATGTGTGTGTGTATGTATATGTGTGTGTGTGTGTATAAAATCTGCCTCTTTCTCTCTCTCAAATAAATAAAATATATTTTAAAAAATACAGAAATCAGTGTTCAAAGAACTCAAGGGGGAGGAGACACCAGCTGAGTGTCCATTTTATGTTAGGTGCTACCATGTGCAACTCCCCACTTAGTTCCCCTTAACCTTCAAAGGAGGTCTGGGTTGTTTGGTATTACCTACAATGGATAGACAGAGAAAAGAAAGGCAGGATCATAGATGTGAAGTAGGTACCCAACATGAGCAGGTGATAAATGGTCACTTTTTTATTATTTATTTTTGCATGTACATGTGAGTGTGGGTACACATGTGCCCCAGTGCACATGTGGAGGTCAGGTCAGTCCTCTCCTGTCCACCTCATTTGAGGTGAGACAGGGCTTATCGCTTTGCTGTGCTCACCACCAGCTTCTGGAAAATTATCCTGTTCCTGTCTTACCTTTAGCATGAATGTGCTGGGACTACAGAAGCCCACCACAGCTTCTGGCTTTTTGAAAAAAATAATGGAGACTAAGGGTCGAATTTGGGAACCCTAGCTTAAGCAACAAGCCCTTTATCCCATAAGATATACCCCACTTCCCATTTTTAATTTTTATTTTAATAAATGGTCAAACTTGACAGCACAGTCCAGGTGTATGAAAGGAGTTTGGGCCAAAAGATAGAAATAGCCTAAGGGACAGTTGAATGAGGAGTCTTACATGAAAGGACAGTGGCCGAAATGGAAGAAGGGTATAGACAGAGTGACACACATAGAGTAGGGACTACACTTGGGGAGAAATTGTCCTCTGAACCTACAAAGATCCTGTTAATAGGTTAAGAAACAGGATTCCAAATTAGGTCTTGGTGTAAGCTTTAGACAGTGAACTTGCTTTCTACATGCTGACAGGGTCAGGCATAGAAAAGCTGGGAAAAGAACCCTTAACAGGCAGGTAGAAATATAAAACTGAAATTCAAAGAGTCTGTGCCTTATGATGTGGGTCAAAATAACTCACTCAGCCATGTGGTAATTTGAGCACATTTCTATGTCATCCTAAGAGGCTATAAAAGCAGATGAGTATCTGCTGTCCAAGCTTTAGGAAACACAAAGTTCTCTCTGGCACCCCCTCATACAGCTGGAAACACACACACACACACAGGCTTGCATGATGAATTTAGCTATAAGTTAATGGCTCTACTGCACAGACATACTCAAAATGACAAGCAAAATGCCATGTTATTTAGATTCAAATGCATAGAGTTAAAATGCTATGAAATCATGTGGGCTTTGACTTTTTAATGTTATTCAATTGATATCATTAAAACAGAGGGATTAGTCTCCTAACTACTCCCTTCTGGGTTCCACTGTCTGTCTAAAAAAGGGAAGAGCACTCATTCCTGTCCCAAACCAATTTATCTGCAGGGGGGGGGGGGGGAATTAGGTGGGTTAAAGACAGCTACAACCATGTTTCAGCATGCCTGTGGGAAGAGGAACGAACAGCATCAATAAGGAAGAGACGCCGCCTATCAATCTGAGCTGCCTCCCCTTCAGACCCTGTAGTCTGGCTGACTGACAGGAGAGAGGATCCTTTCCCATCAGAGCATGCTAGCCATGCTTAGCACTCTAACACTTCATCAGCATGCTAATGTGTGATGATTGCCTTGTGTGAGTACTACTGTATATATCTTTTTTGAAGTTACTGTCAACCACAGCTAGACTGTATTGGGACACAATTGCTGAAAATGAACCTAAATGCTAACATTAGCAAAAAAACTGTAAGCTGCTCACACGATTTCTTTACCTTTCTCTCTATGGCTATGGTGGATCAATCATTCTTTGTGTGATCTACAGTGAGAAAAGAACCGGATTTCTCTGAAGCCATAAGTGAGCTTTCATATTAATCACTAGAGTGGGCCAAATACCAAGACCCAAGCTATCAGAGATGGAAAGTTATTGGAGTGTCATATGTTGATTAGGACTTAGAAAAATATGATTTCAAGTCAAGGTTCTCCCACTTTTGAACTCAGTAATCATTTTACCTCACTGTGAAGTAGTTTTCTTATTTATGATATATCGAAGTGTCTAATATTCAGATGCTTTCTATGAGAAATAATCAATGCTTGACAGGCATGATTACCATGAGAACTACTAATCTCTTAATTCTGAAAAGGTATTAGAATCACTTCATGAATCTTATGCTTTGTCTTCATGGTGCATTGGCTCCAAGTGTTAAGACAAAAACTAGTGTTAGCTAGTTTTCTGCTGCTCTAATAAAAGGCCTGGCAATGAAATTTGGAGAAAAATGGTTGAACTTGGAACAGATTATACTCAGCAAGTTCACAAAAATCACAGAAAGACAATCATCACATGATTTAACTCATCTGTGGTTCCTAACATGGATCAGCCCGAGTTGCTGACATACCACATAGGCATCTTGAGGCCTGGATAATAGGGAGAGAAGGGCTTTGGGGAGCATTGAAAGGTAGGGGGAACACAAAACTGAACTCAAATTGAACTGGTATCATAGAAACCTATATCCTGGAAGATAGATTAAAAAGTTGAACCCTCAATAGGACCTTAGGGGGAACACCTGAAAGAAAAGCCCTGGAGAAGGTGAGATGAAGCTTAACCTTAAATTTCTCCTGCTTCTCTTTTTTTTTCTTTCTTTTTCGTTTTTATTTTCCATTGGCACTGGCCTATAATTCCCTCTACCAGGACATGGTTAACATCCACAAGGAACTGTTTATCAGAGAGACCAACAAGGTCTCCCAAAACAAACAAGACAGACTTCTGTCGGAGCACTTGATTACCCACCAGAGGTTAATGGTAAGACTCTACTGCTGAAGACACCAGCAGGGACAATGGAAAAACCTGGTAGGAATCCGGAAGAGAGCCAGTCCCCAGATAGTTAGCCCATTCTAGTGCTGGAAGGCACTACACGAGCTACTAGGGGAAAGTGGCCAACATCTGTCCAGGCAACTCAAAGTCTAAGCTACTCAGAAGCAAACAACCTGGTGTGATACCCACACAAGTGCAATAGTGGACATGGTGGGTAACCAACTGCTATTGGATTGGCTAACGATCTGGTCAGTGCAAAGGAACCCATACCTGGAACTGAGAAACAAGTCAGAATTATATCCAGATAGTGATCTTGCTTTCTAATGTCAAATTTCCATTAATCTTGGACTATAAGAGGGTCTACACCCTTTAAATTCTCTCTAAATTAATAATTCTTATCTCATCTAACCTGTGTTGATTTCAAGGAGCAAGACCTTGAGGAGATAAACGACCCAGTGCACTTCACCCCAGCCCCAGTCAAAATCACAGAGGAATTGGGGAAATGAGCAAGAGTGCTGCTTTCTCCGTGAACCTGGTATCAGCACAAGGGCAAAGGGGATAGACACTGAGGACACTGAACACCTACCAAAGCAGAGATCCAGAGGCTCCTAAGTACCCATCACTGAAGTAGACTTAAAATGCACCCAACATGGCTCAGGGAATTTTGTGGAAGAGGGGGTGGAAAGATTGTTAGAGCCACGAGTTGGGACATTATGCACAGAGACATTGCTTCTCCCCCGTAACTGACAGCTGCCTCCATAACACACAACTCGCAATCCCCATGGGGATGACCTGCATCCCCAACGAGGTGGGTGGGCCCCTTTGGAAAAGGAGCAGGGATGAGAGAAAGGATGGTACCAACATGTGTTGTTTACATACTAAGCATGTCCATAGTAAAAATAAATTTAAAAAAAATGCCTGGATAATCCACTTAGAAAAGTTTTTATTTGGGCCTCACAGATTTTGAGGTTCCGGTCCACATGCGGTGGGTGGGCCAGTGTGGATGACGTCATTCACAATAAAGCACCGGATACCCAAAGCAACTCCCCTCAGGGCTGGAAGAGGTGGGACTAAGGCCCAGCAACCACCCTCAGGGCGCGTGATTGGTGACGCAGGGGCCTTCTACTAGGCACACATTCTAAAGACTCTTCCAGCTCCCAGCGGCACCAAGCTGGGTACAAAGCCTTTGAAACCTAGGCCTTTGGGGTCATTCAGCGTCCAAACTATGACAAGCTATATCTCTGTGAAGAATAATTTGAGGTATAAAAATGCATAAAATATGATTACCTGAATGAAGAAATAGGCAGTTTCTTTTCTTAAAAGTTGTTTTTTGAATTTAAATTTATCACCCACCTTAAGTTCCAGTTTAGTTTAGAAAGCAACACATTACATTAAAAGATGGGGAATAATTTATTAGGCAGAAACCCTAAAGAAAAATGTCAATGAACTAAATTATATCCAAATTAAGGATTTCTGTTCAATAAAATATAATAAACAGGGCAGGAGGGATGGCTTAGCAGTTAAGCCGCTTGCCTGCAAAGCCAAAGGACCCAGGTTCAATTCCCCAGGACCCACATTAGCCAGATGCACAAGGGGATGGACACGTCTGGAGTTTGTTTGCAATTGCTAGAAACCCTGATGTGCCCATTCTGACTCTTGCTCTCTTCCTCTCTAAGAAATTAATAATTTTTTTAAATTAAAAAAAATATTTTATATGGGCTGGAGAGATAGCTTAGTGGTTAAGCGCTAGCCTGTGAAGCCTAAGGACCCCAGTTGGAGGCTCAACTCCCCAGGACCCACGTTAGCCAGATGCACAAGGGGGTGCACGCATCTGGAGTTCGTTTGCAGTGGCTGGAGGCCCTGGCATGCCCATTCTCTCTGTGTCTCTCTCTCTGCCTCTTTCTCGCTCTGTCTGTCGCTCTCAAATAAATAAATAAACAATAAAAATTTAAAAAATATTTTATAAACAAAGTTACTGGAAAAATGCCAGAAAAATAGAATACTTATTTTATCTAAGACTCAGTCAGGGCCTATGTAGAACAAACAAAGAATTCTTCTAAGTCAAGAGGGAGAATAGAAACACTGAGTCCTGGGGGAAATGTGGGTAAGCAGTCAGTATGCTGGTGGGGTGATGAGTCATGCTGGGTGTAATCAGCTTTATGAAGTCACATGGCATACATAAATACACATGTCCATGAGCCCTACAACACAGCAGATCTACTAATCCCAATACCAGATACATTTTAATTGGCATTTTCTGGTAAGAATTGTGTCAGGGGGTTATAGCATGCATGTTTGTCATGAAACAAAATGGAGACAATGTGGATATCCATCTCTGGGGAGGGAATATAAATAAAATGTGTAATTTATTATAAACAGTTGAATACAACAGATTTGATACTCATAACAGTAATGCATAAATTAAAATGTAATGTTGAGGAGATGGGGAGATGGCTCACTCAGTAATATGTTTGCTATGCAAACATTTGGACCTTAGTTCAATTCCCAGTACCCATGGCAGCAAGCACCCACAATCCCAGCACTATAAAGACAGAGATAAGAAGATCTCTATAGCTTGCTAGATGGCCATTAGTGAGCAGACAATTGACAGACCCTGTTCCAAGATACGCATAATACTCGAAGTTGTTCTCTGGCCACCACATGCACAGAAATATGTGGTCACATATACAAGCATGCACACATACACATGCACAGATTCAAAGAATCAAATGGGATGTACAACTCATATTTACATAAATTAAAAAATTCAATGAAAGGGCTGGTGAAATAGCTTAGTGGTTAAGGCGTTTGCTTTCGAACCCTAAGGACCCCGGTTCAGTTCCCCAGGACCCATATAAGCCAGATGTACAGGGGGGCACATGTGTCTGGAGTTTGTTTGCAATAGGTAAAGGCTCTGGCGCACTCATTCTGTCTACATATATCTGCTTGCCTCTCTCTCAAATAAATAAATAAAATGTTAATTTTAAAATGCAGTTAAGAGCTGGAGAGATGGCTCAGTGATACAGCATGCTTGCCTCTTAAATGTGAGGGCCTGGAAGAGGACCTGAGACCACCCAGGTTTGACTTCCCATAACCCATGTACAAAAAAGATGAGCACGGCCACACACATTTGTAACTGCAGTCTGAAGTGTGCAATGTGGAAGGGGGTGGAGGGTGAAGACCAGAGAATCACTGGGACTGGCTGCCCAGAAAACTACAGCTGGGTGAGAGAGAGATCCCATCTCAGAAAGTATGCAGATGAAGCCAGGTGTGCTGGTGCACACCTTTAATCCGAGCACTTGGGAGACAGAGGCAGGAGGATCACCATGAATTCAAGGCCACCCTGAGACTACTGAGTAAATTCCAGGTTAGCAAGACCCTACCTCACAAAAGAAAACAAAAGTATGCAGATGAGCAATAGAGAAGGGTACCTGATGTTCTACCCTGGCCTCCACACAAATGCACACACACGTGTTATACCACACACACACACACACACACACAGAGAGAGAGAGAGAGAGAGAGAGAGAGAGAGAGCAATTAAAATAAAGGAACTATATCTACACTATAACATGTACACTGACAAGTCCAAAGACATGGAGTGGCTGGGCTTCTGAGTGAGCAGCCATGAAGGTGGTGTGCATACCAACACGGCACATGCATACAAGGACCTAAGCATACATATATATGTAACTGTATCCATATATGCACGTGCTCGCATCCTCGATCACCAGTGTTACAAGATCATCCATTCTAAGTACACTTCAGTTACCCTGCTCATATTTTCTTTCCCTTCATTTCCTATTTCCTTTTTAAGTGCTGGTCTCTGGCTCCTAAACTGACTGCAGAGCTACCAATGGGCTACAACTTCCCAAATTAAAATCCTGGGTGAGACAGCAAGAAGGGGATTGTAGGGAGTTCCTAGAAGAGTTCTGAGTGGCATACATTCATCACCAGCCAGTGGTCCCAAACAAGAGCTCACTAATGAGTAGCAAGCAGAAATGAGAAAGATGCCCTTTCTTATGCTTCCTCCTCCAAAGAGTCACAGCCATGAGAGTGACTGGCCTTTGAGGCAGCTCCTCAGCACATGACTCTGACTGAAATAGCACTTCCGGACAGTGAACTTTTTACCCCACTGCAGCCCTGGCTTGCTGACTGAGTCCAAACTGAAAGCCGGAAATGAAATGCCACACGCTGAAACAGAAAGGGATATTTTGACCCATTTTTTAAACATTACAATAAGATGTAGAAATACAAAGACAAAATCTTCCTTTTAGAAATGAGAAGCTGGAAAATAAGAAAGAAATATTTGTGCAAAGATCCTGCTTTGGTAAGATGGAAGAATGTGAGGAGTAGGAGGTCACACTGACTTCAAGAGATTAGCAGCTAAGGGAGTGAGAGGAGAGGATCGTAACAGAGAAAGTCAACATGCTACTCCCGGTTTTCACTTCAATAACACAAAATTTTCTACAGAAAAATTTCTATTCCTATGTGACTGAATATTGTCTTTTGAGGGAGCTCCTTATTCTAAAATACACATTGATTAGAACAATACCAAAAAGAGCATTTTTTTCTGTATTTAAATAGACTGCAGATTTCTGAGCTATGCAGAGTAGACACTTGTGGCTAAACACTGTACAATCCAGAGCAGTGCACACAGCTAGAACCTTTACATTGGTGTCTAGTTAGAGACTTGAAAGAGTACAGAGTTTTGGCCATATAGTCTGCACTCTCTGCAACCATTGAGCTCCCAACAGGCAGTAGGACATTAAAGCCATACAATAGAAGCAACAGTTTAGATCTAGGTTCCTTTTTTTTTTTTTTTTTTTTTTTTGGTTTTTCAAGGTAGGGTCTCACTCTAGTCCAGGCTGACCTGGAATTCACTATGGAGTCTCAGGGTGGCCTCAAACTCACGGCGATCCTCCTACCTCTGCCTCCCGAGTGCTGGGATTAAAGGCGTGTGCCACCACAGACCTAGGTTTCAAAGATTTGTTCTCCAACTTGCAGCACTACTGGGAAGTAGTGGGCCCTTTAAAAGGTGGGCCTCATGGGAGGTAGCTCACTGGGTGAGACCTCTTAGGAGGCAGTCAGTTCACTGGGGTGGAGCATGCTTTTGAAGGGGATACTAGGGTCCTTAGCCCCTTCCTGTCTTTTGCTCTTTGGTTACTAACCTCCGTGGAGACAACAGGCCTCTTCTATAACACACACTCCTCACCACAGTATGGTTACCACAGACTCAAACGAACAGAGTCCAATGATCATGGACTGAAACCAGAGCCAAGGTAAATCACTCCTTCTTACAAGCTGATTGGTTCAGGTATTTTTATTCATACCAGTGGAAATCTGGCCAATGCATGGATCTGGAAACAGTATTTCCATAGAGGATAGATTTTGTGTAGGGATCCCCAAGAGCCACTGGTATGAGCTTGGGGTTTAGAGTAGGTATCTGCTAGGGCAATAGGTAATTTATAAAACAGAATCTTTAAAAATTATTCAGGGTCAGGTGTGGTGGCTCATACCTTTAATCCCAGCATTTGGGCGGCAGACATAGGAGGATCCCCGTGAGTTCAAGGCCGCCAAGACTACATAGTGAATTCCAGGTCAGCCTGGGCTAGAGGGAGACCCTACCTCAAAAAAACAAACTAAAAAAATTATTCAAAACAAATAACAAAACTAAAGCCAACTATGCCACATGGACCCCTTATCAAAAAGGCTCCTGCGGGGAAAAAGTCTAACATGTAGTGGTTTAGGTTGATTTAATACAAAAGTAGAGGAGAAGCCATGGTGATGCAAATGTAGAGGAGACAAAGGTGAAGGTGACAACAGGAACCATGGCACTTACCATCTCCTGGACCTTCGAGGAAAGTTGACCACTAGGTACGTGCTACATTTTCATGACAAGATCCCAATGAAAGCCTAGTAATAAGACAGCAACTCTGAAAAGGCTGTTTACAATGCACACTCACTAATCCATACAGCTCTGTAGGATAAATAGAACTGGTTTCACAGATGGAGAGACAGACCCTCTATAGATGCTCAGAGAAGTCCCCAGGAGCAAGTGGCAGAGCTGAGATCAAAACCAAGGATTTTGACTTGACATTGTCTTTCAGAAGCATAATCTCTCAAAGAAAACAGATTAAGAAAAAAATCCCTCCACCAAAACAATAGAATTGATGCCATGCATAGTAGCACAATCTTGCATTCTAGCACTTGGCAGATGGAGGCAGGAGGATCACAAGTTCAAGGCCAGTCTCGCTACATATTAAGCTTAAGGCCACCCTTGCTTACATACCATCCTGTTTTAAAACTACAAAAACAATTTTATTAATTTGTATCTCTTCTTTCTTTCTTTTATGTCAAATAAGGGTTTGTCAATCTTGTTTATCCTTTCAAAGAACCAACTCTTTGTTTCATTGATTCTTTGGATTTTTTTTTTTTTTTTTTTGGTTTCTATTTCTACTCAGCAGTAAAGAAAAATGAAGTTATGAAATTTGCAAGAAAATTGATGGGTCTGGAAAGGATTACACTAAGTGAGGTAACCCAAGCCCAGGAAGCCAAATGTCACATGTTCTTTCTCATATGTGGATCCTAACTACAGATGATTGGACTTCTGTGTGAGTAGGAAGAAAACTCAGTACCAAAGACCAGTAAGCTAGAAAAGAGATATAAATGGAAGAGAAAGGAAGGGAGGGGGTACTTAATAGGATGGTATTGTATATATCTAAGTGGAAGAATAGATTAATGGGGGTGAAAAGGCCCAAGTGAGGGGAAGAGATTGAGTAAAGAAAAGGTGGAGGGAGGGCTAATCAAAATCTAAGAGGATATAAATCAGGAGCCATAGATTGTTGCTAGAAAATTTTCATTGCCAGGGATGGGATACCTTCCAGTGAGTTGTTCACCAGGGATGAACAACTGATGCTCTGATGCTCCCAAAACATTATAGGCCATTGCCAAAGCCCTTGGTTTCCCACCAGGAATAGATGGTAAGACCCTATTGCTGAAGACTGCACATACTTGGGATGTGAGGCTACTAAGAAATCCTGCTGGAACTGAGCTGATAACCTCATCCATGTAGAACAGCTGACAGAAAGCTAAAAGAAGCCATTCTGCATGCAGTTCAATGGGAGAAAGAGATATCACCAGTGAGGATACTCAACTGTTGACACTGCAAGTCTTAAATTTTGCCAGCCAGGCCTAATGCACCAATGGGTGCAATAGTGGCACATTTGTCATGGTGGAAACCAACTGCCTTCTAATTGGACTGGAGGCCCACTCCATAGGAGGGAGTACATCCCTGATACTGAAACTTAAAACAGGGGTAGTCATGAGCCCTAGGGTTATAATGTCTGCTGCTATCTGGCTAAATGTATATACTATGTTTATCAAATTGCCCAGTAAGCACTTCTGTTAATGTTCACACCCTTATATTAATGCTACTCTCACTTTTGGTACAGAATCTTCTCTTGTCAGATGGCAGGGACCTTGGAATTACTCAGAAGGCATCATGGTTCTGGAAAGAAGTGACAGGAGTGCTCAGCACTGCAATATCTCTATCATACCTTCCCAGGCTCAGGATCTATTGTGGAAGAGGTGGCGGAAAGAATGTAAGAGCCAAAGGAAGGGTAGGACTACTTATAATGTGCTCTCCCAGACACAAAATGGCCTGGATATCCATGACCTCACAGTGCCTGACACTACCTACATAAGACCATTATAATAGGAGGAAAAGATCATGACATCAAAATAAAAGAGAGACTGATTGAGAGGAGCAGGGGATATGATGGAGAATGGAGTTTCAAGGGGGAAAGTGGGGGAAGGGAGGGCATTACCATGGGATATTGTTTACAACCATGGAAGTTGTTAATAAAAAAAGAGAAAACAAACTACAAGAATAAATACAAAACAAGTAAACACACAGACAAAAACAATAGAATGGGGGTGGACTATGGCTCCGTGATAAAGCCCATGCTTAACAATAACAAAGCCCTAGGCTCAATCCTCAGCACTATTATCATTCTTCTTATTATTTTGCATGTAACCCAGCATGTTGACACATAACTGTGATCCTAGCATTTAGGAGACAGAAGCAGGAGGATCAAGAGAATAAGGCCAGCCTGCACTACTATGTAAGTTACAGGCCACCATAATGTACATAACAAATAAACAAACAGACAAAGTAACTTAAAAAAGTAAAATGTGCCACCCTGAGACTACAGAGTGATTTCCAAGTTAGCCTGAACTAGAGTGAGACCCTACCTCGAAAAATCAAAAAAAAGAAAAAAAGTAAAATGCTAATTAGAATAGATGACTCTTTAGAAGTATAATCTACCAATGCCAATTTCCTGATTTTGACCATTGAACCCAGAATATTAAAGACACCATCTTTGAATAGGTGTGGTGGTGTATGCCAGCCTAGATACATAGTGAATTCTAGGCCAGCTTGGGCTACAAAATAAGACTTTGCCTTAAAAAAAACAGCATAGGGCTAGAGAGATTTTCAGTGGATAAGCACCTGCTGCTCAAACTGGAACACTGAGTTCAAGCCTCAGACTCCACATAAAAAGCCAGAAGTCAAGGCATGTTTCTATAAACCCAAGTCACTGACTAGGAGACAGAGGCAGAGACAGAAGTTCCTTGAAGCTTGTGACAAATATGGCAAAGACCTGAGAGACTGAGTGAGAAACCCAGCCTCAAATGAGGGCAACAGGCAAAAACTGAACTGAAAACTACCCTCAGGCCTCCACACCATGACAGGCTCACACTGGCACTCACACTCACACGTACATGGACATTCACACACATACAAATAAATAATAAAATAAAATAATGGGGCTGGAGAGATGGCTTAGTGGTTTAGTGCTTGCCTGTGAAGCCTAAGGATGCCAGTTCAAGGCTCAATTCCCCAGGACCCACATAAGCCAGATGCACAAGGTGGCACATGCATCTGGAGTTCATTTTCAGTAGTTGGAGACCCTGGCGTGCCCATTCTCTGTCTCTCTCTCTCCCCCTCTTTCTCTCTCTCTGTCTGTCGCTCTCAAATAAATAAATTAAAATAACAAAAAATAAAATAAGATAAAAGAATGTTTAAGAGCTGGAGGGATCACTTAGCAGTTAAGGCACTTGCTTGCAAAGCCAAAAGACACAGGTTTGTTTTCCCAGAATCTACATAAGCCAGATGCAAAAGATGGCGCATGCATCTGGAGTTCATTTGCAGTGGCTGAAGGCCCTGGAGTGCCCATTCTCTCTGTTCCTCTCTCTCTCTCTCTCTCTCTCTCTCTCTCTCTTTCTCTCTCTCTTTGTTTCTCAATGTCCCGAATAAATAAATAAATAAATAAATAAATAAATAAATAAATAAATTTTTTAAATGTTTAAAATAGACATAATTTTGGGAAAGCTGGATTAGGGGTACATGAAAACTAACTTTATATATTTCTGAGAGCCAGAGCCTCAGAGGCCCCCAACACCTCATCACTGAAGCAGACCAAAAATGAACCCAACATGGCTCAGGGAAATTTTGCGGAAGAGGGGGCGGAAAGAATGTCAGAGCCACATGTTGAGTCATGATATGCAGAGACATTTAGCTTACCCATAACTGTGGGCTAACTCCACAATGCATGACCCGTATACCTCAACAAGGAGGGGCCAAGGGGAGGGGGTAGGTCACGGATGAGCCTAATAATGGTATCAAACTGACTATATTTGCTGAAATTTTATTAAATAATAATAAAAAAAGAAAAAAAGACAAGTCTTAGTTATTTTCTGTGCCCTGAATACTACAAGAACTAAGATAATGTTGTATCTGTACTATTTCCATTCAACTGTAGCAAATATTTAAGTATCCATGATACCTCTGAGCACACACTGAGCACTGTACCGTACCTTCTGCATAAATACATATGCTCAGAGTTTCTTCCTACATTTTCTTGCCCACCATATTTATATGCAGAAACCAAATAATTTACAGATACCAGTCCTATCTGGCTATCAATAGAATAAAATATCTGACTGATACTGAAAGAATAGATGACAAAATCTACTTATTTATCATAAAAATTGTTGAATTGTTCTTTTCTCTTCTGGAAAGAGAGCAATTTAACATGACTCTTACTGGATGCCTTGTGCCATTAAATTTGCTCATTATCACAACACTATAAAGGTAAAAGATATATATATATATTACTTTACATATATTGCTTGAGAATCATTTCCCAAAGCCACATAACCATTAAGTGCAAACAGGATTTAAGGTCCCATCTCTAACTGTGACATATCCTTCACACATATTTTCCTTTCCATACTTTGTTAAAAGGCATCCACAATGACCTTTACCAATCAAACTTCAATAGCAAAATATCCACTCTAAGCACTTCACACATTTTTTTTAATTCAGTATTTGTTTCTGGCTCTCAATTAAAGTTAAAGTCTGTTACTGAAGCTGAAGAAAAATCTTACAAGAATGAAAGAAATGCAAGTGGTATTCCAAGTCACAGGATGTGCATGCGCAGTCGGGAAACATGAGAAGAGCATCTGCCAAGCCGTCTTGGCTGCACTTGATACTGTCTCACTGATCTGAGTCCAACTTCCATGTGTTTCTCTCCATCCCCACCCCTTTTCTCTTCATTCCAGAAGCATGTAGAAATCACAGAAAAAAAGCTACATAGAGTACCCAGAAATACACTACAAACATTGTCAAATAAGGGAATGGCTATCTAGTCTAATCAAAAGCTTTGTCAAAATGGGAAATACCTGAACAATAAAACAAATCTCTATGGATTCAAAAATAATAGAAAATCATATGATCCAAATTTTCATTATAAGATACATTCTGACACAGAAGCACTCAAAAGAACTAATTAAAAATGTCTTTTACTCTGTACGGTACCTAGGGCATTATAATTTACTATCAGTCAACCTTGAAGTTGGATATACTTTTTGATTCAATGTTATATTTTGTCTTTAGTTACATTTAATTCTGTTTCCAGCTTGTTCTGCAGGACTGAGCTGGTTTCCTCAGCTCTCGTGGTAACCAATCTGTTTTCAGACATATGGAACTAATGCCATCAGACCCAAGCATTGTTTTTAAAACCTATGGACTTCATTCAAGACACTGACTCTGACTCTGTCCACATTTGAAATTTTTTATCTAAGGTATATATAACTGACAGTATTCTTTTAAAAATGGACAAGGAATTTTTAATCAACCATGCTTTTAAGAGTCAAATAATGATGGCCTGAATGTCTGTCACCAGATGAACGCATGAAGAAAATGTAGCATACATATACATACACACATACACATGAGAGTTTTATTCCACCATAAAGAAGTCATTTCAGGAAAGTGAATGAAATTAGGGATAATCATATTAAAAGAATTAAGCCAGACTCCCCCCCTCACACACAAACACACTGAAATGTGATTATATGAGAAAAGGAAAGAGCAGAACTGAGGGAGAGGAGAAAAGAAAGGGTAATGGAAGTGAATATGGTCAAATTATATGATATATTTGATCAAAAATATATAAACCAATCACTTTGTACAACAAATATACACTGGACAAATTATATGATATATTTGACCAAAAATGTAAACCCATCACTTTGTACAACAAATATACACCAACCTAAAGAATTTAAAAATACAATGATGACTATTTTGTTTGTACTTTTACAACCACAAAGGCATCTTTCCTAGTACAACAGGAAAGAAAAGTAAAAATTTATAGGAAGTCAAACACATGGGCTGTCTTCTCTCCTGACAATAATGAATCAGCTAAAGAACAACCCTTAAAAACTATCTGATTTCCATGCTCCATACGAATGCTAAGAAGTCTAGTCTAGTCTTTCAAATGATAGAGAGAGAGCAAGCTAACAACATAATTGTGTCAAGCATTGTGTTAATGAGGAGAATACCACGGAAAATATTTCAGTACCATCTCCAACAGGTTCACACTCAGAGGAGATAAAGTTAACAGACAATTATAATTCAGTGTTATAAGGGATATTACAGGGATAAATATGGGGTGCTAAGGAAATACGTAAAAGAGAGTTTAACATGACCTAGAAAGAGGAGTAGTCCAGGGTGTTCAGCAGTTTCCCAGAGAAAGTGATTTCTAACAGAATAAGAAAGAAGTGAAGAAGAAGGAGGAGGAGGAGGAGGAAGAGGAGGAAAAAGAAATGCCTACCCTGCATGTATTAGGATGGCTATAATACAGATGACAGACAGTATCAAGTGTCAGGAAAACAGGGAGAAATGAGCCCTTATGCATGGCTGATAGGTGTAGAAAAGGGAATGGTCACTTTTGAAAATGGCTTGGCAGGTCTTCACAATATTTACCATAAAATCACTCTATAACTCAGCAATGTCATGCTTATGTAATGTTGTAGTAAGATCCATGTTGCTAGGATGAACTTCCAAACCAGACACAGTTTATAGGAGGAAGGGTTTATTTTAGCTTATAGATACAAGGGAAAGTTCCAAGAAGCTTGCTTCCATTCATAAATCCAAGCAGAGAGACATTACCACCAAACAGCCAGAACCACAAGCAAGCAAGCATGAACCTACAGCAGTTGGACTATGAGAGCTCAGACTACTCTGTATACATTTAGGCTAGAAAATCAGATCTGCCCCCAATACACCTTGGGGTTGAACCCTGTCCTCCAGCCAGGTGGCTGGAAATCCAAGTTTTAATAAAACATCTAAGTCTATTGGGGAACATACATTCAAACTACCACATTCTGTTCCCGGCCTCCAATTGACTCATGACCATGCCACATTGCAAACTGTATTCAGTCCAACTTCAAAGAGCCCCATAGTCTTTACCAACTTCAAATTATCCCAAAGTCTCAAGTCTCATCTGGGATTTAAGATGATCTCTTAACAGTGAGTCCTCGACAATTGTACAAGTTAAATACTTTCAACATATAATGTCACAGAGCAAACATTTCCATCATTATAGAGCATAACAAGGAGAGACTGGGCCAATGTAAAATCAGCAAACATTAGGCAAACATCAGACATTTGCAGTTCAAGTCCAACATCCATAAGCAGTGACTAGTCTCTGAATTTTCCAATTCATCCCCTCCAGCTGAGCAGAGTAGCCAGGGAGAACTTCCATCCCAAGCCAGCAGCACTCTCTGGTAGCCTTCTCACATTCTTGGTATATCCAAACCTTCTTTAGGTCTCCATGCAAACCACAGTCCATCTTCAAATGGCTTCACTGGTCTCTCTCTATCAGGGATGTCAAGCCCTGTTCCATATGCCATGTCTCAACAGTGACTCCTGGAACCATATGTACTTCATGACCCAATTTCACAAATTTCATATCTCCAAAAACAATAACAGGTGTGCAGGACATAGCCATGTTGTTATTTAGGGAAGAAACAAGTTTTGACCTTGATGAGCAGGTTTCTTCCTTTCAGTCATCTTTCAAATTCCCAGCTGCAATCCTGCCAAGTACCTATCCATTGTTTCAATGTAAAGAAGTTGGGCCATCCACGATTTTAAAAAAACACCTGAGATTATTGGGGGACATACATTCAAACTACCACAGGTACATATGTCCATACAAAACTTGTCCATAGTATGTACATAGTGCTCATAGTAGTTCTATTCAGAAGAGTTAAGAAGTGGAAATAATCAATGCCTCTTGGCTGATAGTGAAGTAAAAATATGTGCTACACTCCAAAATGGACTCTTCAGCCATTGTAAACAATGAGTAGTAATTCATGGGTCAACATGGTGAAGAAGACAGTGAAGACAACATTCTACTGAAAAGAAGTCCGACATGGACAGTCATATAAGATTTCAATTTACATGGAATAACCAAGATTGGAAAATCCTTAGATACAGAAAGTGCATTAATGGTTTCAAGAGGATGTGTGGAAGCTGAGAGTGGAGCATGACCACCAGTGGCTATGAGATTTCTCTTTGCGGTGACATAAATGTGCTGGAATTGAACCATGCCATACTTACAATTTGGTGACGATTCTAGAACTTAGGCAAATTTTTGGTAAATTAAGGGCTGGGGTTTAGCTCAGTGCTGCAAAAGCAGTGACTTACAGGCATACAAATTACCTCTTACAAACAAAATCTTAAAAGGAAAACTTATTGAGCAAAAAAACAACTAATAGGTCTGGAAAAAAGAAAAAAATAGCCAAGCTGGTAGATGATAAAGAAAAGGGGTTCTGAATTCCTCTACTTCTCTGGATAGTAGATGCTATAGTCATGACTACATGGGCCAAAGCCCCAGGAAGAGAAAAGAACTACCATGGTTCAGGGTTGGGTTATGACTGATGTGGCTTTGGTACTTCCCTACTTGCACACTTAGGAACCAGGGCCAACCTCACCGAATGGGATGTGGGGGATGGTTAAGTCAATATGTGGTTAATTTATTTTCCAAGAGAAATGGGAGAGTCATATTTCTATGTAAAACCATGTTATTAGTAATCTGTATATAACTGTAATACTATATATATTTAGCTTGTACAATTTGGACTTTTTAACAAATTCAACATATGTATGCATGCACATGATACCATTATCATAATTGAGGTAATTAGCATATTATAACTCCCAAAAGCTTCTTTATGCCCTTTTATATTTCCTTTCTTATATTCTTTTATGATACCTCATCTATTGTTATGTCACTGTACATTAGTATGCATTTTCTGCATTTTTTATAAATGTCATTAAGTAGCTTTTTTAAAGGAGGAGAAAGGGATGGGGGCCAGAACACAAGCAGACAGAATCTGAGATGTGGCTCCTCCCACTACTGACAAAAGTACAGTGGAATTTTGATCAGCTATTCAAGCATGGAAAGGGAAGGTGACCAAGGGGACATCTGACTTGTGGTAAGAGACAGCATGGAAAGGCAAAAAGTCTGAATTGAATAGAGGAAGTTAAGAACCGTCGCTGAGAAGAAGAGGAAATGCACAGAGAGATGCCAAGAAGCCAAAGGATGCAGATTTCTCAGACCCAGCCTTTATAAAAATATTTTCCATGTTAGACACTATAAAAATATTTACTTATGGACAAAATGCAAAGGGCCATTTTCAAAGAGATTTTCATTCCCTTCCTGCAACTGCTTGGATGTTTGGCCTACAGCATGAACAACTCAAGGCTTTTTACTATTGTTTCGTAAATCAATGTTTGCGCCTTCCTCTAGACTCTCCTCTCCAGCTTCCCAGTCATTTCAGTCTTGCAGTGGAATGTGTTTTAGTTTGTTTTCTTCATGCACAGTGTTATTATTTTGACAACTGGGAACTGTAGACACTCCTAGCTGGGCAGCAACATATGTTTTATGAAGCCTTTCATAACATTAAGGGAAAATAATCATTTATCTTCATTGCACTATGTATTTCTCATTTTCCACAGGTATTTCAGCATGATTTGTATTAACATTAAGACACCAGAAGTCTAGTTGGGGGGTGCAGCTCAGTTGTAAATGACCCAATTAGTATGCATAAGGTTCTGGGAATGATCCTAACTCTGTAATCTCCCAGCCACATAAATCTATTTGAAGGGTTCTACATTACCAGATATATTAATAATTTTTACTTCCATGCATCAAAAACTAGTAACTCATATTTACCCAAACAGAATAAGCTTTTACCTTAAATTGGCAACATTGATAACAAGTCTGAAGCTCAAGAAATAACTAAATCAATATCTAGATCTCAACAAGAAATAGAATAACTCCACCAGATGATTTTTACCTGTGGAGAAAAAGCAGTGTTTATAACTTTGTGTATAGAAATGATGTAATATAGTGTCATTACCTGTACTTTAAATATACTAAATGAAAAAAAATCCTGAAATAATTTACAAGTTTTAAGTAATCTCTACATTACCATAGTTATTCTCTTTTATTATTGTTAATTATTATATTGTTAATCTCTTAGTGTGTCTAACTATGAATTAGTGCATACATGTGCATACATGTATATATCATTACTACCATCTGTGGCTTCAGTTAGGTGGTCCAGGCAGGTATCTCCTGGGCAAAGGTGTGACTATACACCAAGGCTTTGAACTATACTTAAGTTTCTGACTTTCATTGATTAGATACATATATACCAATAGCATTTTTTAAACTTCCTATATAGTAGGTACGTTTTACATATAACTTCATTCATTTCCTATCCCAATGTCATTTCATAGATGAAGAAAACAGAGTAACTAAGCCTAGGTGTGTGTAGCATGTCCATCTTTAATCCCAGCAATCCCAGACATTGGAAGGATAAAGCAAAATAAATGAAAATGAAGGCCAGCTTCAGCTATATAGTTGGACTCCATCCAAAAAGCAGTAGCAAGTAAATGAGAGAGCCAGAATTTGTATACAGAGATTGTGACTGAGGTCTTAGTCACTTCATAACCATCTTCAGAGTCCATATATTATAGTCTATGAGAGAATTTAGAGCCGGGGGTACGAAAAATCTTTGGTATTCCCAATTATTGCTAGTGTCTCTCAAATATACAAATGTTTGTTCCCAATTTAATGCTAGTGTCTCGTTCCCAATTTATTGCTGGTATCTCTTAAATATACAAATATTACCCCAAGTACAGAACACTATCTAGTCAGGATCAAATAGTAAAGAAGACAGAATCAAGGGGATCAAGAGAGGGAGCTGGAGGCAGAGTGCTAAACAGCAGAGTATATGTTGGGAGACTGAAGCATTCTTATGCCAGAATTTCTTGTAAATGGCCACAAATGTACTGATGATTCCAAAAGTCTACAGTACTAAAAAAAGAAAAAAATATATATACTCTGCATTTCTTTATTTCTGATTAGCCATGACTTGCCCATTCTTCTAAGCTCTGGCTGAAAACTCTCCTCTCACTGTAACTGGCCTCTCTTCTCATTTATACTGTTAATGCTTATCTATCCTGGGTAACTCAGTACTTATTAGGATAGCACACAATTCAATTTGTTTCTGCATATCTTTTTTAAGAAATGAGCGGAGAATAAATTAATTAAAATGCATAATGTTTAATGCTCTATATATGTAAAATATGATGTATCATAAACTTGATGAAAAGCCCTCTCGGGACAGAGAGTAGGTTAGAGAGCCAAGAATAGGCACTGAGATGCGAAGACATTCAAAAAAATACCCAAGAGTAAGCCTAAATATGGAAATCCTCTACAATGAAAACTCTGAACACTGAAAGAAAAAGAGATTAAAGAAGGTACTAGAAAATGGAAAGATGCCCATAAACATGGATTGGCAGAATTAACATTGTGAAAATACTATGCTATCCCAAGTATATACAGATTCAGTGTGATCTCCATCAAAATTCCACTGATATTTTTCACAGAAAGAAAAGAACACTGGTAACTCTCCTGCCGTAGCACAACACAGCCTGAGCGGCAAAGGCAGTCCTGAGCAGAAATGCTGGGTATCACAATATCTGATCTCATTTTACTGAGCAGCATAGCAAAAACAGTATGATATTGGCTCAAAACACACAGACGAATAGAATAAAATAGTGGACACCCAGAAATAAATCCACATAGCTACAGTCACTTGACTTTTGATAAACGTGTCAGAAAGCACACACTGGAGAAAAGACAGCCTCTTCAGAAAATGGTTCTGCGAAAACTAAATATTCACAGGCAGAAAATTGAAACTAGATGTCTCTCTCTTACCCTGTACAAAAGTCAGTTCAAAATGAATCATATACACTAATGTAAGACCTGAAACTCTGAAACTCCCAGAGGAGAGCACAGAGAAAGCACATAAGATATAGGTGTAGGCAAGGGCTTTTTGAAAAGGACTCCAGTAGTTCAGGAAATAAGCATAAGAATTGACAAATATCGTTACATAAAATTAGCAAGTCTATGACCAGTGGAGAAGCAATTAACATAGTGAAGAGACAGTCTGAAGGCAGAAAAGATCTTTGCCAACTATACATCAACCTAGAATATACACAGAATTGTTTTATACCACCAAAACACAAATGATCCAGTCACCAAGTGGACATAAACAAATGTTCAATAAACACACGAAAAGTTCAACATTCTTAGCAATCAGGGAAATGCAAATCAGAATGAGTATAACTGTAATAAACAAATGTCTAGATGTGGGGGTGACAAAGCCTCATCCACTGCTGACGGTCAGGTAAGCTATGGAAATCACTATGATGTTCCTAAAAGAGAGTAATTAAAGTAGAACCACCATGTGACCTACCTATATAACTTGTGAGCATACCTGCAAATGAATCTAAGTCAGCATTCTAAGAAATATCTGCACAACCATGTCCATTGTGCCAATATTCACAAAAGCATAATAATGCAATCAGCCTGGATGCCCATCGCCAGATGAATAAAGAAAGTGCCATGTACTAGTTTCTCAGTTAACAGTTTGGTGTTTTGAGTGAGCACATTCAAGAAAATATTGGTGCCAACATAATTCAGCTGAATAGTGGTTCTGTTGTTTTTCTTACTGCTTATTCCTTTAATTGTGATATTTCTTTTTTTATATCGTAGTGATAGTCATGTATGAGTGCTTGAAGATTGTCTAGCAAACAATTTGCCAACCTAGCAAGCTTGCTGAAAATTAAGACCACTGAGTATAATCCAGAAATAAGTGTCTTCAACTTCTAATTATATGCATCTCATTATAATTATTTGCAATAATTTTATGTGTTTCCATAATATTCCCTAGAATTCTCTACTGATGCAACCAATTAGTCTAAAGCTATAAATATGATTTAAAACATTTTTCCCATTTTCCTTGCACTTTGAAAAATTACCTTTTCCTCACAGGAAAGATGACCTGAAAGATAAAGTAATAAATAAATTTATAATATATAAAAAAGAAAATTTGATATATAAACATAGTGGAATTTTATTCAGCCATTAAAAGGAGCAAAATTATGTCATCTGAAAGTAAATGGATAAAATGGAGTTCATCATATTAAGCAAAATGAGCCTAACTCAGAAAAAAATATGTCATGTTATAAGTAGAACCTAGTCAATTATAGATGTATAATTACAAACATGCATATATGTACATATGTATATGGACATACACACATATATGTACATATATATATGTGTGTATATATATATATGCATATATATAAAAGTAAAAGGGGAAATTTGGGGGAAGAGAAAATGTAGGAGGTAGGTGTGTGGGACAGGATAATGGGGAATGCATAAGTCAAAATATATGATATACCTTAAAAAAAAAGTCATGCTCAAAAATGCAACTTTGTATAATGAGTATATGCCAAAGAAAAAGCTTGACACTCCATAAACGTGATATGCAATGTGTTACGAAGTAGACCAGAAGCCCTCTGGAGACAGGCAGCAGGTGGAGACCCAGGAGCAGCAGGTCATGGGATGCTGGGTTGCATCATAGCCAGCTGTGAGGAGTGGTGACACCCTCCATCATGGACAGCCCATATCTGCGACTCTTTTAGTTAAGCATTGTGAACTCTAATCTTTTTGGTTTGTGGGTGCTTTTTTTCTGGTTTTTCAAGGTAGGGTCACTCTCTCTAGCTCAGGCTGACCTGGAATTCACTCTGTAGTGTCAGGGTGGCCTTGAACTCTCAGCAATCACCTCTGCCTCCCAAGTGCTGGGATTAAAGGTGTGCACCACCATGCCCCGCTTGTATTTTGCTGTGATATTGCCTATGTTTTTGCTATTTCCCATAAGCAACTGAAATGTATATCCATTACCCCTCATAAGGCAGCAAAGAAATCACAGAGTGGGCCTGGAGGTGGGGACTGGCTGTGGGGATAAAAGAAGCATCTTTAAGGATATGTATGTAGTGCTAATGTCCAAAATCAATGGCATTACAGTCTCTATCATCAGAGCATGAGAAAAAATAAAACTACCAAATGCAATGTCTCTTAACCAGAGCCTATAGCTTTTACTCTCCATAAATTATAGATTTTGTAGCACTAACAGAAGCATTAATAATTAGATATAATAACAATGTAGCATTTCCTTTACAATAGGTTCCCTTCTGAGCAGTTTTCCTAGGTTAATCACACAGGCCTCACAATGAGCCCACGTGATGATTATCACTGCTACCTATTATTAGATGAGAAACACAGCTATTAGTTCCCTTGCTCAAAATCACACTGTTAAGTGGTAAAGGCAGTATTAGAGCCCAAGCAGTCTGATTCAAGAATACTGACTGTGGTAGTTTGAATAGAAGAGATGGCCCCCAATATATTCAGTTGTTTATTTGTTTGTAGTTTGCATCTCTAGCCATCTGGCTGGAGGCAATGCCATTGTGTGGATCTTAAGGTGTGGTGGTGGGTTTGAGATTTCAATCTAATGATATGCAAAGTGTGCCTAGCAGGAGTTCCTGAAGTGTGCTATGGCTTTTGGCTTTTGGCTTGTACTTCTCTCTCTCTGATTGGGCCTGTGAAGGCAGGCCAGTTTCTTCTGCCATTATGGAACTTCCCCTGGATCTGTAAGCTTCAATAAATCCCTTCCTCCATAACTGTGCCTGGTCTGGAATTTCATCTCAGTGAACCTGAAGCTGACTAATACACTGACTCATAATCATCATAATCTAAAACGCCTCAACTTCTGTTATAGTTTGAATGAAATGTCCCCCGTAGGCTCATGTGTTTTGAATACTTGGTCCCCAGCTTTTGGTAATTTGGGAAGTTTTGGGGTCTTCAAGTTGGTACAGCCATGCTGGTGACACTTGAAATGAACTTTGAAGTAATATAGACAAGTCCCAAGCCCAATACTTAGACGACTTCCTTTCTGCTCATATGAACATGGGACTGAGGCTTGCTTCTCAGTTCTGTCACGCTGTATCACCATGACAAAACTTCCCTTTGAAACTGCAAATTGAAACAAATCTTTATGTCCAAGAAACTGTTTGTGGCTAGATGTCTTATCCCAGCAAAGAGAAAAGTAACTGCTACACCATTAACATGATAATCAAATAATGGTTCTAAGACACTCCAGGGCTCTGGTCTCTTCCTAAAATTTGAGTGAATTTGTATGCAACCACATTTCATATTCATAAATGTCCTAACTTCATGAAACTCTATTCTTTCCCATATAACAATTTCATCTAAGACATCGAATGTAAAAATCTGACTTAATGATAATATCCTGTAAAATTCAAATTTGGGGGGTATGTAGGTGTATGTATGTTCATGTATGGGAAAACACATGTATGTGGATACACGTGCACATATGTGTGCATACACGTGGAGACCAGAGAATCTCTAGGGTCATCCTCAGTAACACTGTTCACTTCTTGTTCAGACACACCTTCTCATTGGCCTGCAACTCACCAATTAATTCGACTGTCTAGCCAGCAAGCACCAGGGGTCTTCCTGTCTCCAGCTCCCCAGTACTGGGATTGCAAGAACACACCACCACACGTCATACTTTACTTAGGTACCAAGGATCAAATTCAGGTCTTCATGCTTATAATGCAAGCACTTTAACCAGTGAGCTATATACCACAATACCTTCTGACACAAACATAAAACTTATCAAACAAAATAGAATTCAGAAACTATCCTTTTAACCTTAACCAACAAAATAAAAACTAAAAGCTAGGCAATCCTGTAGTAATAATTTTTACTTATTATTTCAAAAGAATTTTCAGAGCTAGGAGGGGTAGCACAAGACTGTAATCTCAGGACAGGAGACAGGAAGGGTTGATGCAACTTTGAGGAGAGCCTGGTCAGCATAGTGAGTTCCAGGTAAGACAAAATTACTTAATAAGACCTTGCCTCAAAAAAAAAAAAAAAAATTAGCCCGGTGTGATGGTGCACACCTTTAATCCCAGAACTCAGGAGTCAGACTTAGGAAGATCACTGTGAGTTCAAGGCCACCCTGAGACTGCATCGTGAATTCCAGGTCAGCCTGGGCTAGAGTGGGAACCTACCTAAAAAAATGAAATTTTAAAAAGTATTTTAAATATGAAGAAATATCTCATGAACAAATCAAAGAACTCCCATGCTTCTTTTCCTCCAGAGACCTGTTTGAGGTGGGTCAGCTATCTCAACCATGCTTCTTCTAGTGGAAAGAGCCATTCCACAGTCATACTGTGACCTCAGCTGACACTGCTCTTCAGCCTGACACAAAGTCATCTTCATGACTTGCACATGATGAAAGGCCATAGGTTAATTATTTTGTAAAATAGACTTTTATGGGATTATTAATATTTTTTTCATGAAAAGATCCAAAGTTTACTTTTTCTTTGAAAGAATTCTCTCCTCTTCTCATTATATCAAGAAACATATGATATCAGTCTGTCCTGTTACTGATAATAGGACCCTTTATTCATGAGCATAATTTCACATCCTTCTGAGTCTCCCAAGTAAAGCCATACTGTATTTTCTCTTAAAATGAACAATTTGTGGTAGACACTTCCTGGTTACATAAATATCCTTTTCCATCTTCCACACATGGGTTTTAATGCCCATTGATATTGCTCACCGGAGTAAACAGCGCGGTGCCGCTAAACGCCCGTCGTCCCGCTGCCAGCGTTCCTGCTGCTTGTCAGATGGTATTCTACTTTAAAGAAGGATTTCCCATCTCCTCATGCATTTATTTATATCATTTCGGACTGAAGGATTCCACATTTCTTCAGTAAAAAACTAGCTATCCTTGTGTTGATGCTCAAATTATCCCAGACTCCACAAGAGATTAAGGGGGATCCCTCAGAATAGCAGCACTGATATTCTGGCATTTTTCAATTGATTTGTTTTGAGAACTTCGCCATCTTTTAACATTCAGGCCCATCTTGTACCTGGCCTGGCCAGCCCTCAAAACTATACAGGAATGTTTGTTCTTCAGAGAGCTATGCTTTCTTTCAGCAAAGATTAGTGTTTGGATGTTAAGATCTAGGTCATCAATATGCATATATTTACTGGGCTCTGTCTTAATGCTGGCCTTTTAGAGAGCAGAGTTAAATAAGTGTGGGGCTTATGCACACATAGATGTAGCAACAAGAAAGTACAAACTTTAATTTTCTCTGTGCTGAAATATGAAATATTTACATATGGAGATTTTTCTACATGTTCATAGATAGTTCAACCCAAAGCACAATGTTCATTCTAGCTTTCTAGAATGATGGTTGTTGGTAGTAGTTGTAACAGTCCTCTCTGACAGGGTGGAGTCTGGCTCTCATTACCTCCAACATATTTGTGTATTGACCTCCCCAGGCCTCCTTCCTCACATATGCTTAATATGTGCTTTTTTATATGCTTATATTTTAATATGCTTTTTTACTAAATTATTAAGTAATAAAGGCAGGAATCAAGAAAAAAGTACAAGAGGGGAAAAAGAAAAGAAGAATGTAACACAAGGTACATTAATGAATGGTAATACATTTGTGATTAAAAACCTAATCTATACCATAATAGTAAATATATCAACACAGAAGCTCATTTCCTGGTCATAGCACATACAAAGTTTTAAGAATTCTTCCAAGGACTTTTAATGTATATAGGACACACAATTACTTGTATAATCTACTATAGAAAGAATTTTGATAAATATAATCATGTTATTGAAGGGTTAGGATGTAGTTCAATAACAGCACTTACCTAGCATGCACAAGGCCCTGAATGTTCAATATAGTGTGTGGGGGGGGGAGGGAGCTTTTGGGAGAATGAGGTATTTCTAACTTCTTCAAGTATAGACTTACTGAACATCCCAGCTCTTTCTAAATGGGGTTCAGAAAGGTCACAACCTTCTTCCATATTGCCTTTGAAAATCATTAATTCCGGGCTGGAGAGATGGCTTGGCGGTTAAGGCATTTGCCTGCAAAGCCAAAGGACCTACCTCAGTTTGATTCCCCAGGACACACATAAGCCAGATGTACAAGGGGACACATGTGTCTGGAGTTCGTTTGTGGTAACTGAAGGCCCTGGTGCGCCCATTCTCTCTCTCCCTCTTTCTGCTTCTTTCTCTCTCTCACTCTCTCAAATAAATAAAAATGAAGTAAAAAAATTGAGAAAATCAATAATTCCAAGTAATTAACACACAATTTTAAAATATCCTGGCTCCAATTCAATATATCACAGAGATACTTGCATATCAATGTTTGTTGCAGTACTGTTTATAGCTGTTAAATTATGGACCCAATGGAGGTATCCATAAACAAAGGACCTAATAAATAAAATGTGATATATATATATGTATATATATATGTATATATATATATATATATATATACACATATATATACACACATACACACACACATGTATATATGTATACACACACATGTATATATACACACATATACATATGTGTAAAAACACACAGAAGGGATTTTTTTCCACCATGCAGTGAATTAAGAGTCTCAGAAAGACAAATATTACATGTTTTCTCTCAGTTGTGGTTCCAAGGTTTAAATAGATACATAAAACCATGTGTATGGATCAATATATGCGTGAGTATGACAAGAAAGCCGAAGTGAAACTCAAAGTAGACAAATAGTGTAGTAAGGGGAGAGGGGAGAAGAAAAAGGAGAGTGGTAGTTGGGGGAATATGCCAAAAGTACATGACATACTTATATGAAAATGTCCTCTGTAATCCAGAACAATGAATACATGCCCAAAAAAGAGCTAAATAAACAAACGAAAAGATAGGCTCACTGAAAAAAATGCATTGCCACAGGCCCTCGTGAGAAAAATGTTTATGCCTGAATTAGGCAAGCCTATTTTGACTCACTAGAAAAGGAACACAAGAATACTAGCTAACACTCTCACGGGCTGTAAATACCAAACGCTCTCTTTGATATTCTGTGACTTCTCAAGTCACCATGACGAGCACCAATCGTCAGGGACCCCCATGCAGAAAGCAAAGCCTAGTGGGCGTAAGACTGCCCACCTCAGCACGCTGAGAGGATCAAGACTGAAGATGTGTCAGTGGGGTGTGCAGTACAGAGGTGGCCCTGCTTTCCTTGATGGAAACAGTTTCCACTGACACAGTGACTGGGCAGAGGGTTGGCAGCACGGCCTCAGCCCCGGTGAGCTCACCTTCAGCATCACACCAAGCAGGTGAGATGAAATCACTGCCTTGCCTATCCCAAGGAGGGCAGCACACTAGAGTTGGGGTCATCACAGTGACCCTTGTGATCCACAGTGTGAATTCTTTTCCTGTGCCATCATTTCTGAGACCGGTGGTCTTTGGCAGGTTATCTAGAACTTTCCAAGCCTCATGTGGGGACTGGAGATGGTGACACCTCCTTCCCACAGTGCTGTGCAAGCTAAAGGAGGCATGTAGGAATAGCTCTCTACTGACTAAATGACAGCTCCCAAGGTCACCACCTTATCAAACCCCAGCCTATTATCCCCACCAATAGTCATGGCCACCCTGAAAGTCCCTGACGCAACATACAACGTTAGATGCATTTCTCCTACAGGAAGGGATAGCTGCTGGAAGACTGCCATGGTCACTGCAGGGGAGGCAAGTTGAATTCCTCAAACCTCACATGTTGACCTGCCACCCTGCCAGTGCGCTGGACCTGGAGATGCGGCCTTGGGCAGTGGTTGGGTCTTGAGGGTGGAGTCTTCCTTAAGGGGACGAGTGCCCTCGGGCACGGGAGTCAGGAAGCTGTCTTGTTCACTTCCCACCATGTGCAGACACAAGAAGTTGGCAGTGTGCAAGCCAAGAGAGGACCCTCAGCAGGAGTAGACCACGCTACACTTGTCCTCAGACTCCTGGGCTCCACAGTGTCCGAAACAGAAATCTGCTGTCACCAGCCAAGGGCATTTCATCATACCTTCACGACTGAGACAGGAATAGGAGCTCATTTTGTATTTGCAAAGAACATGCATACAGCTCTTAAATCACTTGATTGTTTTGCTGGATTGTACCTCACATAATCCTTAAGGGTAATCCTGGTTTCTAGCTCCCCTAAACCACTAACTCTGAATGTACCCCAAAGCCCCAACTCCCAAGCCCCAGGATATTGGATATGGACAGTTTGCATAAACATCGTGGTATAAGAGATAAAATTTAGCATGTAAGATGTCATATTTTGATATTTTGCCTCAAAGAGGATAATAAAGGATGAAATTTCAGAGTATCTTTTTTAAATAACTTAATTTTGTAGAAGGCAGAAAACTAGCAAAACTCCCCCAGGATTTAAAACAGATTAGGGACATAAATATTTTTTGGCCAAAAGCAGAGAGTATATTTTCATAAAAGCATGACTACTGGCAAACTAACCCATGTTTTATTACTTAAAGCTCGGCTTTTAACTGTTTTTTTTTTTTTTTTTCCTTTCTAAAAAAATTTTCTGTCTGTGTAAGAGAGAGAGAGAGAGAGAGAGAGAGAGAAATACAATGAAGTACCAGGTATACTGTGGCTTTTTAAATTTTTTTCTTTTAAAAAGAAAAATTAAACTATTGTCAGTCATGAGCTTCCCTGTAGCCTGTTGGGCAGGAATTAAAATCTCTTTAGAAGGAAGCTCTGCATGGTTCATGTGTCACACCAACATGAGCTGGATCAGCTTACAGAAGGGCCAGAGATAAGGTACCCAGGGGAATTTAGAAGGAAGCAGCCCCCAGAAAAATCTGTACCTTCTATACCTCTACCACAAGCGCACTCACTCCCCATGTCCCTTTATAAAAATTGGTATAATGTGTGATGCTGAAAAAATTAGAGAAGCCACTTCTCTCTTTATTAATGACTGCCCTGCATTCTAAAATTAACTCCTCAGGAAAAACAAAATTTAAAAGTGTATCATTTTAATCCATGCCTAGACTTCTTATTTTATGAAGTCCAAAGGCACAAAGCCTGTAGAGCAAAGACTGTTGAGGTTATTTTTAAAGAACATATCAAATATTATCTGAAAATTGTTTATAAGTGGGCCCACTTAAGCCTCTGCAGAAAGGAATTACAGGGGCTTGCGATTAAAATTGCAGGAAGCCAAAAAGAAAATTGAAGACAAGAAAATGATGACTGATGGGTTTGGACTATTTTCTCTGAGAATGCTAAGGACATCCAGGCTTTGAAGGAAAAAAATTGCATGAGTGACCTTGAGAATAAATCCAAACTGAAAATCAGCTCAGTGTAGTTTCCTGTAGGGGCGTAAGTGAAGCAGGCTGAATTCTTCATTTCTAAGTGGATGATAAAGATATTTCAGAGAAGCAGTTTGATTTCCTCTGAGCATGTGGGGCTGAAAGATGCACCTCCATGAAGAATAAACATCATGTGACACATGTAAAATGTTCCATCTTCAGGAGCTGGGGTTGCAGAATCAGAAAGCATGCCAAAGGAGTACCAGCCAATAGGACATGAAATCTGGGGCCAACAATGACTCTTGGGTGCTGTGGAGAGTGCTCAGTGGAAAGTTTTGTTTGTACAAGAGTGATTGCCTTTGGATCCCAGAACCCATGTAAGGCCCCACATATCAGTTCATAAACATAATCCCAGCATGCCCTCGGCCAGATGGATGGTGTGCACAGGAAAATCCCCAAGAAACTGCATCCAGCTTGCGTGGAGAACTAAGCAATGAACAGGGACAGATCTGCCACATACACAAATACACACCTCAAACACACACCAAAATTTAATTATTAAATAAGTACTTCTTTAATTAATAAATAAAACAAAAACTTTAATGGACCCTATCTAATTTGGCCTTCTAGGATTCTTTTTCCTGTCACTGAACACTGAACAGGAAGCCCTAAAAGGAAATGGCCATTAACATCCTGAAAGTCTACTTCCTGATGAGATCTAGGGTGGGATCCTGGATCCCATGAATGTAATAGTACAAACTCTTATTCTATTCAACAGATTGGCTGAGAGTCTGTTTTAGAATGATTCTTAAGTTTCCAGTCCTAAGACACCTTGATTAGTTTTAAAACTTACTGAGGATTCAAAAAGAGATTTTATATACAGGAGTTGTATCAAGCAATATTAATGCTAAGACACGTTTAACATTTTTACATTTTTAATTCCTTAAAAAATAATTTATGGGCTGGAGAGATGGCTCAACAGTAAGGTGTTTGCCTGCAAAACCTAATGACCTGGGTTTGATTCCCCAATACCCACGAAAAGCCAGGTGCACAAAGAGATGCACGCGTCGAGAGGTCATTTGTAGCAGCTGAAGACCCTGGCACACCTATTCTCTCTCTCTCTCTTTGCAAGTAAATAAATACAATTTTTCAAATTAAAATAATAATTTATAACCCAATTTAAATATAAATGTTTCTAGAAACAATTATTAGATTTTTTTTTGAGAGAGGATAATGCTCTAGGCCAGGCTAACCTGGAATTCATGATGTAGTCTTAGGCTGGTCTTGAACTCACAATGATCTTCCTACATCTGCCTCCTGAGTATGGAGATTAAAGATGTTGTTTCATTATTTTCTATTTTAGGAAAATTTTCAATGTCTGGCCTAATAGAAGATAGTTCTAATCACCTATGTACTGAATTAATCTGTGATGACATCTTGTTCAATTGAATTCTATAAAGTCCATCCCCACACAAATTTGTATCCATAAAAGGAGAAATCAGATGTTAAACCAAAACTCAAAAACAGGGTATTTCTGGAAGAGTGTGAAAACATGTCTGTGAACTGATACTCTTGCATGCTGTGACAAATTAAAATCCACTCATCTACCCAGAACTTCCAATATATTGTTTACTCATACATGCTTATTGCATTAATGAGATACAGATTCACTGAGTTATATAGAGATTCAAAGGTTAAAAAGAAGTGTGATGGATAGAAGATAAAAAAGACAAATAAGATACTAGTAAAATTTAAATAGATATGACTTTCAAGAGCCACTAAAAATATCACACTCACCCAGTGGTCCAGGAAGCAAACTTTGAGAATTGCAGGTCCGACCATGCAAAAACTAGACAGCAGCACCTCACTGAGTGTGTGGCGATGGGGAGCAGGGGCGCTGACGGCTACTGATGGGGCCTTGGAGATAAAGTGTGTGCTCAGATGGCTTAATTCTAAACATGATAGCTCTGTGCAGTTTCCACACTGCTATGCTGGAAACTCGTAAGACTGGACACTGACTTTCAGCACTGGAGTGTCCATGTATAAGCAATAACCACTTTACCTAAGACCAAATGTAGGCCTGAAAATGTTTCATGTGAAATAAGCCAGAATCATTTATATTGATATCTTACCTCTTTGCTGAATTCTGTCTCCTCCATAATCATCTGATAGTTTCCCAGCTGCTATGAGGAGAATTTTAACTTTCTTGTCATTAGATTAACAATTCACCTACATCTTCAAATGTCAGCTCCTAGTTCTATATCTTGCTAAATGTCACATCCCTAACACTAGCACCAAAATTCAATTCCCTTCTTCAAAGCTCAAAATCTGTTTGAATGACTTTTGTTGGTATCTGAATGCTACTGAACACATGACTGTCAAACATGACACCATGTGTACCACACTGAAAATGTAAATACAAAACTCGGTATTAATTATAGAGTAGAACAGCATTTTAAAAGGTATAAAAATATAGTTGAACTGTCTATTAGGTAAGTCTACTTTAGTAATAATTATTTAATCTGAGGATGTTGCTCAGTGGTAGAGCACCTTCCTCACATGTTTGATACCCTGGGTTCAATTCCCAATACCACAAAAACAAATAAACAAAAACATTGAATATAATGTTCCTAGTGACAACTTGATGCTATTTATAAATTCTAATTTCAATTCAAATCTTTAATTCAGGAGATGGAGAAAGGGGCTTTCTTTCAACAGGCTGTTGCTGAAAACAAAACTTGACATTTGATTTAAAAAGAAAAATGAATAAGTTTTGTCCTAATGCATTAAAGATCAAAACTCTGGTAAAAATTGGGAAAGAAGCAGTGGGGTATTTTGTGTTTTTTTTTATAGTAACTTGGAATTTTATTATATCTTCTCATCTTCTCTTTCAAATATCTCATCCAATCTTAGTTCTAGAAATCATTTTATTTTCACAATATTACTGGAATCCAGTCTAAATTACCTGTTAATCCTACATATATGCCACTTTTTGCTTAGGAAGGCATGAAGATTAAAAAAATGCATCTTTTATTCTTTGATAAAGAGATTTATTCATCATTTTATGTGGATTACAGTCTTTTTATTAGTTATGGATATACTTAGTATGTAAACAACATGCGTTGGTACCATCGTTTCCCTCCTCCCTGCCCCTTTTCCGAAGATGCCTACTTCACTGGGGGTGCAGGTCAACCCCATGGGGATTGTGAGTCATGCATTGTGTGGATGGCAGTCAGGTATGGGGGAGAGGCAATGTCTCTGTGCATAACGTCCCAACTTGTGGCTGTAACAATCTTTCCGTCCCCTCTTCCACAAAATTCCCTGAGCCATGTTGGGTGCATCTTAAGTCTACTTCAGTGATGGGCACTTAGGAGCCTCCGGATCTCTGCTTTGGTAGGTGTTAAAGTGTCCTCAGTGCCTATCTCCTTCACCCTTGTGCTGATATCAGATTCACTAAGAAAGCAGCCCTCTTGCTCATTTCCCCAATTCCTCTGTGTTTGCAGCTGGGGCAAGGATGGAGTGCACTGGGTCCTTTATCTCCTCAGGTTGTGCTTCCTTCTGAAAAAGAGAAGCAGATTCTCCAATGGAGAATGAAGTCAGCACAGGTTAAATGGGATAACCATTATTAGTTTAGAGAGAATTTAATGGGTGTAGACCCTCTTGTAGCCCAAGATTAGTGGGAACTTCATATTGGAAAGCAAAATCATTATCTGGATATGATTCTGACTTATTTCCCAGTTCCAAATAGGTTCCTTTGCACTGAGCAGCTCTGTTAGCCAATCCAAGGGCAGTTGGTTCCCCATCATGGCTGTGTGCCACTATTGCACTTGGTTGAGCTTCAGGTCAGGTTGTTTGCTTCTGAGTACCTTAAACCTCAAGTTGCTCAGACAGATGTTGGCCACTTTCCCCCAGTAGCTCATGTAGTGCCTTCTAGCACTAGACAGGCTAACTATCTGGTGACTGACTCTCTTCCAGATTCCAGCCAGGTCTCTTCATGTTCCATCCCGATAACGTATGGTGTCTACAGCAGTAGGGCCTTACCATTAACCTCTGGTGGGTAATCAAGTGCTCTGACAGAAGCCTGTCTTGTTTTGGGAAACCTCATAGGTCTCTCTGATCAACAGCTCATTGTGAGTATTAACCACATCCTGGTAGTGGGAGTTACAGGTCAAGGGAAAAGAAAGAAGAAAAAGAAATAAAACAGAAAAAAGAAATAGGAGAAATTTAAGGATAGGTTTCATCTCACACTCTCCAGGGCCCTTCAATGCAGGTGCTCCCCCTAAGGTCCTGATGAGGGTGTAAGCTTTTAGGGTAAATACCCAGTAAGGAAATAAAGGGGCCTGTTGGTAACTCTATAGTCAAACGTTTTTAGGAGTTTCCATATTGCTTTCCATAGTGGTTGTACCATCTTACATTCCCAGCAACAGTGGATGAGGGTTCCTATTTCTCCACATCATTGCCAACATTTGTTTTCCTTTGATTTTTTAATGTTTGCTATCCTTACTGGGGCAAGGTGGAATCTCATAGTTGTTTTAGTTTGCATTTCCCTGATGGTTAGGGATGTTGAACATTTTCTTAAGTGTGTGTTTGCCATTTGTATTTCTTCCTCTGAGAACTTCCTATTCAGCTGTCTGCCCCATTTTGTGAGTAGGTTGTTTGATTTTTTTTTTCTTGTTTACATTTTTGAGTTATTTGTAGATTCTAAATATTAGTCCTCTGTCCGTTGCATAGTCAGCAATTATTTTCTCCTATTCTGTGGGTAATCTATTGGCCTGCTTATGGTATGTTTGTGCAAAACCTTTTCAGTTCATGAGATCCCATTGGTTGAGTGATTATTTAAGTTCCTGAGCTACTGGAGTTTTGTTCAGGAAGTCTTTTCCCATTCCTATATTGTGGAGCATCCCTCCGATTTTTTTTTTCCAGTAGTAGAAGAGTTTCAGGTCTTATATTGAGGTCTTTGATCCATTTGAAATTGATTTTTGTGCGTGGCAGGATGTGTGGGTCTAGTTTCAGTTTTTTGCATATGGTTATCCAGTTTGTCCAGCACAATTCGTTGAAGATGCTGTCTTTTATCCAGTCTATGTTATTGGGGCCTTTGTCAAAGATAAGTAGCTGTAGTTACTTGACCTAAAGTCCGGATCCTCAATTCTGTTCCATTGGTCTATAGTCCTGTTTTTTTATTCCCATACCATGATGTTTTTGTTACTATGGCTTTGTAATATAGCTTTAGATCAGGTATGGTGATGCCTCTGGAGGTGTTGCTTTTGCTGAAGATATGCTTGGACATCTGAGGCAAGGCCTGCTGCCAGTCCATATGAATTTTGAGGTCATTTTTTCTGTGTGTAGAATGATGCTGGAATTTTTGTTGGTATTGCATTAAATGTATATATTGCTTTAGATAGGATTGCCATTTTCCCAATGTTAATTCTGCCTATCTTGGACCATGAGAGGTCTTTCCATCTTCTCAAGTCCTCCTCAATTTCTTTCTTGAAGGTTTTATGTTTTTCTTATATACATCTTTCACATCCTTGGTTAGTGATATTCCAAGGTGGTTTTTTTTTTTTTTTTGATGCTATTAAAAATGGGACAGTGTCACTGATTTCTTTCTCTGTATCTTTGTCCTTTGCATATAGAAAGACTATTGATTTTTGTGTATTGATTTTGCATCCTGCTACTTGCTAAAGGAATTAAATCACCTTTAGGGGTTTTGAGATGGAGGCTCTCAAGTCACTTATGCATAGAATCATGTAGTCTGCAAATAGGGCTAATTTGACTTCTTCCTTTCCAATTTGTATCCCTTTTATTTCTTTCTCCTATCTTATTGCTTGGGCTAAGACTTCTAGTACTATGTTAAACAACAGAGGTGAGAGTGGACACCTCTGTCTTGGTCCTGATCTCAATGGGAATTCCTTGAGTCTTTCCCCCATTAAGTTTTATTTGGGTTTTAGCCTTATTATTATTATTATTACTTGGGTTATAGCCTTTATTATGTTGATATATAAATCATCCATGCCTATTATCTCCAGTGTTTTAATCATGAAGTGATATTGTATTTTGTCAAAGGCCTTTTCTGCATCTATTGAAATGATCATGTGATTTTTTGTGATTATGCTTATTTATGTGGTGTATTACATTGACCAATTTCTGAATGTTGAACCAACCTTTTGTTCCTGGGATGAAGCCTACTTGATCAAGGTGGATAATGCTTTTAATGTGTTGTTGAATTCAGTTTGTAAGGATTTTTTTCAGGATCTTTGCATCTAAGTTCATCAGGGAAATAGGCTTATAGTTTTCTTTTCTTGTGGCATCTCTGTCTGGTTTTGATATTAGGGTAATACTAGCTTCATAAAGGAAGTTGAGGAGTTTTCCCTGTTCTCTCATTGTGTGGGACAGTTTGAGGGAAACTGGTTTCAGTTCTTCAATGATGTTTTAATAGAATTTGGCAAAGAAGCCATCTGGTCCTGGACTCTTCTTTTTCAGGAGGTTTTTTATTACCTTTTCAATACCAATGGGTGTGATGGGTTTGCTGAGTAGATTAATCTGCTCTGAGTTTAGTTTTGGTAGGTGGTATGAATCCGGGAATTTATCCATTTCTTCCAGATTATCCAGTTCTGTGAAATAGAGGTTTTTGAAATAAGTCTTAATGGTTCTTCCAATTTCACTTTTGTCTGTTGTGATCTCTCCTTTTTCATTTCTAATTTTGTTAATTTGAAGTGTCTTTTTTCTCAGTTGATCAAATTGACCAGTGTTCATCACTATTGTTTATTTTTTCAAAGAACCAGCTCTTTGTCTCATCAATTTTCTGGATTTCTTAGTTTCCAATTCATTAATTTCTGTTCTGATCTTGATTATTTCTTTCCTTTTGGAGCTTTTTGGGTTGGATTCTTGTTTTTCCAATGCCTTTAGATGGATGAAGAACCAGCATTTTGACTAAAATATTCACTGCCAAAGTGTGTGTGTGTGTGTGTGTGTGTGTGTGCGCGCACGCGCGCGTGTGTGTATGTGAAGTTTTGTGTTGCCTAGAAGCATGTCCGTGAAGAGCTTCCTAATCTCGGTCAGAGCTGACGTGGTCCTACTGCTCTTCCCTTGACAATGAGACATGACACAGTGCACAGAGGGAGAAACAGAAAGGCCAGCACCACACATGACTGATATTGCAGAAGTTCTGATCACTTGCACTATTTATAATACTGCTAGGGAGAGAAGTGGGCCTCCTTTGTGAAAAGAAGTGGTTGCTTGTACGATGCCATTGATCATCTGCTCAGAATGGCTTGGACTGCAGGATGATAAAAAAAATCTGAAGGTGGCCATGGTTTCTAGGGAGCCATCAGTCACTATTAACACATTTTTATGTACTGTTCCCAAGTCACTCAATAAGCTTACTTATTCATCCATGAAATCTCAAATTCAGAGTCCTACCTAAGGGAAAAGGAGGGATTTAGCCTGAAAAGTCTACTTCACCTCACCTCATAAGAGCACCACATTTCAAAGCTACATGGAAGGAAAAGGCTGAAATCCCTTAAGCCCCCCATCTCAGGAATGGCTGGTATCCAGCCCCAGGTTTGCACAAATGAGAAATGAGAGACTCTGAACCCCAGGGATGAGAAAAGCTATGTAAACTCTCTCCACAGCTTTTATTTATGATTGGCCAAGGACTAATAAATATGATAGTAAATATTTATTTTTCTTTAACAGTGTGTTTGTCACCGAACAAATTGCAAAACAGAATCAATTCCAGCTTGGTCCCCAGAGTTTAAAAGTTATTAAGCACTTGCTAGCACTCCTGCATTAGAAGAGACAATCAAATAATGACACAAGATGCAGAAAGTGCTAATCTCTTTCCAGAAGTGGATAAAAAACACTGTAATCATGGCTGTGTGACTTCCCTTCTGCAAGGTGAACCTCCAGGGAAGACTGCCCTCTGCTCAGGCCCACTTAGCCATGACTTTCGAGCACTAGTGTTTGATTCAATCTGAGGCAGAAAATTGTTTCTTTCCTAATATAAAAATTCTAAATCTAAATTAATGAATACTGTTGCTACTTTGTTCCATAATTCTTGTCTTAAATTTCAGTCTGTGTGCAATCCCACCATTTAAGTTTCAGTGCTGTGTGCAATCTCATTATCTTAAATTTCAGTCTGGGGCTGGAGAGATGGTTTAGTGGTTAAGACATTTGCCAGAAAAGCCAAAGGACCCAGGTTCGATTTCCCAGTACCCAGATGCACAAGTTGGCCTGTGTATATGGAGTTTGTTTGCAGTGGCTAGAGGCCCTTATGCACCCTCTCTCTCTCTCTCTCTCTCTCTCTCTCTCTCCCTCCCTCCCTCCTTCTCTTTCTCAAATAAATAAATAAAATATTTAAAAAAAAAAAACAGTCTGTGTGAAATCCCATCCTGGGAGGGGGGTGGAGCAGGCATTAATCTCCTAGGACTGTCACATTCAACCTCCATGAAGCGCAAGAGTCATATGCTATAATGTTTCCTGTCTTTCACTCCCTTTCACTGTCCCATGTTTTGAACATTTTAGAGTGCATCAGGACCTTTAAGCAGATCCTGTTCAAGCAGATATTTGGACAAGAAGTGCTAAAATAAATTGCAAAAAAATATCAAAGTTATAGAATATAGAAGAATCTACTATATAGCATGCTTTGTTGATCTGATTTTCTTTTTCTTTGTTACAATTGTTCCAAAATACATACAGTGTAAATTGTATTCTATGGGTAAAATACACTGAAATTTACATATTTTTAAGAGAAAAAAATACACTTGATAACAGCTTCCCCCCTTCCATGGTGCTTATGCCTATTTCTGGTGTGAGTGCCATGATCTCTCATTTTGTTCACTCATGTTCGGCAATACATGACAGACCTATCAGAGAGGAGCAATGAAAGACTAAAGAACTCAATGCATGCACCAAAAAAGGTCAATGTAATTCTAAGTTTCTACATTAAAAAAATGTAGAAAGAAGAAAGTACAAGGAATGGAGGAAAAGGTTAAAGGGAAAAGCAAGGAGAGAAAGGGAATCACACAGTGATCCTGGAAGGCCACATCTAACAGGAAGCTGAAACCCGCCGGGTGGGGAGAGAAGAGGGACAGGCAAGGCCTGGCTCTGCACAGTCGTGAAGGAGCCATGGAGGAACTTCTGTCCTCTCAGCAAACGATCTTCACGCCGGCCTTTCACTTCACAGCCGCCATGTCTTCACTTCTGCGATTTGGAAATCTCAAATCCACCCGTCCTGTCCTTTTGTGCTGGTTCTTTAGCAGTGGATGAATTTGTCATGCCCCGCGAACTGCTGAAGCAGCCTCCAGCTGCCCCGTCCACTCTCCCCACCTCCGCTCAGCTGCCCAGCTGCTCCGCAGCATGCACTACACTCAGCAGCCTGCCTTCAAGTTGCAATTCTAAAGCACTCACTGGGACTCAGTTCAAGGACTTTGAGAATGTGTATTGATCTCAATCAACTTTATACTTCACCACTTGGGCCCATTAAGGCAGTAGCTTCATTTCCTCACAAATGGATGAGACTATAAGCAGGGGGCATTATAGTAACTATCATACAGGTTAAAAATTAAGTGAGGCTTTAAGCACACATATAGCTTAGTGCCTGGCCATTTAGTGTGCCCTCAATGAAAAGAAGAAAGGGAGATGGAGAGGAAAGATGTTGCTAGTTATTTTTATGTTTACAATCTTTCCTGATTGCCCTCTTTCCTGTCCTCTCCTTAAACTGTTGTGGAACAATGAATACTGGACAGGACATGGTTGCTGCATTTCAGGATTCGCAGCAGATGTGATTATTGACACACAGGAGACCCGTATGAGATTGGGTCCATTAGCATTCCATCATGGAGGGAAAGGGCAAACCAGGCTCTCCCCATGATAGTTAGGCAGGAAATTATTATTATAGATAGAGAGGATTAGGAGGAAAGCAGGGAGGGAAATAGAGAAGAAAGGCAGAAACAAAAAATGAGAGAGGAAGAAAGAGAGGGTGAGGGAAGGATTTCTTCAGTAGTGTAGTTGCCCATGCTTCTGTGAAGAGCCCTCATCCTAGGGTCCTAGAAGTAACTCGGTGGCTCCCCAGTCTGGGTGAGGAAGGAACCCTTTCTTTGGTTTACCACTGGTGAGCTCTCTGCGGTGAATAGACAGTTGTTTATGTCCCCAGATAAAGCTTACACAACAAGGTTCAACAATTTCAACACTGCCACAAAGCCCTTTGTAGTTTATACTATATCTCTCTTCTGGGAACAGTATTCAACAGTAGATTTTTTTCTATTTCTTATTAACCTCAACAAAAATTAGTTACATTGTAACACAAAAGGAGAATCGCCTTCTCTTAGTTTTACCCAAATCGACCACTCCTCTCATTCTAAAGTTCGCTAATCACCAAATCCTCTTATGTAAACTCTGATCTTTTTAAATGTTCTCTTCATCTCTAGAATATTCATGTCCATATCCAGAAATAAATTAGCACAATTTATTCACTCAATGAAGTTACAGAGAAGTTACTATGGAGGACTTGATTATGGTGTGTGATAGTTGTAAAGATTAAATACAAAAATAGTGGCAAAATGTATAAGTCTATCTTTGAGTGCTACCACATGACATGGCTGAGGTGTTTTTAGTATGACCATAGAAAATTTTCCATCAGGTTGATCAAAAACTTCTGATAAACTAACGCTCGGGGATAACAACCAGGGTGACTGGCAGTGTCATTTTAAATTATTGAAAAGTAGCAGCAAGGAACCAAGACATGTAGGGTTAGGTTGACTTTTATAAGTACTTCAACTTCTCCAATATGATGGATGAGATTAGATCAGACCAGCCTTCCCAACAGAGAACGAATATGAACAAGAAAGAAAAACGGTTCAAATAGCTTCTGCTGGCAGGCATCAGGGGACTATCACGGTAGACAACTTTAAAGGTCACGACTGTGGAGAACTGCCATTTGGTCTGTCTTTAACCCACTTGCTGATTCCACCACATACAGTGGAAACCCTCAGGAGCCAAGGCTGATAGCCTACAAAAGGAAAGGGGACCTGGTGACAACTCACGCTTCCAGATGAGGTCCTAAGGGGGCTAAACCAAAGGAGTGCTGAAAGCCTGGGCCAGGAACTGACCAGGAATCTGAAGGGGATATATGTAGTTTAAAATAAACCAAAGGCATTTCAATAATCTAACATATAATTACTGGTAGGAACACATTCAAAAGATGATGGTAAAAAAAAAACCAGGCCAGTCATGATAGCTCACCTTTAATCCCAGGACTCAAGAGGGCTGAAGGAGGATGATCTCCATGAGTTGAAGGTCAGCCGGGCTACAGAGTAAGTTCTAGGTCAGCCTGGGCTAGTATGGTATGATACCCTGCCTCAAAATAGTCAAACAAAAAATGAAAAAAATAGACTAAAGAAATACGGAGTCACTATGAGAAGAAAATATGCAGACTATAGCATGTAAGGAAACAACAGGGACAGCCAGACGTGGTGGCACACGCCTTTAATCCCAGCACTTGGGAGGCAGAGACAGGTGGATCATCATGAGTTCGAGGCCACCCTGAGACTACATAGTGAGGTCCAGGTCAGCCTGGGCTACAGTGAGACCATACCTCGAAAAACAAAACAATAAAAAAAAAAAGAAAAGAGGGATATGATTGTTTGGGATGGTTAATCTCTAGCTGTCAAATTGATAAGATTTAGACCTATCAAGAAAACAAATCTCTTGGAATATCTATGAGGAATTGTCTAGGTTAGACTGAGATGGGAGGATCCGCTGACCAAGTACAGTCCGGTACTGAACAAAAAGGAGAAAGTGAGCTGAGCAGCAGCTCTCATGCTCTGCCTCCTGATCTGTAACCTGACCCCAGCTTACCAGCCACCACTGCCCTCCAGAGTTATAATCTAAACCAAACCCTTTCCTTCCATAAGCCATTATGCAGACTGAAACGACAACCTATAGATTTAAAACATCAACCAACTATTCATCTGATAGTGTTAATATCCAGAACATATCATTAAAGAAGAAATGATCTGATTTAAATTCAATACTCCTCTAAATAAAAACATACATGGATGCTAGGGACCTGTCTACATGGTTTATAGTGCTTGCTCTGCATTCAAATTGCCAGAAGTATGTAAAGATGGATACAAAGTGGTACACACATTAACACTCCCAGTGAACCTTAAACAATGGGAGGCAGAACCAGAGAATCTCAAAGTTCCCAAGGCCAGCTGGAATTTCCCAGTGGCAAAAACAATAATATGGTCTCAAAAAACATATATAAGGAGAGGACCAATATACCAAGGCTTTACTCTGATTGTCACAGCACAGTATAGCATGTGACTGCTCGCTACACACACATTAAATAATAAAAATAATAACAATAGAGGTTTAAGAAGAAATGCAAATGACAATAAACATGTGGAAAGAATGTTCAGATTCTGGGGTCTCAGTGGCTACAACGCTTGCCTCATATGCAATCCCCACTGGGTTTGACCCCTGCACCACCTACGCTGCATGTGGTGGCACACTCCTGTAATCGCAGCACGGAGCAGGTGGAGGCAGGAGGATCAGAAGGAATGGGTCATTCTCAGCAATATAGTAAGTTCAAGGCCAGCCTGGGTCTCAGGAGACCCTACCCCTCTTAAAATAAAATAAATAAAACTAAATTGCAGCTTATGCCTGATCCAGGGCTGAGTCAGCTAAGCCAGGAGATTCCACCTTTTTTCCCCAGCAGTCCTTCTAGGACATAAGGGATCTCCTCCTTCATACACCATTCACTTTGCCTTCTATATGCCACAGTTCCCTATGGCTTCTCTTCTCCAACCATACACAAAAGCTGGATTATAGCCTCAAAGACCAAATTGCTATTCCCTTGAAATTGTATTCTTCCACTTTCTTCCTGGGATGTATGACTCTCTTGCTTATCAGTGGACAAACAAAGTGTATTCTCAGGATGAAAAGCTATGTCTAACCCTACCATGAGATCTCACCCTTGTACATACTGCAGGGATACACATTAAAATCCCACCCTTAGTGGGGTATGGTTGTGCACACCTTTTATCCCAGATCTCGAGAGGCAGAGGTAGGAGGATCACCATGAATTCAAGGCCACCCTGAGACTACATAGTGAATTCCAGGTCTGCCCAGACTAGAATGAGACCCTACCTTGAAAAATGAAAAAGCCAAAATGAAAAGAAAGCCCACCCTTGTACACACTGCAGGGGAGACACATTCTAAATGGGTGAGTCAGAAGTAGTCTTAAGGGCTATTGCAACCAGAAATTACTTTCTTTTCTTCAGTTTCCCTCAAAGACTCTGTTACTTTGGATCCTATTGGAAACACACATTTTTAGACAAAAATATGCAGCTTATTTCAATTTTTTTTAAATTTGCTTGTGCATATGTGTGTGTAGTGCATGTGTATATGCATATTTTCTGGGAACATGTATGTGCAGGTATACATGTAAGCACGTACACATCCATGTGAAACCAAGTCGTCAGTGATGTGTATCTTCCTCAGTCACTCTTGTGTGTGTGTGTTTCTATGCGTTTGGGCACATACGTATGCAGGTGTCCATACCCAGAACTCACATCAGGTGTCTTCCTTAATTACTCTGCATTTTACTGAGATGGAGTCACGAAATCTGGAGCTCACCAATTTGGCCAGTCTAGCTAGTCAGGGCACCTCTGGAATCTTCCTGTCTCCACCGCCTGCATGCTGGGATTATAGCAGGTACACACCACCAAGCTTAGAGTATTTTTCTGTGGGTTCTGAGAATCTAAACTCAGATACTCATGGCTACATGACAAGGGCCGCTGAACCACCTCCCCAGCCCTCACATGTCTTTAAAATGCTTCCTCCCCTTGGGTTTCAAAGATATCACATAAACCACCTCCACCTCCAATCTAAACATGCAAATGGGGCAGGAACTGCTCTCTGAAACTCACAAGCAGCATGTTATTGCCAGAAAGAAAGGATCTTGCAGCCTTAGACCAAATCAGGCAAATGTCAAAGTAGCCAACATGTTTGAAATTGTTGAAATCTCACCACACCCTGCAGTTTTGTAGATTTGGGGATCTGAACTCAGGTCCTCATGCTTGGATATCAAGTGTTTATCCCACTGAGTCATCTCCATAGCCCCAGGAACACTCTTTTATATAGAGTGCTTAATCTATGTCAGGTTCTAGTCCAGCACTTTAGATCTCTTTATATGTTAAACCTCTCAAGAACTCTGAACCAGCTTGATTAACAGTCTCATGGGATAAAGGAGAAAAATGAGAGAAATTAACTCAGTTGGTCCAGAAACCCAGCTAGAGGGTTGCGCTCTGTCCCAGGCACTCAAATGTGTCTGTGTCCTCTTCACTTGGTCAAGCTCAGGGATGACCTAGGAAACAGTAGGGAATTACCTTATATAAGGACCCTCTCCTTTGTTCTCCAAATAGCCTGAATCCTCTTGCCACCTGACAGAGAATCTTCTATCACTAAACCTTTTCTATTTCCCAAGCAGTATATATAATGTTTACAGGGCTGGAGTTATGGCTTAATGGTTAAGGCATTTGCCTGCAAAGCCGAAGGACCCAGGTTCAATTACCCATTACCCATGAAAGCCAGATGCACAAGGTGGTACATGCTTCTGGAGTTTGCTTACAGTGGCTAGAGGCCCTAGGGCACCCATTCTCTCTCTCTCTCCCTCTTTCTCTCTTTTAAATATATAAATTAATTTAATTTAATAAATATTTAAAGGTGTGTGCCACCACTCATAGCTGTAGCTAAATAATAATAACAATGTTTATAAACAAGGCTCTAGAAGCTAAATAAATTTCTTGACTTAAATGGGAGTTATAGTATGTGCACTTGGTGAGAATTAGTCCAGCTGTACAAAAAGTGTTACATGTTTCTATGAATATATATATGTATCAGAACCAGGTGTGGTAGCACATACCTTTAATTCCAGCACTTGGGAGGCTGAGGCAGGAGGATTGCTTGGAGTTTGAGACCACCTTGACACTACAGAGTGAATTCCAGGTCAGCCTGGGCTAGAGCAAGACCCTACCTCGAAAACCAAAAAAAAAAAAAAAACTATATATATATATATATATATATATATATATATAAAATGTTTTTATATAGCTGAACTGATGAAATGTAGATTCAGTAACAGACCTTGTCTTCCAAAAATAAGGTGGAGAGTGATTGAGAAAGGTTCTTGATGCAAATATCTAGCTTCCATTTGCATCACTATATATATATAAATATATATATATATACATACATATATATATATATATATATATATATATATATATGGAGAAGTGGCTTGGGGGTTAATGTACTTGCCTGAAAAGCCAAAGGACCCAGGTTTGATTCCCCAGTACACACATAATCCAGATACACAAGGTGGCACATGCATCTGAAGTCAGTTTGCAGTGGCTAGCAGTCCTGGTACGTCCATTTTTTCTGTGTGTCTGCCTCTCAATCTCTCTCTCAAATACATAAACAAATAAATAATATATATCAGCAGGTGAGGTGGAGCACACCATTAATCCCAGCACTCAGGAGGCAGAGGTAAGAGGATCACCATAAGTTCGAGGTCAGCCTGAGACTACAGAGTGAATGCCAGGTCAGCCTGGGCTAGAGTGAGACCCTACCTTGAATACAAGTGTGTGTGTATACATACATACACATTTAAGACATAAAACTGTTAGAAATTTTTCACCATCCATCTGATACTGATAATTTAATAATCCAGAGTGGGATCTTTGGAGGGCTGAGGGCTGGAGAGATGGCTCAGTGTCTAAAGTGCTTGAGCAACGCATGAGCACTGGGAAGGCAGAGATCAGCAGATCCCTGGGACTTACTTGCTGGACAGCTAGTCTGGCTGAACTGATGAGCTGTAGATTTAGTAAGAGACCTTGTCTTCTAAAAGTAAGGTGGAGAATTATCGAGAAAGGTTCTTGATGTCAACCTCTAGATTCCATGTGCATCCACAAGCACATGTGTGCCCACACACATATGAACACACACATGCAATACCATGACAAAAAGAGGCAGATCCTTGATATAACTCTTCATACTTAAGAAATATTAAGCAAGTTAATACATAAATACTCATTTAGAATGTCAAGGTGCCTTAAAAGGGTCAGTCTTCACCCTTCTACAAATCATATGTCCCAAGGTCCAGCTTCCCTAGCCTGTCAGTTACCTTTGTGTCACTGAGACAGAATGCTGGCAGAAGCCACTCAAGGGAGGGAAGATTTAATTGGGCTCATAGCTGCTGAGGGTGCATTGTGGTGCGGGAGGCCCAGTGGAGGGGTTCACACTGTGGCAGTGAGAAAGGTCTGTGGATGCTCACCTCATGACGGGCCAGAAAATACACAGTGTGGGACCAGAACCAAAGGCAGGTATTACCTTCAGAGGTCCACCCTAATGAGCTAGTTCTGCCAAACAGACCCCATCTTCTGAATCCTGTACAGCCCCCAAAATAGCACCACCAGCTGGGGAACAAGCATTCAAAACATGAGCTGTCTGGGATATTTCAGACTCAAACCATAACAAGCAGCTACTTAGCATTCTGTGAACACACAGTGTGTTTTCACAACTGCAATGCCTTTATCCTATGCTCTCAGCAAATGTTTATTTAGTCAGAAAACAAAGTTGAACAAAGAGGGGAGGTTCTGCCTATTGCCTACATCGTGCAAATAAGGGAAAGATAGCTGTAACACCAGCTAAGAGGAGAAGAGCTCCTGAACAGTCATCTGTAATCCTGAGAAACTGAACTTCCCTGAGGAAGAAGTAACTCAGTCTCCATTCTTCAGATCGAACCAAGCAATATACATGGCAGATGCTCTGGGTAGACGGATAAAGAGAACTGAAACAAAATAAGAATATGCAAAGGGCCTGGGGAAAGAGGAAACTGGTGAACAAAAGGAGCCAAAGGCTGGAGCTGCGGAGGTGCCTTATGGCTCGGAGGTTAAAGGTGCCTGCTTGCGAAGCCTGTTGCTCTGGGCTCAATTCCTCAGTGCCCACAGAAAGTCAGATGCACAAAGTAGCACATGCATCTAGAGTCCCTTACAGTAGCAAGAGTCCCTGGTGAGTGAGCCCATTCTCTCTCTATATATATCCCACACATAAAACATTTTTAAATAGCTGAAGGTCAATAAGCATGTGCAAAGGACTTGGGGTGCCAGGAAGACAATGAATGAGGATCTAAAATAAAACCACTTCTTCCTTTGCTTTCAAGGTTCCCCCTCTTCGCTCACATGGACTCAGATGTGACTGTAGAGCTGATGTCTCCTCTCCCACTGCTCTGAAAGCCGGTAGCTTCATACCATTGTGGCATTTCTTCTCCACTTCTGTCAGCACTTAGCTCACAGTACAGCAATTATCTGTTTATACATCTGTCACCCTCACCCAACTGAGTGTCAGTCTATGGAGGGCAGTCTTATCATTGAATCTCTCAGCATACAGTGAGGAGCATATTTTAAATACTCGTTACGTGTCTATGAATGAAGTTGGACAATTTGACCATGTCCACATACACCCAGGCATAAATATTTTACCTTGAAACTGTATTTCCCTACTTGGTGAGTTGCCTTTTTTTTTTTTTTTTTTTGTAAAGACTCAGCTGTAAAGTAGGAACTCTTTAAGAAAGCCTTTCCCAACCTAAATGAATCATAAGGTGTTATTTACATCGGCATCAGAACCATCTGCCCAGACTTTGTTAGCACGACGTAATTCACTTTATAAATATCACACAATTATCTAATTTCTAAAAGGCTCTGCATGCTTTCAAAGGTGTTATTTTGGAAACAAGTCCTGGCCGGTTGAAGGGAAATTCCCAAACCAGCATTGTAATTGCTAAGTATATCCACAGAGGACACAAAGGGCAGAAAGGAAGCATAAATCCCCAAGCTACTGTGGACGTTCAAAGAGCTGCCAGCTCGGCAGAGGTGAGGTCACACGCATCTCCGTCCGGCCGGCCGTAGGGCTGCAGTCACCTGGACTGCCCGTACTCTCCAGGTAGTGATTCCAGGGCACAGGGAAACAAGCCCACGCTCCGCTTCCCTCCGTGGGTCCCGAAGCCTCTCCCTGTAGCGGCTGCCCTCCAGCCAGCTGTGCAGAAGCTCGGAGCCACTGCAGGAAAGACGACGGAACAGTAACATGCTTGTTCACTGGCCTTTGTATAGAGCCCTCCAGATGGAATGAGCAGTCTGGAGGTTTGATTTGTACCTTGTCAACACCCCCAAGAGCCTCCCCAGCCCCTCTGAAATCCCTCAGTTTCCAGTGATAGGAAAAACAATGCAATCAAGATTAGAGTATTCCTGATGCAACCCAACCCTCAACTCTGGCTATTTGATACAGAGCTGTCAGACAGGACTCAGCCGCTCCCAGGTTTATCTGTACCTGCCATCTTTAGAGGATTAGAGGGGAGGGCTCACAGTGGTCCAGTGGTGATGCAAAGCTGTGCCTCCTGGAGCCGTGTATGAGCGCAGGCTTTTGTATGTTTATCATTCCCATAGAGCTAGGCGTGCTGCTGGAGCCTGCGATGAAAACCACGTCCCTGAGAAAGGCGCTGCCGCACAGCACAGCCCTTCCTCCTCTGCCTTGTCGCAGCCGCACAGGGCCAGGATGCGGCTGCCTGGGAAAGGAGCCTTAACCAGCCCAGTCCTGAAGCTGCCCTTTGATCTCTCCCACCAGACTGCGCTAGTGTGTGTGTGTGAGTGTGAGTGTGTGTGTGTGAGAGAGAGAGAGAGAGAGCGAGGGGGGAGGGAGAGAGGGAGTCGGGCACACATGGGAATGAGTTCTTCATCACAGAGTTCCTTTTTTATCTCTATTAATTATAAAATCTCCTGAGAAGGTGTGAGTGCTATGAAATGACCCAGGAAGAGGCAGATGTCATCAAGGAAAGCAGGGCCAGGATGTGAGGAAGTCTGAGAAAGGAGGGGACATGGAAGACCTAACATGCCTGCACCTACCTTGCTGTGAGGATGGGGACTGTTTATCTTCCTCAGCTGGGGTGTGTTTTCTCTCCACCAGGTCAGAGTTTAGGGACGAAGTGAGGTTAAAATGTGGGTAGGAAGAAACTCCTCAGTCATGGGACCCTCCTGCCCTCACCCACCTGAGGCCCCATCCTTCCCTCCTGAGGAAAAGGAAAAGCACAGGGTCTAAGTCTGTTCCCGCTGCTGTGACACCTTAAACAAGGTCCTTTGTAAGTAAAAGGAGTGGATTCCTTAGTGTTATGGAGCCTGGCAAGTCCAAGACCAACGAGTCCTTAGCCCTCCGTGCCATTCTCATGTGTGGGGAGAGGTAAGGCTGCTCCCTTCAATCTACTTTGTAAAGAAGTATAAGTCCCATTCTTGATGCCAGAACCCTCAAGATGTAACTGATCACTTTCCAGCCTCTTAACAGGATCACACTGGAATTAAGTGTCAGTGTGCAACATGTGGAAGGACACATTCAAACACCCATACATAGGGACTGGAAGAGTAAATCACTCTTTTCCTCCAAAATCCCATTCTGCCTGGCCTATCCCCATTCCCAGAATGGGTGTCCTTTCTCACCATTTTCCTGTGTTCTCGGTACATACATCATTTGAGGCACTTTGCAGGGAAGTATCAGTCACTTTCAATGGCATGCTAACCATTAGCAGACAGGAACTGAAACCTATTCATCTCTCATAAAACTTAACACACTATCTAGCAGATGGTGGGTACTAAAAAGATATAGATGAAGGAGACAGAATTTCCCATAAATTGTATATATACTTAAAGCCTCAAAATGCAATCACACGTTTTTCACTGGTTCACTCTGAATTTAAAATGTTGGGCTAGGAAGATGGTCCAGTGGATAAGGCATTTGCCGTGCAGTTTGAGTACTTGGTTCAGATCCCCAGAACCCACGGAAATCCAAATTCACATGTTGTAGTGGACTTCTGCTATCTCAGGTCACCTAGGGAAGGAGGGGAGGCAGGACACGAGACTCTTCCCAGAAGCTCATGTGTCAGCTGGCCTAGAAACTCAGAAGTGACCAGTGAGATGAGAGGCCCTGCCTTAGACAAGGTGGAAGGTAAGGACTGACACGTGACCCGGTCCTTGGCCTCTACACACATGCCATGACACATACACACACACTCACACACACGGGCATGCGTGAACACACATATACACACACCACATACACAAAAATTCCAAAGAGTTTATATACTGTTAAAATTATTTATTCAGAAATTATGTGCTAGGTCTGCTTACAGTGGACTAAGCTGAAGCCATTAAGGTGGAAGTCCTGTTTGTTCCTGCATGTGTTAGCTTGACTCTCACATGAGTGGGTTATGATGTCGTGACACTGGCTGAATGGCTATTCCTAATGGCCAACACAGTTCAGTCGCCCGGGGTTGGGTTCAGTGGAGTGCTACACAGGACAATGATCTCTTGTTTTTGGAGATCATGCCTCGGCACAGCTCGAAATGCTTTCAGCAGCAGTGAAAATCCACACTTTATCTTTTTCCTGTGTCTCAGGAAACTGTCTAATGTTTAAAGTGAAAGTTATGCAGGGAGCCTTAGAGAAAATGCTGCAGGGTAAATGCCCTCCCTTCTTCCAGGGCCTCCACTGCTGCTCTGAGACTCCCTGTCCTGACCTCTAAAGGCTTCAGTATATGTTTGGTTTTGAGATAGGGTCTCACTCTGTAGCCCAAGCTAGTCTTGAACTCATAGTGATTCTCTTGCCTCAGCCTCACAATTGTTGGGATTATAGGTGTGAGCCACCATGCCCATTTTGTCTGGTCTCCTGGTTACCTGGGCAGAATTTAGACTTCTCCAGCTTTCTCTAAGCTTGTGCTCAGCACTACTGTAGACACAGAGTTTGAGTCCTACAATTTTGTGTACTGTAACAAAGGAGAATATAGAGAAAGGTTATAAGTACATCTCCAAGGCTCAAACATTTCTTTTTGGTCAGATCTCTCCCCATAGAAAGAATAGAAAGAAAGCCAGAATCTTGGGCTCCACAGCACCAGGTGTTCCACAGGCTAAAAATGCTTTACCACTAATTGAGTTGCTTATAGATCCACAGAAACAAAACCTTGCAAAAGAGGAGGATCTCTGAAGTATATGACTGCCAAACCCTGTTTTCTACACAGCCCAGAATCAAACTTGTTACACATTAACACTCATTTCTCAGGAACATATTTCAAAATAGGAGACAAAGTATAATTCCTGAAAGAAAATACATTGTGGCCCCAATATATCTTTTTTAAAAAATATTTCTTATTTTATTGACTTATGAGAGAGGGAGAGAGAAAGAGAAAGATAGAAAGAGAGATTGAGTGCACCAGGGCATCCAGTCACTGCAAATGAACTCCAGATGCATGTGCTACTTTGTGCATCTGGCTTATGTAAGTCCTGGGGAATTAAACCTGTACCCTTTGGCTTTGCAGACAAGCACCTTAACCACTAATCAATCTCTCTAGCCCCCATGTATCTTAAGATCTAGAGTTGAGCAATCTAGGCTCCAAGGCTCATGTCAGCAAATCCCAGCATTGGAAGATATGAGGGATACTGTGAACTCCAGGCCAGCCTGGGCTGCAATATTGAGTTCCAGCCCAGCGTAAGCTACAGAGTAAGACCATATCACACACACACAATTAGAGTTGGAAGCTTTAAGTTGTACACAGTTACCCTATAACGCAGGCACCAGCAAGTTGTTTCCTAGTGAGATGAAGTGGCATTACTCAATTATGTCCACAGCCCATAAGCAGCCAACCAAAGACATCCATAAATGGATGGCCTTGCCTGGGTTCCAATAAAACTCCATTTACAAGATCAGATGACATAAGCAATGACTGAGTTCACCCACATCACCAATAATATTAAACTGTGGGAGACCCAGTCTGCAGGAATCCTGCCTCAGCGGTATTCGTGAGCTAACACTGGAGCTCGGCTAACAGTTCAGTCGCCCGGGGTTGGGTTCAGTGGAGTGCTACACAGGACAATGATCTCTTGTTTTTGGAGATCATGCCTCGGCACAGCTCAAAATGCTTTCAGCAGCAGTGGAAATCCACGCTTTATCTTTTTCCTGTGTCTCAGGAAACTGCATGCATGTGTGCACCAGGCAAAGGCTTACAAGACACACAGGTGGTATAAACTGAGGAAAAGTAACACATCCCATCGGAAATCAAAGCAACGATACCCTGAAAAAATATGCCTGTAAACATTAGCTGGGCAGTCAGTCCCGCAGTATTCAACTGCTTGCTAGGTAGAATATTAAGTCATGGAGATAAAAAGTAGTTAACCACTGAGGAATAGACCTAGAAAAAATAACGAGCAATGAACAGAACTTCATGGATCATCTGGAAATCCCTGTTATTGTTTTTAAACTAAGGTAGGAAGGAAGAGTTACTTACCGCAGATCATAAAGCTGGAGGGGGGCCAGGCAAGGGACTGTCTGACTATAAACCGTGAGTTCCACAGAAGTAGGGTGACTTCTCCCATGGCTGGGCAACGGAGCATGTGTTAGACAGTTCAGAAGTATTTGTAGAATAAAGTAATTTCATCTCAGCCACATTTTCAATTAATGATGGACAAATAAATAAAGGATAATCAAAGCAGTTTCATGGATGGATACATTCTTTATTCCAAAGGAAAATTCTACATGGATCTTTCGTGATCGCATGGAATTGTACATTTCATTCCTAAGACACTGCAAAATTGCTATACAAATGTGAGTGGCCTAAAGGAGGAGAGTACCCTCTCCAGCAAGCTAACTCCATCCTTGGGAATATTTGTGAACGATGAGAACCTGTCTGGAACATCCATGAAGCCTTTATCTTCCACTACTACTCACCGAGGGCTCAGCCAAAGTGTACTAACACCATCTGCCCAGGGTTTCCCAGAGCCTGCAAAAGGGAAGGCGGATTGATAAAGCAGTCATGGCTTCTTTCTCACATGACCTGCACCCACTCATTCTGTCACTGTGTGACTCTGTGGTACACACAGCAACCTCCTCACAGCAAAGGGCAGGACACACTCTGTCCATTCCTGATGCCATGTTTTCCCTTCCTGTCACCAGGCAGGACAGGTGCAGTGCTGAAGACACACGTATACAGAGGTGGTCCTGCTGGCCCACCACATCTGAAATAAGTAGCCCAGCCACTTGTGAAGGTCAACGGACACGCTGCATTCCTCCCACAGGTGTTGGCCTCTTAAAAGGAATGCAGACTGGAGCTCCATTGATGTTTTCAACTAGCATGGAATGCATGCCTTTATCCACAGACTGCACTCTCACCGCCAACCCGTTCCCACCATGGAACTCCTGGATTTTTCAGCTATTAAAACAAAGCCCTTAAAAAATCCCACTATAAAGATCCAGAAAATAAACCCTCTCCATCTTTTCCTTGGAAAGGCATATGTAATTATGTCCATATGTGTATATGTGTGTGTGTACACACATGGTTTTTCAAGAACGACAGCCTTCATTAAAAGCAGCCCCTTCTTGCCCTTCTTTCTGAGACTCCAACAAGGACTATTCGGCAACTGACCCCTACAAAACCAGACATAAACAAGGGCAGAAGGTCCTGCTCCCTTAGTCAGACCTATAAATAAAAACAATAGCAAACATGTCTGCGTAATTTGCAAACCCACTGAAAATGTTGCCAAGTATTACAAAGCAATAAGAAATGAAATTAAGCTAGCCAATTACCAAATAAATAAAAGATTTTCGATCTGTAACTTCTGGAAATAGACATGTTAGATAACACACTCTTGGTTCTTTGGGATTTACTAAAACAACAAATGTTGAAATACTACACACAAAATTTCCCAGGGTATACACACAGACACACATGCACACCTTTATAAAACTGAAATGGACCAACTCAAAATATCAAAATAAATCTGAAACATTTACAAAATAAATTCAGACATCTGAAGGGGTTTTTCCACAATTAAATTTGCAGAGCTATCAACAAAATCGGTTTATTTTAAGATGGCCTGCCCAATATATAAATTTCCCTTTGTGTTTGAAATACTTTTATCAGATAAGATAGCTTTTGTTTGAACTGCTATTTTCAGAATTTGCTTTGGGGGTTTTTGAATGCACACAGAGCAGTAACTTAAGATTTTCTACCTTGTTTTAAAATGTGTTTCTTCTGTCTGTTTGTATTTAGTAATTTCCTGTCAAATAACCTCACATAATTAACTTTCCTTGCTCCAACCTCCTCCCCCCCATTCCTACTTCCTGAGGACGGTAATAAAATGCTGATTACATTGGGTAGTTATCTGCCTTCCCCCTCCCATCCCCCTCCTTGGCTCTCTCGCAGGCTCAGGTTTCAGCAGTTTCTGTTCACTGAAGACCTGGAACTTGGAAGTAAGCAAAGGAGTCTAGGAGTTTCTGGCCTTTGTTGAGGAGTCCGTCCTATCTCAGAACTGCAGCCAGCAAGTGCTGGAGGTATGCGTGCTTTGTGGCAGGATTCCATGGAATTCCCTCTGCTAGTCCTAGTGTGAGTGGGAAGACTTCCTTCTCATCGCCCACCCAGAAGTCCTTCCCAGAGCCCAGGACAGAAAGAATACCCACCAATGTTCACAAAATTCTACTTAGGAGGTCTCACAACTGACTGTTTTTCATAGAACAAGCATGTCAACTCCATGCCACATCTTGATAATGCTTCATGTCACCCTATTTGAATACTTCAAAGCTCATTAGCTCTCTAGCCTGGGCCACACACACACACACACATATGTATACACACACGTGTACACACATGCATACACACGTGTACACACGTGCACATATGTGCACACACACACATTCATACACAAGGCATGAGAGAAAAAGTCAAACATCAGGTGACTTCATCAGCTGTCAGTGTGGTGTGTGCAGAACACCATGCCTGTCACCTCACGTAGAAGTACTGATATAGTTCAAGTTGCTTCAAAACTTCCTTATTTGGAGGGTGTCATGTGCACAACAGGGGTGCTTTAGATTTCTTTTTCTAGCTTATCACTATGAATATACTGAACTCAATAACATTTGCTATGGGGGCTGCCCTGGGCATTGTGACACAGAATATTTGGCCAAATTCTTAGCCTCCACCACCAGATGATGGGGATATTTTTCTGATCTGCTCATAACAGGCAAAATCATCTCTAGACATTGGCAAATAATGTGGGTGGGCCGGGTGTGTATAACCTTGATTTGAAAACACTATTAATGTATTGAACTTTGAACAGAAGCTGCTTCTCTTCCTTCCATCCACACTCCAAATTAGCTGCTAATAAAATAAAGTATTCAGGGAGCTGGAGAGATGCCTTAGAGGTTAAGGTACTTGCCTGCTAAGCCAAAGGACCCAGGTTTGACTCCCCAGTATGCACATAAAACCAGATGAGCAAGGTGACATGTGTTTGGAGCTTGTTGGCAGTGGCTGGAGGAGGCCCTTGCAAGCCCATTCTCTCTCTCTCTCTCTCTCTCTCTTTCTTTTTCTCTCTCTCTCTCTATCTGCCTCTTTCTCTCAAATCAATCAATAAATATTTTTTTAAAAGCATTCAATGTGATCACTCCAGAAAGGGTCTCCACTCCAATCACTCTACACTGAAAAAGTAAATGATGATGATTTCATATCATGACAGAGCCTTGAATTCACAAGTTCATTGTTCATAACTGCAAAGACTGAGAGAAAAATCCCCAAGGGCAAAAGTCATAACCATCCTCTGCACCTTACACTACAGTGTGCCAGAGAGGCATCCTCTCAGGCTAGAAAGGAGAGATGGGATTTGGATGCTGGTGGGTGGATGGGCGCAGTCCTCCTCACTGGGTCAAGACCAGGTGGAAGCTCCACTCACTCTGGAACCTGCACACAGGAGGACTCAACACAAAACCCTTTTGAGGACAAGATAAATACATGAGTCTGTGCACACAATATAATACACAGTCATTCACAACTACAGTAGTAAAGTGCAACAAGAAACACCAGGGCGTCGTAGAAGCATGACTCTGAAAAAAGGGCAAGTCATAGAAGACTGCACAGAAATAGATTTTATAGAGTTCAAGTATAAGCAAATCTTAACTTATTTTAAAACAGGCTTTTTAAAACCTAGTGTGTATGATTTGGAAGACAAGAGAACCGAGTAACACTGAATTCAGACTTAGTAAGACTACTGGTAAGGAAGTAGGGCAGAGGCACCCCCACTGAGCTAACAGCTGATCATCTAGCATTACAGTATAGGACATGGCACAAAGGGGGAGGAGTGCGGCACTTGCACATTTGTATGTACCAAACATCCCATGAAAGCTTTCATACTTCCAACAGTACGAAAGAAGGAACTGAGAAAACAGCCGCCCACAAACTTCTGGCGAGTCCCCTGTTTCCACCTTGCGTCTTGCTGTACGTAGGTGCACTGGGCTTACAGATACACAATACCCCGACTGTTGGTTTTTTTTTGGGGGGGAGGTTTATTTTGGCTTACAGGCTCGAATAGGAAGCTCCATGATGGCAGGGAAAACGATGGCATTAGCAGAGGGTGGACATCATAAAGTGGACAATAGCAACAGGGGAATGTGCCAAACACTGGCAAGGGGAAACTGGTCTGACTAGTTTTATGTGGGTTCCTGGGGTTCAAACTTGGGTCCATGCACTTGGGCAGCAAGTACTTTTCCCCTCTGAGTCATCTCTTCAGCCCTCATATAAAACATTACAAGGTTATCTTTCTACTCAGAGACTTCACTTTTAGGAACATTCCTTAAAACATAATAAAAATCTGTAAATATATTCACAGTGATTCGCACTGAACTTAATTTGTAGATGAATTCAAGTTTGTAATGGTTTGTTTTGGCACTGTTTGACTCCTACAATTGTATACTATACGATTTAGTAATTCAAAAGAATAAATAAATTCTAAAAGTGTGCTATATTCTATTTATTTCCATTAGAGGGGAATATAAACAGATGAAGATTTACATGCACATAACTATACGATATATTTTGTAATAAGTATGTGAGTATAGATGTACATATGGTTAGATATTTATGACCTTCAAAAATGGGAAGAAAGAAACAGCATGTTCATGGTACTTAACAATTAGTGGTCAGAAATTTCATAACAGACAAGCAGATTCATATTTGATATCTTTCATTATATTTCACATTTGTAACTTTAACATGAAAACTATGGTAACATCAAAATTAATGATAAAACTGTAGTTTAACATATCAAAGGCCAAGAATATCTTCTAAGTGCTTTGATTAAAATTGTGCTAAAAATCCTACTGAACAAAGTAAAAGAGTAATGATAATAGTGATAGTCAAGGTGAAGAACCAGAAATGAGAACTTTTAAGTTGTCCATGTTGGCATAAATTATCAATATTAAAAAACACAGAATCTTAAACAGTAGAATTAAACAGATTTTAATAAAGTTCCTTGGTAAAAATTGAATATTAAAAATTTAAAAGCAGTTATAAATTATTAAAATCATTCAGAAAATATAAGAGAAGGGTAAAAATTGATAGCTCATTCCTGTAATGCCTGTAATACTTGAGATGATGAGTTAGGAGGATGGTTATGAGTTCAGACCAGCCTAGGCTACATTGTGAGACACTGTGTTATTAAATGGAAAAGAGAAGGGGAGGGGCTGGAGAGATGGCTTAGCGGTTAAGCGCTTGCCTGTGAAGCCTAAGGACCCCGGTTCGAGGCTCAATTCCCCAGGACCCACGTTAGCAAGGGGGCACACGCATCTGGAGTTCGTTTACAGAGGCTGGAAGCTCTGGCATGCCCATTCTCTCTCTCTCTCTCTCTTTCTGTCTCTGCCTCCTTCTCTCTGTCGCTGTCAAATAAATAAATAAACAAACAAAAAATTTTTTTAAAAAAAAGGAAAGAGAAGGGGGAGAGAGAGAGTGGAGAAGAGAGGAAAAGAGAGCAGAGGGGAGGAGAGGGGAAGAGAGGAGAAGAACAGGGGAGGAGAGGAGAATGGGAAAAAGAGGAAAGGAAAGGATAGGAAAAAATTCATTAACATACACAGATCTCAGAAAGTCAACAAAATAATGTTTTAAATTACTGTGGAAATTTACAATAAGTAGTGTTCATGAATAGATCAATTGAAAATTGAAAAGCAACCTCAATCCAATGTTAATAACAAAAGTGACATGCTAGTATAGGTGTGGTGGCATACATTGGTAATTCTGACATTTGGGAAGGGAGAGACAATAGAATTAAGAGTGCAAGCCAGTCTGGACTATCTGAAATCCTATTACAAAAAAAAAAAAAAAAAAAAAAAAAAGGACTGCCCCGGGACTAGCGTGCTGCGTGGTGGCTGAAGGAAGCCCAGCCGTCGTGTGAGGCCATCACGTGCACCGTCTTCTCGAAGGAGCGGTTCAGCACCCTACCAACCGGCACAGCACCAGCGGGCGTCCCCCAGGAACCCAGTGCCCAGCCCCAGGACAGCCAAGCTTGTGGGCCCCCTCCTTGGCCCTTGGCCCATCCCCAGGAGCCATCCCTCGGAGCCTCACTTAGCTAGAAGGGTACACCCAAGACCGCAGACCTCCTGGGACCCAAGAGTCTGGGGGGAAATTTCCAGGCTCGGGACCTCCTAGACGGACCCCATGCCTCCTCTTCCTCCTCTTCTTCATCCTCAAAACCCTGCCACCATCACAGCTGCAGCTTTCCACAGTGCCCCTTGTCGTGGTGACACCCTCTGGGGCTCCACTGGGCCCCTCCCCTCACTTGCAGGCACTTCTGCAGGACAGACCGTGTTCATGCATCACCTCTCCACAGTGGATCCCCACGCCCAGACAGACCCCTGTGCTACAGGGCGCCCACTGGACAACCCAGGCGTGATCAGCTTCCTGCCACCTACCACTGCCACTAGGGTCTTCTCCCTCAAGGCTTGACGTGGCCTGCCACCCGGAGTCAACGCGGCCCGTCCGGAATGGCTATCCAGGGAGCCTGCTCTGTACCTCCCCAAGCTCAGGAGTATTCAGGAAGGGCAGCACCATTTTGGCCACACCCCAGGCACCCTACCCAATGCTAGCAAGTGGTGTCTGCAAGTGGCCTGGAGGTGAGAAGGTCTGCAAGGAGCCAGAGGACTCTCTCAAGCACTGCCAGGTAGATCACCTCCTGGATGAGAAGGGCAAGGCACAGTGCCACCTTCAGAGACAGGTGGTGCAATCTCTGCAGCGGCACCTCCAGCTGGAAAAGGAGAAGCTGGGCGCTCTGCAGGCTCATCTGGCCGGGAAGATGGCACTGACCAGGGCTCCAGGGGTGGCCTCATCGGTCAAGGGCTCCTTCTGTGTTGCCACTGCTGGCACCCAGAACAGCGTTCTTCCTGACTGGCCTGGCCCCAGGGAAGCCTCAGACAAGCAGTTTGCTGTGTGGAGGCACCTCTGGGGCAGCCATGGAAACAGCTCTTTCCCAGAGTTCTTAAACCTATGCCACTTCCATCCGCTGGGCCATCCTAAAGCTCCTGAGAAACAGCGGACTCTCAGTGAAATCTACTGCTGGTTCACCAGCATGTTCGCCTATTTCAGAAACCATCCGGCCACCTGGAAGAACGCCATTCGCCACAACCTGAGCCCAGCAGGTGCTACAGCTCTACACCTGGTCCCTGACCTCGAAACCAAGGAAAGGAGAAAAAGTGGACAGGGGCCAAACCGGGGAGCCAAGGTAGAGGCAGGGATTGCAGGTCTTGGACATGTCTACAGAGACCAGGAACTAAGGTGTCCCTGCTCCCCAGCTAGCTGCCCTCCTGGATCTTCTGCCCTAAAGTTACTCAGAGGGGCGCCAGTCCCAGCCCTGCCTCCACCCCCACGCCAGCTCCCTGATAAGAGCTCTCCAGCCAAACAGCGCCCTCACAACCAGCCTGCTCTCACTCTCAAACAGCCTTAGGCTGGGGAAGGTGACAGATACCCAGTCACAAGCCTGTCCTTGTTCTCAACCCAAACCCTAAAACAAAAAGACCCTGCTCTGGCACACTCAACCTCCCTCAAAGCTACATGGTCACATAGTCACACACAAACACAGTCCTGTCAACTCATACCCCGAATTCCAAACCCACGGCCAGCCTCTGTGTGCACAGGTACGGAGTTGCACACAGGTGTGCACAGAAGCAACGTCAGTACGCTCATGATCACAGCCACATAGTCCTAACTAGTCATCCACGGAACTGGAGCTCCAGTAACACATTCAGTCACAGTCACGGTCTGTCAGAAGTCAGCTAACATATCATACACACACAGAACCCCAGTGTGGCTCCCAATCCCATCAATACACACGGACTTGCCAAGATGCACGCCATATCTTACAACCCAACCGGCTCCCCTATCCTGAACCCCAATCCATGTGTCAGCCTATACTACAGAGAAACTTCTCCTTTATTTGGCATCCAAAGCCCCCAGTCCCAAGCGCCCACCCAATAAATTGCAGTTGAGCCCTAAAAAAATAAATAAAAACAAAACATGTAATATGTTGATGAATACTGATGAGCCAACGCTAAAGTGTATAGAATCAAAAACATTCAGAGCAATTTAGGAAACTGTGAAGAACAAACCCCTCGGGTGAGCCCACAAGGAAAGAGGTTTCCCAGAGATGTCCCAGTCCGTGGAGCGGGCCACCCCGTGCAGGGTGACCAGTAGGCCATAACGCAGAAGCAAGATTCCTACTGAAGAGCTGTGAACACTCTCGTGGAGAGATGCGTCCCTGTATTTCAGCACTGGAGTGGCACAGGCACGAGGAGCAGCCTAGATGAGTTAGTGAAATCCTTCCTCAAGAGAAAGGAAAAAACTTTGTTGGGCTGGAAAGATGGCTTGGTGCTTAAGGCACTTGCCTGCAAAGCCTAACTGCCTGAGTTCAATTCCCCAGTACCCATGTAAAGCCACAGTGGCACATGCATCCCGAGTTCATTTGCAGTGGCTGGAGGCCATGGAATACCCCATTCTCTCTCTCTCTCTCTCTCTCTCTCTCTCTCTCTCTCTCTCCTTGAAAATAAATAAAAATAATTTTTAAAAGAGAACATAACTATTAATTTCTTTAAAAAAAAGAAAGATTCATGAACATATGAAAATGATGGGCATGAAGGTGCCTCAGCAAAGTTTGGAGGAGGCACAAGAAATACCACACACACACAGGGAGTGGAGACATGCACACAAGAGGACACACACACACACACACACACACAGAGAGATAAAGAGACATACAGACACACACGAAGAGTTCAGACACAGACAGAAATCCTGATGGAGAGAATAGGAACACAGCACAAACATGAGGGGACACACACACGGACACGGCCTGGGTGGAGGGTTTAGGGTCACTACACAAATGCTAGCAGGTACCAACACAGAAGACAAGTGCCTGTGGCAATGTTCAAAGGGGCACTGGACTTGTGGATCAGAAAGCCAATGGGTGTCACAGGTCCATACTCTTCCAGATGAACGTGCCCGACACACAAGTGCCCACAGACACCGTGGATGGACACAGGGATAGCAGGAAAACTGCACTGGGGAAGAATGGAAACCAAAATGACATAATGGACATGCAAGGGGATTTGAATTCAAATCCACTTAAAGAACATTTTCCTGGATAGCTCTGTGCTAGGCTCAGAGCAGAAACATGGAGCCTCAGGGCCTGGGATGGCTGAACAAAGGCCTCTCTCTCCCTCTCTCCTTCTCTCTCCCCCTCCCCCCTCTCTCTCCCCCTCCCCCCCTCTCTCTGCCTTCACAAGCTCTAAGATCACATATACTGAGGTGAGCTCCGAGAACCCTGAACCTGAAGGCAAACATGAGTTGAAGCCTGGGTGAACAGAGCGCTCTGCGTATCTGGGCCCTGCACTGATTACCATCTCGAATATGTTACTTAGCTTGGTGCCTCAGCACCCCCATGGGTAAAATGTAGATAATAATAGCACCTCCCTCCCAGGACTAATGTGAACATTTAAAATTTTAATATGTGCAAAGCACTTAGAAAAGTTCTCAAAAAGCATTGAGCATGCAATAAACTGTAGCTGCTGTTATTGCCAGTGCTCAAGCTCAATGCCTTTGGGCCCAAGTCCTTCAAGTCCCTAGGACTCTGCTTCCTTCTGTTTCAATGTAATATTCCTGTCTTCATAACACTGCTATACGGCTTCTGGAAGAAAATAAAGGGGAAATAGCTTCGTAAATTGCCAGTGTTACAGTGAGAGTAGTGAGAGAACTAAGTTCCGCTGAGTTTAAGAACCAGGAGCCCTTTCCTCTTTTTCTCTCACAGAAGTTGATATTACCTCCCCGGCTGTTGAGAACTTTGGACAGCAATTTTCTTGCACAAAATTAGCCGCTCTCCGTTCATGCTAAGTAATTAAAGGAATTTTCTCTGGAAATCTAGTACATGAATCAGCTGGGTACAGTAGATGGATGTGTACCCATTAGAGATGCGGAAACAATTTAGCTAAGCACTAGCAAAACTATGAGCTTGTGGGCCGACTAGGAACATTTAAAGGTTGTCAATCTGTCACAGCCCTAAACACAATGTTTACCTTCCTTTTTGTTGTCATTAACTAAATAGAGCAAATTCAGACCAGTTTTTTGATTCTTTCTTGCAAGTTCATCTCAGAATATAAGAAACGTGATGGGCTGATGCTTATTCATGAGGGAGGCCAGCTGAAGGTTTAAAGGAAAAGTAGAGAATACAGACCCATAAGGGGAAATGGATCATTTAAAGTCACTTTCCTAAAACAAACCCTCCTCCTCAGTACTGGAGATTTCCTCTCAAAACTGGCTCCAGATTATTATTTAAAAGGTTAGGAGCCAGGAAGCTGGCTCAGCAGTTAAAGCCACTTGCTTGCAAAGCCTCCCCTCCCAGATTCAAATCCCAGTACCCACATAAAGCTGAAAACGCATTCATTTACAGTGCCAAGAGATCCCAGTGCACCCGTGCACATGCACATACACAAATAACTTTTTTGGAGAAAAGTTACCTTGTACAGTAGTGAATCTACTTTTTTGTTTGTTGTTTTTTGTTTTTGTTTTTGTTTTTTTGCTGTGAGGGCCAGGTAAGGGGCCGTTTATTTGTTCATTGTTTGTGTTGAGACAGGGTCTCACTTTGCAGCCCAGGCTACCCTGGAACTCTGCAGTGCTAGGACTACAGGCATGCACTACCACACCCAACTCAAACCTTTCTGTTGGTCACTATTTCCCTCTCATCTCTTTCAACTATTAGATCCCCTCTACCAAATCAATGGTAAAAAGAAGAAAAGAGAAACAGAACAACTTAGTCTGTCTGTCTGTCTATCTATCTATCTATCTATCAATCAACTTTCAGGTAGTACTGACAAATGTGTAACAGGAGGAAGACATGAGCACTAGCTAGCTAAAGTGAGAGCTGACAATTCCCGGAGAGTCAATGAATGATTAAGGGATAAAGCAAAGCAAATCACAGCATACAAGCTTTTGAGAGCATCTAAAGATCTTGTCATCGTCTTCTTCTTCTTCTTTTGTGTGTGTGTGTGTGTGTGTGTGTGTGTGTGTGTCAGTATAACAAATATTTGAAAGCCCCAGGGAAAAGGAGGAAGCTTTTTTCTGGCTCCTAGATCCTGGCCATAGTTAGCTGGATCCACTGCTCTGGCTTCAGGAGGGGCATGATGTGCCAGCGGGAACCCACTGTAAAGCAGCTCAACTTACAGAGCAGGAAGTAGAGAGACCAACAGGAAGAGGCCTGGCCAGGGTACTGCTTCTAAGGACACACCTACTGTGGCCTGCTTCCTCCAGTTAGGCCTCTCGTTCTAAGGTTTTTCCACCTCCAAAACACTGTTAAATTCTGAATCCATCAATAGGTGAATCCATCCTTGAAGTAGGAATCCTCATATCCAGTCACATCCCATAAGCCCGTCAGCTAAGCAAAGCTCCCAACACACGAGCCTATGCGTCCTTGCACTTCTCAGACTCCAAGAGTATTGATACAATGATATTCCAGTTGTCTACAGTTCAAAACCCAGCATAACCAAGCCATGAAGGCATGAGGGTATTTTCAGAAGAGCTGCCTATATGACAAGAATAGGTGAGCATCCTTTAACTTAAATGTTCTGGGTTTTAAATTCAAATGGGAAAAAAATAGGAGCTAGAAAAATGGCTCTGTGGTTATACATATGCATGAGGTCCTGAGATGGCCTGAAGCTGTCAGAGCTCAAATCTCCAGATCTCAGATAAATAGCTGGCTGTGGACCCTATATTCCCATAACTTCAGCCCCACAAAAGGGAGCAAATAACCAAGAAATCACAGGACAGCTCAAAAAACAATGGTTGGATTCCAGCACTCAGGAGACTAAAACAGGCCACACAGAAATATAGCAAAAAATATCCTCAGTATTCAAGGAGCTGAAGGTCCTCTCTGTTGCATATGTGTGCATATCTGTGTACTTGTGTGTGTGTGTGTGTGAGAGAGAGAGAGAGAGAGAGAGAGAGAGAGAAAGAAAGAGAAAGAGAGAGAACATGACCAAGAGTAAAACTTCTGGAAACTGGATTTCTCTGATTCCTTGACCAATAAGATTCAAAGGGAAGGTCCTTTGGCCCTGGCATTGGAAGCTGGAAAGTGGCAGGACACATGCGTTCTGGATTCTTGCAACAGTCACTGAGGTTGATCTGTACACAGTCTTAATACCACACAGGCATCTGCAGCAGGAGCAGCAGAGATGCATGGCCTCTCTAGGGACTGAGGGATAGTGTGAGGTTGATGAGCAATGAATCTGCAATTACCAGTCATAGCACCCACGGTTCCTGATCAGAGTTGACATCTGTCTCTGCCAACTACTTGCCACCCCCAAGCCCTTTTCAGGACAAGAATTTAATTTCCTGCACTCAGAGACAGGCTCATGTTCCTTGCCTGGCCTCTGACTAAACAGTCACCAAGCAAAAAGTCTATTTCTGGGGCTGGAGAGATTGCTCAGTGGTTACAGCACTTGCCGGCAAAACATAATGCCCCGGGTTCGATACCCCAGTATTCATGTAAAGCCAGATACACAAAGTGGTTCATGCATCTGGAGTTCGTTTGCAGTAGCTAGAGACCCTGGTGTGTCCACTCTCTCACTCTCCCCTCCCACAAACATTTGAAAATATGTAAATAAATTTAAAAAATTCCACTTCTGTTCTCTTTTGGAAACAGGTTAAATTCTCCTAGCTTGATAACTTTACACCATCTCCTTTGATAACTTGATAACGCTACATCTCCTTTGAGCTGTTTGTTTGTGTTTTTGGATTTATGGTGATTTTTTCCTACTTACTGCCAAGACTGTAAAACATCATAACAGAAAAGTGAAACTCTGTATCTCAAACATGTGACAGAGAGGCATACTTTCTCGGATGAGTTGAAGACAAGTATGTAATCTACAGAGGATTACCCTGGCTTTAAATTAAGCCTACCAAAATTATCATTGAGGGTTTGTATACAAGGCATGTCACATGCCTTTTTAATCGTCTATCTCTTTTCCAGGATGCCCATCATTCTATATTTAAATAAAATTCAACTCTATTGCTTATTTCAGAATACTTCAAACCACGTGCACCCATGAGCAGCATTAAAATGACTATGGTACTCACTGTTACATAATCGACCACTTTAGGACAGGGGAGAAGCAGTCAACTCCTAGGACCAATCAGTAATAGATCTAGCTCTAGGTTCTGTGTCATATTGGTAAACATATTTACCCATGTCTCCCATTAAAAGAACAGCTGGCATGGAATTGCTATTGGAAAACGGAAACATATCCACCATCAGGCCCATCCCAGAGACCACCGGATTCCAAACCGCAGTCGCACCAACAGCAGGCGTGCTTGCCATCCATTCCCAGCAACAGCCTTTGGTCACTGGACTGCGCCCCCCCCCCCCACACACACACAGGTGACACATTGACATCTGGGTGGAGCATGCACCCAAAGGACTGAAAAATGAGCACATTTTGAAAGAGCCCTTTCAAAATCCTCAACTTAGCAGAATGGGTGGAGGTAGTTGGAAAGGGAACATGAAAAAATAACCCAAAGACAATCTGAGCAACTCACAGTATGTTCAGGTACTGAAATTATCAATGAAGAAAGATTCCAAACCTACTCAACACACCAAGATCTGTGACATCTTCAACTCACACAGTGAAAGAGTCAACAGGCTCTGACACGACACAGATGCAGGACTATGAGCAAAGACTTCAAGGTCACAATCATATTATGTTCACAGGCACTTCTGAGCCATTTACGATTACATGAGAAACGATGAATACTCTTTAAACAAACTTTATGTCAAAAACTGTTAGAAGGGCTTAAAAGCACTGGCTTGCAGGCCTACCAACTAGAGTGTAACTCACCAGCATGCAAGTCTAGCCAGACACAAAGAAGGGCGGGAGTCTGTGGTCCCAAAGCACCATAGCAATGGAGGCTGTAGCAATTATCTTAATGTTGTTGGTACAAAACACCAAAAACAGGGACTGGAGAGATGGCTTAATGGTTAAGGCACTTGCCTACAAATCTTGAACCTGAAGCAAACATGAGTTGAAGCCTGGGTGAACAGAGCGCTCTGCGTATCTGGGCCCTGCACTGATTACCATCTCGAATATGTTACTTAGCTTGGTGCCTCAGCACCCCATGGGTAAAATGTAGATAATAATAGCACCTCCCTCCCAGGACTAATGTGAACATTTAAAATTTTAATATGTGCAAAGCACTTAGAAAAGTTCTCAAAAAGCATTGAGCATGCAATAAACTGTAGCTGCTGTTATTGCCAGTGCTCAAGCTCAATGCCTTTGGGCCCAAGTCCTTCAAGTCCCTAGGACTCTGCTTCCTTCTGTTTCAATGTAATATTCCTGTCTTCATAACACTGCTATACGGCTTCTGGAAGAAAATAAAGGGGAAATAGCTTCGTAAATTGCCAGTGTTACAGTGAGAGTAGTGAGAGAACTAAGTTCCGCTGAGTTTAAGAACCAGGAGCCCTTTCCTCTTTTTCTCTCACAGAAGTTGATATTACCTCCCCGGCTGTTGAGAACTTTGGACAGCAATTTTCTTGCACAAAATTAGCCGCTCTCCGTTCATGCTAAGTAATTAAAGGAATTTTCTCTGGAAATCTAGTACATGAATCAGCTGGGTACAGTAGATGGATGTGTACCCATTAGAGATGCGGAAACAATTTAGCTAAGCACTAGCAAAACTATGAGCTTGTGGGCCGACTAGGAACATTTAAAGGTTGTCAATCTGTCACAGCCCTAAACACAATGTTTACCTTCCTTTTTGTTGTCATTAACTAAATAGAGCAAATTCAGACCAGTTTTTTGATTCTTTCTTGCAAGTTCATCTCAGAATATAAGAAACGTGATGGGCTGATGCTTATTCATGAGGGAGGCCAGCTGAAGGTTTAAAGGAAAAGTAGAGAATACAGACCCATAAGGGGAAATGGATCATTTAAAGTCACTTTCCTAAAACAAACCCTCCTCCTCAGTACTGGAGATTTCCTCTCAAAACTGGCTCCAGATTATTATTTAAAAGGTTAGGAGCCAGGAAGCTGGCTCAGCAGTTAAAGCCACTTGCTTGCAAAGCCTCCCCTCCCAGATTCAAATCCCAGTACCCACATAAAGCTGAAAACGCATTCATTTACAGTGCCAAGAGATCCCAGTGCACCCGTGCACATGCACATACACAAATAACTTTTTTGGAGAAAAGTTACCTTGTACAGTAGTGAATCTACTTTTTTGTTTGTTGTTTTTTGTTTTTGTTTTTGTTTTTTTGCTGTGAGGGCCAGGTAAGGGGCCGTTTATTTGTTCATTGTTTGTGTTGAGACAGGGTCTCACTTTGCAGCCCAGGCTACCCTGGAACTCTGCAGTGCTAGGACTACAGGCATGCACTACCACACCCAACTCAAACCTTTCTGTTGGTCACTATTTCCCTCTCATCTCTTTCAACTATTAGATCCCCTCTACCAAATCAATGGTAAAAAGAAGAAAAGAGAAACAGAACAACTTAGTCTGTCTGTCTGTCTATCTATCTATCTATCTATCAATCAACTTTCAGGTAGTACTGACAAATGTGTAACAGGAGGAAGACATGAGCACTAGCTAGCTAAAGTGAGAGCTGACAATTCCCGGAGAGTCAATGAATGATTAAGGGATAAAGCAAAGCAAATCACAGCATACAAGCTTTTGAGAGCATCTAAAGATCTTGTCATCGTCTTCTTCTTCTTCTTTTGTGTGTGTGTGTGTGTGTGTGTGTGTGTGTGTGTCAGTATAACAAATATTTGAAAGCCCCAGGGAAAAGGAGGAAGCTTTTTTCTGGCTCCTAGATCCTGGCCATAGTTAGCTGGATCCACTGCTCTGGCTTCAGGAGGGGCATGATGTGCCAGCGGGAACCCACTGTAAAGCAGCTCAACTTACAGAGCAGGAAGTAGAGAGACCAACAGGAAGAGGCCTGGCCAGGGTACTGCTTCTAAGGACACACCTACTGTGGCCTGCTTCCTCCAGTTAGGCCTCTCGTTCTAAGGTTTTTCCACCTCCAAAACACTGTTAAATTCTGAATCCATCAATAGGTGAATCCATCCTTGAAGTAGGAATCCTCATATCCAGTCACATCCCATAAGCCCGTCAGCTAAGCAAAGCTCCCAACACACGAGCCTATGCGTCCTTGCACTTCTCAGACTCCAAGAGTATTGATACAATGATATTCCAGTTGTCTACAGTTCAAAACCCAGCATAACCAAGCCATGAAGGCATGAGGGTATTTTCAGAAGAGCTGCCTATATGACAAGAATAGGTGAGCATCCTTTAACTTAAATGTTCTGGGTTTTAAATTCAAATGGGAAAAAAATAGGAGCTAGAAAAATGGCTCTGTGGTTATACATATGCATGAGGTCCTGAGATGGCCTGAAGCTGTCAGAGCTCAAATCTCCAGATCTCAGATAAATAGCTGGCTGTGGACCCTATATTCCCATAACTTCAGCCCCACAAAAGGGAGCAAATAACCAAGAAATCACAGGACAGCTCAAAAAACAATGGTTGGATTCCAGCACTCAGGAGACTAAAACAGGCCACACAGAAATATAGCAAAAAATATCCTCAGTATTCAAGGAGCTGAAGGTCCTCTCTGTTGCATATGTGTGCATATCTGTGTACTTGTGTGTGTGTGTGTGTGAGAGAGAGAGAGAGAGAGAGAGAGAGAGAGAAAGAAAGAGAAAGAGAGAGAACATGACCAAGAGTAAAACTTCTGGAAACTGGATTTCTCTGATTCCTTGACCAATAAGATTCAAAGGGAAGGTCCTTTGGCCCTGGCATTGGAAGCTGGAAAGTGGCAGGACACATGCGTTCTGGATTCTTGCAACAGTCACTGAGGTTGATCTGTACACAGTCTTAATACCACACAGGCATCTGCAGCAGGAGCAGCAGAGATGCATGGCCTCTCTAGGGACTGAGGGATAGTGTGAGGTTGATGAGCAATGAATCTGCAATTACCAGTCATAGCACCCACGGTTCCTGATCAGAGTTGACATCTGTCTCTGCCAACTACTTGCCACCCCCAAGCCCTTTTCAGGACAAGAATTTAATTTCCTGCACTCAGAGACAGGCTCATGTTCCTTGCCTGGCCTCTGACTAAACAGTCACCAAGCAAAAAGTCTATTTCTGGGGCTGGAGAGATTGCTCAGTGGTTACAGCACTTGCCGGCAAAACATAATGCCCCGGGTTCGATACCCCAGTATTCATGTAAAGCCAGATACACAAAGTGGTTCATGCATCTGGAGTTCGTTTGCAGTAGCTAGAGACCCTGGTGTGTCCACTCTCTCACTCTCCCCTCCCACAAACATTTGAAAATATGTAAATAAATTTAAAAAATTCCACTTCTGTTCTCTTTTGGAAACAGGTTAAATTCTCCTAGCTTGATAACTTTACACCATCTCCTTTGATAACTTGATAACGCTACATCTCCTTTGAGCTGTTTGTTTGTGTTTTTGGATTTATGGTGATTTTTTCCTACTTACTGCCAAGACTGTAAAACATCATAACAGAAAAGTGAAACTCTGTATCTCAAACATGTGACAGAGAGGCATACTTTCTCGGATGAGTTGAAGACAAGTATGTAATCTACAGAGGATTACCCTGGCTTTAAATTAAGCCTACCAAAATTATCATTGAGGGTTTGTATACAAGGCATGTCACATGCCTTTTTAATCGTCTATCTCTTTTCCAGGATGCCCATCATTCTATATTTAAATAAAATTCAACTCTATTGCTTATTTCAGAATACTTCAAACCACGTGCACCCATGAGCAGCATTAAAATGACTATGGTACTCACTGTTACATAATCGACCACTTTAGGACAGGGGAGAAGCAGTCAACTCCTAGGACCAATCAGTAATAGATCTAGCTCTAGGTTCTGTGTCATATTGGTAAACATATTTACCCATGTCTCCCATTAAAAGAACAGCTGGCATGGAATTGCTATTGGAAAACGGAAACATATCCACCATCAGGCCCATCCCAGAGACCACCGGATTCCAAACCGCAGTCGCACCAACAGCAGGCGTGCTTGCCATCCATTCCCAGCAACAGCCTTTGGTCACTGGACTGCGCCCCCCCCCCCCACACACACACAGGTGACACATTGACATCTGGGTGGAGCATGCACCCAAAGGACTGAAAAATGAGCACATTTTGAAAGAGCCCTTTCAAAATCCTCAACTTAGCAGAATGGGTGGAGGTAGTTGGAAAGGGAACATGAAAAAATAACCCAAAGACAATCTGAGCAACTCACAGTATGTTCAGGTACTGAAATTATCAATGAAGAAAGATTCCAAACCTACTCAACACACCAAGATCTGTGACATCTTCAACTCACACAGTGAAAGAGTCAACAGGCTCTGACACGACACAGATGCAGGACTATGAGCAAAGACTTCAAGGTCACAATCATATTATGTTCACAGGCACTTCTGAGCCATTTACGATTACATGAGAAACGATGAATACTCTTTAAACAAACTTTATGTCAAAAACTGTTAGAAGGGCTTAAAAGCACTGGCTTGCAGGCCTACCAACTAGAGTGTAACTCACCAGCATGCAAGTCTAGCCAGACACAAAGAAGGGCGGGAGTCTGTGGTCCCAAAGCACCATAGCAATGGAGGCTGTAGCAATTATCTTAATGTTGTTGGTACAAAACACCAAAAACAGGGACTGGAGAGATGGCTTAATGGTTAAGGCACTTGCCTACAAATCTTAAAGACCCAGGTTCGATTCCCCAGTACCCACATAAAGCCAGATGCACAAGGTGGCACATGTGTCTGGACTTCATTTGCAATAGCTAGAGACCCTGGCATACCCATCCCCCCCCCCCACCTCTCTGCCTCTTTCTCTTTTTCTCTATCTCTCAAATAAATAAGTAAAATAAAATAAAAAACACCAAAACCAGAAGCCGCTTATGTAAGGGGCGAGGTTATTGACCGCTCACGGTCCGCAGGGGACGCTTCCCGTGGCCGGGAGAGCGCGCGGTACCAGGGAGCTTCCTCACAGTGCCGCATGTTGTCAGGAAGAAAGCTGGGACAGGGAGACCCTGGGCTGGGCTCGGTGGGACATCTCAAGGCCTGCCACTGACACGCGGGCGTCCCCCTCCCAAAGGCTCCACCCACCGGAGACTAAGTATGAGGCTTTATCACAAACACACGAAGAACATTTTACATTCAAACCACTACATGGAGCCAGAAGAATCCAGAAGTTCATGGGCCAGCTAAAGTGGTATACATGAAGCAGCAAAGCTGCGAAGAGGAAGAAGACACACACCCAAGGCTGTCCTCACTCTGCCCAGGAGCAGTGCCCCACACCCAGCCATGCACACAGATATCACCCACGTCCACACGTATATACATACACACAGAATACAGATAATCTTAATAGGTGAGCAAAGAGAAAACATAAAGAGCAAACAAGTGAAAATCTTAGAACAGAAGATGACAATAAGCAAAATTAAAAATTCATTGTATGGACTCAAGACCAGAGTGGAGGGCTGGGGAGATAGCTCAGTGGTTAAAGTGCTTGCGAACAAAGCCTGCTGGGTTGGGGTTCAATTCCTTGACATTCATGTAAAGCTAGATACAAAAAGTGGTACATGCATCTGGTGTTTGCAGTAGCAGGAGACCCTGGCACACCCATACATACAAACACCTACACACACACACACACATACATGCCAACAAATAAACATTTTAAAAAAGAACAGAGTCAGGGAACAGAGGAAAGAATTACTGGAGTGGAAGATAACTCACTGTATTATTACCTAATTTGAATAACAAAGAGGAAAAAAGCTAAGAAATGAATGACTGGAGCCTGAGAGACATGTGAGATTAAGTAACAAAAGGTCTGGTCTATTAAGCCCCTGAAATAGTACTAAAAGTATAAATAAAGAAACAGCATAAAACTTGTCAAGTTTGGTAAAAGACAAAAAACCCATATAGTTTCAAGAATCTGGGTAAACCCCAGAGTAAAGTCAGACAAATCCATGCTAAAAACAAACTGCTTCCAATTGAGTACTTTGGGCTGGCGAGATGGCAAGTGCCAGGGCCTGAGGAGGCCCAAGGGATTCCTGAGTTGGACCCCCATAAACATCTGGGTGAGACCTCAGGACTCTGCATCCCAGTCCTGTGGGGAGCAGAAACCCAAGAATCACTGAAACTTATGAAGAAACGACCAGTTCCAAAATCAGTCAGAGACTGGCTCAAATAAGAAGGGGTGGCAGAGCGACTGGAATGAGACATCCCACATTCCACACAAGCAATCCCCAAAATCAGAAGGCACTGAAGTGTATGGAATTACTCAAATCCCTTGCAATATTGTCAAGTGGTGTAGCTAACAGGAACCCCACAGACATTTCTAGAACTGCAATCTTCACTACACACAGGACTGGCTATTCTTTAACTAGCTGCTCAGGAGCTACTGAAAATTCACATTTTAATCCAATCATTTTCACCTTAGTTTTTTTCTGTTAATCATCTTGTGATCCACTATTGACTGTAACATTCCCTACAGTAAACATAATCAATCAATGCCTAGACTCTGTCTGCCTTAACCTGAACCACTTTGTCCAGCCTCTTCTTCCCTTAGGTAACTTGAGACTTTCTGAGATTGAAAGGCTCTCCATTTCTCACATGTGAATGACTTCCACACACTTGAGACAGAGAGGAGACCTTCTAATCCACAGAAAATGAAGTTCATCTTCAATAAGGGGAGAAGTCAGAGCTGAGACAGTCTAAAATGTAGCAAAGGAGAAGCTACTTTAGGATATGTTTTAATACTTTAATTCATATACCCCTAGTGTTTCTGAGTTTTCTAATTTTAAATTCTATTCTAGTCTCTAACCAGGAGCAAGATAACCATTTGCAAGGCAAAGGGAAAACAAGCTAAAAAAGAAATAGGAACAGTATTTATAGACATAAAAAATGGGCAGTATTACCATGATCCAGACAAAAAGTAATATCTCACAGCTAGAGCCTCTATCCCCAATTCCCAGTCACTCAACACATATCTATTGAGTATCTATAGACATTAGGTGCCAGCTGTTGTCAAGAAACACCAAGTTCAGTAGGGGAGACAGACACATAAGCAATTATAATTTCGTATAGTATAATATTTGCTGTAACAAAGGAGCCACAGACAAAGGCACACTGGCAAAGGCTTCAAGGAGAAGACGTTTGGGCTTGGTTTCCAAATGGGCAGGACCATCCCCAAGACGTGAGAAGGCCAGCCAGACAGCATTTGGAGGGGAGGCACAGTATCTTAGTAACATGAGAAGTCAGACCACTTTCAACACAGAATCATGTGTTGGGAGGGAGACATGGAAAGCCAAGGGTTCCAACTATCCAGGAGGGATCAAGGGAGTGATTTAAATTTCCCTCAAACATGCCAAATGTGGAGTCTGGTAGCAACTACTGGAGTTATTGAGCAAGAAATAATAAGAGACTAAACTAAATAATCACCAGGGAAAGAGGGGCAGATGGCTTCCAGGGGTATTCAGCAGGTAAAATTGGAAAAAACTGGTGATTCGGTTTCCTGTGAGTTAGAATGCCACCTCTGCAGGTGGATGGCTGAGCACAAGGTAAAAGAGGCGAGAAAGTGGTTGCTCAAGTTTAATGTGAGGTATCACTAGATGGAGACAGGGACATGGGCTTTAAGACAGCAATGAGACTGCAGGTAAAGATTTAGGAGTCAGTAACATGTAGGTTCGCTGAAGCCCCAAGAGATAGAAGGAATCAAACATATAAAAATATATTTTCGTAAGATATTCTTTATTTTTTAAATAAGTTATTTATTTGCAAGCAGTGAGAGATAGAAGAGAGACAGGCAGAGAATGGGTATGCCAGGGTCTCTAGGCACTGCAAATGGACTCCAGTCACACATGCCACTTTGTGCATCTGGCTTTATAGGGGTACTGGGAGTCAAACTAAGGTTGTTAGACTTGGCAGGCAAGTATCTTAACCACTGAGCCATCCCCCCAGCCCAGAAATTTATTCTTAATAAGCAGAGACTGAAAACACTGATTCAAAGTTTGATGCAGTTTCTAATATCACTAGGGGTTCGGGCATCACTGTTCCAACGTGACCATCAGAAAAAGCAGTCATTAGGCAGTGATCCGCCATGAGCGTAGAAGTTCACTCTGGAAAGAGAAATGAGAAGGAAGACTGTCTCCACCTGCTCCAGCTTTTGCAGGGTCCCAACAACTACCATAACAGAGCCCCAAATGGCAGGCACTCTTGGCCTCAGGCACTAAACAAAACCCTGGCACTTTTATCCTTTTAACTGCCAGGTGCTTTGCCTTACCTTTTGTGTGCATGAGTGTGTGCTTGTGTGCATGTGTGTGTCTTTATGACCATCAACTCCTTCTGTAGTCAGTAAGGCAAAGATCAAATCTAGTAGATTAATAAATAAGTGCATTAAGGATAAATTGTATTTTCTCCTTAATGGCATGAAAAGGCAAGTAAGAAATCAGAATTACAGAAAGAAGCAGGCAGGACAAAATCCAGGCAAAAAGGGTCGTTCCACTCGTGACCACGACTGCGCATTCACATCTAAGCAGCTCACTTCCCAGGGTACAGAGTCCCTGGCAGGGGGCTGCAGTAGAGGGAAGGGTGCAGAAGGACTCTGCCAGAGTCTTGTTGCTCAAGAGCCAACAAGAAGACGAGGGAGGCACCTGGCCAAGGCTATAGAAAGGAAAGCAGGTGGCCACTGCCAGACGCAGAGAAACACCTCCACTATGTATATGAACTTGAGATTATGAGTAGTATGCTTCATAGCAGAAACCTTTGGTAGCAGAGGGTTGTAAAAAAAAAAAAAAAAACTCGGAGGGTCAGGAAATTGAAAAGTCAACATGGGAGTCTGGAATTCCTGAGCTGACCTGAACTTTGCTGACCCATTCATTCATTAAGGAACGTGGCCCTGTCTGGTCCCACTATCCCCACAAGATTAATGTTTTTAGAGGAAAAACAACACCTGAGGATTTTTCTCCCTTCACAATTCTAAATAAGCTGTTGGGCTATCTGGTGAGTTCTTTCATTATCATGAGAGAAATCTCTAGAAATACAGAAATATGAACTGATGGTATCTGGTTCAGCCTGTCTTTTCAGACGTAAAAGATTGCTGCCAGGGGCTGAAAGGGTTCTCCCAATGTGTCCCAAGTTTGTCAGGCTGCGTTGTAATACAGACCATTGAGACTCATGGCTTGTCAATGCCAGCAGGCACCTTCCTGGAAGGAGGTAAATAGGAGGACAAGGCCTCACACATCACAAACAGCCAGACATACCTATAGGGTGTGCAGGACCAGCAAAAATGCTGTTTTGTGTTTTGAAAGGGAAAAATAATTTATGAAGATCTACTGAGAAAAAAAGTAATCTGCTACAACACCCAGAATGATGTCATATGAGCTGCAAGGTCCAGGTCAACTCCAGGGCAACAGGAAACTAGGAACAGGAGACAAGCAGGACGCAGCCCAACGTCCCTCCCCCAGACAGATGTACATACGTGGTAATGTCACAGAAATAGCTCTTTGTACTCTGGAAGGTGAGATAGTTGCTTACACATCCAATTGTGTCATAGCAAATCTAGTCCCTGTGTATACACAGAAATGTCCATTTGCAACACACTCCATGGCCCAGAGGTGCCAGCCAATATTCTTAAAGCATTTTCAAATAAACTCATCAAGATTTTCTTGTTCTTTTTGTTTTTGTTTTTCATTTTTAGAGGTAGGGTCTCACTGTAGCCCAGACTGACCTGGAATTCACTATGCCGTCTCAGGCTGGCCTCGAACTCACAGCCATCCTCCTTCCTCTGCCTTCCCAGTGCTGAGATCCAAGGTGTGTGCCAGCGCACAAGGCTCATCTAGGCTTTCTGAATCACTCAATTTCTACCACTGTAGCCTTCCACCTTAATAAGACGAACATTCAGCGAGGGATGGCTGCGTTGCCCACACCAACCAGCAAAGCAAGTGTAACCAACAACAAAGGGCAGAAATGTGATTTGAAACATAGAAAGGTTACAGAAGGTGGGAGTTTTCAATTGTTTTAGGAGTCACTCACAGTCAAACAAATTAACCTGCATTTTAATGGACCAAGTCCTAATTATAAGTTATGAGGTGGAAGTAACCATATGACCACCACTATCATCTACAGCAAATGCACATACTAAGTCTGCGTCACCATCATCTACAGCAAAAACAAACAATAAGTCATCACCTCCATTACCTACAAGAGCTGCACATACTAAGTCATCACCTGCATCACCTACAAGAAATGCACACACTAAGTCATCACCTCCATCACCCACAACAGATGCACACAATAAGTCCTCACCTCCATCACCTACAAGAGATGCACACACTAAGTCATCACCTCCATCACCTACAAGAGATGCACACACTAAGTCATCACCTCCATCACCTACAAGAAATGCACACAATAAGTCATCACCTCCATCACCCACAACAGATGCACACAATAAGTCCTCACCTCCATCACCTACAAGAGATGCACACACTAAGTCATCTGGTGTCCATGGGGTTTTAGAATGTGCTTTTCCTGGAAAGTGTGTCGATGTGTCTCTTACTTTTCCTCAGGCCTCAGAAAACCACCACACCTGAATAAGCATCCTTTTAGTAAAGGTGTACAGGAAGAGTTCAAGGCTCTTTGACACTTCCAAAAGCTCCACTGATAGAAGACAGAGCAATTTATGGCTCCAGCCAAGAGATGGTATCTGTCCATGAGAGAAAGGTGCTTGTGTGCACAAGAGTAATATCTTAAGAAGAATGCAGCCTCTCTGACTCGTTATCACTTGTAAATCCCCTGCCTGATTTGACAGCAAATACTACCTTTTCTTCAGTGCTATTGGCCAAAAAAAGAAAAAAAAAACAGTCATAACAAAGGTGCTATTATTTCAGAAAGCATTTTCCTGAGCCCTGTTAATGATCACACTTTCAGTCAACTAATGCCCCCGGTTCTCACATCACTGAACAAATATCGCCTGGTGGCAAATAGCAGCATCCCCCATCTCTGCATTCCAATGGAGTCAAGAAGCCTGAAGGGGAAGGTTAAATCTCAGTAAATACTCCTGCTCCTCTACACACAAAACTACTTCCATCATGTCTCAGTTTCAACAGAAATGCCTTTCCCTCCAGTTCCCAATGGAATTTCTCACCATCATCAGTCTCCACATGACCCCATCCTTGTGATACACTGGGTTTGGTCTAGAGGATGTGTCATGACATGAAGCCCTTGCTACAGCTTCATACATGAAGTGAGGGCCAAAAGTCAGATCCCTGGCACCCAGTAAATACAAGGTGGGCATAGCAGCCACCTGTAATCCCAGCACCAGAGGCAAAACAGGAGATCCCCAAGGAAAGCTGGATAGCTAGACAACTGAATGAGTGAGCTCTAGAGTTTAGAGAGCCCGAGCCTCAATAAATAAAGTGGAGAGCCATCGAGGAAGACACTTGATATCTACTTTTGGCTTTCACACACATGCATGTGCACATGCACCCAATGTGAATATGCATCTATCATCCATCCATCTATCTATCTATCTATCTATCTATCTATCTATCTATCTATCTATCTATACCTGCTGCATACACACACAGAGAAAGGGAAAGAGAAAGAGAGGGGGAGCATTAAAACAGACTTCTAGAAGGGACATCTGGATGATAGGTTTTTAATTCAATACTGTTCAATGTAAAAATTATGAATATCTGTGAGTTACAATTTTGAAATTGGTACACATTTACAGTTGTGTCAAGACAAAAGTTCTGACTTTAGAAACCCGATATCAAGTCGATGGTTCTCAATTCTTTCTGGGTACCAGAGGAGTCTTGGGAGAACACTTATAAAACACGTATATCCCAAGATCACAATCAAGACGGACTGCAAATCTGGACCAGGCATGTGTGTTCATTCATTCATTCACGAACTTGTTCATTTTGAAGATGCCTAGAGGCTGTTACATGAATAAACTGCGTTGCTGCAGCTAGTCTCAAAGGCCTGGGTATCAGTGATAGTCCCCGTCAGAGGACACGAAGCACATTTGCTGCCCCAGGTCTGCACTTAAAACAAAATCTTAAATACTCACAATACATAGCTAGGTTAAAAAAAAACACTGGAGATTTAGCTGATTAATGTCTTTTATTTCACTTTAAAGACAGGAGAAAGATTAGATGTGAAACATGCTACATGGGTACGGAGGAGCCAAGGCTGAGTGTGAACGTGGCACACTTGTAGAGCACTTGTTTAGAACTAATGAAGCCACAGGTTCCCCCAGATGGAGGGGGAGGAAGGGAGGAGGAAGCCGGAAAGAGCCACCCAGTAACCTGCTCTATCACACGGCTTGCCAGAAACAAAAACCCAAAATATGCTGTTTAATTTTTTTAAGAAATCACACATTTTTATTTAGAAAGTTATAAAATTAGGCTTAGCAATCTTTTCTCTACAACTACTTCCTGAGTTTCTACTTTAACAGAATTTTACTATATTTTGTAGCTAGTAGGCAAAGATTCACTTAAATCTGAATAGGTATTATAGTAAATATAAAAATTATAATAAAAAACCCAAACCAGAACCATACTTACAGGTATAAACCAAGATGCGGAATAGATTATGTGAGAAAGACAGTGAAACCAACATGGTACAAAGTTGCTGATTACAAAAATCATGACTCACCACAACTTGCTCTATTTCCCTTTCAAGCAAGTTCATTACATTTGTAATTTTCAAACTGCTGAACACAAGCACGAAGGCCACTGCATAGGGGTGTCAACAGCCAAGGAGCCTCATTTGCTTCAGGGGAATTATTTGTCCCCAAGCAGGAAGGGGAGTTACTTCAATAGCATATCAAATACCATATATTTATCCTGCCCAAAGGACTCTTAAAATACAATTTGAACTGAAGAGAAGAAAGATGGAGAAGGAGTGGCTTTTTCTTTGTTAAATTTCACAATGAATTCACATCCAGCTCCACCTAATACTTTTTGAGTACTCTTCCAGTAGCTGAGATGACTTCTGGCCTCTTGATGGAGAGTGGAGAAAAGTCAGTGAACTCCCACCATAGCCTTCCTGAGCACTGAAAAGAATTCATTCTAGACCACCCACGACATGGTAGGGTTCAGGCACAACTTTCCTCTTCCCCACTGAGGGAGTCAGGGAGAGGGGAAAGAGCTCGCTTCACTGATGTGTAGTAAAAACAGCTAACACCAGAGGCTTCTGATATGCCAAGAACTGCTCTGAAGCTCTGACATGAATCACATTAAAAAAATTAATTATCCTTTTTAAAAATTATTTTATTTTATTTATGTGCAAGCAAAGAGAGAGAGGAGGGAGAGAAAGAGAGTAGGAAGCTAGACAGACAATGGGTATGCCAGGGCAAACACTCTAGCCACTGCAAACAAACTCCAGACTCATGCACCCCTTGTGTATCTGGCTTACATGGGTACTGGAGAATTGAACCTGGGTCCTTTGGCTTTCTAGGCAAGTGCCTTAAACACTAAGCAATCTCTCTAGCCCACAAGTCACATTCTTGCTTAACTGCTCATAGATAGAGCCCAGCACAATATCCTAAATGGACCAGAGGCTAATAAACATTGGATGGAGAAAAAGATAAGCATGCCAGAACATCAGAGTTCCAAAGAGCATAGCAGTTCCCAACATGGGGACTGGAGTGTTTTGAATCAAGCTCCACATGAACCCCAAGGAATTACATGGCCTCCTTCTCTTGTTTTCTGATCACTCCTCATTGCGTGTCACTATCTCTGTTAGGGGCAGTGTCTCTAGTCCCTGACCCAGATTCATAGTGTTCATTTGTGAAGTAAATCTATGGACTGGGAGGAAGAAGTTATCAGGGGAAATAGACAGCTTATACAGGCATCCTTTCATTCTACTTTCTGTCTCATGAAGCCTTAGTTCCATGAAAACGAGAAGCCAAATCTGCCACGTTACTGCTGTTGTTAGTTGTGGTAGTTTGAATAGATGGCCCCCAATATATTTCAGTTGTTTATTTGTTTGTAGTTTGCATTCTGCAGCCACCTGGCTGGAGGCAATGTCACTGGGTGGATCTTTAGGTGTGGTGGTGGGTTTCAGATTTCAATCTAAAGATATGCAAAGTGTGCCTAGCAGGAGTTCCTGAAGTGTGCTGTGGATTTTGACCTTTATGCTTGTACTTCTCTCTGCTTGGGCCTGTGAAGGCAGGCCAGCTTCTTCTGCCATTTATGGAACTTCCCCTGGATCTGTAAGCTTCAATAAATATCCCTTCCTCCATAACTGTGTCTGGTCTGAAAGTTCATCTCGGTGAACCTGAATCTGTCTGCTACATTAGTGAACTGAGATAACGTGTGGGAAAGAGAAAACCAATAGATATTTATTGAATTCATGTTACAGAACCAATGAAGTAAAGACTAGGTAACAACAGAGCACTGTGCTCGGTCCTAGAGATGGGAAAATAATGAACACATCTTTCTACTTGCTCGGAAACAGCTCCCAATCTCATCACTGCTAAATGTGCATGTGCTTAAGGCCAATCTGAAGCTTTTCCACTAAAGAAATTTCTTCTCACATTTTGTAAAGCATAATCGCATGCATGTTACACCCTATATGCAGTTCCTTCCTGACTGCTGAGCTAGAAAGGCCAACAGGGGGAAGATTCCATGGGCTAAAGACACATGCCCATGAAACATACCCATGGCGATGTGCTCATGAAAAGCTCCAAATCCTCCTCAGGTACTGACAGGTGCTGGGACTCTCAAATTCTCTGTCCCAACAGCCCATGTTCATGCTGCAGGCTAAGATGTCACCTGGACATGTTGGCCACAGAGACCTCCTCTTCAACATGCAGCCCAATCAGGTTCACACATGGAACTCAAGGTCTCATGAGGCTGAGACACACATGTCATGAGTTTGAGGCCAGCCTGGGCTATATATTGAGTTCCGGGCCAAGTGGGTTACAAAGTAAGACCCCATCTCCAGAATAACAAAAAAAGTGGTGTGTGTGCATTCAGATTCATGTGCGTACACATGCAAATATGTGTGCAGGTCCATGCATACATGTACAGAGAACACCCGGGGGTCGCTCCTCTCAGGGGCCATCCACTGACCCGTGGGCTACAGAGACCCTCCTGTCTCTGCCTGCCCAGTGTTGTGATTACATATGTGTTCCACCACGCTCAGCTTTTCCATATGATTTCTGAGGATTGAACTCAGGTCCTCATGTTAACATTGACCAATCTCCTCCACCCACCACGGGGCAGAGTGTAGAGCATACATGGACTTGCAAACTCAGCCATCTACAGGCCTAGCACAAAGCCTGTGTTTGCCTCTTCCATCTTGTAGGGCAGGATCTTCAAGTTCCTCATAAAGGTATAGATGTCAATACAGCAGAATTTCTCAACATCTTACAGGGGTCCTTTACTTTTGAATGTTTTAACATTTAGATATATTATGAGTCTTCCATTCACATTCTAGCCCTAGGCTACAGAAATATTAGAGATGGGATTGCCTATCAAGGAAATGGAGTTGCTGGGTGGCTCACCAACTAGCCTAATGGTCAGGGCCACTCATTAGAAAAGTCAGAACCCAAGTTAGCATGATCAGCATGGGGTAAACCTCTTCTCCCTTCACATGAAAATTTCAAAGTCAGTCCCTAGCATTGGAGCTTTCTCCTCTGAATGCCATCTCCAAGGTGGCTCTCCATGTGTGCATTTGCAAACACCTGCACTACAGATAGAATCCAGGCCAGAGGGAATCAGGCAGAGGCACATGCCTAAGGAACCTCACAAGATGAAGCCCCAGGGGCTTTAGAATGCACCTCTTTACAGCTGTAAACCCAGAAGCACATTAGTGGTTCTTGCCAAACAGGCAGTGCAGCAATTTAGAGAGCCCACATATAATGCCTTTCTAAGACCTGTGCTTACAGGGACCCTTTTATCCAAGAAATGCAAAGTACTTTACAAGCTCTGAGCCATTTAGGCAAACCGTGCAGGGAGGGATGCAGGCGGCCAGGGTTAGACTCACGGAGGAAGAAACTGAGGCAGGCTGCTAACCTAAAGCGCCATTCTTTAAAAGTTTTTGCTTTTGGAAATGAATAGCTTTAAATATGTTCAAAAACCCATGCCCCTGACATAGAAGTAGAAGGATTTGTACCACTTTATAGAAATTAAGTAGAATGTGATGAAATTAAGTAGTATGGTACAGAAATCTATACCGCGCTGAGTTCTTTCCAGCAGGCAGGTCATGAAAAGCTGCATGCACATCCACCAGAAATGGCTGATCATTAAATCTCCAGTACCATTGCCTTTTAAGGTGCAAATACCATAATCATGAATTTTAAGACAAAAATTTTAGGAGTTTTCTTCCCCCAAATGGAATCAGGCTTTTACACTTCTGGCCCAAAGCACTTAGCACAGGTGATTAGCACATTCTCTTCGCAGTAGAGAGAACCAAGGTCAAGCCCTATAGAAGGGGCTCATTGGCTTTTTAGTGGGAAGTAAAGGGCCCCAGGGAAGTGAGCCTGAGAGTATGGGAGAAAGAAATTCATAGTCAGAAGATAGGAGTTCAGGAAGAATGAAGCCTGTTAACTACCTGCTGCTGTTGCCTCCACATCATAAGTATTAACTTTGTGTCAAATATATCTATCTGAAAGTTATGTTCTTAATACTACCAACATTCAATAAGTAGGTACTGTACATGATTCTGTTCTGCCTTTTATCAAGTAACCTATTTTACAGACAAGGAAAATGAGGTTCAAAAAATAAATAGAATGCCAGGCGTGATGGCGCACGCCTTTAATCCCAGCACTCGGGAGGCAGAGGTAGGAGGATTGCCATGAGTTCAAGGCCACCCTGAGACTACATAGTGAATTCCAGGTCAGCCTGAGCTAGAGTGAGACCCTACCTCGAAAAAACCAAACAAATAAACAAATAAAATAAAAATAAATAGATGCTAAAGGCATCACAGGCTGCAGACACAAGACATTGAAATATCCTGCTGGAACAAAAAAGGGAAACTAGCTCCCTCCTGGCTTGCCCTCGTAGTGCTGGGAAGCCCTGTGGGAGCCGCTGGAGGACAACTGTCACCAACAGCATGAATAAACAGGGGACCCTGCAGACTACGAAATCAGCCAGCCAGACAAGAAGTACACACTTGTCCAACGGTGGCACACGGCCTCTGCAGGTGACCAACTGTTCTCTAATTGGCCATGAGGTCCACTCAGTGGGAGAGAACTCATCTGATACTGGAAACCAAGTCAGAATCCCATGGTCAGGAAACTCAGACTTGAAGCCCCCACTTCTCTCTGGCTTGCACACCAAAAATTACACACATATATATCAAATAAATTTGCATATCCTCTTTAACCCAAGCTGCTCTCACTCTTGCTTGCAGAATCTGCTTAATTTTCAGATGGCAGAAAAAATGTAGGAGAATCAAGATCCATCAACAAAGACAAGAAGGTAGCTGACTGCCCACCATGAGACATGCCACCTCTACCATATCTGCCTGGGCCCAGGAGAAATTGCAGAGGAAGTGATGACATGAACATTGCTCCTATGACTAGCCTGACAAACAGTTCCAGGGTGATGGTGACAGATAAGGTGATCAATCAAAACCTATCAAAGAGGAACTCTAGAGGCTGCAGAGAACTAAGTCAGACCTCCAACAGCCCTGCCATGGCTCAGGGAACATTGTGGAAAAAGGGACAGAAAGATTTTAAGAGCTAAACAGTGGGTAGGAGTAACCTGAGGCATGATCCCCCAGTACCATATAGTGACTGACTGAGGCCTTCATGACATCACCGTTAACACTATAACCCCACGGTCGAGGGGCCCCAGGGTAACAGGAACTGGGACGAGAGAATAAAAGAGTATAACCTGTTATAATTTATGTAAAATAAAATAAAAATTTTAATTAAAAAAAAACAAATAAATAGAAGGGTCTGGGGATGTAGCTTAATAGTAATTAATTTACCTGGCATGGTCCATCCCCCATATAGCAAAATTAAAGGAAAAAAATTGAGACTGTCCCCACGATAGCTTGGGCTGCCCTGGAACTCACATATATAGCCCAGGCTAGCCTCAAACTCACAGCAGTCTTTCTGATTTAGCCTCCTGAGAGTTGGGAGTGGCAGGTTTCTATAGGCAGCATGAAGGTTTTATTATTATTTTTTAATTTTTTTAAAAAATTGGGAGACACATGCAATCTTAGCTTTAAAAGGCATTCATTCTAGAAAACAAACTGTGTACTAGCTGAAATATAAACATGAAGTTTACAAATTTCTTATGAAATTCACAATACAATGAAAAAAATATACAAATAAAGAATTTTCATGACTGGAGAAATGGCTCAGTTGTTAGGCACCTGCCTGAAAAGCCTAAGGACTCAGCTTTGATTCCCCAGTACCCACATAAAGCCAGATGCACAAGGTGGTGCATACATCTTGAATACATTTGCAGAGCTGGAGGTCCTAACATGCCCGTTAACTTTATCAATGTCTCTCAAATGAATAAATTGAATATTAAAATAATAAAATGAACAAATAAAAAAATTTCAGTGCCAGAAATGGTGATGTACACCTGTAATCTCAGCACCAGGAAGGATAAAATAGAAAGATCTCTTGCTCAAGGCTAGCCTTGGCTACATAGTGAGTTCTAAGTCAGACTAGGATATAGTATGAGACCTGCCCCCTTCCTAAAAAAGATCTTTAGCTCAAGGCTAGCCCTGGATGCATAGTGAGTTCTAAGTCAGACTAGGATATAGTATGAGATCCTGCCCCCCATCCTAAAAAAAAGACTCAAAAAGGCAGGCAAGAAGTACTGTGGCAATACAATGGAAACCAAGCCGAGACTCTGGGATGGGGGGATGAGAGACTGCAGAAGGGACATCCAGGTCAACACGCGGACACTTATAGAACTCCAGACTGTTAGCGACGGTGTATGCACTAGCATAGATTACTTAGGCAGGCCTCACTCAGGACTCTGAGAGAATATGGTATATGTATGAAAAGACCCTCAAAAGGTAATCTGGGGCTGGAGGGATGGCTTGGAGGTAAAGGCACTTGCTTGCAAAGCCAAATGACCCAGGTTCAATTCCCCGGGACCCACATAAGCCAGATAGATGCACAAGGTGGCACATGCATCTGGAGTTCGTTTGCAGTGACTAGAGGCCCTGGCATGCCCACCCATTCTCTTTCTCTCTCTCTCTCTGTGTGTGTGTGTGTGTGTGTGTCCCTCTGTTTCTCTCTCTCTAATAAATAATTTTTTAAAAAATGGTAATCTGGGGCTAGATGGTTAGACAGACAGGAGGTGAAGTGTTAATACCTTTCTCAGTTGTAAATCTTCTTCACAACAAGGCACAATAGTCTCTTTTACATCAAAACCCTCTGCTTTGCCTGGATTCTTGCAGAGTGGTATAACCCTGAATCTAAAGTCCAAATCCTAAATACTCTTTTCACCACTAATATCAGAGCCATTCCTTAGACAATGACTATCACTACCACTACTAACCTTTTATTTTAATTTATTTAACATATTTCAATTCCAAATAAGTCCAATCAAGTAAGTTCTATTCTAACCCAATTATACAGAAGACAGGGCTGAGCACCAGGAATGTTCATGGAATCCATGTTCCCCTAACACATACCAAAGTGCAACTATGTTACTGGGAAATTTTTGCTTCTCCTACTCTTCCCTCACATCTCATGTGGCGCCACCATAAGCAAACACATGGGCTCCCTGGGATGATCTCGGTTTCTCAGCCACCACATACTCTCTGCCCCCTCCTCTCGCATGTGGTCTTCCCAGTGACCCTAATATTAAGTGCTAGTAGCTAAAGTGATAAAACTCAGCGTATTAAACTAGCTGCTGAGACCCTAGTGATATCACTTCCCATGGCCGTCCAGACTCCCTCCTCTGGTTGCTACCAACTTCATCCCTGATACAGTTACTGGGGTCACCTTATATATTCACTATGGCACTCAGGTTTTCATCAACCCATTTTCCAGAGTATTTTGCATTGACTTTTTGTTAGTCTTGTTTTGTTTCCTTGAGGTAGGGGCTCGCTATAGCCCAGGCTGGAATTCACTATGTAGTCTCAGGCTGGCCTCAAATTCAGTGATCCTTCTACCTCTGCCTCCCAAGTACTGGGATTAAAGGTGTGTGCCACCACACCTGGCTCTGCATTAACTTTTTAACTTTTGACACAGTTCAATCCTTTTAGTTTCCAACATGATTCAAGGAGGAGTCCAAGTACAAAGTTAGCCAACTGTTTGTCAGCATGCTTCCCTTGGAATCATTTTGCCCTTTATTTAGCACATTTTGAAGCTTCACTTCCATAAGCATTCCTCCATTCTACTGTAAACTCCTTTGGGTAAATATTAGAATGTACCACATTCATAAGTTCACGTTAATACAAAGCACTGATTCAGCCAACTGACTGAAGAAGTGGAGCATTTTTTGAGACAGCTCAGGTATTCATGTCTCTGTTTCTCAACTCCTTGTATATAAACCAGGATTAACAGCACAAACTACATATGCTGCAAAGATCTGAAAGGTTCTTACAATGGTAAGTGTGTGTGTGTGTGTGTGTGTGTGTGTGTGTGTGTGTATGTGTGTGTGTGTGTGTGAGAGAGAGAGAGAGAGAGAGAGAGAGAGAGATGGGGTCCTAGTATGTTGTCCAGGCCAACTCACATTCCTAGAACCAGGCCATCTTCCTATCTCAGCCACCCATGCAACTGGAACTACAGGGATGTACTGCCTTTTCCAGTTACTTCTATTTTGATTGAATAATGCCTGAGTATTTGTCTTTGAGCGGCTCTTGTCTAGTTCAAATATAGCATCTCATAGGATGAGGTCCTCCCCAAAAGTCCTCAGACAATCATGAGAACAAACCACCAGACCTCCAGACATGATCAAGAGTGCAAGTGTATGCTAACAACAGGTAAGATTCACTTGTCAAAAAAGTCCTATTTTCGGTATTAAACAAAACTATCGGTTAAAAGGCAGGACAAAAACCTCTACATATGGCCACAAAAGGGCACTGCTTCTGAGCAGCAATGTGAAGTGTGTAAAACTGGCTCAGAGCCCCCTCCCCCTGCTCTGGGAACCAGATCATGGAAGCAAGCCTTGTAGTATATGGTTGACATCCTAACATCCATCCACTACCAGACTGTGTGACCTCACGCCAGGACCTGAGCCAGAGTTTTCTCTTGAGCTTTCTGAAATTATCTAATATGCAAAGTATTTCACTGGTTTTTCCTTTGAACATAACAAACAGTAGCACAAACCATGGGAGGCAAGAAGGTAAAAGCAGAAACTGCATACTCTGTTACCCCTACATTGCTTGATGGAGAATAATCATGCCTCATCCCTGGTTTCAACTGAAAGTAAATTGTCATAGATACCTGATCCTCAGGCTGGGGAGATGGTTTAGTGGGTAAGAGGCCTTGCTATGCAAGCAGGAGGACCTGATTTCCATCCCCAGGCCCCACGTAAAACGTCAGGGACGGTCACACACAACTGAAACCCTAGTGAAAGGAGGTGATGACAGACAAGAGGGTCTCAAGAAGAAGCTCCAGGTTGAGTGATAAACTCTGTCTCGGGCCAATAAGGGAAGAGTGAGAGAGGAGGCCCCCATGATCTTTCTCTAGCCTCCACATACATACACACAGACACCCCACATTCACACACCAAAAAACAAAGAAATAATTTTTTTAAAACCTCTGCACTATGCTTTTAATCTCCTTCTTTTTCATATTAAGCCAATATTCAGGCATACTGACTAAAGGGTATCCCTCTAAAACAACCCCCCCACAAAAAAAATCCCAAGCCTTGATTCCTTGTTCTACCTGATCCCCTTTTTCTTTCCTTCCTTACTCAGCCCACGTCAATCCACCCACGGACAGCGCTTTTCAACTCTGTGCAGTTTTACTTCCCAATATGCTATCCTGCCAACAGTAGACTGAAAGCTCTCCAAACCAATTCTCTCCCACTCTGGGCCAATTTCTTCATCTTTCTAAGGAAGGTGATCTCTGCAGCCCCTCACCAACCCCTTGATCACAAGGCCGTTGGCCCAGAGATGGTCAGGTACAGAGTGAACACAGAATTCTGGGAGTTCTGATGCCCTCCCAATACATGAGTAAAAATGGCCTTGAAGCAGAGTTTGGGGGCAGGGACCACCTAGGTTTAAAACGAGAGTAAATACAACGAAATATGAGATAAATACATCTCTTACCCCAAGTGAAGCTTCAGAGTGCAACTGTCCCCAAGACCAAAAGAAAGAGCTGTGTAAGAACCCAGAGGTGTGAGGGAGAGCTGGTATTGTCCCCACCAGTCCTCACGGAGGATTTGTGCGTCCGCTGCATTTGGAGTAGGTGAACAGGGCAGAAGGGTGCTTTTTGAGGGATCAGGCAATTATCACCTGTATTAAAGCCCAGGAATCAATTAAATAACACTTAAATTCAACATCTTTCCTCTGGATCTCTTTAGGAAAGATCAAGTGGGAGCCAAAATGTCCCATGTTGCTCTCCACACTTCAGAGAGTGGCTGTTTCCTGTGTCCACACATATATTTAAAGGTGGAAAGAGCTGAGGTAGAGCACGATCCTGAACAGAGGAGAGCACGATCCTGAGCAGAGGGAAGCACGATCCTGAACAGAGGAGAGCACGATCCTGAACACAGGAGAGCACGATCCTGAACAGAGGGAGCACGATCCTGAACAGAGGAGAGCATGATCCTGAACAGAGGAGAGCACGATCCTGAACAGAGGAGAGCATGATCCTGAACAGAGGAGAACATGATCCTGAACAGAGGAGAGCATGATCCTGAACAGAGGGAAGCATGATCCTGAACAGAGGAGAGCACGATCCTGAACAGAGGGAAGCATGATCCTGAACAGAGGAGAGCACGATCCTGAACAGAGGGAAGCATGATCCTGAACAGAGGGAGCACGATCCTGAACAGAGGGAAGCATGATCCTGAACAGAGGGAAGCATGATCCTGAACAGAGGAGAGCACGATCCTGAACAGAGGAGAGCACTATCCTGAACAGAGGGAGCATGATCCTGAACAGAGGGAAGCATGATCCTGAACAGAGGGAAGCATGATCCTGAACAGAGGAGAGCACGATCCTGAACAGAGGGAGCATGATCCTGAACAGAGGAGAGCACGATCCTGAACAGAGGCAGCATGATCCTGAACAGAGGAGAGCACGATCCTGAACAGAGGGAGCATGATCCTGAACAGAGGGAAGCATGATCCTGAACAGAGGGAGAGCACTATCCTGAACAGAGGAGAGCACTATCCTGAACAGAGGGAGAGCACTATCCTGAACAGAGGGAGAGCACTATCCTGAACAGAGGAGAGCACTATCCTGAACAGAGGGAGAGCACTATCCTGATCAGAGGGAGAGCACTATCCTGATCAGAGGGAGAGCACTATCCTGAACAGAGGAGAGCACTATCCTGAACAGAGGGAGAGCACTATCCTGAACAGAGGAGAGCACTATCCTGATCAGAGGGAGAGCACTATCCTGAACAGAGGGAGAGCACTTTCCTGAACAGAGGGAGAGCACTATCCTGAACAGAGGGAGAGCACTATCCTGATCAGAGGGAGAGCACTATCCTGAACAGAGGGAGAGCAGTACCCTGAACAGAGGTAGAGCACTATCCTGATCAGAGGGAGAGCACTATCCTGAACAGAGGGAGAGCACTATCCTGATCAGAGGGAGAGCACTATCCTGAACAGAGGGAGAACACTATCCTGAACAGAGGTAGAGCACTATCCTGATCAGAGGGAGAGCACTATCCTGAACAGAGGTAGAGCACTATCCTGAACAGAGGGAGAGCACTATCCTGATCAGAGGGAGAGCACTATCCTGAAGAGAGGGAGAGCACTATCCTGATCAGAGGGAGAGCACTATCCTGAACAGAGGGAGAGCACTATCCTGAACAGAGGGAGAGCACTATCCTGAACAGAGGGGAGCACCAACCTGAACAGAGAGAGAGCACTATCCTGGGCAGAGGGAGAGCAGTGTCCCTAGTAACTGGCATTGAAGAATTTAATCAGTTAATGTTTCAGGATCAACTCATCAAATACTGACAGCTCCCATTCAGTAGGAGAATCTACTCTGCAAATCTATTTCTCCTGGTTGCATTGAGGCTTGCATTGCTTCACTTTGTTGGAACATGTCCAGATTATTTTGCCTTCAACATTGTGGATTGGATTTTGTTTGAAGACAATAGTGAATGGTTTTTCTGCAGGCTGCAGAAACTGTTTGGGTGTTTGCAGCAAGGCTTCTGGAATTTCCATCATGTTAATTTATTTTCAATTTTTTTCCTGTTTCTTTTCCGTTTTAACTCCCCTTTCTGCATGTTGGTCCCAAATGCTCAGGTAATATACATACAAATGCTCCAACCAACAGCTTGGTATGTACCATCTCCTGATGCCCATGCTCCTGAGTACAAACAGTCCCCCAGGCAAAGCACAGTCATTCGATCCTCTCCAGGCCTATAACAATCCCAACAGGGGTACTTCCCCAATTCACGCTGCAGCACCATGGCTGTATAAATTAGGGCTACCAATAATGCTTGACAATACAACTAAATAAGTATTCTAATAGTCCCTTTTCTAATATACACACCACATAAAACCAGAAAAAAATTACATTACAACCAGCCCAAAATAAAACTTGCTAAAACATTCTTGCAAAATCAGTACTACATTCACATCCTCTCTCTCTCATTCTCTCCCTCTTGTTTTGTTTTCCTGTACAATTCTATGTGAGTAAGCATCCACTCCAAGAGTGTGAACCTATATGACGAGAGATTTCGTGGGCTGTAGGTCTTCCTGGCTGTGTGTGTTTTCCCTCATGGGCAGAGTGACTTGAAGCTTGTTGATGTATACTTAAGAAGCATTTACTAGAGTACCAATCACAATTGGGATGGGTTTTGTGTGATTATTATTTTTTTTATATTTTTGTTTATTTTTATTTATGTATTTGAGAGCAACAGATAGAGAGAGAAAGAGGCAGAGAGAGAGAGAGAGAGAGAGAGAGAGAGAGAATGGGCACTACAGGGCCTCCAGCCACTGCAAACGAACTCCAGATGCATGTGCCCCCTTGTACATATGGCTAACGTGGGTCCTGGGGAATTGAGCCTCAAACTGGGATCCTTGGGCTTCACAGGCAAGCACTTAACCGCTAAGCCATCTCTCTAGCCCTATTTTAAAAGATAAATAAAAGAAGTCAGACATAAAGGATTATACTAAGTGAGGTAACCCAGGCCCAGAAAATCAAATGTCCAATGTTCTCTCTCATATGTGGATCCTAGCTACAAATAACTGGACTTCTGTGTGAATAGGAAGAAAACTCAGTAGCATAGGCCAGTATGCTAGAAAGGAGATATAAAGGGAATAGAAAGGGATGGGGGGAATCTAATTGGTATTGTATATATGTAAGTTAAAGAACAGATTAATGGAGGTGAAAAGGTCTAAGTGAGGCCAGGGGAAGATACTGAGTAAGGGAAGGTGGAGGGAGGGCTAATCAAAATCTAAAAGGATATAAACAAATCATATGGAAACCTACATTTCTGGACAACAGAACACTCAGAAGCCATAGATTGTTACTAGAAAACTGTCAGTGCCAGGGATGGGATATCATCTTCCAGTGAGTTGTTGGCCAGTGAGGTCCTTGATGCCCCCAAAACATTACAGGCCATTGCCGAGGCCCTTGATTTTCCACCAGGAATAGATGGTAAGGCTATTGCTGAAGACTGAACATACTTGGGCTGCAAGGTCACTGAGAAACCCTGCTGGGGCTGAGCTGAAAACCTCCCTGTGGTGGTTTGATTCAGGTGTCCCCATAAACTTAGGTGTTCTGAATGCTAGGTTCCCAGATGATGGATATTTGGGAATTAATGCCTCCTGGAAGCAGTGTATTGTTGGGGGCAGGCTTATGGGTGTTATAGCCAGTTTCCCCATGCCAGTGTTTGGTACACTCTCCTGTTCCTGTTTTCCACCTTATGTTGGCCAGGGGGTGATGTCCACCCTCTGCTCATGCCATCATTTTTCCCTGCCATTGTGGAGCTTCCCCCTAGAGCCTGTAAGCCAAAATAAATCTCTTTTTCCCAGAAGCTGCTTTTGGTTGGGTGATTTCTACCAACAATGTGAACCGGACTGCAATAGTAAAGTGGTAGCAGGATTGGGATTGCTGCTAGACACCTGACTGTGTGGCTTTGGCCTTTTGGAACTGACTTTCAAGAGGAATGTGGGAGGATTTGAGACCTTGGCCTAAGAGATGCCTTGCTGTGCTGTTAAGTACAGCTTGATGGACTATTCTGGTCTGAGCTGCAAGACCTGGATGCGGTAAGAACTATGGACTGTGAGGTCTGGCTTATGAGGGTCAGAAAGAGCTTTGCTTGGACTGGGCTAGCAGTTTGTGTGAGAAGCTTGCTCTTATGCCCATGTCCTGAGAAGTTGTGCAGGGTTGCTTTGCATAGAAATGAACTGGTGTGAGCAGAGGGATATGGCACAGGATAAAAAACAAAAATCTTTCGGTGAATTGCTGCCCATTCAGTTGCAATTGAGAAATTACAACCTTTGAGATTGGGCCAGCTGACCTGCACTGGGGCAACAGGAAGAATGTAGACTGTTTTGAAGGGGCCTGAGTGCTCAGGGAGTGCCCTGTTCTTCAAAGTCTGCTTTATTCCCCCCTGGATTAACAAATTCCCACCCTACCTGGTATTGTGGAGGATAAGAAATGCAGGAAAGAGAGCGTCAATGATGTTGCAACACAGTCTTGTGTTTTGGAAATGGCCATGGGCAGTGTAAAGCAGGTTTGTTGGATGCCTGCATGGAGACCCAGTGGGGCCATGAGGATGAACCGTGGCTTGCAATGGAGACTCATCGGAGATGCCAGGACCACAAGATGGCTGCCAAGGAGACCTGCCGGCTCCAATGAAGTTTTCCAGGACTGTGAGTAGCCTAGCTGGAGGGGCAGAATTGGAATGCCAGAGACTTGCTGCTGTTTAGAATTATCAGACTTGGAGATTTGTCACTGGCTAGAGTTGTAAGACCTGAAGCTGCAGAGTTTGATGTTTGCACTGGTTGTTTTAAATCTTGCATTGGTTGAATGTTTCTTTGCTATGCCCAGTGCCATCTTTTGCACTGTGTATATTTATTTTGTGCCATTATGGGGCTTTGGGGGTTATTTTTTGGTATTATGGCTCAGTTAAAAGATCTTGAACTATGGGGATGTATGAATATCATTGGAATTGATAAAAACTATGGGACTTTTAAAGTTAGATGAACTCATTGCATTTTACATCATGTATGGTTATCAGTTTATGGGGGCAAGGGGTGGAATGTTATGGTTTGATTCAGGTATCCCCCATAAACTTAGGTGTTCTGAATGCTAGGTTCCCAGCTGATGGATATTTGGGAATTAATGCCTCCTGGAGGGAGTGTGTTGTTGCAGGTGGGCTTATGAGTAGTATAGCCAGTTTCACCTTGCCAGTGTTTGGCATACTCTCCTGTTGCTATTGTCCACCTTATGTTGGCCAGGGGGTGATGTCCACCCTCTGCTCATGCCATCATTTTTCCCTGCCATTGTGGAGCTTCCCCCTTGAGCCTGTAAACCAAAATAAATCTCTTTTTCCCAGAAGCTGCTTTTGGTTGGGTGATTTCTACCAGCAATGTGAACTGGACTGCAACACTCCTCCATCTAGACCAGTTGACAGAAAGCTGGAAAAAGCCATGTTGCATGAAGTTCAATGAGAGAGAGAGAAATCACCAGTGAAGATACCTAAGAGTGGACACTGCAAGCGTTATATTTGGCCAGCCAGGCCAAGTGAGCCAACGGGTGCAATAGTGGCACATCTGTTATGGGGGAAACCAACTGCTCTCTGATTTGACTGGAGGCCCGCTCCATGGGAGGAAATATATCCCTGATACTGAAAATCTACAACAGGGGTAGTCATGAGCCCTAGGAGTGTAATACCTGCTGCTGTCTGGCTAAAAGTATATACTATGCTCACCAAACTGTCCAGTAAGCATTTCTTTTAACATTCATACCCATATATTAATGCTACTCTCACTTTTGGCTAGAGAACCATCTCTTTTCAGATGGCAGTGCCCTTGGGATGACCCAGGAGGCACCATTGTCCTGAGAAGTGACAGAGGAGTGCTCAGCACTGTAATATCTCAATCATACCTTCCATGGCTCAGGGTCCATTGTGAAAGAGGTGGTAGAAAGAATGTAAGAGCCAAAGGAAGGGTAGGACTCCTTACAACATGCCCCTCCAGACACAAAATGGCCTGAATATCCATGACCTCACAGTGCCTGACACTACCTACACAAGACCATCATAATAGGAAGAAAAGATCATGACATCAAAATAAGAGAGAGAGACTGATTGAGAGGGGGAGGGGATATGATGGAGAGTGGAGTTTCAAAGTGGAAGGTGGGGGGAGGGAGGGAATTACCATGAGATATTGTTTATCATCATGGAAGTTGTCAATAAAAATATTTTAAAAAACAAAATTAAAATTAAAAAATGTAAAACCAAGCAAAAAGAAGAAGAAGGAGAAGAAGAAGAAGAAGCCGCCGCCGCCGCCGCCAGACATCGTGATGCATGTCTGTCATCCCAGCACTTGGAAGGTAGAAATAGGAGGATCTGGAGTTCAGGGTGGCCTGTGGCTAGAGTAAATGTGATACCAGCCTGTGATACATGAGACCCTGTCTCAAAAACAGAATAAGTATTATACAATTCTAATTTTATAACTGAGGAAACTGACACAGAGACGCTAAGATCATATTGCTAGAAAGTAGTCAAAACAATATTTGAACCTGAGAACTCAGCTTTCCAACATTTATCCATTGCACAGAATCAGTCTGGGAGTGGGACTGGATTCCTTGATTTAGAATTTTTTTTCTTTATTAGTTAGTTTTATATTCAGCAAATACAGTCAGTTTGGTACCATTATTAGGCTCATCCGTGACCTACCCCCTCCCCTTGGCCCCTCCTTGTTGAGGTATATGGGTCATGCATTATGGAGTTAGCCCACAGTTATGGGTAAGATAAATGTCTCTGCATATCATGACCCAACATGTGGCTCTGACATTCTTTCCGCCCCCTCTTCCGCAAAATTTCCCTGAGCCATGTTGGGTTCATTTTTGGTCTGCTTCAGTGATGAGGTGTTGGGTGCCTAAATTTTATAGAACGTGTGAAGGTACTTACATATTATTTGCCCTAGAAATCACCTTGTTAAAGGACCAGGCTAACAGGGAACCAATTGAGCAAGATGTGGCTAAAGAAAGGAATGGTTCAAGAATGTGAACTTCTCTATACTTTGCTTGTAAGACATTTTTACTTAAGCAGTTATAGAAACAGGATTATACAAAGTTCACTCTGAGTCACATGATCAGTGATGGGCCAGGACTGTTAACCCACTAGCCCACCTGCTTTCAGTTACCTCAAAATATTCCTGAGCTGAGCACATACCAGCACACACCACAACAAAGCCTGTCAGTATTAACATCCCATGCACCTGAAGGTCAGTTTTAAAGGGCCCTAATGATTTATGACAAGGTTTTAGTCACCTGGGGCAGACAGAAGAGTAGGAAGATATTAGGATTGTTCCTACTTCATGATCTCTAATATAAGAAATTGGCTGCCAACCACTGAGGCATTCTAAAATGAAAGGTGAAATGGATATTTTTAACCTAAAATATCACTTGTAATACATTGGCTCATGAATCTAATGGTAACAACAAAAATAAGTTAGGAGACCCCATAACCTAGAATGTGGTCCCAAAGTTGGGCATATACTTCAAATGTAGGATGATTCTTGCTCCATATGCTATACCTAGTATTTAAAAAAAAATATTTTTTTATTTATTTGAGAGAAAGAGAGAGAAAAGAAAGATGCAGATATATAGAGAGAATGGATGTGCCAGGGCCTCTAGCCACTGCAAATGAACTCCAGATGCATGCACCACCTTGTACATCTGGCTTACATGGGTACTGGGGAACTTGGTTCCTTAGGTTTAACAAGTCTTAACTTCTAAACCATCTCTCCAGCCCTGTATATAGCATTTTGAAAGTATGAAAATAAAACACAGAACTCTACATTCAGACTCTCTGATAAAGAAGCAAACTTTGAAACACTACCAAATGTTATCATATATTTGCTTGATATATATATATCAAATAAACTATGCATTTATTTTTTAATTCCTGGATAAAGCCTTCTCCAAAGCCAGCTAAACCCTTTTGCCTAAATACACACAGTTAGAAAAGAAAGTTTTGAGTTCTTTTGTGTGTGGTGGTGGTGGGGGGGGGACGCTAGAAATGAATCCTAGGACCTTGTGCATGTGAGGATTTGATCTCCCGCAGAGCTGTGCTCCATCCCAGCAAAATGCACGTTATGTACTTGACCCTCCGTTTTATCACATCAAAATTGGAGTGACTATATGTTAAAAGAAAACAGAAAAGGTTCTAAGAAATAGAGGCCAGAAGGGTAAGTTTCATCCTCCACAAAATGATTACTGATTTTTAGTATAGTCCTAACTTGTTATCTTGTAAATGGAAGCTGAGCTCAGCAATTTGACCACTAAGTTTTGTTGATGTCTAGAGATGTCTAGAGAAACAAAAACATGGGAGGGAAGATGCCCACAGTGAAACCACGTGCACTAGAAGGAACCAGATCTGACACACTAACCTTGTCTACAGACATCTCCTGAGACAATAAAACTGGAAAACTACGAAGACTCTTCTGCTGGCAACTAAGAAGTTTGTCCACACAATATCCCATGCTGTGTTCACTCAGTTGAAACCCAAGTTGTATCTTCCTGTTTTGATGAGTGATTTCTTAGGGAAACACCTGAGTATTTTTTACTAATTATTCAATACTGACCCCCGCAGGTAATACTGCTGGAGCCAGAAGGAAGTACAGCGCGGAGTCCTGCACATCGATCCTTCCGCACACACATGTGCGCCTCCAGCATACAGAATCACCGTTCTTCACTGTACAGCCATCACTCACACCTGAAACAAAAAAATAAAAATAATCAGATTACAGGACGTAGAAAAGCCATGCCCAAAGAAAGGTGTCTTCATAGACTAAAATTAATAATACTAGTCACCACTGTGCTTCCTTGCCAATAGACACATCCAAAAGGACATCACACCACAAGGATCCTCAGTCATGCTAGAGGCAAACTTTGTCAAGCAAAGCTTTTCTCAGAGAACATTTCAGGACTCTGTACCCTTTGTAAGCTCTTCATAAGCAAAATGTGTCTCATGTTAACCTGCCTGGGTTTGACTTCAATTAGTGCCACTGGCCTGATTGTTGGGCCTGCATTCCTTGACAACCTGTGGAGTAGACGCCTGACCAGTTGTACACGTTAAGATGCCATGGCATTGTACACACAGCTCATCCAATTTCACACAGAAGTTGTTAGGAATCAAAGCACACATCAGCCTGAAGAAAAGTACACATGTCGACCTTGGTTTCAGGATAATGTAGTCAACCCAATTCCATGTTATGAGCAGAAAGAGGAAAAGTCAGTGGTTCTTACTTTACTTTTATTACTTAAAAATGCAAATTGTAGGACTGGGGAGATAGCTTGGTGTGTAAAGTGCTTGATGCCCAAGTTTAAGGACCTGAGTTCTATCCTCAGTCCCCATGTAAAATGCCAAGTTATGTGTGACTGTAATTTTAGCACTGGAGAGTTGAACACAGGCAATTTCTGAGACTGACTGAAGCTAGTCTAGCCAAATTGGGGTGCTCTAGGTCTTAAAAGACCCTGTCTCAGAGAATAAGGTGCAGTCCAATAAAGGAAAGCAGCTGATATTGAACTCTGGTCTCCACACACACAATGCATGCATGTACACATGTGCAGCTGTGCACATACAACTATGCACACACTCTCCACACACATACACATGCACATTGCTTTATTTATTTATGACAGATACAGTGAGAGAGTGTGAGAGCTCCAGGGCCCACAAATGAACTCCAGGCACATGCGACACCTTGTGCATCTGGCTTGCACAGGTTCTGGGGAGTCAAACCTGGGTCCTTAGGGTTCATAGGCAAGCACCTTAACCACTAAGCCATCTCTCCAGCCCCAAATTGCTCGGAGATTTATGTGAATGTTAAAAGTTTGAGTGGATTTTCTTAGCACACTGCTGGTCTTGCTGGGGAGAGGCTGTAACAGGACTCTTCTCAGTATCTTTAAGTACACTTAAATCTGCTCTACCTCAGAAATAAGAACAAGCAACTTCCCTTTGCCAAGCAAATGTCTACAGGACCAGACAATAGCAAACACCTCCTGCTGTTGTGACTCAACTTTCTTACTGAGCTTGCTTCATGACTCTCAGCTGCCCTTTCCAACCACCAGCTAATTTCATCTGTTTTCTCTCAGTTCAGCGACAGGGCTAATTTCACAGGGACTCCCAGCTACTAAACTGTACACACCAATGTGTGGGTGCTGTCAGAGCATTGGCCCAACAACTTCACTTTCTATATTTCACACTTGATTTTATGTCATTAAAAAGTTTGGATCTTGGGGCTAGAGAGATTGCATAGTGGTTAAGACACTTGCATGCAAAGCCTAAGGACCCAGGTTCAATTCCCCAGTACCCATGTAAGCCTAAGACAGATGCACATGGTGGTGCATGTGTCTGGAGTTCATTTACAGTGGCTGGAGGCCCAGGTGCATCCATTCTCTCTCTATACCTGCCCCTTCCCCCATCTCTCCCTCTCTGTTTTTATCAAATCAATTAATTATTATAAAAAATTTGAATCTAAGGCTGGAGAGATGGCTCAGAGGTTAAAGCACTGGCCTGCAAACTTAGTGACCTGGGTTTGATTCCCCGGGACCACATAAAGCCAGATGCACAATGTGGCCCGTGCACCTCAGCTCATTTACAGTGGCTGGAGGCCCCAGTGCAGCTCTTCTCTCTGTGTGTCTGTCTGCCTGTCTCTCTATCTCTCTTTCCTCTCTGCCTCACTTTATGTGAAAATAAACAACTTTTTTTTAGTTTTGGATCTAAAGCTGTCATTGAATAAAGAAATGACACTTTTGGGGGGAAAACTGAGCTGATGGAAGGCTTCTTCAACTGCCTTCCAAAATAATGGTGACCAAGAACAAAAACTTGTGGTTTATTATTATTATCTCTATTTATTTTCATGAGTACACAGAGATTTATGTTCCATTGTAGTAGTCTTAGAACAGAGACTTGTAAACAATGGCTGATACATATTTTTATTTGTATTTATTTATTTATTTACTTATTTGACAGAGAAAGAGGGTGAGAGAGAGAGAGAGAGAGAGAGAGAGAGAGAGAATGGGTACGCCATGGCTTCTAGCCACTGCAAATGAACTCCAGATACATGAACCCCTTGTGCATCTGGGCTAATGTGGGGCCTGGGGAATCAAACCTGGGTCCTTTGGCTTTGCAGGCAAATGTCTTAACCACTAAGCCATTCCCCAGCCTACTGACACATATTTTTGACAGTTGTGAACTTTTAAATAACAACCATTGTGGCACATTTACATAGAGAGATGTAATTGAAAATAATTACGTTTTATAAAACAACAGGCTACCATACTTTTTTAAGGTTGTTTGGATATTTTTATTATCATTATTTTTGATTTCATGTAATCAGATTGTATGATATAGAACATATAGCCAGCACCTGTTTTAGTCCATAAAAATGAATTGTGTGTGCTCAATTTTAACATGAGTTTCTTACCTAGACGACTTCAATACCATATTGAAACAAAGGCATTTGCTTTGACTTTGTGATACACTGTTGAAAGATGCTAACAGTGTCATAGGCTGAATGTAAATGCATAGAAAAAACAGACTTTCCCCCAAGAAGTGCATGCTAACTAATGTCTAGCATCCAGACTAAAACGCATGAGTATAACACATTCCTCCCAAAAGGAATGAACCTCAATGGACAGGCCACAACAAAATATAACTTGCCAGGGTTACTTTTATAACCCAAGGGCATGAACTACTTTGTAGATGACAGGTTTTTTTTTTTTTAAGCACACTTGAGTTGTGTTTGGTCTTCAGCTTTAAAACTGTGCAAATGGAGAGAAAGTGATCTTAGCAAACATACCCTGACTACCATGAGGGTTAAGAGATGTTATTCCTAGGCCTAGAAACAAGGCACTACAAGCCACACATGTTGGTGTCTGTCAACCCATGGCATGGCATTGCTGAGCTGCTTAAATGTGAATACATGGAAGACAGCTTTAAGCTGAAAGTGGACAGCAGGCAGCTGCATGTCAGACTTTAAAAATGATCTTTGAGAAATTTCAAGGGTTTATGCTCCCTAAAGCAGCAAATATAGTCAGCTTCTTCTTTTTATTGCAACACCAGTAAACCACATTCAAGGTTAGAAAAAAACGTCCTTGGCCACCAGAAAAACACTGCCATATTTAGAATTCAAAATTAAAAGGCAAGAAGCTAAAAGTAGTAGCTAAGTGCTAGATTTCAATGTGAAAACTTAAAATTGGGGCATGACATAAACCAAAATGCACACAAGTTACTTAATGGCATTTAATTGGCTCACGTGTTACATATAGTTTCATTCACACAGTCAAAAAGCATGGTGTTCTAAGTTACTATGTGATACACATTCATGTGATACATGTATTCAGCCATTATGTACAAACAAGCGTCAAGAAATTAGGAGGACTGCCTCAAGTCAGATGAACTTGATGCATGAACACAGCTAAAATAGTAAAGTCTATAAGGAGGCACACATAGCAAGGAGTGCAGTCAGCAAAGCATCACCAAATTGTATCGTGAAATGTGTCTTGCCTTGAAAACGCAAGCCCGTCAGACACACACACGCCCTCTCCACAGGAACCAGGAAAGGACCCCGTGGAGTTTATAAATGGTGGTTTGAGATTGAGATTTCCAATTTTCTGTCAAATTAAAATATCCCTGGAACTGCTCCCCGAATGGAATCACGGGAAAGGCCTGATGCCAGGTGTGGGGGCTTGTGTCCTCAGTCCCCACACTTGGGAGGCTGAGAGGATTGTTGCAGGTTGGAGGCCAGTCTAAGCTACAGAATAAGACCCTATCTCAAAAATGATTTTTTTTTTTTACTTTTTAATAATGTATTTATTTGCAAGGAGAGAGAGAGAGAGAAAGGAAGAGAGTATGGGTAGGTAAGCCAGGGCCTCTTGCCCCTGTAAACGAACTCTAGATGCATGCACCACTTTGTGATATGGCTTTGTGTGAGTACTCAAGATACAATCCCAGGTTGTCAGGCTTTGCAAACAAGCGCCTTTAAATATGAGCAATCTCTCCAGGCCAAAAGTGACTTTTTAAAAGGAGATTTATTTATTTTTATTTTTTTCTTTTTTTTTTCTTTTCCTTTTTTTTTTTTCTTTTTTTTTCGAGGTAGGGTCTCACTCTAGCCCAGGCTGACCTGGAATTCACTATGGAGTCTCAGGGTGGCCTCAAACTCACGGCGATCCTCCTACCTCTGCCTCCCGAGTGCTGGGATTAAAGGCGTGCGCCACCACGCCCAGCCTAAGAGGAGATTTATAAATCAAATGGTTCACCACTTGCTTTTGATCCAATGCAGTACAAAGACGAACTAAGTGAAAAGTCCTTTGTCCCTCTGACCATCTGGGTGAGGCTTTACTGATGAGGCTGGAAACAGTTCCAATACTAACCTCTTTCTTGACTCATGAACCACAGACCACAGATACTCGATTTCACTTAGGAAGCAGCAGTCCTCCAAAATATGAACACCTATTCCAGCAACATTTTGTTCATTTGTTTGAAACAGGGTCTGGCTGTGTAGTCCTATGTAGGTGCCTCTCAAGTGCTAGAATTAGAGGCATAAGCCACCATACATGGCTTTAATGCAAGTTTTTTAAAAATATTTTTATTTATTTGTTTTAGAGTGAGGGAGACAGAGGGATGGAATGGGCATGCCAGGATGCATGTGCTACTTTGTATATCTGGTTTGATAGAATCGAACCTAGGCTGCCAGGCTTTACAAGTAAGTGCCTTTAAACACTGAGCAATCCCTCCAGCCCAATGCCAAAATTTTAAAGGGAAGTTTCAGGGAGTAGAGTAAGAATAAAATACTAATAGATGCCAAAAAAACAGTTGGCAGAGCACAGGAGATTGAATTATTTTTATAACTCAGCTGGTACTGCTCAGAGTCTGGGGTCAATTAAATTCAAACTGCAAATCAAAGACAGTTTGTTTGTACTTGAGGTACCAATATGAATGCAGTTCACTAAACTGAGAGGAAGCCTCCTTGCAAGACTATTATAGTCTGCCAATGGGTGGTTTCTACTCATATCACATACATGCACGCATGCATATATGTACTGGGCCACCCCTCATGTGAATGACTCAAGAATTCACAGGGAAGTATAATATGTCTCACTCTGTTGGGATAACAAAGAACTCTGGTTACTGAAATGTTCAAAGGGAAAGCTTGTTATCTCAGAGCCCTGAATCTGGAAATCTTCCAGCCGACATGTCCCAACCTGAGCAGTCACAGATGGGACGAAGGGGGCATTCAGTGTCTAAAGGACAGAAACACCAGGAGAAAGTGAGTACCATCTTCCAGCACAGTAATTAATTAATACTTATCATATTTAGTTTAAAAGTACTTCAACCTGGTTGACTTCACAGAAGCACCTGGAAGTCTAAGAGATTATAGTCAAAATGTTCAAGTCACTATTGTATTGTCAGTTAGCAAGGTAGTATTAGATATTGTCCAGTTATCATACAAAAAGATGCCTTAATTACAGCTTTACTTTTTATATCCAGAGATGCTGCGGTGGTTTGATTCAGGTGTCCCTTATAAACTTAGGTGTTCTGAACGCTGGGTCCTCAGCTGATGGAGATTTGGGAATTAACACCTCCTGGAGGCAGTGTATTGTTGGGGGCGGGCTTATAGGTGTTATAAGCCCATGTTTGGCATACTCTCCTGTTCCTGTTGTCCACCTGATGTTGGCCAGGAGGTGATGTCCACCCTCTGCTCATGTCATCATTTTCCCCTGCCATCATAGAGCTCCTCCTCGAGCTTGTAAGCCAAAAAAAAACCCTTTTTTCCCCCACAAGCTGCTCTTGGTCAGATGATTACTACCAGCAATATGAACCTGACTGCAACAGATACACAAGTGTTGTACCAAAATTCAATAGTAAAATTATGAAATTGATCCATTCATTTTAAATTTTTATCAGGATGATGGTACACACCTTTAATCCAAGCACTCAAGAGGTGGAAGGAAGAGTTCAAAGTCATGCTCAACTATATAGAAACTTCAAAGCCAGCCTGGACTACCTCAGACCTTGTTTCAAAATATAATAACAAAATAATATAATTAACTGATTAATTCATTTGAAATTTTCCTTTCAAGTGGCATTCTTATTGTAATACCTCACAGACTAATGTCTTAAAACCTTACTTTATACCAAGCTTCTTCCCCACACAACATAGTTTGTTGGAATGCTGGAGTTTTCCAGATATATATGTTTGTAGTAGACAAATGTCCAACAATTTTCAGAGTCAGCAAACAGACCAGCCATCCCAAATGAATGCAGCTAAATAAACAACCCAATCACACAAACACATCACCCATCCACTAAGGCAGATCACCTTCTCAGACCATAGCTGATTGCTAAGCTGGTTCATCCTAGAAAATCACTGTGCATTCTGCCTTTCATGCTAGAAAAAAGCACAGTGTGGGACCTCTGTCATCTTCTCCCAGAGATTTCAGCCAAGTATATCATCATGAGAACCCTGACGTAACCACTGCTGGTCTTCAGCACCCCAGTGTTTAATAAAAGCTTCTAAGGTTGAGTAATAGGCAACTTTGCCTTAAAAAAATTATTGACTTATTTGCAAGCAGAGAAAGACAAAGAGAGAGAGAGGGAGAGAGAGAATGAGCACACCAAGGCCCCCAGCCACTGCAAACAAACTCCAAACACATACACCACTTCTGCATGTGGTTTTATGTGGGTACTGGAGAATCAAACCTGGGTCATTAGGTTTTGAATGCAAGTGCCTTAACCACTGAGCCATATCTCCAGCCCGAAACTGTCCCTTCAATATGTATGTGCACATGACCATAGTTGTAACTCTAAGCAGATTCCTGTGAGAATTCAAGTGCAACAAGGGACCTTTCTGCCCCTAAAATAACCTTTTCTTGCACTGTTTGTCATTGTACCAAATGCCCATCGCTGCTTGATGTCTTAGGTATCAAATCACCCTGATGGAATACATATCTAGCTATTAAACACTTTGCATAAATTTACTTTAGATAAGGGATCTAGTAACCAATGCTTACTCAAAGGGCACAATCAGCTGAACAAGCAAGCCATGGAAGAAGCGAAGGAAATGCTCAATTTTTGGAGAGGGGGGCACAAGTATGGACTTGGACTTGGACTTGGCCACCAGGCATGATAGGAGGGCTGCAGAAACAGAAATAAGCCCAGGGAAAGTCTACAGAATAGACAGAACTTGTATCCACCTGAAAGATGACCTTACTAAGCCTCGGCTCCACCACTAGCTTAAAGCTTTATTTTTGTGTATGTGGTAGTGCTTGCTTTGTATTGCTGATTGTCTAGTAGTTGGCATGTATCCCAGGCTGGCCTTGAACGCTAGCCTAGGGTTTCTTCTAGTCTTTCCTCCAATCTTTCATGGACTGTTAGGAATAAGCACAATCCTACAAGTAAGTGCAAGCCCAGTGTCTTGTGAAACCACACCCGCCACCAGCGTTCAACTTTCTGGAGAGTGGCACCTACGAGCACGCAGATATTTGAGCAAGAGAGAAAAGAAACCCTGGTGTGCTGCTTCCTATCTCCACTTCTCCACTCCGACTGCTGTCTCCTAGAAGCCATTTTTCTGAAGAATCAGTGTGTGCAGGTTTCAGACCAACCTTTAAAAAATTACAAAAGAATGTTGGCACAGCCTTGTGAGGGTATGGTGCCCAGTTAGAACAGAAGACACTGTTGGGCATAAGACCACCATCTCAGCTCATGTCCAAATAGCATTTAGCCTTACAGTAAGATGGCAAATGCCTGGACAATAAGCAAGCAGAATCCTGTTCAAATTAACTATGAAATCTGCACAACACTCTGTTTGCTGGTCAGGCCAGCTCAAGTAAACTTAAAGCCAGAGAGCCACCATTTTCTCCAAGAATGAGAGACAAAATCCGATGAGGCTGGCTTTTAGAGTTCCTAGGAGTATCCTAGACATGATTTAGTGGATTGTGACCTTTTAGTCATTTGATGCTAACATCTAAGGGAACCCAAGAACTAGAGAAACAAAAATACAAAGGAACTAAGATGACAGTATTAAGAGATAATCAGGGAAGGGGATCTGAAATTGGCAGAAGACAAAACCCAAGTGATGGAGGGTGCATGAAACTTATATCTAGCTGGACATGGAATACCTATTATGATTATTAAGCAAAGAAAAGGCTATTTTTACAAAGGTATTTCTTTTTCTTAAACCCAAGTCTCAATCTACTCTGAACATAGTTTCTTGCATGTTACTCAACATCAAGCTACTCAACAGAAATCGAAGATAATTTCCTCAGACTCTTAAAACTGAAGTCTACATGTTTCAGTAGTGTACACGTTGGTGGTACCACACTGTCTGCTGGACGATCAGAACTTGTCTGAAGAGACTCCTGGACCAGTGCTCTAGCAGACTCACAGAGTTCACCCTTGAGAGGGGAAGAAGCCCTGATTCTGGAGCTCAGTGGGTAACTAAGGCCTTTTCCCCTTGAAAAGTAGAAATAGCCACATTTTAAAAGGCTGAAGAAAGATACTCACAGGACATTCTTTACTTGGCAAAGGAATGATATTTAAATGTGGCAAAGAAAGACTAGAGCTACCAGGAGGTGAGTAGGGTTGGGGGGGGGGGGCTCTCTTCCAGCCTGTTGATGAACACAAGGACCTCTGTAATGAGCTGTTCCTCTATCTAGAGGCTTCCCTGTCCCTCATTATCATTGCTCTTTTCAACACAAGGAAAACAAGTTGCCAGGATAGAAAACTGTTTTTGCAGCACAGTTAAGAAACCTGAGTTCCTCCAGAGTCTACCTAAACAACAGAGCTTTCCTTTGCTACTGGAACTACTGCAGCAGGTGCAGCTCCCTTGTGGACTGTGTTTCTATGTCCTGATCTGAAAACCATGCCCCACCCACATCCATTCCTGCATCAGCCTTGATCAGCCATGATGTACCTCCAGAGCAAGAAGGTGAACTCAGCACCCACATTATAAATATAAGTAGCTCTGCATGCACACACATTTATAGAGAACCTATCACAGTAGTCATAAGGATCGCCAACATGTGGAAGAAACGCAAATGCACACTTCTGGATGGCAAACAAAATATGACATACACATACAATGGGATATTATTAGGCCTTTAAAAAGAAAGAACATTCTGACATTCTTCACCATGGATGAACCTTGAGGACCATATGTTAAGATGAAATCAGCCAGTCACAAAAGAACACACATCATGCTTTTTACTCATAGGAAGTACTGAAGTAATCAAACTCATAGAGACAGAAAGACAGTGGTGACTACCAGGGCATAAGGGAGATGTGAAATCATGACCTGTTGTTTAGTTGTGTATACAATTTCAGTTTTGTAAGATGTAAGGTTCAGGAGATTGTGTATACAAGAATATAGATATACTTAACACTGTTGAATTATAAAATTAATTATGACACAGATAAGTTTTATGTTGTGTTTCTATCACAATTCTTTTAAAATTTAAAAAATGAAGCCAGTGTGGTGGCTCAAATCTGCAATCTCAATATTAGGGAGGCTGAGAAAGGAGGATTGTTATGTGTTCAAGAATACCCTAAGCTAGTTACATAGTAAGTTCCAGGCCAGCTGAATTACAGTGTGACATCTTATCTATAAAAAATTGTACTCCTCTTCCACCCAAAAGAGAAGCTGCTATTTTGACTTATAATAGCATGTTAGCTACATCTTTTTTGAAGAATTCATCAGGTAAAATATACATAGTATAATGGTGATAGCTGATTTGATACTCTGAAGTAATAGCTACTAGTAACACCCCTAGTTTTAGAAACAAGGAAATTGAGGACCGGTGTGATATAATATTTTTTGCAAAATCACAGCTAGAAAAGATACTCAGTTCCATTCTCCACCTATCTTTACCTCTCAGCCCCCCCCCTTACAGAGAACCCCATCCTGAATGTCTGCTCTCCTTCCTCATCAAGGCCCCACAAGCAGGCTTCCCCTGCACCGTGCTTGCTAGAGGCTCCCAGGTCACCAATTCTGTCTCATGTGGCGGGCTTACCAGTACCTGTCTACTCTGTGAGGTGACATGGCTGACTCACCATTTCCTTCTGGAAATTACCTTTCCCTCCATTTTCCCTGATAGCCCTTGTTTGTCCGACATCTCCTTTCTATTTCGTTGTTAAGATATAGTTCTTCTTGCTCAGTTTCTACCAAAAAACAGCTAATCATCAATGCAAGGAGAAGCAAGGTGAGATCCACTTTAAATTTTTTTTTCACACATTTACAGGGTTATTTTGAAGCTTGTAGATTCTAGAGCCTTCTTGATGCAAGTACTCTGGGGCTGTCCCCTAAAGATACAGTTTCTCAAAGCAATATTTGGTCCATAGTAAATGTTAAAGACTTGTTTAGTTGATCTTAGAATTTAACTAGTGACTCAAACTTTAAACCACTTTTTCTAACACAATCTTCCATTCTATTGAGATTCTATTCAGCTGTCCTACACAATCCAAAGGCCAATGAAGGGTCCACTAAAGAATCTAGATAACAGCCAAAGTACCAGAAACATTTATCCCTGTCCGCTACTGTGCCATTCTAAGGTCCCTGCTATGCCTCACAGACCCTATGAGAACCCAACCTATTTCATAGGAATCAACATGACACCAACACTTTCCAGTTATGAAGTCTCAACAGGCAATTCAGACTGAAGGATGTCTCATTCTAATTCAAAAACATTAAAGGAGACTAGAACATTCCAACAATTTCTCACTGTTTCCTGACTCAGTTGGCTGAGCCAAACACATGAGAACAACGGTGGTTTGAATGTAAAATGTCCCCACAGGCTCCTGTGTGTGAACACTTTGTCCCCAGCTGGTGGTGCTGTTCTGTACCGCTGCAGACCTTTGAGAGATAGAGCCTTGCTAGAGGAAGTGTGTCACTTGGTATAGTGGTTTGATTCAGGTGTCCCCCATAAACTTATGTGTTCTGAATGCTAGATTCCCAGCTGATAACGATTTGGGAATTAGCACCTCCTGGAGGCAGTGTATTGTTGGGGGCGGGCTTATGGGTGTTATAGCCAGTTTCCCCATGCCAGTGTTTGGTACACTCTCCTGTTTCTATTGTCCACCTTATGTTGGCCAGAGAGTGATATCCACCCTCTGCTCATGCCATCGCTTTCCCTGCCATCATGGAGCTTCCCATCAAGTCTGTAAGCCAAAATAACTCCCCCCACTTTTTTTTCCAAAAGCTGCTCTTGATAGGGTGATTTCTGCCAACAATGAAAACCTGACTGCAACACTTGGGGTGTTGGGGTATTGGGGTACCACAGTCCAGCCCTGCCTGCCATTGCCACTACGGTTATGCCAGCTGTCTACTCCTGCCATGCTTTCCCTTCCACAATGGACTTCCCCCAGAAACTGTAAACTGAAAATAAACCCTTTCTTTCCTGCAGCTGCTCTGGTCAAGTATTGTTGTCCCAATGACAAAAACATCATTGATACAAGGCCAAAATAAGAAAATGGAGGAAGCCCAAAGGTATATGAATGTTCAATTTAGTTACATTAGGGTACATTACATTACATTAGAATAAATCAAGTTGGACATTAAATTCACCATAATATTTCACTTAATGGCAAGTGATATGCAGTGTCCTTTTGTCCTCTCTGCATGACACACCCTTGAAATTGGTCCATCATCTTCCCTTGTCAATTCATCTGCTTTTGAAGAGTGCATCCTGAAATTTACTTCTAACCTCATGCTCAAAATAATGGAATGTTAATTGGCTGTTATAATTTTTACTCTAAAAAAAAATCAGTGGTATAGATCCTGCTGGGAAAATAGACTGCTTTGGTGTGTGCTTCTAGCTGCAAAGCACTAAGTACCATTTGATTCCCTAAGAATGAAATTTTTCCCTGGGAAACTCAGAGGCTTCTTAAGCTGACTTTTTGTTTATTTGATTTGAATAGTGAGTCTAATTTTCTACCTTATTTTAAGTACCTAAAAAATAGTAAGGAAACAATATCTTATTACCCTATGATATCCAGCATCCCAAATATCACCAATATTGAGAACATGAAATTTCAACAGTGATTGGTAATGGAGTTGTGAACCTGGGAAGAATGCTGAATAGTATAAGAAAGGATTTTTTTTAAGTCTAGGAGGAAATAAACAGCTATATAACCATAGCCCATCGTAGATCAAAATAAAACAGTAAAAGGAACACAGTGGGATTTAGTATCATTTCTTAAAATTTTTTGTTCATTTTTATTTATTTATTTGAGAGTGACAGAGAGAGAGAGAGAAAGAGGCAGATAGAGAGAATGGGCGCACCAGGGCTTCCAGCCACTGCAAACAAACTCCAGACGTTTGCGCCCCCTTGTGCATCTGGCTAACGTGGGTCCTGGGGAACCGAGCCTTGAACTGGAGTTCTTAGGCTTCACAGGCAAGCGCTTAACTGCTAAGCCATCTCTCCAGCCCTAGTATCATTTTTTGATTAAAAATTATTTTTCATCAAATGAAAGGTCATTCTTTGATAGTAGAAGTGTGATGATATGAAAGGTTTACCCAACAATATAACAAGTTTTAAGACAGAGCAGATTGTTTTAAAGATCATCTTGTCTTGAGAGAATGAGAAGAGAGAGAAGGCTTTCTGAACTTCTGAGGGTCACCAAAAACATATTTTCTTTTCATCCTGAGGTTGTCTTGGGTGATGTGAGTACTCAGAGCCGAAGCTATTACAATATTTTTGGTTGTTTCTTTACAGAACATATTTGTACAATTATTGCTACCAAGCCAGAAAGCTCTTTCAGAGAGACAATTGTCTCCAAAGTCCAAGAGTCTAAAAGAGTCAAAGTTACCTGGGAAGATGGAGGCTCAGTGACAGCTGAGTGTGAGGCAGGCTTGCAGCAGCACCTGGAGAAGGCTGCTTTGTGACAGTTACTTCAGTATGATTCCGCATACAGTAATAATAAAAGAACAAACGGACCTTCTTAGTTTTATTATTGTTTTCAATTTGCTACAATGAACACTGTTACTGTCTATAAAAGATGCTAAGCACTCTACAGTCCCTACTCTACAGGAAGAATACATTGTGTTAAAGGTAACAATTATCACTGCCCCTGTGATTATATCCTTCAAGATAGTCATATTCCTCTATGCCAGGACTTGCTACAAATTTGTCATGATATCTTCACTTATCTTTCTCCCTGCTAGATTATGATATCCTAAAGGTCATAACCCCTTTCTACTTTCCCAGTGTTTTCAATGTCTTAGAAAGTGCCTAAAATGCAAGAGTTTCAATAGAGTCATTAACTTACAGAAAGTCCGTAGTACATCTGTTACTAACAAGGCCCTGGTCCAAGTGCTGGCGTTATAGCCATGAACAAAACAGGAACATGCTAACTTTCACTGAACATTCAAGAGATGTTTGAGTGGATAAATGGCTATAAATCAGAGAGCCAACAACTTCTCTATTGGTAGATTGGATATTTTACTCAGTGACACAAAAAGAAAATATGCACATGACTGCTTTTTCATAATTCTTACAAATTGGGAAAGTTTGTAAGTAAATTTAAGAGTCGTAGAATTATCAGCTGGCCTACATTATTAATCTTTATTCATTATCAGCCTCGAAAGAATTTAGACAGGGCCTTTATGCTTCCATCTCACTACAATTAAGCCCACAGGTAATATTTTATCCATGGAGACAGCCATAGTAATTCTGAAAGGCATCCAGAAGAGAAACATTTAATAGAAACCAATCTCCTACCACCACCAATACTAACAATGAATATCTGGAATGTTTATGACTCTATGAATCCTTTCATCTCATATGTTTTCTCTCATTTGAAGCCTCCCATCATGTGGCAATGGATAGATTAGGATTCCTTACTGTCTGTTCTCTATACACATGGAAGTAAAGGTTCAGGGAGTTTACAACACTTAAAATTTTTTCTCAGCTGGTAAGACGAAAAGTTGAACCTGGCACCAGAACTATGAATTCCAGCGTCAACAATCATGTTCATTATAAGTGCATCATACCATCTACAAGAAAGGACAGATTAAAACAGAATTAGAGCTAGGCATGGTGGCTCACTCCTGTAATTCTAGCACTTGGGAGGTGGGCAGGAAGAACAGAGTTTACGGCAGAACTCTCAGATCCAATATGATGCACTCTTCCCAATGCCATGTGTCTCCCCCTCCACAACTTTGACATCCACAAGCAAAGAAGCCAGTAACTAACAGTGATGCCTACTTTTTCTACAGTGGTAACATGATAAAACTTCAAGACACTTTCCCTTTGACCGTCTATGTAATTGCCTCATTCATATCTGGGTTACTCAGGAGGATTGCTTCATCTTGCAAGATACCCGAGGCCCACCACTGCGATACATTCCACCTGTGCCATCCTTAACACCCCCCACACTTGTACCAGGGGTTTTCCTGAGTGCTTCCTGCCTTGCTCCAGTCTCCTGCTGAGGAGACCTTGAGCCATGTGAAGTCGCTACGCCCCCTTCCTGTGTGAGTCCTGTTCAGATCCCAGATGGTGTCAGGCTCGTGTGGCATGTGTGTTGCATCAATATTTGCTCATTGATTGCTGCTCAAATACCATTACTGAGTTGTGTTTGTCTGGCAAATCATGCAGTTTTAATAATTAGTGTCTGAGGTGGGAAAATGTCTTTTTAAAAAAAAAAAACACTGAGGGGTGAATGTAAAATAATGAGAATGAGACTGATCTATTAGAGCTATATTAGGTGGAAATACATTTCCATCACAAATAAATTATGAAATGAAAAGCATACTGATATATCTCCAAGAATAACACCAACTTTAATGCTGTCTATGCAGACACAGTTTCTAAAGGACACATGCCAAGTAACAAAAGTAGCTTCCTGCCCACAGGAAGCAATCACACTTGCAATGCAGAAGAATAAAGTATTCGCTCTAGGAAATCAACAAGAACTCATTTTCATGTCTATAATCACTGTATTTTATAATTTCAATAAGAAAATTTCATGTACTAAATATATGGGACACATACTTGAACAAGCTATTTTGATGCGCCAAATTTCTGATTCACACAGAGTTAAGCAGAAGCCATTTGTAGAAGAAGCCTTCTGATTGGGACAGGGCAAAGAGAGAATTAAAATATCAGTGAGTTTGTAGGAAACATGACGATTATCCAATTATACCCCACCCAGTAAAAGGAAGCCTTTCTATAGTTATCACTGAGATCACTAGGAAATCATTAATTAGTCCATGTTTTCATGGAATGAATATAATTTATGCTTCCTTTGGGAATAAAAAATTTCATGTAGTATAAGGTCATATACAGAACTGAATGTAGATGATATTGTCTGAGAATAATAGATAACATGGGCATAGATCTCAGGAAAACCTCAAGAAAAGATACCACAGAACTTAAAAAATCCTTAACCATATTTCTATTAGATGTGTTTTTCTCTGGGAAAGATGCTCAGAAAGAGAGTAAGTTGAGGGTTGGGATTTCTGAGACCTTGTTTTCAGGGCTTTAATTTTATTTTCACTGGGAAAAATACTTTGATATTACTATGAACTCAAGCAGTCAGATCATGCCCCAAGCATAATGCTTAGTTGAAACTTCTGAATTATTAATAGCTTAATACCTGCCTTCAGATGAATACATGTTTATTCTAACTGAACCCTGTCTGGTTGTGATTATACTGCAATGACAAACTAAGATGACCCTGAAAAGAACAATAGACTTACATTATTTAATTCAATAGATGAGTGCTCAAACTTGAAGTATATGTAAGGTGCATTTTGTAAATCTCATTAAATTTCATTATATCTACAAAGTTCTAAGGGTAAATTCACCCAAACAAGAGTTTCCAAACTATCAGTCCAAACTGTCAACCAGCATCTTAATTTATACTTCACATGTAAGTTTCAATCTTTGAACATTAACTTTTCAGAAAGAAAATGCAGCCTCACAAGACATCTTCTCTAAAGACATCTTTAAAAACATACAATGACATTGTCACTTAGCATACAAATGACATGCAGTCTGTACCTCACAGAGCTTATATTCCGATGACAGATGGAGGAAGAAAACCAGCTGAATATGTTATAGGGACACAGGGACAGAAAAAGTTAGCCACGGAGGCATCTGTAACAAGGTCACATTTTGCAGAATGGAGGGGAGGATAACATGCAAGAGCTAATGCAGGAGCCAGACAATGGAACCATGTTTGCTTTATATTTGAGCACTGTCATAAGTAGTGTGATGTGGGCAAAATCAGTAAAGCTTGGGCTGTGGATACAAACAGCATCTCTTTGGTATATATTCTATGACTATGTCTGGTAGAAGTTTACTGAAGAAAAAGTAAAGAATTCTTTTTGAGGTCCATTTCCCTAAAGTTTTAGGACACATTGTCATCCTGTGTCATTACAATAGTTACAATATTTAAAATATACATTCAAGGGCTGGAGAGATGGCTTACCGGTTAAGTGCTTGCCTGTGAAGCCTAAGGACCGCAGTTCAAGGCTCGATTCCCCAGGTCCCACGTTAGCCAGATACACAAGGGGGCGCACAGTCTGGAGTTTGTTTGCAGTGGCTGGAGGCCCTGGTGCGCCCATTCTCTCTCTCTCTCTCTCTCCCTGCCTCTTTCTCTTTCTGTCACGCGCAAATAAATAAAAACGAAAAAAAGAAATTTTTTTTAAAAGTTAAAAGAAATACATTTAAAAAGAATTGGTGCGCTGCGCGTGGTGGTGCACACCTTTAATCCCAGCACTCAGGAGGCAGAGGTAGGAGGATTTCCATGAGGTCAAGGCGACCTTGAGACTACATAGTGAATTCCAGGTCACCCCAGGCTACAGCAAGACCCTACCTTGAAAACCAAAAACAACAACAACAACAAAAAGTTTTAGTGGTTAATGGATGGATGACCCTACTACTGAAGACATCACATGCTGTCAGCACGGACCATGGAAAGACCTGGTTGGAATTCAGAGGAGAGTCAGTCCCCAGACAATTAGCCCATCTAGTGCTGGGAGGCGATACATGAGCTACCAGGGGAAAGTGGCCAACATCTGTCCAAGCTACTCAAACTCAAGCGACTCAAGCAAACAACCTGACGTGATGCTCACACACGTGCAGTAGTGGCACACAGCCATGTTGTGTAACCAACTGCTCTTGGATTGGCTAACAGATGCAATCAGTGGAAAAGAAACCATATCTGGAACTGGGAAATAAGTCAGAATCATTTCCAGATGATTCTGCTTTCCATTATCAAGCTCCTATTAACCTTGGGCTATAAGAGGATCTACACCCTTTAAATTCTCTCTAAATTAATAATGGTTATCCCATTTAACCAGTGCTGAGTTCACTCTCTGCTGGAGAATCTGCTTCTCTTTTTCAGACAGGCGCTGGACCTGAGGAGATAAATGACCCAGCGCACTCCATCCGGGCCCCAGCTGAAACCACAGAGGAATTAGAGAAATGAGCAGGAGTGCTGCTTTCTTAGGGAACCTGATACCAGCACAAGGGTGAAGGAGAGAGACAATGAAGGCACTCAACACCTACCAAAGCAGAGATTCAGAGGCTCCTAAGCGTCCATCACTGAAGTAGACTTAAAATGCTCCCAGCATGGCTCAAGGAATTTTGTGGAAGAGGGGGCAGAAAGATTGTTAGAGCCATGAGTTGGGACATTTTGCACAGAGACATTGCTTCTTTCCACCATAATGCATGAGCCACAATCCCCATGGGATTGACCTGCATCCCCAATGAGGAAGGCCTCTTTAGAAAAGGACCAGGGAGGAGGGAAAGGATGGTACCAATATTATTTATTTTTCATACTAAATATGCCCATATCTAATAAAATAAGTGGTGGTCTCATAGCAGGACAGGGTCCATGGGGACGCCTGGGGTACCTGGGAAAGTTCTACTTCTTAACCTGGGTAGTGGTAGGCATTGTGATCATCTTATATAACTACGCAGTTTGTGTTTTTTTTTTTTTCCTCTTTTACAATAAAAAAGACAAACAAGTTGGGCTGGAAAGATTGCTCAGTGGTTAAGGCACTTGCCTGCAAAGCCTGATGACCTGAATTCAATTCCGCAGTACTCATTTAGGCAGATGCATAAAGTAGCACATGTGTCTGGAGTTACTTTGTACTGGCTGGAGACCTGGCATACCCATACTCTCTCTCTCTCTCTCTCTCTCTCTGTGTGTGTGTCTGCTTGCAAATAAATATTTTAAAAAAGACAAATTAAAAATTAATAATTGGTGGCAAATGAGTCAAAGGGGAGCTCTGCTTAAAGAAAGTATTATCCAGAGGGCATTACAGCGTTAACGAGTCCTTACCAATAGTTCTGTCTTGCCATAAAATGTGATTTGATATGGGTTGTCTTCCTCAGAGCTTCATCTCTGGCCCCTAGTGTGGTAGTATTAAAAGCTGGGCATGGTGGAACACACCTGAATCCCAGCACTTGGGAGGCAGAGGCAGACTCCCTGTGACTTTGAGGCCACCCTGAGACTTCAGGGTGAATTCCAGGTCAGCCTAGGCTAGAGTGAAACCCTATCTCAAAAAACTAAAAAAGGTGTTGGGCCCTTTAAGAGTTAGGGCTGACTTAGAGGTGAGCAGGTCACAGGGGCCTTCTGGGGACTAAAGCTGGTCTCTGAGTAATTAGTTCCCACAAGTGTGCATTGTTATTCAAGAAGGGATGGCTCTACCCTAGGATGCTACTTCCTATCTCACCATGTTCTTTCTCCTCTCCTCTCCTCTTCTTTCCTTCTTTACTATTGTCCTTTCTCTCTCTCTCTCTCTCTCATGATCTTTATTTCCTTGTGACCTGGACACTGCCACAAAGACGGCCATCACCGCATGCAGACCCTCAGCCTTGGACTGGAACCATAGGCCAAAATTAACACTTTTAATATATAACTTGCCCAGTCAGTGGTATTGTGTTATTACGAACAGAAAAGAGACTAAGATCTGTAGATGTGAGTCAGTTCCCCAGCACTTGTGCCAAAAGCGCCAACAGAGAAAGGGAGGGAAAGAAAGAAAGGCTTCGGCCAGGTCCACGTGTGCAGAACCAGCCCTGCAGTCGCACAGTTTCTGCCAGGATCTTCCAGAGGGCATGTCCTCACAAAAGACCACGAGCCGGGTCTCTGAGCAGCAGGCCAGAGGACCATGATGGAGTCAGCAAACCCAGCAGGGAGTACAGACACAGCAGAGATTCCGCAGGAAAAACCACCAAGAGCAAAAGTGGCCCAGCTTGTGGAGACCCGGTAGTTAGAGAAAAGCCTTTTTTTAAACTCAGTGGCAAAGGCCCACATACAGCAGGCACCAGTATAATTACCCAAGCCACCATGCCTGCCTGCCAAGCCAGCTTGATGTGGCCACCAGACCAGGTTTCACTCTTGGCTTCTGCACACGTTTGTCCCTCAGCCTTTCCTGCTGCGAAATCAGCTACCAGATGCTCGCTGAGCGTACGGCCCAGCCCGGCCAGCTATCTCCTCGTTTGCTTTGGCAGTTACTTCAGATGCTAGGCATCCATGCAAGGGGCCAAAGCCTCCCAGACCCTTCTGCCGGGTTATGTTGAGGAGTTGTTTCCACCTTCCCAAAGAGCACTACGAGGGCTGCTACTTGCATGAGATGTGATTAGTTGCGAATTTCTTTATGTGTCTTCCCTAGACAAGTACACTGCATTGTTTACTTGCTGGAATGCACAGGGGTGGGGAGCCCGTCATGTGTCTTTTCACCCTGTGCTGAGCTGCATGGACCTTGTGCACTTCTTTCTCCATGATCTTATTTGATCTTGTGGCCTCATCACCAGCTGTGGGTTCGCAGCTCCCAAGTCACTCTTCCCAACCCAAATTGCTCTACTCAAACTTCAACCCTGGGAGCTAAGGGACATTCAGATGCAACCTGCTGGCAGTTGAATTCCTCTTCTTCCTCTTGCCCCAGCATCTCATCATCTCCTAGATTTTCATTCTTGGAATCAGCCTTAACCTCCCTCTCTCCATAGAGTCAACAAAGCTACCAGGTCCAGGCCCCACTCCTATCAGCCGAATAGACCTTTCTGTCTCAGATACCCTCTGAGTATCTCTTCCCAACTCCAGCAAGTGCTGCTGTCTCAGTCTGCCCACTGAGTGAGGGCACAAATGCCTCTCTGGCTTCCAAATCTCCCCCCAGGCCATGCTCCACTTTCCCAATTTCAAAAGGCCTGGAGGCCATTCAACAGGAAGAAAAAAAAAACTATAACCATTTTATGAGAATGGAGTAAGCCTCTCTCAAGGCAGAGCATGGAAGCAGCGGTGCAGTCAGGGCAGCAGCTCTCCAGGCGGATTCCTCCAGGGTGAAGCAGCTGACTATGTGACGCCACGGAGGAGGTGCCAGCCAGCCACAGGCGTGAGGCCGGGACTCACCCGGAGAGACGTCGAAGGCAGAGAGGTGGGGATGAACAAGAAGTCAGAAATGAAGACAGTACACCAATTGCTTCTGAATTGACTGGCACCCACTGTAATGTTCCTTCATGAATAGGATATCTTGTGAATGTATGTTCCTTTGTGAATAGGTGTGTGCATGTGCAGGCAAGAGGTCAATATAGGGTGTCTTTCTTAATCACTCTCCACCTTACATTTATTTATTTATATATCTTTTTGTATTTTTATGAGAAAGACTGGAAGAGAGAGAATTAGTATGCCAGGGCCTCTAGCCACTGCAATCAAACTCTAGATGCATGCACCTCTACATGCATGCATCTTGTGTGCACGTGAGACCTTGCGTGCTTGCATCACCTCGTGCGTCTGGCTTATGTGGGATCTAGAGAATCTAGCATGGGTCCTCAGGCTTCCCAGCAAGCACCTTAACTGTTAAACCATCTCTCCAGCCTCACCTTGCTTTTTGAGACAGGGCTTTCACTGAGCCCAGAGGTCACCAATTGTGGTAGACAAGCCAGCCAGAAAAGCCTCAGGGATCCTGTCTCCTCTCTGCTTCCCCAGGGCTGGTATTACAGGCATGTGCCACCATCCCGGCATTTTACATGGTGGCTGCTTAGAATCTGAAGTTAGAGCCTCAAGTTGCATGGCAAGAATTTTACCACTGAGCCATCTCCCCAGCTCAACATTAGGATTTTTCCAGCTTGATCTCAGCAAGTTGAATTATAGCTTGGGTGGGTGTTTGGGCCAGTGTATTTCCTTGACTTTGGTTAATACAACACCAAGCTGACTTTCCCAAGAATAAAGCATCTCATAGGAAGAGTAGGTTTATAGTTTCAACTTTGCTGGGAGACTGTTTCAGCCAGCAGTCCCACATGAATAAGGACCTCTTCTTTCCAGTGTTGGGGGAGTAGAGTCACCATTTCCAGGATTCACCCCACCCCCACAGGAAGTATGGACTACGCAAGCTCTCAGCAACTAAGAAACTGGCATCACTAGACCCAAAGCTCATGTGTGTGCTGTTTTCTAAAATGAAATTCCTTTTCCCCCAGGGTTAAGTTGATTACTCAACCTCTGAGGTCTCCTCCCTGCCCCCACCCCCAGACTACTTGCATTTTCCTGAGGCTAAATGACTCCAGGAAAACAAGGATTGCATTATGCTCTACTCCTCCAAATGAGATCAGTTCTAGTTTCAAATTTCCTTGTGAACAACTTCAAGGCTGGAGACCCTGTAAAAGTCCCACATACTCAGCAGCTGAAGGAGGCCTTCAAGATGTCAAGAGAGCATTACTTAAGCCCCAATCAGCAAGTGAAACCCTAACTGTATCCCGGAGGCCTCCTGCACAGCGTTCAGCTCCATAAACAACTAGTTGTACTCTCAGCACGCTCCTAGGAGGTGGAGTGTCCCGAGCAGCGTCCTCAATGCAGGACTGGTGGTGATTGGGCACCTTCAGTACATGTCCGCCTCAGTTTGCTGGTAGAGCATGCTGAGTGGGTCAGTGGGTCAGAACTGCAACAAGATGCCTATAAATGTCAAAAGTCAGCTTGCTCTCCATGCCAGCTCATCAGTCTGGGTTGAAAAGCAAGCATTTTCTTCTAACTCTTACTTTTAGAGCTCTTGTGGGAACTGCCCACAATGAGTGTGATAACAGTTCAGTGCCTGAGATCCCCAGAGCATGAGGCTCACACATGGGTCATTAGCCAAAATGCATTAATTAAGCCAGGAGGACTAGTAAGACTGAGGTAAGACTTCATCGAGCAAGGCTCAAAATCAACTGCAGGCCCTCTCAGCTGAGTCTATGGAAGAACAGTCTGTCCCTCTGCCAGTCACCCCACTAGGATCTCAATCTGAGCCTTGGCATGAGTGGGATGCATAACAAGGTGCTCTCAGCAGTCATTTCCATCAGGGCTCACCAGAATGGCTGTCGCTCACTATCAACTGCCCATCAAGTGCTTTTGACGTGTCCGTCATGTACCAAGAACTGGATATTCCTCAAACTTCTTTTACTAAGGGGAGTCCTCAGAGCCTGGACTTTTGTACACAGTTTGCATACATCATGTCAATCCTATCTTCAAAGTGCTTGAAACATGTAACATGGACTTATGTCAAGATTGAACAGTAATGAAACAAAAAAATTAAAACAAATAAATCTTAAAAGGCATGTTAGACACTGGAGAGATGGCTTAGCAGTTAAGGCGCTTGCCTGTGAAGCCTAAGAATCCATGTTCCACTCTCCAGATCCCACACAAGCCAGACACACAAGGTGATGCATGCACAAGGTTGCACATGTGCACAAGGGGGCGCATGCATCTGCAGTTTGATTTCAGTGGCAGAAGGCCCTGGCACACCAATTCTCTCTCTCTCTTAAAAAAAAAGAAAAAAGGCCAGTCTGTTGGGCTTCCCTCACAAAAAGGGAGGGAAGGGTTAGAAAGAACAACACGGGTAAAATGTTTACTTTGAAAAGGGACGACCTTGTAATTCCAGTGCTAGGGAGGCAAGGGCAGGTGGCCCCTGGAGCTCACTGGCTAGCCAGTCTCACTTATTTGGAAAACTCCAGAGAGACCCTGTAAAAAAAAAAAAAAAAAAAAAAAAAAAAAAAAAAAAAAAAAAAGGTAGACAGCACCTGAGGAATACCACCCAAGCCTGTCCTCCACATGCATGAGCATCCACACACTCATACACATACATACACTACACACTCACATACTTTTAAAAACCCTTATTGCCGGGTGTGGTAGTACACACCTTTAATCCCAGCACTTGGGAGATAGACGTAGGTGGATCGCCATGAGTTCGAGGCCACCCTGAGACTACATAGTGAGTTCAGGTCAGCCTGGACTAGAGGGAGACCCTACCTCGAAAAACCAAAAAAAAAAAAAAAAAAAAAAAACAACCCTCATAAGTACTTCTGTAAACATGATTTTTTGTTTGAAAAGGATCTCATGACCAGTGACTATACTGGTTTCTTTTTATGAGACACCTCATTCTAAATCTTCAAGTCCAACCATGACTCAAACCCATACAGTCAAATATCTAACAGCCACAAAACTAAGGCATGACTATATATTCTCTAAAGAAACTAGACCTTTTGCTTACAATAACTAAAAGTTTAGGGAAATCTTGAGATAAGTGACTTCATTTTCTAACTCCTTCTTAGATATCAGCTTCTTCACTTAAAACCTAATATAGTTTAAATCAGGCTAACAAGATGGTAGTCAAGGGAAGTTTGTGTGCTAAGACATAATTAATAATCTTCCAACCCAGACCACCTTCTTTATAAAAGTACATGCTTGCTAAGGAAGTGAGAGATCTACAAATCTGACAAAACTATTTGGCGTAATTGGAGAAGTAGGCTTGCATGAGCTCAGACGGAGTAATTTCTTCTTCCAGTTTTTTCCAAATGCCAGACAACTATGAATAAGTCCAGGCGACCTGGCTTGTAGTACATCTGCTGGTCCCAACCCCTGCCCTGTGCACAGTGGCTCTGTATCATCTACGAATAAGTTATTCAGTCACTTAGATCCCCTCTGACAATTCAATATCAAGGAAACCCTACTTTCTCCAACAGACGTGTCCTGGAGCCCTGAGACTTCACAAAAGAAGCTGAACTCATAGAACAAGTGGGAACATTTGGAAAGCAGTCGTCTAGCTGGGTGTGGTGGGCATGCAGGAGGGTCTGGATCAATAAGTTCAAGATTAATTTGGTTACATAACAAGTTCGAGGCCAGCCTGCACTACTTGAGACCCTGTTTCAAAAGACAAAAATAAATAAAATCATAAAATAAAATAAATGAAATCATCTACTATAGCTTTACTAACCTATCCTGAGACCTCAGGTTTACCACAGGCGATCTCACCCCAACTAACTGGGAAAATAAACACTCCCACATTCCTGTGTGGCTTGTTTATCAGGCCTATGTTCACACATTAAGCTTTTAGTGTCACGCTTCAGGACCCCCCCCCCCCCCGCCCATCCCCTCTGCTGTCTCCTTTTTATATGCTAGTCACCAGCAACTCCTTTTATAAACAAAGACTGCCTGGCATTCAACTTCATTTCTCCCATCTGGTTCTGCAGGAAAGATAAAAATCTAGACAGAGGTCTTTGTAGTGTTTTACCTGTAACTTGTCTAAACCACCAACTGACAAAGACAGGCTCAACCTTTAAACACTACAGGTATCCAAGGCATAGAAATAAGAGCCCAGACCTGGGCTTCTAACTGCAGCCCCAGAGTCCAAGCAGCTAGCAAGTTAATCAGAAGGCAGGATTTCCACATGGCAGAATGGAAAACCCTTGAGGAAGCAGAAAAGATCATGACCAAACAAAAAGACAACAAAATGCCAGCATGCCTGTAGAACTCATAGAAAAAAAGTCAAAACAACCAAATTCAAGTATTTACGCAACCATTGCCACTAGGAAAATGTAGAGTCATTAGCTTCAAATTGGGTGGTGGAAGCCTCCCACATCACCTCTAACTGCTTAGGGGGTCTTGAATTTTGCATTTCATGGGACTGTAGTTAATTTCTTATTGGTTATTACTAAGTGTGAATATTAAAGCCTGAATGTGGGCTGGCATACATCTCAGTGGCAGTGAGAGCCTAGCATATGAATGTGACACCCGAGATTTGATCCCCATAAGCAAGACGGGAGAGAGAGACAGAGTGAGACAAACTGTCAAACATTTACAGAATTTTCAATTTTGTTCCGTGTGTATGTGTGTGATGTGTGGGAGGATGTAGGCATGTCCATGTGCCTATGTGGTGCCCATGCACTCACCTGAGGCAGGGCACTCTTGCCCACGGTGGCCAGAGCAGAACAACCACTGGGTGCTCCACTCCATCACTTTTAGGACTATTCTCTTTTGCACCAGAGTCTCTTAATTCTCCAGAGCTTGCCGTTTCTTCACAAGCTCAGGCAATTGCAAGGTCTCTGCTGCACTAGAGGGCTGGGGTTATACACCCATGTGGCCACCCCAGCTGTTTACGTGGGTCCTGAAGAGTCTCTCAGGCCTCAAGCCGTAGCACTTGCAAGAAAGTGCTTAAACCACTGAGCCATCTCTCCAGTCCCATTTACAGAACTTTTTAAAATGCATGATTACATTTGACATAAGGGCGGGAATCTCATTTTCGAAGCTCTCTCCAATAATGTACACAGGACATATATATGCAAAAATAGTAAAGTTTGTTTATTCTGTGCCTTTCCTTGCCATTAGATTCTAACTAGCTTATAAAGATTCCAAAAGAAATCTCCATGGCCCTAAAAAACTCAGTCCAGCAGAAAGTCCTACCATATGTCAGGTGCTATGTAGGGTCCTGAGACGATAAACAGCTGGCCCCCCACCCTCTCTCAGCAGCCTGGGGTAATCAGGTAGCAGAGTTCCTCGCCCTTTACTGCTGAAGTGTCTCTTAAAGAAGAGTTGCTTGCGGGAGAGATCAACTAAATAGCGTATCTCCCATTCTAGTTCGGAGAAGAAAGAAGTTATAAATGCTGAGAACCATTCTGGCTTCTGAGAAAATGCTGGTGGAATATTAAAACCTGATTATGACTGATCAAAGGAACCACAACGAAACAAGAGGACTACTCCTCTGTCACATGCTATCAGTGCCTGCCCAAGGGCTGCCTCTGTGACAGATCAGAATGGCCCCAGGCTCAGTTCCAGGAAGCAGTGTCAGGGTCTGATTTTGAACACACAAGGTGCCAATTTTCTTTAATACCAAATGTCTTAGTTATCTATCTAACTATGTTCTCTACCATGGTTTTCTGACATCACCATATAACCCCAATTCTCACTCCAGAAAACCAGCTAAGAGCCCTCCAAGGAGGTAACTAAGGTCAACAAATTACACCAAAAAAGTTTAACTGTATTGCAGGGATGTGATCTCTACATAAAATGGACTAGTTAGGACAGCAAAGGCTATCAGGGAAAGACATGAAAGAGAAGCACAGTCAATCGTGAAAAGGGCTTCTCTGTTACTTAGGAATCACATGTAGAACACCAACCTGTCTGAGTAAGAGATTTATCTCAAAGCTGTGACTTCTAACTCACTGACCAGAAACCACCAAAACACCACTGGGTAGAGCTCAAAATGATTCTAATGGAGCTGACTCACTCCGCCGTACTGTGTTCAGCACCAGTAACTGTGCTGCATGACAAAAATATTCAAAGTGCTGAGGCATTGTCTCTGCCCACAAATGTTTGTAAAGAAAAACATATTTATCCAGATGCCCCATCTATTTCCTGGGGCATACAAATAGTTTGATAAACTAGCTGACTTTTTAAAGAAGTCTCCAAATCCTAACACATCTACCTTTATTGATCATTCTGGAATTTATCACCCCCCCCCCACACCTCTCTTGCTAGGTAAATGGTATATTTTCTGGCTTTGTATTATTGTTTTCATAACTTTTAGATCATTTTTATTTATTTATTTATTTGAGAGCGACAGACAGAGAGAGAAAGAGGCAGAGAGAGACAGAGAAAGAGAGAGAATGGGCACGCCAGGGCTTCCAGCCACTGCAAACGAACTCCAGACGCGTGTGCCCCCTTGTGCATCTGGCTAGCGTGGGTCCTGGGGAATTGAGCCTTAGGCTCAAAGGCAAGCACTTAACCGCTAAGCCATCTCTCCAGCCCATGTATTGTTTTAAACAACACATTTTAAATTCACAAAGTCACAGAGTTCTAGCTTTATGGAAATGGCGGTGGGGGTCAGGAACCAACTCTTAGATCTGCTTGTGGCAGACAAACCCACCCAGCAGCAGATCTGGGTGACGTCTCCACAATCACAAGATCTGTCAGGGTGACAAGCCAAGCTGAAGGAGAGGCTGAACGAGTTTACTTTACCTTTCCTGCTAATTTATATAGCAAAGCATTACAAACAGCCCATGGCTTCTGTCTTTAAATATCTGAATTCATACATTTAAAAAAAATTAAGTATTGCAATCATTTATTGGGGTGGTTAAATGGAGTATTTTCATAATGACTTTTCAAAGCTAAGCACATGTTGAGGCTAACTGGACCACCCAAGTTAACAACCCAGTTATTCCATTTAATGTTTATTTGGTTTGTTTCTAAATGTGTATTTAAGTGGCAAAGTCATAAAGGGAAGAATTAATGATAATCAATACCAGATCTGCAACCAGAGAGCTCTTCATGGGTTTACAGTGTTTTGTGAAGTCAGCCAAAAAGCATTCTAAAATGGGAAAACTCTGTATGGTACTTTAAAAGCAAGTCCCAAGCCATATGCTGGATTCTGAAAGCAGAATTAGCCAAAGACCAAGGCATTTCATATCCTCTGAAAGATACCCACCCACTCCAAAAGGGGAGGTAGCAAATGAGATTTTATATATCTATAAATTTTATACATACAAAGAGGGCTATGTGCCCTTCTGATAGCTTCACGGCAACATGTCAGAACTCTAGCATCTAAAATGAAGTGTAGACCAACTTCAAAAGACACCGAAACAAAGGACATATTTACTTACCTAAACTTACATATGGTTTATATTCCTAAGAATGTCCCTCATGTATTTAGAACTCATGGTACAGCTTCTCATAGAAACAATATCCTAAATAGGGATCAGTTTCCAGATCAGCCTACAGAAAGCTTTATTAAAATGGTCCATATACTTAAATTATAAATACGGTAACGTATTTGACCACTGCACAAAGAGGAGCTAAGGGCCTGAAGCAGTGAAGAGAGGAAGGGCGTATGCCAAGGCCAGTTTCTTTTGCCTTCTTCACTTCTAAGTGCTTGTTTGCCTCCCCTTCTCTGTAGTATCAGTCCTCAAGGGAAAGGAGGAAGAACTGGGGCAAAGCAGTTGCCGGCCCACCTGTGTGTCGCTCCTCCAGACAATAAAGCCAAATGAGCACTGTGGAACAGAACCAGAGGAAGATCTGAGGGCCCAGACAGCCCAGCCCAGTGAGCCGTCTACACAGAAGGCTTTGGGAAACAGACACTATAAACAAACAATGAGATGGCGCTGTGCTTGGCCTAGCTTTGCACAGGATACACTTCTTGGACATGGGATGATTTTTCTGGAAGAACAGTGAGGAGCTGCTCAGGAGGCCAGCAGAGCTGAAGTGAGAGAGCCTGGTGAACTCCACACGCAGAGAAGTGACTTCCAGACCTGTGCTTCCAATGTTATGTGGATCCATGTGGCGCTGTGTTCTAGAGGAAGGACCTGGAAAGACAGCCCCACCACAAATGAAAAATCAAATGTCCCAACTGCATAGATGGGGAGGGCTTGAGATTGGCTTATAATATTCCTAAAATATTGAAAGTCAAACTTTAAGTGATCACATGTAACTATGAGATTGACATTCAGTCCTTTTTTGACAACATACACCAAATCTTATGGCCAGTAAAGTAAGAAAAGCCATGAATTTGAAACACAGACCAGCCCAGAAGAGAGGTTCTAGTCCAGAAAATACAATGGACTCCTGAAGACTCAAAGCATGCCCCCCACCCCCGCTGTCAGCAGGACCTGAAACCAGAGTTTTGTTTGTTCTTCGGATAGGCAGTCTCACTGTGTAGCTCTGGCTGACCTGAAACTCACTTTGTAGTCCATGTTGCAGTGCTCGTGTGTGTGTGTGTGTGTGTGTGTGTGTGTGTGTGTGTGTGTGTTGTGCGCATGTGCAGGCACGTGTGCATATATATGCATGTGGAAGCCAGATGTAGATGCTGAGTATCTTCCTTGCTTTACACCTTAGTTTTTGAAACAAGGTCTCTCACTGAGCCTGGAGCTCACACTGATCTGGCTAGACGAGATAAGCACCATGCCCCAGAGATTCCTGCACCTCCCTGGTACTGGGACGACAGGCACCCAGCACTGCCATCCGTGGCTTCTGACTCAGGTGATCCGAACTCAGGCACTCATGCTTAAAGGCAAGCATTGACCTCCCGAGCCATCTCCCCAGCCTATGAACAAAGCCCCTCAAATGGGGCCCAGAATGTGGAAGAATGCACTGAGTCTAAACCAACTTAGGCCCGGCTTGGGGCTGCAGGCCTTAGGGTGTGAGCTAGTAGCTCCTCTCTTTGGGTCCCTGTCTCAAAGAGGAAAGACTCCAGACATGTTGGAGCAAAGGAGAGATGTGGATAGAGCAGCAACAGAGGGAGCAAGCCCGGGTGATGATATCCTCCGGGCACCCTCTTCTCAGACCACAGCACTGATGATGTAGTACGTGTTGTGAAAGCAGGCACAGGAAGCAGCCTGACATGATAAGTTAATTCAGGGGGAGCAGAAATCTGCATATGTTCCAGCATTCTGCAGCCCCATGGCCCCTGCAAATCTCCAGATCCCGAGAGAAACAGCATGGCATTCCGGGAAAGGCACTGGGCTGAATCGGAAGCCCTAGATTTTTGGATTGCCTCTGCCAGCTCATCTCCGGGGAAGGGGCAGATCACTCCCTTTAGGGACTCAGGTTTCTCAACTGTAAAATACAGAGCAGATGTTCCCTTCTCTACTAGCAGAGTTCTAACTGACTAGGAAAGAGAAGGAGCACATTCATGGGCCTCTAAGAAGACTTACTGCAGTGAAATTGGCCTGCAATATATGCATAGCACTATTCTATAACCTCAATGGGAAAACATGGGGAAAGGTGCGGGGGGGGGGGGCGGGTAGGCCAAGCACAATGGCTCACACCTATACTAGCAGCAACTGGAAGGCTGATGCAGGAGGGTTGTGTTGATTTTGAGGCCAGGCTGGCCTGAATAGCTAGACAGGAGGGAAGGAGAGACAGGACAGAAGGAAGGAGGGAAGGAAGGGGAAAGCTGGGAATGGATATAGCTCAGTAGTAGATGGTTTATCTCTGTGTAAGCCCTGGGCAGATATTCCCTTCTCTATTGGTTCAAGCCCCAATAATCCCACTCCCCTCATCAAAAAAAAAAAAAAAAAATCACAATTATTTAGTTAGGCGTAATGGCTCATACTTGTAATACCTATACTCAGAAGGCCAGGGCAGGAAGATCTAGTAGTTCAAGTCCAGTCTCAGCTATATAATGAGTTTGAGGCCAGCCCTACATGAGCTCCTGCCTCAAAAGAACAAATAAACTAATTAATTAATAATGGGGTGGAGCCTCACATTAAGCATGAGTGTCCATCAGTCTCTGGGCCTAGTCTTACCCTGTAGTGGGGGGGGGGGGTGCTATGTAAATGCATTGGCTGATATTGGGTGCAGTAAGGCCATGGCAAATTTTGAATTTCTCATTGGGTTGACCCTTTTGGGAAAGGGATGGCAGGGATGCCAGCAAGATAACTTCATTCCACCTGGCAAGCCACTTAACAGCATGAACGCAGGGCCAGTTCTGTGGCGTGGTGCCTGCGTGGGAGCTGGGTACATGCCTTCCCTGCGAGGAGACTCTGGTAGCTCCAGGGTAAGAAATAGGTTCATCTCTGTATTAGCGATGCCGTTTAACGAGGTGACTCAATACCTGTTAAGCAACAAAAACCTCAGTCTATGCTGAGCTTAAGGTGTGGCCTTCTGTCATGTTCCCATTCTTCCATGAAGTCCTTTAATCTCGTGAGTGGTGCGTGGGCGGAAGTTGTCCTCGGCCGCCCTCCTGTTAAATACCGCAGCCCTCCTTCCACGGGCCTCTTGCGCTCCTTTCTGCCTTTGCCAGACTTGAGCCACCCATGTGCAGGGAGCACAGATAACACAGCTCTGCCTTGCCGTCAGCCCGCAGCGCTTGCCCCCGTGCTTGCTGGGGATGCAGACCCACCCCTGCATGTGGGGCCTCTGGCGGTGTGAGATGGAGAGAGAGAAGAGAGGAGCCACTGCAAAGGTTTGTTTTTATTTTTTTAACCTCCAAATCTGTACAATCTGGTTTCAGTTGAACCAGTCTTTTCGACCATAAAGAACATGGACAGTGAGCCATGCTGGTAGCAAGGCACACAGTCTTGGCGCAAGCACCTTACGCTACGCAAAGTGGGACCCTGGACCTCGTCACAACTCGCCAAACTCACCCAGTGGAAAACCGAGCTCAGTGTAGAGCGCCGCTTGGTCCCGCAAAGAACGGTTACAGTGAGAGCCTGCTCGGGACTGCCGCCGCCTCACTTCTTCATCTTCTACACCTGAAACAACTTCTTCCTTCTTGTTCACCGACCCATTATTCACTCTCAGCTTCAAACGCTAACGGCCCCGAAGCGACACTTCCTCCGGGAAGCCAGTTCCTAACCGCACGCCCTCCGACTGCTGTTTCCAAGACGCGAAGGCAGCGCTAGCAACGGCTGCACTGCGCATGCTCCTTCTCTCCAGCCACGTCGCCACAGAAACAGAAAGGAGGGTTACATACCTGATAACAACCTCGTGAGCCGATACGTGAAACCCTGCATTCACTTTTCAGTTGACTCACGGGCTCCCTGGAAAACACTGGAAAGATGTTTTGTATCCGTCCATCCCTTCAAGAAGCCGCCTTTGGTGCAGCTGCGTTGATTGGTGGGATCATATTATGCTGGTACTCTTCCTTAACACAGTAGGAAGCAAGGAGTCTCCTACTTGGTAGTTAAATACACATCTTGGTGTTACTTTGTCTGCCTTTTATGTGCCTCAGAGACTACCTTCCTCACTGTGGAAAGCCCATTCTTAGAATAAGTAAAAGTATTTCCATTTCTGTAGAGTGACCACGTGATCGCAACCCCTAGCTGCTCGGCCCCTCTTCCATCTCACATATGCGCCTAGCTGTACATGCGAAGGGCACAGCTTCATACAACAAGGCAGGTCACTCTGTCCCAAAGCCTCTGGTGTGCTGGTGGCAGGTGAATGATGTCACAGTGACACAGCAAGGAGAATCTGTGAAGCCCATCTCACATGTTAGCATCTCAGGACAATTAGCAATTACTTCTCTCTCATTAGAGCTACCAGTTGCTATTTTTAACCCCCTTTCCCATGTTTAATGATACGTTGGGTAGATCCCATAATTTGAGGGTCAATTTTACTGATTATACTCTAGGTCAATTTATTTCTTTTTATCCTTTTTAAAAATTTTTTTAGTTTTCATACAGGGCTTTAGGTATCATTCATTCTGGCATTTTCAAATACAATTTGCATCAGTTGATTTTCCTCCCTCACCTCTCCCCAGTCCCCCTGTCCCTTCCCAGACAACTACCCCCTTCTATTTACATCTCACATGCCCTTCCACCCTTCCCCCACCCCTTCCTAGTCATCTCATTATGCTCGTTCTTGGTTTCTATTCTAGCTTTATAGATTTTGCCCGCACTACCCTTACTTTTATACATACATATAGGTATTAAAAATTAGGATCAACACACCAGAGAACATGTGGTTTTGGTCTTTCTGACTTTGGGTCACTTTGTTCAATGCAATTCCTTCCTGATCCATGAATTTTCCTGCAAATTTCATAATTTTAGTTTTCCAGGTTTCTAAGTAAAATTCTATTGTGTCTGTGTATCACAATACACATTATTATCCATCTTGATTATCCATTCATCTGATTCCATTTCTTAGCAATTACAAACAGCATCAGTGAACATGGGTGTAGAAATATCTCTGGAGTGGGGTGTGGAGCCCTCAGGTACATGCCCAGGAGTGTATACCTGGGTGATAGGGCATTTCTATTTCTAATTTTTGAGAACCCTTCACACTGATTCCCATAATGGCTGTACTAGTTTGACCTCCCACCAACAGTGATGTTCCTCTTTCCCCACTTCCTCATCAGCATTTGTTGTCAGGGTTTTCTGGTAATAGCCATTCTAACTGGGGTGAAATATCTCAAAGTGGGTTTAATTTACATTTCCCTGATGGCTAGGGATACTTAATATTTTGAAGAATACTAATTGGCCATCTTATTTTATAAACTGTTCATTTCATCAGCCCATTTGGCGATTGGCAGGTTTTCTTGATATTTAATTTTTCAGTTCTTGGTAAATTCTTGTTATTGGCCCCTACCTGAAGAATAGCTGGTGAAGATGTTCTCCTCTCTGTAGGGTGTGTGTCTGTTCACTCTGCCAGTGGTTTCTTTTGCCATGCAATTCTTAAAAATTTTTTAATTTTTATTTATTTGAGAGTGACAGACAGAGAGAGAAAGAGGCAGAGAGAGAGACAGAGAGAGAATGGGCACACCAGGGCCTCCAGCCACTGCAAACGAACTCCATCCAGATGCATGCGCCACCTTGTGTATCTGGCTTATGTGGGTCCTGGGGAATTGAGCCTTGAACTGGGGTCCTTAGGCTTCACAGGCAAGTGCTTAACTGCTAAGCCATCTCTCCAGCCGCCAAGAAAAATTTTAATTTAATGTAATCTCATTTTACTATAAGTTCAATTTAAAATTTTACCCTTAAATTTAACTTTGGCTTTATACAAACTCCTGCCCTAGCCAGGCACACATGTTACTTGGCTTCTAGTTGGAGAGGATGGAGTTCTACTTTATCTTGTGCCCCAGTCCTTTTCCATCAGGGAACTGGTAAGGAAGGAGACTCAGTGAGGTACTGTGACGTCTACGCTGGCTCTCTGGCTGGACTGACACTTTTCTGCACAGCCCTTCGCGACCTCTTGCATGGCTTCACTAACAGAGGAGAGTGACCTCAGCTCTGGCTCCCATTCTTTCCAGTGCCACAAGCCAACCTCTCGGGAGCAATGGTAGCAACGTGGCCCAGGGCCCACCATCTTCACAGCAGAACTTCCCCCTGGGAGAACTCATGGCCAAGCGAAACAGAAGATAGGAAAGCTAGTCCACTGGTGGCCCTATTCCTGCTCTTCCTCGGATTCTCTCCTCTCCAAGCCAGAGGCATGCTGGAAAAGCAGCCTGAGCAGGCACCTAGCCAGGAAGAGCATGCTTTCTTATAGGCACACATCCTGAAGTGTGACTTGCAGAGTACGCTCTCTGATTCCCAGAGAAAGATGACTGAGGAGCTGTTCTCTTTGTCTTGGTCTGAAGCCCTGACCACGTATAAAGAGATGGCAGAAAGCACTCAAATTATTTAATGGTGTAGAATCGCCAGCTAACCATATGATGTATTTTTGGAAATATGTGTGTGTGGGGGGGGGTATATGCATGCATGTGGAGGTCAAAGAGCAACTTTTGGTCTTGTTCCTCAGGTGCCATACACTTTTTTGTTTGTTTGAGTCATGGCCTTTCATTGGTCGAGAGATCACCAATTACACCAGTCTGGGATTCGCCTGTTTCGACCTCCCTAGTGCTGGATTACAGGCACAAACTACCACGCTTGGCTTTTCTTATGCGAGGACTGGGCATGGAGCTTAAATCCTCACCGACTGAGCTTTCTTCCCCAGGCCTAAAATTAAGTCTTATATGTATAATATCTGTTCTTTGGGTCATACAAAATATAGTGTCCTTTAATTTTGCTTGCTAATTACACCCAATAAATCGTGTTCATCCTTGCTTGGTGTTGGTCCATTGGCTTGTCAAACACTGGCATGGTCTGCCTGCTTCCTTAAACTGCAGCTTTGGATCTGGACTAGCTCACTTGGTAAGGAACCTGTGCAAGACGATGAGTTTGATTCCAAACATAGGAAAAAAATTACATTTTTGTTTTTTTTTATGCTTCTGATTGGGACACTATAATTTCTGCTTCTAGATCATCCTATTAAGTTTCAGTATCACAACTAATATTTTTGTTATTTAGAAAGATATTTCAACTGCATTACATCCAATGCAACCTTAATGAAATGAATCTTTTCCTTGAAATAATTTTTGAATAATGAGTGATTACAATTCATCTTAATTAGTTTAGCAATTTTAAGCACATACAAAATACTTTTCGGAAAATATCATTGTTTCAACATATATATTGGAAATTTTAAAACATATTGGAAAGCAGACAATAGTGCATTGGTTAGATTTTGAGCTCCAAAATCAGTCTTTATTTCATTTTTGCCTTGATAGTCATCTCATGTAGTAATATATGTGTTTTATCTTCCTTTTATAGGTGCGAACAAGCATTAGGCCTGGGAGATGGCTCAGCATTAGATGTTCTTGGTAGACAAGCCTGAAGACCAAAACTGGGATGCCCAGCATTCACATAAACACACAATTCCAAAACTTGCTGGCCCCCACTCTGCCATGTACAGTGGCACACAACATGAGGACCTCTCTCAAGGCAGGAGGTGAAGACTGCCAACTCAAGGCTGTCCCCTGATCCTGACATGCACACTGTGGTACATGTCTGCCCATGCATGTACACACACACACACACAAACGAAAACACCAAAATATGATAGAACTGAAAAATATCACAAATATACAGCTAAATTAGTTGACTATGAGGAAATACAAGAAAGACAATTTTTCTTTCTATCAAGATCCAAGCATACGCACCTAATTACTTGCAAGAACCATCTCAGTGGTAGAAGCTCAAGAACTTGACCACTGTTGTTCGGGTGATATGTAGGTTCCAAAGCAGGCCTGTACTTTCTTTAGTTAAAACTTGGATTCTAAGAACTGCTCCCTTAACTTTCCCAGATTCCAACAGCATGGCACTTTTAGATACACTCATCAACAGTTTCTTCAAATCACAACACAGCACACATAATAATAAAAGAGCTAACATTTGCACCCTTCCTGGTAATTCTTGATACAGAGCAACAGATCATCACTTTTACCTCACATTATTATCCCTTTAGGGAAGCTGATGGTGTTGGGGGCATGTCTCAGCGGGTGGAATGTCTACAAGCACTCATGAGATACTGTCTCAAAAAAAAAAAAAAAGAAAAGAAAATATGAAAAGAATCACACTGTTAAAAAATGCCACATTTGAGACTCAAACCTGGATTTTCCAACTGTAAATTCCATGTGATTTCCACTCTGCTGGGTTAGTTCTAAGGCAGTTAGCATATTGCTTTAGACACTTAGTTACTCATGTTTCTACTTGCAAGGTCTTATATATGCTTTACCTTCTTTGAGGTCCCTAGTAGCCCCAGAGATAAGATATTTGATCTGTGTTAAAGATGAGGAGGTTGAAACTTAAAATAGCTTTCTTGCCAAAGGTCTTCCAACCAGAATAGAGCAGAGGGAGTGCTCCAAGCCAGTCTCTGACTTTGACTTCAACTCTAGTAGACATTCACCCCTACTGTCCATCAATTTCTCCCTTTTACAGCCTGAATTTTTATGTTTGGTCAAGAGCCCAGAGGCCAGGAAAACCAACAGAAAAGAAAATGACTGAGTTAGACAAGGTTTAACTCCCAAGACTTTGTGACGCTGGTTCAGAAAACTGTCAGCCTCTCGTACTCAGCCACAGGCATGAAGGCGAGGAGGGGCAAAGGAAGAGCAAAAGAGCACTGCAGCCAGTAAACCCAAGCCAGGGTCCTGAGAGAGCATCCAGCACTGAACCCAGGAAGCCCAAACGCCTCTGAACAAAGAGGCCAAAATGCACCGCCAAAAGCAAAATCAGGCAGTGCAGTAGAGAGAGCGTGGGTCCCTCCTAAATAGACGCATTAGGACTCAACCTCAAGGGTACAGAAAGAATCCGTTAGTGGGGGCTTTGGAAGACCAGCAATCCAGGAGGAGCTCACCATTGTAAGTGGTATTAGAGCCCTTGGAAGTAAGCTTCAGAGAGCTGCATCCATCCCTTCATGCTCCTTTCTGCAAGACGAGAAGAAAGCAACAAGAAGCCATTGTGGGCAAAGGGAACAAAACGCTGCGACTTCCTGTGCCTTGATCTTGGACTTCCCAGTCCCCAGTGGGGTGGAATTTCTGTGATTTTTAAATGCGCCATCTGAAATATTTTGTTATAACAGCAAGAACAGATGGAGACAATAGAATGCAAGGGAACTTCTTCCACTCCTTAGACGTTCTCAACGAAAATCCCGAGTGTGGCTGGGGATGGGCACTGGCAGTGAGGAGATCCTGGGCTCCACCGAGCAGGGCAGGCAAGGCGAAGCTGCAGACCAGCCCTGTCTACAGGCAGAAACTTAATGTGATGATGCATTGTTGCCATGGCAGCCTGGGTCTTTGAGATGTTCTTTGAGCCAGTGCTGGAAGATAGCCTCTGTATTCCAGGTACATTCCCTTTTGTGAAGGGGAGGCAAGGCGCATGCTGATCTACTTGTCTCACATGCTGCTTCAGTGTAACCAGCATTAGGAAGAAAGCCATCCTCTGACTGAGGTGAGGGTGCCCAATTAGAAACATATAGAACATGGTTCACCACCTAAAGATGTGGCAGAGACCTTCCATGGGTGTGCCCTTTATGACCTGTCCCAAATAATTCTAGAAACATTACAAGGGAGAACAGAAAACGGAATTACTGTGGACCTGAATGTCATGAGAGATCCAATACTATAAATGGTGTGCTTAAAGACATAACTGATATTGTTTCCATTGTCATCTGTGTTACTCAGTTTTCCATCACTAAAACAAATATTGGAAGTAAATCAACTTATAAAGAGGTAAGATTTTCATCCTGGCTCACAGATTCAGAGGTTTCAGTTCATCAGCACTTGACCCCTCCGTTGTGGGCCTGTGGCAGCTCAGTAGACCATAATGGGAGCACATGGCAGAGGAAATCCCATTCACCCTACAGTGGCTGGGCAGTACGAAGAGAGAAGAGAAGAGAAGAGAAGAGAAGAGAAGAGAGAAGAGGAGGGGAGGGGAGGGGAGGGGAGGGGAGAGCAGGGGAGGGGAAGGCAGGGGAGGGGAGGGGAGGGCAGGGGAGGGAGGAAAGGGAAAGGGAGGAGAGGGGAGAAGAAAAGAGGGGCGTGGAGGGGAGGACAGGAGAGGAAAGGGGAAGGGAAGGCAGGGGAGGGGAAGGGAGGGGAAGTGATGGGAGGGGAGGGGAGGGGAGGGGAGGGGACGAGAGGGGAGGGGGAGAGGAAAGGGGAAGGGAAGGGAAGGGAGGGGAGGGAAGGGGAGGGGAGGGGAAGGGAAGGGAAGAGAAGGGAGGGGAGGGGAAGAGAAGGGAGGGGAAAGGAGGGGAGGGCAGGAGAGGAAAAGGGAAGGGAAGGGAAGGGAGGGGAAGGGAGCGGAGGGCAGGAGAGGAAAAGGGAAGGGAGGGGAAGGGAGGGGAGGGAAGGGGAAGGGAAGAGAAGGGAGGGGAAGGGAGGGGAGGGAAGGGGAAGGGAAGAGAAGGGAGGGGAGGGGAGGGGAGGGGAGGGGAGGGGAGGGGAAGAGAGGGGAGGAGAGGTCCCATAATCCCCTTGCAAGAGCTCACCTCTCTGACCCCCTACTTGGATCTACCTCTTATATTTCCACTACACTCCCTAATAGTGCATTGCTAGGACCTGAGCCCTATACATGTGGACCACTAGGAGACATGCCAGGTCCAAACTACAGTACATCCACAAGAAAATAAGTTAACATATTGATGAGCTATGTTTTCTTTGTTGTTGTTGTTGTTGTTGTTGGTGTGTGTGTGTGTGTGTAATGCTGGAGTTCAAACCGATGTCCATGAGCATGTCAAGCACTTTATCATAGAGCTCCACTCCAAACCTCTAAAATAACATTTAGATTCAAAAAGCAAGCCTGGGGACTGGAAAGATGTCTTAGTGGTTAAGGAGCTTGCTGGTGAAGCCTAAGGACCCAGGTTTGATTCCCCAGGACCCACATAAGCCAGATGCATAAGGTGGCGCATGCATCTGAAGCTAGTTTGCAGTGGCTGGAGTCCCTTGCACACCCATTCAATTCTTTCTGTCTCATAAATAAATAAGTAAATAAATATAATATTTTTATTAAAAAGTAAGCCTGGAAAAAAAGGCAACTCATGTATAATATCCACAAAGGACCTGGCCATATGGCCCCATGAGGGAGCTGATATTATATCCATTTCCCACACAAACAGAGAAACAAAATTGAATGTTTTTTCTCCTTTTTTTTCTGAGGTAGCATCTTGCTATAGCTCAGGCTGGCCTGGAATTCACTATGTATCTCAGACTGGCCTCAAACTCACACAATCTTCCTACTTCTACCTCCTGAGTGCTGGTGTTAAAGGTGAGTGTCCATACTTGGCAAAACTGAATAACTTGCCTAAACATTAGAGAAAGATAACTCAGGCTGGAGAAATGGCTTAGCAGCTAAAGCACTTGTCTGCAAAGCCAAAGGACCCAGGTTTGATTCCCCATGACCCATGTAAGCCAGATACGCAAAGCAGTGCATGCATCTGGAGTTCACTTATAGCAGCTGAAGGCCCTGGCATCCCCCTTTCTCTCTCTCTCTCTCTTTCTCTCTCTCTCTCTGCCTCTTTCTCTGTCACTCTTTCTCTCTCTCAAATAAATAAAATAAAATAATTTAAAAGAGACAGAGAGAAAGCAAACTTAAACCTGAGATGGCAGCTGAATACCAGGTCAGTGAGACAAAGACATGCCCGGGAAGAAAGGCCATAGTGACATTGCAGCAGGGATGCACCCTCCTATCAAACGCAGAAAGCCACAGGCTCAGAGCCTTTGATATGGCTCACTGGCTCATTCTGTACAATTTCAACAAGAATATGAAGGAAGAAAACAATTAAATACATAGTTACAGTTCCATTTTTGGGAAAACATGTTAAAGGAACTAAATAAAGGCAGCTTACAGGTAAGTATACAGGCTAATTAACATCAGTCTTTAGTCATGTAAGTAATTGGTCTCAGTCTTGACATAAACTAAGAGAAGGTTCCTTATAAACTTGGAAGGTTAGAGCTATGGGAGCTGTCTGCTTGTTCTTTGGGGAAGTGGATAGTGGCAGGATGTCATTTAGCCAAGACGGCTTCAAATTCACTGTGCAGGTGAGAAACACTGAACTCCTGATGTTCCTGCCTCCTCATCCCAATGCTGGGCTACAGGTGTGCGCTGCCATGCTAAGCAGCATCTGGTTTTAGAGCTGCAGTACAGTCATGTGGAAGATTAAGCACCCAAAAAATGAGATGGCTTGCATCTACCTGCAACCAGTCTGTATTCTCTGGTCTGCCAGATGAATGAGCAAGCTTTACCTGTCCAACTTCCAATCTGCCAAGTGAACTGGCAGGTGACTTTCTTGCAAATTACGTGTCCTCTTCCTTTGCTGCTTACAACCCCCAGGAAGTTAGAAGAGTGTTAGACTCTGTCCAGCTGTCAACCCGTGACGGGGTAAATCAACAAAAGCACTGAATGAGATGGTGTGGAAATTACTGACATATCATATGACATTTTCATCTGGAACTCTTCAAACATGGCATGTGACATCGATACCCCTTGCTAGTTTCCTAACCACCTCCTTCTCACCATTGATTACTCATTTTCAGATTAATATCAGGAATTTGGGGGAAAGTAGGATATAGTTTTAGGCAGGCATTTTATAGCACTTTGTATTCTAAAATGAGATTTTTAATTAATTTAGTAGACATCCACACTGAATACATGGTCTACTAGTCGATCCATTACTGTCTTCTGTTAGCGCTTTGGGGGGGAGTGCACATGTGTGTGTGTACACCTACATTTGGAGGCCTGAGGACAATGCTTGGGAGTCATTCATTCCTCAGAAACCATTCAGCTGTTTTGGAATCAGTATCTCTCGTGGGCCTGTGAGTGGCCAGTAAGCCTCGGAGATCTACCTGTCTCCACCTCCCCAGTGCTAGAATCACAGTGCATGCCAACAAGCCCAGCTTTCCCTCACATGGGTTCTGAGGAGAGAACTAGGGTCCTCACCCTTGTGAGACAGACAGGCTGGATGGATTATGCCCTCAAAGCAGAAGCCAAAATAATCCCTTCCTTGCCTTCAGAAGCCTTTATTGGGTATATTGTCATGGTAATGAGAATACATGTTCCATATTTAGAGAAAAAAAGAAAAAATAGGGGTATGCTGTCATTGAAACAATGACTGCAATGTGATTTACATGATGTGACTGCCAAACTACCAATCAAAGGAAGAGTGTTGCAGGGACCCTTCAGGTCTGGAGCACTGGGACTCCGCTAGGATGGAGTGGCGGTGATGCCTGAGGACAGGAAGGCGCCATTTACAAGACAAAACCATGGCTTACGAGAAGGTTGAGGTTTGGGTCCCTGAGCCAGTGTCAGAAAGCATGTTGCTTGTACTGGCGGCGTAGAATGGGCAAGAGACAGAAAAGAGGCCGAAAGTTCCCGAGCATCACACTGCTTTTATACACTCTCCAACAGGCCCCTGCTCACAGGGGAAATGCGATTTCCTTTCCCTCCCTGTCAGTGTCTGTTATTGTTTTAAAAATGACATACGAACAATAGTGTTGCAGAAGTCATTTTCACAAGCCAAGTGTCAAGTGAGGACTGGTAGAGCTGAAGCAACATTGAAAGTGACGAGAGAAAAGCAGCCCACCCCCCGGATGTGCTCCAAGGGGCGAGGAGCAGGCAGAGCAATGGCCTGGGCAGGAACCACGAGGCTGAGGCAATGTCAGCCACGCCTGGCTTGCTTAACATGTAGTCTACTGAACAGAGCATGCCAGAAGGTGCTCTTTCACAGCACACTTGTGCCAGTGATTTTGTGTGCCACGGTGGAAGCCCAGGCTCCCCAGAGGCTCCATGCATGCAGAAAGGTTGCTGGAATACTCCTCCTCCTAACGACGGGCAGAGACTTGCTCCCACTTTCCTGATGATTGAGCTGTTGGGTTCCCCCTTCCCACCCACTCACAGTCCAATTTATGAAAATCGTCAGCCTGTTGATAGCAGGAGAAGATCCAGGTGTCGCTGTAAAGAAAGCTCTCCATAATTAGCATTTCCCTTTGAACAAGCATCACATCCCTGAAATATTATAACTCAAGTGCCCTTAATTTTCTGCAGATTCTTATTTTGCAATGTGAATAAGATCCTTCAGCCCAGGGAAGAATCATCTCATAGGGGGAAAAAAAAACAGCATATCAGAGGGCTCTGTACAACCACTTCTTAAAGCCACAGCACACAGATACACAGAGAGGAACATCAAAACGACTCTGAGTTCAACAGGCCAGGCTCATGCATGGTGAGGAACAAAATGCAGGTCGGCACCCAACCCCAAATATCAGAAACAGAGTCCCTGCTAAAGTGGAGGTGTCTTGGCTCAGACACAGTATGGCCTCCCGTTAGAACCACCTTGATTGATCCAAAGTCAATACACAGCAGACAACGTTCATGCGACAGCTGTGGGCCAGGGACAAGGCAGAACAAGGGACATCATGGGGGTGATCATTAGTGATGATGTGGTGAGAAGCCAGCTGGTTGTCCCTATGCCTCACTGACCCTAGACACTGTGTGAACTACCCCAACTAGGGAAGTACAGCTAAGACTGGCTCAAATTTCTTCTCACAAAATTTTGTGTCTTTCTACTGTTTGATACTTCCTATATATCAGTGACATATTTGGCATGTGAGGACCTAGGCATGCTTGGTTGGCCTAGCTAAGCAACCAGGTTTGGGCTTTCTCGGCTTTGCATAACCACAGCACCGGAGACACTCACCTTACAAAGGGAAGGTTAACTACAGCCCACAGAGTTTTCAGTCCAAGGTCGGGTGGCACACACCTCATGCCAAAAAGAGCAAAATCAGGAAAAGGACTAGAATTTCTTCCACGACTCCTTTCAGGGACACATCTCCACTGACCTTAGGACCTCTCAGTTCTTAAAGTTCTACCAGCTCCTACCAGCGCCGGCCCAGGAATCAAGCATTTAACAGATGGGCCTTTGGAAAGCATTTAAAATCCAGATCACAGCAGCTACCCACGTTCTCCTTTGAACACACTTGTAGAGTGTTCTTGGAATGCATTCGCCCACTAACACACGTACTGGTTCTGCATCCTTACATAACAAATCACCAGTGTCTTGAACAATAAGCACATGTTAGTTCACATTTCTTTAGAATAAAGCTCAGCATCTCAGGGCTCAGCTCTCTCCACCTGTCACAAGGCTGAAATCTACTTGTTGGCTGAAATGAGCTCTTGCCTATAGATGCTCTAGGAGGAGATGTTACCTTCAATGTCACTCGTGTCACAGGCAGACTGCCGCAGTCATCCTCCAGTGCAGGGTGATAAGGCTGACTGTGAGCTTCTAGAGGCCACCCACCCACATTCCCTGCTCCATGGTCCTCTACCCTCAAGACAGCCATGGCCCACAGAGTCCTTTCTATGCTTTCAATCTGAATTTCTTCCAGAAGGAAAACAAAAGTCTCTGCATTTAAATGGTTCATAATTCCAGAGACTCAGAATGTAAGATCAATAGGAGTCTAGGTTGGATCTTAGGAGACACACTCAAATTCTGTCTTCCATACAATGTCATGAAGATATATTTCTTTTTCTCCTAAAATTACCAAATTACAATATTATGATGACCATGTCTGCTTTGGGAATGATGAATGACTTTTGTTCTTTGCCTTGACAGGAAAAATAGAATGATTACTTCGATGTAAGTCATTGAAGTAACAGGAGTGGAAAACATGGAGACAAATGAAGGCGCTCTCTGGAAGAGCTGTCTGGGTATGAGGCTGAGATGACAGACTGAACCAGGGTAGGCTCTCAGAAGGAGCTGGCAAGAACACGCCTGGTCAGGAATGTTATCCGCTTGGGTTAAAGCATATCAAATGGTTTCTTAAGGCAGGAGCCACACCGATCAACCCTGAGGGCACATTTGAAGCCCCCACAGACTGAGCGGTCAATAGATACTTCAGAAAGGGATAATGGTAGAAATGGGCAATTCTGCTCAAATGTATCCGCTGCCCGCCACAATAATGACCACATCGACACAAACATGAGAAGGCAATTCCGGGTGCCACTGCCTGAAATACCCCCCACTGAGAGCAAAACACCAGAAATCCGTGAGGACGAAGAATGGAAGGACAACAATAAAATGCCCGTGGACAGCAAGCAGACATGAGCTGCATGCTGAGGCATGGCTCTCGGTTAGCGGGGAGAGACCAGGGACATCCTCTGCCCTGCCCAGACTCGCTGAGCTAGAGCAGCAGAGTCCCGGGCCCTCCACCCACTAAACACCCTTGCTTGTTACCGAGTCCCCAGATGCTTCGCGTTGCCTTCAGTCACTCATGTTGAGTTCAGGCTTCTTTGCTTTTAAACATTTATCAATTTTCATGTGTTCTAGGAATTCTGAATTCAAAGAAAAGTACAATAAAAGCGATTTTATTGACCATATGTTAGAGAATCAAATTTAAAAATGTCACTACAGGGCCTGCAGGGATGGTTTAGCAGTTAAGGCGTTTGCCTGCAAAGCCAAAGGACCCAGGTTCAATTCTCCAGGACCCACGTGAGCCAGATGCACAAGATGGCACATGCATCTGGAGTTTGTACACGGCAGCTTGAAGGCCCTGGCATGCCCATTCTATCTGTTTCTCTGTCTGTTTTCTCTCTCCCCCTCAAGTAAATAAAATAAATTTTAAAAAAGAAAAAGAAAATGTCAGTACAGGAGACACATAAACACCACAAACTAAAAAAAAAAAAGAACTAATTATATTTTGTTTGGGGATTTTCTTGCTGACATTATATTCAATAATTTTATTTATTATAAAGATTTTATAGATATTTGATTTCATCTAAATAGTGGTATAATGGTATACAAGTTTGTAATTTATGCTGCATACAAAACACTTAAAATTAGCTAAAATAACCGATTTGTTTTACATGTCAACTTGTGAGTTTTAAGAACTAGAATCAGCAGTTTTCCCTGTAAGAACCTGGGGAGATAGCTCAGTGGATAAAGTGCTTGCCTCACAAGTATTAGGACCTGAGTTCAAATCTCTACCACCCAGGTAAATGTCAGGAGAGTGTGGTGGTGGCTGTATGTAAACTCAATACAAGGGAGTAAGACACAAACTGAGCAGCTAGATTAGCTGAATCTGAACTCAAGTAAGAGACCCTGCCACAGTAAAATAAAAAGGAAAGTGAGGAATACACCCAATGTGAACCTCTGCAACCCACACACGCACACCACATACACCAAAATGTTTCCCTTTAGCCCAGGAATGCTAGCATGCCTATAATACCAGTACTCCAAAGACAGAGAAAGAGACAGGTAGAAAGAGATAGAGATTGCCCTTTGGTAATGTTTTTGTTTGTTTGTTTGTTTTGACTATGGTTAAAAAGCACATGAAATATACTACCTTCAAGGTTTTAAGTGTGCCTTGGGTGGCACTGTGATCCCTCACACTGCTGATATCCAGCCAGGGAGCTCTTCAGCTCACACAAGCAAACCTCTGAACCCACTCAGTACCAACTCTTCATTTTCCCATGAGGACCCTGAGAAAACCTCCAACACATTTGTCTCTGTGTGAATCTGCCTAAAATTCCTAGATATCTCCTAACATTGTACTCATGCAATATGTGTCCTTTTCTATCTGGCTTTGGCTTATTTCACACAGTATAAAGGCCAAATGGTGTAGCCATGGTTTCTTGTGACCTTATTTCTTTCGTTGTTAAAGCCAAACCCCATGCCGCCATGTGGGTGCACTACATTTCACTTAATCACTCAGCTCTCAATGGACGCTTCCGTTGCTTTTACTTTTAGGTTTGTTTAACTACTGAGTTTTTCTTCCCCCTTTTATGAAAAACTGCCTTATTGGGATGTTAGGAATTTTATTTTGATTTTAGGAAGCAATATATACCCTTTCTGGAAGTATGACAATAGAGGTGAACTGTGGGAATGTCAAAGAAGACTGCCATGCCTTTGAAGCACAGGTAACCCAAACCAGCACAGTGACTTTCTAAGGTATCTTAAATGTCCTCTTCCCAGGATGTCTGCATGCCATCTGATAGGCTGAGAGGAATTCAAATAATAACAACCTCTGCAGTACCAGACAGGGACAAGGGTAGAAAAAAAGCTCATCGGAATCAGTGAAAGCACTGAATTATAGAATATTTCTTAAGCAAAGCAATTTCACAAGTTTCAACCTAAGGGAAGGCAATGCATTGTCAGAAAAGCCCTTAGGCTCAAGTTTGATGAACACAGGAGAATCCTATACAATTACCATATTAAGTGCTAGTATGAAAATAGAGACTTCTGAAGTGCTTTAGGACACTTAAAAACAGTTGAAACGGCTTGTACTCAGGATTTTTAACTCCTCACCACTGGCTAAATATGACTTAGCTATTAATTTAGAGCACTGAAAAACGTTGGTGAAGAGAAGACCATGGTTAGCCCAACATTGGAGATTAATGACTTTTACTGTAATCTAATTTACACTGCAAATTCTACACTGTGAACTCATTTATGAGGAGAACTGAAAATATTTGAGGAAAAACAAAGCAGTTTTCCAACTGACTGATATATGTACAATATCTGGGTCTGAGTAGTTAAGTTTGTTTGCAGTCAACAGAGTTACTCAGAGAATGGAGAAGAATGATTCCCAGGATTCGGTTCAAGTTTAGGGGAAAACAAAAGCAATATCATGAACAAATTTGTGTCAGAGGGCTAGGTGATCAAAGGCAGGGCCAAGCGAGAAGCAATACAATCTCAAAACCCATCAAGTCACTCAAGCTTGGTAAAGTCTCGTGTTGAAGTTTGTCTGTTACTTAATTCCAGTCCTTGACTTCAAAACTGCAGAAAGAGAAGCGTCTGCAGCTGGAACCCACGGGAGGACAGCATATAAACAAGCCCATCCTTTCTCTTTCATTTGTTTTCCCTGAGCATTTTGAAACTGACAAGTGTTAAAATTCACCAAGATCATTACTTCCCACCTGGATTTGGCATCTTTACAGGAGAAGAGGGGATTCTTTCTCTGCTTCATGAATATTCTGCAGAGATGCAAACAAATCACAGGAAAAATAAGCACAAAGAACACTCTCAGAGGCAGTGTCTCTGCTGTACAGGTGTGGCCCCTTTGCACCAAAAGACGTCTGTGAGGTCCTCACAGTGGAGTGGGCAAGGATCACAGCTTCTTCTAATTCATCGATTTGCATGTCCTGGGGCTCCCTCTCCAGATCTGTGAGAAGACAAAATGGCTAGTTATACACTAGCCTGATTCTTGGAGCACTGCTGGCTTTGATGTAAGCAGAAGAGGCTGGGGTCCAAGGAGAAAGACTGATGATGAGTAGATGGCAGAGAGAGGATGAAAGAAAATTATCAAGGGAAAAATAAAGAAAGAGCTGCTGGATTGCTCTTAATTATTTTTATTCCAATTCATTTTTGTTATTTTTAAATGGAAAAAGGCATACAAGTATTCTTGCAGAAACTGATTATTCTGCTTAATAAGGCAAACAGAATATATTGTTTAATTAACCAAAGAGCAGCTAGTGCCTACTGAATGCCTCATTTTTGTCTTTGAAAGTTGTCGCCCACCCTCAGAGGGCTTACCTTTGGTTGGAAAAAAAAAAAAAAAAAAAAACAACTCACACACTTGCATATGTGCACTGCCTCAAGATTGCCTCCAATTTAGGCAAGTTCTTTAGGAGCCAAATAGTAAATTCAGAGTCCTTAATATCATCTCATCTTGCTGGGAATGTGTTAGCTATACTATGACACCTTAATCTACCAAACAAAGGCATTAGAAAGAGATATCATACTAGCCTCCAGGACACTCTGCCTTCTTCACCATTCCCCAGATAGTAGTAATTCCTCATTCCTTGTCCTTGCACATGCTCTGTGTGTTCTCTCAGATTCCCATCCACACTTTATCCCTAGAAGAGCCCTAGGCCCCTACTGTGCACCAGTCTAAAAGTCATCTCTCCTAGCACCTTCAAGCCCAGCTGCTATCCACACCTCCTCCAAGCTCTTTTCCAGAGTTGTGCTCAGAGGCCCACAGAGTCTGGAGCATGGGTGCACATTTGTGTCCGGGATCAGCAGAAGTGAGTCTGGTTTCACACAATTCTATCATACTGTGGGGGGGGCAATGCACTGTGCCCAGTAAATGTTTGCTGAACCATCTTAAAACCAATCCCCAAGATGGAACTGTTCCTTTGCTCTGTACAGGCAAACAGTTAACTGGCACTCTGACTTCTCACAGTTCTGGGGAGGTTTATGACCTCCCCAGTTCCCTTCTCAATCCAGCATTGCCATCTGTGGGCCAAAGACCATGGCTTTCTGACTGAGCATGAAAGATTTTGGAAGTTAGGCCAGCAAATGAATGCTTGGTGTGTGTGTGTGTGTGTGTGTATGCACCACACAAGTATGCATGTTTGCATGTGTGAGGGCACACACGTGTGAGCATGCATACGGAGGCCAGAGATTGACTGGGCATCTTTCTCAATTGCTCTGCACCTTATTTATTGAGACGGGGTCTCTCACTGGAACCCAGAGCTCACTTCTTCAGTTATCTAGGCAGCTAGCTTGCCATGGGGCCCCATCGTTGCCACCTCAAGGGCAGGCTTTACAGGCTGGTCACTAAGCCAACCTGGCATTTATGTGAGTTCTGGAGATCAGAACTCCAGTTCTCACACTTTTGCAGCAAGCACTTAACCCACTGAGCTCCCCAGCCCTTATGTATCTTTGAAGAGCTTACAAAATCACTCTGATGTCTACATACCCGAAGACTTTCTATTATCTCCATTTCTACCAGTGCTGACAGCAGAGGCCATCTGCTCCTACAGACCAGAAGACTAGCGCTGTCCCATGGCCATTGCGTGGGGGGGTACTGACATCTAGGATGAAGCTAGAGCTTCCTGGAGCCCATGATGAAGTCATAAAGGTGTGTGATTCTCCCTTGACATCAGTCATTGACTTTACTGCTCAGCAACAACAGTTCATTTCACTCTTTCCAAGGGCTTCCCAGGGAAGATTATCTACAAACGCCTTGATCTTGAACTTGATCCTCAAAGAAAGATTTTGAGAGCATAGAGTCATTACACATGATTCCAGTTCAGGACAAAGTAGGAAACAGCCTAAATTTTTAGCTCATAAGTAGATGTTCATGGCTATATGTAGCTCACACTGAGGAAATTATCCATACAGTATCATTGTGGATTTCTACATTTTGGTTCCCAAGCCACAAGAAATGATGGATCTATTAAGAGAAGTGGATTTACTCAACAAATATTGTTCACTTTCCTAAATATCACCAATTTTTTTTTTTTTTTTTTTTTTTTTTTTTTGGTTTTTTGAGGTAGGGTTTCACTCTAGCTCAGGCTGACCTGGAATTCACTCTGTAATCTCAGGGTGGCCTCGAACTCACGGAGATCCTCCTACCTCTGCCTCCCGAGTGCTGGGATTAAAGGCGTGCGCCACCACGCCCGGCTACCAATTTTTCCTTAAATAAACTATGTTGTATCTGGGCAAATGCTAAATTCTTATCTTCTCATTCCAAATATGTGTATTGCTTTCTCCTTTATTTTACATGTGCAGTATATGTGGTGGGGTGTGTGGGGTGTGTGTGGCATACACACCTGCGTACAGACGCTCGTGTGCCAAGCACACACATGAGGAGGCCAGAGGATGTCAGGTGTCCTCCTCCATTGCTCTTTCGCTTGTTTCCTTGAGACAGAGTCTCGCACTGAACTCGGAGCTGCCATTTTTGTGTCCAGCTGGCTGACCAGTGAGTCCCAGCCATTCTCCTGTCTCAGCTCCCCACAGGATTGGAGTTACAAGCATGCTTGGCCATGCCACCTTTTCATGGAGGTGCTGGGATTGAACTCTGTGTGAATCCGGCCCTCTCAGCTCCTCATGCTGCCAAGCAAGTGTTCCTAACTACTGAGCCACTTCCCCACCTCAGATTTACACTTCCATGCTTTCTGTTTGGAAACCTGGGCATTTTCTCCCAGGGTGACTGTTAATGGCCTCTCACAGAAGTATTACTGTGGCTTTCCATGTGCTCAAGGCCCTGAATGGGACCGGCTCATGCACTTGGCAACTCAATCAGTTCTAAACAATAGAAACAGAAGACACAGCATCAGTAAAGACATAAAATAAAATGACTGAGCAGCAGTGCACTTTTCGTTTTTCTCTGGAAGGGGAGTTTTTGACAGTGAAAACACAACTTGAAGAGAAAGGAGCCCTAATACCCAGCAAGGCCCTATTTGATCGGAACAAAGGAAAAGCGCGGTCGGTAAACCCCAGATGCGTCTGACACGGAGCACTTGATCACAGGGCCAAATGCAACATCCGGCTTTTGTTCACGTCCATAAGCATCTTTTTGAAAAAAAGGGTTCTGAGCCACAGAGAGGAAGCGGCTGAAACACTGGTTTCTCATGAGCTCGCTACCATCGGTGGGGGAAAAGGAAAATGGATTTGACCACTGCTTCCTTAAGATCCACACCCGCTTTATCTGAAGCCGAGAAAAGGCCCTTCAGTGCACAGTGTCCTTGGGTTCAAAAGTTCAGCAATGTCTGGAGAAAGGGTAGCGCTCTGCAGAGGAAGGACAGTCTGGGGGCTGCAGAGGAGAGAAGGGGTATTGAATCCTGCTCCTCCCACTCAGACCATCTGTAAAAGCTTGGGTCGTTGCAGCCACTCTGACCTTCAGGCCCAGAGTCCTTAGTCAAACTGCACCTGCCTGGGATTAGGTTTCCTGGGAGTGAATGATTGCTTCTTTCCTTTAGTCTGCAAGCAGCTGTCACATGATCCAGTGGTGACCAAAGGAGCCAGCCCGGCCCCTTGCAAAAGGGTTGAGCAGGACTCAGACTAGGGTGATTCATCTTCAAAAACCTGTTCCTGAAAGGCTTTTGTGTTTATGTCACTTCTTGCTTCAGCTGGTGGATAATTAGAGCCTGCCAGAGACACAGCTCTACCCTGGAAAGAGACTATTCCCCGTGACTCATTAGAGCGCCTAAGGATGAATGGGCCTCATTGTCTCTCACTTTTCCCTTTGACCCCAAAGGTTGCTAAATCTATGGTTTCTAACCTGGTGAAATGAGGGGAAACTTGAAAAGGAATCCGGCACTCCGGGAACAGGAGATGCAGCTGCAGGCCTGACCTCAGTGCACCTGGGGGATCCAAATGACGGGTCTACAGCATGCTGAAAACAACTTGCATGGTCAATCAGGGACTGACCCAAGTTGTAGAGACATTTTCCCTGAAGACACGGCTTGGGAAGATTGTGCTAGGATGCTGAAAGATTCCACCAACAGTCACATCCAGAGGCACAGCACATTATCATGGTTACTCACAAGCACAGTGAAATCATAAGAAGGGTGAAGGCTATTCCAGCAAACCTAGTAACAATGAAAAGTCACGACTTTTCTTCTACTGGAGAGTTCTGTATTTAACTGGAAGAAACCACACAGAGCCATAGCTAAGCGAGCTCCCCAATGATAAATCGAAGCGACATTCCTCTTTAGATCACAGTGACGCACTAGGGATGGAGGACCGTCTAACCACCCCAAACCTCCAGGTATCCAAAATCAATGTAAAGGTCAGAGAGGTCCAAGGCAGTGGCTGTCTTCGTGAGCAACTCACTCCTGTGTAGCAAGACTGCTATTGTATTTTTCACAAAAAAGAAAAAAAAAAAAAGCCTTTACATGCCACAAGTGTGTTGCTCCAAACAAAGTTCACATTCCTGAGGTTAACAGATCAGATCAGCATGCATTCAATGTAAAGGCAGACAACTCAGACACTCCAGCAATCAGAGCTAGAGAAACAAAATTACCGTTTTATAAATTAGTGTCGGGGGTGGACAGAGATCAATCTGTAAAGTGCTAGCCTTGAAAGCGTATGGGACTGAGTCTGATTCCAAGAACTCATTGACAATAACCCAGACATAGTGGTGCATGCCTGTTACCCCAGTGCTCCTGAAGAAGAGACAGGTGGATAGCCTAATTGGTGACCTCCAGAACAATGAGAAACCTTGTCTCAAAAACCAGTAGATGATGTATCTAAGGAACAACACCTGAGGTTACCCTCTGGTTTCTCATACATGTATACTCATGCACACATACATACACACACCCATGCGTGCATGAATATACATGCAATAATTTTTTCCTATTTTTATTAACGTGTGTGTGTGTGTGTTTATGGGCAAACCCCATAGGAAAACCCCAAGTCATTTTTCCTCAACTTCTGCCTCTTTGAGAGAGGGGCTCTCTTACCACTGCTGCTGCTGAGCTTCCAGGTTACCCTGGCTCGGCCTCCATTGAGATTACAGAGGTACAGTGTTCCACTTTGCATCTGGCTTTATGTGGGTGCTGAGGAGCATCAAACTTGGGTCAGCAGGCTTAAAAGTGAGTGCCTTGAACTGCTCAACCATCTTCACAGCCCAGAAATTAATATTTTAAAAAGTACTTTCCAGGCTGGAGAGATGGCTTAGTGGTTAAAGCATTTGCTGCAAAGCCAAAAAAGCCAGGTTCGATTCCCGAGAACCCACATAAGCCAGATGCACAAGGTGGTGCATCTGTCGAGTTAGTTTGCAGAAGCCAAAGGCCCTGGTGCACCCATTCTCTATCTGCCTATCTCTCTCTCCCTCCCTCTCTCTCTCTCTCTCAATAGATAAATAAAACTAAAATTTAAAATTTTAATCAAGTAATTTCCATTATGCACCCTTATCCCCCATCCCCACAGTGCCATCCTTGGCTGCAAGGCTGGCGGGAAGGTATTCTGCCTCTTCTGCACGAGCATTTGGCATATATAATGTCAACTGTGGATGCCCAGGTGCTGGAAAGCATCCATCTTGCTTTGAAGCAACAGGATGAGGCAGATTGAATGGTGGGGCGTGATTACTGCAGTGTTGGAGTGAAGGCCAAAGTGACTCTGAACGCATGAGAAGTATAACAATTTTTCCAGAATGCCCCAGCTGAAGTGCCTTGTTTGAAATTACAAAATGGATTTCATACATTTCAGGAGGTGGGGAGAAAAGAAAGGAAAGCAGGCAGGCGGATCAGTGTATTTTCTGAGCACAGTATTAATGACAAGATGACATCACCATCAGCCAATCAGAAAGCTTGCTGGTATCTGGTGCTCTAACACCATTTCATATTTATGGATAAGCACCAGAAGGGTGTCAACCGTGAGCTGCATTTCACTCCCTACTCACTTCTAAATAAAGTGCCTGCTTTCATTCAGCGGCCAAACTGAAAAGTTGAAAAATAAAAAAGTCCCCAGAGTGGCTGTTCCTCCCCATGCCTCCTGTGTCCTGAGAAAAATGCCCAAGGCCAGGAGAGTGCTCCCTGCAAGGCTCTCAGGAGCGCCTACAGAGGCGTTATCTGTAAGACCCTAAGAGCTACAGCGAGCTGCATGTAAGTGGAGGGAGGAGGGCTACAGTCACCACAAAATGGTGCAACTGTTTATCCTCTCCCCACCATTTGTCTTCGAATCCAGGTCCCACTACCTGCTAGCCTCCAAAGTACTTTGGAAGAAAAGTTCACCCACCCTGGTTACCCCAGGTCAAGTACAGGCAGATAATTGAGGAGTTCTGTCTACCACACCTGCAGATCTAGGAAGGTTAAGCATTACCCATGCATCCAAGGAACAGTGCAATGGGACAAAGCCTTTATATGCATGACACTGACTTGCCCCCAGGCTGGGACTCATGATTAAACTGCTAGAAAGTGTGGCCAGCCTAAAACCAACAACCAATGTGAACAGAAATTGGTAACACCCTTCAAATTCTAGGAGGCATAAGGAGGTGTTTGTGGCATCCATGAAAACTCGCTGCCCGGGTTCCTTCTCTCACGTGTCTTCCCCCAAAGCTCCCCCTAGACATGAGCATCGCTCTTTCCTTCACCACACTCCTAACCATCTGATGTCATATCAGGATCTCTGGATCAGGCTCAAAACTCAGAATCATATTGTGTAATGAAGATGTTTGGCGATGTAGCAAAGATGACAGAGTCTGGCAGGCTGTCCCGGAGCCAGAACTGACAGACTCGAGCTGGTGTTCTTTTCCTACATATTTAATGATGGATAGGAGCAAAAAAATTAATAATCTGCTCAGAAAGAATTCAATGTGTACATGCCTTCTGGCCACTGATTTGGCACCCCTCCACCCCACACCGTCCTGAGTGCCAAAAAGCATCCTAATGACATGGCCATAGCCTGTCCTTTTTCATAATTCATTTATTTCAAAGGTACAACTGGTAAATAGATTCCAGGTGGAGCACGGATTAGATCCCTTGCTGTTTGTGGACTCTATACAACTAATTGAAGTAATTCCTCACACCCACCCATTGAAGTCAAAGTGTCAAGTTGTTCTGCCACATCTTACAGTTCTCGCAGCCATGTGCACGCAGAAGCGCCTTACAAATCCGAGGGGTCAGCCTATGGGAGAAACGGCTGTGTGTGAATTAAAGAAGCAAGGAATCTGACCTACAACCTCTAAATCCTTAGGTCATCTGAGACAAAATTGGGGGGGTGGGGCATGTTAGATGCCTTTGTGGGGGAGGGGTTCCTTTGCCCCACACTGAACGATAATGCTGTCATGTTGAAAGTTATAAAAATTCACACTAAAGACAAAATGAGAAGGCAGACATGAGGGTCTGAGCCCTCGCCCTGAAAGCACAATGGGAAAGCAGCGCAAACCCCAGCCTGGAGGTGGCGGCATCCCTCCCAACACCAGCGAGCCCTCTCCAGAGCCCACCCACTCCAAAGCCCTGTCAGCACTCTCTAAGCTCCGTGTTCCACATTAGCTGGCAGAAGGGAAAACTAATTTGGGTCATCCAAAAATCATTTGTATTTGGTTTTAGTTGCATTATATGGGGGTAGTGAGTTGGCTACAAACTTCCCTTCCTAATTAAGTTTAGTTTAGAATAATTTTAAGTTTGATATTCTCTCAGCGCGTGCCACTAAGAACTACCGACAGTGGCTGGCTGGCGACAGGATAAAGCCAGCCATGCCGCTTGTTTCTTGGTTGTTATGGATAACTTATCCACACATGGCTAATCATATTATAGATAAGTTATCCACACACAGCTAATCATGGGACAGAATTAGCCTCAGCTCAGTGTGTAAATGTTGACAGGTATCCAATGAAGTCACATGGAAATAAAATAAGCAAAGGTGTAACAAAATGTGACCAAGTGTGATGTCCAAGTGGAATGGTAGAAACCTAAGACCTACTTCTGTCACTGGTGTCATACCCTCCTCAGCGCATCGTGCTTACAGCCCTATTTTCCCATTGTTGTGTTTCTTGGGGTCTGCCAAGCCCATGTAACATACGTGTTTATAGTACATACACATCCCAAATGCATGAAGAGTTTGGAGTCTGATTCTAATTCCAGAAGCTTTGCACTTGTGATATCACAGTCACGGGTTGTCAGGAGAATACTTTCCCAGTGACTGGACCCAGTAGACACAGAGAACAAGATATGAGATTATATTATTTATGAAAAGTGCAGACAGAAAGTTCTCATTGCCTATGTTTACACAGCATAGAATCTGCTTGTTTTTCTCTTCATGATGAATTCTTATCTTTTATGTTTTCTTTTTCTTTTTTTCAAGGTAGGATCTCACACTAGCCCAGGCAGACTTGGAACTCACTCTGTAGTCACAGGCTGGCCTCAAACTCACAGCAGTCCTCCTAGGTCTGCCTCCTAAGTGCTGGGACTAAAGGTGCACACCGCCACACCCGACTATGAATTCTCATCTTAATTTGACCAAGCAGTTGGTATAAAGTATCTTACACACTGTTTTACTTTTTACCTTTCATTATACCATTTTGCTTTTCTCTTTACATGCAAATCACCCAGCTTTCTTTTCTTTTCTTTTTTTTTATTATTCTGTTTGGTCCTGAGAGAATTGTTTGTTCATTTCAGGATTTTTGTTTCTTTTTTTTTTTTTTTTAATAGAGACCTATGTAGCTCAGGTTAGCATGAGATTCACTATGCTGTTGAAAATGGCCTTGCATTCCTGAACTACTGCCTCTGCCTCTGAAAGCTAAGCACTGTGACTACAAGCAAGCACCATCATACCCACCTGCCAACTGCAGCGCAGTGTTTTGTGAGTAATGCAGAAGAGGCACATCCGAAAGTCAAAGAAATCTCACAAAGGAAAAGTAGTAAAGAATGCATGTGAAAAGGCCTTCAAGAAGAATGAGAGCAATACCATCAACCACAACTATCTTTTCCTGCTCCCCCTCTACCCTTGCTAAGTAAGGTCTCCTGTAGCCCCTTCCACTAGGAAAAAAAACTTGGTTTGGTACAAATCAATGGTCTATTGTTTTCATTATCCATTTGGAACACACAACAGAAGAAAAGATGAAATTTTAGGGGAAAAAATCAATCTCATGTAAAAGACTCGTTCGGACTTATTGGCAAATTTTGAGGGGAGTAGGAGAGACACACCATGTATATTGTTACCATAATCATTTCTCTTCTTGCAAGTAACACATGATCATTATCACTGTCAGTTATCATTGTGTAGAGACAAGTTAAGCTTAGGGAGAAATTTTCAGAACAGAGTAAAACCAGATTCATAGAATAAAACCTATGCACTGATAAAAATAACATTAACCCAGTGCCTTCTGTTTCTAAGCAGTTTCCTCTGGTTTGACAAGAGACAATGCTATCCCTGTCCCTCAGGCAAACAATGGAAACTGGATTCATTTGTGAAGCTGGCAGAGTGGACATACATGGGCTTTACCATGTATCCAACATCCTGTCCCCCCAAACAGGAAGTGAGTCACAGAGCAGAGGAAATATCCTATCATTTTAAAAGGAAAAAGATGCATGACTTCAGTTAACTTCTAATTCTGAAACAATACACTCTGATGTAGTCAATTTCTTCACTCTGCTTATAATGACCTATGTGAGTTCCTATAAACATTTCATCCAAATTGTTTATATCCCCCACAGTATGATTTGGTTTCATAATTGGAGAACCAAGTTCAATGGCATTCTCCATTATGCTCCCAGTTAACAGCCTGCATCAGCAGATAGTCAAGATAACTGAGATTAAAGGAGGACAGGTTCTATCAGCTCAATGAACTATACATCCACACTTGGTAGAAATAGAGAAAATAAATGAGGGCAAAGAGAATGTTATTCAGCTGTGAAAACAGGGGAGCCTCACACTGGCATCAATACCTGAGAATATTACGCTAAGTGAAATAAGCCAGGCATTGGGAAAGTACTAGAATCCCAATCGTAGAAAGAGTCTAAAATAATCAAATTCAAATAATCAATGAGTAGAAGAGCAGTTACTAGAACAGTGGCTAGGCAGAGGAAGAGATGGGAGTAGTCAGTCAAAGGGTTCAGGATAAAGAATTTGTTCCTTATGTTCTAGAATAGGGTGTGTAGTTGATACTGTATTCTACATTTAACTTGCTACTAAAAGGGTACAGCTTGTGTCAAATGTCTGTGCTATGTAATTTTTTAAAAAAAAATAGATTTTAAGGAAATAAAAATAAATAAAGGTGCCATGTGTGGTGGCACACGCCTTTAATCCCAGCACTTGGGAAGCAGAGGTATGAAGAGCGCCATGAGTTTGAGGCTGCCCTGAGAATACATAGTAAATTCCTGGTCAGCCTGGGCTTGAGTGAAACCCTACCTCAAAATAACAAAAAAAGAAAAGAAAAGAAAGAAAAGAAAATCAATAACAGTGACAGAGGACATTTTTGGAGGACATGAATAAATTTGGAGCCTTCATTGTTGGGATGGTTTCACAAATCTACAATTACCTCCTCCCGCCCAACTGATAACCTAGCCTGACCCTGCTTTGCTTCTGAGATGAGGTGTGTTCAGGATGGCATGGCCATAGACAAGAGCCATCTAATTCACTGAGTCATACATTATTATATTATGCACAGTTTCTGTGTCAATCATACCTTGATAAGGTGGTACAAAATAAATGTGGGAAAGGACCAGGTATAATGAAAGTAAGTTAACAAGCCTGTTTATCTATCCATTTGTTAATATGCCTTCCGGTTCATAAACCTAAGACATCCTTGTGGCCCTGCTGACTAGGTGCTTTAGTTATTACCTCTCATATAATTATAGTTAAGCCACCAGGCTTGGAAAAAATATTAGGGTGTGAATCAATAATATCCTAAACATAAAACAAAGGGCTGGGGATGTGGCTCAGTTAATACAGTGCTTGCCTGGCATGTACTAGGCCCTCGCTTTGATCCCCAGCATTGCATACACCATGCATTTGTGGCATGCCCCTGAAATCCCAGCACTCAGAGGGTGAACACAGGAATATCTGAAGTTCAAGGACATCTCAGCTAGGGTTTCAGGTCAACTCAGGCTATTTGAAACCTGTCTCAAAATAGAAACAAAATCAAAAATGAAAGCAAAACAAACAACAACAACAACAACAAAAAACATACAGCAAATACTAAAATACTTACACAGGGATAGAATCCTAATGGGCATGCAAAATGACATTCATACACCTCACTGTTCTATCTAAAACAAGAAGTCAGTGTTTGACATCACTTTCCATATTATGGCAGGGTGTATGAGGAGCAGCACACGTCACACCAGAAGATGAACAGCCAAAAGGGAACAAAAATAATTCTTCAGACCACCTGCCTGTTCAGATAGGCCAGAACACACATAACAGAAGCACTGCACGTCATAGGAACGATGCTTTGAGAACCCTTATTAGAGCCTGGGTCTTACATGTTCCCAAAGGCTGTGTGGTGAACACTTGGTCCCCTGCTAATGGTGCTGTTGGGAGCATTTGGGATATATTTTCCAAACTTGGAAACATATCTGCCATTTCAGTGTTGATCTGCCCTGCACTTCTACCTTGACATTCTCCTTGCCACAGGCTCAAAGCACGAGGCCAAGTGACTGCAGACTGAAAATGTGAGGCAAAATTAGCCCTTCATCCACTAAAATATTCTGTTATAACCGTGGAAAGCTAATACACATCTTTAATGTTTTTGATACTTTGCTTAAAATTAAGGTCTTATTCTAAGTAACAGGGAAAAAAGCTCATTAATTTGAAAAAAAAAAAAGAGTAATGAAAAGATGTTCAAGACCACCTCATCAGGCCTTGGAATACCCTACTAAATCATGTGATAACAAGGGAAGTGTGAAGACAGATAGACATACTTCTGCTCACCCAAGTACTGGCCTGGAGCCGGAAGATAAACCTTGTTCTAATTCTAATTTTCTAACATGAACTATGTAACTTCTTATGTTATAAACTTATAGAGGAGTTTGCAGTCAGACTGTAAATTTACATGCAAATGATATAGAGGTTAAGCATCCCTTATCCAAAATTATTTGAACCAGTGTTTCAGATTTTGGAGTGTTTGCATAAAACCCATCTATAAACTAAATTCATTTATTTTTCAAAGATAATTCACAACATGGTCTAAAAACCATTTTATACAATACTTTTAGTAATTTTATGCATGGAATAGTTACATGGTATGTGATTTTCCACTTGTGGCATCTACTGGTGCTCAAAGAGTTTGGATTTTAATACATTTTCAGGTTAAGAATGCAAGATATATACCAATTTAGTCCACAAAAATTTGAGTCTATGTGTTATAGCTGAACTAGTCAGGAATACTTAATAGAATCTCTTCAAAAAGTTACTGAATCTAAATCATATGGATCAGAATCATGATGGAAACCCACTGGGAGTGTCTTGAACACTATTTCCAGAAAGGCTTACCTGAGGAGGAAGACCCCGTCCGAACGTGGGACGTGTCATACATGGGCAGGGTCTGCTGAGTCAGTTTCTTTCCCATTGCTGAGACAGAATGCCCAACCAGACACAACTTTTGGAAGGAAACAGGTTCTATTTGGTGTGGTAGTTTAAATAAATGGCCCCCAATATATTCAGGATTTTGTCACAGTTTATAATTTAGATCTGTGGCCACCTGGGTGGAGGAGGTATCAGTGGGCTGATCTTAGGGTCCAGCCCTAAGGTGTGGTAGTGAATTTGAAATTCAAATCTAAAGATATGCAAAGTCTTGAGTTCCTCCTAGAGTTCCAAAAGCATGGTCTGACATTTGGGTTTGGCTTGTGGCTGGCTTTTCTCTCTCTGCTTGGACCTATGAAAACAGGCCAGCTTCTTCTGCCATTATGGACTTCCCCTAGATCTCTAAGCTTCAATAAATATCTCGCTCCTCAACTATGCCTGGTCTGGAAGTTCATCTTAGCCCCCTGAAGCATGCTATAGAAATTGGTACCAGGAGTGGGGTTAGATAAATCTGACTATGTGGATCTTGGTCCTTTGGAACAATTGTTTTGGAAGAGTAGACATGAACTTGGTACGTACAACTAAAGATGCCTTCTGAGTGGTAGGCCAAGTTTTATGGACTATTCTTATGAGTGTTTAAGAATGCTAAGTACAGGGCCAGGCGTGGTGGTGCACACCTTTAATCCCAGCACTTGGAAGACAGAGTTAGGAGGATCGCCATGAGTGCGAGGCCACCCTGAGACCCCATAGCGAATTCCAGGTCAGCCTGGGCTAGAGTGAAACCCTACCTCGAAAAAAAAAAAAAAAAAAAAAAAAAAAAGAATGCTAAGTACAGATAGTATTAAACTACAAGGCTTGGCTTATGACCTTTCTAAGGGAACGGAAAGAGTACAGAGGACTTTGTTATATCTGGGCTACTGACATAAGAACTGGGTGCATTCTGCTGCCCAAGCCCAGAGAGATGGATCAAGGTTAAATTTGTAATGGACTAATGTGCTTAGCTAAATCTATTGGACTGAGAGGTATTAGATTTTAGTTTAAAACCTCAAACAAGTTTAAAATTACTGATACAGAGACTGGTTACTAATGCTGCTGTTGTCAAACACATTTATAATCTTAAAAAAGATGGCACAACTGATTTACATAAAAGTTATGAAGATGATACCTGAGAAAATACTATGATAAAAATACAAACTCTTTTAAAAAAGAGTTGACTGGAGGAAAAAAAAAAAACCTGCTCTTCAAGATCATGATTTATTTCATCCCTAAGTCAAAAATATGACTGTGTCCTGCACACCTGATACTGGCTGCAAAACCACAAAAAATATGTAAAAATACACATGGTTCCAGGAGCTGCTGCTGAGACATGACATATAGTCAGGGCTAATGACCCTCATAAATAGGCTGGAAGAGTCTTTGAAAGATGGACCATGGTTTACATGGGAACCCAAAGGTGTTTTGGATATACTACGACTATACAAAGGCTATGGAGGATGGTGGCTAGGGATAAAGTCTTCCCTGGCTACTCAGCCCCACTGGAGGCACAAAATTAAAACATCTGGAGACTGACAGTAACTGGTTATATCAGACTTAAACTATAATAGTTTGACGTTTGCTTGATGGTTGTTGAGTTTACATTATTCCTGTTTCTCCCTGTTATGCCTTACAGCAGTTAAAAAATGTTTACCCTGTGCCTTTATATGTTAAAAGTATATATGTTTTGCCTTTAATCCCAGCATTTGGGAGGCAGAGGTAGGAGGACTGCTGTGAGTTCGAGGCCACCCTGAGACTACATAGTGAATTCCAGGTTGGCCTGGGCCAGAGCTCGCTCTGACCCTACCTCAAAAAACAAAACAAAAAAAAAGTATATATGTTTGATTTTACAAGACTCACAGCTAAAAGACAATCTTAAATCTCAAAAGAAACTTGGGACTTTGGGACTATCCAAAGTTGGAAAAGACTGTGGAAACCTTTAAATTTGGACTGAATTCAATTTACAATGTAAGATGGCTATAAATCTATTGGGGGCCAGGGGTGGAATGTGGTACTTTAAATAAAGAGCCCCCAATACATTCAGGATTTTGTCACAGTTTGTGATTCAGATCTGTAGCCACCTGAGTGGAGGAGGTGTTACTTGGGTTGATCTTAGGGCCTAGCCCTAAGGTGTGGTGGTAGATTTGAAATTCCAGTTTAAAGATGAACAAAGTACTGAGTTCCTCCTACAGATCCTGAAGTGTGATGAGTGGTCTGGCTTTTGGGTTTTGGCTTGTGGCTAGCTTTTCTCTCTCTCTGCTTGGACCTATGAAAACAAGCCAGCTTCTTCCGCAATTATGGAACTTCTCCTAGATCTGTAAACTTCAATAAATCCCTCCCTCCACAACTACGCCTGGTCTGGAAGTGCATCTCAGAGACCTAAAGCTGCCTACTACATTTGGCTTACAGTTTCAGAGGGTAGAGTCCATCATGGGGAAGCATGGCAGGGTCATCACATTGTCAGGTCAACAGGCAGGAAACAGAGAAACAGAACAAAGGAAACAGAACCTCAAGGCCCACTGCCAGTGACATACTTTTTCCACCAAAGTCCCACCTTCTAACGGTTCCACCAATTGGGGATTAAGTATTCAAGCACATAAATGAGTCCATGGGGACATTTTACATTCAAACCACCACAGTAGCTGAGCACCAGCACTATTCATATTTTCTCTGTCTCTCCTTCCTGAATGGGGATGCAGTATGACCAGCTGCCTCGTGCTCCTGCCACCACGCCTTCTCTCCCACCACGTTGCACTGTACCTGAAAACTGTGATCCAAAATAAACCCTTTCCTTAAGTTGCTTTTGCCAGGTACAAATGAGGGAAGAGAAGAAAGTACATCCAGAAGAGGTGTTGAAAATGGAGAGCTGAGATGGTAAGAGTCCATGCAAAGCAAAGAAAGGAAGAAAACAGAAGGGGTATCTATGGACAGCATGGTACAGAGAGGATGTGACTGGCAGCTTTGTTCTCACAAGGTTATATGCATCTTTCATTTCATTCATCTAAGGGATAAGTAATGCTGGCGACTTAAGCATGAAGTGCTAAGGGAGCCAGAGTCATGGGTTCATCTGTATGTGAGTCATGCTGCTTCTGTCTCAGGATCACAGTATTTGTGATTAACTCAGATCAGCATCTTGCATATGCTTCCTACTAGTCACAACGGAGGCCACAGCCAAACCATGGGAAAGTATCCACAGAAATCCAACATCCTTAGGGCAGGAAGAAACTACCTCTGGTGTCTGCTCTCCCAGCAGCTGTCTGCCAGCGCCCTTCATATCAATTGCACCCGGGATTGAAAGAACATCCCCAAGTCAAGATTGGAGGGAAGACCCTGCCACCACTGTCCCCTCATCAGTGTGCACATATGTCCTCTTACTGGGAGGTGGGAGGAAAGAGACATGTGTGAGGTCTCAGCATTTGCATATTTCTACTGAGTTCATTATTGTGGATCCCAAACATTTCTGTTCACCCACAAGATATTTAGGTAAAAAAGTTTTGAAAAAAAAAACCCTAAGATTCAGAAGAAAATGTATTCTAAAGTTTAAACAGACACCCTTCAAAACTAAATACCACTCACATTCATTCTCTTTTCCCAAACTCCTGGATTGGTTTATATTACAGCCTAATGTCCCTGCAGTATTAAGTCAGCCAGCTGCTTTGGGCCACAGTAATCACGAGCTCTCCTTCTTTACTGGTGGCTTTATAAAGAAACTTTTTTTTTCCCCTAATGAAAAAGTTTGCTCCAGGCTCATCTATTGCATACCAAGCCTCAGTTTGTGGTGAAACTCCACAGTCTAGTTATAAACCCTTGAATGTCGGGAATTATGATGACGGAAAGGCTGACACATTAGCCACAGCTGGCGCTGCAAAAAAAAAAAAAATCCTCTTTTAAATATGTTGACCCTCCCCTATGAAGTCAGTCCCTGGAGGCTAGAATTTTGTGATTTTCAACCATAAAAGAAAAACTCAGCAAGAGTGCAAACCATACTGAAGGCTGACCTCCAACTAAAGACATTCAGTGTTGACTGAGAAACATATGTTTTAAAAAGCACTTGCCCAGTTTGTTACTAAATAGTCAGAGAAAGGAAGGAAAGAGTTCACATGAGGAAAAGCTTCATAAGGCCACGTCTCGGAACACCAGAGAGAAAGAGGGCAGCAGAACGAAGCTGGGTCTCCGGCAGGCAGAGTTAATGGCCAACAAAGACTGTGCTCAATGTTCCATATGATCCAGAAGGCACCACATGGGAAATGACTCTTAGTCAGTACCAGACCATCCTTCCGGAAGACACCCACCCCAATTACAGCTGCTGAGCACCAGAGGATGTGCATTCTTTAGGGAAAGAAGAAAGCAAAGGCACGTAAAAGACAATTCTTTTGGGATCTTGGTGATCAATAGATCTTATGGATGTAAACTCTGTCAACCATTCTTGTAGCTGACAGCTGTTCCCCTTGCAAGTTCCCTAACCATACCCTGTCCCATGCTATTAGTGGTTTGCAGGCCCATCCTGGTCCTGTGGCTGGGATGAGTGCACAGCATGCTGTACAAGGGAGTCTATGGGCTTCCCGCAGTGCGCCCAGTGAAGCTTACTCAGCAGAGGTATGTTGCTGCATTCTCTTTATCTGTTCCAGGGTATTCTGGCTTCCAATATCCAAACCTAGAGTGAATCCTCAACTGTCTGTGAAAAAAAATCACTTAAAAATGGGGGGGGGTACATATGTGACATACATATATTCATCCTACACACACACATCCTTATTTATGAACCTATGTATAACATACAGTATATAATGTAGCATGCACCTGTGTATAACATTATGTAGTACATAATGCATAGTGTATGTCTATACAAGCATACAAACAGTTCAATAAAAATTCTGAATTTTCCCCTGGGGGAAAAACCTACCCATATATGGTTTTGACTACCACCTATATATGAACAATTCTCTAATCTCTTGAAGACTGTTCTCTTAAATTATGTAAGCCCCTGACTTAAAATGGCTGACATGATTTTTCCACCTTGTAATTCTATAATTGATTAAAATCCATAGGAAAAAAAAGAACTTCTAATTTTTAATTGATCTTCTGTTGGGCTAGTGCTCTTAGTGCTCTATAGTGCCATCTTTTCCTGTGATCCTAGACAGTGGTGGCTGAGGTTCAGCCCCAGCCTGGCGCACTGTCAGGCAGAGATGCAGTCAGCTCTCAGCCCCGTGTTTCCAGCTATGACGTGCAGCGGCTTACATATTCACATGTCAAGGAGCAAGTAACCGATTACAGACTCCCACGTCTTCTACAAGACGGTCCATAGTTCTTGGGCAGGACACCAGAACATGCCCTCCAGATCAGCTGTGGTGGCATACATCTGTGCTCTGAGCACCAGGGAAGCAGAGGCAGAGGCAGAGGCAGAAGGACCACAAGTTTGAGAATAGCCTGCACTACACAGCAAGTTGCAGGCCAGTCTGGGCTTCCTAGAAACCTAACAAACAAACAAATGCTCTCTGTGTGACTCTGAGATAGATGGTTTCAGGAGCACATGTTAACAAGTAATAGGCTAAGATACACAACTCCTTTTAATGATGTACAATGATTCAAGATGGAGGCATGGATTTTCAAGTCTGGTAATTCAAGCGACCTTTTATAGGATACTTTTTAATCTTAAAATAAAATTAATAATTGTATATAACAAAAATGAAGATCATTTCTGAAGTAAACCATTATAATATCCAAAGTGCAATAGACTTTAAAGTGGAACATGGACTAGCTAGTGAGGTCATGTGTCACTTGCACACACTTCTACAACACTGTAGAAAACATAATGAAGTAGTGGTAAACTTGTGCCCAGAAAGAGTCACATGAAGGTGGGGAGATGGCTCATCAGTTAAAGGCACTTGATGCTTGCAAAGCCTGCTAACCTAGGTTTGATTCCACAGCACCCACATAAAGCCAGGCACATGTATCTGATGTTCATATGCAGTGGCCAGAGACTCATAAACACACACATGCAAATAAGTAAGTAAAAGTAAAAATTTTGTTTTTTTGGTTTTTTGAGGCAGGGTCTCACTCTAGCCCAGGCTGACCTGGAATTCACTCTGTAGTCTCGGGGTGGCCTTGAACTCATGGCAATCCTCCTACCTCTGCCTCCTGAGTGCTGGGATTAAAGGTGTGCACCACCACACCCAGCAGCAACTTTTTAAAACAAAATAGAGAATCACATAAACTGACCTGGTAAGTCACATTCCATGAGTGGTGTGCCCAGTAATGAAATGATTTCTCTAAATTGTAAGCAAGTTAGTAAAGGTTCTAAAACAATGCACAACCATCTCCCAACTCATAAGGTAATTTTATTTCTTGGAAATTCAATGTATTGGATATTTAATAATGAATAGTCTGCACCTGTTTGTAAGGCAAAGTCAAGTCCCAGGACGGATACTTTTGAAGGTCTGTTGGGACATTGGAAAGTCATGGAGACACAGCACACGTCTTCTGGCTTCACGCATTGGGTGCAGCACAGGGCCCTGGCTTCCAGGCACTGCTCTCCAGAGGCAGGGGTGCACGCCAATCCTTAGGAAGAAAGAAGGCACTGCACACACTTCTGAAGCATCCCCACAGTGCACACCTTCACCTCCCAAAGACTCACTCCACATGAGCACCTCTAATAGAAGTGACAGGTCTCAAGTCCAGAAGCCATCTGCCTTTCCCCACATTCTGGCTGCACTCGTCTCTCCTTGACCTTCTCTGCCGCCTCCTGTTTTCTTGTCACGTCTGTCATTCTTACCCTTCAGATTCACTGCAAACTCACGAAAGGCCAGGGGCAGAACACTGGGCTCATCCTTGGCCTCTTTTCTTCATCTCGGCTCTTTCTCTAATTAATCTCAGCCCTAGGTCCAACTACCATCTTTTTCTCCTCAAACTTGCATCTCAGTCAAACCTCTGTGGTCCCAGAATAGTAAACCCAGACAATCACCACTATCTCTCTCTCTCTTTTTCTTTTTCTTTTTTTTTTTTTTTTTCTATTTTTTTGAGGTAGGGTCTCGCTCTAGTCCAGGCTGGCCTGGAACTTACTTGGTAGTCTCAGGGTGGCCTTGACCTCATGGCGATCCTCCTACCTCTGCCTCCCGAGTGCTGGGATTAAAGGTGTGCGCCACCACCCCAGCTACCACTATTCATTCAGCATCTTCATTAAGGGGCTTAGCCAACTCCCCTTCTCTTCTCCCACCATATTCTCCTTCCCTTGCTCCTCCTCAGTCTGTGTTCCCCTCCTTGCTATGTAAATGGACTGCATCTACCTGGTTATACATGCCAGATGCCTCAGTCACCTTGAGGCTTCCTGCCACTGCCTGCTGAGCCGCTGCTTCTTTGCCAGGTTTGCTCCCTGTTCCTCACAGAGCACTTGGTAAAATGGGTGTGTGCTCTATGTTTATGGTTGCACTATTCACAATAGCCAAGGTACATACACAACCAGCCTATATGTCCATCACTGATGACTGTGTAAAGAAAATGTGGTTATCTATTTACCTGTATCTATACCTATATAGTGAACAGAGGTGTCTTTGGCTATGCCCAAGAATGAAATTATGTCCTTTTCAGGACGGGTGCAACTGCAAGTCATCATGTTAATTAAGCATAAAAGGGCAGACTCCGAATGACAAGCATATCATGTCTTCTCTCATTTTAAAAAAAGCACACATGGGGCTGGAGAGATGGCTTAGCAGTCAAGGCGTTTGCCTGCAAAGCCAAAGGACCCAGCTTCGATTCATCAGGACCCACGTTAGCCAGATGCACAAGGAGCGCACTTGTCTCGAGTTCATTTGCAGTGACTGGAGGCCCTGGTGTGCCCATTCTCTCTCTCTCTCTCCCCCCTTTCTCTGTCAATAAATAAATAATTAATATTTTTAAAAGCAGACATGAAAGTAGAAGGGGTTCTGTGGGGAAGAGGAAGGGACTAGCAGGCAAGGACACAGGAGAGGGTGGCTAGGGATTGGCTAAAGTAAGAAATATCCACACGTAAAAATGTAGTAACCAAATCCACCATATTTTCTAATCAGTATGCATTCAATTCCAAAACCATGGAGAAGCCTGGGGATTCAATGATAGAGTGCCTAGCATGCACAAGGCCCTGGGTTCAGACACCTGTACTGCAAAAGAGAAAACAGTGTAAGTGGGGAGTAGGTGTGAATGTGCAGTAGGTGGACTTACAGAGACAGTGAAGAACATGGATACCAGGAATAAACCGTCCCCAGCACCCCTTTACCTCCTCTCCTCCCACACATATACCAGGCTCTCATAACAGAGCCTTGGAGACACAAATGCACCCTGTTATTCTCCACCAAAGTACTGATTCCCCGATACCGTTTCCCCTGACTTTCCAGGACCCCTCTACTTTGGTGCCAGGGTCTTGATTGGACATCACATGGCAATAACACAATCACCTTGCAATGACTCACCAGTGTTTATTTTTCCCTTCTTTGGATGCCAGCACATCAAACAGTAGGTAGGCTCACTGAATATATCTGAAAGGTTCAGTAAACTGTGTCTCTGTCTATCTTGTCTACTTCTGGATTCTTTCAGAGGGCAGAGTGAGGACCTGACAGCTAGCAGGAGGTAGAACGGACAATCCTGGTTTGTCCTCATGCCCACTGGACTCAGACAGCGCTGTTCTTTCCACTCCTCATTGAGCAATGAGTCTTGCATTCTTTCACTCCCCAAATATGCCAAAAGCTGGGGGTGGGGTACACAGCAAAGCACGTGCGGTTGGCCACTTCCTGGGAGATGGGAGCCACAGCCTCCCATCAGGTAAGGACCAGTATTGCAGAGGTAGGTACATTTTCCTGACTGTGGGAAAAGCTGTTAGCAAAAAGCTGTGTACACAAAGCTATGCAACCACAAGGCTGGAAGAGAATCAAAACAAGCCAAAGCATAATTAGTGTTGAAGATTTCCCGGCCCAGATCCATGTCAAAGGTTGAGCTCCAAAAGCTATCACTGACGAAGGCAAGTCCATCTCAGGCAGGGCTGGCCTCTGAGTACTCTGAGCTCAGGTTTGGAATTATAAAAATAAAATCTGTCTGTAATCCAGAATTACCATCTTTTGCACACACACATGCACATGAATGTTAAAACCCTTTGCGTCCCTTTTTTTGCTCGATTCCCCTCCCCTTCTATAAATTAAATTAATGAGGAGTTTTCTAAAAGAGGCCATTCTCTTGGAGGCTCGGTTACTCTAAAGTTAATGGTCTGACACAGAGCCAGGACAAACACTGCTGGCTGCAGGAACTCCTCAGCAGCTCCAGTACTTCCCCCAAGTATCACCGAGTCCTCTTCTCCTTTGATTATCACTGCCAGTTGCTGTCCTCCCTCCCCTAACATTTTATAGTGAACTCAAATGCATCAAAGAAACTAGTGACAGGCTCATGATAGATGTGAGGATAGAGAAACTCACTCAATCTCAGTTATGATCTTGTCCTTTCCTTCTCACAACACATGGCTAAGAGACATGAGCAAATTGTACAGTCGGGGCCACATGGATCAAAATACAACATACATCTAAGGAAACAAGGGAAGCACTTCTCAATGCTCTTCCCATACTTGCCAAACACTCTCACATGCTACAGGTTAAGAGTTGTTACCTCACAAGCGAATGGACATGGATGCTGTGAGGTCATCAGACATGCACCACAGTGGCAAGTCCTTCAAATCCCCTACCCTTCCTATGCCAACCCACAGCTTCATGATGGTCGAATAGACAGATGTTCACATGCACAGTGAGTGAAAGGTCAGAATAAACAGTGAGATTTGCTTATAAACCTCAAATTTAAAAAAAGGTACACATTTACGAATTGGCTCATCTATCTTGAAAATGAAATTTGAAATATAATTTTCTGATTGAAGCTGATCCATGTATCTTTACCAACAACATATTGTAGGGCTGGGAAGACACTCAGTAGATAAAGCATTTCCTGTGCAACACTACGTATCCAAGATCTCATCCCAAAATCCCACGTAAGAAGCTGAGAGCTGTGGTGGGCTTCTGTAATCCCGAGGCATCTATGGTGAGAAGGAACCAGTGAACACCGAGAGACGCAGCCTCAAACAAGTGGAAGGTAAGAACCAACCCAAAACTTACCCTCTGACCTCCACATGCAGGCCACAGCATGTGCACACCTGTATGTCACACACACAAACATACACACACACACACCAGACAAATAATTAATCAAAAGAAAGAAGAAGGACATTGTAAAGGTATGTTATGGAAACCTTAGCTGATGCACAAAATTTTAGTGCACGTGCTCAAAGAAATAGGGGAAGCAGAAAAGGGAGATGCAAAAAGAACAGAATGGTGAAAGAGAGTGTAGTAGTATACACCTCTAATCAGAAGCTCAAGATCATGATCAGCTTCGTCGTGAGTTCAACACCAGCCTGAATGTGAATTTCTTACCCTCCTCTTGTCTGCATCTCCTCTGTGCTAGGATCACAACCATGCAACACCATGCTTGCCTTATACAGTGCTATGAATCAAACCCATTCTTCCCATATGCTGTGCAAGTGCTCTACCAACTGAGCCATATCCCCACCCAAGAATGGAAAGTTGGTTTGTTTTGCTGACTGACAACAGCATATTTGAGCTTGATATGGCCATCAGTCTGTGAAAAAAAATAGTGAGTCTGTCACCTAATACAAAAAATATGAAAATGATTGATATAGTGACAAGACGGGCAAAGGGATACAGACAAGGAGGAGAGAATTTCCTTGGCACATACTTATTTGGAAGATACACAGATGGGCTTTGAAACAACAGCATGGATGCTGTCTAGTAGCCTAGCCTACAGGCATAATTATAGAATTCTATGTCTCAAAATTATTTCTATACATTATCTCCTTTGATCTATCAAAGAGGCATATCCATTTTCAGATGAGAAGCTGACGCTCATGAATAGTCAGTGTCTGTCTTTTTCTAGTGCCATAACAAACACCTAGGGTTCGGTAATATACTAAGGAAAGGGGTTATTTAGCTCACAGTTTGCCAAGGCAAACACGGGCTGGCCACATATTTTTCAAACTCTGGTGGAGGGTCTCACTGGGACAGTAGTGTCACAATGACAGAAGCAGACATAGAGATCTGTGATGAGAAAGAAAGCCACAAAACCAAGGGACCAGAATTTCTGTGTAAAAACTTATAACCACGAAAGTTCATGCCAAGAGACAAGAATCAATTACTTTCACACTAGACCCCTAATGACTTAATTGCCTTGAACTGAGCTCCACTTTCAAATATTCCCACTACCTCTCAACATCGCCATGCTGGGGAGCAAGCTCCTAACACACAGAGCTCTGGGGGACGCATTCAGACCAGACCCACACCATGCCGGCCAACCCAGACGCGCCTCCCACTTCCACTGTAACAGCTTACATTTTGCCCTGTCTTCAAGTTTATATGAAACGAGGGATGAGAAAATTTTGTCATGTGTTAAAATAGTTTATTTCTCACTATTCTTCAAGTCAGGAATATCACATGCAAGTTTAAATACCAGTAAGTAGGTTGTTGAAAGCAATCCTGCACAGCCATCACCCATTGAATGCTCAGCTGTGATTATCCATACCCAAGATTTATATAAGGTTGGACCCATTAACATCCCTCTATTATCGCAGGGGCAGTCCTCATGGGGCCCTACCCTTCTCTGAGGGAATGCGGGCAGTTCAAGTTTACTGGGAGAAATAGACTTTCTCCCATAGCGCAGCCTCCCAGAAGTTGTCCATACAGCTGTAAGTACCCCAATTAAACTCACTGGTTCACCAAGCTAAACTTTGATGGAATTGTCTATTTTTTCTTCATCATTTTAAGTTTATTATCTCAGGTATTTAAATTTTTTCTTTAAACATTTCATTGACAACCTCCATAAATATGAACATATAACATGATCATAATTCCCTCAAACTGTCCCCTCCAAAATCCCACCTCCACTAAATCGTTTCTTCTTTCTAAATATTCTCTTCTATTTTGATGTCATATTTTTTTTCTCTTTTTATATAGGTCTTGCATAGGCAGCTATTGCTGGCACACTATGTGGGGTGAATAAATGTGTCTCCCCAAAAGAAGTTCACATGCATAGGTAACGAGATTGCTTCAAAATGGAAAATGTATTTTCACTGAACAAGTGTCACTTGAGTCCATGTGTGTAGTCTCCTTCATTCCCAGGCATTACGAACACTGGTCTGCTCCACGGCAGAGCTTGCTGTGACCTGAACTGAGGTGCTGCTGCCTGTTACTGAGAACACCCTTAGCAGAGTGCAGCTTGTTCTTTATCCGTCCGTCTCTCCTGAGGTAAAAATGTCCCAGCACTAAATGAGAAGAAAGCTCTGGCAATATTTACTATGAACACAGACATCTTTCTTCTTCTGTAAATCATGTGCATGCATCATTAAGGATCAAAGTGCAAGCAACCAAAGGATAGAACAAAACTCTAAGGCATCCAAGTTTTAACTCTGTTATCTGAGAGGCTGTTCAATTAAGATGTCGCTTTGGCTAATGTTAGTCAAGCTGTGCCTGTAAACTCTGAAACAGAGCTAAGAGCTCAAGCCAAAGGAGCTAAAGCTGGGCCTTTCCCCTCAGGAAGCATCCAGCATGTGTCTCCTAGTGCAGCCACAGCTCCTGTGACATCCATCTGTTTACTCCTCCTCAGCGCCACATGCGGAGCTAGGTCTCTAGCACGCAGGTTACCTCAAGTACACAGTCCATGGAGCCTCTGCAACCTGGTTCTCTTCTCAGCCTAGAAACACAGAAGAGCCACAGAGAAAGGGGTAAAAGTGCCATGGACTGTTAGTTAGCATGTGCGAGGTGCTCATGCTCATGCCACTGCGAGTGGAAGTTTCTTTCTTACCTTACAAGGAATGAAGTGGCTCTGATCAGACTGAATTTTGCAGTTGCTACAGGGTTATAAGTACAAGGGAGAGATTATGCTTATCTCAACCATCTAGCCCCACTTTCATGGAAGGTGCCATGGGTTCACCATCTGGGGACACTACCCACAGGGAAGAGTGACCACCAGAGTCTGACTTCCAGGGAACTGCATGAACTGCTGAACGGTAGAAGAGCTCTCAAGGGATTCATTCAGGTGAGACATTGTCCACATGGGGGAAAACATTAGAAGAAGCCCCCCACACCAGCAATAGGACTTCAGTGGCTGTGAAATAATTCCATTTCATATATATGTGTGTATGTGTGTACACACACACACACACACACACACATATATATATATATATATACATATATATATATATTTTTTTTTTTTCCATTGGGTAAGGGGATTTCAGTTTTCCAAGAACTGTCTCCACACCAAGTAGGAGGAAGCTTTACAACAGCAACTGATATAACTCTCCTTCCCACCAACCAGCAAAAGCAGTAAAGCTAGAGCTGGTGGTTAAAGGTGCTACTTACAAAATCTCACGGCCTAGATTCCATTCCCCTGACCTTATATAACACCAGATGCAGCGAGTGGCACATGCAGCTCGAGTTCATTTACAGTGGCAAGAGGCCTTGGCATACCCATATTCACATTCACATACATATTCTCATACTCTCTGCCCCCCCCCGAAATAAATACAAATATTTTTAAAAAGCGGTAGAGCAACCCACATTTGACCTGGGCTGGAAGAGGTACATATGCTAAAAGCAGCTGCCGAAACTTAACTCTAGACATCAAGAACCATTGCATCACTTCTCAATGTGTAACTTCCCCAATCCACATATGTTGTGCCTGCTTTCTGACAGCAAGGAGGGCCACCACCACCTTCCAAGGGCTCAGTTGCCAAGCCTGGCTGTGTTCCACTCAGAAGTCCTCAAGTAAGGTCATCTTGCTCTAGGCATGTCTGTCACATGACAACAATACAAAAGTATACCTACTAAGTTACTAGCTCTGCCCATGCTTTTTACTACATATTATTAAAAATACCCCAAATTGACTGGATAATAAAAATGTGGTACAGACACAATGGAATTTTATCAAACCATAAGTAAGAATGGAATTATGACATCTGTTGAAAAATAAGTGGGAAAAGTAAAATACGCGAGAGTCAGACAAAATAGAAAATGTTCTCTCCACTAAGCAAAATCTGGGTTAAAATTAATATAGATGCATATGTGTATGACACAAAAGCAGAAGGCCAAAGGAGGAGAAGAAAAGGTCTTAGGGACAGGGGAACAAGACAGGACAGTGGAATACCTATGACATAAAAACAGCAGAGGAGGAAGGGGCTAGCCAGAAGAGGATAGAAGAGGAAGGGAACTACTAAAAGGAAATGGAGGAGGAAGGGCCAGCAAAATAGGGGTGGGAAGGAAAGGGGATAACCAAAAAGGGACAGGGGAAGAGAGGGCTAGGTAGAAGGAAATGGGGGATGATGGGAACAGCAATAAGGGAATGGGGGGGGGGTAGGCAGAAGGGAATGGGGAGGATAGGGGTAGACAGGAGGGAATGGGAGGATGGGGTAGACAGGAAGGGAATGGGGAGGATTGGGGTAGACAGGGAAGGGAATGGGGAGGAAGGGGGGTAGACAGGAAGGGAATGGGGAGGATGAGGGGTAGACAGGAGGGAATGGGGAGGATGGGGTAGACAGGAGGGAATGGGGAGGAGGGGGTAGACAGGAGGAATGGGGAGGAAGGGGGTAGACAGGAGGGAATGGGGGAGGATGGGTAGACAGGAGGGAATGGGGAGGATGTGGGTAGACAGAAGGGAATGGGGATGATGAGGGTAGACAGGAGGGAATGGGGAGGAAGGGGGTAGACAGGAGGGAATGGGGAGGAGGGGGTAGACAGGAGGGAATGGGGAGGATGAGGTAGACAGGAGGGGAATGGGGAGGAAGGGGGGTAACAGGAGGGAATGGGGAGGATGGGGGTAGACAGGAGGGAATGGGGAGGATAGGGTAGACAGGAGGGAATGGGGAGGATGGGGTAGACAGGAGGGAATGGGGAGGATGGGGTAGGCAGAAGAGAATGGGGAGGAAGGGGGTAGACAGGAGGGAATTGGGGAGGATGGGGGTAGACAGGAGGGAATGGGGAGGATGGGGGTAGACAGAGGGTATGGGGAGGAGGGGGGTAGACAGGAGGGAATGGGGAGGAGTGGGGGTAGACAGGAGGAAGGGGAGGATGGGGGTAGACTAGGAGGGAATGGGGAGGATGGGGTAGACAGGAGGGAATGGGGAGGATGAGGGGTAGGCAGGAGGGGAATGGGAGGAAGGGGGTAGACAGAAGGGAATGGGGAGGATGGGGGTAGACAGGAGGGAATGGGGAGGATGAGGGTAGACAGGAGGGAATGGGGAGGAAGGGGGTAGACAGGAGGGAATGGGGAGGATGGGGTAGGCAGAGGAATGGGGAGGATGGGGTAGACAGGAGGGAATGGGGAGGATGGGGTAGACAGGAGGGAATGGGGAGGATGGGGGTAGACAGGAGGGAATGGGGAGGATGGGGTAGACAGGAGGGAATGGGGAGGATGGGGGTAGACAGGAGGGAATGGGGAGGATGGGGGTAGACAGGAGGGAATGGGGAGGATGGGGGTAGACAGGAGGGAATGGGGAGGATGGGGGGTAGACAGGAGGGAATGGGGAGGATGGGGGTAGACAGGAGGGAATGGGGGAGGATGGGGTAGACAGGAGGGAATGGGGAGGATGGGGGTAGACAGGAGGGAATGGGGAGGAAGGGGGTAGACAGGAGGGAATGGGGAGGATGGGGTAGACAGGAGGAATGGGGAGGATGGGGGTAGACAGGAGGGAATGGGGAGGATGGGGTAGACAGGAGGGAATGGGGAGGATGGGGTAGACAGAGGGAATGGGAGGATGGGGGTAGACAGGAGGGAATGGGGAGGATGGGGTAGACAGGAGGGAATGGGGAGGATGGGGTAGACAGGAGGGAATGGGGAGGATGGGGGTAGACAGGAGGAATGGGGAGGATGGGGTAGACAGGAGGGAATGGGGAGGATGGGGGTAGCAGGAGGGAATGGGGAGGATGGGGTAGACAGGAGGGAATGGGGAGGATGGGCGGTAGACAGGAGGGAATGGGGAGGATGGGGGTAGGCAGGAGGGAATGGGGAGGATGGGGGTAGGCAGGAGGAATGGGATGAGAAGGGGATAGACAGGAGGGAATGGGCAGAGATGAGGAGAAGCAGGAGGAATGGGGAGATGGGGGGGTAGACAGGAGGGAATGGGTGAGGAAGGGGGGTGTAGACAGGAGGGAATGGGGAGGATGAGGGTAGACAGAAGGAATGGGGGAGGATGGTGGGGTAGGACTGGAAGGGAATGGGGAGGATGGGGTAGACAGGAGGGGAATGGGAGGATGAGGGGTAGACAGATCGGACATGGGAGGAAGGGGGTAGACAGGAGGGAATGGGGAGGATGGGAGACTAGACAGGAGGGGGAATGGGGAGGAATGGGGGTAGACAGATAGGGAATGGGGAGGATGTGGGTTAGACAGGAGGGAATGGGGAGGGATGGGTAGACAGAGGATGGGGAGATGGGGGAGACAGAAGAATGGGGATGGGTAGACAGGAGGGAATGGGCGGAAGGATGGGGTAGAAGGAGGGGAATGGGGAGGATGAGGGTCGCAGGAGGAATGGGGAGATGGGGGAGACAGGAGGGAATGGGGAGGATGGGGGTAGACAAGGACGGAATGGGGAGGATGGGGGGAGGTAGACAGGAGGGAATGGGGAGGATGGGAGGTAGACAGGAGGGAATGGGGAGGATGGGGGTAGACAGGAGGGAATGGGGAGGATGGGGGTAGGCAGGAGGGAATGGGGAGGAGGGGGTAGACAGGGGAATGGGGAGGATGGGGGTAGACAGGAGGGAATGGGGAGGATGGGGGTGGGACAGGGGGAATGGGGAGGATGGGGGTAGGCAGGAGGGAATGGGGAGGATGGGGTAGACAGGAGGGAATGGGGAGGATGGGGTAGACAGGAGGGAATGGGGAGGATGGGGTTAGACAGGAGGGAATGGGAGGATGGGGGTAGACAGGAGGAATGGGGAGGATGGGGGTAGACAGGAGGGAATGGGGAGGATGGGGGTAGGACAGGAGGGATGGGGAGGATGGGGTAGACAGGAGGATGGGGAGGATGGGGTAGACAGGAGGGAATGGGGAGGATGGGGTAGACAGGAGGAATGGGGAGGATGGGGGTAGACAGGGGGAATGGGGAGGAGGGGGTAGACAGGAGGGAATGGAGGAGGATGAGGGGGAAGGGGAGGATGGGTAGCGAGGAATGGGGAGGATGGGGGTAGACAGGAGGGAATGGGGAGGATGGGGGTAGACAGGAGGGAATGGGGAGGATGGGGGGTAGACAGGAGGGAATGGGGGAGGATGGGGGTAGACAGGAGGGAATGGGGAGGATGGGGGTAGACAGGAGGGAATGGGGGAGGATGGGGGTAGAGCAGAGGGAATTGGGGAGGATGGGGGTAGACAGGAGGGGAATGGGAGGATGAGGGTAGACAGGAGGGAATGGGGAGGATGGGGGTAGACAGGAGGGAATGGGGGAGGATGGGGGGTAGACCAGGAGGGGAATGGGGAGGATGGGGTAGACAGGAGGGAATGGGGAGGATGGGGTAGACAGGAGGGAATGGGGAGATGGGGTAGACAGGAGGGAATGGGGGAGGATGGGGGTAGACAGGAGGGAATGGGGAGGATGGGGGTAGACAGGAGGGAATGGGGAGGATGGGGTAGACAGGAGGGAATGGGGAGGATGGGGTAGACAGGAGGGAATTGGGGAGGATGGGGTAGACAGGAGGGAATGGGGAGGATGGGGGGTAGACAGGAGGGAATGGGGAGGATGGGGTAGACAGGAGGAATGGGGGAGATGGGGTAGACAGGAGGGAATGGGGAGGATGGGGTAGACAGGAGGGAATGGGGAGGATGGGGTAGACAGGAGGGAATGGGGAGGATGGGGTAGACAGGAGGGAATGGGGAGGATGGGGTAGACAGGAGGGAATGGGGAGGATGGGGTAGACAGGAGGGAATGGGAGGATGGGGGTAGACAGGAGGGAATGGGGAGGATGGGGGTAGACAGGAGGGGAATGGGGAGGATGGGGGTAGACAGGAGGGAATGGGGAGGATGGGGTAGACAGGAGGGAATGGGGAGGATGGGGGTAGACAGGAGGGAATGGGGAGGATGGGGTAGCAGGAGGGAATGGGGAGGATGGGGTAGACAGGAGGGAATGGGGAGGATGGGGGTAGACAGGAGGAATGGGAGGATGGGGTAGACAGGAGGGAATGGGGAGGATGGGGTAGAAGGAGGAATGGGGAGATGGGGTAACAGGAGGGAATGGGGAGGATGGGGTAGAAGGAGGGAATGGGAGATGGGGTAGACAGAGGATGGGGAGGATGGGTAGACAGGAGGGAATGGGGAGGATGGGTAGACAGGAGGGAATGGGGAGGAGGGGTAGCAGGAGGAATGGGAGGATGGGGTAGACAGGAGGGAATGGGAGGATGGGGGTAGACAGGAGGGAATGGGGAGGATGGGGGTAGACAGGAGGGAATGGGGGAGGATGGGGGTAGACAGGAGGGAATGGGGAGGATGGGGTAGACAGGAGGGAATGGGGAGGATGGGGGTAGACAGGAGGGAATGGGGAGGATGGGGAGACAGAGGGAATGGGGAGGAAGGGGGTAGGACAGGAGGGAATGGGGAGGAAGGGGTAGGCAGGAGGGAATGGGGAGGATGGGGTAGGCAGGAGGAATGGGGAGGATGGGGTAGACAGGAGGGAATGGGGAGGATGGGGGTAGACAGAGGGAATGGGAGGATGGGGTAGACAGGAGGGAATGGGGAGGATGGGGGTAGACAGGAGGGAATGGGGAGGATGGGGTAGGCAGGAGGGAATGGGGAGGATGGGGTAGACAGGAGGAGGGAATGGGGAGAAGGGGTAGGCAGGAGGGAATGGGAGGATGGGGGTAGACAGGAGGGAATGGGGAGGATGGGGTAGACAGGAGGAATGGGGAGGATGGGGGTAGACAGGAGGGAATGGGGAGGATGGGGGTAGACAGGAGGGAATGGGGAGGATGGGGTAGACAGGAGGGAATGGGGAGGATGGGGTAGACAGGAGGGAATGGGGAGGATGGGGGTAGACAGGAGGGAATGGGGAGGATGGGGGTAGACAGGAGGGAATGGGGAGGATGGGGGTAGACAGGAGGGAAATGGGGAGGATGGAGGGTAGACAGGAGGGAATGGGAGGATGGGGGTAGACAGGAGGGAATGGGGAGGATGGGGTAGACAGGAGGGAATGGGAGGATGGGGGTAGACAGGAGGGAATGGGGAGGATGGAGGGTAGGCAGGAAGGGAATGGGTAGACATGAGGAATGGGGGATGGGTAGACAGGAGGGAATGGGGAGGATGGGGGGTAGGCAGGAGGGAATGGGGAGGGATGAGGGGTAGACAGGAGGGAATGGGGGAGGATGGGGGTAGACAGGAGGGAATGGGGAGGATGGGGGTAGCAGGAGGGAATGGGGAGGATGGGGGTAGGACAGGAGGGAATGGGGAGGATGGGGTAGGCAGGAGGGAATGGGGGGATGGGGGTAGGACAGGAGGAATGGGGAGGAAGGGGGTAGACAGAGGGAATGGGGAGGATGGGGGTAGGCAGGAGGGAATGGGGAGGATGGGGGTAGACAGGAGGGAATGGGGAGGATGGGGGTAGGCAGGAGGGAATGGGGGAGGATGGGGGTAGGACAGGAGGGAATGGGGAGGATGGGGGTAGACAGGAGGGAATGGGGAGGATGGGGTAGGACAGGAGGAATGGGGAGGAGGGGGTAGAGAGGGATGGGGAGGATGGGGTACGAGGAATGGGGAGGATGGGGTAGACAGGAGGGATGGGGAGGATGGGTAGACAGAGGAATGGGGAGGATGGGGGTAGACAGGGGAATGGGGAGATGGGTAGCAGGAGGAATGGGAGGATGGGGTAGACAGGAGGGAATGGGGAGAGGGGTAGACAGGAGGGAATGGGAGATGGGGGTAGCAGGAGGGAATGGGGAGGATGGGGGTAACAGAGGGAATGGGGAGGATGGGGAGACAGGAGGGAATGGGAGGATGGGGTAGAAGGAGGGAAGGGGAGGAGGGGTAGACGAGGGAATGGGGGGGATGGGGTAGACAGGAGGAATGGGGATGGGGTAGACAGGAGGGAATGGGAGGATGGGGTAGACAGGAGGGAATGGGGAGGATGGGGGTAGAGGAGGGAATGGGGAGGATGGTAGCAGGAGGGAATGGGGAGGATGGGGGGTAGACGGAGGGAATGGGGAGGATGGGGTAGACAGGAGGGAATGGGAGGATGGGGTAGACAGGAGGGAATGGGAGGAGGGGTAGACAGGAGGAATGGGGGGAGGGGGTAGAGGAGGGAATGGGAGGATGGGGTAGACAGGAGGGAATGGGGAGGATGGGGTAGACAGAGGAATGGGAGGATGGGGTAGAAGGAGGGAATGGGAGATGGGGTAGGGAGGGATGGGGGGATGGGGGTAGACAGGAGGGAATGGGGAGGATTGGGTAGACAGGAGGGAATGGGGAGGATGGGGTAGACAGGAGGGAATGGGGAGGATGGGGTAGACAGGAGGGAATGGGGAGATGGGGGTAGACAGGAGGAATGGGAGGTGGGAGTGAGGAGAGGGAATGGGGAGGAGGGGGTAGACAGGGGGAATGGGGAGGATGGGGAGGAGAGGAGGGAATGGGGGGATGGGGTAGGGAGAATGGGGAGGATGGGGTAGACAGGAGGGAATGGGGAGGATGGGGTAGAAGGAGGGAATGGGGAGGATGGGGTGACAGGAGGGATGGGGGATGGGGGTAGACAGGAGGAATGGGGAGGATGGGGATAGACAGGGAATGGGAGGATGGGGGTAGACAGGAGGGAATGGGGAGGATGGGGGAGGGGGAATGTGGGAGGAGGGTAACAGGAGGGATGGGGAGGGGGTAGACAGGAGGAATGGGGAGGATGGGGATAGACAGGAGGGAATGGGGAGGATGGGGATAGAGGAGGAATGGGGAGGATGGGGTAGACAGGAGGGAATGGGGAGGATGGGGGTAGCAGGGGAATGGGGGAGGATGGGGGAAGGAGGGAAGGGGGATGGGGAGGGGAAGGGATGGAGGGGAGACAGGAGGGAATGGGGAGGATGGGGAGACAGGAGGGAATGGGGAGATGGGGTGAGGAGATGGGAGGATGGGGAACAGGGGGAGGGGGAGAGGGGAAGGGGATGGGGAGGAGGGGGTGGGAGGAATGGGGAGGAAGGAGGGAAGGAGGAAGGGGTAGAGAGGAGGAAGGAGGATGGGGGTAGACAGGAGGGAATGGGGAGGAAGGGGGTAGACAGGAGGAATGGGGAGGATGGGGTAGACAGGAGGGAATGGGGAGGATGGGGGTAGACAGGAGGGAATGGGGAGGATGGAGGGTAGACAGGAGGGAATGGGAGGATGGGGTAGGCAGGAGGAATGGGGGAGGATGGGGGTAGGCAGAGGAATGGGAGGATGGGTAGCAGGAGGAATGGGGAGGATGGGGTAGACAGAGGGAATGGGGAGGATGGGGTAGACAGGAGGGAATGGGAGGATGGGGTAGACAGGAGGGAATGGGGATGGATGGGGTAGACAGGAGGGAAATGGGGAGGAAGGGGTAGGCAGGAGGGAATGGGGAGGATGGGGGTAGACAGGAGGGAATGGGGAGGATGGGGGTAGACAGGAGGGAATGGGGAGGATGGGGTAGACAGGAGGGAATGGGGAGGATGGGGGTAGACAGGAGGGAATGGGGAGGATGGGGTAGACAGGAGGGAATGGGGAGGATGGGGGTAGGCAGGAGGGAATGGGGAGGAAGGGGGTAGACAGAGAATGGGGAGGATGGGGTAGACAGGAGGGAATGGGGAGGATGGGGGTAGACAGGAGGGAATGGGGAGGATGGGGTAGACAGGAGGGAATGGGGAGGATGGGGTAGACAGGAGGGAATGGGGAGGATGGGGTAGGACAGGAGGGAATGGGGAGGATGGGGGTAGACAGGAGGGAATGGGGAGGATGGGGGTAGACAGGAGGGAATGGGGAGGATGGGGGTAGACAGGAGGGAATGGGGAGGATGGGGGTAGACAGGAGGGAATGGGGAGGATGGGGGTAGACAGGAGGGAATGGGGAGGATGGGGGTAGACAGGAGGGAATGGGGAGGATGGGGGTAGGCAGGAGGGAATGGGGAGGATGGGGGTAGACAGGAGGAATGGGGAGGATGGGGGTAGACAGGAGGGAATGGGGAGGATGGGGGTAGACAGGAGGGAATGGGGAGGATGGGGGTAGACAGGAGGGAATGGGGAGGATGGGGTAGACAGGAGGGAATGGGGAGGATGGGGTAGACAGGAGGGAATGGGGAGGATGGGGGTAGACAGGAGGGAATGGGGAGGATGGGGTAGACAGGAGGGAATGGGGAGGATGGGGTAGGACAGGAGGGAATGGGGAGGATGGGGGTAGACAGGAGGGAATGGGGAGGATGGGGGTAGACAGGAGGGAATGGGGAGGATGGGGGTAGACAGGAGGGAATGGGGAGGATGGGGTAGACAGGAGGGAATGGGGAGGATGGGGGTAGACAGGAGGAATGGGAGGATGGGGTAGGCAGAAGGAATGGGAGGATGGGGGTAGACAGGAGGGAATGGGGAGGATGGGGGTAGACAGAAGGGAATGGGGAGGATGGGAGTAGACAGGAGGGAATGGGGAGGATGGGGGTAGACAGGAGGAATGGGGAGGATGGGGGTAGACAGGAGGGAATGGGAGGATGGGGTAGACAGGAGGGAATGGGGAGGTGGGGTAGACAGGAGGGAATGGGGAGGATGGGGGTAGACAGGAGGGAATGGGGAGGATGGGGGTAGACAGGAGGGAATGGGGAGGATGGGGGTAGACAGGAGGGAATGGGGAGGATGGGGGTAGACAGGAGGGAATGGGAGGATGGGGTAGACAGCAGGGATTGGGGAGGATGGGGGTAGACAGGAGGGAATGGGGAGGATGGGGTAGCAGGAGGGAATGGGGAGGATGGGGGTAGACAGGAGGGAATGGGGAGGATGGGGGTAGCAGGAGGGAATGGGGAGGATGGGGGTAGGCAGGAGGGAATGTGGAGGATGGGGGTAGACAGGACGGGAATGGGGGGAAGGGGTAGACAGGAGGGAATGGGGAGGATGGGGTAGACAGGAGGGAAATGGGGAGGATGGGGATAGGCAGAGGGAAAAGGGGAGGATGGGAGTTAGACAGGAGGGAAGGGGAGGAAGGGGTAGACAGGAGGAATGGGGAGGAGGGGTTAGACAGGAGGGAATGGGGAGGATGGGTTATGGGGTAGACAGGAGGGAATGGGGAGGATGGGGATAGGCAGAAGGGAAAGGGGAGGATGGGAGTAGGCAGAAGAGAAAGCGGGAGGCAAAGGAGAATGATTAGGAGAAAGAAATGAATAAAAACAAAGTACAGTGGTACAGATGCTTTAATGTTCCATAATAAAATCTGTTAAATTATATTCTAACTTAAATGTTTATTAATTTTTTATTAAAAGGACAATATAAATGTATAGGACTATGTATACTACTACGTACAATGATAAAAAAAAACTATTAAATAGCCACATAGTTATGATATAGCAACATATATAGTTACTTTTAACATATTAAGTAAGCAGGCCTAATCATTATCAGCCTTGCAAAGTCATAATGGATGTTCATCAGGGTTCACACACACTGAAGATTGCAGACTGTTTTTATAAATAAAGATTTGTTAGAACACACACTCACTCATGATACCTTAGCTACAGTAGCAGTTAAGTAAAGTATTTTGCCAACAAGCTTTCCTGGCCTAACCACCTGTCTGTATCAGAATATGTTACTTTGTGCTGGGGATACAGCTCAGAGCTGGAGGGCTTGCCTAGCTTATACAGGGTCTTGGATTCATTTCAGAGTACACAGGTGAGAGGGTTGATCCTGCACACTCTACTTGGATTTATTCATCTCTGGCAAACCAGTAATGGCGTGGGACACAGGACATGTGAGGCAGCCTCTTCACTCTCTCCCTCCCTCAGGAGGGAGCCTGATGCTCAAAGCTCCCGCACAAATGCTTTGCGAATGATGCAATGGAAGCTGTACCTTCCCTGCCTTCTTTTATGCCTTACAAAAGCCAGTGAAATGGCTTTTCCCTTCATCACAGGTGCTCAATGTAAGATTGCAAAACTCAGTTTTTCCACGATTGGTTGAAATCTCTAGAATTTGTTACTGGGTTAATTCATGTCCTTGGGGCTGAGGAATAGCTTAGTGGTAGAGTGTTTGCTTGACAAGTAGAAGGCTCTGGGTTCCATCTCCAGCACCACAAAAAAAAAAAAAAATTAACTAGTTAATTAAAAAAATAATTTACTTAGTTAATTTAAAATCCATATCCCTCAGCCCTACTCCCAAAAGACATGAGGAGATTGTCCTTTTAATGAGAAAGCCACATTTCACACATTAAAAAACCTTTTAGGTTTTCCTTGCTTATGTACATCAACATGTTAAAATCTAGTGGATCTAAGCGATTCCACTCATGACCGGGCACATGAGGGTAATGGGTGTTCTCTACTCTCCTACAAACTTTACTAAGAAATTGGATCAAAGTCAAATGTATAGCTCGTGCCTGTAATCCCAGCACTGGGGAGGCAAAGCCGGAAGACTTCCATGAATTTCAGATGAGTCTGGTCCACATAGTTCTAGACCAGCTTGGGCAACATGGTGAGACTCCATCTTAATAATGAATGCAAAGGGAAAAGGTCTTTCCCTGTATTATATTTTGGTCTTGACCTTCCTTTCACATAAGGATATACTCTGGAGAAGGAAATCGATTCAACTTCCACCCTTCCAGAAAGGATGACCTTGGAAATGCTTCAGGAGCTCTCAACCTCGAGGGGCCTGAGAACAACCTTAACTGGACTTGCTAAAGATGTCTGTGCTTCCCCGGGGGTTTCTGACTCAACAGGTTTAGGGTGGAAGCTATCAACCAGAAGTTTGATCAAGATCCCAAAGTGATCAGAGGTTGGTGGTCCTTGGATCAAGAAAGCTCAGCAAAGTGCAGAGAACACCACGGGAGAGTGAGTGGAGCCAGGCCTTTGAGATTCTCTGGTGGGTGTGCCATTGTTTATAGTCTAGCCCATTGCTCCAAGTGTAAAGCCTATTCTGTTAAAACTTCACCAGACATGCCACAGAGGGAAAGAAGGCTTACATCAGAGCCTTGATAAGGCTTGCAGTGGTAAAGGAGATTCTTTCAGTAGGGCTCTCAGCCTTCCTTCAAGATGTTTCCAAGTGAAGGCTCTCCAGCTCTCCAGATAAGGAGACTCTGGCCTTGACTGGTTTTTATCAGAAATGGCCTTCTTTATTTCCCATTGAAATCTGCCCAGTTCCTCTTTCTAATATGCATCCCCGGTGGTAGAGCACACCTGGAATCCCAGCACTCAGGAGACTAAGGTCAGGCCACTTTGGGCTACAGACTGACTTGGAAACCAGCCTGGGCAATTTAGTGAGACCCATTTCAATACTCACGTAGATAGCACCTGCTTGTTATGCACAGTTATTTTATATTTTATGTACCACATGTATTTTTTGGGTGAATCTTGCGTAGGTATGAAGTAGAAAAAATACAATAATGGAGCTGGGGGGATGGATCAGCATTTAAAGGCACTTACTTGCAAAGCCTGTGGCCTGGTATTCAGTTCCAAAGCATCAACTTAAAGGCAGATGCACATAATGGCACATGTGTCTGGAGTTTATTTGCAGCTGCAGGAGGCCCTGGTGTACCCATATTTATTCATTCTCTCTCTCTCTCTCTCTCTCACACACACACACACACACACGCACATAAATAAATGAATGAAGTTTTAAAAGCTATCTTTAAAAAAATGCAATGATGGGGCTAGAGAGATGGCTTAGTGGTTCAGCACTTGCCTGTGAAGCCTAAGGACCCAGGATCGAGGCTCGATTCCCCAGGAGCCATGTTAGCCAGATGCACAAGGGGGCACATGCGTCTGGAATTTGTTTGCAGTGGCTGGACGCCCTGGCGTGCCCATTCTCTCTCTCTCTCTCTCTCTCTGACTCTTACTCTCTCTGTCTGTTGCTCTCAAATAAATAAGTAAAAATAAACAAAAAAATGCAATGATGGGCTGGACAGATGACTTAACGGTTAAGGCGCTTTCCTGCAAAACCAAAGGACCCAGGTTCCATCTCCCAGAACCCACGTAAGCTAGATGTGCATGGTGGCGCATGCACCTGCAATTTGTTTGCAGTGGCTAGATGTCCTGGCATGTCCATATTCTCGCTCTAATAAATAAAATACTTTTTAGAAAACAAAAACATTATAAAAATATGCAATGACAATGATGAAGCACTGGTTTAAAAAAAGAATCAGGCGATGGCGGCTACCGAGGGGGTCAGGGAGCCCGGCCAGCCGGAGCAGCCGCCTCCCCAGCCGCACCCGCCGCCGTCCCTGCAGCTGCCCGAAGAAGAGATGGCGGTGGAGGTGGAGGAAGCAATGGCGTCTCCTATGGACGACGGTTTTCTGAGTCTGGACTCGTCCACCTATGTCTTGTACAGGGACAGAGCAGAATGGGCAGATGTAGACGCAGTACCACAGAATGATGGTCCCAATCCAGTGGTCCAGATCATCTATAGTGAGAAATGATGAAGCCATTCTGTGTGTTTGTGTGTGCGTGTCTGTTTGATGCAGGATCTCACTCTAGCCCAGGCTGACCTCAAACTCACTCTGATCCTGCCTCAGCCTCCTGTGTGCCACCATGCCTGACTATGGATGGAGATAGTCTAAGTAATACATTTATATCATAATACATAGTAGCTATTACGTAATTGTGTTTTTAATTTGCATATAAAGTATAACAAATGAGTTGCTGTTTTATGTAGAATGTTTCGTTTGTTTAGTCATTAGCATTTTACATTTCAGCTGTGCAGTGTTAGCCTAGGTTGGAATGTATGTTCTGTTATTATTTACTTTGACAAAGTAGCCTTTTTTTCCTGCTGTGTGTTGAAATGCTTTGGAAGATCATACACATGTTAATTGTTAGTAGCTCTTCTAGGAGTGCTGGTTTGTGATAATGCAAGTTTGTATGCGTGTGCTTGTGTATGTGTGTTTCAGTTAATGCTTTGTTGTCTTAGATCACTACTCTTACAAAAAGCAATTGTTGAGCTGGAGTGATGGCTTAGTGGTTAAGGCCCCTACCTGCAAAGCCTGAAGATCCAGGTTCGATTCCCCAGTATCCATGTAAGCCAGATGCACAAGGTAGTGCAGGCATCTGGAGTTCGTTTGCAGTAGCTAGAGGCTCTGACATGCCCATTCTGTATCTACTTCTCTCTCTCAATAAATATATCAAAATTTAAAAAAAAAAAGAATCAAACACAGACCCCATCGTACACATACACTAAGGTAGGGCACTTAACAGAAAATCTGAAGAGCAAAATATCAATGAAAGCCAAGACAGTCGAGCTCAAGAAGAGTCTCAGTGATCTAAAGGTATTACTTTATAAGGCAAGACTGCTGTCCCATTCAACATTGATTAAACATAGGCATTTGGTGAAGGACTGTCAAAAGTAGGAAGGAAGACAAAACCTAGGCCTCCACATTTCCAGTTCTTGTCAATACATCAGGCAAATCCCTCCACAATCCAAAAATAGTTGAAAATTCACTGGCTATTTTCTAACATATGGCTAACATATATGTTAAGTGCTTTCGGCACAGAATCCACATTGCAAGCATTCATTAGCATTTAGGCAGCTTCATAAATAACCGTAAGTATAAGTTCAGACCAAATACACATTAAGAAAAAAAACAGAGTCCTAGTCACAGGCTAGAAAGTGTTCCAATTTTTACTGGATAACTGGGCACCCATACTGGTTGGCCTCTCTTCCACCCAAAATCAGGTTTTCAGGAGTTTACCTTCGCCTCTGACAACAGATAGCATCACTAAGGAAGGCCCAAGGGAGATAAGCCTAGTCCCAAAGACAGCAAGATGAGTGTCTGAAATAAGTTTGACTACTGAGCCTAAGTGGTACATCACTCAGTCCTATTAGTTTGCTCTCTCATTGAACTACTGTTAAAATATTTATTTATTTATTTATCTATTTATTTATGAGAAAGAAAATGAGAGAGAGAAAGAGAGAGAAAAAAGGGGGGAGAAAGAGGTTGGGAGAGAGAATGGGTGATCCAGGGCCTCTAATGGCTGCAAATGAACTCCAGACACATGTGCTATCTTGTGCATCTGGCTGACGTGGGTCCTGGGGAAATTAAACCTAGGTCCTTTGGCCTTGTAGGAAAGCACCTTAGCCACTAAGACATCTCCCTAGCCCTTGTTCTCCCACTGAAACATTGATAAGGGAGTACAACAAATCTGTGTGTACCTGCTGGCGCAGTTGTGTCTGGACAGATCAGGTCAGCATCCTTGTCATACACTGCTTCCGTTCTGTTAAAAAAAGAAAATCAATAATAAGCCAGTCAGCAAACAAATCCTTAGTGTAGAACTAGACATATTATGTCTATGAAGGAAACCACAACAGGCTAAAAGGAAGAGAAAGCGAGAGCTAGAACTCGCATTTCAAATAGAATGATCAGAGAAAATCTCTGCAGATTTTCAACTAAATCTAAGCTAATCCATCAGTGAGAAAAACAGCAACCCCACTCTCTAATTACTGACGAATTCATCAGCATAAAAAGCTGTAAGCTGGGGCTGGGGAGATGGCTCAGCTACTGAAACGCTAACTGGCAATGTGAGGATCTGAGTGCCGATCCCCAGCACCCACATAAAAAACAGATGGGCGTGGCAGCCCACCTGGACTCCCAGCACACAGGCAGCAGAGACAGGGGATTCTCTGGGGCAAGATGCATAACTAGACGAGCTGAATCAGAGAGCTCAGAGTTGAAGTAAGAGACCTTCTCTCAGTAAACAGGGGATAAAATGATTGAGGAGGACACCCGATATCAACCTCTGGTTTCCACACACATGTGCACCTGTGCACATACACATGTGCAAACATACATGTGCACACAAATACACATGCACATATGAATACACATGCAAAAAAAGCTATAGCCTGCATACACATCATGTAAATTTAAGGAAAGAAGGAAGAAAGACATGAAGCTAAACACCGGGAAAGCAGTCAAACAAACAGAAAAGACCCAGACATGTCCTCCATCTGCCCCACTCTGAGGAAGTCACCATATGCCTTCCATGGAGAGGGCTGTGTGAAATTGGTCATACCAAGAGAAATACTGAATCCACTGGAAACCATTGTTTATTTCTTTAAAGTAATGGGTTTTTTTTTTTCAAGGAAATGGCAATGTACTTGATGACACCATCCAATTCAAGTAAAAATAATGAAAGTTACAAGATTTTTACAAAAGTATTATGAAGCCAAGCATGGTGGCACACATCCTTAATCCCAGCACTCAAGAGGCAGAGGTAGGAGAACTGCCATGAGTTCAAGGCCAGCCTGGTGCTACAGAGTTCCAGGTCAGCCTGAGCTAAAGTGAGACTATGCCTCAAAAAAAAAAAAAAAAAAAACAAATGAACAAAAAAGTATTATGAACAGATATAGTTTTTATTTTTAATAAAGGGTGAACATGCACATTCTAAAAAATACCAATACCTGAGTTGGGGATGCAACTCAGCGATAGAGTGCTTACTTAATGTGCATAAAATTCTGGGTTCAATCTCCAGTACTACAAAAAAATAAACAAATAAATAATAAATAAAAATACGAGTACCTTATACTAAAGGTGAGGAGGCAGCTACTTTAGAAGAAAATAGAGTGCAATAAGTCTTTGGCATTTAAAAGAAATGAACATTTTGAAAAATCTAAAGCTACAGAAATGTCATAATCTATTTCAGATTAGAAGACATAGTAAAGTCATCACTGTCTAGTAGCAGAGATTAGAATTTGGTAAACTTCAATCATTCATGCTTTTAATCTGAAACCAATCTTTAAAAGCTGTAATGAATTAAACAACATACTACTCACATAATCAACTGTAAAAATACACTGAAGCTAAAAGCATAGTGACTCAATGCACTTCCTTCCCCATTTTCCATTTGACCCTTTCCTGTCACCTAATCTAATCTCTGGCTCTGTTTCCATTAAATAAAGATTCTCTCTGTTACACTATCTGAAGCCACTGCACTGGTTCTCTCAGACTTAAGGGACAATTTTATAACTGTCAGTATACACAATTAAATTGTTAAACATTTGTTAGCAGACAGCGATTTGACTCATGACTATGTGTTCCAGGAGTACAGTGATACTAGTGGACATGGAGTCTACAATGAAAGTCTAATTTTTTAGTGTGACACTATCCATTAAGTACCTGGAAACATTGTTAAAGACAAATTTCAAGTGTGATGAGCACAGCAAGTGTTGTGGGGCCTTTTCCTGAGGAAATGACAAATGTGTACTCACATCAGATAGGGCACATGTACACACTTGCTTGCACACTTGTACACATCTGTGCACATGTCCACATAGACATGCCTCCTCGCTTCTGTACACATGTTCAAACTGATGTTTGCACACTTGCACAGATCTTAACACATGTATACATTTAAATCCTCTACAAACACTTGTACACTGTACACATTTGTGCACATGAAAACATTAGCACACAATACACATTTGAGCACTTGTAGACACTTGTACACTTGTAGACACTTGTGTATATGTACATTTGTACACTGTAAACATATTTGTACACTGGTACACATTTGCACACACATACACATTTGAACACTGCACACGCTGGCGCATTGCACACAACTTTGTACATTTATGCTCATCTGTACACATATGCACACTTCTTGATACCCATCCATAATGACATGTTTGCATGATCACATCCTTGCCCCTTTTGGACACATGTTCAAAATGGCATGTTTGCACAATTTTACACATTTTCACATATGTGCACAACTGTACATGTATAACACTATGCTGTGTTTGCACATTTGTGCAGATGTGTACATGGCACATATATTTGTACATATATGCACATTTCTGGACACATGCTTATATTGACATGTTTTCCCAGTTGTTCATATTTGTACACATTTTACACTGTACATGTTTGCACACTTGTACATATGTGCACACTTAATACATATTTAAACACATACACTAAAACAATTTTTACATGAACTCAGGCATGTATATTATATTTTATAGGATAAATATAGTATAGTATATGCTATAATGTAATATATACATACACACATTGGTTAAGAAGTGAAATAATGACTGAAAATACAACATAAATTTATTCTCAAACAATTTTTGGTGAAAGTAAATTTGCTAACAAATGAGATAGAAATGCTTGTTTGTTTAAGAGTGTATAACCCAGGCATACTATTTTAATACATGCTAAGAAACAGCAGTAAGAAAATATGAAATCTTTCTTTTCCATAATGAACCATTTTGTTCCTACAAAAGCAGTAAGATGTAGCAAAAACACTGAAATTGATAATGCACAGCACTTTCTCACTGGAACAGAGGTGTGTTCGACAGCACTCACTGGCGTTGCAGGGCACAGCTCACGCACAGTACGAGGGGGGCTGTCGTGTGCGCAGAGCCGGGGCTGCAGCGATGCCGGGCGATGCAACGCGGGAGCAGCGCCAGTCACCTGAGCCACTGTGCGCTCAATTGTGCATTGATCTGTGGTCGTCCCACATTCAGAACTCTCTTACTATTGCCAAATTGTTCACAACCCCAACATTCAGTTATGCATCCCACAGTGTCAAAAGCTGTTATTTTTTATTATTATTCATTATAGCCACAGTATAGAAACATGTGTTGGTACCTGGTACCATCCTTTCCCTCATCCCTGCCCCTTTTCCGAAGGCGGCCCCCTCACTGGGGTCACAGGTTGTTCCCGTGGGGATTGTGGGTTGTGTGCTGTGGAAGTAGCAGTCAGTTATTGGGGAGAAGCAAGGCATCTGGGAATAATGTTCCAACTTGTGGCTCTAACAATTCAAAAGCTGTTTTATATAACCTATCTTTAAACAGCTTCCTTTTACAATTACTGGGAAATGAAGACAAGATTTGAACATACATTTTACCAAACTGGACTTATCTTTCACAAATAAGCATGTGAAAAGATGTTTACCATCATTAGCTGTCAGAGAAATGCAAATTAAGATTGTAATAAAGGCTGGAGCAGTTGGGTGTATTTCCTGTGTGAGGGCCAGAGGAGGCCTGAACCTGCGTGAGTTCAAATCTCCAGGTCCCACATAAATAGCTGAGTGTGGACACACACGCTGGTAACCCTTTTCTACAAAGTGCAGCAGAGACTAGAGAATCACTCAGACTCATGAAAAAGAGCGAGCTCTGGTATTGGGAAGAGACTCCAGCTCACAAGGAGAACAGGTGCAAGAGGAACAGAGCAGGACACCCAGGGAGGTTCTGCTCTGGCCACCACAGGCAAGTGTACCCTGCCACAGACTAGTCCTCAGGATGCGACAAGGGCGATGTGCATGCATACACACAGCCCCAACACACACACACACATGCACGTCACACTCATCAAAGAGCTCCAAGTCAAAAACAGTGATTCTGGGGAGGATGAAGAGAAAATGGGTCAGTTACAGATTGCTAATGGGAGTATAAAGTTCTGTGGCTACTCCAAAAAATGCGTTGGTAATTTCTCACAAAATTTAAATATGTAGTTATTATATAATCTAGTAATTTTACTCTTGGGCATTTATCCCAGAGAAATGAAAACTTATCTTCACACAGAAACCTGTACTCAAACATTCACAGCAGCCTCATTCATAAGGGCCAGGATCTGAAAACAGTCCAGGTAGCCTTCCACAGGTGAATGTCTAAACAAACTGTACACACAGCCATGGACTCTGCTCTGCAATAAAATGAGATATTGGTGCAACCTGGATGGCTCTCCAGGGAACTAGGGGGATTTTAAAAATCTAAATCCAAAGATTAAGAATGGCTCCATTTATGTATATAATGATTTTGGGGAATTGGGAACCATCATTGGTATCCATGGGCAGAGAGAAGAGGATGGATGAATGAATGGAGGGAAAGGAGGAGGGAGATGGAGGGAGGGGTGGAGGGAAGGAGGAAGGGAAATGAGTGTAACTAAAACAGGGCAATAGGTGGGATGCTGGTGTGCTTGGATTATTCTAGCATCTTTATAGTGGTGGTAAAAATACAAACCCACCAATGAGGTAAAGTTCCTTAGAACTGAAGACACACACAAGTGAGTACAGGCAAAGCTGGAGACTGGAATAAAACCAATAAATTGTATCAATATCAATGCCCTGTGCTATAGTTGTGCAAAATGTTATCATTAAAGGAAATTGGGTAAAAACTATATTATTCCTTACGACTTGGAATTTATTATGATCTCAAATCTTTTTTTTTTTTTTTTTTTTTTTTTTTTTTTGAGGTAGGGTCTTGCTCTAGCTGAGGCTGACCTGGAATTTCATTCTGTAGTCTCAGGGTGGCCTTGAACTCACAGCAATCCTCCTACCTTGGCCTCCCGAGTGCTGGGATTAAAGGTATACACCACAATGCCTAGTCTATGATTTCAACTTTTTAAAATCAGATTAATAACAATTATTTGCTAACTTAGCTACTTTAAAATAACATATTAATTTTATTGTTTTCTTCTTTGAAACAAGACCACTTGTTTTCCTCCACAGGATTGGCTATCACATAACTTCTACGACATATAATGTTGAAATGACTAATTAAAAGTAGGAATGATGAGCTCCAATTTTCATGAAGGTCTAGGGCAGGAAAGTCTAATAGAATAAGGAAACATAGCTGGTCAAAACAATGGCGACTTGTGGGTCTGGAGAGGTGGCACTGACTGAACTAGTATGGAGACAGTGCATTCTCCACTGCACTATGAGCCTGGAAACAGGAATGTGCTTCATCAAAACCCAGTGGAATGGGCTGGGGGACAGCTTGGAGGACAAAGGTGAGTTCCTCAGTTCAGATTCCAAGAACCCATGTAAAGCCAGACACTCTAGCACTAGCATTTGGAATCCCAGCATGCATCCAGGGCAGAAATGGAAGCCAAAACAGGTTATTCACCCAGCAGCTCATGGGTCAGCTAGCCCAGTGAACATGGCATTGAACAACAGAACAGAACAAGAAATCCTACCTCAAACCAGGTGCAAGGCCAGGACCAGCAGCTATAGTTGTCCTCTGACTTCCTCATGTGTGTGCTGGCAAGCATATGCCTGCATTTACATGGACATGTATATCATTCGTATGCATGTTACCCCACCATTATACACACACACACACACCTCAAGAATGAGGTGATTAGATTCATGTCCTTCAGTGTATAGAAATTTCATATGGAAACCAAACCAGAAACAAGCTTACACTGCTCTATAGGCATCACATTCTTCTGATGGAAGACTCTATGCTGTAAGATACCATGGCCTTTTTACAGTAAGTCACAACACTAACTGGTTAAAAATATGTTGATCCCCATCGCTCTCTTGTACATTCTTCTCACAGAAAGGAAACTGCAATCAACAGAGTAAGCATGAAGCAAATTCATATAAAAAGTATCATTCAATCAGGCTAGATTAAGTTAAGACAGATGTAAACAGGGCTCTTTGAAAGTCATTTTGGCTAATACTTTGTTTACATGCAGTTATGGATGTACCAACTACTGACCTCAGGCACTTTGAGCTGCTGTTATATTAATTATTACATGTGCTTTTTATATCCCAGCTCAAGATAGCCTTTATAGGTCTGAGTAGCTAGTGTTGGACTGCCAAGGTTACTTCAAATCACAGGTCCCACAGAAGGAAGAAAAGAGTCACTATGAAGTCCTCATATTGATATTGATGCCATTGGCTTGTAGCTTCTACTTGGGATATTTATTTCTTTTAGAACAACAAAAAAGACAGATGATGGACTTTTCTTTCTTATAATTATACCTGCAGAGCCCAGCCCTTCACAGTTAAGAGGCTTTCACTGCAGAGACATGTTTGTTTAATTGGTCAGACAAGTCAAGACGCTGACGAAAATGATTGCTTGACCATGGAGCGATTCACAGGCAAGATAACAACATTAGAAAAGTACAGTGCCTGTTATCCATTTTGGCACAGTCTCTTTGTAATCCCATTTTTGTTCAGACTACCTGAAAGGGGTGGCTAAAGCTTACTGAAGATGATATAAGCGGTCACATCCATCCGTTTGAATGTTTGCATCCAGTTTGTTCCTACATGTTACTACTGGTTTGAATCCTCACCCGTACTTCAGTCCTTCTTCTGACATTAATAGGCACTTCAATAAATGTGTTATCACTCATAAAATCCAGAAATTCTTGTGATTAACCCTTTGTTCACAAAAAAGTCTTCAAACTCTCATCCGAAGAGCCAGGCATTGCAGTGAATACCTGAGCTGGGGAGGCAGAGGCCAGAGGATCATTGAAGTTCGTCCAGCCTGGTCTGACTAAGGAGCTCTAGGCCAGCAGGGCTACACAGAGAGTTGTATCATAAAAAATATTCGTCTGATAAACACCAATAAGGGAGAGTATAAGTCTCAAAGCAATTTTGCCAATCCCTTTCAAATCAAAAGGTTAGGAGAGGATAACAACTGAGGTAGTTAAATAGCATATGATGATCACCAGCTAGAATAAGAAACAAAAGAAACCGTCTCTCCCTTTACAAACACCCCTAGATGCCCTTGACCGTAAATATGGTTTAGAATCACACCTGTCCCTTCACGGTAGGCAGAAGAACATGTCACACAGTGAATGCTTCTTTTTAAAACTCAGCACCTCTTCAATGCTAAAAACATCTATTCCGAAATCTCTTCTGCCTTAGACTGCTCAGCCAGGAGGCCAACAAATGCTGATACTTCAAGAAACCTAATCTCTTAATGACTGGTGTCAGGGGAAGGACTGTCAGAGTCATCTGGAAATAAGCTTCATCTCAGGTCCACGGGAGCTCAAAGCTGCAAGCAGGGAATCGTGATTGCCACCAACATGATACCAGCATGCTATACCCTGCCTGCCCAGGTACTCCATCCAAGCAGACTCATGCCTGCTCCAGGATTGCACTTCCTTCATTAGAACAAAGGACATTCCCCATCCGAAGGCACACCAGGCTCTGGCGTGCTGTGCACAGCAAGGGGGTCTAGTGGCCATTGATGATGGAGGGGAGAAGGGGCATGAGAGGGGAGTCCAAGTGGATGGGCCACCTGCTGTAGGTGTATTCAGAAAGGTTTGGCTTCTGAGCTAGGTTTTGTCAACAATAGTAAATATGCTTTACTGGCTATAGAGAGGAGGCCACACATATAGAAGGAAAAATGTTTGCAAACAGAACAAAATGGAAACAAATATTTTGGGTGTAAGATGTATCAGATGCATGTGACTTTACCAGAGTTTTCCAAGAACTGTGGTGATGGCTAAAAGGTACCGTGGATCCTGAGAGGCGGGAGGCCTGAGGAAAGTGTCCGCTTCCTCAGGTACTCAGCCAGCTCACTCACGGAGCACTGTCTCTGCACAGCCCTGTTCTAATGTGCTGGAGAAGAACCTGGGAGAATACATGATCTTTCTTTTCAAAGAATTGATTCACAGATTTTGAACATAAACTCTGCCACTTTAATTCCTTCCCCAAAACCACAAAAAAAGGTGTTCAGCTCTTCAACTGAAGCCAGAAAATCTGTTCTGCCAGAGGCGAATTACAGATCTCCGCCCACACCATGTTCTTCACCTAGCCTGTCCATGGTGAGGTAAGATTGGACTACGTGAGTACAACAAAAATGGAAAGATCCAGACCCATGCTATGGCTAGATCAAGCACAATACCCAGAGACCTCTTTCCAGAAAACCACTGGAAATGGAGGGAACAGAAAAGAGGAGAGGTTCCCTCCAAGGATTAGCTTCCAATGGATGCATTTTCAAGACTAATAAAAAGGGACGCAGGACATTAAAGTGCTATTCACGTCCTTGTCCTTAGGTCGTACATGAAGAGGCAGATCCAGGGTGACGATCCAGCCATGCTGGGTATGTGCACTCAGTGCACTACCTGGGTGGTGCAAGCTCCTGTTCCGATGATCTCTCCACTGAGATGCGGAAGAAACCTGCACCTGAACCATGTGTAAGGTTCAGCTCAATCATTTCAGGCTGATGCTGGAGCCAGGACTGTCATATTGAAATGAAGAGTTTTCTAGGGACATCTTTTTGGGTAAGGAAACTCTCAGCAGTTCCTAAGCAATTTTAATTTGCCATAGCATTTTGTCTAGACATCTCTGCACAATGAAAACTCTGTGTTGCAAAATGAAATTGATCATGTCTAGTTGCAAATGTGACTCCCGTGCATGGGGTCCCTACAAAGCACTGTTAGCTGCACTGGGGACTTGTCATTCCCTGGTTTTGAATGATCCTCAAGCAAGTATCAGGGTTGGTTTCCTTGGAGGTGGGAAACACACATAAGCTGCCACAGAAGGGGAGTGCTAGACAAGGCCCCAGGGTGGGGGGGTGTCCTTCAAGTCAAAGAAAAGAATCACTGCACATTGACATTGTAGGGAAGGATGGAAACTGCTAGAAAGGAGAGGAGAGCCTGGTGTGGTAGCTCACATCTTAATCACAGTGCTACTTGGGAGGCTGAGGTAGGAGGAGAACAGTGAGTTCAAGACCAGCCTGGGCTAGTGATTTCCAGGACAGAGTGAGACTGGTCTTAAAAAACAAAATCAAGACCTGTTTGCTGGGTATAGTGTCGCACACTAGTAATCCAAGCACTTGGGAGGTGGGGTCAGGAAGATGAAAAGTATAGGCCATCCTCAGCTACACAGGAAATTCAAGGCCAGGCTGGGCTACATGTGATTTTGTGTCAGGAAAAAAACAGAGAGACTTTACAAAGTCAGAGAAGACTGGGAAGATGGTTCAGTGAGTAAAGTGCGTGCTGCTCATGTATGAAGGCTTGAGTTCAGATCCCCAGTACCCACATAAAATGGCAGGGGTGGTGGTGCGAACCTGCAATTCCAGCGCTGGGGAGACAGAAACAGGAAGATTCCTAACGCAAGCTAGACAGCCACTACAGCTGAGTCAATGAGCTCTAGGTTCAGTGAGACACCCTGCCTCCTACAGTAAGATGGTGACCAAGAGTCCACACGACATGGACTTGTAGCCTACACATGCACCCACACATACACATGATTCACACACATACACACGCACTCACACATACACATGATTCACACACATACACATGCACTCACACATACACATGCACTCACAAGTACACATGATTCACACACATACACATGCACTCACACACACATGCACCCACACATACACATGATTCACACACATACACATGCACTCACACATACACATGATTCACACACATACACATGCACTCACACATACACATGCACTCACAAGTACACATGCACTCACACACACGCACTCACACATACACGTACACATGCACTCACACATACACATGCACTCACAAGTACACATGCACTCACACACATGCACTCACACATACACGTACACATGCACTCACACATAAACATGCACTCACATGTACACATGATTCACACGTACACTCACACGTACACATGATTCACACGTACACTCACACGTACACATGATTCACACATACACATGCACTCACACGTACACATGATTCACACGTACACAAGCACTCACACGTACACACGCACCCACATGTACACAAGCACTCACATGTACACATGCACTCACACACTCACACGTACACACGCACTCACAAGTACACTCACACGTACACACGCACTCACACACATGCACATGCACTCACACGTACACATGCACTCACACACTCACACGTACACACACACTCACACGTACACACGCACTCACACGTACACACGCACTCACACATACACATGCACATGCACTCACACGTACACATGCACTCACACATACACATGCCCACGCACTCACACGTACACACGCACTCACACGTACACACGCACTCACACGTACACGTACACACATGCACTTGCACACGTACACATGCACTTATACATACACGTACACACGCACTCACACGTACACACGCACCCACACATACACGTACACATGCACTCACACGTACACATGCACTCACACGTACACATGCACTCACACATACACATGCACTCACACATGTACACATGCACCTATACATACACTCACACACGTACACCTGCACTCTCATATACACATGCACTCGCATACATGTATATACACATGTACACACGAAACAAAGAAACCAAGGGGAAAGAACCTACCACACTAGGCACGATATGTCCTGTTCTCTTGGAGGACTGATTTACATATTCAAAATGAAAGCCTCCAAGGTATGAACAGACTTAAACCGGCACCTTTTGAAGTTTTAGCATTCTTACACTCATCTGAACCATGTCAGAAAACATAAAGTTGAACAAAGGAAGTCAGTCTTATATTTATTCATTAAAGTGCTTTAATAAAGCTTAGGTGTTCTGAAATCATTGCTTGCTTGATGTGGAAAACCTGTGCAGAGGAAATAAAACAATTTTAGGTGGTCATAATGTACAGTTACCTACTGATGACATTTTTGTCCACACAAGTTATGTTTTGCAGAGATAATATTCCACCATGCTGTGTTACATTTCCAATGTGAATTAAATTGAAATGTAAATTTAAAACATTGCTTAAACATAAAAACATAGTGTTAATATTTAATATTTTCTTACACACTCTCACTGCCATAATTATTTCTCTATTGGTAGAAAGTAAGAATGTTCTTTTTCTCTCCCATTTGGAGTATTTTTGCACAGAGATTTCATGTGTCCATCAATAAACCAGAAATGAGTGGCATTTTCATTTGGGGGGTGTTTGAGGAGACTCATTTACCCCATGCTGGCTTTGTTTATGCATTTGGGAACATAGGTGGGATGGGAAATGTGACTCAGTCACAGCCAGTTGCAAACCACGAAGGTGCAAAGGTGTGGGTTCAAGCCCTGACTCCTGGTCATGGCAGGCTGCAAGTACAAGGTCGGTGTTGGGGCTGTGGCTCGGAACCCCTGCAGCTGTGACCGGGTGGGAATACATGTTGAGCACCCCCCAACAAGCAGCTCTGCTCTCAGAGGCAGGAAGAGCCTACTGCCCCAGTAGAAGCACCTCCAGAGACATATCACACGGCAGGTCTCTTCCTGCTTCAGGAGCCTGAGAGTCTGTGTGTGTGTTGGGGGTGGGGCAGTTGGAGCCTAATTGGTTGGATGCATACAAATGAGATGAAAAATATGGGGAGCAATCAGGAGAATTGGCCAACCTGGGCAGGAAATGCCCCTACCAAAGCATGGCAGCTCCATTTCCCACGCTGCCATGGTGTCAGTTGAGAAGGGACGCTCAGCGGATCGTGGCACATCACCCAGGACTCCCAGCGGCTCTGCAGTCACCAGTGGTGACCAGGAAAGGGCCCTGTGCTGCTAGGCTACTGGAAGTGATGGGGAGGCAGCTGTCAACCCGGGGCTTTCCACCTGCTGATCAAGTTCCACTGGAGGGCTCCCCTTTCTCCTCACTGCCTTCACATACTAACGACTGGGATTACAACACGTGCCACACCACCAAGCCATAAGTGCATCTTCTGAGGTATGCAACACATGCATTCCTGAAATAGCAATGTGTATATGAAAATGCAGTTTATTCTACGTAAGAAATACCCTGTTCTCTTAAAAAACAAAGTTGCCGGGCATGGTGGCGCACGCCTTTAATCCCAGCACTCGGGAGGCAGAGGTAGGAGGATCACCGTGAGTTCAAGGCCACCCTGAGACTCCATAGTGAATTCCAGGTCAGCCTGGGCTAGAGTGAGACCCTACCTCGAAAAACAAAAACAACAACAACAAAAAAAGACAAAGTTACACATACAATTGAATGCCTTGCAGATATGAACAGACTTGAAACAACAACTGCTATTACTAACAAAAAATTAGTAATTGCTGTAGTCTGGGGACATAGTCTGGGGACGAGGTTTAGGATAGAGCACATGCTTAGCATAAACGAGGCCCAGCACTCAAAATATGAAACTGTTATTAATTCACAGCTTCTGGCCCTGCACAACCCCCCCCCCCGAACACCAGTCCAGAGCTTCAAGGTCATGACTAGGATTGGCACACAATATTCACACTCGGTGAAAGTAGGCCTCTGAAGAATGAAACTAAGTCCAGGAAAGAGCCACTCCAAGGATATTCGCCTCTTGGAACCCTCCATGCAAAAGTTCATACTATAAAGCAGCTGGTGTTTACGTCTGGAGGCTCTAATTAGCCCCCAGCTCCTGACTTGCAAAAACTCCTGGCCAGTGGTGTCCACACACTTGGCTCTTCCCTGTGCCCATCAATCCCCTAAGTGCTCTGGGTAGAAAACTAGGTCATAAACCTAAATGCATTTACCATCGTCTCAAATGGCAGATTTCGTTCAAGAGGTTATGATAATAACATGAGAGTAAACATGTTTGCAAGTTCCAGCATCTGCCTGGAAAGCTGCTTGGAGTCTGTCTTCTCCTGCGGCTAACTCGGGCTCAGACTGCAGATCTCTGACCCTTTTCTGGACCAACTCAAAACCATTCTAGAATGACTGTATCATGTTTATCCATCCCCTGCCTACAGCCTTAAACTAACAGATCCATACCAAAACAAAAATAAATTTAAAAAATCTTAGCTTGCTCCACCCTATTCTGAGCCCAGAGAGGACAGGGCGGGCTGGGGGTGACGAGGGAGGGAAGGAAAAGGAACTCAGCAGCTGTTTTTTCCATAAACTGCAGCAGAAATCCTCCCACTTCCTGCACTGTCTTTGGCACCCCCAGCAGAGAGAAGCAGGAGGAGAAATCTTACTCCTCTGAGACAATCCTGCAGGCTCTATCCACATCCAAGCAACTGACCAAGGTCACTTCTAACCCATTCTGGAGCTCATGAGAGAAGCAAAAGGGTTTTTCTCTCCTTCCCGTCTTCCTTTGGTTTTGATGCCAGCTCCCCTTGCTCTGGACAGCTTCAACCTCCACCCAGGTGGCCAGCTCCGAGGCACAGAAGGTGGCAAAGCATTTCTCACCCCACACCTTACAAGAATCCACACAAAATGACACAGCTGTTGGCAACGGTCCCAAACCTACAACAGCAGCCTGTCCCGGGCCCGGCCTGAGCCTCTCTCTGGGGTGGGGAGGGGAAGGAACACGAGAAGGCTGGAGACTGCAGCTGCAGCCACCCTCCCTCGGCCACCCCCAAAGCTCCAGTTTGTTACCCTAGAAACCCCTGGGGTACTGCAATCAAAGAGGGCACCCCGCACAGCACCTCTGAGTACTTTTTTCCCTTTCAGTGGACTAGCAGAGACGAGGGGAAATAAGGACAAATGTGTTCAAAACAGAAATACTGCATAACACTGACTTGGCTCTGAGGAAGGCCCAGATTACAGCCCAACACCTCCATGTCTGTCCAAATGGAAAGAGAAAATACAGGGTGCAACCTCATCCAGCTGCCCAGACACTCTGCCAGCCAGAGCACCAGCCTAACCCAAAATTGCCCTCAGTCCCCAGCTGGCCTCGGCTTTTTTAAACTCCTTTAGGGTTTTCTAGGTCATTTTGGTAAATTGACTTTTACCACATCCTTGTCTTATTATTGTGGCGTGTCCATTGAAATTCAAAACTTTGTATGAACTGGTTAGTTATTGGAGACCATATACAAATGCATTAGAGTACTATGCATATGCACTATACAGCTTCGGTTTATGCATAAATGTTTCTTTTGAAAAGTCACTCAAATCATTCTTAAATGACCAAACAGTAACCAAAAAAATTTGAATCAATGTTAATGACACAATTCTGCTAATTATTTTAAAAAGAAAAAAACAAGGGCTGGAAGGACGACTGAGTGGGCAAAGTGCTTGCTGCACAAACACAAGGACCTGAGTTCAAATCCCAGTACCCTTATCGAACAAGCCCTGAGGTAAGTGCCTGCTGTCCCAGTGCTGTGGAGGAGTCAGGGAGTGCCTGGGCCTCACTGGCTAGCTATTCTAGCTGAATGGCTGAATTTAAGACTCATCTACACACTATGTCTGAAAACAGTAAGTGGAGAGTAAGTGAAGAACACATCCAGTATCAACCTCTGACTTTGACATGCACATAAAAAACCTAAAAATAAAAATACTGGGCTAAAGAGATGGTTTGGTGGTTAAGGTGCTTGCCTGCAGTCAAAGGACCCGGGTTCCATTCCCCACGACCCACATAAGCCAGATGCACAAGGTGGCACAAGCGTATGGAGTTCATTTACAGTGGCTGAAGGCCCTGGTGCACCCATTCTCTCCCTTTATCTATCTATCTATGTATCTATCTATCTGCCTACCTATCTACTACCTATCTAACTCTCTCTCCCTCCAATAAATAAAATATTTTTTTAAAAAATATACAATTAGCATAACTATTGTTGGCACAAAAACAATGTTTCTCACATACAACGAAGTCTCAAAAAGGTTTTACACTCTTGCTACAATTCAGGTCCTGTTCTGAATGTTCACTCCCCATACAAATACCCTTTGCTTTTCTTCCAATTAAGAAAAAGAAGGGAAAACACCAGCATGGTGGCACACGCCTTTAATGCCAGCGCTCAGGAGGCAGAGGTATGCGGGTCTCCGTGAGTTCAACCACCCTCCCCCCCAAGACTACACAGTGAATTCCAGGTCAGCCTGGGCTGGAGTGAGACCCGACCTCAGAAAACCAAAAGAGAAAGGAAGAGAAGCTCCAGCGCAGACAACTCCTCCGTGCAAACCTGTGAGCGCTGAGCTGGAAATCCGGTTTCTGTCCTGCTGACCCTCCCTCTCCATTTCCAGGACTATTTAAGCACAAAAGGAGGATGGGCCAGGAAGGAATTAAACATGACTTAGAAACGCCTGTCTGTACAGACTTCAATTTCCTAATCTACACTGCAGGCGAGGCGAGGCGAGGCGAGTCTATAGCTGAGCTGTGACTTGTCCATCAGAGACCATTCCAGGAAGAAAACCAATTAACTTCGGCTTCGGTTTTGATGGAAAACTTCACCAAGTTGTGGGAAACAGAAAATATATCTGCCTTTACTACCTTGAAGGCCATTCAGAAGACCTCTAAGTCCCTGTCCTTCCTTCCCTGCCTGTGGCTTGCTTGTTTTACACCTCCGTGCCTCCAGCAGTGCAAACAGGGAAGGCTGTTTAGGAACTTGTTGTGAACTGTTTGCTGGCTTTCAAAGAGAAACTAGAAGCTAAAACTGTAGACAGGCATGGTGGCACATGCCTGCAATCCTACCACTTGGCAGGCAGAAGCAGGGGGGTCACCACAAGTTCCTGGCCAGCCTGGGCTACAAACTAAGACCTTGCCTCTGAACAACAAAGAACGAATAAATAAAACTGGTATATCACAATAAGGCCCTAAAACTTTCAGGAGAAATGAACTTAAATAAAGGGGCATGTGGTGGTTTGACTCAGGTGTCCCCCATAAACTAAGCTGTTCTGAATGCTAGGTTCCCAGCTGATAGATATTTGGGAATTAATGCCTCCTGGAGGCGGTGTATTGTTGGGGGTGGGCTTATGAGTGTTATAGCCAGTTTCCCCATGCCATTGTTTGGCACACTCTCTGTTGATATTGTCCACCTTATGTTGGCCAGGGGGTGATGTCCACCCTCTGCTCATGCCATCGTTTTCCCTGCCATCATGGAGCTTCCCCTTGAGCCTGTAAGCCAAAATAAACCTCTTTTTTCCCACAAGCGGCTCTTGGTTGGGTGATTTCTACCAGCAATGCGAATCTGACTGCAACAGGGCAATAAAAGCATATGTTCAAAAAGCTTTGAGTGCCACATTTCCAGGTGTTTCTATGCAGTTAGAGTCACTTTGCCTCATGTGCCCAGCACCATGACATCATTGCTTGAATTATCCACAATGCTTGTTAGAGAGGTTTGCCCACTAACAGCCCATGTGTTAAGGGCTTAGTCTCCAAGGTGGCATTACTGGAAGGTTCTATGGACTGGACCTTTAGGAAGAGAAGCTTGTTAGAGGTCCCCAGGTCACTGGCAACATGCCCCCACTGAGGATTACGGGAGCTCAGGCCCTTCCTCTCTGCTTTCTGGCCAGGAAGTGAGCAGTCTGCTTTGCTGAGCCTTAGGCACTCTTGCTGCCTAAAAGCAATGAGCATGGCCCAGCCCAGTCATGAACTTATAAAGAAAGAAGAATTGAAACCTTCTTTCTTTATAAGTTATCTTGGGTATTTCATTACAATCATGTTATGCTGATTGATACATTTATCCATAGGATCAGATTCATAAATACAAACAAGTTATACTTGGAATTTATCTTTCCTAAAAATTATTGACATCTCTGTAACAAGTCTAGTTGGTGAACCAGAGCACATTTGATGTTAATATTTTGCTGGTTTAAACCACAGGATCATTCTTCCTCACAGGACTGTTTAAATACCTGCAGTACTGCCAATCCAAACTGCAGTGGCCACAGGATTCACCAATGAACAACGTCACATATTCGACCAACGTGTAGAGATCCGCTTCGATACCCAGTCTGCAATGGAGCAGGGCCTAACAAAGTATAATTCGGAAGCTCCAAAAGGTTCTATGAACAGTGTCCAAACAAAATACTTTGGGAAAGAAAGAACTGAAATTCAGCTTCTAGAGATAAAAAGTTCAGTGTGCCTATTTTATAAGCAGGAGGCCCTGACATGTTTCTTATATGCATTGGGCTTTGGGTTGGCCATGGCTCAGTTACCCAAGAATTTACTATTTTCAAATGTAGCTTATGAAAAGTCCACCTTCATCGTCTGTACTACTGCAGTGTTTGCATGAAAGAAGTTGAACATAGGTGTCTATGAAGGGCCTCTCCACTCATGGGGCACTACTGAACTTTCAAGACGGGCTATCGCTTGTCCAAAGTTCAGAAGACACAAAAACACATGTTTGTCACTATGTCCTTATTAGCCACACTCAGATGCTCAGATACTATTTTTATGTTTTACTGTGTGTGTGTGTGTGTGTGTATCTGTGCTGTGGTATGTGCACATGAGTGTGCAAATGCACGTGCCCCACGGGTACATTAACCAGTCACTCATCCCTGTATTTTATTTTATTTTTTTGGTTTTTCAAGTTCGAGGTAGGGTCTCACTCTAGCCCAGGCTGACCTGGAATTCACTATGGAGTTTCAGGGTGGCCTCGAACTCCCTGCAATCCTCCTACCTCTGCTTCCTGAGTGCTGGGATTAAAGGCGTGCGCCACCACACCCGACCCTGTATTTTCTTAAGATGGAATCTCTCATTGAATCCAGAGATGCTGCTTTTTCAGTCAGACTCACTGGCTAGCAAGCCCCAGCCATTCTCTCCTGTCTCGGCCCTGGAGCGTATGTGGCCAGGCCCAGCTACGCATGCGGGGGCTGAAGATTGAACGTAGGCCTCTCAGGTCTTCAGGCTTGCATGGAAAGCGTTCTCACTTGCTGAGCCATCTCCAGCCCTTATACAGTGTCCAGGCACCTCCTGCCTCCCAGGACTCCCTTCGGGCACGTTTTCACTCCTCTACTCCATCAGAAGGTGCCCTTGCCTCTTAAAATTAAGAGATCCCAACATCAGCTGATGGCATCTCTCAGTCTTTGAAAAGGTAAAAGAAGCAAAGCCACCTGACATTAAGTAAAAGTGCTTACTTACTCCATAAGAAATGCAGCTGGTGACAGATTTTAAATCCCCTAGAATGTGATTATGGCTACTAGCATGAAAGGAATTATTTTGAACTGGAAACTAAGGAGCAAAGTCCCAGATAAGACAGAATACCAAGGCAGCATTGCCCTGCCTGAGGGGCACGGGCGATCATCTTGACTTGCTGGTGGTAAAGCCAACCCTTCCTGAAATTCAATGAGTGTCTCACCCTTGCGTTTCAAAAAACATGGTGTCACGTGACCAGAAAGACAACCACTGGAGGCAAGAGACCATGTCAGCGAACACTGGAGTTCAGAGCCTCGGGCTCAGACCTGGAGGTCCTGGAATGCCCTCTCTGCATACAATTGTTTCTTCTGGAGTTTCCATTTGCAAAATGACGTAAGGGGTGTCCCAAAGGCACGAGGGTGACATCACACTTGTACGGGAAGCTGCAGAGAGAAAAGACAAGCAACTGAGGTGGAAAATTTGAGAATGCACTTTGCAGAACTTTCTTAGAAAAGGGCCTACAAGCCACCAGAACATAAGCCTCCCCCTGGAAGAACTTCCGAGACAGCGCCAGTGCAGAGAGCAAGAAGCTTTCTGGGTTTCACAGGAAAAGCATGATTTTCAAGGAGGAAAGAGAGGGAATAATTTATGAATAGTAAACATGAAACACATGGTTTTGTCAGAGATTATGTCCCCCTATACAATTGTTTCACTTGTGTGAAGAAACAGATTATTAAGATTGAAATAAATGTCCTTGAAAACACAGGCCAGGCTTCTGTTCAAAGCCTGGGGCCCCAGGTTTTCAGAACTTACTCCCAGGGGATGGCGACACCTCGCTCTGGAGAACAACCTCCACGCAGCAGAAGGCAGCTGGGTGGGTAAGGCGGCAGCAGGACATCTGCCCAGTAGAGCCCAAGCTCAGCATGTGACAAAAAGTTCAGCCAGCTGAAAAGAAAACCAATTGCCTCACTTGGAAACATAAGCCCCACTCACCTAATAGGGGTTTTGGAGGTTTTTGTGTTCATTTTTATTTACACTCACATTCTTGTTGGTGTTTCATTTTGCCTCTTTAAAACTCAGGGTGCTTTCTGTTTAGCCCAGCTGCACAGTAGAATCCTCTGAGAAGTCCATTTCTCTCTCTCTGCATGTGTGTGTGTGCTACTGTTGCAAGGGGTCTCTGAGACTGACAGGTGAGCTCTGTCCTCACTGTCTGAGTGCCATCTCACTAATTCAGCATTAAACTGTGTCATTTAGGCTTTTGATGAAAACTGCCAAGAAAATCATCCTGCGTCCCTTTCCCTTTCCTTTGTGCCTCTGCTTTCCTTTCTCTTGCCCGCTGTGTTCTGAGAATGCGAGCCACGCTCTTGGGAAGGTGCTGCCTGGTGCTCTGTGTGGCCCTGTGAGTAGACAGGACATGACACCCCACGTGGCAGTGTCCTCCCCACCTTTGCTGCCTTGCTTAAGGATGATGTCACAGGCTCATCTTGAGGGATGGACACAGGATAGGATTTCCCAGAAAGTCCTGTCCAATTTCTGAGCCTTCAGTAGCATGGGGAAAGCCCTGTTGACACACTGCGGAAGAGGGCGCCACTCCCCGAAATGTGACTGAAATACAGTGCCTGGCTGTGCTCGGTTACCTCGGGGGACGCACCGACACCCTCCACATGCACTGTTCATTACGGACCACCTGCCTCTCCCCCAGGCCATTTCCCCAGGAATAAATCTGCCTGGCGAGCCACAAGGATAAGGCCACTAAGTGCCTGCTAAGTTCTGCTATAAATCCTTCATTCCTCAGAAGCCTTTTGTTTGTTTGTTTGTTTGTTTGTTTGTTTGTTTGTTTTTGTTTTTCGAGGTAGGGTCTCACTCTAGCCCAGACTAACATGGAATTCACTATGGAGTCTCAGGGTGGCCTCAAACTCGCCGTGATCCTCCTACCTCTGCCTCCTGAGTGCTGGGATTAAAGGTGTGTGCCACCACACCAGGCTCAGAAACCTGTTTTTTAACAGATCAGGAACTCTGAAAACATGGCAGCCTTAAGAATTGAAACTACAACTTTAACAATGAATTACAAAAAAAAAAAAAAAAATAATCTCATGGGCAAGATGACATTCTAAATGCCTACGATTTTTTATTTTCGACATTTCCACAGATATGATGCATTTTGATCTTATTTCCCCTAGCTGCCCTCTCTTGTCACTGTCCCCTTCCCACTAAAACCCTTCTTCCCAATTATCCGCAATCTAGTTTCATGACTTGGGTTTTTAGTATTATTGTCATTTGACCCACTGAGTTAAATCTGTGTTGCTTGCATGGGCATAAGGGCAGAGCAGGGCACCTTAGCAACAGTACGGCACTGAGGAGCATGACTCTTCCTCCCCCGGCAGCTATTAGCCACCGTGAGCAATGTGGAGAGATGTGGGACGTTATGAGCCCTTTCCCCATCCATCACAAAATGAGGACTGGCTCAGCCTTGTGCAGGAAGCCACAGCGGCTACAAGTTCATGCGTGTAATGGCCGTGTCACATGTAGAAGACGGCACTTCACAGACCTTCTCCTCATCCTCCTGCTCTTACATTCTTTCCTCCCATATGTTGTTAAGGTTTAAAAAATTAAATCAGGGGCTGAAGAGATGCCCCAGAGGTTAAAGGTGCGTGCTTGCAAGGCCTAATGACTAGGGCTTGATTCTCCCAGCACAACCACATAAAACCAGAGGCACAGAATAGTTCATGTGTCTGGAGTTCATTTGTAGTGGCAGGAGGCCCTGGTGTGCCTATAGTCATTCTCTCTGTCTTTCAAATAAATATTAAAAAAATTATAACATGGAGAAGCTCCCTTAATAGCATCAAGATCACATCACTTTTGCACATAACATTTTAAATATTTCAATTAATATTTTAAGGCTGAAAATTAGTTTACTTTTATTGATTTGTATGCAAGAAGAGAGAAAGAGAGGGAGAAGAAAAGGAAGAAAGAAAAAAGAGGGAAAGAAAGGAAGAAAGAAAGAGAGAGAAAGACAGAGGCACACCAGGGCCTCCTGCTGCTGCAAATGAACTCCAGATGCATCTGACTTTACATGGGTTCTGGGGAATCAAACCCAGATCTTTAGGCTTTGCAAGAAAGTGCCTTAACTGCTTAGCCATCTCTCCGGACCGGCCTTATTTTTATATACTAGCCATGTGTATAAGATACTCTGAAAATGAACTAAAGAAAATAACTATTCTACCATGGCACCAGAAAGAAGAAATTAGTTAGAATAGGTTAAGTGAAAGGAGTACAAGGCCTGTAAACCCCAAACTACTAAGACATCAGAAAAAGAAATCAAACACTGCCTAAAAACTGGGAACTCGCATCTCCTGATTTCAAATTCTTGAGGGAGGCTGAAGCATACAAATGCAATATGCAAAAACCAAAAGATCAAAGCACAGTACAGTAATGAAGAATAAACAATGTATTCACCCACCTATCAGTGTCTTTATCAAACTGAAAGACACCATTGCCTAGCCTCAGAACCTATCACAAAAGGTAAAGCCAAGACATATAACATATATCCATATATCCATCCATCCATACATACATATCATACATACATACATATCTTGGTAAAACCAAGATAATGTAAGGGGCTGCCACAGCCCAGGTTCTGTCCAGGATAAGTAGTTACTGTCTTCTGGGAAGAGGCATTCCAGGATCATAGTGCATACCCAAAACAACAGATGTAGGGAACCCTACCCATGGGTACATATTCATGAAACATTTTCATGCATGAAGTACATACAGAGAGATTAACAATGAGTAGTAATAAAATGGGCTGAATAAAGCTGGACATGAGGGCACCCACCTATAGTCCCAGCATTTGAGAGGTGAAGGCAACAGGATTAGGAGTTCAAGGCCATTCTGGACTTCATGAGACCCTGTTACATTTTTTTTTAATTTTAAATAACTTTTACAACAAATTGTACTGAGTTATTTAAAACTGGCCATTTGGGCTGGAAAGATGGCTTAGAGCTTAATGCACTTGCCTGTAAAGCCAAAGGACCCATGTTTGATTCCCCAAGACCCATGTAAGCCAGATGCACAAGATGGTTCATGTGTCTGGAGTTTGTTTGCAAAGGCTGGAGGCCATGGAGTGCCCATTCTCTGTCTCCTCTCTCCTCTCTCTCTCTCTCAAATAAATAAATAAATGAAAATAAAATACTTAAAATTCACCAGTTCTTTTCTATTTAGTATTTTCAGAACACATTTAACCAGAGTGGCAGCTGATGAACTCAAGCCAGTGGAGGTGTGGAAAAGAGACACTGTTGTAAGCAATCTCCTTCCACTCACATGTTGCTGACCATGGCAGGGTGCATCTCAGTGGGTTCACCTCAGCCGAAAACCGTTCCCACCTTCATCTTACTTTATGCACGGCTCCCATTCAACCTTCAGGACCATACACGGGCCTCCTTTTCTCCTAACTTCTTTTCTAAACAGAATTAGTAATTCTCCTCCCTGCCTTCCCTCTATACCTCACTCAGATAAGCATTGGTATTACAATTACATCTTATCTTTAAATCCCCAGAACCCAGCAAAATGGCAACTTCTGCCCTTGCTCAAAGAATAGTCTTTTGGTTGCAGTGAACTCCTTAAAGCTCACTGTGGCTGTTCAGAGGAATCAAAACCTCTGCTTAAAAAGTCACTCACCTTGCTGTGGATGGAAATGATGGCCCTTCCATGTTTGCAAATAAAAGTGGCTGCAAATACTTTGAAAACCCATAATTTCTTACATAAACAGTAATTCCCTTTCTCAATTCCAAACAATACAATAAAGTTTTAATACTCAACAAAGGATGGCATGAGCATAAAACAGACACAGCCGCCAGTGGGAAAGAACAGAAATCTCAGATCTTAGTAAACCTATGAGCATACAGTCAAGGAAGGCAAGAATACACAATGTTGTGGAAAAGAATTGCCTCTGCACTAAATGATCCTGGGCTTGGGAGATTGCTCAGTGGTTAAAGACACTAGCTTGCAAACCCTGTTGGCCAGGGTTTGATTGCCCAGTACCCGTGTACAACCAGGTGCACAAAGTTGTACTTGCAACTGGAGTTCCTTTGCAGTGGTAGGAGGTCCTGGCACATACATCTTAATATCTCTGTGTGTCTCTCTCATACACACACACACACACACACACACACACACAATATTTTAAAACCTTTCAAAATAATAAGAAAATAATAACTGGTGCTATGAAAACTGAATATCAACATGTCAAGCAATGAAAATGTATTATCTTATATGTAAAAATTAACTCAAAGCTAGGCATCCCAGCACTCAGAGTCAGAGACAGGAGGATCACTGTGAGTTCAAGGCCAGCCTAGGACTACAGAGTGAATTCCAGGTCAGCCTGAGCTAGAGTGAGATCCTCCTTCAAAAAAAAAAAAAAAAATACTGAAGTGGATTGTATACCCACAGGGTTCTTCCTTCTACCCCTGACACTCTTGCACCTCCATGTTCATTGCTGCTCTATTCACAATAGCTAGGAAACGGAAACAGCTTAGACGTCCATTAATGGATGACTGCATAATGAAAAAGAAGTACGTGTGTGTGGTGGTCTGAGCCAGATGTCTCTCATAACTAATGTGTTCTCAACGCTTGGTCCCCACCTGATGGTACCTGGGACGTGGAGCCTTGCCAGAATAGCGCGTTGTTGGAGGTCGACGTAGGGGTGGTACAGGCAGCTTTCCCTTGCAGTTGTGGTAGAGGTGATGTCCACCCTCTGCTCATGCAATGTTTGCCCTTGTCATCGTGAATCTTCCCCTGAAGACTGTGAGCCAAAATAAAAACTTTCCCCCCATCAGCTGCTTCTGGGCAGGTGCTTTGTCCCAGCAATGAGATGGTAACTACAATACCCAACTGAATTGCATACAATTATAAAGAAAACAAAATTAGTGAAATTTGCAGGAAAATGGGTAGAAGGCTGGTGCAGCTGAGAAAGAACAAAATCAAATAATCTTTCTCCTATATGGATCCTAGCTTTTAATGTTTGTGGGTATGTATATAAGGGGATATGGGAATAAGTACCGACAACGAATAGATACAGATGACCACAAGGGGGAAACAAGAGGTGATGAGAAAGACGGCTTGGGAACCAAAGGACCCATGTCATATGAAAGCAGCAAGGGGGGTGGGCAGAGAAAGTGGGGGAAAGAGAGGGAGAGTAAAAAATTGTTTAAGAAAACATAATGAAACCTAATTATTTGCATGCTAATAAAAATGAAAATTAAAAATCTTGTAAAAATTAAAAATACCAGAAAGGAATATATAAAGACATTTTTTCTGGGTCTGGAAGTTATCAAAAATCTCCCAAGATTTTTGATAACTGCTCGGATCTCCGTACTTATTATAGGTCTACTTAAGTGATTAATCTCATCTTGATTTAATTTAGGTAGGTCATATAAATCAAGAAAATCATCTATTTCTTTCAGATTTTCATACTTAGTGGAGTATATGTTTTTATAGTATGTCCCTATGATTTTTTGAATTTCTCTGGTATCTGTTTTGATGTAACCTTTTTCATCTCAAATTTTATTAATTTGTGTCTCTTCTCTCTTTCTTTTGGTCAGATTTGCTAAGGATTTATCAATCTTGTTTATCCTTTCAAAGAACCAACTCTTTGTTTCATTGATTCTTTGGATTGTTTTTTCTGGTTTGTATTTCATTAATTTCTGCCCTAATATTTATTATTTCTTCCCGTCTACTGATTTTCGGTTTGCCTTGTTCTTCTTTTTCCAGGGCTTTAAGGTGAAGCATTAGGTCGTTTAATTGAGACCTTTCTAATTTCTTACTATAGGCATTTAAAGCTATAAATTTCCCTCTTAGGACTACCTTCATTGTGTCTCAAAGGTTTTGGTATGTTGTGTACACCTGACCTTCAGAGGAGAAGTAACACCATTGCTTCTTAAGCTTTTCCATAAAATAGAAAAAGAAGGAATCCTACCAAACTCCTTCTACAAAGCCAGCATCACCCTGATACCAAAACCAGGCAAAGATAGAACAAAAAAAGAAAATTACAGACCAATCTCCCTCATGAACATAGATGCAAAAATTCTCAACAAAATATTGGCAAACAGAATACAAGAATATATCAGAAAGATCATTCAACCTGACCAAGTAGGTTTTATCCCAGAGATGCAGGGATGGTTCAACATACACAAATCAACAAATGTAATACATTATATAAATGGACTGAAGGACAAAAACCACATGATCATCTCATTAGAGCAGAGAAAGCATTTGACAAAATCCAACATCCCTTCATGATAAAAGTCCTACAGAGACTTGGAATAGAAGGAACATATCTCAATATAATAAGGCTATTTATGACAAGCCTACAACCAACATATTACTAAATGGGGGAAAATTGGAAGCTTTTCCACTAAAATCAGGAACAAGACAAGGGTGTCCACTGTCCCCACTTTTATTTAATATAGTACTGGAAGTCTTGGCCATAGCAATAAGGCAAGAGACAGACACAAAAGGGATACAGATTGGAAAGGAAGAGATCAATTTATCATTATTTGCAGATGACATGATTCTATACATAAAGGACCCTAAAGACTCTACCAGCAAACTGTTAGAGCTGATAAACACCAATAGCCATGTAGCAGGATACAAAATAAATACACAGAAATCAGTAGCCTTCCTATATGCTAACAAAAAACACAAAGAGGATGAAATCAGAGAAGCATTCCCATTTACAACTGCATCAAAAAAAAAAAAAAAAAGTACCTTGGAATAAACCTAACCAAGGAAGTGATGGATCTCTACAATGCAAACTTTAAAACTCTCAAGAGAGAAATTGCAGAAGACACTAGGAAATGGAAAAGCATCCCTCGTTCCTGGATCGGAAGAATCAATATTGTGAAAATGGCAATCTTACCAAAAGAAATCTACACATTTAATGCAATCCACATCAAAATTCCAATGGCATTCTTCATGGAAATAGAAAAAACAATCCAAAAATTCATTTGGAATCACAAAATAACCCTCGAATATCTAAAACAACACTGAGCAACAAACATAAGGCTGGTGGTATCACCATACCTGATTTTAACCTATACTACAGAGCCATAGTCACAAAACCAGCATAGTACTGGCACAAAAGCAGACATGTAGACCAATGGAACAGAATAGAGGACTCAGATGTAAGTCCGGGTAGCTACAGCCACCTGATATTTGATAAAAAATGCCAAAATACTCATTGGAGAAAAGACAGCCTCTTCAGCAAATGGTGTTGGGAAAACTGAATATATCTGTAGAAGGATGAAAATAGATTCTTCTCTCTCTCCACGCACGAGAATTAACTCCAAATTGATTAAAGACCTTAACATCAGACCTGAAACTCTGAAACTGTTAGAGGAAAAAGTAGGAAAGCCCTTCAACATATTGGTCTTGGCAAAGACTTCCTGAAAATAACCCCAATTGTTCAGGCAATAAAACCACTGGGACCTCATGAAACTACAAAGATATTGTACAGTAAAGGAGACTGTGAATAAAGCAAAGAGACAACCTATAGAATGGGAAAAAATCTTCACCAGCAATATATGTGATAGAGGATTAATATCTAGGATATACAAAGAACTCAAAAAACTAAATAAGAAATCAAAAAAGCCAATTAAAAATGGGCTATGGAACTTAACAGAAAGTTCCCAAAAGAAGAAACATGGTTGGCATATAAGCATCTAAAAAAATGTTCTACATCCATAGTCATCAGGGAAATGCAGATTAAAACTATGTTGAGATTCCATCTCACTCCTGTCAGATTGGCTACCCTCATGAAAACAAATGATCATAAATGCTGGCAAGGATGTGGAAAAAGAGGAACCCTTCTACAGTGTTGGTGGGAATGCAATCTGGTCCAGCCATTGTGGAAATCAGTGTGGAGTTTCCTAAGACAGCTAAAAACAGATCTACCATATGACCCAACTATAGCACTCCTAGGCATATATCCTAAGGACTCATCTCATTTCCTTAGAAGTACATGCTCTACCATGTTTATTGCTGCTCAATTCACAATAGCTGGGAAATGGAGGCAGCCTAGATGTCTCTCAACTGATGAGTAGATAATGAAGATATGGCACATTTATACAATGGAGTTCTACTCAGCAGTAAAGAAAAATGAAGTTATGAAAATTTCAGGAAAATGTATGGATCTGGAAAGGATTATACTAAGTGAGGTAACCCAGGCCCAGAAAGCCAAGTGTCGTATGTCCTCTCTCATATGTGGATCCTAGCTACAGATGATTGGAATTCTGTGTGAGTAGGAAGAAAACTCAGTAGCAAAAGCCAGTAAGCTAGAAAAGAGATATAAAGGGAAGAGAAAGGAAGGTAGGAGGGTACTTAATAGGATGGTATTGTATATATGTAAGTAGAAGAATAGATTAATGGGAGTGTAAAGGCTCAAGTGAGGTCAGGGGAAGAGGTTGAATAAAGGAAAGGTGGAGGGAGGGCTAATCAAAGTCTATGAGAATATAAATAAATCATATGGAAACCTACTTTTTTGGACAATGAAACACTCAGGAGCAGTAGATTGCTGCTGGAAATTTTTCAGTGCCAGGGATGGGATACCTTCCAGTGAGTTGTTGGCCTGGGAGATCCCTGATGCCCCCAAAACATTATAGGCCATTGCCGAGGCCCTTGGTTTCCCACCAGGAACAGATGGCAAGACCCTGTTGCTGAAGACTCCACATACTTGGGCTGCAAGGTCACTTAGAAATCCTGCTGGAACTGAGCTGGTAACCTCCTCCATGTAGACCAGCTGTCAGAAAGCTGGAAGAAGCCATTCTGCATGCAGTTCAATGGGAGAGAGAGAAATCACCAGTGGAGATACTCAACAGTGGACACTTCAAGCCTTATATTTAGCCAGCCAGGCCAAATGAGCCAACAGGTGCAATAGTGGCATGTCTGTCATGGTGGAAACCAACTGCCCTCTAGTTGGACTGGAGGCCCGCTCCATGGGAGGGAATACATCCCTGATACTGAAAACTTAAAACAGGGGTAGTCATGAGCCCTAGGGGTGTAACGTCTGCTGCTGTCTGGCTAATGTGTATACTATGCTTATCAAACTGCCCAGTAAGCACTTCTCTTAATATTTGTACCCTTATATTAATGCTACTCTCACTTTTGGTAGAGAATCTTCTCTTTTCAGATGGCAGTGACCTTGGAATGATTCAAAAGGCATCATGGTGCTGGAAAGAACTGACAGCAGTACTGCAATATCTCTATCACACCTTCCATGACTGAGGGTCTATTGCGGAAGAGGCGGTGGAAAGAATATAAGAGCCAAAGGAAGGGTAGGACTCCTTACAACATGCTCCCCCCATACACAAAATGGCCTGGATATTCATGACCACACAGTCCTGACACTACCTACACAAGACCACCATAATAAGAGGGAAAGATCATGACATTAAAATAAAAGAGAGACTGATTGAGGGGGGGGGGATATGATGGAGAATGCAGTTTCAAAGGGGAAAGTGGGGGGAGGCAGGGCATTACCATGGGATATTTTTTCTAATCATGGAAGTTGTTAATAAAATAAATTGAAAAGAAAAAAAAGACATTTCTTACAAATTCTTAACTACCAAATTTCTGAATATGTCTGGTTTCTAATACTATTAGTAGATCCTTTCATGTTCATGAAACAAATTCATAAGAAGCAATAATGCCTCAAAATACATTCAATTCTTTTTATTAAAAAAACTAAACCTGGTTTTATAAATTTCCTTCTCTATGAATGTTCAAAGGAAACCTCTATCTTGTGGTGGTAAACATCAAAGCCACTTAGTGACCATTTAGTATAACATGACTTCCTGGAAGGATGTAGAAAAGTGACCTGAAGAGCTGTTATGTCCATCAGACGATGCATCTTCTTGGGAATATTGTCCCCAGTGTTTATCCATTAGGTCAGCAGTACAGTGCCAGGTCACCATGTCAAAGCAGTCAGAGATCTATAGTCTGAAGTTTATGCTTAGGGTCACAAGTACAGCTCTGCAAATTCTGTGGGCCTCAGGCCAGTGAACCTCGCAGGGTTATCACTTGTAAAATGAAGCTAGAGTGGGAGATGCCAGCACTGCCCAGGATCACGTAAGTTACTACAAACACTACAGTGTTAGCCCAGCATCTTCTTCAGGTCCTCCCAGCTTTGACCCAGGCACTCAGTAAACAATATTAGCTACAGGGAGGGGCTTGTCTGTAACTAGGTAAGCCTGAGCTATTTCAAAGAATGATAACCTCAGGGTTGTTCTAGGAGGTAGATAAGGCAGAGAAATGTCACAGTGGGATGTGTATGTTTGGAAAGAGTGTGTTCAGAGGGTAAAAGATAAGCCTTGAGGGTGTGCCTCATCACAAATCTCCACTTATCCTCTGGCTCTAGGATTCTGGTCAATTACATGTTGTTAGGTTTGCAAGTTTTATAATTTAATCATTGTGGGTGTCACACAACATTCAGTCTTTGTAAGGATTTCATGACCTGGATCGATAGACATAAATCAAATGCTTAAGCAAAAAAGCTATCCAAGTAGATAATAACCAGAGTAAGTAACTGATGCTATTGAGTCAGACGGTTCTCAAAGGGTCTTCATCACCATGCGTGTACATGCCTCCACAGGCCGCGTGAGCCCAAGGGGGTCTTCACAGTCCACAGTCAAACCAATGGAGGTGGGAAGTAGGGAAGTGGTAGCCAGGGGCTGGCAGGATACAGAACTAGGAGTTAGTGCTCAGTACATGTGGAGCTTCAGGTTGGAAATCAGAAACAGTTCTGGAGATGGAGATGGTAATGACCGCACAAGTGTCTGTGAAGCTCATGCCAAAATGGTAAGCTTCATGTTACCTATATTATAAACGCTAAAAACTTATTACTGAGTTGGGCGTACATGCCTGTAATCACAGCAGTTGGAGGTAGTGGCAGAGAAATCAAGACTTCAAGACCAGCCTGGGAACACAAGATCTTATTTCAGAAAAAACAATTATACAATCAGTTCCTGCAATTTGTGCAAAGGAAAGGGAAGAGGAAGTTATCATCAATAACCACGGGTTAAAGAAACCATTCATCTAGACACTTGGGAGCAAGGAAACTGCTCAGGAACTAAGTAGTGATAATTCTTTTTCTAAAACAGGAGGGAGGGAGAAGGGAGAGCAGAAAAAAGTTCCCTTTGTTTCACTTAAATACAAAAATAATGCATCTGCTAAACACCTCAAAACAATTAAAGGTAAAGTGGGTGTGGTGACTCACACTTTTAATCCCAGCACTCAGGAGGCAGAGGTAGGAGGTTCGCTCTAAATTCAAAGCCAGCCTGTGATTAGAATGAGTTCCAAAGCATCCTGAGCTAGAGTAGCAAATGTTTTGCCCACTGAACCACCTCCCAACCCCAGGAAATTTCCTTACTTTTAAAAAATGTTTTATTTATTTATTTGAGAAAGAGGGAGAGAGAGAGAGAGAGAGAGAGAGAGAGAGAGAGAGAGAGAGAGAGAAAGAAAGAAAGAAAGAAAGAAAGAAAGAAAGAAAGAAAGAAAGAAAGAAAGAGAGAGAATGGGCATGCCAGGGCCTCTAGCCGCTGCATATGAACTCCAGACTCATGTACTACCTTGTGCATCTGGTTTTATGATTCCTGGGGAATTGAACCTTGGTCCTCTGGCTTTGCAGGCAAGCACCTTAACTGCTAAGCCATCTCTTCATCCCCTTAAATACTTTTTATTGAAAATTTTACTATATAAACATACTGTATGTGGTGGTTTGAATTAGATGCCTCACAAAACTCAGGTGTTTTGAATGTTTAGTCCCCAGATTATGGCAATTTAGAAGGTGTAGCCTTGCTAGGAAAGGAAGAGGTATATCTATTGGAGACTTTGGGGTGTTATAGCCAATTCCCCCTAGCCAAAGTTTGGATTACGCTCTTGCTGCTATTTTCTACCTGATGCCGCAGAGGTAATGCTGAGCCTCTGTTCATGCCATGTTTTCCCTGCCATCAAGAAGCTTCCCCTTGAGACTGGAAGCCAAAATAAATCCTTTCATCCCAGCTGCTTTGGGTCAGTGCTTCATCCTAGCAGTAAGAAGGTGACTACAACACTGTAACTTGATATTCCTGGCCCTTTTTGTCTCCCCTCCCCTGCCCCTATTCTATGGGGCATCCTCCTCTTCCCAAGCAGTCGGTCTTGACGTATCATTTTTTATCCTCATTTGTCCTCTATGTCAAAATGCGGACGGGGTCAGAATTATGCAGGTCTTGGAAGGAACTCAACAAACATTATGAGCTCATGAATAAACCAGTCATCCAATGATAGTGTCTCAAAGTACTTCTTCCCATCCTGTGGCTCTGACATTCTTTCCTCCTCATCTTCCACAATATTTCTCGAGTACTGGAGACTGTGACAAAGATATCTCCTTTAGTGATGATCTCTTATTAGTCTCTTATTTTCAGCTTTAATGAGGTTTGAGTGTCCTCAGTGTCTACTACCACCTGCTTAGAGAAGCTGCTCTGGACAGTAGTGAGAACAGCAGTAATGTCTTTCGTGCACCTCCTCTGCATTGTTCTCCGCCCTGGAGGGTGTGGGAGAGATGGCTCGTCCAGCGATAGGCAGTAGGCTTTCTCTATATCTTATCACTCTGATGAGTCTTGGAACTCCCAGTATTTACTCACATCTGTATGAAGAAGCTTTTTAACCAAAAGTGATTTAATCAATGGATATACACATAGTGGGTGTGAGTGTGCGTGTGTGCGTTTAAGTGAGAAGGCAGTTTGAAGGGCTCAGCATACCCATTTTTTGCCCAAGAACAGTGGTAGCATTCCTCTAGGGCCTGTGCCTTCTAAGCCATAGATTTTTTTTGCTAGGTTTTCAGTATAAGGCATGAATTCCACCCCCAGTAAGTGGGCCTCAAATATAATCAGAGAGACACTGGTTACCCCAATAATTTATGTGTCACTATTGTATCCATGGGCACATCTTGCCTGGCTGTTTGGTTGTGTAGCTTGCAGGATCCACTGCTTGTTAAGACTATTGATGACTTTTCTCCCTGAGCACCTTGCATACCACCTTCCAGTACTAAGACAGCCGACAAGGAGGGATAACAGCTCAGTTCCCGCTTAATTTCTCAGTGTCCTGTAACCACTACATGTTGTGTCTTAAGCAATAGGCTCCTACCATTTAGTACAGGTGAGTAACCAAGGGCATTATCAATTATCTAAGTTATAGCTTTAAAAAAAAATTGTGTCTACTGGGGATATAAATTTAAATTATCACAGTATCACATCTTCATAATCCATTCATCAGTTGATGGACATCTCAGCTGATTCCATTTCCTAGCTCTTATGAATAAAGCAGCAACAAACATGACTTAGAAAATATCTCTACATTACAGTGTATAGTCCTCATTGTATATGCATAGTAGAAGAATAGCTGGCTTATATGGTAGATTTATTTTTATTCTTGTCAGCATTTGATTCATTTGATTCTTGTTTGTTTTTCAAGGTAGGGATTTGCACTAGCCCCAGACTCCCAGACTGACCTGAAAATGACTAAATAGTCTCAGGCTGGCCTCAAACTCACAGTGATCCTCCTACCTCTTCCTCCCAAGTGCTGGGATTAAAGGCGTGTGACACCATGCCTGGTTGATTTTTTTTTTTATTTTTTATTTTTTTTTTTTTTTTGGTTTTTCGAGGTAGGATCTCACTCTAGCCCAGGCTGACCTGGAATTCACTATGGAGTCTCAGGGTGGCCTTGAACTCATGGCAATCCTCCTACCTCTGCCCCCCGAGTGCTGGGATTAAAGGCGTGTGCCACCAGGCCCGGCTGATTTTTTGATAATAGCTATTTTTACTGAAAGTTGTCTTAATTTGCATTTCCCTGAAGGTTTAAGATATTTGAGCTTCTCAAAAATGATCTTCGGGGGCTGGGGAGATAGCTTAGTGGTTAAGGCGCTTGCCTACAAAGCTAAAGGACCTAGGTTCAATTCCCCAGGACCCACGTAAGCCAGATGCACAAGGTGGGACATGCGTCTGGAGTTCATTTGCAGTGGCTAGAAGCCCTGGCATGCCCATTCCCTCTCCATCTCTATCTCTCTCTCTCTCAAATAAAATAAATAAAAATTACAAAAAAAAAAACCTCTGATCTTTGGGGGCTAGAGAGATTGCTCAGTGATTAAGACACTTGCCTGCAAATTCTAACAACCTGAGTTTGACTCCCTAGTACCCATGTAAAGCCAGATACACCAAGTGGTCCGTGAATCTAGAGTTCACTTGCAGTAGCTAGAGGCCCTGATGTACCCATTCTCTCTGTGTCCCTCTCTGCTTCCAAACAAAATAAAATATTTTTAAAATGATTTTTGGTTCTATGTATTTCTTCTTTTGAGAATCTGTTGTTCAATGGTCCATGTTTTCTTTTGATTGGGTAGTTTGATTTCTTACTGATTAGGTTTTTTTGTTAGTTGTTTGTATATTCCAGATATAACTGGTGAAGATTTTCTTCCATGCTATAGTTTGTCTGTTGACTCCATTGACTGTTCCTTACCTGTACAAGAACTTTTTACTTTCATAATATCCAAGTTTTTAATTGTCTTAGTCTCTGTGCTACTAGAGTCCTATTCAGAAAGTCCTTTCCTATGCCTAGTTCTCCTATTTTTTCCTCTAGTTGTTTCAGGGTTTTGGGTGTTACACTGAGGTCGTTGATCCTAAACATGCTTAATTTTTTGTATGTGGCTAATGTGAATGAGACTGTGTCTCTGATTGCTTTTTCAGTGTTTGTCATTGGGTCATATGGTAGGAAAAATATGATTGGCTTATGTTAATTTTGTATCCTGCCACTTTGCTGAAAGTGCACAGCTCTAGTAGTTTTCTGGCGGAGTCTTTAGGATCACTGAAATACAGTCACACCATCTGAAATGTAGTTTGACTTCCTCCTTCCCAATTCTGATTCCTTTCTTTGCCTTATCACTTTAGCTAAGACTTTAAGAACTATGATAACTAGCAGTAGGGAAAATGGAATCTCTTCTCTTATTCCAGATCTTAGTAAAAACGCTTCAAGTTTTTATCCATGTAGTATAATTAATATTGGTTTTAGGATTGCCATATATAGCCTTATTAAGATGAAAAATAATCCCCCATCCCTAGTCTCTCCAAAGGTTTTATCATGAAGAGATGTATTTTGTCAAAGGACTTTCTGCATTTCTATGCTTAAGTCTGTTTATGTGACATACTGCATTTACTGATTTTCACAATATGAAACATCCATGCATCCATCCCTTAGATGAAACCTACTTGATTGAAGTGGATGATATTTTTAATATGATCTTGAATTCAACTTGCAAGAATTTTATTGAGAATTTCTGTGTCTGTTCATCAGTGATACTGGTCTCTGGTTTTCCTTTTTTGTTGTGTCTCTGTCTGGTTTTGCTATTAGTATAATGCTGTCTTCAAAGGTGTAATATTTAGGTAATATTCCTTTCTTTCCAATTTTGAGAAATAACTTGAGAAGCAGTGGCTTCAGGTCTTCATACAAGTCTTGCAGAATCCTGCAGTGAGCCCATCTGGGCCTGGACTTTCTAGCGGGGAGATTTTTGATGACTGCTATAATGCATTACTTGTTACAGCTCTATTTAAATTCTTCAACTCCTCTCAGTTTAACTTTGGTAGATCATATGTGGTAAGGAAGAAACTCATCTATGTCTTATACATTTTCCTGTTTGGTGGAATATAGATTTTGAAACCTGTTCTAATGGTTCTCTCAATTGCATTGGGATCTATTGTAATATCTCCTTTTTCATCTCTAATCTTATTGATTAGGGTCTTATCTCTCTTCATTTAGTTAATTTGGCTAAAGGTTTGTCAATCTTGTTTTTCTTTTCAAAGAACCAACTCTTTGTTTCATTGATTCTTTAACTATTGCCTTCATTTTTATTTTATTGATTTCTGTCCTGATCTTGATTATTTCTTTCCATCTGGTTTGTTTGATATTGGTTTGTTCTTTTTTTCCTACGGTTTCAGGTGGTTTATTTATTTATGTATAATCTTTTCTTTAAAATTTTCATGTAATGTAGACATTTGGAGCTATAAACTTTTCTTTTGTGACTACATCATTGTGTCACATAGGTTTTGGTAAGTTGTATTTTAATTTTCATTCAGTTCTAAGAATTTTTTTTTAATTTTCTTATTGATGTCTTCAAAAACACATTTATTGTTTAAAAGTGTGTTTTTCAGGATGGAGAGTTGGCCTGCAAAGCCAAAAGACCTTGGTTCTACTCTCCAGTACCCACGTAAGCCAGATGCACAAGGTGGAGCATGTGTCTGGAGTTTGTTTGCAGTGGCTAGAAGCCCTGTTGTACCCATTCTCTCTCTGTCTCTCTCTCTCTGCCTCTTTCCCTCTCTCAAATAAATACATTTTTTTAAAAGTGTATTTTTCAGGAAGTTTTGTATTTTCTGTAGTTTGCCTTGTTGATTTTTAGTTTTATGGCGCTATGGTCAGAAAAAAAAAAAGGATTTATTTCAATTTTATTAAATTTGTTGAGACTTTCTATCCAAATAGGTGATCTATTTTAGACAGAATTCCATGGGTTACCAAGAAGAATGTGTAATCTGGGGTGTTTGCATGGAATGTTCTGTGAATGTCTTTTAGGTCCAGTTAACCTATGGTCTCCTTCAACTCCCCTGTTTCACTAATTATTTTCTGTGTAGATAACCTGTCTATATATGGTGGGGCACTGAAGTTGCCTACTATTATTGTGATTGGATTTTTCTCTGACTTTATATCTAGTTGGTGCACCTGTGTTTGGTACATGTATGTTTAGAATTACAATGGCCTCTTAGTGACCTGTTCCCTTGACAAATATAAAATGACTATCTGTTTTGATAATTTTGGGCTTGATGTTTATTTCTTCACATATTACAATAAGCACATATGTTTGCTTCCTAGTTCCATTTTCTTGGGATATCTTTTGTTGCCCTTTCACTCTACGGTGGTGTTGTAGTTGGCTCCATGCTGCTGGGATGAACCTCCAAACCAGAGAGCGTTTAAGGGAGGAATGGATTATTTGACAGATCCAGGGGAAGTTCCATTGATGGCAGAAGAAGCTGGCCCCCTCTCACAGATCCAAGCAGAGAGATCAACCACACACCAGCACTATAAGCAAACAAGCCCAAAACCAGCAGCCAAATGGCAGGGACTCATGAGGAGCTCAAGCGCTCTGCATACCTTTGGGCTAGAAATACGATCTGCCCCCAGTGAACCCTACCCCAGCCAGGCAGCTGAAGATAAGCTTCTTGATAGAAACCCTGAGTATATTGGGAGACATTCAAACCACCCCAGGTAGTTTTGACTTTGACTTCTTGAAGTCAGAAAAGCAATGAATCCTGTTTTCTGATCCCGATTGTTAAGTCTATGTACTTTGATTATAGAGTTAAGATGATAAATATTCAGATTTATTATTGAAAAGTGTGTTGATCCCTGTGATATTAATGACTTTAGTGGGGCCCATAATACATTCATGTTGATGATTTTGAAGAGTTTGGTTTTTCTAGGTGGTTACCTAACAAATGTTCTCTGGTTACTATTTATTTGTCCTGTAGCTTCTGGACTATGTTTAATCTTCTCTTCAATGTGAAGTATTTCATTGAGTGTCATGCATAGGGCTGACTTAGTGCTTATAGACTTCTTTAACTTGTTTTTTTTTATCATAGGATGTTTCTCTCTCTTCTTCAATTATAAAAGATAATTTTGCTGAATACAGTAGTTTGGGTCAGCACTCTGGTCTTTCAAAACTTGAGACATATCATTCCACACCTTTCTAGGTTTTAGTGTTTCCCATGAAGAATCAATTACCATTCCAGTGGGTCTACATTTGTATGTGACAAGACAATTCTCTCTTGCAGCTTTCATTCCCATTTCTTGACTCTGTGTATTTATTTATGGTGCTGACAATATGATGTGGGAGATTCCTTTCCTGGCCAAGTCTGTTTGGTGTTCTCTTTGCCTCTTGTACCTGGATGGGCATCTATCTCCCTAGATTTGGGAAATTTTCTCCCAAAATTTTATTAAAAATATGTTCTATGCCATTGGCTTGCAGTTCTTCTTCTTATATGCCCAATTGGGACATTTGGTCTTTTTTTAGGGTGTTACACATTTCTTTCAAGTTCTATTCATTATGTTTTGTTTAAAAGATTTATTTATTTATTTATTAGAGACAGAGACAGAGGGAGACAGAGTAAGACAGAGAGAGAGAATGGGCACACCAGGGCCTCCAGCCACTGCAAATAAAATCCAGACACATGCGCCACCATGTGCATCTGGTTTACATGGGACCTGGAGAATCGAACTTGGGTCCTTAGGCTTTGCAGGTATGTATCTTAGCCGCTAAGCCATCTCTCCAGCCCCCATTCATTTTTTTAAATACTCATTAAATTTTTCTAATTGATCCAATGCCTCTTCTTTTCCTTCAAGGCCTGATATTCTGTCTTCCACTTGATCCGTTCTATTGGTGAGGCTTCCATGGAGCTCTTTGTTTGAATTCTTGTATTTTTCTTTTCCAGCTTTATTTCAGCTTGGTTTTTGTTCAGGATTTCTATCTCTTTCTTGAGTTCCACTTTCATATCCAGGTTATACTTGCTCATTTCATCTTATTGTTTGCTTGTGTCCTGTTTGAACTCGTAAGGATTTCCTTCATGCATTCATCCCAGTCTTCCTTGAGTTCTTTGTAGATACTGTGAGCTTTGTTTGGAATTTCCTCCCAACAGATAGCATGGGTGTCCTCTGCCATGGCTTTAGTGTTTCTCGGGAGAAATGTATGGACTTGTTTTCCCATGTTATGTTAAGACTTCCCCACCTGGCGATAACACTGTGGTCAGGCGTGTCTGTCATGCCTGCGCTGAGCACTTGGAACAGAGCTTCTTTCTTTCTATCTTCGGCTTTGTGGTGCTTGGAGTTCTGCCCTGGGGGTACTGTCTACTGCTTGGTGGGGCAGTGGTTTCCACTCACATGCCACTGTGCTGAACTTACATTTTGCTCCCAGCCTAAATGAGAGATCTTTGGTGCCCCCATACTCCTACCATGGGTGATCGAGGACTGTTGAAGGCAATCTAAATGGTGGATCTCAGCTGGGGTCCAACCCCCAATGGTGGGAGGAATGCTCCCACTGGATATGGGGGAAAGGATTTCTGATGGAATCCAACTGCTAGAACTTAACCACAGCTAGGTCCCCGTCAGGATGGCAGGTCCTGTGCATTGCACGGTGAAGGGAAGGGAAGGTTCAGAAAGGACCCAGCTGCTCTAACCATCCCAGAGAAGATGGCAGGTCCCAGGACTGAGAATGTTTTTGAACAGGCTGAAAGAGCAAAGCAGGACAAGACTAACACCTTCAGTAACCTCTTTGTGGTGGTTTGGGAAATACATAAAGCATGTGGATTTTCCAACAAGGAGACTGTTGCCTAAAACCACTCAGATAGCTTTTTTGTTTTGTTTTGTTTGTTCTGTTTTGTTTAAATTGCAGGATTGGGGATTGAGCCTATGGCCTCTTCCATGGCAAGCTTTCTACCTGTGAGCTACATCCAAGCCCTCCTTTTACTCTTGACTGTTTATATTGAGACAGGGTCTTGCTAAGCTGCCCAGGATGGCCTTGCACTAACTCTGTAGCATAAGAAGGCCTTGAGCCTTCAATAATCTTGTCTCAGCCTTCTGAGAGTTGGGATGACATGGAAGACCTGGTTCTATCTGGCTTCAGACATCTGCTATCAATTACAAACAAGTCAATTCCTGAATTGATGAAATTTTTTCCATCTTGGAAAATGACACAGGATCTTTCTTTCTGCCCCATCTGCCATCAGCAGGTAGCAGAAGGCATGAAACGAAACAAGCACTGATGTGTAAGAAACCAAAGTAAAGCTCACCTCCGCCCCATTTTTTTTTTTCTGTTTTTTGGTATTTGGTTTTTGAGGTAGGTCTCACTGTAGCCCAGGCTAGTCTCAGGCTGGCCTCAAACTCATGGCAATCCTCCTACCTCTGTCTCCTGAGTGCTAGTATTAAAGGTGGGCACCGCCATGCCCGGATATATTTTTATTGGAAAAATAAAATTTATTTTCCACTAAGATTTCTTTCTTAATCTGTTTCTACTCAAGGTTGGAGTTCTATTTATTTTTAAATGAAATCTTCAGATTTACATCTGGCTAATCCTGCAAATGTGACCGACCAAAATCATGCTGTTTATTTCTAATTAGTTCTGTGATTTGGGATAACCCGTGTGAGTGTCAGCAGCAAGCAAGCAGTCTTTCAGGTCACTATGCGCAAATCCTACAAGTCAGTCTCCAACCACGCTTGCCCGGAACCTGCAGGGCAGGGGTGGTGACCATGCCAAGGGTAGCTGTAGAACGTGTTTGCCCATGGACTACTTCAGCTCTCAACCAACCAACACTCGACTTTTCCTTTCCATGATTTCAGAGAATAGCCTGAAAATAAAAATGCCTCCCACGACAAACAGCAAAATCTGCCTGGGAATTCCCTTCCTGAAGCTATGTTCACTAGCAGTAGAAAGAACAAAGGGAAAAGGGAGGGCCATTTGCATGCTACAGTAATGTATAGTTCTACCCAAGAAGCCGACAGGTAAGTAGAAAAACCATAGTCAAAAAAAAGCAGACCTAAAATGAACCCAACATAGCTCAGGGAAATTTGCAGAAGAGGGGGCAGAAATAATGTCAGAGCCACACGTTGGGTCATTATGCACAGAGACATTGCCTCCTACCCATAACTGGTGGCTAACCCCACAATGCACAACCCACATTCCCCAACGAGGAGGGTCCCTGCCGAGGGGAGAGGACAGAGAGGAGGCTAACGATGATACTAACTTGACTATATACACTGAGTACAAAACTAATTTTTTTAAAAATCTCCTTACCTAAACACAAACTAGGAGGTTGGATGCCAGCTCTAACCAAAACAACAACCCACCAAAAATTTGAGATCAGGCCCCTTCCCCATGACTTAACAATAGTTTTCCAAACCACTTCTCATGTGAGGGTAAGGCCTAGCTAGCATACAGTGGCAGAGAATTCCATGTCTTTTCCCAACTGAATCCCAGACCAAAGTCAAGTCCTTCCTAATGATTTGAAACCATGCCTGCAGTTAGGAGAATTAAACCCTGCTGGGTATAGGGCCCCACCTGCCCCCACTTACTCAATTAAAACCAGAATTTTTTGAGGTCAAGAAAGGACTAACACAAGTATCAAAACACTCTCAGGTGGTTCAAATATTCAATCAGTAGATGAGAGTCATAGTTTTTAAAATATGCAGGAAAAATACCATTTCCCTGTCAAATCCTGTCGGACCTTTCATTTCACTGTGTGTCCTTTCCCAGAAAGTCATGGCCACTGCTTCTGCATCATTATCAGGAGCAGGCTGAGTTCACAGCGCCACAGCTGAGGAAAGCTGGCTTAGTACAACAGGAGATGGAAGACTGAGTCCTCTGGTGACACAGGTATGTACATCATCTGAGTATTTTAAGTGCCTCATGTATGTTGTGATGTTAACATAAATGCAAGATGTGTAAAGCATAAAAAATATTAGTGTAGCTGGGCACGGTGGTGCATAACTTTTTAATCCTAGCACTTGGGAGGCAGAGGTAGGAGGATCGCTGTAAGTTTGAGGCCACTCTAGAATTACAGAGTAAGTTCTAGGTCAGCCTGGGCTAAAGTGAAGATTCTATCTGGAAAAAAAAAACAAATATGTATATTATCTTTAGACGAGTGGTTCTAAACTGCTGGAGAGATATCTCAGTGGTTAAGGCACCTGCCTGCAAAACCTAATGACTCCAGCTGTATTTCCCAGTGCCTATATAAAGACAGATACACAAAGTGGCACAGGCATCTGGAGTTCATATGTAGCAGCTAGAGGCCCTGACACACCCATTGTCTCTGCGTCTCTGTCTGTTTCACTCTGCTTGCAAATAAAAATACTTTTTTAAAAAGTCACCTGGAAGGTGTATCCTAATAGCCCATTCCCAGAACCATTGACTCAGTGGTTTAGTGTCTAGTTTAACACGTGCATTTGTGTGAGTGAGTGTGGAGGCCAAAGGTTGACACCAGGCGTCTTCCTCAGCTGCTCTCCACCCTGGTTTTGAGAGAATGTCTTTCACTGGATTTGGATCTCATAGATTTGGCTAAACTAGCAAGTCCAAGTGAACCCACCTGTCTCCATCTCCGCAGAGCTGCCATTATAGGCCTTTATGTGCATACTGGGGATCTGAACTCATTTGTGAGGTAAGCATTTAGCAACTGTGACATCTCCTCCACCCCGATTAACAATTTGCACTTAGAACAGCTTCCAGTGACACTGTTGCTACTGGTCTCGGGACCATATTTTGAAAACAACTACTTTGGATTCAACTTTTACTACCTCTAAAAATTAGAAATATCAAACAGAAACTTGTTTTCACAGTAGCCCTCCTTATAACTGGAATATTAAACACTGGCTTCATATTGGACAGGAAGGACTTACTCTGAACTATTGTATAGGGTGGGAAAATGGTATTTATGTTTACAAAGAAATTCGTATCTTTAAGAAATTCATACTGAAAAGAAGTTCAAAGCACTATAGCTAGAATTGACAATGGCCTTGAGCTATGCTCCACCTTTTCAGAAGTCACCTTCATCCTGAGGTTAGGTTTTCATAAATGTTAATGAAGCCATGTATGTTTTATGTCATTATGAGGTGCATGTGTGAATACCCAAGCATAAAACCATTGTGACAGTAAATAGCATAGATAAGGCACCAAAAATCAAAGCCAGGGCCACTGGGGGAGTGGGTTAGGTCTTCTGTCTGGAGGCACTTCCCATCCACAACATTCTTACCTGAACATACTGGGCATGAATGCCTCTGTAGCCACCTAAGAATACTACTCAACAAAGGGAAACTGAGTCAAGTGTTAAAAGCAGAAACTAAGGAGCTTACAGAAGGCTGAGGTTTCAGTATGCATTTCAGTCTACTTTGAAGAAAGCAGATTGCTTGCTTATTAAAACTTTCCCCTAACACAGTTCTAGAGCCAGGCGTTCATGGTAGGTTGCTGGGTCCCCAGTCCTGGAGTGAGCAGGAAGCCTTCACAAGCTGTGGGCACACCTCCAGCTCTGCCACTCCCACACTAAGGCGCTGCATCACTCTGGGTGGACTTGATGGGCTGGAAAAGGAAGCTTGCAACGTGAAAACTGGAGACAGTGAGGCCCCAAAGCCGAGAACATGTCACTACACTGGGAAAATTACTAGTCCTGTGATACAATCAGAGGGAAAAAAAAAGCCAGCTCCATTGTGTGTGTGGGTGTGCGCGCATGTGTGTGCGCGTGTGCGCGGGCACGGGGGACGGGGGAGAGGCACGCACACACATGCATGCTTGCTATAACATAGTGCTTTCATAGAGCTTACTTCATTGGGCCTGTAAAACAATTTTGTAAAACTGGCAAAAATAGGGGCTGGGAAGATGTCTCTGCAAGCATGAGGGCCTATGAGAGCCTGACTCACCCTGAATTTGATCTTCAGCACTCTGAACCGGTGGGAGGTGGAGACAGGAGGATTGCCAAGGCTCCACAGTCAGCCAGTCTGATCAAAAATGTCAGATCTGGGCTCACAGAAGGAATTCATCTCAAAGGAGACAAAACAGAACAGTGACAGGCATTTAATCTGGCCTCCGCAAATGTGTGTACAGGGTGCATGCATCTGAGAGAGCACACGTGCACACGTGCACACGCGCACACACACACTCCTAGCATCAGTAGCAACAGAAAGTTCCAGAGATGGCTGAGAGGATGCAATAACTTGTTCCCTCCCCCATCACAGAACAAGCAGTAATAGTCTCCAATCAAACCCAGCTGGATGACCCCAAGAGAGCAGTTCTGGACCATGCTGTGGGCCACACGATGGCAGACATCTTGCTGGTGCCACATCAAAGCCAAGGTGAACACTGACTCCAGGACATTAAAAGAAAAGTGAAAGTGAGCCGGGCGTGGTGGCGCATGCCTTTAGGTAGGAGGATTGCCGTGAGTTTGAGGCCACCCTGAGACAACATAGTGAATCCCAAGTCAGCCTGGGCCAGAGCAACACCCTACCTCAAACCCCCTCCCCCAAAACGTGAAAGATTATATCAAAGGTCATTTGTTGTTTATCTTTTTTTTCGGGGGGGGGGTGTTGAGATAGGGTCTCACTCTAGCCCAGGCTGACCTGGAATTCACGATGTAGTCTCAGGCTATTTTGTCTTTTTTAAAATCTAGTATTTTAAACATGTATTTGATTATAAAATATTTACTCAATAGGACAAAAGTAGTTTGTGATGGTTTGAGTGCAAATGACTCCCATAGTCTCGTGTGTCTGAATACTCGATCCCCAATTGATAGTGCTGTGCTGTTCAGGAAGGCTGTAGAGCCTTTGGGAGGTGAAGCCTTGCTGGGCAGAGTGGGTCACTGGGATGGGGTTCAGGCGTTACAGCCCCATTTGTCCCACTGAGCTCTCTCACGACTGTGTGAAGATATGAGCCAGCTGTCTGCTACTGACATGCTTTCCCTGCCATGATGAAACTTCCTCTCAGAACTGTAAGTCGGGGGCTGCTGAGATGGCTTAGTGGTTAAGGTATCTGTCTGCAAACCAAAGGACCCAGGTTTGATTCCCCAGGACCCACGTAAGCCAGATGCACAAGATGGCGCATGTGTCTGGAGTTCATTTGCAGCAGGCTGAAGGCCCTGGCGTGCCCATTCTCTCTCTATCTGCCTCTTTCTTTGTCTCCCCCCCCCTTATATAAATAAAATAAATAAATGATTTTTAAAAACTGTAAGTCAGAAATAAACCCTTTTCCTCCATAAGCTGCTTCTGGTCAGGTGTTTTGCCCCAGCCCAATGACAAAGTAACTTTCCTAGCTACACAGCTTATGACATTTTTGACCAGGCACGGTGACACTCAGACCTCTAAGTCTCAGCACTGGGAAGGTAGAAGCAAGAGGATCAGGAGTTCAAGTACATAGTTCATAGTGAGTTTAGGGGCAGCCTGGCTACATGACCACCCAGCTCAAAAAAAAAAAGGGATGCTCATTGGAGACGGTGCTTGCTGTGCAGGCACGCTGGCCTGAGTTTAGATCCCCAGAACCAATGTAAAGCCAGCCACAGTAGCACTTGTGATCCCAGCTCTCCTGTGGGGAGATGACAGGAACGGTCAGGAGGGTCCCGAAGCTCAGCCAGCTAGCCTGGCATCTGCAGTGATAAGCGAGACGCTTCTTCAAACAGGTGGGCGCAGGAGGCTTGTCTCTGACTGCCACACAATCCGTTGCATGCTTCCCCTTCACACACACACCCTCACATTCAAAACAAACTATTTTACTTAAAAGTGTACATTTTCTTATTATGCATCTTAAACATATATAGAATTTAGAAGTTTTGTCTTGACACTGGGAGGAAACCAGGAGGTTCTGTTATTCTTGAATCTTTCAGTAGCATCCTATTGTCCCCATTTTCTGAAGACCCAATTCCAAAAGTTAAGTTCTTGGCATTTGTGGCAGGTTCAGCTACTTCACTGAGACTGGGTATTTTCGGGAGAATTAGAAGGTTGTCATTCCTTGCAGGCCTTCAGCAGGTGAACGCATTCCATAAAGCAGCTGTCCGCTCCTTAGGACTCAAGGTCACCCTGCTCTCCACACAGGGATGCACCTAATTGACAAAGCACACTCATCCTGTGACCCAGGCATATTAGAAAACTCAGTGGTCAGATCTAGGACACAGCTGCTCAGACCACTCCAGGCTGGAAAGAATTCAGCATTATCAACCTTCCCTATTAAGTAGAATTAATGTTCTGACATGGAGACAGCAAACTTGGGGTAAGGAAAATGGCTGACACACACCATACACTGCAGAGAATACAAGCTGTGCACAGGGCAGCCGCTTCTCGCTGACCTCCAGGTGCTAATGAGGCAGTTCTGCAAAGACTACATGAGAAAGCATTCCACCTTCGCCAGCCAGAACCCCAACTCAGACTTCTCCTACACCACAGCAGGAGGGCTTCACTAATTGGAATGTGCAAAGCATTTGGCCTGAAATCTGTTTTCAGTAGCACAAGCCTCAGGAGCCTCCTGGACGACACACACACGCACACGCACACGCACACACACACGCACACACACACACACACAGAGACATGCACAAATGCACACACAAACATCCATGCACACAGACGTGTACATGCATATGTATTCATGCACAGATATATATACTCACACAAATACAAAACATATGCACTCATCCTCACCCAAATACACACACTGACACACCACATACATATGCACAACCTTACTCACATACGCAAACACGTGAACATGCAACATGCAGGCACATTCTCTAAATTCATATTTCTAAGGGTTTTTTTTTTCTTTCAAAAACCTAGATGGATAGAATAAATGTAGTCTTTAAAATTAAAGAACATGTGTGTATGGGTGTGGAAAACAGGTGGGGATGGTTTTAGTGAGCATAAGCCCCCCCCAGAAACACTGGTGGTAATGGCCACAGATAGCAACAACAAAGGGCTGGCTGGAAAGAGCCCTCTAATCACATTAGCACAGTTCTGAGGGAAGATGGTGGCTCTGCATTTGCCTTGACACAGAGCGACTTCAAACACTCCTGTTCCTTAGTGCATCTTTCTGTAGGAAAGCCTGCTGTCTTTGAAGCTCGCACAAAACAAACAAGCTTCTGCACACGTCCTCCCTGACCACCCAGGGAGAATCAAATAGTATTTTTTTTCTCCAGTAGGCCACCCCAGGATACCAGGAATAAAAAGAAAAAGGCTGAATTCATCATGTAGTCAGGATGTGTTTTTCAACTGTTTTAATCTAAATATTATGCTATATTCTTCACTCACAAAACCTACAAAGAGCTAATCATTCATTTATTGGACAAAGAAGTTTTGAAATCACAGAGAAATAGCTTAAAATCCAGGAAACAGCAGAGGGGAGAAAGATGAGCCTCAGAATGGAACAGAGCATTTCAAAGGTGTTGAGGTTCGAATAGCAGGAATGCAGGGAGCCCAGGGACGTGGGTGCAGCTCAGAGCCATCTGGAGAGCGGCCTTCCTCAGCAGCACATGGAAGAGCTTAGGAGCCTGAAGGGTGTGTTAGAGTCTTAAGAAAGCCTTTGAGTCATAAACATCCTCAGATGTTCTCCTCTGATCATGCCTCTGAACAAAACCCCATTTGGACCCAATAAAGACCAGACCTTGGAGCCAGACAAAAAGGGGCCTCTTGCATACAATTCAGGCTCCGTTTTTGCTACCATTTAGGCACCAGTACTCCAGAAGCCCCTGCTGTTTCTGAAGTGCGGGAGACACCTCCACCTGGCTCTGCTAGTGTGCTTGCTGATTTCCCTGCAAAAGCCTGGCTCGTGTTTCCATTTTTAAGAGGACAGAATAGTGAATGAGGCTGATGCGCTGCTTCCTGAATCCCAGACCTGCCATTAAAGAGCTGCGTGATTTTTAATCTCATTTCCTACCTCAGTATTTTGGGATTTTGCTTGGTTTGCCGTTTTTTGTTTGTTTGTTCAGTGTACGTGTTCCTGTGTGAGTGTACGAGTGCCAGTGCACTCAGGCCACAGTGCACACACCGAGCTCAGAGGACACTTCCGATGTCAGTCCTTGCTCTCCACCTTCTTTGAAGCAAGGCGACTTATTGTTATAACTGGCCCACAAACTTCTGGGGGGATTCTTGTCTCTGCCTCCCATTCCTCCATGAATGCTGGGATTAGAGATGCCCCCAGCAGCACGTGGCTTGAAGTAGTTTCTGAGGACCCAAGCTCAGGTGCTAATGCTTGTATAGGAAGTACTTTATCCACTGATCTATGTCCCTAGGCCCTGCCTTAGTTTGTCTGTCCACGCAATGGGGATAAGAGGAAGTGTGAGCTGGCTCTAAGCACAGAGTTGCTGCATCAACCCCTCTTTCTCTGGATTCCCACTACAGTTCAAGTGCAGCTGTGTTTGGGGCCTGGCTGCTCTCTGCTGGTGTTTCTACCATGCGTCATGTCAGCACACCTTCCACACTGTGGGTCTTAGCAGCAACACTCACGTTTAATCCATGCCTGCATTCTGTTCAATGTATTATTCATGTAAAGTGAAAATACCTCACGATTTCTCAATCAATATGATACCTTAAATAATCTAGACATGGCTTATCATTTTGTAAAGAAATTAGTCCAAATGAACAGCAGAAAAAAATCACACTATTAATAACAGAAACTTTCCCTACATCATGAACTTTAATTGATGAACTGGATGGATTATCAAGTGGGGTGGATGGGTGGAAGGACACATTGATGGATGATTAGATAAAGAGACCCCGAGGGCAGATCAGTAGTGAATGGGCTCCAGCTCCCCAGATGTCCGCACCTGCAGGGCAGCGAGGTGGTCTAACTGAGTGGCCCTCCCTGGGCTCCTGTGTCTCAACACTTGCTCCCCAACTGGTGGCACTGTTTGGCAAAGTTGTGGAGCCTTGCTGGAGGAAGGGGCCTGGAAGTTTTATCGCCCACCTCCTTTTCCGGCTTGCCCTGTGCCTCCTGGTGGTGGCCACTGAGTGACCAAGTGGCCTCCCCACCATGATGGCTTGTAACCCCTCAAAACTGTAAGCCAGAAGAAACCCGTTCCTTACAGAAGCTGCTGCTTGTCAAGTATTTGGTCACAACAGTGAGTAACTGATACTGACCTACTATGTGCACGTACAGCTAATTCCCACAATGCCCGGATGGACCACATCCTGGCTACGTCATCATTCGTGCTCTCTACTAGAAAACTTGTGCCATTTTTTAAGAAAATCCACTTTGAACTAGCATTCATTTTCAACCCTGGGGTCTTTTAACTCACTCCAAGTAGAAATGTATTCAAAGCCCGAACCACAGCAGCAGCTGCCCGTCCCCGGGTCTGACTGGGGGCACTGCCAAGTGCTGCTCACGTGCTCTTGCCGGGGCCGGGCTGAGAAGAGCCGGGCGGGCAGGCACGGCTCGGCTCCTGTCCGTCTGCGCCGCGGGTCTGCGAGAGCCGCCCGGAGCCTCGGCAGGCACGGGGCGAACGCTCCTCCGCTCCCTCCGCTCAGGCCTCCGCTGAGCACGCTGCCGGGAGCGGGGACTGGGAAGAACCTCCAGACAGGTGGCAGCCTCGGGAGATTCTGTAGCTCTGCAGCCCAGTGCTCACCTCCCACACACCTCTCAGGGCTATCTTCGGTGTGCGCGCCTGTGTGTGTGTGTCTGTCTGTCTGTCTGTGCACATGCCTCTGTGTGTGCGCGCACCTGTGTGTTTGTGTCTGTGCACAAGTGTGCCACTGTGTGTGTGTGTGTTGTGTGTGCGTGCCTGTGTGTCTGTGTGGGTGTGTGCGTGTACAAGTGGGTACACACATGTGTGCAGCAGCATGTGTGTGCGTGTGGAGACCAAAAGTCAATGTCAGTTGTCTTCTTCACCCACTCTCCACTGACACAGGGCCTCTCACTGAGTGTAGAATTCACCAATTCAGCAGACTAGCTGGCCAGCAAGCCCAAGGGATCCTCCTGCCTCTACCTCCCCAGTGCTGGAATGGAAGACATATCACCCCTCCTGACATTTTGAAAAGATATTTTATTTATTTGAGAAAGAGGCTATATATATATATATATATAGAGAGAGAGAGAGAATGGGCACACCCTGGGTCCTTAGGCTTTGCAGGCCATTGCCTTAACGGCTAAGCCATCTCCCCAGCCCTCTGGGAACCTTTAAATTAATCAAAAATGATCTGGGTAGTAGAACAAAAAAGTAAATGTAGGGTGTGGAGTTGTTGGGAGCAGGATAAGCCATGAAACACAGGTTCACTGCAGCTGATGACAAGACACAAGATGAACTGCCGCCACGCTGTGCCGAGCACTGGTGGTTTCAGTCACCAGCAGGCTGAAAATATTAATATCTGTCCTGATTCTTTCCAGAGAGAAGCCCCGCATTCACATAACTTTTATGATCACATATTGTTATAATTGTTCTATTTTATTGTTACTGTTGCTAATATCTTACTGTGCCTAAGAAACAAATGTTATAATAGATATGTAGATATAGTGTACAAGCAAACACTAGGGTGTGGGAATGTACCCCACGTGGATATGGGGGTGCTGTGCCATCTTTTTCCTCATAAGGCTCCAGACTTTTCACTGTGTTAAGATCCTCCATGAATATTAGAGGGAACTCAAGGAGGCTATCCCTATAATTCCAGCTCTTTTTAGACTAATATAATATATATAATATATATAATGTAATATCAATTTCTAGATTAATATAATTAACATGATAAAATATGCTTTCTTCAGAGGTCATCACTGGCTACCATATCTAAAACAGCCTTCCTGGGCTGGAAAGATGGCTCTGCTGCTAAGGCACTTGCCTGAGAGGCCTAAGGACCCAGGCTTAATTCCTTAGTACCCATGTAAGCCAGATACACAAGGTGGTGCATGCGTCTGCAGGATGTTTGCAGTGGCTTGAGGCCCTGGCATACTCATTCGCTCTCTCTCCCTCTCTCTCAAGTAAATGAATAAAACATTTTTTAAAAAAATAAAATAAATAAAATAACCTTTCCAGCAACATTTCAATGTCTACACTGTGCTTCATTTCCTCATAACATTTATTTTTGCATGACATTAAATTACATTTAATGTAATTTAATTAAACAAAAACAGGCTCCATCTGAATGTTTCTTCAGTGTAGTGATTATTTCTGCCACTTCTGAAACCCTCGAGTATAAACTGAATCTAACAGAAAGTAGGTGAGAAACGATTATCCTAGTCAATGTCTAGTTGCTATCCACTTCCCAGGTCAGAAATCTACTTGTGTAAACCCACTTTACCAAGTTCCTAAAAATGTCTTTTCTTCCCCAGGATAAAAGGACACTTGGCCCTAGTGTTCAATCCATAAGGTACTAGCTCCTGGACACTCACAGAAAATGTTCAAGTCCCTTATTTTAAAAATGCCAAAGCATTTAACAATGGTACCAACTTGACTGTATTCACTGAGTACAAAACTAATTAATAAAAAAAGGAAAAAAATGCCAAAGCATTTTAATAGAACCTGTGCACATCTCCCCATATTTTTTAATTAATCTCTAGACTGTGAGTGGTCCCTAATACAATGTATGCACTATGTAAATAGCCATCAGACTCTATTGTTAGGGGCAATGACATAAAAATGCCTGCAGTTGTTCAGTGCAGAAATCATTCTTTTCCTGAATGTTTTCTATATGCAGTTGGTTGAACCCCTGAGCACAAAAGGCCTTCTGTATAGTGTTGAAAGTAAGCTGAGCTAAGCAGGAGGTACCTCGGGAACAAACACAGAGCCTTCGAGAGGGGAGTGCACTAGATAATTTTGCAGGGTTAGAGGTACCTCTGGGAAGGGTCCTGGCCAGCAGCAATATGGAGGCACTTGAACCTACTACAGCAAAGCCAACTCTGAGGAAGGACACATTTGTACTGTCTCTACACACTTCAGGCACAAAGGCACAGCCACTGCTGGGACTGAGGAAAATCATCCCACCTGTGAGGGCTGTGAAGAAGCTGGGGTGATGCTTTCCACTGTGGCATGGAGGGGCCCGTACCATAAAACACGTGGGACAAAGCTAAAAATCACCCCTAGAAAGGAGACACTGGGGGCAGGGACAAAACTCAAGCGTGAAGCCTTCATTCTTGAAGGTCTGTGCGAAACGTATGTGCTGGTCAGCACAGAGCAAAGAGGTCCTCACTGAACAGAGTTCTATAAAGCAGATAAAAAAAAGAAAACATTCTGTGGGGTGTGTGTGTGTGTGTGTGTGTGTGTGTGTGTGTGTGTGTGTACATGTCTGCACACATGCAGAGACCAGAGGAAGGAATGGGCTGTTCTCTATCACTCTCTACCTTACTTCCCTGAAACAGTCACTTGCTGAACCTGGAACCCCCTTTTCCGGTTAGAGTGGCTGACCAGGGACGCCCCTCAGTGCAGGGGTTATAGGCTTGCACAACCATGCCCAAAATTCTGTGTGGGTGCAAAGGATGAAACTCAGGTCTTCATGCTTGAGCAGTAAGCTCTCTTACCCAAGGAGCCATCGCCCCAGCCCCAAGAAAAACATGTATAAAGCAGGGTCTTGCCAAAACCCAAGAGGGCAGTCATTAAACATTATGGTTCTACATCTAGCATTATAACATGTGGTAACATGATATGTGTTCAAAGGGCATGGGCAGTCCTACTCTTGCTTCTGCCCATAGCACCCTCTCTTCACTGATTATGCTTTCCTTGGCAGACAGTCCATACTCTTGGCATCTATTTGTTTTTCATTCTCGTAGCTTCGTGCGTGTGTCTTCTCATAGATCTCAGAGACTGCTCAAAGGGATTATGGCCTTGCTAGCCATTTCCTGGGCTCCCATGACCTCCTGTGAAATCTGGGTAGAACTCTCCATGACCCCACAATCATTTTTCTTCATGCCTGCAAAACCAGTGTCACATCAACAATGCCAAGGTTTAGCATCAGCTCTGGCAGGAAATAGACTCATTTGAACCATAGATAGCTATTAGGACCTCTGATTTCCAGAGTAGCAGAACCTAGTGAAATGAATTTTGGGAAACAATTTCCCGCGCATTCCTTTTCAAGTAGGGTGTCCTAGAGGCAGTGTCTTCTGAAGGGAGACTTTTAGTGTGTTTTGTCTTTTATGCTCTTGAGCTTTCAATGGGTTGGGTCTTACCAACTTCTGAGATGCTTTCAGAGTTTCATCTCTTTGTTCCTGTAAAAGTCCTTGGCTCCTTTTGACTGAAGATAATATCTTCAGAAGTCATGTCTTCTTTAGCCCAACTTTACTCCAACTTTTTTTTTTTTTTGACCAAACTCCAAGTTTTTCAAATCTTTCTGTTCTTCCTTTTGATGCTGATTCTCATCTGAACCCTGGGTAGCAGCAACCAGCAATGCTCGGGCAGCAGCCTGAGTGTGGTGCTGCCTTGAAACGTCCTCCACCACATTAATGAAGTGATGACATCTTTCCACTTAGCCTCTGACAAAGTCTGAGATCATCAGCAAAATGTGGACAACTTCGGTGACAGAATGTATCATGCCTAGAAGCCTGGTCTGCTTCAAATCTGGCAAACATCATAACATACTAACACAAGGGCCTAGCTATCCACAAAGGAAAAATAAAAGCAAATCTATTAGCATTTTCTACTGGTAGGGCTGAATAGCCCAATCTGGGTAACGTGTAAGAGGAGAAGTTTATTTGACTCAGCTCGGAGGCCTGCAGTCTGAGAGCATCAGTATCTGCACAGGGTCATGCTACATCAAACATGGTGGAGGGCGTCTCATGGCAAGGCCGAACAAGCTGCGTGCTGGAGTCTCACTTCCTCTTCCAATGAAGACATCAAGGGAGCTCCATGATTAAGACCCCAGCTAACCTATTTATAGACATCATGAGCATATGATTCCATCACACAAAGCTCTGGCTGATCCATTCAAACAGTAACAAAGAAACCTGAAACTGTACCACTTTTCATGCAAATTTTCTAAAGCATAATCCAGTATATTTTTTCTCCTTTCTATTAGAAATCATCTTGTGTCCACAAACTAGACTTAGGCTGACAATTTAGCAGCACCCAGGATTGTCAGTGTTTAATTACTTCAACTTCCCAAAGGCTTATTTGTGCTGAATGGAATTTCAGTTCAGTTGCAATATACTGTCTAACCTATAAGTTTCATTTCTCAGGCCACTTGAAGACGTATTCAGCAATATAACTATAGTTATACTGAATTCCACCTTTTTAATTATATTGAATTTCACTCTCATCTTTCCTGTACACTAAGTTACTTTGCTCAACAACAACAAAATGCAGTAAGTAAATATAGTATAAGCAAAACGAATAAGCTACAATCCTGCTAAAGGTTACATTCAACCTACAGATGAGATATTCTGTTTACATGGTGCTTCGTTTTTCCTTATATGGCAGAGCAACTACACACTGGAAAATGTTTTATGCAGCCAGGTTAGACGGAACACACCTGGGAGGCAAAGGCAGAAAGATCAATGTCAGGTCGTCCTTGGTTACAGGAGAACAAGTTACAATAAGGGAAGGAAAAGAGGGAAAGAGGGAGGCAGAGAAGAGAGAGAAATAACTTTTTGTAACCTTCACCTTCCATACATACACAAGCTCCGACTTCTGCTCATCTCTAAAATTTGAAACATCACCCCCTTTCCTGAATGGTCTTCAGTTCTAAGAAGGAAATGAAATGAGATCTGGTGAATGTGGAAGAGAAACAGGCTGAGGAAAGGAGAAAGGAAGCAGGAGCTAGGGAAGTAGGAGTGGGGAAGAAAGAAAAGAGAGACAGGCTGAATGAAGACCAGGCAGAGTGGGAGACAGCCAGGGGAGGGAGCTGAGCTGCACATGACCTTTGAATGTGTCCTAGCAAACACTCAGGAGCAACTGCCAGGCCATATCAACCATTCCTCCTTTGCTTAAACCATAGCAGCCACCTCTGCCAAACTGTGTCCTTGACCTATCTATCCTTCCGATAGTCCTGCCGATCTATCCTTCCCTCCCCGTGCAGGGACTGTCGTCCATCTATCATGGGAAACGACGCTCAGTGCCCCAGGCTAGTCCTGCTCCGCTGCTCTTCATTTATCAACAACAACTAAGACATTTATGAGAACTTGTCAACATGTGACCCTCTCTGAAACATTGTACAAACTGAAGCGAACAGGCATGGTGGTGTCTTAAAGGAGCTTCCCAAAGAGATTGTTGTTTGGTTTTATAGATTTGACCACCAGAAAAACTCAGAGTTCATGCCCTGGGAACAGCAGTCTGTGGCTTTGGGTACAGAGCGCAGCATATGTGACAAGCCCCTATAAATCACAGAGACACCTCTCACACTCAAGCCCCATCTGCCCCTGGAAGCAAGGAGAGGATCTGGAAACCTACAAGTGTGTCTGTTTAGGAAGAATACCTTCCTTCTCTGGCTTCCCATACACTGGTCCATTTCATTTATTTATTTATCTTATTTTATTGTAGCCCTGAAATAGCATGGTCTTGTTGAGCCTATAATTTATATAAAGTCTACACTACTGACACATATTAAGAAATTACATCCAACTCCAACATCTCATCCAGGGCAATGTTCAGGTGCAAGAACATTAACTAGAAAACAGACACAAGCCAGGAATGATGGCACAAACTTTAATCCCAGCATTTGGTAGTCTGAGGTGGGAAGAACACTGTGAGTTCAAGGCCATAGTAAATTCCAGGTCAGTCGGGGCTAGAGTAAGACCTTATGGGGGGAAGGGACTGGCCCTATGCTTCCTGTTTCTCAAAGGTGTGTGGAGAGGAATCTTCTTTCCAGTAAATGAGTATGCAGAAACTTAATTTTCCCTTGAGATAAGTCTATCTCCCTATGTTAAAATGAAATAAGCTCAGTATTGTAGTCTAGAAAGTAAAACTATCAGGGATCTTCTTAGAGGGAAGTTCACATGGCAGGAGAGCATTTGAAATTTTCAGTATTCCTGAAGATCAGAAGGACTTGCTGATTAATCCCCTCTCCCTCAACATAGGGCATCTGTAAGACTTAATCTCCTCTGGGTCATTCTGGTAATCTTAATGTATTCTTTTCAAGAAAGTCCAGTTCAGAGAATTATACAAAAAAACACATCAGTATGCCAGGACAGCACCATTCTAAACCATTACAGCCCTTTATAAATGGGGAGGGGGAAGTATCTTCAGTATATTTCAGATATTAGAGTGAGCGAGGAAGTAAAGTAAAAGTCCTGAATGATAACATTGAATATTTTTCACATTTGCTTGGTGGACCAATATTAAAACAAATATTTGGACTGCTATTTTTTCAAAGAACATCTCCCAAGAAAGCCATGTTCAGAATCCTACTGTAAGTCAAAAAACATTCCTTACAATGGGAGACCCTGAAGTGTGCCACTGTTGTAACTGAGAACAGAACTCCAGCACCAAGGCTGCTCCTAGCTCGCTGATGGCACACGAAAACCAGAGCGACCCCCATCCTGTTTGTGCTCAGATGAAACTGGGAGAGAAGTAGAACATGATATCACACTAGAACCAGCCGTCTCCTCGTCATACTCACGCTGAGATAATACTGCAGAGAATTACAAGGGAAGGAATGTTAATAACTTATCTCAGGGTGCTGGTCACCTTGCATGATAGACCAAGATGTAAATTCTTCATTCTGGTCTACTGGTCTAACACATTAAGCATATAACTTTCAATTAATCAATTGGAGAGTTCTATTTCAGGGCCACTATCAAGGTTGTGTACATCAGCTCTTCTGTCACCTCGGGTTTTGCTCCATTCCCACCGTTTTCACTGTTCCTGCCCCACAACGCAGTAAATGTACAGTCACTGAGGAGTCTCCCAAATGGCCGCCTCACCAGTCTCTCTCACTGCTGCATTCTGCTAGCATAAGGTAGAAAACACAGCTTCCACACCCACACAGCACGGGAATCAAGACGGTTCACTATTTCCTATCAGAATACTTCAAGCTATCTCATCCATCTAGCGCAAGCCTCGCAGGTACCTGCTGTTCTCACTGCTCTCCCCGCATGCTGTTCTCGCCTGCGTGCTCTCTGCCTCGCCGGCACCGTCCTGTCCACTTATCTAGCTGCCTTCAGCACGTGCAAGTCATCAAGAGCTGTGCAGCTGGCCACTCGGTCCCAGCTTACCACTCCAGTGTACAGCATCCAGCTCTGAAGCTTTCAGGAATGAAGAATTCTCTAGAAAAACAATGTTCTGCTGAGCATTTTAACTCAGAGAAAACTGCTTATTTGAGCTACAGTCCTGACACTTACTTGGACACCTACCTAAAGGCCCAGTTCTGGCCCCTACATTGCCTAATCAGCAAAAACACTTGTTGCAGTCTTTTTGCATTGTTAGGAAACATCTATTACCTTTGCTCTTTAGCTTCTCTACTCTAAGCTCACAAGTCAAGGCCTTTCAACATTTCTTCATGGGACCTGACTTACAGTCCTCTCACCATCTAAACAAACCCTCTACATTGGTGAGGCCCAACTACTGCTCTGTCCTGCATACAATGACACTTAAGAGATGCATGCAACATAGTGAAGAAGTCAGAGTTCTCATCCGGGCTGGCCCACTTGGGGGCTCCAGGCCACCCTAGGCAGTAGGGAATTGACCTGCACCCCTGAAAGTCATACAAGGCCCCCACATGAGAAGTCCCATGTGAGCTCTGTTGATTAATGTCCTGCAGCTGAACACAGGCTACAGAGACCATCTCAAATCCAGCCTGTCCATCAAACCCTTTCCCTAGAATGGAAGCCAATGCTCACTTTCCTTCTTGCTGATGAGGAAAGCACACGTCTGCCTGAACTGAACCTGACACTTTACAGTGACATTTAATCCACTATAAATGTATTTTAGGATTTCCCCCATCCAAACACTAATCAGGCCTGACCCTGCTTAGCTTCTGAGATCAGAGGAGATCAGGGGCACTCAGGTGGCAATGCCATAGACGGTTTTAGGATTTCTAAAATGGATGCCTTAGTGCATGTGTGCCACATTCATTTTCCCCAAAATTAAGTATGACTTTGGGGCTGAGGATGTGGATTAGTTGGTAGAGTGCTGGCCTAGCATGTACAAGACCCTGAGTTCAAAACATGCCACATTAGCCAGGTATTGTGGAACACACCTATCATCTCAGCACTTGGGGGGAAGAAGAAAAGAGTTAGGAGGATCAGAAATTCATGGTGATTTTTTTTAAAAAAAAAAGCACTATGGCTTTATTAGGGAAAATGATTCTGTGTTAGCATAGAGACTCAAAGTTTGAGCACAGTGCAAGCTAGGTACACAGCAGTCCTCAAAAGCCTGCAGACCCCAGGTAGGGAAGCACGACAGCCTACAGTATGCTTTGAAAGACACAAAGCTCACCTAAAAAGGAAATTTGTCCTTCTATATGCTGACCCACACAGAGTCAAAACACTAATACCAAGGGTCAGACTGGAACCCAGCACAAATAAATGCTTCTAGTCAGGTCCAAATTGGGAAGGAGTGTCTTTGAATTCCTTCTCTTGTCAGGGTTATTTTGTCCAGACCCTCACCACTCAAGTTATAAACATTATAAAATGGTATGGCACCATTTTGTTTAAAGCACATGATGCACAATGGTATCTTTCAGGTTAGACTTTAACATTTAATAAATTTTTCCAACAGAACATGGGAAGAGTGGAGAGTATTTTGATTTCAGCATTATTTCAAGTATGAAACTCAAGCTGTGTTGGTTAAAACAGGCTCTGGTTATAATTCAGCTTGCAGAAAGGTCAAGCATCTTGGTTCCCCCTCCTCCTCCTCCTCTGTGGCTGGCAAGCCTGGGAATCGGGTGGATTTACGAATTCTTCCTGGACTACAAAGCTGCCACAGGGTCCTAGCCAAAATCCTGTCACTGGCCTCCAGACCCACGCTGATTTATCTCTGTACCACGGAGCTCAGAATTCACCTTGGGGAGAGGGAGCTGGAAGTGAGAACCCTGTCATGGAAAAAGAAGCCTATGCTCACTCTCCCAGAGCGGAATGAAACCTTACTATTTCACTGCCTCTCCCACCTTTCTTGGTGCAAAGCTGTAAATTTGAAACTCGACAGATTAAGGAAAAGTCGGCTCAGGTCCCTCTGGATTCAATCCATTTTTAAGTGAGCTCTGAAAACTTGGATACGTTACAGATCCTGGAAGAATGAAATATGAGGAGAGAAAAGGAAGTTTGACACATGCAGAAAAACAGATCTCTGGGATGGGAGATGCTAAGAGAGGGAAATACTGAGACAGGCTGTGTTCTACAAGCTAGATGGACTGATGGCACAGGGCGTCTCCGCTAAAGTGTGAATGTAGAACAGTTCATATGAACTTAGAAATCCAGGCAGAAAGCATCTTGCAGGGCTAAAGTGCTTTAGCGCTACTCTTAATTCATCTTAATCCTCACTCTGCCTATCCGTCCATATGCAAGGCAGCTGCAGGAGGAGGGAAGGCTGACTTAGAAGGGGGTAAATACCATCCACCGTGAAAGAAGCCAGCTTCTCCGCTTTTACCTTTATTGGTTCCTAAGCAGAAAAAAGGGATCACCCCGAGGTGACCCAGTAAAAGGACATAGCAGACCCGGGTCTCATTTCTAAGCAAAATAAATTCCCATGTCAGCTCTGTCCCTGAAAGCAGCATACAAATGTAACTTATTGGTTAGAAGCACACTTTCTAGCATGTCGTGTACCTGTGTTTGGGCAGCCCCTAGAAATCTATGAATTTTAACTCGACAGTGGTGACTTTAATTAATAGTCTGAAGGATGGACATTGCGGGAACATGAAAAACTGTTTACCCTCATTGCTCTAAGCAACAGGTAAATAAAACATTTTTTTCTGGTCTATATCTACTTGTTAAAAATTCAAGGTTGGAGCCAGGCATGGTGGCGCACGCCTTTAATCCCAGCACTCGGGAGACAGAGGTAGGAGGATCACCGTGAGTTCAAGGCCACCCTGAGACTACATAGTTAATCCCAGGTCAGCCTAGGATTAGCCAGGTCTACCTCGAAAAACCGAAAAAAAAAAAAAAAAAATCAAGGTTGGGTGTTAGTACTGGAGGTCTTCCCAGCATGCATGGGGCCTTGAGTTCCATCCCCACAGTCAATCAATCAATCAATCAAAAAATAAACATGAACCAGGCATGGTGGTGCACATCTTCAATCCCAGCACTAAGGAGACAGAGGTGAGGCACCATGAGTTTGAGACCACCCTGAGACTACATAGTGAATTTCAGGTCAACCTGGGCCAGAGAAAGACCTTATCTCAAAAATAAATCAATATAAACATGGGGGCTGAAGAGATGAGTCAGTGAATAAAGCCCTTGCCAGACAAGCCTGAGTCCTTGAGTTCATATCTCCAAAGCCTACATAAAGTCAGGTACTGTAGTGAGTGTCTACAATACCTGCATACCTATAGTGAGAAGAGAGGATCTGGCAGAAGCTCATGAGTCCATCATTTGATGAATGGATGATGAAGATGTAGCACCTTTACACAATAGAATTCTACTCGGCAGTAAGAAAATGATATAATGAAATTTGTAGGAAAATGGACAGACTTGGAACAGATCACTAATCAAACTTCCCATAAGCACAGAAAGACAAATGCCACAAGTTCTCCCTCACCTGTGGTTCCTAACCTGAAACAGCTTGAGTTGCAGGCATACCTGAAGACAACTCTAGGGACAGATAATGTGGATGGAAGGTTTGGGGAGATACACATAAAACTAAATCCAAAATGAATTGGTTACATAGAAACCTTCCTCCTGGATAGCAGACTAAAAGATATAGCCCTCAATAGGAACATGAGGGGATATTCTGGTAAGTAGGGCCCTAGAGAGGATGGGATGAAATTGAATGCAGAAACATTTGGCCCTGGTTTGTAACTCCCAGTACCAGAAATAGGTTACAACCTATGAGCTGTTGATCGAAGAAACCTACGAGGTCCCCAAAACAAGACGAGCTTCTGTCAACGCACTGGGTTACCCTCCTGAGGTAAAACCTTAGACCCTATGCGGAAGACACCACATGCTGCTGATGTAGAACCTCGAGCGATCTGGCTGAATCTGGAAGGAGGCCAGTTCTCAGACGGTTAGCCCATATAGTGCTGGAAAGAGCTACATGAGCTGCTGGGGGAAAGTGGCCAACAACGTTGTGAGCAAACAAGGAACACTGCTATATGAAAGCAAGCAGCCTGAGAAGATGTACACACCTGTGCAATGGTGGCTGAAAGCCCAAGTGGGTAACAAATGGCTCTCTGATTGGCTAAGAGATCCACTCAGTGGAAAGGAACCCATAGCTGGAATTGGGAACTGAGTCAGAATCCTATGGAGACCAAGACCATGGACTCCAATAAGAAGCTCCCACTAGTCTCTGGCCAAAAGTGAGGCTTTACCCATCAAAATCTCTCTAAATTAACAATGCTTACCCACTTAACATATCCTGATCTCACTCTGTATTGGAGAACCTGTTTTTCTTTTTCAGAAGGCAGTGAGAACTGAAGAAAACCAAAATCTGTCAATAAGACAAGGAAAGATGGCTGACTCCCTGCAGGAGATGGACCATCCCCAGCACAGCAGCCAGGGCCTGGTGAAACTGCAGAGGAGCTGGCGAGTTAGCGACGGTGCTGCCTCCACTGCGAGCCTGACAACCTGTGCCAGGGCAAGGGAGATGGACACTGAGGATTTTCAAAATGTACCAAAGCCGGAATCCAGAACTGCGGAGAGCTCAACACTAAAGGAGACTTAAAACACACCCACCAAGGCTCAGGGAATTTTGTGAAAGAGGGTTTAGAAAGACTGTAAGAGCCATAGGGTGGGAGAGTATATACAGAGGCATTTCCCCCCTCCCAACAACTGCCTTCTGCTCTCATATCTCATAACCCACAATGGTGGGGAATACCAGCAATCCCACTGAGCAGAGCCCTCAGTGGAGTGGAGGAAGAGAGAAGGGAAATGATGGTACCAACACATGATGTGTCCAGACAAAGTTTCTACTTAATTTTTTTAAACGATATTAATGTATAAATCTCACACAAAACATGAGTAGAAAAATTGGGAATCTGAAACAAGTGCTGCAAACATTTGATAATTCAAAAACTTATGCTACATCACTTATAATGTAACAGATTCTATAATCAACTGCCTCATTCCTGTGAAATGAATATGGCTCGTGAAGATAAAAGGACACAGTGTTAACAGAGCCAAAACCTCTGAGATATAGATAACAATCATTGTGAATATCTCTTGAGACTGTGTAGGACACAAGGGCTGTGAAATAATATTAAGAAAAATATTCTCAACTAGCTGCTTTAGCTGTCTGTTGTCCACGCAGTGTGTGTCTATGTATACATCACTCAAACCTTCTCCTCTTGCTGCCGTGGCCACAACCAGGTCCACCTTTTGTCTGTGCACTATCAGTCATTGCTTACTCTTGACCATAAGCATGGTTAGTAACTTTCCATTATTTTGGGAAACTTCCTATTTCACAAGTGTATCTTGGTACAATATCATGTTACATTTAGAAATAAGCCAATCTATTTTAAATTACTTGGCAATGAAGCCATGGAAATATCTGAGCTTCGGTAGGTACTTTATAGTATTCTCCAGTTCCTCTACTTAAGAGAAATTAAATTTTTATCTTCTCCCTGACTCATTTTAATTTTTAAGAAGTGGGAGTCATACAGTATAAGGTTACCCTGGCCTGTGCAAAGCTGTTACACAAAATGAAGCCAAATGGAGGAAAGACAAAAGTATCAGACTTCACCTGAAAGTCTTAGAAACTGAAAGAATCCACTCCCAATAAGATAATTCAAAGGTTAAGAGTAATTCTGCATATCTCGGCAAGGTTTGGTTTCTTAGATTACAAAAGTGACTCACCTTTTTTAAAGCAGCTCATACTCACAAAAAATCCTTCTCAGCAAAACTTCATTTATTTTTATAATAAATCCATTTCATTAAAACATTTCTCATTCATTTTAGCTTTGAAACCAAAAATAAAGATATATTGCTCTTGCTGCATGAAAAAAAATCATCTTTAAAATTACAATTACTTTTCCATAATGATGTCTATGCAGGATTGAACAAACCTGTTTGAAATGTTTTATTCATGTAGGTATATTTTTTTAAATGGCAGCATTACACACTCATGCATCACACATCACAGGGCAGTCAGTGACAGACACATACGCAATGCTGCCCCGTACCATAAAGCCGAGGCATGTGGAAGGCTGCAACTAAGGTTGTTATGAGAATTATGTCCACACAGTAAGAAAATCACCTCATGATACACTTTTAAAATCATATCCCCCACCATTAAGTGATACATGGCTGTATTTAAGCAGGCCAAAATACTAGTCTTTAGAGTGGTGGAGAAAAAGAATTAGATATTCTCTAAAAACAAGGCCACATCTTATACTATCTAATCTTACAGCAAAGAGGCTTCAGTTCTCACAATAAAATAACAAAATATGCCTTGACTGGAGGAGCCCCTGGTGGGCAGTCTCCCTCCATCTGCAGACTAAGCATGCTGATTTAGAGTTCCCTCCCTGAATACGAAGAGCACTTAGGGAGCCCAGGGCCACAAACAATGGTGAACATGCACAAAGAGGAGGGTCAAAGGCCAAGGGCAGCTTTCTTACTGAGGACCATGTCCAGGCCCAGCTGCAGCAGAATCTGCCGCAAATCTCCCAGGCAAGATGCACCTGCTTGGCAGATGTAACTCTCCATTTTTCACTTACCCTAGTAATTACCATGATGAAATTAAAAGAGCTATTTCCTTTTTCTTCCTTTTTCCTCTCCCCATTTCTGGCCTCTCTATACTAAAATTCTTGGGTAACTTTCTCATTTGAAGTAATTTTCAAAATTCCTGAGAAAATTTTTTTCTGACCAATATATTATGAAAACATCAAAAACTCACTCATGCTTCTTTCTATGAGTTTGAAATAGTCTATGGCCCCTAACTCAAAGGAGCCAAAAGAAAAAAACAATCCCAGTTTTAAGTCATTTTTATTGTAGACCCTAAAGCAATCCTGAGGACAAAAGGAAAATAGATGTTCTTTAAGTGGGTCCTCCGAATTGGGGCTGGAAGAAAAATGGACAATTCTTATTTTTCTTGTCATCAATCAGAAGTTTCAGCATGTCTAACAAGATAAATTGGCCCAAAAGTAGCAAAAGTCTTTCTCTCCAACCAAGGTACCAGCTATGGACAAGTAATATATTTACAGGAACTTAAAAAATGCACATTGCTCTCACATGTGCTCTTTCACTAGGCAACATTTCTGAGACACATAGTTTTCATTACCAGACCAGCAACCACCATCTGAATAACTGAAAATCCTTTGCCAAGATTGATTAATAAAGTGTGCTGAATCAGCTTACAGTGCAGCCATGCCAACATTATTGACCATTTCTTCTCTATTCTCTCCCCTACTGAAAGTGTGTGTGTGTGTGTGAGAGAGAGAGAGAGAGAGAGAGAGAGAGAGAGATTTTGCTTAGAAAAAGGTTATAATGCTTACTCACTTTGGGAGGTATTTGATTTTAAAACAAGCCCTTTCTTATTATAAACTGCTAACTTCAAGCTATTCTGAACCTACTAATCTTTGGAGGATAACTTAAATTATACTTACTCCCTGAAGGTGCTCCCTCATTCCAAACACACTTGTTTGAGGAATTCTCACTGCTATCTATCATTTTGGCACTTATAAATTCTTTTATCCATAACTTTAATGTGTCAAATACCTGAGAATTGTCTCTGGATTCCGCTCTTGGTCCCATAGCTCCCAGAAGGAGCAGCAGTGACTTGCTGTGCACAAGGCCATCAGCCAAAACTTCTCCAATGAAACACTGAATGAAAGCAATGATCCCACACCATGGCATTTGAAAACCCACCAGTCCTGTGTTTAGGTGATTTACCCACAACTGCTCCAAAGCTCCTTGAGTTGTCCAAATGACTGAAAGGAGCAATGGATAGAATGCTACAGTAACAATAATCACAAAAGAGTATTTTTATGATGCATCGTAATATATTTAGAAACATCACTTAATCAATATAATCCAGTAATAGGAATATAATAACCTAGGTTTGGGGCTCTGTTAATTTCAGAGCTGCATAGTTGGAGGGAATATGCCCCAGGCAGGTAACGACCTGGTGGCTTGAATGTCCCCACAGGTAGCTAGAGCTACCCCTCCAGCCCTGCATGGGCTAGATGGGGTCTAGGTGGCCAGGAGCTCTGGCAATAGCTAAGGAGAACCCCCCAAGGCAGCCATCTTTAAGGGCTACACACAAACTTATCTACGCATTCATACATCTGTCCCTTACAAACATCTTGTATGTGCCATAAGGTGGCAGAGCATGAGGGTGATTGAATGAGTACTCTGCAGCTGGGTCAGTGAGCAGCAGCTCCTCCTCCCCCTCCCCAGGAACAGATGGTACAAGTAATCAAAGCCTGCTGAAATATATAAAAAAAAATCAACCCACAGACATACTCTAAGAGAGAGAAATAGCTAACAGTCCTCTGAAATTGGGGGTATTCTGCATGACTAGTTTACTTATTGTGGGGGAAATAAGTATTGTTATAGCTGGCCTCAGAATCTCTTGAGGACAGAATTGATGAGAAAACCTCTGGACTGCTTGAGGGCAAGGGGGGGCAGGATGGAAGAGAGAGAGCCTTTACATCACAACCTCTCCATGCGCAATGCCACGGAAATTCGAGAACAAAGGGGAGGAAGATGAGAGAGAAGGCCATGCAATCGGCAAAGCCAAGAATGAAAGATATCTAGTCAGGCAAGAAGAGTGAGATGTTTGCTCTGCCACAGTGTCAGTTATTGGTATTCCTGGAATTTTAAGTCCTACAGACCACTAGTAATGCAATGTGGGGTTTTATTCTATGTGAAAACTGCAGAAAGGAGCCTGAGGTTCTATCTGGGTTCGCAGAGCACAGAGAAAGAAAACCAGGGGTGGTGAGGTAAAAAGATGACAAGCGTAGTAGGAAAGGGGTACAAATAGAAGGGGACAGAACACCCCACAGAACCCAAAGACTATTTGCACTGAAGTGGTAAAGGAAGCAGGTTTATATTTTCCAAAACCTATGAATGGAGGACACAAGGAAATCTTGGCAATTTGTGAGGCGGAGGTGAGCTGCTGCACACTGGAAGGTATGGGTGGTAACACAAATAGGGTGTAGCTATGCGTGTGTGCGAGAAGGGGTTGGTGGTAAGGACACAAGCGTGCCTGTCATGAATATGAGTGTGCATCATAAAAATGAGGATTAATTTAGCTCCACATAGGAGCCACCCTCAGATCTTTAAATTGAAAAACCCTAAGGGCCAGATGTGACTCTCCTTTGTGCATTTCCATCTAGTCACAAATCAGCCTGTGAGCCAGATACAAGATTTCTATTTTTAAAAATAATCAGCCAGACACACACCTTTAATCCCAGCACTCGGGAGGCAGAGGTAGGAAGATCACTGTGAGTTTGAGGCTAGCCTGAGACTACATAGTGAATTCCAGGTCAGCCTGGACTAGAGCAAGACCCAATCTCAAGAAACAACAAAAAATAAATAATAATCATAAAACAGGACACAGAGCCTAGCTCTGTGAGAAAGTAATTTAAAAATTAAGGGCTGGAGAGATAGTTTATTGGTTAAAATGCTTAAAGTAAAGCCTAAGGACCCAGGTTCAATTTCCCAGCACCCACGTAAGCCAGATGCACAAGGTGTCAATGTGTCTGGAGTTTGTTTGCTGTGGCTGGAGGCCCTAGTATGCCCATTCTCTCTCTCTCTCTTTCTCTCTCTCTCTCTCTCTCTCTCTCTGTGTGTGTGTGTGTGTGTGTGTCTTTGTCTCTCTCTACCTCTCTCTCTCAAATAAATAAATAAATAAAATACTTAAAAATTTTAAGTCTTTTGAATTTGTGTGCCTACTAATATTCTTTTGTTTACCAAAGATGTATTTTACTCAAGAAATTGCAAATTAACAATGGAATTTCCCATGCACATAATATATGGGTTTGATTTTCTTGTGTAACTACAGTCGCCACTAGTGTGCTCTGAGGTGTCCTTTCCAGCTCTGGGAGCCACACTCACTGTTCTCAGTAGAAACCGCTGTGCTGGGTTTAATGAGTGGCATGTGCCAGACAGTTGGACAAAGACACAATTTCCTATTTAGTCTCCTATCCCAAATTATGTCCCTCACATCTGTGATGTTGTAAAGTGTGAGTGCTTTAAAGGGACATTCAACCTTGGTTTACCAACTAGCCCATGCTTATTCTAGCAGGGATGGTCCTTTCTTCCCCAGGCTTAAGAGCAAGAAACACATTAATCAAATTACAGTGTTTGTGTGAAAGAAGTAAATCTTGACTTGAGTATGATGTCTTTTAGTACCTGTATTATTAAAATTCTCTTTAAGGAAAAGCAAAAGAAAAGATCTTTTGCTAAATTAGTCTATTATGTGATCCCATTAAACTCAGCCTCAACTGATAGTCAAAAGCTGGCCGTGGAGTGGTTAAAATCTCTTCTGTCCTTAATTATATTTAAATGAATTTTAGCATGCAGACTGAGTGTGCTTACAGAACTCTGGAATAATTGACTGTTCTAAGAACCACTAATTCCTAATTGACGTACAGGCTTATAATTGTATTTTCATAGTGTTTAGTACAAAAATTCAGCTTGTTAAGAAAAAAAATTAAGACCCATAATAGAATGTGTGATCAAAGAAACCAACTGAGATCTGTTTGCAGCACATTTTTTCTTTAAAAAAAAATCATCATCATCATCCTTGTGTCACACAATGCAGTTTTCAAAGCACTGTCATACACACCACGTCCTACAAAGGAAAGCAGCTCAGCTTTGCGGCAGCAGGTTTCTTCTCAGAAAAACACATACAGCTCTGTTCCTGCATAGACTTTATTCCATAATTCCAGAACTGCTTTTTGTTTCAAAGTGGCTCATATTCCTATATTGTACTACATCAGGAACTTGCATACAGACAAATGAACACCATCTTGAAAAGCAAAAGGAAGAAATTTCTCTCCTCAAAAATTGGAGACAGAGGACTGGGGAGCTTACTCAGTGGTTAAGGGTGCTTGCTCGCAAGTCTGTGTGCCCAGGTACAACTCCCTAGCATCCACGTACAGCCAGACACATAACAGCACACATCTGTAACCCCCACAGGCCTGTAACAACAGGAGGAGGGGCCTGGAGCACCTGGAAGCGCAGGCCAGCACAAACAGCAAAGCAGCCCGATGTGGCAAGGAGGAGCCTGTGAGCAGGACGGAGAGCAACAGACGTTCCAAGGTTGTCCTCAGAATCCCACACGTGTGCATGGCACACGCACACACATGCCCTTTCCCCATCCCCCACAGGATAACATGCTTCTTGTACTTCAGTTCAGGGGGCCCTCTCCAGAGACATCTCACCTGGTGCCCCAGCCACAGCACGAGGCTGGGCACCTTCCTGCACTCTACCTCATTCCCTGCACAACATCAGACACTTTTTCTTAATCTGGTGGTTACGGCTGCAGTGAGTCTTACTGATCTCATTACCCTGATTTTGCATGAAAATTCTTGGTGATTTCACTGTTCAAAATGTCCCCAATACTGACCTGCTGCCTGGTGTTGGTATGTGCAAGAAGACTGCACTGGGCCTTAGGAGAAGGTACAGGACACGTTAGCGAGCTTCTGGACTGAGGCTAAGGCACAGCGCTGTTGACCACAGTTCAGTGAGAACGGTCAACAGCATGCATCAAATAAGAGATAAATGTATGTACGTATAGGGAGAGACCAAGTATTTATGAAATTAAATTTATTATCAAAATAAACATCAATAAAATATATCAAGTAAACACACACAAAACTTTGTTATATTATAAATTAACAAAGATCTTGCAGCCAAAGCTAGGTTTGGTGTCTCATACATGTAATCCCAGAACGTGGAAGGCTAAGGTAGGAGGATCACTGTGAATTGGAACAGCCTAGGCTACAGAATGAATTCCAGGTCAGCCTCCAAAAAAAAAGGACTGGAGGGATTGCTTAGCAGTTAAGGCATTTGCCTGAAAAGCCAAAAGGACCAGGTTTGATTCCCCAGGACCCACATTAGCCAGATGTGCAAGGGGACGCACACATCTGGAGTTCATTTGCAGTGGCTAGAGGCCCTGGTGAGCCCATTCTCTCTCTCTCTTCCCCTCTTCCTCTTTCTCTGTCATATAAATAAATAAATAAAACATTAAAAAAATTTTTAAGGGAGCAACCTAGTGATAGGATACGGAGGAAATCCTAGCATAAGGGAAACAGCAGCAGGAAGATTGTATTGATCAGCCTTGGCTACAAAGTGAGTTCAAGGTCAGTCTGGGCTTCATAAGAGCCTGTCTCAAAAACAAAACTACAGTTATCTGACTTTGAGTTATCCATTTTTGTTATTATTATTATTGCTGTTTGCCGCTATTTGCTTACAGCCAAAGGCTCACTATGTAGCACAGGCTAGCCTATAATTTGCTATATAGCCCAGGCTATCCTCAAACTCCCATCCCCCTGCCTTAGCCATGAGCGTAAGCTGACCTGGAATTCACTATGTAGCCTCAGGGTGGCCTCAAACTCATGGAGATCCTCCTACCTCTGCCTCCCGAGTGCTGGGATTAAGGGTGTGCACCACCACGCCTGGCTGCTCCCTGTTTCTATCTGGACAGTGTACTTTACCTCTCAGAACCCAGCTTGTTTTATATAAAAACAAAGAGGCTCAGCTGTTAAAAGTACTTGCTTGCAAAGGCACTGGCTTGCAAAAGACTCTGGCCTGGGTTCAATTTCTCAGTACCCATGTAAAGACAGAGGCACAAAGTGGTACAAGCATCTGAAGTTCATATGCAGTAGGAGGAGGCCCTGGCATGCCTATACTTACTCTCTCTCTGCCTCTTTCTCTAGCTCTCTCATAAATAAATAAATAAATAATAAATAAATAAAATATTTAAAAATAAAATACACAGTTTCTTTGAGTGTGCTGCCTGGCACATCACCCACATTGAGTAAGCTTGTGTGGAGCTGTGAGTCATTACACCTGTCCCTACACTACTGGACACTCTGTAGTCAGGTCACCACCAAGAACAGAACCAAGTCCTCACTTGAGGAGGCAGCACAAGAACAGCCATCTCCGCAGACAGGCCAGCCCCCCTTTGAAAGCGATGCCTGCGGGCCGGAGCTGAGCACGCCCCTTAGAAAAGTCACAGCAGTACGACCATGAACATCCCCTTCTCTTCACCTAGGGGTTCAGGAACAGAGTGGATCCACGACACTTCTCTCATTTCCATGTGCATTTTTGGCTTAATTGTGGCAAAATGTTGGTAACATAAAATTTACCATTTTTATTTGGGTGGAGGTGGTGGGTTGAGATGAGAACTTATAGTGTAGTCCAACCTGACCTAGAAATCAGAATGTAGCCCAGGCTAACCTCAAACTCAATAATCCTCCTGCCTCAGCCTAACATACGCTGGAATCAAAGGTTTGAGCCACCTTGACTAGCCAAATGTCTTCTCTTTCTTCTCACTCCATTTCCTTTAAATACAGGGTCTAACGTACCCCAGGCCAACCTTGAACTCACCATGTAGCCAAGAAAGACCTTTAACTCTGCCCTCACCCCTGCAGCCTGCTGGGATTACAGGCATGTGCCACCGTGCCCGGTTAGTGCCGTGCTGAGGATTGAGCCCAGGGCTTCATGCACGCTGGGCAAGCCCTCTTCCCACTGAGCTACATTCTCGGGGCTGCATCGAGACAGTCCTGGGCTTGACCTTCAGAATAGACACTAACATACAACTTACTCTCTGGTGCAAAATCCCCAGTCTCACCAGCACTTTCCAGAATGTCTCACTGGAGAAACAAACACGCTCCGCAAGCCCCCAAATAGCCTGTTAGCCTCAGATGGGAAGCTCTACTGATATATTTGGTGGATGACTCTCCACTTTACATTATCTACCAAAATCTCTGTCTAGTATGATTCAAATTTTTGTTTCAGTTCTCTGTCCCTGCTTGTTTTTCTATACTGAGCACTTGGATGAAGTCTAACATCCCTTTGAGATCTTACACATAATTCTTGTTGTTAAAATCACAGGAAATGCTAGGCAGCACACTATCTACACACGCAGTGAAATGTGGCTTTAGGAAGAACATACCCAAACCTGGCGTGCTTCTGGTATCACCCAGGCCCAAACAAAGCACATCAGTATATACCTGCCACCAAAGCACCTGCAAACAGAGCAAACACCACTCCAGTGACCTGGTGCAACCTCATTCCGTAAACACGAAAATTCCTCCTACACTGGGTTGGTGAAAGACAGACAGATTGGCTGATAAAGATCTCACGAAGTTTAGATTCTTAAAAAAAAAAAAAAAAAAAACCAAGGGCTGGAGCGATGATTTAGTCATTAAAGCACTTGCTTATGAAACCTAAGGACCCATGTTCAACTCTCCAGACCCCATATAAGCCAGACACACAAGGTGATGCAAGCACTGAAGGTCACACGTGCACACAGGTGGAACATGTGTCTGGAGTTCGATTACAGTGGCTGGGGGCCATGGTGCACCAATTCTCTCTATATATGTATATCTCATTTTTTTAAAAAGGCCAATCTGTGGGGCTTGCCTCAAAAACTAAAACTGAAAAAAAAGAAATCAAGATTTGCTGAAGCTATAGGAAAATGAACATGGGACAGCTGAACAATCAGCCTCCCTTCATCAGGTGCACCAAATGAGCCAGGGCTTGTTCTCTCCGGTGGGACAGCAGGGTGGCCCGGCCTCACTCATTACCACAGCCGTTCCTCTCACACCTTCACACACTGACAGGACGCCCCCCACCTGTCTGCCTGTGACATCATAGTCAGGTAGCATGGTGAAATATTTGGGACTTTCTCACATTTTTGTCCAATTATGTGGCTTTCCGGAACCAGCAAATCAAGTCAGACATGAGTGTGGCTCAGTCCTATGATCCCCTGCATCCACACTCTTCACACTATGACAGGTCTGCAAATCCATCAGGTCAAAAACACTTTATTATAATATAGAAGCTGGTGAGTCTGATATAGAAAGAAATCCTCCAGCTGTCCACATGGTAAAAACACCATTAAAATTTTAATGTACTGGATTTCTGTTGTGTATAAATTATTAACTGCAAGAAGAGGCAGAGAAAGAAAAATAAGGGAGAGAAGGACAAAAGAAAATAAATAATAAGACAGTAGATTTTAAACCCACGATATAATTGCATTAAGCACAAATGATCTGAGCAAATCAGACGAAAAAGACAAATCTGAAAAACCTACAAGTAACATCACATGCCACTGGGAGAGAACGAACGGTGCCAGTTGACGTTACCTCTTCTAAAGTATTCATAAAAGGGGAGTGGGGGATGGCTCAGCGGCAAGCAGGAGGCTTAAGTTTGAAACCCAAGTACCCACCTAAAAAGCAGGCACAGAGGCACCAGCCTGTAATCCCAGCCAGAGGGGGCCAGAGATGCGGGAATCCATGGAGCTTTCTGGCTGGCTAGTCTAGTCAAATCTCAAGGTTCATTGAGAGACTCTAAAAAAATAAGATGGAGGGCGGGTGAGATGGCTTAGCAGTTAAGGCATTTGCCTGAAAAGCCAGAGGATCCTGGTTCGACTCTCCAGGACCCACATAAGCCAGGTGCACAAGGAGTTCGTTTGCAGTGGCTGGAGGCCCTGGTGTGCCCATTCATATCATTTTTTCTCTCTCTCTCTCTCTCATAAATATATATATATATATATATATATATATATATATATATATATATATATAATTTGGGTGTTTTTGGTTTTTCAAGGTAGGGTCTCACTCTGGTTCACGCTGACCTGGAATGAACTATGTAGTCTCGGGGTGGCCTTGAATTAAAGGCGTGCACCACCACACCTGGCTTGATCCATCTTATTTTCTTAGTTTAAAAAAAAAAAAAATATATATATATATATATATTTGCCAGGCATGGTTGCGCACGCGTTTAATCCCAACACTTGGGAGGCAGAGGTAGGAGGATCGCTGGGAGTTCGAGGCCATCCTAGACTACATAGTGAATTCCAGGTCAGCCTGAGCTAGAGTGAGACCCTACCTCGAAATACCAAAACAAAAAAAGGTAATAATAATCAGATGAAGAGTGATTGAGGAAGACACCTCTGACCTCCAAACACATGTGTTCCCACATATACATGAACACATACACACAGATGCCCACACACCAAACACATATAAACATACGCATGCAAAAACCAAACCGAAAGTATCCACAAAGAAAGTGAGCTGATAGCCCACAAAGAATGTCTACAGAGTACATAAAGTACTAGTACCAAGAGTCCTTTAAAAAAAAAAGTCACAAGGCCAATAGAAGTGACAAAAGATGTAATATGATCTTTACAGAAGAAAAACAAATAAAACTACATATAAAGACATACCATCTCAACCAGTGTTCAGGAGTATAAAGCCATGAGAAACTGCTTTATGCTTATCACAATACCAAAGGTATATTAACAAGGTTGTTAAATAATAGGGCTATTTCTTCACTATTCATGAAGGGTTGCTCCAAATGCTTTGGGAAACAAGCCAGTAACATCTAATAGAGTGGAACATATGCCCACATTGTGATCCAGTTGGGAATGTACCCCAGAGAAACACGCTCTGTGAGGTAGACTCCAAGAGTGCCCCCAGCACTTTCTTTGATTTGCAGTGACCAAAGCTGCACACAGCCTATCTCGGTCAGAAAAAGATCCTAAAATAAAAAATAAAGTTTATTTAGGAGGAAATTGAGCAGGAAAACTGGCAGGGGTATGAGAAAGTAAAGCTAAGAAAGACAGCCAGCCAGGAGTGGTAAGTAAACAAGCGCCACGTGGGCAGCTGAACATCAGCTCATGGGGAAGCAGTGGGAGCAGCAGTGGTAAGGGAGCTCCTGGCCCATGTCCGCTCCAGGGGCCTGTGGTAGGTGTAGCGGGTATTGGCAGCAGGGCTTCCTACAGTGGCATGAGGAGAGCCCTTGGGCTTAGATGCAGACAGCATCATCTGAAGTTGGTGAGAGCTAAAAGGATGCAGTGCACGTGGGTGAAGTGCTGACAGAATCCACTCCACAACTGAGGCCTAGATGTCCCGTGACAGAAACAGGAAAGCTGCAGCACATTTATGCAGTGTAATGATATGTGGAGAAAAGTGCACCGGTGCTGCATGCCCCACAAAGACACAACGTGCGCCTACTGAAGGTAGCAGGAGAAACAGTGCAATCCTACTCGAAGTACTTCAAATAACTCAGCTGGGGACACATAGGGTAAAATTATGAAGGAGCTTAAGAAATGAAATATACAAAACTTATGCAAGATATACTAAGAGACAATCCATCATTATCAAAATAGTAAGTTTTTTGAAAGACAAACTTTAACCAAAAACGAAGAAGTTGCACTGGAGGCAAGTGGAAGGGCGTGACGGCAGGGCAGAGCAAGCGACGGACGGGGAACCCAGGCCGGCATTCTGCTTGTGTTTATTTCAGAAATACATATGCACTTTTATTATTTCAACAAAGTAAAGGTGAAATAAAAGGTATCAAAGCATTTACATAACTATCCGAGAATGGAATAATAATGGATTTTCAATGTACTATTTTTTCCTTTTTAGTTTTTTGAGATACATCTCACTCTGTAGCCTAGGCTGGCTTCAATCTCCTCTTCCCAAGTGCTGGGATGACAGGTAGAAGCCACCTCACCTGGCTCCTGTTTTACATTAACAAAATAATTTGAAGCTAATCACAGCCCCATAAGTCTCCTTACCTCCAAATCCTAGTTCAGTGGCCTCACACATATAGCCAATCTAGAAAAAGTGAGAAATCAAAGCCGTTGGCTTCCCTATGGTGGCTGTTAATTTACATAGAGATCCTGATTAGCTAATTCAGCTACACACTTACATCTGTCCCTGGGCATTAAAGCCAAATAAGAGGGGGGGGGGGAGACCAATTCGAAAATAAATCATCTGGTGGTCAATTAAACACTCAATAAAAGTTGAAAGGAAGGAAAAGTGAGAGCACTGTAGTTTAAATCCTATTAAAATAAATTTTCTGTGAATGTTTCTATCCTCTCATAAAGTGATTTTGAATTAGGTTACATCAAACACTGCTTGCAGGTGAGGTATTTAAGCTATAGTAAAGAGAGTTGAGGTGTTTGTCATCATCACAAGATCAATTTTTATTGGGAAGATAAATGATGGCTGAGATGGGAAACAAAGAGCGTCACCTACAAAGTGCTGAGTCTGGAAGACGCTTGAAATCACCAGCTTGTGCAGTCACCAAGTGCCCGGGAGATTCGGCCCAGTCATTAAGAACTAGAATTGTTTCTGTTGCTCTCGGAAGTTCCGTGCAGCAGCTCTCTAGTTTTGCTACTTGAATGCAAATGTCTCCTAGAACCACTCTGCCAATGCTAGAAAAATTACATGTTCTTTAAGGGTTGCAAACACTCACTACTAGACGTGGGCTGGATGAACTATTTATTTGCCCAATCATGGTCTGGCCATGCACTAGTCAGACTACCCTCCTTTAGGACTCCAAAATCATGGCTTGTGTATTCATAATCTGAGAGGCCAAAGGAGCCGGCTGGAGGCCCGAGAGCACTTAGCAGCTACTGGGGGAAGGAGTGCCTGCCCAAATACCTTTTGCAGAGCAATGGACCATGAATCTCCTTTGTGAGACCAGAAGCCTGCAACGAAGCGTACAGCCACAAACCCCTGCTCACCCAAGCTGCAAGGTCAGCTGGACGAGCTCCTAGCCTTGACCCCTGACAGCCCGGCCCATTCTGGCTGTTACTGTAGGGTAATTGAACATGACCAAAATTGTGCAGGAATGTCACATACCTGGTCTACTTCAATCTCAAATTCTCTTCAGGACTTAGTACAGAAACAGGTGGTGTTGCACCACTGTCAGAGGAAGAAAATGGAAAAGAGCTCAGGATGTGAACTGTGACACTGAGTAGCTGGTAGGTACATGTAACTCACAGGAAAAGCATCCATTTTACACTAAGATTCTTGACTCACAAAAATCTTGTGCCCCACAAAGGCAACTAGTTCATCTCTTCTGCAGTACTGGGATTTTGTTAAACCTCTGGTGCATGTACTGCTTTCTGTTTAATAAAAGGAAAATATTTTCTCATTTTTCCAAAAGGATTGTCAACTTCAAGAGAGCTTTCTACTTTCTACTTATGATAACTCTGTGCTGGGCCAATGTCAAACCACCCCCTGATAGCTAATCTGTTATCTGGCAGCTCTGTTATAGAAAATAACATTAAGCTATCCATAAACAATCATTATCCTTAAACAGGATTCCAAGAAGGAAAATCCCTGATAAAACAAGGTTTTCTTTTTTACTTCTCTCAGACTTGATCTCTGAACTCCTTTTCAATCTTTCTAATTAAAAAAAATCTTTAAATCAAAAGATAATATCAGAAGTATTACAGCAGATTCTACAAAATTTCACCTTACAAAACCGAGCTAGAAAATAAAATGTGTCTTTGAATTGAGAAGAGATGCAATAAGACAATAAAAGCATGTAAGCTTAAATGAGTAAAAGATCTTTACATCATCATTTACTTTTCCATTTTAATTAAACTTGAATTCCAAATGACACTGAGTATATAAACAAGACAATTCTTTATAAGTCACTCCTGGGTAGGTTGCAGACAAGTTTTACAGTTTGTCAATATCCAATGGCAGAGAGTAATCTAAGAATTTAGTGCATCAATAAAATACAAGGCAATCACAGTACACCCACAGAGTCAGAGAGCTCTCCTGAGTACAAAGGTTACTTTCAACATCACCAATTAAAGCAAAAGCTTCAGCACTGAACTTTCCATGTGTACCTCAGTCTCGCTCCTTGTGCTGTCCAACCACTGACAGCTGCCTGTGTGCAGGCATGCATGTGGTCATTGTGTATTCAGAGATGAAATTGGAATTTTTTACAGCTGGAAAATGTCTACATATAACATATGTATATACAGGCCAGACAATCAAAATAAATTTTGGATCACCAAGATTTACTATTTATTTATAAATAAGCTATTTACTCCAAGTAAACACTGTTTGCTACAGTTCTAGGTTCAAAGAGTCTCTACTAAAGCCTTCACTAGGATACAATGTAAAGGATGCAGGACTTCCAATGTCCTGACATAACTATCTTATTTAGGTCAACTGCAAATGAGCATGTGCATACATGTGTACAGATGATGAGGATGTTGAAGGAGCCCAGAATGTGTGGGGGGAGCTCCTCAGAATCCAATGTGAGCTACTGGAAATATCAGGACACTGCACTCCTATATGAAGCATTGCTGAGGTAACAAAGGTTCAGAAAACACATTAGAATCATCCTGATTCTTGAATAAAGTATCACTTTAAGATGAAAATTCAACAGTCTGGGAATGGCAGCCCTTGGTTTCAAGCCAATGCTTTATTTTCTCTCCGAGTATATTATTTTAATTCAATATTTATGAAAAATTAAAAGGGCTAGAGAGATGGCTTAGTGGCCAAGGTATTTGCCTGCAAAGCTAAAGGACCCAGGTTTGATTCCCCAGGACCCACATTAGCCAGATGCACAAGGTGGCGCATGCATCTGGAATTTGTTTGCAGTGGCTAGAGGCCCAGGTGCACCCATTCTCCTTCTCTCTTGCTTTCTCTCTCTGTCAAATAAATAAATAAATAAATAAAATATTTTTTAAAAAGAAGATGCAAGAAGTAGATTTCCACACTGCCACACAAGCCCAGCAACCAGCACTGGGCAAACAAGGTGGCATTCCTCAGTGGGCTGGCTCCCTGCCAATGCTCTGGATGCTATTCTGAAACTTGTAGGGATGTGCCTAGCTCTTGAGGCCTCCCAAAGAAACCATGAACTTCTCAGTACACTCCATTTCTGCTAAGTCAGTTTATCGTGTTTACAGTTAGGGACCCTGATTCCAACACACACTAGGGCTATTCATCAGTCATTCTCATTGGGATGTTTTCTCTAGGGAAACAAGTTTCGGCCCATGATCTATAAGATGTGTAGCACTGAGGCAAGCAAAATTGTGAGGGAAGGGGAATCATTTTCCAGCAGCAAGCCTGGCAGCAGGAAAACCCCAAGGGGGAAAAGCAGCCCAACTAGCCTCAGCATGGTGGATGGCGTGGGAGGAGCGGAAGGGTGGGCTAACTGAAGTAGACAAGAGCACACCCTGGAAATTCCATGCTGAGCTGTTCCGACTGACACTGGGTGGGCTTTCATATGCGGAAAGACAATGATGTCTCCAGCATGTCTACTCATTTACACTGCGCTTTCAAATTTCCGAGGGACTGTGCGACCACCACAGTTGCTGCTGACTGAGGAAAGTGGATCTGAACCCTTACACTAAGCTTACTAATCTGTCCTCAGGAAAGTACTTGTGTTGCATGGGCAGGTTGCCGAAATCCACAAAATACAGATTCATTCTTCCACCTTAAACTCTCGTGAAAGTATCATGCAGCTTAAATGAGCCAGAGGTGTGCAAGCCTTACACTATGGTTATTAACAGTGAGTAACTACGATGAGAGTGCCCATCACTGCCATAGTACGGATACGATCCCCTAAAAACTAAATGGAATTGTTGTCTGTCCAAATGTCGATGATCCTATGTTATTTATTTTTCTTGCTGCTATAACTGAAAACCTAACAAAATAACATAAGGAAGGAACAGGTTATTTGAGCTTCTGGCTGCAGGGTACAGTCCACAGCTGGGCAGGATGGCTGCGGCAGCAGTGACAGGAGGCTGCTTGCTCACAGCAAGGTAAACAAGGAAGCAGAGAAAGGAGAACACAAGAGCTCAGTCCAGGGTGGGTCTGCATGTCTCACTTGAAGCTCTCTGGAAACCCACCCACAGACACATCCAAAGTGTGCCTGATCAGCGCTCTAGGGTCACTTGACCCAATCAAGTTCACAATTCAAACTGTCACGATTAACTATACATGATGTAGAACTAAGTACCAAATAATCTATCACCCCAGTTCTAAAGTATTTCAGGAGAAGTTGATGTTAATTTCTTTGGTTCCCATAGCTTCAACTTCAAATGACTCACAACCAAAAGCTGTAAATAAACACATTACAACTTAACTTATAACAACAGATAAGCTATCACTTTCAGGAGGATAGAGGCCTTTTTGTAATATTTTGTTTTGTTTATATTTCTTTAAAACTTTTTACTGACAATTTTTATACATACACATTATTTATTTTGATCAAAATCTCCTCCCCTTAACCTCTCTTGCCCCCCGCCATGCCCACCTGTGAGACCCTTCTTCTTTCCAACTATTCCCTCTGTTACTTTGAGGAGAGGTTTTGCTTTGTTTTCCCCTCCTCCATCATCCACAGTGGAATGCTGATGGGCCAATGTTGTTCAGGTTTTGTGCAGGCAACAAGAGCAACTGTGAGGTCATGACTGCAACAGCCACCTCAAGTCCAGAAGATGGAGTTCCAGAGCACTCTTCCCCATATTCTCTCCACACCCTCAACCTAATGTTCCCAGAATCGGAGGAGGTGATAGAGACGCCTCATTTAGCAGTAAGCACTCAATAGTCATTTATTCTCAGTACTTTGATGATTGAGTCTCCGTAACAGTCACCGCCAACTGCAAAAAGAAGCTTCTCCAGCCAAAGTGAGAGTAACACTGATCCATGGGCATAAAACTTAAGTATTTAGAAGGCAATTTAATAAGCCCAACATATCCATTTAGCAAGACCATAGAAATAGCTTTCCTCCCAGGATTTATGACCCTCCCCGCCATAGGCTATAATACAGACTGTTCTGATTGTATTTGTTTCTTTGAAATATGCCAGGTGTGGTGGCACATGCCTTAATTCCAGCACTCTGAAAGCAGAGGTAGGAAGATTACTGTGAGTTCAAACTCAGCCTGAGAATACATAGTGAATTCCAGGTTGGTCTGGGCTAGAGGAAGACCCGACCTCAGAAAAAAAAAAATAAAGAATGAATGAATCTAGGTGCATGTACTTCAAACCAGGAAGGGAGGAACATAAAACTCTTGATGACTGATACATAATGCAAGGAGACATGAGCACAGGATGTGAATACCTAAGCACTCATGGCCAAGCTTTATAAAACACACAAGGGTCCTCACTTAATGCTTGATGCTTGATGAATTTATTCATCAAATAACAGCTAGGCAGTGGGGACAGCTGAGGAAGATGTCACAGAAAGAATGGTGAGTATTTTAGGAAGATTTCACCATCACAACTGGTCTAATTGGATCATTCCTGAATGTGCATGTAGGGATAGCCTAAAAATAAAGTGATTGCCCATAGAAACCAATCTAGTTCAGCCAACTATGCAACCAAATCCACAAGAATTAAGTGTGAAGCTTTCCTTTGAACTTGATCATATCCGACCACAAAATAGGATGAAGGTGATGTTTTAAAATATCAAAAAGAAACTGCCTCGTTGCCTCTTCACCTTGAAGTGGCTGACATGACAATTCCCAACAATAACAAGCTCTGAGGGCTGGGGAGATGGCTTAATCGTTAAGGCACTTGCCTGCAAAGCCTAAGGACCCATGTATGACTCTCCAGGTTCCACATGAGCCAGACACACAAGGTGACACAAGTGCACAAGGTCACACATGGGTACAAGATGGCACACACATCTGGGAGTTCGATTGCAGTGGCTGGAGGCCCTAGTACACCAATTCTCTCTCTCATAAAAAAAAATTTTTAATTTAAAAAAGTAAAAAGCTCTGAGTTTCCAAAGCCATCCCCACTACCTGTGAAAATCTAGCACATTCAGAAATAAATAATAGCCACAGCCCACCTGAAAAGGGTGTGGATGGTTAACAACTCCTCTGGTCATGCTGCAGGAAAGGCAGCACAATAGTCTAGGAGTTAAAGAGTTAAAACTGCTAAGAAATGATAGCACTAAAAGGAGGAATCCTAACACTCCGGAGGTAGAGACAGGCGGATCCGGAATTCAAGGACAGCCTCGGCTACACAGTGAGTTTAAAGCCAGCCTGTGGTACATGAGATCCTGTCGAGGAAGGGAGAAGGGACGGGAGTGGGGAGAAGCAATAGAAGACACTGTGGGAAAAGAGCAGCAGTCTTCGCACTGAATAATCCATGACGCGGATGCCCAACAGCCCAAGCACATTCAGAACTTCATTTGACTATGGCCCAATCCACCTTTATGTTTTAATCAAGATTAATTGAGCATGTAGAAAAATTTTGAGTGTAATATCCTAGGGTGAACATGACTAAAAGAAAGGGTGCAAGTCCGTCAGACAGTAAGTGTGAGAAAGGAAAGGCAAGGGAGGGGATCCTGTGGTCCCGCGACTTCAGGTGGTGACCAGAAGAACTCAGCTAGGAGGCTCTCTCTCCACCCAGGTACTGCCACCAGGGAGAGGGCAGCAGACTGAAAACAGACAGTGAGCACTCTCAAATCCAAATCAGGCTCCTACACTCGCATCTTGGTATCATGTCTTAAAAACATGAAACACCAGTCTTCACTCAAACTTAATGTACTATCTTGGATATCCTAGCACTATAAGTGTCCTTATATCAAGCTGGTCACTTGGCACTTTGCACTATTTTGATGCATTTTTGTTGTGTGAACTTTGACCTTTATTTTCCTTGTACAGTATATTCTGTGACCATGAATGTTCAGAATTCTTTCATGTAATACAGGTACAAGCTACGCTGAAGTTCATTATAGTGATTGAAAGTTAGCTGAACCCAACATGAAGTCCCAGATCACAGGCTCCTAAACTGAAATCCTTTCATTACTTTTTGGTGTAAATGTTCACAAGTACCTGGTTTTCACACTCGAAGTATCCTTAACTTTCCAGGATTTCTTGGCATTAATAGTTATTTTTTTTCCATTAAAGATTTATGTCTGCCAGCTTCCAAGTCTGCAAGTCAACATCATCTATAGCCCATTTATTTCTAAAAATAACTGCAGTTAAAATTTATTTTTCTCCTCAGCTTGGATGGTGGGGAGAAGACATGATGCTGGGATTCCTATACCTATACAATGGCTTCCTGCTGGTGGACTAGAGGAGTGCAGCCTTGGGAAAGTTCAGTGAGCTGTTTCCTCAGGGACAGTAGCTTATTTTTAGTAAGCGACAGAGGGGTGAGAAGGGGGACAATGTTGATTGATTGATTTATTTTTATTCATTTTTTTAGAAGTAGGGTCTTGCTCTAACCAAACCTGACCTGGAATTCACTATGTAGTCTCAGGGTACCTCAAACTCATAGCAATCCTCCTACCTCTACCTCCCAAGTGCTGGGATTAAAGGTGTGCGCCACCACACCCGGTGATTTAATAAATTTTACGGGCTGTGAATCTTCTTTGGAAAGGAGAAATAGAGTTTGATTAATTCAATTAGCAAATATGGTAAATCATTTATTCATTTGGGTGAGTCAATGCCTCCCTGAACTAAGTGTAGCTCTATTTTATGCCTTCACACCTATCTTTTAGGTAAAACAATGAAAGCCAAAAGCTTTTCTACTCCACAGCTCTTTCAAATATCTCTGCATATATTAACTTGATGTGTCTGTGACTTGTAGGCAGCCTCACCCACCTGCCTCCCAGCCCACAGCACATGGGTGACAGGCACATACATAACCCACATACATGACAAAAAGGTACAGACACAGGAAACTGACTACACCACTCTATCACCATTTGTCAAATTTTTGCTTTTTGTCATTTTTCCCTTTCCTACTAACATTATTACCAATTTTCCACTCAGTATAAAAATCACAAAAGAAATAAATCAGCAGATTATAAGGTTATTATAAAATAATTACGGCTAGAGAGATGGCTTAGCAGGAAGCTCTTGCCTGTGAAGCCTAAGGACCCATGTTTGACTCTCCAGGTCCCACGTAAGCCAGACGCACAAGGTGACGCACGTACCCAAGGTTGCACATGCACACAAGGTGGCGCATGTGTCTGGAGTTCAATTACAGTGGCTGGAGGCCCTGGGCACCAATTCTCGCTCTCTCTCTCTTTCTCTCTCTCTCTCTTTCTCTCTATCTTGCATTAAAAATAAAAGGACAGTCTGTTGGGCTTGCCTCAAAAAGAAAGACAGAAAAGAAGAAAAGAGAGAGGAGGAGAGGGGAGGTGAGAGGAAGGGCAGGGAGGAGAGGGGAGGGGCAGGGCAAGACCAGGAAAAGAAAAAAGAAAAGAAAAGAAAAGGGAAGGAAAGAAAAGAAAGGAAAGGAAAGGAAAGGAAAGGAAAAGAAAAGAAAAGAAAAGAAAAGGGAAGGAAGGAAAAGAAAAGAAAAGAAAAGAAAAGAAAAGAAAAGAAAAGAAAAGAAAAGAATTAGAACAAATTGCTCCATTTTAAGAAAAACAGTTGCTAAATTTCACAGTTTGGCTAGTTTTCCTTTCTTCATGCTATTAGTGACCTGTCTGTCTCAGGAAAGTCTTTCGTATGCCTTGCTCCACAAAACCACGCATGATTTCATTTGTCACTGAGATTTACCAGACTTCGGCTGTTCAAACAACCACCCTGCCTGTGAAAGCCTGGGAAAAGTGGAAACAATCATCAAATTAAAATTCCAGTTGTACATTTTCCAGACAGAATGCAGACAACTTTTTTTTTGAGAGAAATTAAGTTTTTATGAACCAGAAGGATTTTAAATTCATGGAAGTTCACTTAAATATTAAACAGAGTTAAGATGCTCAAGGCTACATTGACTAACATTTCTTCCAGGGTAATCGTGAAATCTTCAGTCAGTTCATTTGTGTATTTATATTTTACCAATTAAAAGCCATAACTTGAGTTTATAGAATTCCATCACTAGATCAAAGTAAAAAAAAATGTATAGGACTTTTCCAAAAAGACTCATTAGGGTGTTATTATACCTTTTTCAGAACACAGAAATTATACAAGTCACTTTTTGTACAATAAGATTTGGCAATGTTCTGTTCAGATGAAATGGTATTTCATTTATAAAAACCATCTCCAATTACAAAAAAAACTCAGAAACTCCATTGATTTTAATCTGCTTTTATAACTAGCCAAAGGTTCCCCCACCCCTTAAATATTTTAAGTAACATTTTAAGAAAAGTACAAATTTTAAAAATTTATTAATACTTTTTCTGACCTTATGTATATATATTTACTAGTCTCTGCAGACAGCTTTTATATTTTATATTCAGTGCACATTAAAATTAAAGGGAGAGAACTCTGTATCATGTACCATATTTTTCCATTAGTGATCTTGTTCAGAAGGAAAAAGTAGTTACTGAACAACAAAGCAAATATCCTTTTCTAAAAGTGATACTTTTTTCTTTCTTTTTTTAAATAGTTAAAACATGTGAAGATTCAAAAGAATGAGATTTGAAATACCAGCCATTGGGGACCATTGGATATAATCAGACTCAGAATAATGGCATGCAGTAATTGCTTGGTGGCATTGACACAGGAATCTTGGGTGGCCTCTGAAAGACCTCGGACACCATGGACTGTGAGGTCAAGGTACTGCTACAAATCCTTTTATCCTGAGGCTGTGAAAATCACCTTCTCCAAGAAGGTTAACATCTCCCTAGTTCTCTGAAAATGAAAAAGATTACAGGATCACAGTTTCCTTCAAGTTAATGAGGTGCATGTGACAGGCCTTGGAATTTGAAATGAAAAAGACAAATCAAACTTGGAGCTCATCCACCCTTGTGAATCCATTCCCTTTCTCTCTGCAACACATCTGTACAATGGCTGAGCTAGCTAGATCAAACAGTCATAACACTTTGAATTGTGCTGAAATTAAAGCCTCCTTCCAGCTCAAGTGAGAGGACCCTCCTCTTACCATTTCCCCAAGATTGTGGATCCTGACTCAAGCCACTTGTCCACATCCCCACAGCTATATCTAGTTGGGCTTCTGGTGTCTCCCAGCCAGAAAAGGCCAGAAGCACCTGACCGTCTACCTGTGTCAGTCTTCACACACCAACCAACTTCACTGATCCTTCTAGAATGTGGGAGGATCAATTCCAAATGGACTTCATGGACTGAAAAGTAGGGTCAAGACCTATACAGTGTTCCAACCACATCTCCACATTCACACCATACATTTCACACTAAAGCCAGGCTACATTGTTTATTTTTTCAGATATCTTTATTTATTTGTGTGTGTGTAAGGGGAGTTGGGTGAGGGCATACCACAGCCTCTTCCCACTGTGGCAAATGAACTACAGATACAAGTACTACTTTGTGCATATGGCTTTACGTGGGTACTGGGCAATTGAACCCTAGGTCAACAAGCATTGTAAACAAGTGCTTTCAACCACTGAACCATACCTCCAGCCCTACATTTGCTCTGAATTTTCCTAGAACAAATGCCATACACACACATACACCACGCACTTCAACAATGACATGTGTGCCCTGCATGATCCCTGGGTCATCTTCCTTCTATCCTTTGACATACTTTCCATTAAACCCAGGCATAGGCAGCATTCTCTGCCAGAACTCTTCTTCCTGGGTTAGCTAATGCTCCTACTCTCTCCATGGCACTGTACTTATGCGCCCCGAGCACACAGTCCAGCGCTCTGACTGCTCGTCAATATCCTTCTGGAATGAGAACTTCACAAACACAGGGGTCGTGTTGTTCACCATCAAATTCCTGAAACCAACACCTGGATCTTCAGCAGTCTTCAGAAATAAATATCTACTGAATGTTTTTTTTAAAAAACAAATTAATATAACAATTCCACTCAAATAGTCCTTCAATTCTCTATGGGAAGTATTTTCTCTATAAACAAGTACAAAAGATCTTTTTTTCTTTTAAAAATATAACCAAAAATGTAGCACATGGCAGGTATTCAACAAATATTTATTGCAACAATACAGAAATAGAGTTTTTCTGGGTAAATCTATGTGTCAGGAACTGAGGAGGGGACAAGGTGTGTGAGTCGCATCCGACCAGCTGTGGGCATGCTCACTGTGGGCCATTCTCTGCCCGCCAAGTGCAAGGTGACCTGTGCTGCTGGCCACTATTGGACTGCAGTCCCCATAAGCTCAGGTCAAAATGCTACTTCACCCTCATCGCTCCTAGTCTTTATGGAAACAAATGTAAGAGTGTCTTGTCGCTGCGCCGTGATCCTGTGCTAATCTGGCAGCTACCCACCCTGCTCTGAAGTTTGCATGTTTGAGCTTGCTTGATAATTGAACCATAAGGGTGATGAAATATCGCTCCTTTGGCCAATGACAGCCTCTGTTTACTATTTGCCCCAGGCTCCTGCCTCAGCAAGGCCTTAGATCTGGGTTTAGATATTTAGTATAAAAGAAGTTTGTAGTCACAGCTTGCTTTCACCCATTCAGGTGCACACAGGGTCCTCAAGAGAAAATTCCAAACCACCCCAAGCCCCTTTGTCCTCATCTCCAGGTCTTCCCTGGCCCAGGTATCCTGACATGCGGCTCAGAGCTCCGGGCCTTCCCCTGTGCTCTACACAGCCTCTTCTCTCTATTTGGAATGCGGTCACTCCAGTTACATTCCTCACTCTGTTTTGTACCTAGCACACTCTTTCTGGACCTTAAGGCTTCCCCTCCCTGTACCCAACAGAAGCATCCCTCCTTTGCTGGTCTCTCTCAACCCATTAACACTTACAGATTGCAAATACTACTCAGTTTCTATCTCCCCACCCATGCCTGTATCTGCACCAATACAACATTGTATTCATGTCTGTTTCCTTCATGCTCAAAATCGTACCTGAATCACAGTAATCAATGAATGACTGTTTAATGAATGAACCTGTTTTATCCCTGCCCAACACCTGGGGCCATCCATTACCATTATCTAAAAGTCTTACATTATGGTTCTGTGCATTACTTTTAGGAAATACTACAAACCTACCATCGACGCTGAGAATAAATTATAAAACCAACTGTCATAGTGACAAGAAAATAGCTCAGCCTCTGAAAGCATAACCTCAAAGTATAGTTCCAATTTGATTCAGAGTTGGAAATAATCCAAAAGAGAATGTTTAGAGATGGTAATTCACACTATTTGTGGCATTTTTAACATTTGCTTAGCAACTATTTGCTGAATACCAGCAACACCCATGGTTGGTCTGTGTCTTTGTCTGTTTATTGTTGCTGAATACTGTAGACTGGCTGGTTTATAAAGCATAGAAGCTCGTTAGCTCATGATTGCAGAGACTGGGCAGCGCGGCTTCCCGTGTGCGGTGAGTCTTTTCTCTGCACCGCTGCCAGGTAGAGGATGTCACATGGGTGGGACCCAGTGAGAGAAGGCGGCTCCTTGTTAGAAAGCAATCATGCCATCATGGGGGCCTGACTCTCTAACCTCAATCTTAATTATTACCCTGTGATATTTAATACTGATTGTCAACTTGAGAGGATGCAGAATCATCGAGTAGACAACCTTTTGGAAGTGTCTGGGCGGAGCAGATTAGGTTAATTAAGGTGGGAAGACCCACCCTAACTATAGGCTGCACCACTGCACAAGCTTGGGGTCTTGGACTGAATAAAAAGGAGAAAGCTACATGAACACCAGAATCCACTGCTCTCTGTCCTGAGGTGACCAGTTGCTAATTCCTGTCACCATGCCTCCCTACCATGATGGACTGTATTTCCTTGAACTGTAAGCCAAAATAAACTTTTCCTCTCTTAAGTTCCTTCTTGTTGGGTATTTTGTCACACTGCAAGGAAAACAATTACTTCATTCCCAAACACCAATACCATATGATTGCAGGATACACAATTAAACCTTAGCACCTTGGGAGTAAGAGGAACACTGAGCTGTATGAGACCCTTGACTTTACCTTAAGGGCTTTCCAGTGACTAAGACTGCAAGCTTCTAGAAGACAATGTCGATGTGTTCACACCCATGATGGAATGAGGAGATTGCAAAATTTATAACGGGAAGGAGGCATGATTGTGTTTTTTGTTCTTTTGGTACATATTTCTGAGAAGAGGTAAATTCAAGCTAAGGTGACCATTTGGGGATTCTTTTTAAGCCAAGATCTGCACATAGTTGCTTAGCTACTGGTCTCCTAATAGGAATTCAGGAGCTAGTGGTAGGGGGCCTCTGCCACAAGGGCCAAAGGCTCCACCTTGCTGTCCTCGCAGGCTAGAGTTATTCTCTCAGAAATCCTGAGGCATCCAGTTTCCAGAGGAAGCTCACTGAAACCAATCTCCTCCATGAAGATCACACACACACACACACACACAACCTACATGAAATTCTGTTAGCTTTAATCAAGGAAACAGTTTTGTATATAATATAAAGCAATCCCCACTTGTCTAATCAAACAAAGCAAAATTTTTTTGCCATGCCTTTAACTTAAAATATGACTTAAAGATCAACATTATAGGGCTAGAGGGATGACTTAACAGTTAAGGCATTTGCCTGCAAAGCCAAAGGACCCAGGTTTGATTCCCCAGAACCCACGCTAGCCAGATGCACAAGGGGGCGCACGTGTATGGAGTTCGTCTGCAGTGACTGGAGACTCTGGTGTGCCCATTCTCTCTCTCTCCCTTTCTCTATCTAATAAAAAAAATAAAAATATAATATTTTAAAAAGGTTGACATTATATAGCAAGCCAGTCCCAGAATATGAAGACTACATAAGAAGACTTGGTTAAAAGAAAAGGTCTTCAAATAATTTGTCTGAAAAGCTTATATCATGAAAAAGGATCAGGGAAAAAAAAAGTAGGCCATTGTGACTTGACATTCAGATATAAGCAGAGACATTTTATTCCCACTAACCTATAAATCACCCTTCAGGCCTGACTTTCACCACTACCTACCTTCACTGAACTACCCAGCATGCCTCAAGGCCACCCAGCTCTCTGGTACCCTTCCATGAACTGGCAAATCTAGCACGGGGGGCCATGCATGGCCTAAGCAGTGGCAGAGGCATGCAGAAAGTGGCAGTGGGAGGAACACGATTTCAAGGCCAACCTCTGATACATAGTGAGTTCAAGGTCATTCTGGGCTATGTAAGCCACTGTCTGTAAAGACCAACAGAGAGAAAGAGAAGAGAGAAAGGCTACATTTTGTTCCAGAAATTAACCAGGAGGATTTTTGACTACCAATAAGGAAAAATTCTGTGGAAGGAAGTGTTTGGGTTTGGGTGCTTTTTAAAATAAATTAAATATATAATATTAAACCCACAACATGATATGGGACAGGGAGGGTCTCCCAGTAGAAAACTGGACATAAGAATCATTGAAAACTTGGCCTACATTTTGATCTATATCACTATTGGTATAACAACTTCATTGTTATACATACTCTAGACTATTTACTTGTTTGTTTTGTTTTTTTTATTTGTTGAAATAGGGTCTCATGTAGCTCAGGCTGACCTCAAACTCAGTATGTAGCCAAGGCTGTCCTTGGACTTGTGATCCCCCTGCTTATACCTCCTAAGTACTGGATAACAGGCATGTTTCACTGTGCCTGTCTTTCCAACATCCTTTTGCCTGAATCAGGATGGACAGGCCTCTTCTGGGTCTGTCATCTCTGATCCATCTCTTATTTTACCCTGGACACACAATCTTCACTTCTCACTCCTGCTCTCTTCTCTGCACCTTCCCATGGTGACCTCTCGGGTGCTTCACAAGTGTCTCACATTTCTTCCCAATTATTTGTGCTGTTAACACAATGTTTCTTACCAACAGTGTGAGGTCACCTAGAGGCACTGGTTGAAAAAGCATTCCACCGACATTCTGGCACGTCTCTAGCTCCCCTCCCTTTCTTCAGCTCTGCTGATGTGACACAGTGTTGTCAGAGCTAATTTCTTCCACTTTGCCTACGGTCATGTGTAATCTGCAGGCTGGGCCGCCTTCCTTGGCACTTTATGTCCAGGGAGGACCACCACCACCACCACCTCTGAAAATCCTGAAGACCCATATCACAGAAGACACATGACCTGCCCTATTGCCTATGTCAAGTGAATATCAACACCTCACTAGACCTCTTACTCATCTGTAAAATGGGAACACATCTTCCCTGGCCAAATGCAAGTTTAAATAAAATAGTGCATGTAGAAGGCTCAGTGCAGACCCAGCCTGGCCTCACGCCAATGCTACAGAGTGTTGGGTATTTATTCAGAGAGCAAAGTCTTAATTATCTGTGGATAGGAGTGAATATTAGCATAAAATTGTGCTTTATTTTCCTAAAATGGGAATGGAAATGATTCAGATTTTAAGAGTGAACAAGCATTTCTGTTTAGAAATACCAAGGGTATATTGTGATAAGCCTTTGGTCTGCAGGACCACTGAACTTCTAGCTGTCTTTATTCTCTCATTTTTTTTCCTTCCTTTTTCTCTGGAACTGAAAACAGGACATGAGAGAAATGTTTTCTAAAGGCCACGTTAAGACAGCAACAAATGATAAAGATCGAGATGAAGTCCCAGGGCTAATCGGTTCCTATACTCAAGATCCTGGAAAAACTGATTAAACATTCAAACTGTGTCAGGCATGAGAAACACACAAGTGAAAGTATCTGAATCTCATTGTGTGAAACACACCCAGACCAAAGACACTCACATGTTCAGGAGAACACATGGACCTCTTTTAGGTCTGGAAACCCCTTCAGGTATCTTAGATACCAGGATCAAATGCAGAAATAAAAAGCAACAAAAGCCCTACTCTGTCCATGCATGCTTGGCTTTGCCAAAATAAGTATTAAATAAAGTAAAACAAACAAGACTGTTTCCCTGAACCTCGGTGGGACAGGGTGGCTTAGTTTATCCAGCAAGGTTCCCCTGTGTTGCACTGGAAAAGGCTTATCTACCATTGTCCAACACAAACAATGAAGAGACTCAGCCTAGTGCTAAATCCCCAGGAGAAACTATCTGCAGTTTAATTAGTGAATAATTGAGCAATTTAAATACAATTCCAGGCATTTTTTAAGTAACATTTGAAGAAACATCTGCTGCATCTCCTAAGTGTGCAGGCAGGGCACCATGATCCCTGGTTGATGAGATGCCCACGGTTACAAACATGACTGTCTGTGCCGGGGCATGACCCAGAATTTGAAACAAACCTCCAGAATCCTCACTCTTGATACTCACCCCATGCCACGAAATCAAGAGATGAGACAAGACAGGTGGGTAGACAGACAGACAATGATACACAAAACATTAGTCAAGTCACCAGAAATGCAGTACAGTGAAAGTTCACAACACTAAGCTGACATCCATAGAAAATTCTATGACTACTTCAATTTCTTTGTTTACAAAATGAAACTATGACTGTCTGTCCCACATGAGTTCTGAATTTCAAATGAGAATATTTATAATAAAACACCATATAAATGGTGCCTGAGGATATTGAAATGTAAAAGAAAAGGGTCTAAATTTAAACTAGTGATGTGTCACTCTTGTACCTTCTACCATAAGAATTCTACAATTTTCAACATTTATTTACACAGGGAAAATATTTGACCATGCCTGTTTTGAGTTTTGTGATAAGAAGACATGTGGACATGAGTGGTGTTGATGGTTCTACAGGGGTCAGAGTGTACTTAATGCCATTGATCTGGGCTCTTAACAACAGTTAAGGTAAGGTTGGGGAGATGGCTCAGTGGGTAAAGTACCTAATGCACAAGCATGAGGACCCGAGTTCAGATCCCCACTGCCCAAATCAAAATGCCTATAATCCCAGTGCTGGGCAGGCAGAGACTGGGGATCAGCGGACAGCTAGTCTAGCCAAATTGGTGAGCTCTAGAAGACCTTTTCTCAAAGAATAAGGTGGATGGTTGAGAAAGAACAACATCCATCTCTGACCTCCACACACCTGAACGTACATACACCACAGACATGTGAACACACACACACACACACACACACACACATACAGCTAAGATGATGAGCAGAGGCCTTGCGGCTATGGTGGGTAGCATACCTTACTTCCAAAAAATGGCTAAGATGGTAAATTTCATGTTATGTGTATTTTGCAATAACTTTTAACATTATTAGGAAGCATTTTACCATGATGAACTCCCTAGTCACAGAGAGGAACCCTCCTCCTTTCACATGGTAAACTGCAGAAGGAGGAACAGGGCTGAGAAGACTAGATACAGTAACCATGCTAGCACACTGCAGCAGCGTGCACAGACTCTAGGACCTCAGCCAAGCCTTCAGAAAAGGCCTTTCTCCCTCAACATTTAACTGCCAACAAAGCAGGCCACAAAATAAAAGCACCCGAGCCAGGCATTAGTGGTTCATATTTATAATCCCAGTATTCAGGAAGCTGAGTACTACCACAAACGCAAGGTTAGCATGAGCTACAGTGTGACAGCCTGTCTGAAAATAAATAAATAAATAAATAAATAAATAAGGCCTGGGGATGTAGATCAGTTGGCAGTTAGCCCAGCAAGCACAGAGCCCTGGCTTCGATCCCCAGCGTGGCCCCACCCACGCAGTGCCTGCGTTGTGATGGAGTCGTGCTCCTCTTGAAGGGGCTCTTGTGAAAATACAATGTGTCACAGGTAAACTACTGCATCAATTGAAGTACTTGTAACTCAGTACAGGTGTCATTTCTACACCTGAAAGCGTGCAAAGAATGGAAGTTTGAGGCCTCTTACAGTTATATTCTCATCGCTGGGACAAAAGATCCAACCAGAAGCCGCTTGTGGGAGGAAAGGGTTTACTTTGGGCTCACAGTATGGAAGGGCAGTTTAGTCATGGCTGGAGAGCGTGGCATGAGCAAGAGCTTGTTTTGTGTCTGGGTGGAAGCAGTCTGAAGTGAGCTTGGAGCTGAGCTCGTGAACCTCAAGGTCTGCCCCAGTGACAAACATCCTCCAGCAAGGCGCCACCTACCAAACTGCCACAGCTGGGCACTCAGTACGAAGAGTGACTGTGGGCTCACATCTGTAGAGAGTGGGCAGTCCATGACAGGGCACTGCATCATGATGGGATGGACATCACCACATGGGAAATGAAGTAAGTGTACAAAAGACTGCTCTCACAATAATCCTGTGTGTGTCTGTGTGTGCACGCGTGCGCGCGCACGCACACACACACACACACACACACACACACATATGACAGCACACAGGTGGGTCCAAGGACATCCTCCAGGTTTTGGACCTCCCCTACACTGTGTCTCAAACATGGTCTCCTTTGTCTTTATTGCTGAGAACACTAGACTAGCTGGCCCGGGAGCTTTAGGACTTCCCTGTCTCTACCTCCTACTGCTATAGATGTACTGGGATTGTAGACATCTGGCTTTATATGGGTTATGGGATCTAAACTTCTGTGCATTTAAACACTGAGCCATTTCCCCAGCTCCCACAATAATCCTTTAACATCAATGAATAGGTTAATCCATTAGCAAGAGCAGAATCCTCTCAACCAATAACCATCCATAGGTACCACCTTTCAGCATTGTTGCCCTGGAAACCAAACTTACAGCTCATGAACTTTTAGGAAATACCCAAACCATATCCTACTTTGTTGCAAAATAGAGGCCAATGGGATGCCAGGGAAAGCTGGGGAAAAATGGAAGGTCAAAGTCACACAGAGGCCAGGCTACTCTGGAGGCTCAGGCAGGAGGATCACAAGTTCAAGACCTGTCTAGGCTACAGAGTAAACTCATGGCCTTCCTGGGAAACTTAGTGAGACTGCTCAAAATAAAAAGTATGAAAAGTGCCAGGATGTGGCTCAGTGGCTGCGTGTATGACTAGCCTGCTCAAGGCCTTGATTCAATCCCTGGTACTCCAAATAAAATCTAATACAATCACATTGAAACAGAACACGAAAGTTGATAGAATCAATAAAGGACTCCAAGAGCTACAATGTATAGACAAAGACTATGCAATTCTCATTTGAAAAAATAGAAAATAGAAATCAAATTAAAAAGAGCTATGTGCTTAAAGGTTATTAACTAAATTAAGATTAACATATAATTCCATGGTAAAATGTTAAAATTTCAATGAAGGAGCTGGAGGGATGGCTGTAAAGCCTAACGATCCAGATTCAGTTCCCCAGTACCCGTGTAAAACCGGATGCACAAAGTGGCATATGTAACTGGAGTTCGTTTGCAGCGGCTAGAGGCCCTGCTGTGCCCATTCTTTTAATCTTTCTTTCTCTCTGTCTCTCTTTCCTTGCAATAAATAAATATTTTTAATATCAATACAGTAGATGGGTTTCTGTATATATTTCTATTTTCAAAAATAAACCAGGGCTAGAGAGATGGCTTAGTGGATAGTGGGCTTGCCTACAAAGCCTAAGGACCAAGTTTGATTCCCCAGAACCCACGTAAGCCACATGCATATGGTGGTGCATGTGTGTGGAGTTCATTTGCAGTGACTAGAGGCCCTGGTACAACCATTCTCTCTCTAATAAATAAATAATAAGAAAAAAGAAATAAACCAATATCATAAATGAATTTTTTAATATGTAAAGCAATTGACACCCCAAAATTACTCAGTGTCCACTTGGTTTACTCAGTCAATTATCTTAAGTTTCAAAGACCAATAACGTGTATGCTGTGTTAACTGCTACTGATAACTTTAAAGAGAAAGGAAAATTCAAGAAAGATAGAAAAAATAGCACATAAACTATTGCCACACCTGGGAAACAAACGCAAAACAAAAACACTATCACAACTCACTTTGCATGACTAGAAGGGTGGGGTTGGGGGGAAGCACAGGGAATAGTCCTCAGAAACATAAAGTGATTTAACACAAGTCACCCTCACTCCACAGGTGACTCAGAATTCTACCCTGTTGGTCACTTTCAACCAGGAGAAATAAGAAAGGGTTAGACTCTGCGTTTTTAGCAGGCACCTGGCAGTTTAGGCCCAAAGATTTCATTTTTTTCTGTGCCTCTGCTCACGCCAGTCCATTTCTATGCAAAGCAACCCTGCACAACTTCTCAGGACACAGGCATAGCAGCAAGCTTCCCACGCAAACTGCTAGCCCAGTCCAGGAAAAGCTCTTTCTCACCCTCATAAGCCAAACCTCACAGTCCACAGTTCTTATTGCATCCAGGTCTTTCACCTCTGACTAGTATAATCCATCAAGCTGTACTTAGAGTACTGCAAGGCATCTCTTAGGCCAAGGTCTCAAATCCTCCCACATTCCTCTTGAAAATCAGCTCCAAAGGCCGAAGCCACACAGTCAGGTGTCTGCAGCAACCCCACTCCTGCTACCACTTTACTGTTGCAGCCATGTTCGCACTGCTGGTAGAAATCACCCAACCAAGAGCAGCTTGTGGAGAAAAGGAAGTTTATTTTGGCTTACAGGCTTGAGGGGGAAGCTCCATGATAGCAGGGAAAATGATGGCATGAGCAGAGGGTGGACATCACCCCCCTGGCCAACATAAGGTGGACAATAGCAACAGGAGAGAGTGCCATACACTGGCAAGGGGAAACTAGCTATAATACCCATAAGCCCACCCCCAACAAAATACTCCCTCCAGGAGACATTAATTTCCATATCTCCATCAGCTGGGCATCTAACATTCAGAACACCTAAATTTATGGGGACACCTGAATCAAACCACCACACCACAATTACCTAGTAACCACTGTAATAATTTACGAACTGAGATTATAGATTTTAGGATGGGTCATAAAATATATATGCATACACACACACACATCATATCTCTAAACACACAAACTCTAATATATATATTCTTAAACTCTCTTAATCTATCTCATTACCACATTACCATAGTTGAGATGTATGGATTACTGTGGTTCAATCTGGTACTATCCACAACACACAGCAACTACTCTGCATTTCTACTGCATTGTGCCCTACTTCTGTAAGTCGGACACATGTATTTGGTCCCAAAGTCTTTGATAGAGTGCTTCACAACAATCCAGTATTTTAAATGTAAATAAACCACTGCATCATGTATTGATTTTGTTTCAGACACAGTTTCTCTGATGCCTTAAGAATAGTAAAGTCTGTATTATATGTCTTTCTCTTAAAAATCATTTTCTTGGGGAGGAAAAAGCAGTCAGAGGGGTGATGGATTTTCCTCTTCTGATGGATGGAGGGACTCACCACTGCAGCAACTATGATAGATGCATACAAACGAAGCATTCTCTTTTAAAAAGATTTTATTTTTATTTCTTTATTAGAGACACAGAGGGAGAAAGAGAGAGAGAGACAGAGAGAGAATGAGCATGCCAGGGCCTTTAGTCACTGCAAATGAACTCCAGATGCATGCACCACCATGTGCATCTGGCTTATGTGGGACCTGGAAAATCAAACCTGGGTCCTTACGCTTCACAGGCAAGTGCCTTAATTGCTAAGCCATCTCTCCCGCCCCCAAACGAAGCATTCTTGAATGAAAGAAGTAGTAATGGACCATCGTATCTTGCCACATTGTTGTCATAACTAGGTTTAGACTAGCAGAGCCTTGGCAGAAAAAAATAACTCTATGGCTGATAACCTGATTTCTGACTGCTTTAGTATCTTAAGATACAGGTTCCATAAATATTGAGTTCCACACAATTTCTTAAAGACAGAATTATTAAAATTTGAGGCTAGAATTTTCATTGCATCTCCCAATTTTATGGATTAGGAAACTAAGACCGAAGATCTCATCCACTGAATCTCATCTACTGAGATTTATCTGGTCTCTACAAGACATCTCCTTGTTGGTGAACAACAACTCTTGGTTTCCTCCCGGAAGTCTGTCTGCTTTAGACCCAAAAAGAGGAACTGGGAAAGATCCACACATCATTCTGTTTCCAAATGTGACCACTCATGCACAATAGCAAAAACTGTTCCCTACTGTAAGATTTATAACCTTTTAGGGTATGTGCCAAAAAGACAACTTTGGAAACAAATCTCTGGGCTTCTGAGGAGGTTGACACCGTGATATGAATTATTGGTCTATCATGGGCTCTACCTCAATGCAGGCAGAAAGGGAGGCCAATGGTTAGGAAAAGGGAAGACTTGGGCTGAGGGGGAACTTCCCTTGGTTCCCAGGGAGATGAGCCAGCTGGCCTCTTAGCATTTATTCTTGGACCCAAGTGAAGAAGAACATACTGCTGTCTGCACTTACTTCAGAAAGAAAGTGCTGTTACCCAGCTGACATGGTAAAGGGAAATGTTACAGTAGTTCTTCTCTTTATGCTTTCTACTTTGGACATGATGCCACTGCAAGCTCAGGATCTCACTAACTGTAAGGTCTTAATAAAATAGGAATTATCACCCAAAACCAATTGAAGGAAAATGCAAACTGGTACAGTCACTATGGAAAGCAGTGTGGAGCTTCCTCAAAATTAAAAGCCAAGCATGCCTGGTGTGGCGGTGCACGCCTTTAATCCCAGCACTTGGGAGGCAGAGGTAGGAAGATAACCATGATTTCAATGCCATCCTGGGACTACAGAGTGAGTTCCAGGTCAGCCTGGGCTACAGTAAGACCCTGCCTTGAAAAAATAAATAAATACACCTAAAACTATAACTACCACATGATACAGCTATATGGCTCCTGGGTATATAGCCAAAAGAACCTACGTCCTTCCACAGAGCTGCTGCACACCCACGGTTATGGTGACACTGCTCACAATAGCCAAGGTCTGGAACGTGACTCAGTATGAATGTACAGGTGTATAAATAAAATGACATTTGCAGGAAAATGTATGCAACTGGAGATCATCATTGATAGGTGAAAAAACGCCAGACCCAGAAAGGCAAATGCAGCATGTATGCAGACTCTAGATTGACATACATATGTGACATAAAAGTAGAAAGGGGACTAAGTGGGAGATGAGGGTCCCCTAAAAGGAGGGAAGGAAGCATGATAATTGTGCCCATTTTAGACAAGAGGGACCAAAAGCCCTGACAATGAAATAAGTACCTAAGGCCAAACAGCAGGTGGTTTTTAAACCATTCCAATAGTAGCAGTGGAGACAAGCTATAACGGAAGGGCTATCTTTGGATGAGCAATGAGAAGGTCATCTAACTAGCCTAGGAAATGCTATGAAAAGCTAATGCCCCGCCAGACATATAGCAAAGATTAGCACCCCGTGTGCATCCCTTTAACTCCTCACCAACCACTGCTGCATGTCGGATACACGTAAAACAAAAACATGATTCCATCAATTTGAGAACCTAAAATGACTATGAAATATCAGTCGTGGGAAGACTATAGAAAATAAGAAATATCTATGTTAATTTGGGTGGAGAGAAAAGTCTCTAACACAGACTGTAGAGTTTTCCCAAAGCTAGTTGCCTGGCAAGTGTTATAGGAGCTTGAATACTGGCCTCAGAGATACCAGCTAAATCCCTAGAAGCTGCATGGGCTACCATATTTAGAAAAAGGATCTTTGTAGGTGTGATGAAGGATCTTTGGGTGGGGAAATTATCCTGGGTCACCTAGATCCTCCTAATATAGTTAGTGTTACTGGTTTGGGTGTCTTGTTTTGTTACCATGCTGGGACTCCAACCCAGGGCCTCGGTGCCCTGTGACTAAGCTATATCCCAGGTACAGGTTTCATGCAAAGAGGAACAAGTGGATATCAACAGAAGAGAGGGGTCCTACGTCGTCACATCAGTGGCGGCAGCAGCAGCAGTCTTGGTAGTAGCAGTGGTTAGGCTCCAGGCACCTCCTGCCTTAGTCTTCCAAGCAGCTGGGATTGCAGGTACACTTTGCCATGCCCAGCTAGTCTGTATTTGTTGCTATACCAGAACAACTAAGATGGAGTGATTAACTTATCTAGAAAAAAAGACTCATTATAGTTCACATTCTAGAAGCTGGGAAGTCCAGGTAGAACAGTCATATCTGGTAAGGGTTTAATAGTGGAAAAACCAGACCAGACAAGAACACCCCAAAATGGCAGAAAAGACAGTCTCACTTTCCAACAATGCACTCTTGGTAATTCGGAAAAAAAGACATTATCTCTCCTAAGAATCTAGTGTCTTGACGGCCACGTCCCATCTCCACAATGGCAGTCACATTTAGGCGCGCAGTTCAGAGAAAACAAACCACGCTGAAAGCACAGCAGCGGTGATGGGAAAATGAAGGAGAGGGCCAAAGTCTTCAAAGTGTCCTTTCCTTTTCTTGGCTAAAATTCTCTGTCTACGTGTGTATGTGCATGTTCATGTGTGTGAGTGTGGGCACACATGTGCCCCTCTGTGTGTGAAGGTCGGAGGACAACTTGGGGTGCTGGTCCTTGCCTTCCCCTGTCTGAGGCAGAGTTACTGCTCATTTTGTGTTCCTGGTGTTGTTTTCCAGGCCAGCTGGCCCATAAGATTCTGGATGATTCTCCTGTCTTTGCCTCATTTCTTGACCTAGGCGCAGTGAGACAGATACGGAAGCTGGCACCACACCATCTGGTTTTCCATGGGTGCTGGGATCGAAACTCAAGTACTCACGTTTGCACAGCAAAGTTTTAATCCAGAGTCCCCTCCCATAACAGCTCCCTCAGGTCAAAGCTATGGTAAGCATTGAACATGCCCAAAACTGGTCCTGTTCCTCAGGCACAGGCTACATGGCCTTTGGCTAAAAAACTGCCGACTGTCTTGTCTTTTGGTACTATGACCTTAAACTGAGCGTGCTCATGAGTGTGCATACCCCTAAAGTGCTTTCCTATGAGAATATGTACAGTCCCCTTAATAAAAAGCCGCCTTTGTTGGGGGAGGTACAGCTTTGGAAATAATTCTCGTGTTCTGCTCACCTGCTGTTGGTGGTTCATCTGCCTCCAGTCTTTTATTCCCTGGCCAAACTGGCTTCAGCTTTGCACTTACCAAGATAAGAACAATGGTGTTCAGTTATACCACTGACACCTTGCTGTTGACCCAGTGAAAGGGACCTCGGCCTTTTTGCAACAGCAACCTTAGATACTAATGCAGGCACATATGACACCATTTATGTATATGAATTGTACACAAATGCACACACATAAATACCAGAAAGGCAAAATCAAGGGACTGACAGGATTTGGAGCCAGAGGAGGGAAAGGGAAGAGAAAGAAGTAATAGATGTCTTTACGACTGGCCCCATTCTTACTACAGAAATTGATTCATTCTATTCTTTTAATGCAAATTGTTCACCTGAGGGTTGGTTTTTCTTTGTTGTGAAAAGAATTATACTACTGCACCTTTCAAAAGGAAATGAACCCTCATTTGCATCTGAAGTCAAAGTGTACACCTCCCTGAAAAGGAATGTAGCTAAGTGTCCAAAAGGACGAATGGTCCCAGGCGTCCCACTATGTTTACCAGCCTGACCACCACAGCCTGGAAGTGGCCCCAAGAATGCAGCCAGCAGGAAGAGCGCAGGGGAAAGCCAGCCCACCACACTGAGCTGTCAATCAACGTCCATCACAGGAAGAACGGGCCCTGCAACCGCCTGTGCCAGTCTAGATTTATCCACAATAGAGTCCCAACATCGCACCACACTGTACCAGGCAATCTTAAACCACACCTTTCTTCAGACTTACAAACCCCTTCCCTGAACATGTAAATGTCTATGATGGTTCATACTGACTGTCAACCTGACAAGACCTGGAATCACCTGTGAGGAATTATGCAGATAACGTTAGCTTCTGGAACTGTCTGTGAGGGATGATCTTGATTAAATTAACTGAGGCGGGAACCACCCTCTAACCGCAGGTGGCTCTATGCCACGGCGAGGCTCCTGGGCTGTATGAAGAGGACAGAGCTGGCTGAGCAGCAGCATGGGCCGCTCCCTCTGCCTCCTCAGGCTGCCAGTTGAAATAAGCCCTTCCTCCTGTAAACTGATTTTCTGTCAGGTAGAGTGGCTGACTGACTAATGCATTATCTTTATAAGAAAGATTCCCAATACAAGCTATTCTGTTTTGTGTGTGTGTTTGTTGCTGGTTAAGAAGGATCTTCACTCTAGCCTAGTTTAGCTTAGACTGAACTGCAACTCTGTACCCCACGGCTGGTCTTCAACTCATGGTGATCCTCCTACCTCAGCCTTCCAAGTACAGGAATTAAAGGCAAACCCAGCTTAAGCTAGTCTTTCTCTGAGCCTGAAGCTCATTAACAAAAGGCAAATGCCACACCCTCCATCAAAAAGCAATTTCCCTTAGAGAACAAGCAAAGACTCACAGGAAATTCGCCTTAGGGAGGTTTCCTCCACCTGCCAAAATCCAGTTACCGGATGATGTCTGCCACTCCCACATTCAGGTAAAGATCATTCTACAAAAGTTGGCTGATTTTTAGTGATGGTTTTTTGTTAATGGTGTTCTGAGACAGGGCCTTTACTCCATAGCCCAGGTTAGCCCCTACCTCACAATCTGAGAGCTAAAGGTGTGTGCCAGTATACTCTGTAGTCAAATCCTTCTTTCCTAATACTCAAATAGAAATCAGATACTGTTGCTAAAATCCCTGATATTTTCCAAAGTGAAGCATTTAGAGATAGCAGAGGGTCGAATAAGGATGGGATCCAAAGCTCTGGGAGTCCCATTGCACCCTGCGGGTGGTGACTTGAGTCAGAAGGTCCGAGTCTTCCCCTCTGAAAGGAGGTAAAGGCAGGGTGAGACCAAGGTACAAAAGGTAGGCAGGTGGATGTTCTTCTGCTTAAGCCTGTTCATCTGGAAGACGACCCAGCTTTAGAGGACTGGAACCCTGTGACAGGTTCCTGACAGATTTTTCCAGCCATCATTTTTGCACAATGAAAATCTAACAGCTTGCAACCACTGCAATATACTTAAGATGTAATAATGGAAAATGAGATGTTACTGATTGGAGAGGGAGGAGAAGTAACCACCATGGTGTCATCAAGTCAGAGAAAGAAAGAAAATTAACAGATGAATTCTTCAAGGCTGAGATTTAGTTGCCACCCACTACAGATGGCAGAGCGCTGAGGAGCAGTCCCCAGACCAAAGAAGATACACATGAAATATGAGAGGCAGTCCTCAAAAGAATTCACCACATCCTTTCAATCATGAGGGAATTCTACACCCTCAAATACCTCACAGCTAGAATTCAAGTGCCAGATCCATTCTGTTCACAATAATACACACAGACACTAATGTCTGCCTTCCAATTGTATGTGAGCAGTTTCCTTTTTACTTCCAATGAAACAGAGTGTGCAATGGATACACAATTTAAAATGCCAAATTGAACAGTGTATTTTTAGGGGAGTATCTAATATTAAATGTGGCATGTCATGTCATCAGGGAAAGGCATTCACAAGTAACTTCATTATGAGTAAAGCCTCCTCACTCTGCACTTAAAGTTGGGAATTAAGGGCTGCAGAGATGGCATAGTAGTTAAGGCATTTGCCTGTGAAGCCTAAGGACCCATGTTTGACTCTCCAGATCCCATGTAAGCCAGACCACAAGGTGATACAAGTGCGCAAGGTCGCACATGCACACAAGGTGGCACACATGTCTGGAGTTTAACTGCAGTGGTTGAGGGACACAGAAAGAAAACCAGTGCCTACAGGAAAATGATTACTAAAAATCATCTCACTCACGTTCAACAATTTAAGGAAAATTGTGATTTAAATTCAAGGTTTATTTTCCTGAATTAAATATGTATCTTCCTTTGAAATCAGGTTAATTCATTTGTATTGATAAAAAAAGATAATTATAGCTAGATTAGTTATTTTCTCATTATATGACCAACTCTCTGGCAAGAAGCAACCTAAAGGATGGCAGGGTCATGTTGGTTTGTGGCTTTAGGGATATATTAATTCCATAATGATGACAACGACCTGGCAGTGGGCAGTGGGCAGTTCCCTGGCAGCAGGAGCAAGCTTCTGGGCCAGTGGACATCTTGATGGAACAGGAAGCAAAGAGCTGACCAAGCTATGAAATTTTAAAACCTGTCCCCAGTGACCCACTTCCTCCAACAAAGTTCTATTTCCTAAATCTTCACAGCCTCCCAAAAAATCACCATTAACTTGGAACCAAGTGGTCAAACACATGAGCCTGTGGAGGACATTTCACATTCAAACCACACCGCCACCTTACTCAATCATATTTCCAAGGAAGTAGCAGGGAGTAAAAGAGAAGGACTTCGCTTTAAAGAATCTCAAAGTCGAATTCCCTGCTTCCCTTCCAGTATAGCACCACCATGGTGAGGCCATCTGAATGTGATAGGCTTATAAAATGACCAGAGACAACTTGTTCTGGACCAAAGAGCATGTGTTGGAGTTGAAGTGACCTTGGGGAGGTGACCCAAACTCTCAAAGGCTGAGGTTCACATCATTAAAATCCCTCTCAGAGTTTTTCTGAGCAATGAATGAACAACGAATGTAACATGCCTTACACAAAGGCTGACAAAAATAATAGGGGGCTCAGGAGATGGATCACTGGGTAACATGCAGAGCACACAAGTGTGAGTACCTGAGTTTGGGTCCACAGAAACCACACAAAGCTAGATGTGGTAGGCCCCTGTGCCTAACGCAAGATGAGAGGTGGAAACAGGAGAATTTCCCGGAAGATCAGAGGCCAGAGAGCCTGGTGAACTCAGAACACAGGAGTGAACATGGAGCCCTGCTTCAGACAAGGGGAAAGCACGGTTTGCCCTCTGACCTCCACACATGTGCTGTGGACACACACAATAAGCCATTCCCAAACGTGTTTCTTACCATGAGTTTACTTCCATCAAAGAAAGAGAAGTTAACACTAAGTACACCAAAAGAGGGTGGGCTGCCTGACACAAACCTACGCCCTCCAAACCCAGAAGAGAGCCTAACACACAACATTCCCTCAACATTTGCTGAGCTGTGAATAAATGTTTCCCAAAAGTTCCTTCCTCCGCTGTGCCAGGAGCTTATCCTGGTGCACACCGGCTTCCTCTGGAATGGGTAGGAAGCTGAGGCAGGATTCGTGGCTCTCACAAGAATGCCTCAGCAGCAGGGTTCCCTCCGCCGCCCTCCTAGACTAGCCAGGTGTGCACTGCCCTGGGAAGAAAGATCAAGTCAGTGGATGCCAATGTCAACACCAACAAATTTAGTGTGTAAGATTATAGGGTACAGTATTGTCAAAATCCAGAAAAGGATTTAGCCAGTGGGGGTGACCAAGCTCAGAAACACTTTTCTATCTGTGTCTAACCTAAACTTGGGCAAGGCTGACCTTTGGGTCACCCTGCTGGAGTTCTTTTTTGTGCCTGCAGCTCCCCAGGGCACTGTGAATGCCCTCAAACTAAGAAGGAAAATGCAAACTGTGAAAACACATTCCAGGATATTTTCAAGACGGCCTCTTGTCTGGTGGCAAGCTTCACTCTGAAAAGGTTAATTGTCCCTCTTTGGAGAAGGGCTCCAGATAGTGCATAAAAATGTAAAGACTCCTTTATGACTTTTTATTAGCCACACAGTGCAAATACACTCAAGATTGCCATCAAGCATTCGTTCGACAACTAGGTATCCAGGGCCTACCATAGGGCAGGGCAGTGGTAGAAACCGGGACACCCGGCCTCACCTTTGCCCCCTTGCCCCCTTCCATTTCCCACAAAGGCGCCTTGCCTTCACGGCCTTCCGTCACTCACAAATCTGGCTTTTGCAAATTAGTCTCTGGAATGTGTGGTTTGCCAATGAACAAAAGCCTCCTTTCAGTTCATTGAAATTGAGTCTGGAATTCTGAGGAGAGGGACACTTCTGGGGTTCTGCCTCGAAGAAGACAGACCCTCCCAGGGCAGCCCCACTGATGGTGACGCCCCTTCCTGGTCTACCATGGCAGCCTGGGGAAGCCACTTCAGCCCAAAGCTTGGCTTCCCTGATCTGCTTTAGCCTTTGTCTTCTTTCTCTCGTGCCTTTGCCAGGAGCAGCTTCTTTGTATCACGTGCGCGTTCCATGTCAGTTCCCGTGAAGAGGCAGGACAGAGGAGCAGAGCGCGGCAGCTTGGAATGGAGAGAGTTGGTTCTTTATTTTCCCGTCATGGAACAAACCAAGTTGGAGTATCTGCTCTTTTCATTCTGCCAGTCGCCTGGCTTTGGGAGAAACACTGATTCATTCACAGCAGAGGGAAAGGTGCTCAGCTTGTGGTCCACTTCCTTGCACAGTTTATAGTGCGATTAGAACAACTGCATGGGGTGACACTCTTGTATGTGGTTGCATGTACCTGTTGCTCCAAAATAGCAGTACCAGGTTAGCTCCTTTAGGACAGATCACATTCCCTTCAGCCTACAGTCAGGAAATACAGTTAGCACCAGTCTTTTGGTTTCAGGGGATGGAGAACTTGTCCTGTGTTCACCTCTAAACCACACAGATGTTTCATAGCAAAGGGCATGCAAGACTGTGCATTAGAGCAAGGCACCCTCCTTGGGAGACAAGCGAAGTCTGGATCCCAACCTTGGCCATGATCAACTAGCTGGGCATATTCTAATGCCAGTAGTTATGTATCTAGTGCCTGACTTCCAGCCCAAGAAGCTGTCAATCACACCTTATTCCTCAAAAAGCATCCTTGTGCCGGCTGTGTTGGCACATGCCTTTAATCCCAGCACTTGGGAGGCAGAAGTAAGAGGATCGCTGTGAGTTTGAGGCCACCCTGAGACTACATAGTTAATTCCAGGTCAGCCTGGGCCAGAGTGAGAAACCTCGAAGAACCAGAAAAAAAAATCCTTGCCTGTACAAAGCTGCCAGTAGTCAAGAGGAAGCATCCGAGGGAAGGAGAGAAGAACGGCCCTTTGCACTTATGAAGTAAGCAGTGCAGAGAAGAAAGCGAGACAGCTCAGCCAGTGACACATGAAAGAGGAGATGGTAAGAGACATAAATGATGATGAGGTTAACGGGAAACCTTGTGCAGAAAATAAAATGTTTTATGAGACAATCGAGAACTCACATTCTTCCTGCTTCCTCTAGTTCATCCTGCCAAAAGGATTCAGCCTACTAAGAGGCTTTTGACAGAACTGAGCTGTTGCTATTTTTAGCCAGCAGATGCAGCACAAAAAATATGCATCATTGTGGACTACAATAAAATATAATCCCAAGGCTCACATCACATTCCTAATTTTCTAGTGTAAAAGCACTCATGTGCAGGGTTTCCTATGTGGTTAGAATCAGCATTCTATCAAGCAGAGTATCTGTGGCAAATGGACTATACCCCAGTGTGCTTCCAGTCTTGAGCTCTCTTAGATACAATACAGGTGGACATGGTGGGGCATCCTGTAATCCCAGCACTAGGAAGGCTGTGGCAGGACTATCAAGGGTTTGATACCAGCAAAAGCTACAGAGTGAGTACTAGGACAGTCTAGGTTACAGTGTAAGACTATCTCAAAAAGGAAAAGTACAATAATCCATACGAACTATACAGTCCTTAGAAATCAATTCTAGAAATAGAGTGATATTAATACTCAGCCAAATTATTATTATAAGCCAGGTGTGGTAGCACACGCCTTTAATCCCAGCACTTAAGAGGCAGAGGTAGGAGGATTGCCTGAGTTCAAGGCTACCCTGAGAATACACAGTGGATTCCAGGTCAGCCTGGGCTAGAGCAAGACTCTACCTCGAAAAACCACACACAAAAAATATTATTATATAATCTCTACCTTTATAAGGAAGCTTGGCTCCCTGGTTATAAAAATATACGACCTGAAACATGTGAGAAATTTATCTCTGTGGTGCACCAAGCATGGTGGTACACGACTGTCATTCCAGCACTCAGGAAACTGAGGCAGAGGGGGACTGTGAGGTCAAGGCCAGCCTGGTATATACATAGTGAATTCCAAGCCAGCCAGGGCTACACAGTGAGACCCTGTCTCAGAAAGGAAAGACAGAAGGAAGGGAAAGAAAGCTGCAGGAAGGGAGGAAAGGAGGAAGAGAGGGATAAAAGAGGAAAAAAACCTATACCTCGCCCCCAACACAGAGGCACACTTGAAAGGCACACTTAAACACTGAGAAAAGTAGGCCATTCCAGAACTGCTTCTGTGCACTTGGGCAGGTAGAGTGGAGGTGACCCTGCAAAGCCACGGCAAGCTTGGAAAGGGGTTTCAAGCAGCCTGGGATGGTTTCTGTATGTCCACCTTGTCCATTCTTTGGAGAAGGCCATTCCTAGGTGTCTGTTACCCTTTTGATTTTTCTCTCGGGTCACCTGGGCTAGCTCTCCTGGAGCATTTGCGGTTTGCTGACAGGAGTGATTTTATCCACACTGAGCCCACTTTCCTCCCCAGTTACCGTCTTCCTACAGCTCCAACTACCCATATATTAGTCTTTCATTATACAATAATGCCCTGCTTTCAGACTCCCTCTCTATTTTGGTACATCCTTTTAAAGTAAAAGGCATGCCATTAAAATGCATTTGTTCCATTGAGCCAGATTTTCAGACTCATTACAACGTCCATTGTTGACACAATAGCTCCTTCAGACACACAACAATCTGTCATAAAAGAGCCACCTTGGATGGGTGACAAGAGTGTTTTGCAAAGGCTGTCTCCTCAATGCAGTTGCTATCAGACATACACTAATATCGTCCTAGTAAAAGAGGATTTATTCCAAAAACTGCAGACCATTTAAACAGAACATGACTTCATGAGCTATTTCTGCAAATTCAGTGGCTTTTGAGTGGCTAAGATGCTCAGTGGCGTACAGAGAAGGAACCAGTGGAACTCTGTAACCCTCAATGCCCCACAGGAACATGATCCTTGCCCAGTGCTCCTGTGGACTAGAGTCCCAAAGTCATTCACGGCTGCATTCTTTGCTACCATCACCAAGCACTTATGTTTCCCAATGTGGTTCAGGTTGCGCGCCATGTCTGAAGTCAACTTTCCTTCTATCTGTGGCAAATGAAGTTTATAGAAAAGAGCTACCAGGTCCAAAATATAAAGTTGGTTCATTTGTTATAAAAATAAACCCCAAATAAAAATGTGTTTTCTTCCTCAGAAGTGTTAAAATGAAGCTCTTTAATAGGAAGGTAACGTGTCTTTATGGAGTGAAGTCATACTTTATTCTGAATCAAACCTGAGAGACTCAGGACCCTGCCAGTACCTGAAAGATTACAATAGCAAGCTGAGCCTCCACCGGTGAGTACAAAGAGGAAGAAACAAAATATAATATTTCATTTGCATTGATACTATCCTCTTTCCTAGTTTAATTTTATTTTTTTGTGGTACTGGGGATAGAACCCAGGCTCAGTATATTGAGGGCCTGTTACTGATTTATAGATATGGTATGAAAAAGAATTGTGGAGAAAACCAAAGTCTCAGAGTGGTTAAGTGGTGTCCCTAAGACCACACAGACAAAGCAGCAGCTCAGGTTTGTTTCCCTGTGTTAAGTTCTGAGACTTCCAGGGTACAGAATACTTTTTCCATCTGGAAAACCGGCACGCGACAGCGGATACTCAGAACTACAAAGTTGAGGGCGGGTGGGGCAATGGCTCAGCAGGTCCGAGCGCCTGCAGCAGAAGCATAAGGATCTGAGTCTGATTCCCCAGCGCCCACTTTAAAAAGAGCGGAAGAAGAAGATGAAGAAGAGGAGAAGGAGGAAGAGAAGAGGAAAAAGGAAGAGGAGGAGGAGAAAACAATTATAGTATGGCTGTGCACACCTGTAACCCAAGCACTGAGGGGGGCAGAGACAGGAGGATCAGTGGGCCTCCCTTGTCAGTCAGTCTAACCAAAACTCAGGGAGCACCAGACTCAGTGAAAGACATGTCTCAGAGAAATAAAGAGGAGGACTGCGAGAGGACACCATATGTCTTCCTCTGGCCTCCACACGTGTAACATGAGGTACATGCATCCGCACACACACATGCATATACCCCCCACCCACACATAGAGTCAGAAAACAAAAGGAAATTAGAATTGCTATAAAAGTACATGTGTGCCTTGCATCCAGTATTTAGATCAGCTTTGAAATCAAGCCCCAAATGTGGTATGTAGATCTTAACTCAATAAAACCATTACATCTCTGAGAACCAATTTACAATGTTCAAGTACAAAATGCCCAGTGTCAGGGAGCCCGACGCTCATACCACACTGTATGCTTTCTAAGATTGGTCTTCAGCGCAACATTCACACGTACGAGAGACACAGAAGGATGCCATTAAAGGATGAGAAGAACGAATAATATAAAGATGAAAAGTCTCCCCAATGGGCCTAATGCTGCTATCTCATGCAATATTCGAAGATCCTTACTAGACTTGAACAACAGTGATGTGATGTTAACAACAGTAGGAAAGACATTCGGGAGACTAAGTGAGGGGGAGGGGAATTGAAGACATTCTTTTTGATAGAATAAAACTGCAACAAGAAAAATGCTGACATTATGTAAATAACAAGTAAGTAATGGTGGCACATGCTTATAACATCCACACCCAGGAGGCTGAGACACAAGGATCATGCTGCAAGTTTAAATCCAGTGTGGTCTACATGGCAAGTTACAGGCAAACTGTCTCAAAAAACCAAAAATAGAACAACAACAAAAACTCTATGAATTTAAGTTTTAAATCTTGGGCTATTACTAGCCCAAAACTAGGTCATTGAAAAAGTGTAGAAAGATCACATACAGGATGTGAGGGTATCTGTCACCCCATTGATCGCCAGGGCTGATTCAGCTGATCTGGCCGGCCAGGCGGGCATCCCCTTGCTCCCTCATGGCTCCATGTGTGTCCCTCCAAAGACGCAAAGCTGCGTGCTCTGTCCAAGAGGATGTGCTCCCTCCCCTGCTAGAACCTCCCAGCAAGCTCTCGAAATCACATGCAAGATCACATTCTTCAAAGACCAGAAGGACAGAATTAAAGTAGGAGGAACAGTCCATTTTCTGGGTTAACTCTAAGCAGCATAGTAAAACAAGATCCACATCAAAGTCAAAGGCATCAAACAATAGGAAAATCCAGCAAACACAATAACTTTGGACTGAAAAAAAAAAAATTCTCCAGAACACCAATGAGAGAATTGAAAGACATATCCATCACTGACTATGTAAAAATGGAACACAGCCATATGTGAGAAATCTCCACACACTGAACTGAAACCACTGAGGACGCACTATAGTGGTGCAGCGCACAGAGCAATACCTTTACACACACCCCGCATAATGAAGTCTGCACAACGAAAAACACAAAAGGACATATGTCTGGTAATTAAAAACTACTGAGTAATAAATAGGGAAAAAATGGGCAAGCTCCAGGGTAATCAAAGATGCCAATTAAAATAAATTAACATCATCTTTCATCAATAAACTGGCCGCAAAGTTCTAACATGTAATACTCAAAGGTGGCAAGAGCACCAGGTAAACAAGTACGCTCACAGCTAGCTTATGGGGGGTGATTCAATGTCAGCCTTTCACAGGCTGTAAAAATATATGCTCTTGGTCCAACAACAGCACTAATGTAGTAAATGTTTATAAAGCTATTTCAGTAAGGGTAGTCATAAGCTTATTATCTATGCACTAAGATATTTACAAAACAAATTAATGTTAGCTGGGCGTGGTGGCTCATGCCTTTAATCCTAGCACTCAGGAGGCAGAGGTAGGAGGATTGCTGTGAGTTTGAGGCCACCCTGAGACTACATAGTAAATTCCAGGTTAGCCTGGGCTAGAGTGAAACCCTACCTCAAAAAAACAGTAATAATAATAATAATAATAATAATAATAAAATAATGTTTAACAAGAGGGAAATGATTAAATTTGTCTGCCAATATCTATATGATATAATACTAAATAGCCATTAAATTTTCCTTAAAAAAGATTTCCTAATGTCCTGGGGAATTGGTCACAGTGGACTGTTTAAAAGAAATGAATGTTAAGCTGGGCATGGTGGCATACACCTTTAATCCCCGCACTTAGAAGGCTGAGGAAGGTTCACCACGAGTTCAAGACCAGCCTGGGGCTATAGAGTAAGTTCCAGGTCGGACAGATCCTGCCTGGGGTAAAAGAGAAAAGAAGGGGCTGGAGAGATGGCTTAGCAGTTAAGCACTTGCCTGTGAAGCCTAAAGACCCTGGTTCAAGGCTCAACTCCCCAGGACCCACGTTAGCCAGATGCACAATGGGGCGCATGTGTCTGGAGTTCGTTTGCAGTGGCTGGAGGCCCTGGCACGCCTATTCTCTCTGTGTCTCTCTCTCTCTCTCTGCCTCTTTCTCGCTCTGTCTGTCACTTTCAAATAAATAAATAAATAAATAATAATAAATAAATAAAAGAGAAAAGAAGGAGAAGAGAAGAAGAAGAAAGCTCATCAACTTAAGATTACAATCATTATTTTAACATGTATATATCCTTGCTAAAATTGGATACTCCAAAATATTAACTATAGCTTTCACCAGAGTAGGATTATCAGTAACATTAAATAACTTCATTGTTTTTCCTAGATATCCAAATTGTTACAATTATCACGTGTTCATTTTTTCAAAAAATTAGTCAGATGTAAGTGGAAATGTGTGCATGTGTGCGCATATACATGTGTGTGTATATGTTAGTGTGTATCAGTACAGGTGTGAGCATGCCACAGCACACATGGGGGTCAGAGGACACCTTTGGAGTATGCTCTCACCAGTCCACCTCATTTGAGGCAGGTTTCTGTTGATCTTTTGGCAGTATTTGCCAAGAGCATCTGGGAAATTCTCCCGTCAACCTCCCTTCTCACTGTCAGAGGGCTGGGGTTATGAAAGCCTGCCCCAGCTTCCAGCTTTTTATGCAGGGTCTGGGTAGTATCGAACTCAGAATTCAAGTCTGAGCAGTGAGCACTATATCCACTGAGGCATCTCCCCAGCCATCAACCTAAAACATTTAAGATACAACCAGGTAATAAGGCTTCATCTGAAGTACACTGAGGATATGAAAATGTAAAGTCAGACCTAAGATCATCTTTTTCTTCTCTGTAATTCTTCAAAATTCTTTAAAATGGAAAGTAAGCAAAAGCAGACAGTAAACTGAACTCTCAGTGATCCATCATTTAGCTTCAAGATTCACCAACTTGGAATCAAATCCCAGACATGTCATCATTCTAGCCATAAATATTTCAGCATGTTTCTCTAAAAGACAGAGGCTCACTGCTGCTGCTGTTGCTGCTGTTACTATTAAGACCAAATCAAAATAACATCACCCTACTTAAGAAAAATTCATGATAACTCCTTAATATTGCCAAATATCCATTCACTGTTACCCAAACTGTATCACAGATGGTTTCATTTGTTTTAGTTAACATGTCTAAGAACCCAAATAGGGCCCATACATTAATATACACCTTCTCAATATTTTTATTTAAGAGAGTGTGTTAAATGTGTATACAAGGGCCTCTTGCCAGTGCAAATGAACTTCAGACACATGTGCCACTTTGTGCATCTAGCTTCAGGTGAGTACTGAAGAAATGAACCCTTGCTAGCAGGCTTTGCAAGCAAGAATCTTTTTTTTTTTTACTTTTTTTAAATTTTTGTAGTCAGTGAATACAGTCAAGTTGGTACCATTGTTAGCCTCTTCCCTGTCCTCCCCCCTCCACAGGGACCCTCCTTGTTAGGATATATGGGTCGTGCATTGTAGGGTTAGCCTTTAGTTTTGGGTAGGAGAAAATGTCTGTGGGTATCATGACCCAACGTGTGGCTCTGACATTCTTTCCGCCCCCTCTTCCACAAATTTCCCTGAACCATGTTGGGTTCATATAAGGTCTGCTTCAGTGTTGAGATCTTGGGTGCCTCTGTGTCTTTGGATATCTGGTTTGGTAGGGGTTGATTGTTCTCTGTGTCTATCTCCATCACCACTGTGCTGGTAGCAGGTTCACCAAGAAAACAGCATTCTTGCATGTTTCCCCAATTATTCTTAGTTTCAGCTGGGGCCCGTTTGAGGTATGATGGGGCGGTTCTCTCCTTATGATCTCCGTCTATGTGAAAAAAAGAAGCAGATTCTCCAACGGACAGTAAAGTTAGCACCAAGTAAATGTGATAACCACTGTTTTTACAGAGAGTTTAATGGAGAATGGGCTCATTGTTAGATATGGTTCTGACTTGTTTCCCAGCTCCAGCTATGGGTTCCATTCCACTGAGCAGAGCAGTTAGACAAATAGAGCAGTTGGTTTCCCACCATGGCTATGCACCACAATTGCACTCGTGTGAGTATCATGTCATGTTGTTTGCTGCTAAGTAGGTTAGACCATGCATTGCTTGGGCAGATATTGGTCATTTTTCCCCAGTCACTCATGTAGCACCTTCTGGCACTAGACACGCTGTCTGAGGACTGACTCTCTTCCAGCTTCCAGCCATGTCGCTCCATGATATGTGCCAACAGTGTATGGTGTCTTCAGCAGTAGGGTCTTACCACTATCCTTTGATGGGTCATCAAGCGCTCTGACATAAATCTGTCTTCTTTTTGGAGACCCTGTAGATCTCTCTGAACAAAAGCTCATTGTGGATGATATCTACCTGCTGGCACCTGGAGTTACAGGTCAGTGCCCAAGAAGAGAAGGAAGAAAAGGATAAATGATATAGAAGAGATAGAGAGATGAGGGGAGACAGAGAGAGAGAGAGAAAGAGAGAGAGAGAGAAACAGAAACAGGAGGAGATAATGATCAGTTTTCGTCATACCCTTTCCAGGGTTTTGTGAATCCGGTGTTCCTTCTAAGGGCCTGGTGGAGGTTCAACCATTTGGTCTGTCTTTTAGGATGTAGAGTTCTATGGTACCACTGCCGTTTGGGTCCAGGTTTGTGTTGCCCACCCCCTCCCTTACCCTCCCTTCCTCCCCACCCTCCCTACTGTCTGGTCCTCGAGATGCTCACTAGGTATGTCAGCAACTTGGGTAGAATCAGGTTAGGAGCTGTAGATGAGTGAGAGACTATGTGACGATTATCTTTCTGTGATTGGGTGAGTTCACTGAGAATGATTTGTTCCAGGCTCAACCATTTTTCTTCAAATTTCATTGTGTCATTTTTCCTTACTACTGTGTAGAATTGCATCTTGTAGATATACCACATCTTGGTTATCCATTCATCTGATGATGGACATCTGGGTTGATTCCAGCTCTTGGCTATTAAGAATTGAGCAGCTATAAAGAAGGTTGAGCAAATCTCTCTGAGCTGAAGCATGGAGCTTTTAGGATACATGTCCAGTAAGGGAATAACTGGGTCTGTTGGTAACTCGATAGTCAACTTTTTTAGGAGTCTCCATATTGCTTTCCAAGTGGTTATAAAATCTTACGTTCCCACCAACAGTGGATGAGGGTTACTATTTCTCCACATCCTTGCCAGCATTTATTTGTATTTGATTTTTTGATGTTTGCTATCCTTACTGGGGTAAGGTAGAATCTCATAGTTGTTTTAATTTGCATTTCCCTGATGATTACGGATGATGAACATTTTCTTAAGTGCATGTTTGCCATTTGTATTTCTTTCTCTGAGAACTGCCTGTCCAGTTCTTTGCCCAATTTTGTGAGTGGGTTGTTTAACTTTTTATTGTTTAGGTTTTTGAGTTATTTGTAGGTTCTAGAAATTAGGCCTCTGTCAGTTGGATATTCAGCAAATATTTTCTCCCATTCTGGGGGTAATCTATTGGCTCTGCTTATTGTATGTTTGTGAAGAAAATTTTCAGCTTCATAAGATCCCGTTGGTTGAGTGACTATTTAAGATCCTGTGCTACTAGGGTTTTGTTCAGGAAGTCTTTTCCTATTCCAAAGTCATGGAACGTTCCTCCTAATTTTTCTTCCAATAGTAGCCAAGTTTCTGGTGTTATATTGAGGTCTTTGATCCATTTGGACTTGATTGTAGTACATGATGAGATGTGTGGATCAAGTTTCAATTTCCTGCATATGGTTATCCAGTTTGTCCAGCACCATTTATTGACGATGCTGTCTTTTTTCCAGCCTATATTGTTACGGCCTTTGTCAAATATCAAGTAGCTGTAGTTACATGATCCATAGTCTGGGTCCTCGATTCTATTCCATTAGTCTACACTCCTGTGTTTATGCCAGTACCATGCTGTTTTTATTACTATGGCTTTGTAATATAGCTTTAGATCAGGTATGGTGATGCTTCCAGAGGTGTTTCTTTTGCTAAGATATACTTGGATATCCGAGGCCTTCTGCTTTTACATATGAATTTTAAAATCAATTTTTCTATCTCTGTGAAGAACGATGTTAGGATTTTGATGGGAATTGCATTAAATCTGTAGATTGCCTTTGGTAGGATTACCATATTCACAATGTTAATTCTGCCTATCCAGGAGCATGGGAGGTCTTCCCATTTTCTTAAGTCCTCCTCAATTTCGTTTTTGAGTTTTTTATGTTTTCATTGTATAGAAATCTTCCTTGGTCAATGTTATTCCAAGGTATTTTTGTTGTTGTTGTTACTACTGAAAATGGGACAATGTCACTTATTTCTTTCTCTGTATCTTTTTCATTTGCATATAGAAAGGCTAGTGATTTTTGTGCATTGATTTTGGACCCTGCTACTTTGCTGAAGGTGTTTATCACCTTTAAGAGTTTTGGAATGGAGGCTCTCAGGTCTCTTACATACAGAATCATGTCATCTGCAAATAGCACTAACTTAACTTCTTCCTTTCCAAATTGTATCCCCTTTATTTCCTTCTCCTATCTTATTGCAAGCAAGCATCTTTAACCAACCATTCAGCTACCTCCCCAACCCCAGGTGAACACTTCTATACAGAAACTTCTCTTCACATGCTTGGTCCACTTGGTCCTTCTGAGATACTACTTACACAGTAAGGCTAAATGTTTGTTTCCTTCAAGAAAAATAATGACCTAGTTCTTAGCACAGGAATAATCCTTATAAAGTACAAATCTGACCTCATTCTCCTATAGCTTCCCAGACCACCTCTAGAAAGCAAACTGTTGTTCTTAAAATAGACCACACCTAGCTGGGCGTGGTGGCGCACGCCTTTAATCCCAGCACACGCACACGGGAGGCAGAGGTAGGAGGATTACCGTGAGTTCAAGGCCACCCTGAGGCTCCATAGTGAATTCCAGGTCAGCCTGGGCTAGAGTGAGACCCTACCTCGAAAAAAAAAAAAAAAAAAAAAAAAAAGACAACACCTTGACTGATGCCCACCTGTGCATCAATAATGTGACTCTGGGCTAAGGAAATAACTCAGTGGCACAATGCCTGTCAAGCATGCCCAAAGCTCTTGCTTTGATCCCCACCCCACAAAATTATATATATATATAATAATAACTATTATTATTATTAATATATATGTATATATGTATATATATATATATACATATACATATATATATATAGAGAGAGAGAGAGAGAATATTTGGCTTATCTTCTCTGGAACCCTCAGTGGTCCAGCATTCCATGCTACCTTCCACCATAGATTCCATGCCAGACCTAGGCAATAATGCTTTCTTCTTTCGCACCTCCTGCCTCTTCTTCATTCCTACTGGACCGAAGATCTTTCCTTACATGCTCACCTGCCTGTCACATGCTCCCTTGTTTCAAAGCACACACCTCAGTTTACAACTGAATGCTAATTGTGCCTGGGCCCTTCCTTACAGCTGCTGGAAGCCTGCTGGAGCAGCTGCATGTCTGTTTGGAGACAATGACTCAGTCCTAGCACCTACCTACCAGGCACACCAGTGTCTTGCTACATGGTTACTACAGAAGAAGCAGAGTGAAGAACAAACACAATGCATATTTGGGTTCCAACATTATGTGTTTATTCTCATTCTTGAGGCATTTATTCACCAGAACAACCAACGTGTCCGTGTCTGGCATCGTGTCAGGTGCTGGGGACTTCAGCCAATGACAATCTCATCTAGCAGATAGACAAGTAAACAGGAAATTCCAAGACTTTTTATAGATCTGTCATACAGGGGAGTGCAAAGTGGCAGCTGAACATCTGGCAGACGTGATGACAGGCACATCAGAAGTAAAGCAACATGTTCTGCGGGCTCCGGGGCACCACAGTCGGGCTCCTTAACAAAGCTGGGGCCTCATGGAAGACAGAGGGCACACAGCATGTTTTTAAGGCATTTAGTTCAGCCCAGCGTGATGTCACAGGCCTACTACCCCAAGTACTGAGGAGGCTGAGGTAGAACTGAAAGTTCAAAGCTTGCCTGGGCTACAGAGCAAATGCAATATTAGGCTGGGTAACTTAGCAAGAAAAATTTCAAAATAAAAACTGTGAAAAGAGGATAAGGAATAATACTCAGCTGCAGAGCATTTGTCTAGCATGTGCAAGACTTCCTACTACAAACAAGGAATATATTCTTTTACTAGTATACGTGCTTAAGGCTGGTGGGTAAAATATGGCATGATGCAGCTACTGATGAGAGAATTCTCAGACAATAAATTTACAACCCACACTAAGATCCTGAGATAAACAGAATGGCAAAAAGGATGACAGTTGGTACAGGTTCTTCAGCCATGGATTCAACCTATTGTGGTCAGAAGTGTTTCAGGGTGGAAAAAATCTGTTTACATGAAACATGCACAGACTCCTTCTTGTCATAATTCATCAAAAATACATTGCAACTGCAGGCATGGCGGTGCACACCTTTAATCCCAGCATTCAGGAGGCAGAGGTAAGAGGATCACTGTGAGTTCACGGCTACCCTGAGACTACAGAGTGAATTCCAGGTCAGCCTGGACTAGAGTGAAACCCTACCTCAAGAAACAAACAAAACAATACAGTGTGACACTACGTACATCGTGGTTACTTACTCAAGGTTGAAGTTATACGCACCTACTGTACCATTTCATAGGACCTTCAGCACGCATGTGTGTATGTGTGTCGATGGGGCACGTGTATATGCATGTGCAAATGTACGTGGGCACACACATGCACGGGTGGGGAGGCATGGTAACATACAGCTGTCTCTTCCTCCATCACTCCTTATTTTCTGAGATGGTTCTAACTGAACCCAGAGTTCACTGATTTGGCTTGCCTGGCTAGCCAGCTTGGCCCTGGAATCCACCTGTCTCCACCACCAAGTGCTGGGATTCCAGGCATGGAACAGTTTGAATGTGAAGTATCCTAATACACAGCTTCATGTGTCCCCCGTGTTTGTAATTCAGCCTCAGACTCAGTCCCCAGGTGGTGGCAATTAGAGAGATGGATCCAAGTTAAAGGAGTTGTGTCATTTGGAGTAGACCTTAGAGCATTAGAGCTCAAGCTCCCCGTCCAAACCTAGCCCACGCTTCCTGCTCCCTCCCACTGCCATGGCAAGATGAGGTGCCCAGCCTCTGCCTGCCATGCTCCTTCCCCACCACAGTGAATCTTCCCCTTGAGACTGTAAGCCAAAATAAACCCTTTCCTCACAAAAGGTGTGTCTGATCAAGTGTTTTGTCCCAGCACTGAGAGAAGGTAACTGCTACATGTGGGTTCTGCAGATCAAAACCCAGGTGCTCAGGTTGCATGGCAAGCACTGTACTGACAGCCTGCTCCCCAGCCCAGCGTCCATAGGCTTGATATCTAGCTCCTTCACAATGCTAGACAAAAGCATGCTAGTTCTCTTAGAGATCCAAAACAAATATAACTACTAAGTCACTATTGGCAACAAGCATGTATCTGAAATGACAGCATGAGCTACTGGACATAACAAGCATTTCATTAGCATAGACATTTTCCTTGCATAAAACTGGCTCCCCTGGAATTTAGTTAGAACTACAAGCTATGAAGAAATCCAGTAAGACAGCTCTGTAATCTATTTTTCTGTGCTACTTAAGACCTTGGGTTTGTTACTTTCTCGTTGCTGTGACCAAATAACTGACAAGAACCAACTTGAGGAAAAAGGATTTATCCTGGCTCATGGTTTGAGGGCATACAGTCACCACAGCAGGGAAGGCATAGGGGCAGGTGGCTCTGTGGCAGCAAGAACATGAGGTGGTTTGTTCCATCACCATAGATCTGGAAGCAGAGCACTCCAGCAGGAGATAGGGTTGGGCTCTAACCCATAAGGCCTGCCTCCCAGCAACCCACTTCCTCCAATTACGCCCCTCCTAAAGGTTTCAGAGCCTTCCAAAACAGCACCACCAGCTGAGAACCAAGTGTTCAAACAAAAGCCTACAGAGGACATTTCTAATTCAAATTATAACAGACTTTACAGGTAAAGATGCCTTATTCATCTTCATATCCCCTGTTATCCCACTACCTGGAAAAAAAGAGAAATCAGCAAATGCAGAATAAGTGTGTGTATGATTTCAGCCTTTAATAGTGCAGAAGAAATGCTGGCAACAAGTAAGATTGCCACAGATTAATCACCCAAACTTGGGCGCTTCTGAAAATGAACTGAGATTCAATCCCTAAGTACAAACCTAGGATGTCCAAAGCAAATGATCCTCATCCTAGCACTAAGCTGAAGAAAATCAACTCTTTATTTACAAGCTTAAGACTCAGAAGCAATTAAAGGAGTCTGGAGAGGTTGACAGCAATTACTTTAACCAGATTTATACTTTCATTTATCAGGATAGAAGCAAACGGAAAGATACTTGTGCTGGACATAAAAACACTAACCTATAGCCCCAGTACTTGGAAGGCAGATACAGAAGGGCTATTGCAAGTTCAAGGCCAGTCTAGACTATATAGTGAGTTCAAGACTAGCCTGGACTACATGGGATACCCTGTCTCAATAAAGCAACCAACCAAAAGGATATTCATGTAAATATAATACAATCACAATGAGATTTCTGTATTTATCCAAGAGAATGTCTAAAACTTAAAGACTGATACTTTGAAATATAAGTAAACTTTGGTAGCACATGGACTATCCACGGAGTAGTGGGGGGTGAGGATGGGTGAAGGCACTTCTATGTGTTAGCATCTGCTAAGGTTTCACATATGCTCTACGTCCCAGCCACTCCATCTTATAAGAGAAATGCATACATTGGCTCAGTAAGAGCCATTTTACAAGAATATTCATCCTTACATATTGTACAATTTATCAACTCATCATGTTGCACACTGTGAGTATGCACAATTTTTGCCAAATGAATCCTTTTAAGTAAAGAAGAAAATTGTTCTTAGCAGCAGTATTCCTAACTACAGAAAACAAGCCCAGTGTCCACCAAGGATAGAGGCACTGCAGGTGGTATACTCAGACAGACAAGTGAATGGCACACAGCAATGAGAAACCATCACTACAGTCAGCAATGATATAAATCTCACAAGCAAAACACTGAGCAGGACTGGAGAGATAGCTTAGTGGTTAATGCACTTGCTTACAAAGACAAAGGATCCAGGTTGGATTCCCCAAGACCCACATAAGCCAGAGGCACATGCATCCGGAGTTTGTTTGCAGTGACTGAAGGCCCTGGTGCACTCGTTCTCTCTCTCTCAAATAACTAAATAAAAATAAAAACGCAAAGGAGTGCAGGGTCCCATCCCACGGGTACAGAGCGTGATGTGCAACTTGCATGTAAGGCCAAGGAGGTGGCTCAGAAGGTAAAAGCACTTGCTGCACAAGCACAAAGGCCTGAAAGGGCCCAAAGGGTCTGAGTTTGAGCCCCAGCAATGTCAACAGCTACATATTGCCACACGTTCATGTAACCCCACTCCTGTGGGTACTGGAGGCAGAATTGTTGGGGCTCACTGTAGCTCCAGGTTCAATGAGAGGCTCCATCTCAAGGAAATAAAGTGGAGGAGCAACAAAGGACCCAGCAGTCTCCTCAAGCCTCTGCACATGTTCACAAAGGGCACACACATGTGCATGTTCCACACACACCACATACTACACGCATGTACGCAAACACAAAACGTGCATGCATAGTAATGAAAATCTTGTTAAGAACAACTCTATGGAGGCATCTTAACTGAGAGGGTGGAAGGCTAGTGCTGTGGTGTGAGTGGGAAATGTCCCCACGGGTCACGTTTGAACCCTTAATCCCCAGCTAGTGGTGGTGTAAAGGTTGTTGAACCTTTAAGTGACAGAGACATGCTGGAGAAAGTCGTCACTGGGGGAGGGAGGCGAGGGGCCTTAATGTTTTGTGACCCAGACCCACTTCCTGTTTGCTTCCCCACTGCTGTAATTTGACTGTTTCCTGTTCCTTCCTGCCATGTTTTCCCCACCGTCATCCCCCTATGATGGACTGTACTCTCTGGCATTGTTGCCAAATAAACCCTTTCCTGCCCTAAATTCCTTCTGCTCAGGTACTTGTTCACAGCCAAGAGAAAGTGACTGCATAGGGCGAGACTAACACTGTTCCTCCCAGAGCTCACAGAGCTGCAGTCCACAGGAAACACATGTGCAATTGCTGTGCTCTTCTTGACAGGTGTTATACTTAAGAAGGTTATCAAAAATATACCCATAAGCTGGGCGTGGTGGTGCACGCCTTTAATCCCAGCACTTGGGAGACAGAGGTAGGAGGATCTCCGTGAGTACAAGGCCACCCTGAGAATGCAGAGTGAATTCCAGGTCAGCCTGGGCTAAAGTGAGACCCCTACCTCAAAAAAGCCATATATATATATATATATATATATATATATATATATATATATATATATTCCAAAAGATGATACCTCATATTCTTTTAATCACACAAATTCTGAGCTCAGAAAATATGTTAACAGAAAATAAAATAAAACAAAATTGATCAAGGCATGGTGGGGCATGCCTATAATTCTAACACTTGGGAGGCAGAAGTAGGAGGATGGCTGCAAGACTGAGACCAGCTTGGTCTCCATAGAAAATTTTAAAACATCCAGGACTATGTAGCAAAACACAGTCTAAAAAAATAAAAGTAAATACGCAAATGGCCCCACTGTCCTCAGCACTACGTGAGGGTCAGTTTGTCCGTGTTTGGTAATGGTGGTGCCATTCGTAAGGGCTGGCTTCCCTCTGCTACCACAAATGTCTTCTTTTCCTACCTTTACGCATTGTCCTGTTCATCATAAGAAATAGAGACTATCAGGAAACAAGAGGGGCTGTCACTGAATGTGACTCGGTCATAAGGATTAATCATAGGATTCCAAAAATTTTTGAGAAAACTTCTAAGATACCTGATGACATATCTCAGTCAGCAATGCTTGCCTTGCAAGAATGACAACCTGAGTTCAGCCTCCAGTAACCATTTAAAAGTATCGGCATGGTGGTGCATGCTTATGACCCCAGCACTGGGGAGGCAGAGACAGGAGGATTCCTGGGCTTGTGGACCAGCCAGCCTGGCCTAATTGCTGAGTTCCAGGCCAGGGAGAGAACCTATCTCACACAGAGGTGGCTGCACTGCTGAAGATGAGGTTTTCCTCTAGACTCCACACACACAAGCATGCATATGTGTGCGCGCACACACATATATGCACATATACACAAAAGATAAAAACACATCGTCAGCATGAAATGGTCTAATAAAACATCAGGGCATTGAAAAGTCTTGCTTTATGTATAGCTAAAAGAACAATTAGAGGAAATGAAAACAGAGGTGTGGGCTAGTATCAAGACATGAGTACCACCATCTGCTATGAGTGAACTGTGTCCCACCAAATTCAGATGTTGGGTGGAAAGTGCAGCTCAGTGGGAATTTGCCTATTATGCAGCAAGGTCAGGGATTCAATTCCCAGAACCACAAAATATAAAAATAAAAACTACATATGTTGAATTTTAGCCTCCAGTATGTCAGAATTCAACTAAATTTTGAGTTTTTAAAGAGGTAATTTTAAACATGAGGATGGACTTTAATACAATATGGCAAGTAACCTTGTGATAAGAGGGAAATTTTAAAAAATATTTTATTTACTTATTTGAGAAAGAGAGAGAGAGACAGAATGAGAATTGAATGGAGCCAAGGCCTCCAACTATTGCAAACAAACTCCAGATGCATACATCACCTTGTGCACTTGTGGGTACTGGGGAATCGAACATGGGTCCTTAGGCTTTGCAAGTAAGTGCCTTAACTGCTAAGCCATCTCTCCAGCCCGGAGAAAAGGTAATTTTGACGTAGACTCATATAAAGGAATGAGGAAGTGAAACTAGGAGAAGATAGCCATCTGCCAGCCAGGAAGAGACATGAGAGAAAGAGCCCTCACTCAAAAACCTCTGAAGAGGTCTTGGACATTCAGCCACCCAAACTGTGACAAACAGAATTTCTGTTGTTTGAGCCACCCAGTCTATGGCTTTCTGGATGGCAGCCCTAGCTGACTAAGGTGCCATTCACTGTGGAAAGTGTCCTGCTTCATGTTTGCTGGGTGTGTGTGTGTGTGTGTGTGTGTGTGTGTGTGTTCTGAACAGGCAATTTATATTTCCCTCCTAAGGTCTGATTTTGTTCCTCCCTCTTTCTGCATCTGAGAGTCAAGGATCAGAGAAATGAAAAGGTATGTAGCTTCTGGATCAGTAGGTATAAGAAATGTCTGTCAGGGAAACACAAAGGAAGGAATGGATGGTGCTGTCCTCACAGGATCCCTATGTTCTAACAGAGTAATGCTAGGAGGAGTGTTAAGCTCCTTTGTCCTTGTGTGAACACCACCTAGTCATACAGTAGGGCTAAGATCTTGCCCCACTTATATAAATAAGGATAGAGTGTCCTTCATATTCAGAAAGTGCAATGTTTGTCTCCTAAAATGTATACACGTTCATGAAGCATAGAGAATTAACTCAAATGCACCACAGCAGACCTTCCAGAATAAGCTGCAATAATTTGTCAAGAATAACCTTTTGGTAAAACATAAATTTGTCTAAAGTTAAACTACTTGAAAGAGGTATAGAGGTCCATTTTTAATTACACAAATGCTGTATTAGCAAGTTGACAAAAGCAAAAAAAATCCTGACACTGAGAATGGTGACTGCCCTGCTGGACTTAATCTTCGGTGCCACGAAGCAGCAGTTGACGCCTCAGCATGAGCAGTGGCCCACGGGCAGCTGTACCTCCCGTGGTTAGTCCAGCAGCTGTCAAGGCCTGTAATTAATGAGGGGCCCTCACAGATCTTCACACTCGAGTTTATACAGAGATGAGGAATCTCGTCACAGCCTTGTGCAATGTTGGCAGGCAGATGTTTTTCATATCCACTAGCCATCCTCTGCAGATTAGAGGATGTCAGACATTCCTAGACACCATACAGTAGAGCACAGAAGAACCCACAGAGCCTGTGGGATCAAAGCTTTCAGGGATGGAAACAGTTACTGCACACTCAATTACTTCCAAGCACTGGCCAAGAGCCCACACCACTATTGTTCTTTCATGAAAGAGTGGAGTTCGGGTAAAATCGGCATGCTATTCTGGATACTTGGATAGGCTGAACTTTCCAAGGTCTTTTAAAATTAAATTATGCATAACCAAATAGTAATCAAAATGAAGTCAGTGCTCTTGCTACAGATTTTCTATTTCAGGAACAAAGTCTATACCAGATGACAACAATATTAGTCCAAATATTTCTCTTTAAAAAGCCAGGGTCCTCCTGAGAGCAACACTGAATAGCCTCGTGGCGACTCTTCCATGCACCCAGGACCCTTTAGGCAAGTCACTTAGCGTTGGCAAGAAGAACTGCTCCTAACCTCTGTCACAGTGCATGGACTTCTGGAATGAATATCTCAGAGAATATCAAGCACTGCTGCATCAACTTAAGTGCATCTGTAGCTCATAACCAATAAGTGATCAGCCCTTGCTTCCTTTCCAAGAAAGATATTTGAAATTCTGTGTTCAATGTATCTGGCCACCTACTGTCCAGGCTTTCTAACCAAGCTTTTAAGAGCAAGCAAGCCCAGAATCAGTTATTACTGAGAATGGCCAATATTAATGCATTGAATAAGCTAAACTAAAAATAAAAGAATTGGCATTCATTATCATCATCATTAGTTACTATAAAGCATGAATCTCAAATTTATGATCAGAAACCAGAAAATAATAAAGTTCTCTAGAAAAGAAACGAAGATAGAGTCCCCATTATCATGAAGGAAATTAACATAACCCAGATTTCCAGCTAACCCATCAGTTAACAATTACTTCTTTTATTTATTTATTTATTTATTTATTTATTTATTTGACAGCGACAGAGAGAAGGAGGCAGAGAGAGAGAGAGAATGGGCGCGCCAGAGCTTCCAGCCTCTGTAAACGAACTCCAGATGCGTGCGTCCCCTTGTGCGTTTGGCTAATGTGGGTCCTGGGGAATTGAGCCTCAAACCAGGGTCCTTAGGCTTCACAGGCAAGAGCTTAACTGCCAAGCCATCTCTCCAGCCCTAACAATTACTTCTTATAGCATTTCTTGGATCGTAGGTACTAACTGTGACTGACCTCTTGGCTTCTCTGATGATAATATATCTTACAAATTACAAAATGATTAATGGAGTTCAAACAGGAAAGTTACTGTGCGGCCTAGCATCACCATAACATACTGAAAGACAGCTTGAAACAGCACTACCATGAGCTGAAGTACCTTATACCTCTTAGGATTTTTGTTTTTTGGTTTTTTGGTTTTTTTTTTTTTTTTTTTTACAAACAAAATGGACACCAAATCCAGATGCATAGATATAGAAAGCAAATCCCTTTATTTTCAACTCATCCACTGCTTTCTTCTCCTTTATCTTCCCCAAGTGCATGACCTCATCTTTAAGCTGGATGGATACCAATACCCAAAGCATGGCTAACTGCTCCGTACTCACAGATGTGTAGCAGACTTTCAGATCTCCACCCACTCAATACCACAGGGACATAAAACTTGTTCTAGAAGTTCTTCCAAGGCAGTTTCTTTTTCATGAGGATAAAGTAATGTGCCAATGCAAACTCAAAGGAGCTGGAAGTGTAGCTCAGTGGTAGATCACATGCTTATCACAGACGCACTCTGGATTCAGTGCCCGGGCCAACAGCCAAGAGCACTCAGATCAATTCTCTCCAGGGAAGACTTTTAAACACTTCCATTACAGTTGGTTATAGCAAAGAAAGAAGCAAAACAGAAATCAAATGCCCTAACCTCCCAGCAAATGAGGCCCTCTGATGGATTTCCCTTAAAGAAAATACATTAAGCTTGCTAATCTTCACCTACGAAAAAACTGAACCTGGAAAGGTGGCTCAGTGCTAAAGGCACTTGCTTGCAAAACCTGCCAGTCTAGGGTTGAATTCCCCAGTATCAACATAAAGAAAGATGCAAAAAGCAGTGCATGCAACAACTGTTTGTTTGCAAGAGACTCTAGGACACCACACACACACACACACACACACACACACACACACACACACGAGACCAATAATAAAAGGTATAAACAAAACACCACACAGGCTAATGTTGAATATTTTAGGAATGTTTTTTAAATTTACACAAATATGAAAAGTGAAAAAGAAGCATTATATTTATTTCATAAAAAATAAAATGGAAAAAATAAAATAAAATAAAATGGGGCCGGGCGTGGTAGCACACGCCTTTAATCCCAGCACTCGGGAGACAGAGGTAGGAGGATTGCCATGTGTTGGAGGCTACCCTAAGAATACAGAGTGAATTCCAGGTCAGCCTGGGCTAGAGTGAGACCCTACCTCAAAATAAATAACTAAATAAATAATAAAATGGGGGCTGGAGAGATGGCTCAGTGGTGAAGGTACTTGCTTACAAAGCCTAAGGACACAGGTTCAATTCCCCAGTACTCACATAAAGCCAGAGGTATAAAGTGATGCATGAGTCTGAAGTTCATTTGCAGTAGCTAGAAGCCCTGGCATGCCCATTCTATCTCTCTTTCCCTCTTCCCTCTTTCCCTATAAATAAATAAAATATTTTAAAGTATAAAATAAAATGAGGGCCTGGAGAGATCACTTAATGGTTAAAGGTGCTTGCTTGCAAAGCCTGATAGCCTGGGTTTGATACCCCTGGCCTGTCAAGCTTTGCAAGCAAGAGCTTCTGACCACTGAGCCACCTCTCCAGCCCACAAAAGGTATATTCTTTTACTAAGATATTTCCAAGCCATATCTCCTTTTTTTGCCCAGTGCTAGGAATTGAACTCAGAGCCTTGCGTATGTTGCCAAGCTTGGTTTTACTATACTAGTTTATATTTGGTTTTATATTTTTGGGATGTCCAGCTATGTATGGACCAAGATTAACATGAAGCAGGAAAAGATTTTTAAAATGTTAACAGAACCAGCACCAGCCTCAGCAATCACAGTGTTCTCCCTTAAGTCCTCTGGGGGTTCTCAAGTACTACTGAAATTACAAACTCTTCCCTGATACGTTTTTTTCCATACATGATTAAAAGAAGGTGAGACTGCTGCTGAATGATCAGTGAAAGTTACGGCAAATGGACACCCAAGGTGGCTGGTTCCCATCCCTGAAGCTCAGGAGAACACCAGCAGGAGCTAGGGTTAGGCCACAGACCATCCACAAGACCCAAGGGCCACCTGAGCCGAACAGCCCTTGTCAGGAAGACCGTCTTACTTAGAATGAGGACCAAGTAAACAAAGGCATTTAAATTATTCAAGAACTCTTAGGAAATGCTAGAAAAAAATCCTATCCTTCAACACATTTACATCATCTAAAATCAAGAAAACAAGTTTTTGACCAAACCTATATAAGCTCTGATAGAAAACAAACTTCAGCCAAATATCTCCAGTGATTTCTTTTATAAATTTTACTTATTTGCATGCATGGGGGCTGGGGAAGTATAGTGTCTCTTGTCCCTGCAAAGTAATGCCAGATGTACTATTTTGTACCCAGCTTTATATGGGTAGTGGGAATGGAATCCAGGCCAGCAGACTTTGCGAGCCAGTAACTGTAACTGCCATCTCTCCAGCCCTCTGGTGACTGTCAGAAAGGCACACAGCCACATGCCCAGCTCTAGTTTTCTCTAATCATTTCTTTACTATGTTCAGCTCTCCTAAGTACTAGATTTTTGTCTTAACTATCAATGTGTGCTTCATAGAATCCCCAAATTTGATTGATTATTTCTAAAATGTGAAACAAGTTTTCCTATCACTAAATGCCAGACTTCTATCTACTTAGCCTCCTCCAGAGCCCTCACCAGGAACTATGTGGTGCAGCCCTATGACCTGATTTAAACATGTCACCAGCCTCATTTCCATCAAATAACCACAGCAAATTCCTGCATGGCAGTTTTCTGGGAGAGCAATGTGCAACATTTTCTAACACATATAGAGGAGAAATCTGTTTTCTTTCTTTTGCCAGAGTTTTGTGTGAAAAAGAAAATAGTCCCAAAGAACTGAGCAAGCAATTAGCACTCAGTATTTCAGAGGAAAGGCCACTGCAAATGGTACCCCCACACCTGCGTAAACATCACCCCAAGGAAGACAAGAGAGAAGAACAGCTTGCTCCACAAAAGTGCAGAAGGAAATGTAAATCGCAGCAATGCAAGCTTGGCCTAAATTGGGAGAGCACTATAGTTTTGACTCAATTTCTATGAAGATGATTTTTCATTTAAACTTTTGTAGCACACTAATAGGAAAATTCATGTATTGTACTCCATAGCTTTAATATCTGAGTTTTACAACTAGCTAACAAAAATAATTACTTAGTGCTACAGCAGAGATGGCTTAGCAGTTAAGGCACAAGTACTGCTGCAAAGCCAAAGGAACCAGGTTCAAGTCCCCAGTACCCACGTAAAGCCAGATTACCATGATGGTGCATGCATTTGGAGTTCATTCGCAGTGGCTAGAGGTCCTGGCATGCCCATCTGTCCCTCTCTCTCACATAAATAAATATTTAATTTTAAAAACAATTACTTAAGCTAGGGGCCTCCAGATGGTATAAATGTGGCTATCCAATATGACACCCATTAGCCATATGTGCCTTTTGAAATGAGGCAAACCAAAGAGATCATATAAACTACATGGAATACAATGAATACCTAAGAATATAACTTTATATGTTAAAATTAAATTTTCAGTACATCGCATTAAATAAAATATATTACTAAAAATAATTTGAACCATTTATTTTTACTTTTCTCATATGGCTATTATAAACTTAAAATTACATATGCAGGGCTGGAGAGATGGCTCAGCAGTTAAAGCGTTTTCCTGCAAAGCCTAACAACCAGGGTTCAATCTCCCAGAAGCCACATAAAGTGGATGCATAAAGTGATGCATGCATCTGGAATTCATTTTCAGCTTCCGGAGGCCCCAGTGTGCTCATTCTCTCTCTCTTCCCTCCCCGCACCTTACAAATAAATAAAAAAGGTTTGAATTAATTAATCAATTGATATCAGAGCCCACGAGACTCGAGTAGTTAGTTCAGGCCTCGCTGACATCAAAACTTGTTTATTTTATTCATTCTAACATGAATTCATTCAGTATTTCTTGAGAAATTAGGAATAATCCAGGCAAAATACTACAATGTCTGGGAGATCTTTTAGACCTGTCACGAGAGTTAACTCTTCACAACTATTTAGCTGGAGCTACTGAAAATGAATACTAAAGGGCACTGAGAGATATTTGAAATATAGACAAAACTGAATCCAAGGATTTCATTGGTTGAATGTGGGGCTGATACAACACTAGAGCCCCTACTGTCACTATTTTTTCAATACTTTTATTTATTTGAGCAAGAAACAGAGAGAAAGGCAAATAGAGAATGGGTACTCCAGGGACTCCGGCCACTGCAAACGAATTCCAGATGCATGTGCCACCTTGTGCATCTGGCTTTGCGTGGGTACTGGAGAATCAAACCACAACTGTCAGGCTTTGCAAGCAAGGTGCCTTTACCTGCTGAGACATCTCCCAAGCCCCTAATACCAATATTAACCTTAATCAGAACATAAAGCCAAAGTTCAGTCCTGTCACCAGTCATCTGCATGGCCACGATGGAGCCTGATTTCACTTCACCCTGCTATCCACCAAGTCTACAAGCCTTTATCACCAAGCCATGGACCTGACTGAATCTTGTAAAACCTAAGTAGATTAGCATTTTGTATGATAATATAAATACTTACAAAAACTAAATTAAACCAGAGCAAATCTGTACAATGTTCCCTTCCTATTCACATGTGGTAGGGCATACTTATAGTTCCAGCATTCAGGAAGCTGAGGCAAGAGGATAGAGAGTGAAATCTTGTCTCAAAAAAAAGAGGGCTGGAGAGATGGCTTAGCACTTGCCTGTGAAGCCTAAGAACCCTGGTTGAAGGCTCAATTCCCCAGTACCCATGTAAACCAGATGCACAAGGAGGCACATGCATCTGCAGTTCATTTGCAGTGGCTAGAGGCCCTGATGCACCTCTCTCTCTGCCTCTTTCTCTCTGTTGCTCTCAAATAAATACAAATAAACAAAAAAAATTTAAAAAGAAAGACAGACTAACCCAGGTGTGGTGGCTCATGCCTTTAATCCCAGAAGAGGTAGGTGGATCACTGTGAGTTTGAGGCCTCCCTGAGACTACAGAGTGAATTCTAGGCCAGTCTGGGCTAGAGCAAGACCCTACCTCAAAAAACAAAAAAAAAAAAAAAAAATTTGCATGCCCACCTCACATTATTGGAAAAGCCATTGTTTTTCTTAAGAAACTGTCTCTGCTTCTATTACCTTAAAAAAATGATGGAGCTGGAGAGATGGTTCACTGATTAAAGGTGCTTGTTTGCAAAGCCAACATGCATGGGTTTGATGCCCTGGCACCCACTCTATGTAAAGCCAGATGTAAAAAGGGGCACAAACCTCTGGCATTGATTTGCAGTGGCAAGCAACCCCTCCACACGCGCGTGCACATACACACACACACACACACACACACATTGACATGTGCAAATAAAACATTTTTATTTAATTTATTTATTTATTTAACAGAGAAAGATGGAGAGAGAGAGAGAGAATGGGCATGCCAGGGCCTCTAGCCACTGCAAACGAACTCCAGATGTGTGGCCCCTTGTGCATCTGGCTAACGTGGGTCCTGGGGAATCGAACCTGGATCCCTTGGCTTTGCAGGCAAACGCTTTAACAGCTAAGCCATCCCCCCAACCCAAATGTTTTTATTTTAAAGCTGGATGCAATGGCACATACCGATAACCTCAAAATTTGGGAAGTGGAGACAAGAAGTTTAGGAGTTTAAGGTCATCTTCACCTACCTTGAGAATTTAAAATTAGCCTGAGCTATGTGAGACCATTCCATAAAGAGAAAGAAGGAGAAAAGGAGAAGGAGAGGGATAGCCTGATATAGTGGCACACACCTGTACCCCAGCACTCAGGATGCCGAGGCAGGAGGACTTCTGGGAGTTCCAAGCCCAGCCTAAACTTCACAGTGAGACCCTGCCTCAAACAAAAAAGAAATGGGGGCCATACTCCCAGACAGCACACTGCCCATGCCAGCCCGGTCTCTGGCTGCTGTCTCCATATGTGAGCAGATAGCATTTCCCAAAGAACATGGAGTTCCCATCCCACTAGAGCCCCAGGAGATACAGTAAGGGTTCTGCTGGAGTAAGAACCAAGCTCGCAGTTTCAAAATTACATTTCATGGAAGATTTCAACAGAAGGCAGTTTGTGTGTGATCCAGAAATCCCTCAACACTGCCATTTAGATACTGTCAGAACAGGAGAGAAAGTTCAGAACAGTATCTAATGAAGACATCAAGCCACCGCCCTGGTAGACTGGCTCTTCTTGTTCTGCTAGCTGAGGTCTCAGTGGTTCATTCATGCTCCAGCAAAGGGGCTCCCCAGAAACAGGTTGTGACTCCAAGCTTCCAGATGCAATGAACCAAGAAGCGCAAGCCTTAGGGGTATCAATTCTTTTGAAAATAAATGCCACAGTCTTGCTGGTCTCACTTCTCTTCCAATAAAATTTTAATATGAATCTTCAGGCTCTGGATTTCTGGACCAGCTAAGAATCAGGTCAAGTAGTAGAATGTGGCTGCCCACTGTACACAGAGCCTGCTTGCTGTGAAGTGGCCAAGTGCAGAGGACACAGCCTGCCCCTCAGAAAGTGCATAGCCCAGTCTGTTTGCTTAGGGCTGTCATCAAAACTGTGTGACATAAGGGCTGGAGAAATGGCTTAGTAGTTAAGGTACTTGCCAGAAAGCCAAAGGACTAAGGTTTGATTCCCCAGGACCCATGTAAGCCAGATGCACAAGGCAGCACATGTGTCTGGAGTTCATATGCAAAGGCTGGAGGCCCTGGCGCCCCCATTCTCTCTCTCTCTCTCTCTCTTTCCCCTTTATCTCTCAAATAAAAAAATATTTTTTTTAAATTTGTGATATAAGACAACAGACATTTCTTCTGTACTGGCATCAGCACGGGCACAGTGCGTGAAGAACCCATTACTTGCCTTTTCTAATTGGAATTAGCTGCTGCACTCCTTGGCTTTTGGCCACATCACTATGATCTCTGCCTCTGTCCTCACACCAGTCCCTCTCTTCTAAGGACATTTGTGACTAGATTTAAGGCCCACCCAGACAACCCAAGATAACGTCTTCTTGTCAAAAATCCTTTACCATACCTGCAAAGATAATTTCCTAGGTCTCCCTGGGATGAAAGGTGCTAAGCTGTGTGCTCCCCAAATCCTTCCCCTGTGCTTAGGGAATGTGGACCATGCTATCTAAAGGAGGAAAGTCTCCCTGTGATGACAGAGGCAGCACTTAGGTTCCCTCTGATCATCTCCAATGACCATGAGCCCCTGCAGCTGCTCTGAGGCGGATCACAGTCATCGCTCAGTCTGTTGTCAGGGGTCCTGTTTGTTTCATCTCCACTGTCTACACGAGTGCTTCTCTCCATTTCACTTCTGTTCCATTCTCCTCCTGCACACTTCTTTGTCACTATTTCTCCTGTCTTCTTGTTGGGTTTCATCTCGGGGCCTATCTTTTCACAGGTGAAGAAAGCAACTGCCTTCTAAGTCCTAAGAACCCAGGCATGAGTTCAATACCAACAGTCAGGAAGCTAAGGAGGAAGGATTGCCAAGAATGGGAGGCCATCCTGTGCTGAGTCCCGCCTGGAAGACATAACGCACATGTCTATGACCTGCACAGCACAGAGAGAGGTCTCTGCCGCTTGAGAGCACACGATAGCAGAATAGCGCTCCACGCTAATGCTTCCTCACATCTCCCCATAGGCTCAAGTCCACCTTTGTTCTTTAGTGGATAACACATTAATTCACAAAGTTTCTGTATCTTTTGAAGGAAACCTGCAGGGCCTTTCTTTCTAAAATAGTAAGTTTGTCAAAGATTAGTTTATGGAATTTTCTTAATGAGTTCTATGAATTTAAAACAACAAAAACAAAATAAAAGGTAATGAAGACCACAACTCTACATTCAAGAAAAGAAAAATAGCAAAGCTTTGACTCCACATAGGACGAGATTAGAGGGCCTGGTGACCCTTCCAAACAGATACACAGGTATTCTTCACGGTCTCCAATATTATACCCGAAGCCTCTCCTCTGATGTTACACAACAGTGTAGCCTTGTCCAGTATCCCAACATCTAGTCTAGCTCTATTACCTAATGATAGTGGATGGATAGATGGATGGATGGATGGATGTAGATAGATGTGTATATGTGCCTTTGTTGATGGATGGATGGATGGATGGATGGATGGATGACTAGATGGATGTGTGGTGCATCTGTAGATTGATGGGTCGATGGATAAATAGGTGGACAGCTGGATGGATAGGTGTAAATGGATGAATAAAGATGGATGAAGGAAGAAAGAAAGGGAGGAGGGGAGGGAGGGAGGGAAGGACGGAGGGAGGACTAAGAGAGCCAGATGTTCTATATAACCAAGAAAAGAACAAGAAAGAAGGCAAAGGGAGAGAGGACAGAGCACTGGCACTGCAGGCCGCAGTGCCACAGTTCCCAGGTGTGGGAGTTTCATGTGGAATGCCCTGGTCACTTGACATCCTTTATGCTGCATCCTTATAGGAGGGACAGCATGACATGGTACTTAGACAAACGTACGTTCAACTCCTGGCTCTACCACTAACAGCGTCAATCCCCTCATGTACGAGATGTGAAGAGCAAAGCCCACTCTAGGGGCTGCTGGCAGTTTCAAGATCATTCTCTGTGGCTGGCACCTAGGACTCGCCGAGGGGCTCCTTTGTCTGCATGCTTTTATCTCCCAAGAGCTTTGCAAGGCGCTTTACACAAGCTCATCACTTAGACTTATTACTTAATTGTGGTATTGTTCCCTTTAATTAATATTTCCTTTCCCTCCTGCCTCCTTTCCTTCTTTCTTTTCATCCTCCTGCAGAAAGTAGATAAAATACAGTCACATGACACAAAATCCAACATACATACAAGAGCGCACTGAATATTCTCTTTCCTTCCATCTGACCCCAGTTCCCATGCAATTTTATTAGCAATAGGCTTTCCACCCCCAGCTACTTATAACTTAGACACAATAAAATACTGCTCATGTTGGATTTAAGCAAAGCTTATGATTCCCTGTGTGGATCCAAATGCTGCCTAATAAAGAACCAGCACAGATATGATTCATCCATCACTGTTTTCAAAGGCTCAGAACACTCAGGTACATGAGGCATAAAGACAGTTCTCAGCATAGCTCAGTACTTGTTGGATGGCTGACAGGGTCTGCTCTGTGTTTTGCCCTACTTCAAGGATGTCACTTAGAATATGGGATTCAATGCAGTCAGCCCTGAAGATGCAGAAGGAATAACAGATGAGGAGTTCTGATTCAGGAAATACTTGCATGACTTTTGGTTTTAGCAGCATGCTTAAAGATTATTCCACAAGGAACAGGAGGCAGAATGTGAGAGCATGCGGGCCGACCTGGGTCCACTAGGATTTACCAGCCCAGAGGACCGATGTTTACAGAAGGCAAAAACCAAAGACAAGGGCTAGGATATCGCTCGGTGGCTGGAGTGCTTGCCTGCATGGATGAAGTTCTGGGATTGATCGCCAGCACCACATAAGACAGGCATCTGTGGCAGACACCTGGAATCCCAGGACTTGGGAGGAAGAGGCAAGAGGATCAGAAGTTCAAGCTCATCCTTAGCTACATAGTGAGTTTAAGGGCATTGTGGGGTGAGATGCTGTCAAAACAAAACAAGATAGTGTCTGAATAGTAGGTATCAGAGCTGTGCAAGGTATCCCCATGCTGGAAGCTGAGGTAGGAAGCCTGTGAGTTTGAGGCCAGCAAGATCCTCCCTGTCTCAAAAACAAATACTTCCAAGGAGAGTAATTTCTGAGCATAAAACAAAAGAAGACAAAAGGCCAGGACATACACAGGAAGCAGCAAGTTGTGAGATTTGCACAACCTGAATTAGATTAGAAACAATTGAAAAAAAAATGCCGGGTGTGGTAGCGCACACCTTTAATCCCAGCACAGGCAGAGGTAGGAGGATCACCATGAGTTCAAGGCCACCCTGAGACTCCATAGTGAATTCCAGGTCAGCCTGAGCTAGAGTGAGACCCTACCTCGAAAAAAACAAAAACAAAACAAAAAAATAAAATAAAAAACAGAGATGTACAGACTCATAAAGCAAGGTAGAGCGACTGTCTCATTGGAGCACTAGGTTCCCAAGCACCGGGCACTGTGTTCTGAGCACTGTGTTCCAAAGGTGATCAGACCAACTAGCATGAATGAGCAAACCCATTTCGGACTTCTGAAGCCAGAATACGCTCAAACCCTAAGAGCTCCCAGGGGATCACACAGGGAGGAGGTGGAGCTAGAATTCTGACAGCGTACCTCTTGCTTGTGTTTTGGTTAGTTGCTTCTCAGATATCCTTGTTCCTACATCCAGTATTTACACAGTATTTACATATAGCAGATGGATCACAATAATGAAGAGAATTCCACATGTGGCTGTGGAGTCAAGAAGAAACTGACAGTTTGGGGACTGTATGTGTGGGGGAGTGGGTATATGCACATGCATGTGCAGATACACTCAGGAGTGTCTGTCCTCTGTCTCATTCACTACTTTCCTCAAGATGGAGTCTCTCACTGAACATGGAGCTGTGGTTTTCAGAAGTCCTAGTGATTCTCCAGCCTCTGCTCCCACAGGACTATGGTTGCAGTTACAAGCATGTGTGGCCATACTCAGCTCCTGACGTGGGTCCTAGGGAATCAAAATCAGGGTATCGGGCTTATATTGCTTATGGCAAGCACTCTTACTCAATGAGCTTAGAGATTTTTGTTAAAGAAAAAACATTCCGTGAACTTTCACCTGAATTCCCCCACAGATAAATGATGAAAATGTATTGTGACAGAAGCAAGGTTTATTTATCCTAAAGACAGAATGGCAAGTGAGTTTTGCCTATCCTTTGGCCAATACTAATCTACAAAATCAACCCTTATATGAGTCAGGGTTCTCTAGAGGAAGAGAACCAATAGAATGAATTGTATTAAAAGGGAATTTATTGGATTAGCTGACGTTAGTCCAACAATAGCAGCTTGCAGGCCTGAGAGTCAAGGAACCTCCTCGTAGCTTCTCAGTCCACAAGGCTGGCCACCTCAGCAGTCCCACTTCCTGGAGAGATGCTGGTCCTCAGTCCACCCTGGAAAGCAGCGAGCAGCAGGGCAGCCAGGTGGGAGGAGGGGTCACTTTCCTACCCAGAGCTTCTTTAGATAAAGCCCCCCCCCCCAGAGGCCGCGCCCACTGTGGGAGAAGGGCTCACCCAGAAGAAAGGCTTCCTCCTTTACTTAATCCTTCCTGGAAGCAACCTCAGAGAGCCACTTATGAGGAATGTCTGTGCATTCCTAATCAGATCAAGTTGACACAGACTTAACCATCTCAACGGTCAAAGAAGCTAAAACCATATGCTGGTGTTTTGGGGGTTCGTTGTTGTTGTTTGTTACAGTATCATCTCTTTTATTCTAATTATTTTGGCCAAATGTAGGAAGCATTGCAGAAAAGCCTTCTTGTCAGTAACATTGGGTTCCTAACAGATGCCACATTCGTGCCCACCCGTCATGGGCTCGCTGAATTCAGAGAGGGACCCAGACCCGGGAAAAGGGGCAAAGAATGGACACATTGACACAATTAATCCTGCTTGAGGCTTTTAGAAAAGAAAACCCAGTTTCTCCTGGTGCTGTTAATTTTCACTGGCAACTTAATTGGGTTTAGAATCACCATGGAAATACACCTAAGGGTGTCTATAAGGGTGCTTCCGGAAAGGATTAGCTGAGGAAAGACCTACCGTGCCTGCAGGTGGCACCATGGATGGGGGCGCTGAATAACAAGGACGTGAGCTGAGCACCGGCGGTCATCGAGGGGCTGGGTTCTCAAACTGTACTCCAGAACAAACCCTTCCTTCTGAAAGGTGCTCTGTGGTGGGCGTTTGATCTCAGCAACGAGACGAGTAACTAACATCCCACTAATGTGCTGAAAGACCAAGAAGCTAAAAGCACTGTCCTGAGAAAGGAAGGCAGGCCACCTCTGAAGATCCGTACTCCGACCTGGGTGTCGGTGAGTTCTTCACCTACACATTCAGCCAACTTCAGATCAAAAATATTCACAAAGCCAAACACGGTGGCTCAAGTCTTTAATCCCAGCACTTATGAAGCTTATATAGGAGGATCACTGTGACTTTGAGGGCAGCCTGGGCTACAGAGTGAGTTCCAGGTCAGTCTGGGCTAGAATGAGACTCTGCCTCGGGGGTGGGGGGTGGAGGAGACAAAAAAAACAAACAGGGCTGGAGAGATGGCTTAGTGGTTAAGCGCTTGCCTGTGAAGCCTAAGGACCCCGGTTCAAGGCTCAATTCCCCAGGACCCATGTTAGCCAGATGCACAAGGGGGCACATGCATCTAGAGTTTGTTTGCAGTGGCTGGAGGGCCTAGCGTGCCCATTCTCTCTCTCTCTCTCTCCCCCCCCCCTTTCTATCTGCCCCTGTCTCTCTCTGTCTGTCACTTTCAAATAAATAAATAAAAATAAAAATAAAAAACAAAAAAAGGAAACTGCATCTGAACTAAACACAGAGACTTTTCCACATCATTACTCCCTAAACAATATAAACACTATTCACATGGTGTCAATACTGTATTGGGTAATGTAGAGAAGATGTTCAGCCCATGACAGTACATGGGTTATGGACAAATATCACACTTAAATATTACATATGTAGACACAGACACACACATACAGTTTAAAAAGTTAAATTTCTTCATCTCATGAAATTATCTCTAATGCAAATTGCTGAAGCTGTTTGGATGCTTTCAACATTGCTGTGTAATTGAAAATATAAATAGTATTAAAACCACAAGTAGGGCTGGACAAATGGCTTAGTGGTTAAGGCACTTGCCAGCGAAGCCTAAGGACCCAGGTTCGATTCTCCAGGTGCCACATAAGCCACAGGCACAAGTGGCTCATGCATCTGTAGTTGGTTTGAAGTGGCTAGAGGCCCTGGTGTGCCCTTTCTCTCCCTCTCTTTTTCTCCCTCTGCCCCTAATAAATAAATTTAAAATGACAGCTACAGAGTTCTAGGAATCAGTGCGTAAAAGCTCCTCTCATACTTCTCAGAGCAAGAGTCACAGAGATTCAGGTCAAACATGTCTCTCCACAATGACCTCAAGCTACGCCTAAATTATTAATTTAAGTAGAGTATTGCTTAGCTCTAGTTAGCCTGAAACAACAAAAAATACATTTTAAAGAAATTACAGGGACTAAGAAGATAGCTCAATGGTTTAAGGCACCTGCTTGCAAAGTCTGCTACCCTGGGTTCAATTCTCAAGCTACCCATGTAAGCCAGATACAAAAAGTGGCACAAGGTTTTTTTGTTTTGCTTTGGTTTGGCTTTTTTTTTTTTTTTTTTTTTTTTTTTTTGCAGTGGCAAGTGGCCTTGGTATTTGAACGCCACATCTACCCTGTCTCAAAAAAAAAAAAAAAAAAAAAACAAAACCAGAAACGAAAAGAAAAGAAAAAGAAAAAGTTTCTTGGGGCAAGGAAGATGACTCAGTGGTTAAAGGCACTTGCCTGCAAACAACCCAAGAAATACTCAAAAAGTGGTTCAACCATCTGGTCTTTGTTTGCAATGCCTAGAGGCCCTAACACATCCAGACATACAAACACTTGTGTAAATAAATTAATTTTAAAAACTTAAGAAGCTTCTTTTTGGGGGCTGGAGAGATGGCTTAGTGGTTAAGGTGATTGCCAGCAAAGCCAAAGGACCCAAGTTCATATTCCCTAGTACCCACGTACAGCCAGATGCACAAGGTGACACATGCGTCTGGAGTTCGTTTGCAGTTGCCAGAGGCCCTGGCATGCCCATTCTGTGTCTCTCTCTGCCTCTTTCTCTCTCTCAAATTAATAAAATATTTTTTAAAAAGAAGGTTTTTTGTTTTTGTTTTTTTTTCCCTAATCTCAGTTCAAATAGTTTCTCTCAAATTGCTGCCAAGTTGCCCAACACTTAACCTAGTCTAAATATCCTTATCTTAAGCCAGGGATTGTGTGCCTGTGAGTTCACTGGATCTTGATAATGAAAAACTGTTACTGAGATACAGAGGCACATGTTGCCTCACAAGAGAGGAATGCTGGGGCCTCTGTCCAGTGTCCCTTCCAGAAGCAGCACTTTTTACACTGTTAGTTTTCACAGGTTAGGTCTGTAAATTATTTTTCATTAGGTTTTTTCTGTTTTGGTTTTTGGTTTTTGGTTCTTTTGAGACAAGGTCTCAAGCACCCAAGACTAGCCTTGAGCACCTAAACCTCCTATATCTTCCTCCCACAGTCTGGATTATAGGCATGTACTTCCATACTCATCTATTCATCTGAGACTTTTAATGTGATAACAGAAATATATTTAAATAATCTGACTTCCAATAAAATAAATTGTTTCCATGTGAGTTTATAGGTAACTTTTCTTTTTCTTAATATTTTACTTTATTTGAAAGAGAAAATAGGTGCACCAGGGCCTCTTGTCACTGCAAATGAACTCCATATGCATGCACCACTTTATATATCTGGCTTCACATGGATAGTAGGAAATTGAATCCAAACCAACAGACTTTGTAAGCAAGTGCCTTTACCCACTAAGCCATGGCCTCAGCCCATGACTTTTTGGGGGGGGCCGGGGGGGAGGGTGGAAGTAGGTGACTGAACATGTTATAGATTTCATTCTATAACCCAGGCAGGCACGAACTTGAAATTCTCCTGTCTCAGCCTCCCAAATACCTGGGATTACAAGCCTGTGTCACTAGTGGCCAACTTTTAAAACTATGATTGCTATATATACACAGAGAACTTGGTTCTGTTTTGTATGTTTAAATTAATAAAACATCTGTACCCTTCATTCGATGGTTAGCCACACAACCAGGAGCCTCCCCTCTCAAGGCTGCATGTGATGGCTGATCTCTCAGACAGCAGCTGTCCCTACTCAATGCTGTCCTGATACTAGACATGGATATGCATCATGGGCCCCTTCCCAGGTCTGTGGAGTGAGATGATCAAAGCTAAGTCTCCCTAAGTGCCCCTTGCTAGAGACTAGTTTTGTCTTCAGCTTCTCGTGTTTATATCAGGATATCTGCTCAGGGACTCTTGAGAAATCTTCCCTTTTGTACAAAGAAACCTATAAAAAGGCCAAGTTGTAGAGAAACTAGATTTTCAGACTGCTAGCTATAACTTCAAACCTGTAGCATGGTGTCTATTTATCACCAACTGAAAAAGAGGCAGTTTCTTAAAATAATTACCATACCATCTACCAATTCAACTCCTAGGTATGCACCCAAAAGAAGTGAAAATGCCAATCAGTGTGAAGACTTACGGACACATGCTCATGGCACCGCCAGTCCAATGCCGAAGTCAGGACCAGCTCCATGGTCATGCCCTCGTGCAGCACGTGAACAAGAGGGAAGGGGCATGTCCATGCAGTGGAGCACTCCTTAGCGAGGAGAGTGAACCAGGTGCTGACGCATGCCACCTCTTGCATGTCGTCACAAGCTCTACGGTAAGCCCAGACTACACTGCGACATGAATCCATTATATGGCATGTCCTGCAAAGTGAAATCTAGAGACAGAAACAGACAGGTGGCTGCCTGAGACCAGAGATGGCAACAGAAACTGAATGTAAAGGGTTACAGGGACCTTCTCATGCTAATGTTACAATTACTTCTCAGGAACAGACAACCGACCAGAAGCAGCTTATGGGAAGAAAGGGTTTTTATTTCAAGCTTACAGGTTCCAGGGGAAGTTTCATCATGGTGGAAGAACCTGGTTCACATCATGATACGTGCACAGCAGAGAGAGAAAACCAACAACCACCATCCCAAGCTCCAGCCGGCTCTCTACACAACTGTACTTAGGACTGTTGACCACAAGATCTACCTTCAGCCCTACACCTCCTCTACACAACTGTACTTAGTACTGTGGACCACAAGATCCACCCTCAGAGCTACACCTCCTCTACACAACTGTGCTTAGGACTGTGGACTACAAGATCCACCCTCAGTGCTACACCTCCTCTACAAAACTGTGCTTAGGACTGTGGACCACAAGATCCACCCTCAGAGCTACACCTCCTCTACACAACTGTACTTAGGACTGTGGACTACAAAATCCACCCTCGGTGGTACACCTCCTCTATACAACTGTACTTAGGACTGTGGACTACAAGATCCACCCTCAGTGCTACACCTCCTCTATACAACTGTACTTAGGACTGTGGACCACAAGATCCACCCTCAGTGCTACACCTCCTCTACACAACTGTACTTAGGACTGTGGACTACAAGATCCACCCTCAGCCCTACACCTCCTCTATACAACAGTACTTAGGACTGTGGACCACAAGATCCACCCTCAGTGCTACACCTCCTCTACACAACTGTACTTAGGACTGTGGACTACAAGATCCACCCTCAGAGCTACACCTCCTCTAACAATTGTACTCAGGACTGTGGACCACAAGATCCACCCTCAGCCCTACACCTCCTCTACACAACTGTACTCAGGACTGTGGACCACAAGATCCACCCTCAGCACTACACCTCCTCTAACAACTGTACTCAGAACTGTGGACCACAAGATCCACCCTCAGTGCTACACCTCCTCTACACAACTGTACTTAGGACTGTGGACTACAAGATCCACCCTCAGCCCTACACCTCCTCTACACAATGTACTTAGGACTGTGGACTACAAGATCCACCCTCAGCCCTACACCTCCTCTATACAATGTACTTAGGACTGTGGACTACAAGATCCACCCTCAGCCCTACACCTCCTCTACACAACTGTACTTAGGACTGTGGACTACAAGATCCACCCTCAGCCCTACACCTCCTCTACACAATGTACTTAGGACTGTGGACCACAAGATCCACCCTCAGAGCTACACCTCCTCTACACAACTGTACTTAGGACTGTGGACCACAAGATCCACCCTCAGTGCTACACCTCCTCTACACAACTGTACTTAGGACTGTGGACTACAAGATCCACCCTCAGCCCTACACCTCCTCTACACAATGTACTTAGGACTGTGGACCACAAGATCCACCCTCAGTGCTACACCTGCTCTACACAACTGTACTCAGGACTGTGGACCACAAGATCCACCCTCAGCCCTACACCTCCTCTACACAACTGTACTCAGGACTGTGGACCACAAGATCCACACTCAGAGCTACACCTCCTCTAGCCTGTTGGAGACTAAGAAGAAAACTTAATTTATAATTTTTTTTTTTGAGAGAGAGGGGAGCAGATAGAGAATGGTGCACCAGGGCCTCATGCCACTGCCAATGAACTCCAGACACATGCAGTACCTTGTGCATCTGGCTTATGTGGGTATTGAAAAATCGAACCTGATCCTTACAAGCACCTTACTCATGAAGCTATCTCTTCAGCATGAGGAAGCTTAATTTTAATCTAGTCTATGGGAACATTACATTCATACAACCAGATAAGACTCAAAAATAGTAATGAAGCCAGATGTCTTTAATCCCAACACTCAGGAGGCAGAGGTAGGATGACTGCCATGAGTTCAAGGCCACCTTGAGACTACATAGTGAAGTCCAGGCCAGTTGGGGCTAGAGGAAGACCCTACCTCAAAAAAATAAAAGCAAAAAATAGTAATGGCTGCAATAATTTGTACATTATACCCTACCCAAATCATTGAACTATGTGCTTAAAAATATATACATCAGGATGGAGATGCAGCTCACAGGTAGAGTGCTTGCCTATGGGGCCCTGGGTTCAATCCCAAGTGCCACTAAACATAAATTAATCAATTAAAAGAATATACATCGTGGGTTGGAGAGACAGCTTAGTGGTTAAGGTACTTGCCTGCAAAGCCTAAGGACCCAGGTTCAATTCCCCAGAACCCACAGAGGCCAGATGTACAAGATGATGCATGTGCACAAGGTCACACATGTTCACAAGGTCACACATGTGCAGGAGGCAGCACACACATCTGGAGTTTGACTGCTGTGGCTAGAGGCCCTGGCATGCCAATTCTCTCCCTCTCTCCCTCTCTGTCTCTCTCTCTTTCACACACACACACAAAAATACATCATAGTTTCATGCTTTCTGTCTTTGGTCTGCTATGACACTGCAGAGCTACCATATTAGTGAAGTCTGGAGCAATCCTACTCCAGACTCCCTTATGGTGGAGTCCAAAAGTAAAATAATATAAAAAGTAATCCTTCCTTATTCCTCTCTCTCTCCCCCTCATCCCCCCTCCCCACCCCCACAAAGCCAGTTTCCCTACATAGTCCAGACTGGCTTTAAACTTACTATCTTCTTGCAGCTTCTGAATACCAGGTACACAAGTGTGCTGCCACCTGGCTGGGAAAACCCTTATTTTGTAAGCCACACTTTGGGGATTTCTTACTTGAGGCCAAATTTTGTGAAAGACAAAATCTGAAGGTAAGCGACAGCTCTGCCTTGTACTCGGTGGCTGAACAAGCTCCCTTACTCCTGAGTCACAGTTTCTTCTGCAAACCCAACCGAGGCATGGTCCTGCCACCTCTTCTGTGTCACCAGGCTGGACAACACTAATGCACCTGAAAGTACTGTTTACCACCGATTGTATCAGACAGCTTCAGGTTCGCTGAGATGAACTTCCAGACCAGGCACAGTTATGGAGGAAGGGATTTATTGAAGCTTACAGATCCAGGGGAAGTTCCATAAAAGCAGAAGAAACTGGCCTGCCTTCACAGGACCAAGCAGAGAAAGAGAAGCACAAGCCTAAAAGCCAAAAGCCACAGCACACTTCAGGAACTCCAGCTAGGCACACTTTGCATATCTTTAGATTGACATCTGAAACCCACCACCACACCTTAAGATCCACACAATGGCACTGACTCCAGCCAGGTGGCTGCAGATGCAAACTACAAACAAACAACTGAATATATTGGGGGCCATCTATTCTATTCAAACCACCACACCGATGAAGCACTGACCAACCTTACTTTGAGTAGAGGACACTTTAAAAGTTGAGTAGATCACACAATTTAAGAAAAACCATCTAGCCAAGAATAGCACGAAGCATGACTCTCACATTCTCACTTCTCCTCACCTAACAGCAGGATTTGGCATAGGTCTTCCCACAGGACACATTTATTTTTCTTTACTTGTCCCTTCTCATTCTCTGCAATTCTACATCTGGGGTGCCTTGAGTTCAGGACCTAAACCTTTTTCCTTTCCTTCCTAACCGCCTTGTTGAATTCACTCACTTAAGGCTTTATATTACATTTATTTCTTCCAACTTGCAAATCCACATTATTAGATTATCTTGAAACCCTGACTATCAAACTATTTAGGTGTTTTAAAAGTCTCTAAATCTTGACAGATCTGAGCTGAGTTCCTGGTCACTCTCCAGCAAGCACAATCCTCATTTTAGTTAAAGGCCATCAGGCCTAGGGCTGGGGAGATGGCTCAGTGGGTTAAGTACTTGCAACACAAGCATGGGAAACTGAGTTCAGATCTCTCAAGATCCATGTAAATGCTAGGTATGATAATGTACCTGCAATCCCAGCACTGCGCTGGCAGCGTCAAGAGGATCATTGAGTGTCCCTGGCCACCCAGTCCAGCTCAGTCAGGCCTTATGTTGTCTTAAAAGGTAAGGTAGAAAGTGAATGAGAAAGACACCTGAATTGACCTCTGACCTTCACACTTATGTATACACACATGAACACACACACCCCAACCTTTAGTCCTTCCATGGGTTCAGGGTAAGTCTCAGAATCATCTATCACTCCTCTTTTCCTATTTCCCATCCCACCTACTAGAACTCCTCTAACATGAGCTCTACTATCCATTCATCTCTTCTCCCTCACCCTCACCTCCACGCAGCTTCCACCCTACTTTCGAAGGCACTGTCACTTCACACTGGGACAAATGCAGTGCGAACCAAGGGTCTCCCTGATTGGCCACACCTACCTTTGTTCTAGCTTCAAACCACACAGAAGCCACAGGCACCTCATGGCCACTTTAGTTATATTGGACCATTTGTTGTCTAAAACCCTTCAAAGGACCCTGTCAGCACAGAGCGAGCTCACCGCTCTGTCCTTCTAAAAGCCCTTGCTACCTACCCACCACATTCCTATCTCCTCTCTCACCTGTGTCCTACCAATGCCCCCATGTGTCCTCCACTCCAGCCACCAGGTCCTCTGGGCTCTCCTTGTTGCCTCAGACACTTGTCCCTGCCTCCACCTAAGTGCTCTTCACCCAGGCCATAAACTAGCTCAATCCTTGGCTACCTTCCTGTCAACCTTCAATGTCACCTTCTCCATGAGGTCACACCTGACCATCTCACTGAAAATTGTAACCTCTCCTATCCTCCCATCTCTCGTTCCTGCTTTATTCTTCTCCATACTGGTGTCCACCTTTAACCAGATCTTTTACTGTCAGTAGCAAAAGCTTCAAAGCTGCAAGGACTTTTACAGCTGTTGTTCACGGATGTGCGCTCAGCGCAGAGAACCACTTGGCACACAGAAAGCACCCAACAGACAGCACCTGCCAAAGGAAAGAGCCACAGATGAACAAAGCAGGCTTCAACAGTACCTGCTGAGCAAGCAGCAGGCCCTGGGTTCAACCTCCAGGCCAAACAACAACAACAGTAATAATAATAATGATAATGGGCAGAAATACCACCAATGATGACTCACAATCCCATGGGGATAACCGGCACCCCAATGAGGAGGCAGGGAGAAGGATAAGGACGGTATCAACATGTGCTGTTTACATACTGAGTATGTCCATAACTAATTAAAAACTAATTAAAAAAAAACAGGAAAAAAAGAAAATACCAGCAACGTGCTTGGAGATGGCTGGCCTCTACCTTCAAACTCAACAAATCTGGGACCATAAATAACAAATCAAAGAGAAGTTGGGAATGCAAGCAAGGTCCTAGAGAAGCTCAGAACAAACACCTAAGTAGAAATGGAGCTCGGTGCATGACTAAGGGCCTGATAATCACCTCCTAGGCTTAAAAAACTCAAAGTCAAACACATGCTTTTTATCCACATATAAGGTAATTAGCACTAAAGTCATCATGAAGGCACAGCTGAAAATTCAGACTTTCTTCCTCCTGCAGTTACCTTCTTGTTGTTGGCACGAAGCACCTGACTAAATCAGCTGATGAAAGGAAAGGGTCAATTTTGGCTTACAGACCCAAGGGGCAGCTCCTTGATGGCACGGGGAAACATGGCATGAGCAGAGGGTGGACATTGCAACCTGAACAACATCAGGTGGAACACTTCAGCATGAGTATGTGCCAAACACTAGCAAGGGAAGCTGGCTATAATACCCATAAACCCACCACCACAAAACACCCCTTCCAAGAGGCTACAATTTCCAAATTGCCATCAGCTGGGGATGTAGCATTCAGAACACATGAGTTTATGAGGGACACCTGGTTCAAACCACATACTTTCTATATGGTAGACTGTTCTGAGTCTAGTAATTCACACTGACCAAAATCAACAAGCCACTGTAAGTGCCTAAAAGTATAAAATTTGGTAAGTTATATAATAAAGTTATTAAATATATTTGGTTATAATGTTAAGGATTAACAACATATAGAGATCTTAATAAAATTATTTTAAACTTTGTACTTACAAACTAGTCTATCAGTGGTTGTTATATTAATAATATATAACCTATTAAAACAAATATTTCCAACAAAGTCTTGGATATAATTTTTTAGAATATATTTTTCTACTTTAATTTCATATTTTTCTTTTTAACATTACCATTTCTAGGCAAGAAGCAATGCCTAAACATTCCTAGCAGAAACTTACTGAAGGTAAATGAATGCAGTCTTCCTCATGTTAATTAATCTCTTGGAGAAGGTAACATGCCTTTAAAACCAGTCAATGAAAATCCAAGATTTGGAAAGAAATATTGCTCTGCCAACTGAGTTTTTATGTACATAAAGTCTCTGTAAAAACTACTGTCAGGGGCTGGAGAGATGGTTTAGCGGTTAAGCGCTTGACTGTGAAGCCTAAGAACCCCGGTTCGAGGCTCGATTCCCCAGGACCCACGTTAGCCAGATGCACAAGGGGGGCTCATGCGTCTGGAGTTCGTTTGCAGTGGCTGGAAGCCCTGGCGTGCCCATTCTCTCTCTCTCTCTCTCTCTCTCTCTCTCTCTCTCTCTCTCTCTGCCTCTTTCTCTCCCTCTCTCTCTGTCACTCTCAAATAAGTAATATAAAATATAAAAATAAAATATATATATAAAAAAAGAAAACTACTGTCAGAAAACCTGTGACACCTGATTTCCTGATCAGAGTCATGGGGCATCACTTCATATTTTAGCTGGCTAGTAAATAAACAGAGAAATTAAAGTTGTATTGAAGTGTATTCATCATGAATAGCTCTGAAGGTTGAGAATCTGAGTAAACCAATCCTACAAGTTTCTAGTATCTCAATTCACAAATACTCAGAACTGTAATGAAGGGCCCAGGTACTAAGACGGAGCCAGGGACTTCCCATTGTGTGCTGACTTAAACTAAGACCTGGCTGATGTTTGCTGAAATAAATGAATTCATAAAAGAATCAAATAGGACATATTTTTAGAGAAAGGCATATTTAAGTATGTATGAACTTTGGTCCAAATTGATATTATTTCAGTGAATAGTTTTGCTTGACATGGTTTGGAAGACAGTTAAGACAGAAAGCTTGATGCATTAAAACATCACTAACTATTGTGAAAACCTATGATAGGACCTTCACTGCATGCTTACAGGTGCTTAGGCTTCTGCTTTTTCCTGCATATATGCTGTCGGAGGTTGTTGTTTGTGGTGCTGGGAATTGTGGAAATTGAACAAACCCAAGGTCAGGATTTTTTTTTTTTGGTTGTTCTGTTTTTTTAATTATTTTATTTTACTTTTTGAGGCAGGGTTTCACTCCTGCCCATTCATTCTTGCCCAGGCTGACCTGAAGCTCATTCTTTAGCCCAGGTCAATGGCCTCCAACTCACAGCGATGCCCCTACCTTGGCCTCCCAAATGCTGGGGTTAAAGGCATGCATCACCATGCCTGGTAAACCCAGGTTCGAATGCATGCTAGGCAAGAGCTCTACCACTGAGCTACATCCCCAGCTGTACATACATGCTTTAAAAAAATAAGTCATGCCCACATCGACCTTATGAGATACTGCTATGATGCCCACTTTATCAATGACAAGACTGAGAGTCAAGGAAATAAAGTAACCTGGCCAGGTGTCCCAGTTAGTAATCCCCCAGGCCTGGGATTCAAAATTCTGTGCATAAAACCATTATAAGAAGTAAAGAATATTACTTTAGGCAGGTAATACCCTTGTTGGAACAATACCACATTCTCTATATTCAGAAAACATTCCCACAGATAAACTTTCAGTGAAATACTTAAGGAACTCTGGCATTTCCATACAGCATACTTAGCTGAAAATACACTTCACAATAGTGAAGCAAAATAACTGTAACTAATCCTCACTAGGTTACCATCAATAGTATATGAATTCTATCTGCCTTCTCGGAGGTGAGCAGAATTGTAACTAATTCTCATTAAGCTTTCCATGCCAGTAGCTATGTTGTTTAACAACTTAAAAATAAACTTCACAACAAAAGACGTATCTAAATTTTAGACACAATTGACAAATCATAGAATCTTAAAGCTGCAGGATTTTGCCAATTTGGTGAAACCTTCATTTAAAACACAACACACGGAAGCACTGAAAGGTTAAGTGGCCTAACTTTTATACAAGTAGAAATAAGCAAATCATACTGTATCAGGATAAAGATACTTCCAGTTCTCAATTAGCCAAATCCTACAAGAGAAACTCACACTTTCCATAGCAAGCCAATGCTTAGACTAGGAAGACATAACTTCTTGAATGTCACCAAAAAACAGTACATAAATTCTGACAACACTCTCGGAGCTAGCAGGAGAGAACTGTAGGATTAAGAGGTAATATGACCACTATAAAAACTTGATATCTACCATGATGATTAAATACATCTACAGGCTGGTGTGTTGCATAGCTAAAGTTTTCATTCTAATAGAATTAATTGTACCTTGTATTGACTCCTTCATTAGAAATCCATTTATTTGAGGCCACTGGTGGATTTGGCTACCAAAATGAACTGATTATTCTGTAAGCCACATAAGTTCTTCTAGAATAGAAATAACTGCCAGGTATGGTGGTACACCCCTTTAATCCCAGCAGAGGTAGGAGGATCACTATCAGTTCAGGCCAGCCTAAAAATACATAGTGAATTCCATGTCAGCCTGGGCTAGAGCAAGACCCTACCTCAAAAAAAAAAAAAAAAAAAAAAAAGGAAGAAATATCTGTGATTAAGAAAATCAACCATGAATTGAGCATTAGCTTGCAGGATCCACTCAACCCATTCTTAACACAAAATGTACATTACTCCACATTCATTATGTGCACAAATACTGAAGAACACTTTATAAACTTAGTAAAATTTTATCAGAGGTGCCCAACTAATCATTCCATGTGAAAAAAAGACCTACAAAGCCCATTTCAAAACAAGAAAATCACTGGTCAGGCAATAATAGCTCAAAACAAGGAGACTATCCCTTAATGGCTGTGTCAGGCCAGAAATGAAAGTGTCTAACAAGAATCGTACCTTCACAAGGGGGAGAAGAACTTCCAGTCATTCCGCTGTAGTAATCCGCAGAAGGAAAACACCATCAAAAATCCTAACAATGTAACTCTCAAGTAACTCCAAATGAAGAAGCTGATAACTACCCAGCCAGTAATGAGTTGCTGTCCCTTGTCCCTGGCTGATATATATAGCTCCATAAGAACAATGCAGGATGCAGAAAGGAAGTCCTCGGACCAGCAGCCAGAGATTCTGATGATAATGACACCTGTACAATTGCAATTACTTAAGGTTAGCTCCAAGCCACTCCTCGTCTTCTTAATGCATTTCCGTGTGACATGAACATTCTAAGCTACATAATGTAGCTCACACCATACAGAATCCCAACTTCAAGAAGTTAAAAAACTATGTAGGTGTTTCATCCAGCCATTAGCAGTGCAGTTGGTTTGATGTTCCATTTGTCTTGTAAAGAGTGAGTCAGTCCAAGAATGTGAAAAAAGTCTCTAGCAACTGGGAATACAGGAGAGAGTGGAGAAAGTGACCAATTAATTATCTTGGCATTTGGATGGATCTCACAAAACATACGTGAAGATAATGGCATAGGGTTGTATAAAAGGATTGTATTTCAGAATGAGGACACATTTGTAATATTTCAAGACCTCCTAACAACTAAAGCAAACGTACCAGTACCAGCTTTCTCAAACCCCCAACTTAGGACTCTAAAATGTCTTTTTTTTAAATTCACCCAGTGATTGGTAAAGGATAAACAACTTTTGTGGCAAAATGCAAAGACAGAGAAAAATTTCATACAAAGTTATGATGTCTCATTGCTGAACAGTCCATCAAGGGAGCAAGAACCAGAAGCATCCCGAAGTTAGGAGACTTGGGAAACTTGGGATCTTCCCAGGTCCGTGCCCAAAGGGACTGCGCAGCTTCTCCGCGGAGCAGAGGCGTCACAGCCAGCGCAGTTTGGGGCGGGCGTGGCTGACCGAAACAAAAGGTTAAAACACAAAAGACGGGGCGGAGAACCAAGCCAGGGAAGACTAGAAGGCTCCTTGTTGCCCTAATATTCAAGCACACTGAAATAGGACTAGGGTCTGTGAAATGACCCAAGTGATGATGGATGCCAAAGACAGCATGGGGCATTCAGGGTGGGTCAGAAAACTGAACCAGGCCCAGGGGTAGGGGGACTGTTAACTAGTGGTCCAGGCCCCATCTATGCACTTCAACTCCGCACTACTGACAGTCTAGAACCTGTAGCTTCCTCCATCCCACCCCACCCCACCCTGCCGCAAGAAAACTCCTGTCTGCTTTCGGGAACCCTTAAAGCACCCAAACCCCTTCTGCATTCTATTGTTGAAAGCTTGTTGTGTCGCATGTTGGGCCTCCGGAGCGCTCCGCAGACAGCTAAGTTTTAAAACGTGTGAGGAAAGGATCCTCACCTCGTATCTCTTCCTTTTCCGTGACCAGAGTGAGGGCTGGGGTGGGGAGGGAGCCCGACCTCGTTCCCATCCTTAACATGTTTCATCCCATACACTCACCCCTGGGAGAGAGAGCGGTGCCTTCTTCGGACGCCCTCCGCCGCAGCCCCCAGCCCCTCACATAATAAGGCACATGACAGAAAAGTGTGCTTCAGTTTTGCCTATTTTTAATAAACAAATAAACAATCTGCAAGACCGTTAAAGAACAAAAGAAAAGGGGACCGGGAAGGAAGGGGCAATTTACCAGGCAAACTTGGCCACTAGACGACGACTTCGCCCTCCCCAGGCGTGGGGCCGCGCAACCTGGAGGAGAGGTGGACAGGACCGCAGGCTCCACTCACCTCCTTTCTTTCCCACTTGCTCGCACTTGCGAGAGACGCTGTTTCCATTGTGGCCGCCGGACGGCCGCTGGACAGTTTTCTGCAGCCTGACAGCGGAGAACGTCCCGTCCGCAAAGTTGCCGGAGGGAGATGCCGGGCGTCCGGGGCGGGGAGGCGAGAGTTCATCCCGCTCCCCTTTGTTCCGAGCCCCGAGCAGACAAAGAGCGGAGAGCGGCCGCAGGTTTCTCCTCTCACCCCTTCTTCCTCTCCCTCCTCCTCCCGCCCCTCCCTCCCCGGCTCCCGCCCGCCCCGGGAACCTCGGAGGAGGGCCGGCTGCGGCTCCCCAAGAACTGCCAACTGCCCCACCCCCTCAGCGACCCCCCGAAACTTCGCTGGGGAGAGCGGCTCTGGCCCTCCCCACCCAGCCTTGACTCCCCTCCTTCCCCACTCACGCCGGGGATCTCCAAACATTGTTTCCGGGAGATGCACCTCTTTGTTCGCACTTTCCCTGCCCATCGGGGCGAGCAGTCCACTTTGGCATCGAGTTGCTGCCAGTTTTCCAGCATCCGGGGGACAAACACGCGAAGGGTCGAGGTCAACAATGGAAGATAGCGGTGCTTGCCCAGTGGGAGGAGAGGCGCACGGCGGGAGCGGCCCGTCCAGGGTCCTCCCCTGGGGCTCGCCCTCCACTACGCCCGCTAGCACCACTCCAGGGGACTCCTGGGGATGGAAAACTCTCTCCCCTCGCCCCCACCCCGCCGGCACGCCATCCCCAGGGACAGCCTCAAACCAGCCGGCGGAGGCCCGAAGGAGTCCGGCGAAGCCTCCACCTGGCCTTTCCGCCTACCTGTTGCTGCAGGCACTGGATAACGCCGTCCGGGGCTCCCGGGGCGTTTCCCGAGCTGCGAGGTGACCACCCTCCCAGGCCCCGCACACTTCCTCTGTTTGCAAATTGCTAAGCAACCCCCGGACCGAGCTCCGTCCCCACCCAGGAGCACAGAGCTCCTCCCGGCCTCACCCGTACCTGGTCCGGCCCCTAAAGACCTAAGTCCCATCCTCTCCCGCACCACCACTCGGAAATTTAGCTCCAGCCCAGCATCCCCTCCCCCGCGGCCTGGTCCCCAGCAAGCCAGGTGTGTCTCTTCGCCAGACCTTTGGCCAAGGATTCTCCAGTTCCATCTTCACCATCCCCCAGTCCTAGACCCAGCCGCGTTCTCCAGTGGTAGGGAGCTGAGACTCAGAGCTGCGCTAGTTGTTTTCTTTTTGTTTTTTTTTTTTTCTGGATCTCCCTAAGATGAAGAAGGAGGCAGCCAGATGGGAGAAAGGGGCGCAGGGACCCGCGTGGGGAGGCAGTTTCTAAGGCGAAGGGAAGGAAATTCCAAACCACTACCCCACCTCCAGCTGGGGTTCGACCCGTCGCACACCTGGGTACCCACAACTTCGCTCCCGCGATCCCGGGCTTGGGGACTTTGCGGGCTGAAGTTGGTGGGTGGCTGGGGACTCGGGAGTTGAGCCGGCGTGGGGGACGCGGAAGCGGGGGGAAGGACCCCTGCTGGGGCTGGAATGCCGCGGGCGCGCTCCGCTCGAACCGGCAGGTCTCGCCCCGAGGGCAGAACAAAGACGGCCCCGGAGCGCTTCCTCCCTCGCCCTCGGCGCCCACCGCCCACCGCCCACCCTGCGCTCCCGCTCAGGCGCCCACGCTCTCCTCCGGGAACTTACGAACCAACTTCCCCGAGTTAGCGCCCGAGGCTCCCCCTCCGGCGAAGGCCGCGACCATCGCATCCCGGGCCAGGGATACCCCCTCCCCGCTGTCCCCCACCCCTCGCTGGCCACGGGGCGGCCGCTGGGCAGGGGCGGCCCGAGCCCGCGTGGTCCCCCAGCTCCCTCGAGTTTCTCACTTTGGACCCGAGGGATGAAAAGGCAGCCCCTGGGCAAGCAGAGGGCGGCGGCCCGGCCCGGCCCGGCCCGGCAGCTTCGGGAGGACGGGGCCCGACGCGCCAAGAACCAGGCGAGAAGGCGCGCGGGTCCCGCCAAGTTTCTGCGCAAGGTTTCAACCCCGCAGCGCACGATGTCACTAGTGGCACCCCGACCCTCACCTGCCGGGGACCCGCACCTGCCCGCATCCTCGCGGAGGCCGGCCTTCTGGGACAGCCACTGGCCGGGGAAGCGCCCGAGCCTCGTCCCAGTAGAGGAATCTGCAGGCACCACAACCAGCCACAAAGAGGAAACAGCCCCCACCCACTGGGTCTGGCCCAGCTTTCCTCTTTGTTGAATGACGATTTCCAAAATTCTCTTTTTAGGAGACATCTATCCTTCCGCAGATATCTCTTCCCCTTGTGTCAAGTCACAAAATTCCAGCAGTCCGGGGCAATTCCATACTATGAACTCTGGCAAATACAAGTTTATTGGGTAACTCAACAGAGCTAAAGTTTCCGTCTTCTAAATAATATCCTATATTATTCTTACATCGTATAATCAAGTCTACTAAAACATAACTAATCCTGCCTGATGACTCACACTGGTCATTCCAGCCCTTGGGAGGCTGAGACAGGAGGATGGCTGAGTTAAGCCAGGCTGGGTTACATAATGAGTTCCAGGGTAGCTTGGGATATGCAATAAATGACATTCTCAAAAAAAATTACCAATAAATAAAAGTATTCATTGTTGATTTCTCTTTTGTCGTAGAACACAGAGATGGGCCAAATTAGCTCGCCTGAAGAAAGCCTCTCCTTGGTGTCTGTGTACAGATGTTCCCGACAGACCCTTGGAAGTACTTCATCAGGCCTGCTTGTGAAGGAAGCAAGTTCTGGGGCTCAAGAGGTGGCTCAGCTGTTAAGACCCTTGCCTGAAAAGCCTAGACACCCAGGGGTTCTATTCCCCAGGACCCACATAAAGCCAGATGCACAAAATGGCCCATGCATCTGCAGTTCCTTTGCAGTGGCTAGAGGCCCTGGTGTCCCATTCTCATTCTCTCTTCCTCTCCCCCCTTCTGTCTGTCTCTGCTTGCAAATAATAAATAAGCATGCGTTCTTCCAAAGGTCTCAGAACTCCCTGTTGGCTTCTCTACTCAAATCTGTTCCCGGGTCGAACTATACTGTGGCTGAGGATTTAGCTAGTAGAGTGCCAGTTTAGCATGCACCAGATCCTGGGTTCAGTCCCCGGCGTCACGTAAAACGAGGCATGGTGTCTTACTGCTTGTAATGCCAGCACTCAGGAGCATGAAACAATCGATATCATCCTTAGGAGTTGGAGGTTAACCTGGGCTACATGAGGGAAAAAAACCAATCTTTTCTCAGATCATTCATATATATATGGCAAGCTCTCACTCTAGCACAAGTTGCTCTCAAACTCAGGCTTATCCTCTTACTTCAGCCTCCCCAGTGATGGGATTAGGGATTTCAGTTAGTACACACCCTTCTAACGTTTTATATATGTTTAAAATATAACACTATCTGAGCTGGGAAGTGGATACGGCAGAAACCAAAAGGGATCACCCTCCATCCTGACAGTGCTGGCGCTCTGTGTCATTCATGATTTCTAGCAATGACTTCTGACTCTCGCCTGTCTGCTTCTGTGAGGATTTTCTATGTAGTAGCTTCCTCTGGCTCTAGAGTCCACTGCAGAAGCGCAGGTTACAAGGGCCAACTGGTGAATCCCCTCAGAGCAGAGTTTACCCCATCAGGAGTTAGAGTGAGAATACTCCAGCTTCTCCACTGGGAGGTAGGACCATAGTAAGCTCTATTCTGCATAAAGTCCCCTTTTGCTCAATTATTCACCTTAGCTCCACAGCGAAATCGTTTCTCTCCAGCAAGGCTGTCCAACCTTTTGACGCTGCGGTAGGATGTTACCATCTACAAATGTGCGTTGCCACATTCATAGCTCACTTGGGACATGCTGTGAGACATTCCTTCTAAAGAAACTGTTGGTGGTTTGAATCAGATGTTTCCCATAAACTCTGTGTTTTGAATACTTAGTCCTCAGATGATGGTCATTTGGGAGGTGGAGCTTGCTGGAGGAGGTGTCCTACTGTGGGCAGATTTAGGGGTGTTATAGCCAGCTCCCCCTTGTCAGTGTTCTCACTCTTCTGCTCCTGTTTTCCACCTGTTGTAGAAAGGAGATGACGTCCAGCCTCTGCTCATGCCATGCTGTTCCCTGCCATCATGAAGCTTCCCCTTGAGACTGTAAGCCAAAATAAACCCTTTCCTCCCACAAGCTGCTTTGGGTCAGGTATTTTGTCCCAGCAGCATGAAGTTAACTTCAACAAGAAGCTTACTTCCCCTTCCATCTTTCATTTTCTTCTGTCTTTCCTTCATCTCTACCATACTTTCTTACTATCTTCCCTACTGGTGCTTCTAGAATCATACCCCAAATAGACTACAGTATGTGTTGTCAAATCCTACCTCAGAATTAGCATCCTAGAGAATTCAGCCTAAGAAAACTTTCACACATGGTCTTTCGAAAGAGAAGAATTCATTCTGTTAAGAGAATAAAGATAGAAGGTTATACTTTACTTAAGAGAAGTTACTTCCATTATAACAAATGTTCTGAGTTGTCTACTTGATTTACTATGTAGTAATTTATGATTAAAGACACTGTACTGAATAAGAGAAGTAGCAATAAGTAGAATCATATATCATGTGAAAGTTTTATGCATATATTAATAACAGACATAAACAAGTTCTTTTAGTCTAATGCAAACAGTTGGCATTGCTAAAGGAAATACTAACTAGAAGCACTGTTTTTAAAACATAAATTCAATATAACAGAAAAGAGGTATGGGTATAACTCAGTGGTAGAGAAGTACCTTATGAAAGGGCCCAGGTTCAGCATCCAATGCCATATAAAAAAGAATAAGAGGGCTAGAGAGATTGCTCAGTGGTTAAAGACGCTTGCTTGCAGAGCCATTTTAATTCTCCAGCATCCATGTAAAGCCAGATGCACAAAATGGTTCACACATCTAGAGTTTATTTGTAGTAGCAAGAAGGGCTGGCATGCCCATTCTCCCTCTCTCCCATTCTCTCTCTGTGTGTCCACAAATAATTAAATCAAAATATTTTTTGAAGGAAGAGGATGAGGAGCAGAAGGAAGAGATCTAAGGAGGTGGGGAAGGGGAGCGGGAAGGAAAAGAAGGATGAGGCGGAGCAGCATTCATTGTCCTTTAGGCGCCTGAATGATGCAGAGCTTCCTTACCTCACTCAGCTAAACCCGGTCAGCTCTGCTGTCCTGGAGTTCTCCTGGTGACAGTCTTCAGTGACTCTAAGAAAACTTTCCCTTTTTTCTAAGGATAGTAATGCAATTTTCTATCCGTGCTCCTTGAGTTAATTTTGATCGTGTGACTTGTTCTGGCCAAGGAAATGTATAGAAGATGCATGTCTTTTGGATAGAAGTTCTGAGAGGTTGTGATTTCCGTATTGCCTTTCCATCTATTGCAGTGTCAGATGACAAGGCTGCTTTAGTCTGGGTGCCAGACTGCATCCTCCCAGCCAACTCATAGTGGTCATATAGTGCTTGGAAAATTAACTTCTCTTGTCATCAGCCATTGAGATTTTGTTGCTGCTTGTCATCACAGCCCAACCTGGATGATTCTAACTTGCTCAGATATGTGGTGCTAGGGGTCAAACCTTGTGCATGCTAGATAAATTCTCTACCACTGAGCTATATCTCTAGCCCTTCTTTTGGCCTTTAGATCTTTGAAAATCTACACAGAAGCTGACATAAGTTTCCCACAGTATTTTCTATCTGGACTTCAAGTTCAATGATACATATTATGCTGGATAAATCATTTTTTATGAAATTATTAGTCTATGTTATTGGAAGAAAAACAACTATCAGCCAACCACTAAGAAGGAGTAGGACTTGGCGGAGAGATGTACCTCGTTATTGTACCAGCCCTCATTCTCCAGCCTCCACCTCTTCACTAAGGCCTCTCAGTGTGCACCACAAATGGCAGAAGTCAACTTTTCTGTCTTTACTGTTGGTTTACCAATGTGGCAGCCCTTTAACCAACACTATGAGTTCAAAGAGTCCATGTTTTACCATGTTTTTGTTTTGGTTTGGCTTGGTCTTTTGGGACCAGACCTCATTTATCCCAGGCTTTCCTCCTTCTTCCTATATAGCTGAAGATGACCTTGAACTTCTGATCCTCCTGTATCCACCTTCCAAGTGCTGGAATTGCATGCATGTGACACCATTCCTAGCTTTGCATCTTACTATACTCTTTTTAAACTAGATTTCTTCAAATAAGTTGTTAGTTTTATTTACCTAATAAAACTTAAAAAGTGATTGCCTACTTCATGGGCTTATTATGGGAATTAAACATCATACTAAATTAAAGTGCTTAATCTAGGGGCTACACATAATAATGTCATTTAATTTCAAATACTCTGTGGCTTGCCTAACAAGCTCCCTATGGTCAGAACCATTGCTAAAGAGCTTTGCCTATTCTGAAATGTTTTTCATTTTTTAAATTCCAAGTAATGATCATTTTATTGCAAAAAATATTTTTAAAAACAATAAATAACTCCTTTTTTCCTTTCCCAAAAGATATGTAGAAAACTAAGATATTGTTTTATTTCTTTTTTTAAAAAATTTATTCATTTATTTATTTGAAATAGAAAGAGACTGAGAGAGAAAGAGAGTATGGGCACACCAGGGCCTCCAGCCACTGCAAATGAACTCCACACACATACTCCTCCTTGATCATCTGGCTTATGTGGGTCCTGGGGAATCAAACTGGGGTCCTTTGGTTTTGCAGGCAAATGCCTTAACCTCTAACCCATCTCTCCAGCCCAATCTTGTTTTCTTTCTAAGCCCTGCAGATGGGTGTCTTCGCTTGCACTCCTGTGAGGTGGCAGTGTTGTTTCTAAGTACTCCTGATAGCTCATGAGGGTCTCCCTCTCTCCTCACCTCACTGCCTGTCAGTTCGGAACTCCTCTCCACCACTAAACAGACTATGCCATTCTTTGGAGGTAACACTATTCTCACGAAAGTAATGAATACCATCTTGTCGTCTCTTTTTTTTAAAGACAAATATTTTATTTATGTATTTACTTATTTTCAGAGAGAGAGAGAGAGTGCCAGGGCCTCCAACCACTGCAAACAAACTCCAGACGCATGTGCCACCTTGTACATCTGGCTCACATGCGTACTGGGGTATGAAACCTGGGTCCTTAGGCTTCGCAGTCAACCACTAAGATGGCTTAACCACTAAGCCATCTCTCCAATCCTTCTTTTTCTTTTTTTCTTCTTGTTTTTGGTTTTCTCTTTCTAGCACAGGCTGTCCTAGAATTCACTATATAGTCTCAAGGTGACTTTGAACTCTTGGCAATCCTCCTACCTCTGCCTCCCAAGTGCCAAGACATGTGCCACCAAGCCTGGCATGTTTTTTTCTTTTTCATGAATATTTTTATTTGTTTGCAAGCAGAGAAAGAGACAACGAAAGGGACAGAGAATGACAGGTGCACCAGGGCCTCCTGCCACAGGAAAGGACTTCCAATTGCATGTACTACTTTGTACATCTGGCTTTTTTGGGTACTGGGGAATTGAACCCAGGCCATCAGGCTTTAGCGGGTGGCTTTAACCACTGAGCAATCTCTCCAGCCCCTCCCACCTTTTTTTCTAATCCCAACTCACAAATCAGATCCTTTGAAGCTACCATCTTCTCAGGGAGACTTCGGAGCACCCAGCTTAGTGTAAATGTCCCTTCCTTGATATCCTAGACATCTCTCTCCTCTAGAAGGTAGGAGAAGTTTTATCAGGAATGACTGAGCACAAGGCACGGTGGCACACAAACACCTGTAACCCCAGTGCCCAGGAGGCTGAGGTTGGAGGACCCCAGGAATTTGAGGGCAGCCTGGGCTACATGATGAATTCTAGACCAGCTTGAGCTAGAGTCCCTGTTTCAAAAAACAAAAAGAAGAAGAAAAACAGTGAATGAAATTTGGGCTGGGGAGATGGCATAGAGGGCTTCAGAGGGTCTGATTTGCCCTGAGTTTGATTCCCCAGGATCCATGTAAACAGGATCCATGGCCACACATACCTGTAGGAGGCAGTTCTGTGGGGAGCAGAGACCAGAGAATCTCTAGGGCTCACAGGTTAGTCATTATGACCAAAATAAAGGCATCCCTGGATTCAGAGAGACTCTGTCTTAAAGAAACAAGAAAGTTGGGCAATGTGGTACACATCTTTAATCTCAGCATTTGGGCGGCAGATCACCATGAATTCAAGGCCAGCCTGAGACTACATAGTGAATTCCAGGTCAGCCTGGGATAGAGCGAGACCCTAACTCAAAAAAACTAAAATTAAAAAAGAGGACGGATGATATGGGATGGATAACTTGATGTTCTCTACTGGCCTCCACATGGGCATGCATCGGACATATGCATCTAAACATACAGGCATGCCCCATACCAAAAACACACACATACCATCACCACACAAACTACAACAAACACATGAGCAAAAAAATGAAGAAAAAAATTTTACAAAAATATTATTTATGCTGGGCACAGTGGCACATGCCTTTCATCTCAGCACTAGGGAGCCAGAGGTATGAGGATCACTGTGAATTTGAGGCCAGCCTGGGGCTAAGAGTGAGTTCCAGATCAGCCTGGGTTACAGTGAGACCTTACCTCAAAAAAATCAATCAATCAATAAATAAGATTGAAACAGACACCTTCTGGCTTTCACATGCACACACATATAGAAACATATATGTGTACATGCATGTACACCACATACACATACACATGCAAAAAATAAAAATAATGGAAAATAAAAAAAATAAATGAAATCTTCTGAAACCTGTCCAATCCCAGCACTCTGGCGGCTGAGTGAATCACCTCAGATTTGAAGACAGAATGGGCTACACATGTAGTGAGTGCCGGCCAGCCTGGCCTACATAGTGAGACCCTGACACTACCTTGAACCCCCAACCCTCAAAAGAAACTAACTACCTAAATAAAAACAGAAGACCTCACCTGCCTTTGCCATTCACTAGCTGTGTGCCCTTGATCCTTCCCCTTCCTGATAGACTGCTGCTCTGAGTAAAATGACATGACACTAGCTGCTTTGTAGGATTGCCACAGAAAAATGTCATCAAAAGCGAAAGTGCCTAGCATGTCGGCCTGACAAGCAGTGTACACAGCTGTCAGTTATTGGGTGTGGAGGATTTCAAGCAGATATAAAGAAAACTAAAGTAATAAAACAGTAGATGGTTAAATTTTGATCAGCTATGGGATTCTGGAATTAGATTACAGTACAGGGCCTATCTTCCTTAAGGTATCTAAAGCTATCTAAACCTGCTGGAGTGGGCCTGGGTATGTGGCTCAGTGGTAGAGCCTTTGCACACACACACACACACACACACACACACACATACGCACAGAGAGAGAGAGAGACCATGCCTATAGAAGTTATATCAGAGGCTAGGAACATGGCTCAGTTTGCACAAATCCCTGGGTGTGATTCCCAGCACTGCATAAACCTGGCATGGTAGTACAAATTTGTAATCCAAGGTCTCAGGAGGATCAGAAGTTCAAGGTCATCCATAGCTAAGTTAGATGCGAGCTTGGGATATATGAGTCTCTGTCTGAAAAAAAAAACCAAAAAACAAAAACATTATACCAGAAGCTGCATGCCCTAACAGTGGCTTCGCACTCTATATCAAAGCACACAGGCAGTGGTGTCATCAGCAAGTTCAGAAAGGGCGCTGGGCGTGGGGAGATAGCCTTCATTAAAGATGCTTGTTTGCACAGCCTGCTGGCCTGGGGTTCAATTCCCCAGCACCCATGTGAAGACAAATGTGCAGAGTGGCTCAAACCTCTGGAGCTCATTCGCAGCGGTAAGAGGCCCTGGCACTCCCGTGAGTTTTTTCTCTCAAACAAGTTCATAAAAAATATTTTTTGAAAGTTCAGAAATGTCTGCTGGGGGTGGTGGCACATGCCTTTAATACCAGCACTTGGGAGGCTGAAGTAGGAAGATGGCTGTGAGCTTGAGGCCAGCCTGAGACCACACAGTGAATCCCAGGTCAGCCTGGGCTAGAGCGAGACCTTGTAGGGGTGGGGGAGGGAGAGAGTTCGGAAAGGGAAAGGGAGCCAGTGATGTCAGGCCACGTGCATTGAAAAATACAGTAAGTCCTCCAGGCTGTAGAAGAGGTGGAGGCTCTCTCGCTGTGTTCTACCTACAGCTTCTTCACTTTGTGAAACATTGCAGACAGCCCTTGGTATCCATGAAGGCTGGCCTGTAGGATTCCCATGAATCCCAGAATCCAAGGGTGCTCAAGTCCCCTACCCAAAATACTGCAGTATTTGTACAGGACCTGCATGCAGACTCCATATACCTACCTCTCCAGATTGTTTGCAAACATGGAATCAGTGCAAAGTCATTGTAATTGTTTTCCTCTATTGTTTAGAAATAATGACAAGTCAGTCTGCACGTGCTCGGTACAGACTCAAGTTGTGCTTTACATCTCTTTGGTTTTGTTTTTTAGAAATAGAGTCTCTCACTCTGTAGCCCAGGCCAGCCTGGAGCTCACTATGCACCTAGGCTGGCCTAAAACTCTTAGTGACCCTCCTGCCTTAGCTTTCAATGCTGGGATTACAGGCAAAAACTTCCACACAAATTTTTTCAGATATTTTCATGCCACAGTTGAGCCTGTGCATATAGAACCTTACCTACAGAAGTTGGCTAAATTGGTAATTCCTCATTTTCACAGTAAGAACATTGTTAACAAAGGTTTTTTTGCCATCTTGAATACACCTGTTTTAGATCATACATCTGCTGGTTGACTATGAGGTCATACTTAAGCATAGTAAGCAATGCAGAAATAAAAACTTAGAAACATTTCTCTTTGTCTGGACACTCAGTTCATGCTAACTTTCCTTTCCTTTCCGACCCACCTCCAGCGACCCCAGGGCTGCTCTCTTCGCCCAGCCTCCTTTCAGCTCGTGTTTGCGGCACACGCTCACTCTTACCCTCAGCCCTCAGGGCTGTTCCCATCTAAGTCATCTGGATCACAACGCCTCTTGTGCACATGAAACCGGCATCAGAAGTTCTATCACAAATACTTATTCACATGACTTTACAAAGTACGTTTATTTTAATTTATTTGGCAGTTGAGAGCACCATAATGCAGCATTTGCTTTATACAGTTGGTTTACCAAAACAGCAAAACTTGATGAGATCCTATGCTTAAGAACAAATTAGTTTTTAAAGTCTTTACTGACTATTTTAGCCTTATTTATGTAATTTTTACAACATGCTGGACAAACAAGTTGCTACTGAGCTGCATTCCAGTGTCATATAAGCCTCCTGTATTCCAGACTGTCTTGAACTTTTGAACTTGATAAATAGCTGGGGATGAGCTTGAGTTCCAGTGCTTTCTCTGTCAACCTCCAAGTACTGGCGTCATAGGCACACACCACTGCCACCTCTGGCTTTTCTTGAATCCTTTTATTTTTCTCTTCTTATTTTGAGACAGTCTCACAGAGTTGAAATTTATGATCCTCCTGCTGTGATCACAGGCCTGTGGTACCAGGCCTGGCTAGCCTCACTCCTTCCTTTTCCTCTTTCTTTCTTTCTTCCTTTCTTCCTTCCTTTCTTTCTTTCCTTCTTTCTCTCTCTCTCTCTTTCTAAGATTATGTTATGATTTATTTGCCATAATACCAGACAGAACACATGATTGACTCAGGAAATAAATGTGAAAAGAAAATCTGGGAAACCAGTCAGATAAACTCCTTGTCTGAAGTTATTTTTGTTGTTGGTTTAGAGTTCTGATTCGGTTATTTATATTTGGCTTTATTTATTTATTTATTTATTTATTCATTTACTTATTTTACTCACCAGCACCTTTATATAGCCCAGGCTTGTCTCCTAGTTCCCAGCATCCTACTACTTTGTCGGGCAGCTCTAGCCCACAGTGCCCAGGGAGTCATGTTTCTGTAATCTACTGTTTCCGCAGATGCCACCCCAGGGCTCAGAAAAAAGGTGCAAGACCAGTTCTGATGCCAGCTTGGGGTCTCAGATGACGCCACGGCCAGCAGTCCTTCCGGCTGGCACGATTGTGCAGCCATTGCGTTTACTTCCCGGAAGAGGACATCCCCCAGGTCCTGTTCTGTGTTAAATGGCATCGTTGTGGGGGCCTAATTCCTGGTTGTCGGTTTCGTAGCATTAATTCTCACGTCTCCCAGATAAAGTCTTTCACCCCAGGCAACGCAGTGGAAGAACATAGCCTTACCTGTTTGCAACATTTGTGTGCTTCAGAACTTCACCATGGCTTTTTTTCTTTTTCTTTACCACAAAAATACGTGAGAGGATAATAGCCTTAAACCAGACTAGAACTGGAGGATACTTTGTTTTGTGGGTAAAGATATTATTGGTTATTCTCCTCCAGGCTAAACAAATGACAACCAGGAAAACCCTAGGAGCATCCCATTCACAGTGGTATCCCTGACAGGCATTTCTTGTTACAGTTCTCACTTAATCCAGGAAGCCAGTTGCCAATAGACACAATTAAAACTCATAAGAGACCTTAGCCGGGTGTGGTGGCACATGCCTTTAATCCCAGCACTCAGGAAGCAGAGGTAGGAGGATCGCCATGAGTTCGAGGCCGCCCTGAGACTACATAGTGAATTCTAGGTCAGCCTGGCCTAGAGTGAAACCCTACCTCGAAAAAAAAAAAAAAAAAAAAAAAAAAAAAACACCTCATAAGAGCAGGGCATGGTGGTACACTACTCAAATCCCAGCACTACAGAGGTGGAGGCAGGAGAATTGGGAGTTCAAGGCCAGCCTTGGCTACATAGCAAGCTGGAGGCCAATATTGGCTCTATGTCACCCTGTTTCAAAGCAAAACAAACAAACAAACAAACAAAAAAAAACAGAAAGCATAAGAGATGAACAACGTGGCTTTTCCCCAGCCACCTGTTCCTTGCGTTGATTTGTTTTTTTAAACACAAGGACATGGTGTTACTCGGGCTGACCTCCAGTGAGATACATGCCTCAGCCTGCCTGTGGGGTCACTGAGGGGACAAATACATGCCACTGTGCCCTGCTCCAGCCACCTGCTTTCTGTGCCATTTCTCACCTACCTATGGTGCGCCAATGACCGTGCTCTACCAAGATCTGCAAATCTAGCCTTGGCAGGGGCAATCACCCACTATACAACAGTGTTTCAGCAATCGCTTTTCCTTTGGGTTTATGGTAATCTCAGAAGAGATTTTATCTTCCATTGTGGTAATTTTCTTATGTCTTATTGCTTATTTAGTTTGCTTTTTGTTTACCAGCAAGCTTTCCCTCATAAAAAGAGTAAGAGATGGGGTCTTTCATTCATGCCAGGTAGAAACCAGATAGACCTCCCCAACCCAGATCTCAGGTGCCCACATAAACAGCCACCACTACGTAGCAGACAGCTTCAGGTTCACTGAGATGAACTTCCAGACCAGGCACAGTTACGGAGGAAGGATTTATTGAAGCTTCCAGATCCAGGGGAAGTTCCACAATGGCAGAAGAAGCTGGCCTGCCTTCACAGGCCCAAGCAGGGAGAGAGAGAGAGAGAAGCACAAGCCAAAAGCCAAAACCCACACAGCACAGCACACTTCAGGAACTCCAGCTAGGCACACTTTGCATATCTTTGGATTGGAATCTGAAACCCACCACCACACCTTAAGATCCACCCTATGACATGGCCTCCAGCCAGGTGGCTGCAGATGCAAACTACAAATAAAAAACTGAATATATTGAGGGCCATCTGTTCAAACCACAACTAGTAGGTGCCCCTAGGGCAGGTCTTCACCATCATCTCTCATAAAGAAGGCAAAAAGCACCCCTTCACCTCCTCCCCCAGATTCAGCAGCTCTTCCCCATCATCAGTGACTTCATTCTGTAGCTGGAGTCACAGAGGTTACATTTACAGCTGAATACAATCATCTGCGTGTTACAGCACCTTCTAGAAGATACTCGCATTTATCAGACAAAATATCACTTTGAGCCAGCAATAAAAGTGGGCATGTGCTACAACAAAGTATATTAATAATGAGGACAAGGGCCTGTCATGAAGAAATACAAGTTGTTAAAGCCAGAGTATTCCTATATTGTTTCCTCCTAGGTTTAGAATGAAGTCATAAGACAGTTAATTATGGTCAGTTTTTTTTTTTATTTTTAAGTATTTTATTTTTATTTACTTATTAGAGAGAGAGAGAGCCAATGGGTATGCTAGGGCCTCTAGCCATTGCAAATGAACTCCTGACACATGTCCCATCAAGGGTTCTGGGGAGTTGAACCTGGGTCCTTAGGCTTCGTAGGCATATGCCTCAACTGCCAAGCCATCTCACCAACCCCTTGTCTTTATTTTTGTTTAGATTGTTTGATATAGGGTCTCATGTAGCCCAGGCAGACCTGCAACTCTTATGTAGCTTACAATGACCTGGAAGTCTTGGGGGCTCCATTTTGGAGTGCTGGGGTGACATACATTTATCACTATGCCAAGTATTAATGAGGTATTTGGAGTCTCCAGGTTCAATTTCTCCCCAAGTGTCAATCCTTGGTTTTCTTCCCATCTTTCTTATTGCAGACCTGCCTATCCAGGCTGATTGGCCAAATGTGTGCCAAGGAATCCCCTTTTTGGATCTCCACCCTAGGTGTCCTTCTTCCAACCAAACAACCATAAGTTCAACCACTCATTGGTCATTTCCATGACACAGTCCATACATACCTCCCCCACAATCCTCATTCTGTTTTCAGTACTGTTGGGGATCCATGAATGAATGGACAACACACACACACACACACACACACACACAGAGCGTGGGGCGGGGGGGCTGAGCTTCTCTCTGCTTCCCTACTTAAAATAGTTAAAATAGTCATATAGGCCTTTTGAGCATCTCTGACTCCTGTCTCTGCTGGTCTTACTCCCCAGACTGCTACTTGTTGTTACCTGAACAGTAGCAAACGTTTCTGTTATCGACTGAGTGTTTGTCTTACCCCCAATTCATGTGATGAAGCCCTAGCCCAGTGGGCCCAAGATGACTGGCTCTGTTTGTAGACAAGGCCTCTAAGGAAGTAATTAAAGCTGATGACTCCAAAAAGTTGGGACTTAAATCCTAAGGCTGTCCTGATAAAAGCACACAGTAGAGGGCTGGAAAGATTGCTTAGTGGTTAAGGTATTTGCTTGTAAAGCCAAAGGATGCCAGTGCGATTCCCCATTATCCACATAAAGCCAGATGCACAAGATGGTACATGCATCAGGAGTTCATTTGCAGTGGCCCGAGGCTCTGGCATGCCCATTATCTATCTGCCTCTTTCTCTTTCTCTGTCTCCAAAATAAATAAATAAAATATCTAAAAATTTTAAAAGCAGGGCTGGAAAGATGGCTTAGCAGTTAAGGTGTTTGCCTGTGAAGTCAAAGGACCTAGGTTTGATTCCCCAGGACCCATGGAAGCCAGATGCACAATGTGGCTCATGCATCTGGAACTCATTTACAGTGGCTGAAGGCTGGCATGTCCATTCTCTCTCTATCTATCTGCTTCTTTCTCTCTCTCTCAAATAAATAAAATAAATAAATATTGAAAAAAATTAAAAGCACACATTGGAGTCTCAGTCTCTCTCTCTCTCTCTCTCTCTCTCTCTCTCTGTGTGTGTGTGTGTGTGTGTGTGTGTCTGTCTGTCTGTCATCAGCTCTGGCTTCCAGAATTCTGAGAAAATAGTGTTTTGTGTTCCAAGCCAGTCAATTTGTGGTCTTATGTTACATAGTGGAGCCGCCAAACCCTTCCCCAGCTAACCTCCTCCTCCCTTATGTTCAAACTTAAGCACTATTTCAGGGTGAACTTTATAAAAATGCCATGTCTATTATGTCTGTCTATGGGAGAGAAAAAAATCTACCCATGGCCCCACCCACAGCTAGAACACAAACTCCATTTGCTGTCCCTGCGTTGGCCTTGTCTACCTCCCCATATTATTTCCTAGCATCCCCCACCCACACACAGATATCTGCATCCACACTGAACCCCACTTGTTCCCTAATGCTCTTTCCTGGGCTATTCTCTATATTGCCATCACTCTCATTTTTCCTATACGACCAGCCACAGGGAAAGTGGTGTCTTGCACTTGGCCTTCTTCAATATAGCCTTCCCTGATATCTAACCTGCCAGGAACTGAACCATTCCCCACACTGCATGCCACTGTCGTACCAAACCTCTGTCTTTATTACGACTCTTCCGCACTGTCTGGTACTTCTCCGTGCCTTACACATTCTGCGTTTCCAGTACCTGGGCCACTATCTGACCTTCAGTGGACACTCAATGTTTATTTGGAAAAAAGACAAGGAGAGGTTAAGGGGGAGCAGGATAGAGCCTCTTCTGTACAATGTCCAAAACATATGATCTATATAACACACTAAATAAGGTACACTTGTGTATACCTGTAACCCCAGCTCTCGGGGGCTAAAGCAGGATTACCATGAGCTTGAAGTCAACATGAGATACACAGTGAGGTTCTGTCTCCAAAAAACAAGAGGCGCCATTATGAGATAGGCCTGAGTGCAGGTTTGAGTGCTAGGACTAGACGCCATTCTAGAGTTGGATGTTGGGGAGTGAACAAGCCAGGGGAAGATATCAGACAAAACAGACAAAAACCAAGGAAAACAGCCAACTGCTGACACCAAGACGTGCCACCACTACCACATCTGCCAGGGCTTCAGGAGAAATTACAGAGGAAGCAACAACATGAACACTGCTCTTGGAGCAGCCTGACAGCCAGCTCCAGGGTGATAGTGAGAGGTGACACGGTGATCAATCAAACCTATCAAAGCAGAAATCCACAGGCTACAGAGAAGTCAACGTAAATCAGACTGCTAACAGGCCTATCATGGCTCAGGGAACATTGCAAAAGAGGGGTGGAAATATTTTAAGAGTCATAGAGTGGGTAGGAATACCTGGAGGCATGATCTCCCCCACTCCCCCCCAGGGACTGACTGAGGCCTTCATGACCCCACAGCGAATACTGTAACCCACTGAGGAGGGTCCCCAGGGCAATGGGATAAAAGAGTATAACCTGATATAATATATATAATATTATAAAATAAAAAAGAGCAAGAAGAAAGTTATCTCTGTGGATTTCTTTTTTATTTTTTAAAAAATATTTATTTGGAAGACACAGATGGAGGAGACACACAGGCTGCACCAGGAACAAATTCCAGATGCATTGTGTGTATTTGGCTTTATGTGGATATTGAGGAATTGAACCCAGGCTATGAGGCTTTGCAAGTAATTGCCTTGAACTGATGAGCCATCCCCCAGCCCATCTGTTGAGGTTTTAAAATTATTATTTGTTTACTTATTCATGAGAGAGAAAGAGAGACAATACTGGCACACTAGGGCCTCTTGCCACTGCATATGAAATCTACATATGTGCCCTTTTGTGTGTCTGGCTTCATGTGGGTACTGTATACCTGTAATCCTGCGGAACTGAAATGGGCCATCAGGCTTTGCAAGCAACTGCCTTCAATTTGTTGAGCCATCTCCCCAGTGCTGGGGACCAAACCCAGGGCCTTTTACTTGTTAGGTAAGTGCTCATCCAGTGAGCTAAACCCTCAACCCCCTCTTTGTTGATTTTTGATATTTCTTAAAATGATCTGTCACTCCAGTCTGGTGACATATTCTTTTCTTTTTTTCTTCTCTTAGATTTAATATTATGCATCAAGCAATCATCGATTCTACACTTTCATCCACATTATTGATTTCATAAAGGTCAGATTGCTGACAAAGGGCATTGATAATCTCCCACTGCATTGATAGCAATTCGTGCTATAATTACCTTTACATTTCACCTGCTTAATTACCCACTGGAATCTATTGCCACTGGACTCACCATAAACTAGTCCCCTAAACTGTATCCACTTAGGGCAAACCTGGCAGTGACTCATTATGGAATGCTTCAGTGGAAATTTGCCTTCCTCAGCCATTGATGGTTTTCCTCTTCACAAGGTTTCTTGAACTTTTTCCATTTGTGACTCCTTTTCACTGGAAATAGGTGTTGGATGGTGTTTTCCTCGGGGCATAACATGCCAGCTTGGAGTGGAGAATGCTTTGCCCCGGTAGCCATGACAACTCTGAAGCAGAACAATGCAGCAATAGCCAGGTGTATGCCCTGGAAATAGACCTCAACACCCCTAGCAAATGGAGGCGGGGAGAGTCACCTGAGATTCCAGCTACTGGTCCGCTGCCCCTCCCCCCAGCTGCAATGATGGAGAGATGCTAGTTCCATAGAAGTAGAAGGGTGAATGGAAGAGGGACTCCCTAACGCAACATCCAGAACGGGTGGGACTTGGTGGTGACACAGCTTCCTTTATTCTACCAAGTTCCTGTAAGTGACCTCTCACTTGTGGTCTGTAAGTAACCCCAATCAACTTATTGGTTCACCAAAACTTAATTTCAGTGCAATCGTGCTTTAGTCTGTCATTTGAGCCCTGTCTGGAATGAATAGATATGTGCTCACATTTCCACAAGGAAAAATTTTGCACAGCACTGAACATATGAAATAGATACACAAATCAAACACACCAATGATAAATCATAAGTTTGTTTTAGAACACTTCTTGGTACACATGTAATTTTACTACTTACTAAAGAGCAAAGCAAATCTGCATACTAATGAAGTGTATATGCTAATTTGTCTGGCACAATGCAATCCAAAACATACTAATGTGATACTTATAGGCTGAGAAATGACGGTAGGAAATATTAAAAGTGTTTGTTTTCCATAATTAAACGGCTACATTTCTATAGCAGCATAAAACTTTGTTTGTACAATAAAAGCACTGCAATTCTTTTTTGTTTTGTTTTGTTTTTTGAGGTAGGGTCTCACTCAAGTCTAGGCTGACCTGGAATTCACTATGTAGTCTCAGGGTGGCCTCGAACTCACGGCGATCCTCCTACCTCTGCCTCCCGAGTGCTGGGATTAAAGGCATGTGCCAGCATGCCTGGCAAAAGCACTGCAATTCTTAGCAAGTACATTGCCAAATGCAGAGGTTGCATGTCCAGAACCAAGGCTACGGTGAAGTGTGATGCACAGTGGATGAGCACCCACAAACACCTTGAATTCATTAATGATGTATTTGATTTTGAATTCACTTCTGGCTGTTTCATGTTCCAAAACCACTTACTGTTGCCAAGTGTTTCGTAATTTTCAGTTTCATCTGGAGCGGCTATGAGGTCACAGCCCGTACCTTACAGAGCTTTGCTCAGCACCAGCTTTTGGTCTTCATAAAGGTTTAAGCATTTTTGATACATTTGAAATTGAATTTCAGCTCAAATTATATTTCCATTATTTTTCCTACACATGAACAGGACCTCAGGACATAGATTCTAGGTGACTCCTTGTGATGTGTGTCCTGGTCTCTGTCCCTTGGCCTTTGCTCAAGGATATCAAAGAACCAGAGACATGAAAGCTGTTTTGTGTCTGTTGGAGTCACACTGCCAAGGACATTTTTCATGGTATCAAGCCACACCTTTTTCATGAATGTCCACAGGAGGACTATGTCACAGGTCTTCAGATCCACAAGTGTTTCATTTATAGCTTGCCTTTAATCTTATGGTTAAATCTTATAATTGAGCAGATTCCCTCCACTTTGTTCCTCAGAAACATGATGCCCTCCGCTGCTCTTCCCTCAGACCTCTCCAAGGAGAGAAGGCAATAGTTTGTGATATTGACCATATTATTGATGGAGTTTTTCTTAAATTTTATTTTATTGTTTTAAATTTTTTATTATTAGAGAGAGGTAGAGGGAGAGAATGGGTGTACTAGGACCTCTAGCCACTGCAAACAAACTCCAGATGCATGAGCTACCTTGTGCATCTGGTTTACATGGGTCCTGGGGAATTGAACCAGGATCATATGGCTTTGCAGGCCAGTGCCTTAACTACTAAGTCATCTCTCCAGCCCTTGATGGAGTTTTTCTACAGTCAATTCCTGCCCAATAATTATATTTAAAGTTCAGTTTCATCATTTGCATTTACTTAAAATGTGGCATAGAAATCAGTTCATAAGTAAGTTTTCAGTCTGTTTAAACTGGAGAAGATACACATCATACATTGGTAAGCTTAGGCAAAGCTGTTTTCTAGCTGGTAATGCTGGTAGCTCATATGACAGAAAGAATGTATCAGTGCTCTCATTGTCCGGGGATTGAATCCAAGGTTTTACACATGTGTGACAAGTTTTTAACACTGACACTTAGATCTTATTTTGTGACTTGAACCTAAGGCCTCCCATAAGCTAGGCAAGTGTTCTACCACTGAGTATACCCCTAAGTCCTAAAACAAGTTCACAAGCTAGACAAGTGTTCTACCACTGAGTACACTCCTGAGTCCTAGAGTGAGTTTACAAGCTAAACAAGAGTTCTACCACAGAGCACACTCCTGAGTCCTGGAACAAGTTCTCAAGCTAGACATGTGTTCTACCACGGAGTACACTCCTGAGTCCTTGTGTTGGTTTGATTCTAATGTCCCCCATAAACTTATATGCTCTGAATGCTAGGTTCCCAGCTGATGGAGATTTGGAAATTAACATCTCCTGGAGGGAGTGTATAGTTGGGGGCAGGGTTAATGGTATTATAGCCTGTTTCCCCTTGCCAGTGTTTGGCACACTCTCCTGTTCCTGTTGTCCACCTGATGTTGGCCAGGGGGTGATGTCCACCCTCTGCTCATGCCATCATTTTCCCTGTCATCATGGAGCTTACCCCTTGAGCCTCTAAACCAAAATAAACCTGTTTTTTTTTTCCACAAGCTGCTCTTTGTTGGGTGATTTCTACCAGCAATGTGAACCTGACAGCAACAGTCCTAGAGAAAGTTTACAAGCTAGACAAGCATTCTATCACTGAGTACACTCCTGAGTCCTAGAACAAATGTACAAACTAAACAAGCATTCTACCACTTAATTAAATTAGGGTTTTTTTTTTTAGTACTTATTAGGTTTTATTTAGTACTTAATTAATTTAGGGTTTTTTTTGGTTTTGGTTTTTTGAGGTAGGGTCTCACTCTAGCCCAGGCTGACCTGGAATTCACTATGGAGTCTCAGGGTGGCCTCGAACTCACAGCAATCCTCCTACCTTTGCCTCCCAAGTGCTGGGATTAAAGGCATGTGCCACCACGCCCAGCTATTTGAGGTTTTTTGGATGTTTATTGGCTATTTGTATTTCTTCTTTTTTTTTTTTTTTTTTTTTTTTTTGAGGCAGGGTCTCCCTCTAGCCCAGGCTGACATGGAACTCACTATGTAGTCTCAGGCTGGCCTTGAACTCACAGCAATTCTCTTACCTCTGCCTCCCAAGTGCTGGGATTAAAAGTGTACAGTACCATACCAGGCAAAAAATTTATTTATTTTTTCTTTCTCTTCTCCCCCCCTCTTTGTGTGTGTGCATGTACATGGGCATGCCAGGGTCTCCTGCCACTGCTAATGAACACCAGCCTCCAGCTTTACATGGGTGGCGAGCAATTAACTACTGAGCCATTCCCTCAGCCCCAACTTTACCTTTCTTTTTTAAAACACTTTTAAGTATATAATTCAGTAGCATAAGTCTATCCACAGCCTGGCATTACCTTCACTTGTGTCAATTTCCAGAACATTTCACCATCTAAAACAAAAGCTATGTGTTCCTTAAACAGTAACTCCCCATTCATCTTCCGCTTTTGAAGCCTGTACCTGTGGGTCTTAGTTACATGAATGGCATTCTTACCCAGCACATAAGATTAAACCTCTTTCCATATGGGCTTTTCATACTCCCTTCCGTGAATGGTTGCTTTTTATCCAGATAAAGAATTTTGACAAAGCTAAGTGTTTTAATATCTCAGTTAAAAAAAATGCTTGCTGCTTTGATTTTTGGGGCACAAGTTAATGCACTTGGTTGTGTCAGTGAGCCCGCTAGCATCCTTGTCCCTGGCTGTACTTGCAGCCCCTAGCAGGCCCTGGACTTGCTAACCCCCATTAATGCTCTGCTGTGGACTGCTGTCCTGTCCACTCTGAAACGCATGTGGCCTGGGTCACACAGAGGACAGAGTGAAACAGTATGGGTAAATCAATAGCAACTCACTTGAAACACAAGTTCATTTACGAAGGCTAATACATTAAGTGGATGTATAAATCAATTTCAGGCACTATGTATGTTGTCGTCAGCTCCACACTACTGGGATGAACTTCTAAACCAGATACAGTTTAAGGGAGGAAGGGATTTATTTGAAGCTTGCAGATCCAGGGGAAGTTCCATTGATGTCAGAAGAAGCTGGCCCCCTCTCACAGATCCAAGCAGAGAGACACAGCCACGTAGCCAGCCCCTCAGGCAAGAGCATGAGCCTGCAGCGGAGAGCAGGGATGGGGCAGAGCTCCAGCACTCTGCATACCTTAGGCTGAAATCAGATCCACCCCCAGTAACACCTTGGAGCTGGACCCCAGGATCCAGGCCCAGTGACATCTCCTCCAGCTGGATGGATAGAGACATTTGAGTCTGTTGGTGGACATCATTCAAACCTCCACAATGCATGCGCACTCCCTCCGAGAACCTGAATTATCTACTCTCGAGTCACCTGGGTGTCAGATGCTTGGGATCTATTAAAATGTTGATTGAAATGAGTTCAATTCAAATCAATTAGGCTGGGAAGCTGGTTCAGTGGGTAAATTTTGATTCCCAGTTCCCATGTAAATGCTGCCTGGTGGCAGCCCTGCATCCAGCCTTCAGGAGGCAGACAGGAACCTCCAGGGCAAGCTGACTAGGTAGACTAGCCCTACTGGTGAGCTCTGGGATCAGTGAGAAATCCAGCCTTAGTGATGGAGAAAGACAGCCACCATCAACCTCTACCCTCCACACATGCACACTTGTAGCAGGACACACATGCACCACATTCACCTACATATGAACAGGCATGCACACACACATGCATGCATACCACACACAGTAGAGATAGAAAAGAGAAGAAACTAAAAAGAAAGGATGGTGGATTACAGCTCAGCAAAGTCAGAAGCGAGATTAGAGACTTCTCGAGCAACAGCCTGCCTGATGGAGCAATTATGTATGCTTAATGATGGTGTGTGCCCAGCGCTGACACTTCCAGGGCTTACTTCAGTGTGGCTCCTAGGTTCTAGCCGAAAACAATTCCTGCGTTTTGGAGCTTAGGATGCAGATGATGTTGATGACTGGTTTTGAATCGGGGACACACACACACACACAAGTGCACATTGCACATGCTTGCACGAGCATAGGGAAGCTCCAGGGCACCACAGAGAAACAGGGAAGTTCAACCAGCAACTGAAATAAGAGGAGCAGTGGACACCACTGACGTGTGACATTCAGCTGAGGACAACATGGAGATATTTCAAACTGACAAAGACATAGGGAACTAAAGATGTAGCTCAGTGAGAGAGCATTTGCTTATCATGCACGGGGCCCTGAATTCAATCCCCACTTGCGATGGTTAATCTTCCTCGTCGCTTGACTGCATTTGTAATCGCTCAGGAGACACCACTGAGTGTATCTGTGAGGGTGTTTCCCAAGAGATGTACCTGAGGAGGGAAGACCCGTCATAAACATGGGCACCATCCCATGGATGGGGGCCAGACTGAATTAAAAGGACACCAGCATTCATCTCTTTCTGCTCCTGAGTGGGGCTGGCAGTGTGAGCAGCCTCGTGCTCCTGCCCTCATGTGCTCACAGCATGATGGACTGTACATCCTTAAACTGTTTGTCAAAACAAACCTTTCCTTCTTGGAAGTAAAGGAAAGAAATGAAGAAGGAAATATTAGTCGATGGAAGGAACCTGATTCAAATTCCAAGAACAGATAATAAAGCCAACAATAACCAAATGTAATAATAAAAAGGAGCCTAGGAGCATGGCTCTGTTGGTAGAGTGCTTGCCAAACATACTTAAGGCCTGGTTCAATCCCCAGCACCACATAAATTGGGTGTGTGGTTCACACCTGTAATCCATGCACTTGGGAAGGGGAGATAGGAGGATCAGGAGTTCAAGGGCATCTTTGGCTACATAGTGAATTTGAAGCTAGCTTAGGCTACAGGAGACATTGTCTTCAAAAAAGTAATGATGGGGCTGGAAAGATTGCTTAGTGGTTAAGCACTTTCCTGAGAATCCTAAGGATCCAAGTTCGATTAGTCAGGTCCCCCATAGGCCAAATGCATAGGGTGGAGCATGTGTCTGTGGTTCATTTGCCATAGCTAAAGGCCCTGGCATGCCCATTCTTTCTCTCTCCCTCTCTCTGTCTCTAATTTAAAAAAAAAAGATGATGATGACTTAGGGAGGTTAAATCAAGAGGAAATTATATAGCACCAAATATTGGAGATAGCAATGAAATTAAAATCTTCTGATAGGCCTTTGCTGTCTAGGGGAAGAGAGTATAGCAATTGTTCCATTTCATACCTCAGGTGAAATAAAAGTGATAAGCATAAGAGCAATTCTTACTTAATTTCCAATTGTATTTGAAACCTATAACAATCAAGACACTGTGATATTAGCTGGGCCTAGTGGTTCAGGCCTGAAGTCTCAGCTACTTTAGAGGTTAAGGCTCGATAATTGCAAGTTCAAGAACTGCCTAGTTTACAAAGTGAGATTATCTCAAAAAAAAAAAAAAAAAAAAGTAAAAAGGAGAGCTGGGGATATATTTCTGACATACAGTGCCAGAATACAAAAGGCCTTAGATTTAATTACCAAGACTGTTGGGGGGGGGGCGGTTAGTATTAATATAAACTAGACCACTTGCATAGATCAAAATGCCACATAAAGTCTCCCACTTAGTCACTTGATTTGATACCAAGGAATCAAAATTTAATAGAGAAAGAAAAAGCCTGACACAAAACAGTGCTGTAACAACTGGATATATGTCCATGGACATATTTAATGCAACAAAGAACAACGATATTAAGAGATACTCCACACAGAAAGATCTGGAACAAGATTGGGGTGACAGCTCAGTCAACGAAGTGCTTGCCTTGCACTCATGTAAAAACTCTGGGTGTGGTGGTGGGTAAGATGCCAAGCAAAGACAGGAGCATCCCTAGGGCTTGCTGGCCAACCAGTCTAGTCTACATGGTGAGGTTCAGGTCAGCGAGAGACCCTGTATGAAACAAACTTAAAAAAAATTAATGAATTCCCTGTCGGGTCGGTGAGATGCAAAGCGGAAAAAGCACAGCAAGGGCTAGTCTCAAATCAGAAGTCACAGAGCTGGGCTTGGTGGTGTACTCCTATAATCTCAGTACTTGGGAGGTGAGGACAGGAAGATCAGGAGTTCACGGTCATTCTCAAAAGCATAGCACATTTGACACCAACCTGGGCTACATGAGGTTATCTCAAAAACAAAACAAGCCTGGGTGTGGTGACACATGTCTTTAATCCCAGCACTTGGGAGGCAGAGGTAGGAGGATCACTGTGAGTTCGAGGCCACCCTGAGACTACATAGTGAATTCCAGGTCAGCCTGAGCTAGAGGGAGACCCTACCTTGAAAAACAAAAAACCAAAACCAAACAAAAAAATAAGAAACACCCAAAGGAAAGAAAATAACAGAAAAAATAATGCAGTGCCAAAAATAATATTACTGAGAATTATTCTGAACATTGGTGCATTTTAATAGCAAGGGTCAGGGACTAAATAGGAGCAATTATGTCTAGAAAAAAGATTTGCAGTGCTGGAGAGATGGCTCAGCAGTTAAGGCACTTACTGGCAAAGCCAAAGGACCCAGGTTTGATTCCCCAGTACCCATGTAAGCCAGATGCACATGGTGGCACATGTATCTGGAGTTCCTTTGCAGAAGCTGGAGGGCCTGGCACCACCATTTTCTTTCTTTCTTTCTTTCTTTCTTTCTTTCTTTCTTTCTTTCTTTCTTTCTTTCTTTCTTCCTGCCCCTGTCTCTTTCTCTTTCTCTCTCACTCTCTCTGAAATAAATGAATAATTAATTAATTAATTTTAAAAAAAGAAAGGAAGCTGGGTGCGGTGGGGTACCTTTAATTCCAGCACTCGGGACACAGAGGTAGGAGGATCGCTGTGAGTTCAAGGCCAAGGCCACCCCGAGACTACATAGACTACACAGTGAATTCAAGGTCAGCCTGAGCCAGAGGAAGACCCTACCTTGAAAAACCAAAAAAAAAAAAAAAAAAAAAAGGAAACTGTTTGTAAAGTAGTAGAGAACTTGCCTAGCATGTCATGCGTTTCCTACTGGTGAGTGGCTGTCCATATGTGCATGTCTCTACATGCATACATGTAAGGAAACCTCCTGGAAACACTGGAATTCCCTTTTGCTGCTTGCATATAAACAGGAAACTGTCCAAAGAGTAAGGAATATAAAAGGAAAGTAACTTCTTTTGGGATTCCTAATTTCCCAGTGAGCAAATATTTTCTACTAGAGTATCACTGCAGTCAAGCTAATAGCAAGTTATAAATTAGTTAAAGAGTACACTTCACAATGACACTTCAGTTTGGAAGGAATGTGCCACCGGTATGCTGTGACACTGAGTGACTGAAGGTTATTACTGTGATGCATTATAGTCAGAAGGCCTACTGCTAGTTTGCTGTTTTCAACATCCAAATTACATTTCCCCCCTTTACTGCAGTACTTGGTGTCAGACAAGGCTTTGTGCATGCTCAAATGTTCTCAAGTCATATAATTCTTTTTTCTTTCTCTTCTTCCTTCCTTTCCTGCTCCTCCTCCTTTTATTTTTTTTTCCTTCTTTCTCTTCTTCCTCCTCCTCTTCTTCCTCTCCTCCTCCTCCTCCTTCTTCTTCTTTTTTGGACAGGGTCTCATATATCCCAGACTGGCTTCATACTCACTATGTAGCCAAGGCTGGACTTGAACTTGGGATCCTTTTGTTCTGCCTTCTGAGTGCGGGAATTATAGGTCTGCAACGACTACCATGCCCAACTGTAAATCACATAATTTTTACAAAGTGAAATGTAACAGTAAAAGTACTAAGTTTAATTTAACCAATAGATTTGAACAATATGAACATTCTAGAAATATAAGTATTCTAGAGTTACAGCAAGTGTTTAAATGTACTAGTTTTGGGGAAGGTGGGGGGAAGGTTTCCATGAAGCCCAGGCTGACCTGGAACTCACTTTGTAGCCTCAGGCTGACCTCAAACTCACAGTGATCCTCCTGCCTCAGCCTTTCACATGCTGATATTAAAGGAATGAGTCACCATGCCTGGTTTAAATCTATCACTTTTAGTGTGATTTCAAGAGTACTAAAGCTACTCTAGCTCCTTAGATGTTCCTATTATTTGCCAAACTTCTCACTGACCAGTGGACCATGACTCACGTTCCTGTGGGCACTTCACTAACTTCTCTGCCTAGGAGATTACACTGGGTGTCGGTGTCTCCCTTTGTTTGTGACGAGCAGTATCAATATTTCCATAAGCCTGTGCTCCAGGTTTCTAAAGAAGCTAGTGGCCAGGGTTTCTTGTCTTGTTCCAGGCATTCCTGGGAAAGCTGGAGAAAGCTCACAGACATGATGTTCATCCTCATCTCACTTGTCACAGGGAAGCCACTCATTCCCAGTCTGTTTATTAAAGTTCTTTCTCTTTTCCTTTTAATTTTTAAAATTTAATTAATTAATTAGTATATATAGGGAGAAAGAGAGAATGGGCACACCAGAGCCTCTAGCCACTGCAAACAAACTCCAGATGCATGAGCTACATATTTTTTTTTCATTTATTTAAGAGAAAGAGAGAAACAAATAGACAGAGAGAAAGTATGAGCACACCAGGACCTCCTGCCATTGCAAACAAACTCCAGATGCATGCCCTACTTTGTGCATCTGCCTTTATGTGAGTTCTGGGAAATTGAACCCAGGCTGTTAGGCTTTGCAAGCAAGCACCTTTAAACACCAAGCCATCCCTTCAGCCCTAAAGTTCTTTTCCTTTCTTTTCTTTTTTTTCCCTCCAGGCAGGACTTTTCTCTGCATTCATGCATCCCAGGTTCCCAGCCTGGCCAGAACTCCCTATGTAGCTCAGGCTAGCCTCAAACTCCCAGCAATGCTCCTGCCTCAACTTCCCAAGACCACAGGTGTGCATCACTACACTCACCTATGTATTGAAGTTCTTTCCCACAGAAAAGGACATCCCATGCAGCCAGGAATCACACAGAGTCACACATTTCCACATACGTATCTGAAGTGCGTTATCGTTGGTATGTTTGCAGATGAGCAGGCAGCCAGGACTTTCACCTAAGTAAACAGTCCGGGAATGCGTTTCCTCTTTCCTCATCAGCGCCACCGAGCTACCCTCGCGTGGTTACTTCGCTGGGAAAGGCTGATCGTTGATGTTACAATGTGCTGACGCATCAGAGCTCATGATTGGTGTCTGTGTCAAATCCAAATATCACTTTGATTGGTAATATATTTGTCACTGCCACCCAAATCCTGATATGACTTTACTTTTCTATGGCTTCTCATGGGAGCAGAGCACCGCCAGTGCTCATCTCCCTGCCCCCTCGTTCACCTTCAATCCATAGGATCCTCCCAAGCCACCTAGGGAGACAGGCAGCTGTTCTACAGAGAACAGTGGACAATTAAAGACCCACTGGACTTAACACAGAATGTGGGCTGACTAAACTAGACAAAACCACACCAAAGAGGCATACACCTCGAGGAAGACATGTTTAAACTAATTTTAGGCAAGGATTTTTCTGCCCGGTATTTCCACTCCCATCCCTCCACCCTCCTTTTGTTTGGATGCCCTTTAGGTGACCCTGTAGTTTCTGCTCCTCCCCTCCGAACAGTAATCATGGTATCACACAGCCCAGTCCATGCCAGCCTTCCTCTTCAGTGGCGCAGACAAACAACTGGATCTCTCCAGGAACTGGGGCAGACGCCCTTTCAAACAGCCAGATGAATCATGGCTACTTCATATCCTGCATAGATTGAAGTCTACCAACAATGACCAGAAACCCACAGGACTGCCTGGGTCCTGATCCTCCTTGCTAACTGCTTCAGTCTCCAGAGGAGGAGGTAAATGTCACTCGCAGACCACATGCCCCACACACCCACATATACAGACCACACACCCACATATCCAGACCACACACCCCACACCGATATACATAGACCACATACCACACATACATACACATGCCACACATATATACATAGACACACACACATACATAGACAAACATACACAGAGCACACACCACATACACACAAATACACACTACATATCATGCATACACCACACATACACAGACCACACACATACATATACATATCATACACCACACACATACATACACAAACGCTACACACACATATAGACACTATGCACTACACACATAACACAGCACACACATACACACACCACACACACATACACACACTACATACCACACACACACACCATACACTCATACATACACCACATACACATGCATACACACCACACCCACATTTATATCTCTGATTTTTTAGCCCTTATCTACTCCAAACTTTTTAAAAAAATTATTTATTATTCATTTGCAAGCAGAGAAAGAGAGAGAATGGCCACACCAGGGCCTCCTGCTGCTATAAAGAAACTTCGGATGCATGTACCGTTTTGTACATCTGGCTTTACGTGGGTACTGGGGAATCAACCCCTCGGTTGCTAGGCTTTGCAGACAAGCACCTTAACTGCTGAGCCATCTCCCCAGCCTCTTTTCTTTGTTTGTTTGCTTTTGAGACAGAGTCTCAGTCTAGCCCAGGCTGACCTGGAACTCACTCTGCTCTGTAGTACAGGCTGGCCTTGAACTCACAATGATCCTCCTATTTCAGCCTCCTGAGTGCTGGGGTTATTAGCATAAATGTATGGCTTTTACTCCAAACTTTGAGAAGACATTAGAAATATGCAAAGATAGGAAAAGGACTGGGTTATTTTCTGTTCATTGTTCATTAATTTGGTGTGTGTGTGTGTGCGCGCACGCACTGAAACTCAGGCTAAGCCAGTGCTCCTCTGGTGTGTTACTTCCCAAGCCCAATTCTCTGAAGATCTAAGAAAATTCATCTCTGCTATGAAGAGAAGAATAATACTCAAAAAGTAATTATACCCTTGATTTCTCAGTGGCTATTCCTTTTGGGGACTGACATAACAGGAAGCTAACATCTGTGTAAAGGAAGAGGAAAGTTAACAGCTCAAACACTAAAGTACTTGAGGTGCTTAATCGATCCTTGATTTTTCCCACAGATGAGCTATGAAATAAATAACCAGATGTCTTATTTAACAGGCATTATTTGATTAAAGAAATAAAAGGAAGCATACTGATTCTTAAGAAGAGAGTACTTTCTTGAAACTGAAATAAAAAACAATTACAGATCTATTTTCAAAGCGATTCTGAACTAGACACAGTTCAGGCACTGGATAACCACTCAGTAAGCCTTCACGGGTCTTTGTTTTGTTTTGTTGGGGTGTGGGGGGCTGGGTGCATGTATACATATGTACACCTGTGGGGGGGGGGCAGATGTCAATGTCAGGTGTCTCCCTCCATCTCCAGCACCTCATACCCCAGGCATGGTGGTGGCACACACTTGTAATCCCAACACTGGGGTGGTGGAAACAGGAGGGATAGAAGTTCAAGATCATCCTCTCCTACATAGCAAGTTTGAGGTTGCCTAGGATACATGAGATCCTATCTCAAAAAATTAAAATCACTCACACACACACACACACACGCACACACTCACAAACTTTAGACTGGAAGACATGAATAAGAATGAGTGACTATTTTTTAAAATATTTTATTTTATTTATTTATTTGAAACTGAGAGAAAGAAGCAGAGAGAGAGGGAAGGAGGGAGATAGAAAATGGGCACGCAAGGGACTCCAGCCACTGCAAACAAACTCCAGACGCATGTGCCACCTTGTGCATCTGGCTTATATGGGTCTTGGGGAATCGAACCTACGTCTTTTGGCTTTGCAGGCAAGTGCCTTAACTGCTAAGCCATCTCTCCAGCCCCAGAATGAGTGACTATTGAAAGCAAGGAGCAGAAGTGAAGTCTGCCAATCGCATTCCTTAGACACCGTCCTTTCTCCTGCCCACACCCTATCTTCTCTGACAATGAGTCTGATTCATGTATCTACCTCTTGGTTCACAGGGAGGTTAATTGAGAAAATGAATGTGTTTAAGACTTCTGTAGCAGGCTGGAGAGATGGCTTAGTGGTTAAGGCATTTGCCTGCAAAGCCAAAGGACCCAGATTTGATTCCCCAGGACCCACGTAAGCCAGATGCACAAGGTGGCACATGTGTCTGGAGTTTGTCTGCAGTGGCTGGAGGCCTGGTGCACCCGTTCTCTCTCTTTCTACCTGCCTATTTCTCTCTCCCAAATAAATAAAAATAAAATATTTTTTAAAGATTTATGTTTATTTATTTATTATTAGACACAGAGAGAGGGAGAGAGGGAGAGAGAAAGAGATTGAGTGAGAATGGGCACACCAGGGCCTCTAGCCATTGCAAATGAACTCCAGATGCACTTGCCACCATGTGCATCTGGCTTACATGGGACCTGGAGAATCGAACCTGGGTCCTTGGGCTTTGCAGACATGTGCCTTAACTAGTAAGCCATCTCTCCAGCCCCAAAATAAAATATTTTTTAAAAGCTTCTATAACAACTTTACAGACTCATGTCATGAATACTAAGTCAGATTATTTAAAACTGAAGCTTGTCCTTTCAATATAATTGATTTTATTACTTTTCTTTCTAGCAATTCATTTTTATTTTGTAACAGGAACATCCTTCAATGTGTTGAAATTTTAAAATACCAAAGTGGTCCTTTACTATATGTTGAAAAGTACTCAAGGGTTGTCTTCTTCAAATTTCAGGAGCTACCTTCCCCTTCCAAGTTTGCCATAGCTCCTCACCAACTTTATCATGTATTCAATACTTTTCTCTAAACAATATTGCTTTAAAATAATTTTAATGATACCATGTCTTCACTCATGGTCCCATATCAATAAAAGTAATTATAAAATCAATACCAAGGAAACAAAGTAATGTAGTAATGTTATGTAAGTTTAAAAGCTTTTGAAAAATTGTATTTGCTCTCTCTCTCTCTCTCTCTCTCTCTCTCTCTGTGTGTGTGTGTGTGTGTGTGTGTGTATGGACATACCAGGGGCTCTTGCCACTGTTGCAAATGAACACTAGACACATGCACCACATTTTGCACCTGGGTTTATGTAGGTGCTGGGGAATTCAATCAGGGCCAGAAGCACCTTTAACTGCTGAGCCATCTCCCAGCCCCAATTTTAAAAGTAATATGGGGCTTGAGAAGTAGCTCAGTGGAAGAGCACATGCTTAGTGGGAGTGAAGCCTGTGTCAGTGCTACTCTTCATTGTCAACTTGACTGGATTCAGGAGCACTTGGAAGCACACCTCTGCTGATGGTTCTGAGGGTCTTTCCTGGGAGTCTCAGGAGGATGGCTCACGTGGAACGAGTGGCACCATTCCATGGCTGGGTTCCTGAATGAAAAGGAGATAGCAAGCGAGACCAGCATTCATCTCTTTCTGCTTTTTCTTTAAACTTAAAAAATATTTTATTTCTATTTATTTATTCGAGAAAATTGGCTGCACACACATGTGCAGATGCACGCACTACCATGTTCAGCTGGCTTACATGGGTTCTGTCTGGGGGATTGAACCTGGGTCCTTGGGCCTTGCAGAAGTGCCTTAACTGCTAAGCCATCTTTCCAGCCCCATCTCTCCGCTTTTAATTGGCTGTGTTATTTTGTAATACCCAGGAAAGTGACCTACAGAGAGTTTCTTTCTTTGCTTGGATAAGAAGTGCTGAAGGCTGAGAAGGCTGGATTGGGAGCAGAGTGCTCCAGACCTGCTAGGGAGTATGGGGAGATCTGTGAAGACGGAACATGAATGAGCCATTGGCTCTGACATGAACAAATGTCTCCTCTGGGGTCATAACCTAGAAATGCAGAGCTGAATTTGAACCAAGGGCAAGTGCCTAACTCCAGTGCTTCTTAGGCCCACTCTTAATGGCTGCAGAGGAGAAACCCAGGGCTACATGTCCCCATCTACCCCAACCTAATCCTGCGCTGTGTAGCAGGGGCTCCTCCAGCTCTCAGACCCGGGGCTGCTCAGCATCTGAGGAGGATCTGAGGCTGGTGTTGGAAAATATGCCAAAAGCATGGCCATTGGGAAACCTTCACCTTTTCGTCCTTACTTTATTTTTCTTTCAGAGGGGGTGTTATGGTATTGGGGATTGATCCAAGGGTATCCACCACAGCTATGGTCTTTATTTACTTAAACATCTCCGTCAGCTTCTAACGCCTCCTCTGCGTAAGACCACATTCCACAGAAAGTCAAGTCAGGAGCACCAAGGGTGTACCTACCATTTACAATTCTGCTCCAGGTAGCTCCTTCTACTGCCCACGAAGGAGATGCAAGCAGCAGACAGTGGCACTGGGGGAAAAATGAGAAAGTCTAGTTACTGTCTCATGGCAGGCCCAAAAGGGGCAGGGGAGGGTAAATGTAGCTCAGAATTTCAGAGAAGCTGAGTCTCACCACCATGACTGAAAAGAGAAGTGGATCTGTAGCTTCATGGAAAAGCAGGACCAGAAAAAAATCATTTCAGTGTGGGATATATAGGAAAGCATGTGAAAGTGTTATGCTAATATAAAAGGTTATTTGAACTCATATCCTGACTTTTGTTTTTACCTCATTTTTCTTAAAAGGACTGTAAGTCAAATAATAATTTGTATTTAAGTTTTCTTCATTTTACCAACACAGAGTCCTACATGTACAGATAAGTAAAGTTTCCCTACTGAAATATATGATCCAAATATATGGAGTATTCAGGATCTAACACGTGTAATGTTTTCCATGAATTTATTTATGATGACACAAGTTGCTTAAGAACAGACTCTACCCTATGTTTTTTGTTTTTTGTTTTTTGTTTTGCATCTGTCCTAATACCCCTGAACCTTGAACATCATACAATTTCAACTAACATTTGTTGACAGATCTTTTTCGTTTTTGTTTTTTGTTTTTTGAGATAAGGTCTCATTCTAGCCCAGGCTGACCTGGAATTCACTATGTAGTCCCAGGGTGGCCTTGAACTCATGGAGATACTCCTACCTCTGCCTCCCAAGTACTGGGATTAAAGGCATGCACCACCACATCCAGTTTGCTGATAGATTTTGATTACATGTAGTAGTTAACCTCCAGTTCTCACTTGAAATGACAAACCATCTTTTGGCAATAACTAAAATTACAATGTAATTACCTGAAATTGCATTCAAATATATGGATTATCTCACACTTTTCCCAATGAAATCCAGATACGCCATTTTGCCAATTAAGCTGCCCCTTTATCAAAGGTCCATGGATCTCCTGGAGGAACCACTGTGCTCATTAACTGAATGTCAGGTAGGCACAGAAGCTACTTTGGATTTCACTTAATAAACCAGAGCAATTTAAAGTAATTAGTCACATCTTGTGAAAAGCAGCCAAAGTGTAGCCTGTTTAACCTGCTAGAGATCCGTGGGTGAAAGCTCACAAAGGGGGAGGGACTGGGACCAAGAGCTGGCTGGATCTGCCAAGCCTTTCAAGTGAAGCAATTATTTACCCTTACAAAAGGCTGGGGCTGGGGCTGGGCTGGGCTGGGCTCAGGTGGTACGCCGCCGAGCATCCACGATGTTCCATCCTCAGCACTGCAGAAACCAGGGGCAGTGGTGGACCTGTGACTCCAGCAGTTCACTCCTGGGGATGGAGGCAGGAAGATCAGGAGTCTAAGGCCATCCTTGGTAACAGGGAGTTTGAGGCCAGTCTGGAATACCTCAGACCCTTCTAAGCCATCTCAAATGTTTGGAGAAGTTTTGGGATCTGGAAGTGTAGCACAAGGCTTGCCTAGCATGTAAGAGGCTCTCAGTTCTATCCATAACAATGCAAAGAAATTTTTAGTTAAGTTGTCCAATTTGCCACATAGATATAGCTTATTTGTCTGAAAACTTTTAGCAATATCTGAATTATAGTCTCTCTTTTAATCTAGATTTCTACGTTAGTGTAATTTACTTTCCAGAGTAGCCAGCAATGCTCTATGTTATTATAACACCCATGATATGTTATAAAATGTGCGACACTCTGCATTGTAATTTTCAATACATGGGTTCTCATTTGTTTTGTTTTAACCCTGAACACTTACATATCATTTAATGTATTTAGAATGCTTTCAAGATGGGAATGAAATTAAGTTACTTTTATTAATGTGCCAGCCAATCTAATAGACTACTTATTATAATAATCAGGAAAATTGTAGATAATTCTCTCATATTAGGATACTGACAAAATAATTTGTATACTATTAATTATTATAAAATGAGTTTATTCCACAACTTATAAAGCTACCATAATTAAAGAGTTAAACACATTAGGGAGGTGGAGGCAAGAGGATCCAGTATTCTTTGATCAGGTCACCCTTGGCTACAGAGCAAGGTCGGCCTGGGGTACACAAGACCCTTTCTTAAAAAAATGACAAGTAACCAAATTGATCTAAATTTTGGATATTTATGTTCTCTAATCCTTATTATCCAAAAGCTAAATGATGTGTTTACTTCCTATGACAAGGACATAATTTATTATCCTACCAGGTTACTAAACTATTCCAAGAAGGGAAAAATAATCAGTATTTACTGAGTACTTCCTCTATCCATATATATATATATATATATATAGATAGATAGATAGATAGATAGACAGATAGATATAGATATAGATATAGATATAGATATAGATATAGATATAGATATAGATATAGATATAGATATGTATATTGGTTTTTCGAGGTAGGGTCTCACTCTAGCTTAGGCTAACCTGGAATTCACTATGTAGTCTCAGGGTTGCCTTGAACTCATGGCAATCCTCCTACCTCTGCCTCCCGAGTGCTGGGATTAAATGCATGTGCCACCATGCCCAGCTTATCCAGATATTTTTGTAAATTTCTCACTTATCCTTCACAATATACTACTAAAATGAATAAAATCCTCATATAACAGATAAAGGAAATTAATTTTGTTATGGGGAAAACCAACTGCTCCCTAATTGGAATGGAGGCCTGCTCCATGGGAGGGAATACATGCCTGATTCTGAAAACCTATGAAGGAGGAAATCATGAGCCCTAGGGGTGTAATGCCTGCTGGTGTCTGGCTAAATGCATATTTATGCTCACCAAACTGCCTGGTAAGCACTCCTTTTAATGTTCATATCCCTGTATTAATGCTACTCTCACTTTTGGTAACAGAAGCATCACTTTTCAGATGGTGTTGACCTCCAGGATGACTCAGAAGGCACCAGAACATTGCGAAGAAGTGACAGAGGAGTGCTCAGCACTGAAGCATCTCTATCACATCTTCCAAGGCTCAGGGTCCATTGCGAAGAGGTGGCGGATGTAAGAATGTAAGAGCCAAAGGAAGGGTAGGACTGCTTACAATGCACTTTTCTAGACACAAAATGGCCTGGATTTCCATGACCTCACAGTGCCTAATACTACCTACACAAGACCATCATAACAGGAGGAAAAGATGATGACATCAAAATAAAAGAGAAACTGATTGAGGGGGGTGGGATATAATGGAGAGTGGAGTTGAAGGGGGAAGTGAGGGAGGGAATTATTATGACTTATTGTCTATAATTATGGAAGTTATTGATAATAAAAAAATAGTTTCTACACAGTAAATCATTCATCCAAGAACAAACCAATAATGAAACATTGGCATCATGTTTGAAGACAGGCCTGGGGTCTGCTATATCGTGGTTATTCACCTCAATGAAGTAAAGTCTTCTATTGAGTAAGAACAGAAAAGACACTAAATGTTGTGGGCTATAAAGTATTCGCTGCCAGAAGTTTTTTTTTTTTTTTTTTTTTTTTTTTTTTTTTGCTTTTCTAGGTTGGGCCTCGCTTTAGCCCAGGCTGAAGTGGAATTCACTATGTACTCTCAGGGTAGCCTTGAACTAAGGCAATTCTCATACCTCTGCCTCCTGAACTCTGGGACTAAAGGCTTGCGCCACCATGACCGGCTTCCTTTCTTTTCTCTCAACATGCCAAACTTACTTCCTGTCTCACCAGTTTTTCATCTATGAATTGGCCAGTGCTCATATGAAAATTGGTCTTCTTAAAGAAGAAGGCCTCCTGTCCCCTCAAAGGTCTTACATGAGTGAAATGACAGGCAAACAAGTGGCTATACAAGAAGGGGGATGATCATCACCGACTTGCAGAGGTTGTGCTAGAGGCAGTGCACACTAGAGCAGTACGGGAGGGCCTTCCAGAAGTAGAAAGGCTATTCCCATTCCCAAAGGAAGAGCGTTAGCCAGATGGCGACTGGACAAGGAGGACATCAGGAGCCAGAAAAGTACCTTAAGGACCTTGGAATGTCATGGTGACAGGAAGTACTCTGGTACTGCTCAAATACAAAAATAGAAGCTGCAGGACTCGGGATGTGGCTCAGTTGTTAGAATCTAGCCAGCACGAAGCCCTGGGCGTTCTCCCTACTACTACAGAAATGGGCACGTGTTAGCACATAGGCAGGAAGGTCAGGAGTTGAAGGTCATATTTGGCTACGTTGTAATCTCAAGGCCAGTCTAGCAGATACATAAGATCCTGTCTTTAAAAAATAAACAATTACAGCATGTGGGAAGATAGAATTTCTATGAATTCAAGGCCAGCCTGGCAATAGGAGGGAGTTCTAGGTAAGCGTGAGGTTCAGGGAGACCTCAGGAAAACAAGCACCGGAAGCTGATCCTAAAGGGACAGGAAGAGGACATAGTTGACTCCAGAAAGCTAAATCTGGGCCTGTTCCAAGATTACTGAATTACACCACAGAATTTATTTATTTATTCATCCATTCATTGTACTATTAGGGATTGAATGCTACTGTGTCTGGCTTTACGTGGGTTCTGGGGGTCCAAAGTCAAGTAATAGCACTAAAGTGACAAGAACCTCATCCACTGAGCATCTCCACAGCCTGGCTTGGTTTTTGTTGCATTGAGACAGGGGTCTCAGGGAGCGCAAGCTGGCTTCCCACAATCCATGAAACTGAGGCTGTTGTGAATTCCTGGTTCTCCTGACTCTACTTCCTGAATGCTGGAATTTCCACAGTTGTTTTTGTATTTTTTTATTTTGAGACAGAGTCTCCCTAAATTGCTCTAGCTGGCCTCCCAATCAGCAAAGTGACCCCGGGCAGTACTTTCACTAGTTATCATCCCGCCTCAGCCTCGGGAGTAGCTGGGATGTCAGACCTGGGTCACCAGGCCAGTCCTTGCTGCACCGTGTGAAGCCTCCTGAAGAGAATGATTAGGCGTTGAATGGTTTCAACCTTGGGAGTGAAGTGGTTAGACTTGCATCTACGTTGTGAAGGGCATGAACTGGAGATTGAACCCAGGGCCTCATGCACGTTAAGCACATGCTCTACCAATGAACTGCACACCTGGCCCAGGATTTGTACCTTAAGTGCATCCTGCTGCGGACAATGTGTGAGGGGTCTGAAGCAGAGCAACATGGACAGAGCTCGTCTGGGAAGCCCTATTAGCAATCCTTTCCTGAGGTGTGTGGTGCACACCTGTAATCCCAGCACTTGGGAGGTGAGGCAGGAGGATCAAGAGTTCAAGGTCAGCCTTGGTTACATGGACAACTTAAGGTCAGCCTTGGCTACCTGAGACCCTGTCTCAAAAACAAAAAGATTAAAAAAAAAAAAACAAAACACTACACAGGGAGAACGGAGAGGTGACGGCCAGGAACTCAACTAGCAAACGATTATGAAGACAGGAGATGGCTCAGTCAGTAAGGAGCTTGCCTTACAGGGACATGAGCTCAGTCCCCTGAACTCACTTTGTAGAAGCACAGTGGAACGTGCTTGTAATCCCAGTGCTGGGGAGGCAGAGACAGGAGGTCTCTGGGGTGGGTGGGCCAGCCAGCTTCCCCAGCTTGGCAAATTTCAGGCTCGTGAGAGTGAGGGACTCTGTCTCACAAAAGGTGGGCAGCACCTAGAAAGCAGCATCCGTGCTTGTCCTCTGGCCCCCACACACACGTGGCTGCACACATGTGAGGAGCACCTTTGTACACAGGAACACACACACACACACACACACACACACACACACACAAGAAAGAAACGAAAGAGATCTTAACCACAGCTGCAGAATATCCACCTGCCTCAGCCTCCAAGTGCCAGAGTCATATGATGCAAGTTATCTGTTTTTTTTAACTATTTTATTTTTATTTACTTATTTGAGAGAGGGAAACAGGCAGAGAGAGAGGAAAAGAGAGAGAGAGAGAGAATGGGCTCAGTACAGTTAATCATAGTTTATTATTATTTTTTATTTCTAGCATACTGAAATCATGGTCATAATGACACTCCTCTCCTGCATTGTTTCCAATATTTTTTTCTTCTTTCTCAACTTACTAGTTTAATGTTTTACACAATGAGGCAAATATAGTTAACTTTTCTTATCACTATTATGTTCTAGGACACTACTTAAGTTGTAGCCTGTTTGTAAATTCAATAATATGTATATCATGTATACAAAGACATGAGAATATGCACACGGGAGATTCTTTAGGGAAAAGTTCTCTTTTTTAAAAAATTATTTATTTATTTATTTGCAAGCAGGAAGGGATATAGCAGGGCCTCTTGCCAAGGATGCATGTACCACCTTATGCATTTGGCTTCACATGGATACTGTGTAGTCAAACCTGATTTTGATTAACAATTATAAATTGAAACTAAAATGAATAGTTATATTAATTCCAGAAAGAAAGAAGAATATAGATTTGATTAAGAGTCAGTAATATGGCTGGAGAGGTGGCATAGTGGTTAAGGTGCTTGCCTACAAAGCCAAAGGACCCAGGTTTGATTCCCCAGGACCCACGTAGGTCAGATGCACAAGGTGGCGCATATGTCTGGAGTATGTTTGCAGTAGCTAGAGGCCCCGTCATGCCCATTCTCTCTCTCTCTCTCTCTCTTCTTTCCCTGCCTCTTTCTCTCTCTCAAATAAATAAATAAATAAAATATTAAAAAGAATAAAGAATATTTCTATATTTTCCTGTTTTGAGATTTGTTTGTGTGAGTGTATGCACACCTGTGTGCATATGCACGTGGTGTATACATATGTATGCAGATGTGTGTGCCCATGCAGAGGCCACAGGAAGACATTAGGTGTCTTTCTCTATCACCCTGCTAGTTTATTTCCATGACACAGAGTCTCTGCCTGAACCCAGAGCTCCCCACTTCTCAGCTGACCAGCAAGCCCCAGAAGCCGTCCTATCTCTACCCTCCTCAGCACTGGGGAGTGAATGCATGGCCAGACTCAGCATTTTGCTTGGGTGTTGGGAATCGAACACAGATCCTGATGCTTGCACAGCAAGCACTGTTACTAGCTAAGCCACTACCTCAGCCCCTGTTTTGAGATTTTAACTAATATTAAGATAACTGAGTTTTCCTTCTCAAATGAACGTGGATGTTCCCTGTCGACCAGAACGCACGTCTGAAGACACTTCTCTAGTACAGCACACAGGACAAGCTTGCAGCGCAGGTGGGAAGGAGACACTGGAATCACAACCTCACAGAGAGAGGAAAATCTAAGGAGGGTCCAGTGTGCTCGTCCTGAGGATAAAGAAAGCATATTTCAAATAGTCAGTGCACAAGCAAAGGTCCAAAGCCCTGAAAATGAGAAAAGGCACAAAAAGCCAGAGGATTTCCCACACTGGAATCTCTTTGAACTCACCTGGAGGCAAACACAGGCTATAATTCCCACACTTTGGAGGCAGAGGCAAGAGGATTGCTATGAGGTCAAGGCCAGCCTGGGCTACACAGTGAATTTGAGGCCAGTTTGGGCTACAGAATAGGACTCTGTCTCAAAAAAAAAAAAAAAAAAAAGAAAAGAAAAGAAAAAAAGAAAAGAAAAAAAGAAAAGAAAAACAAAATAAACCAAAACCAACAAAACCAACTGACCCAGAGTTTAAGAAATTGTGAAGATAGACCAAAGGAATCCGAGAAGCCTTCTGATGAGCTGGGATTTTTATCTATCATCCATCTATCTATCTTTCTGTCTGTCTGTCTATCTATGTATCTATCATTTATCTATTTTGAGACAAGGCCTCAGACGGCCCAGGCTGCTCTAGACCTTCTGGGTGCTGCTGGGATTACAAATGTGTGACACCAGGCCCAGTTTACTCAGTACTGAGGATCAAACCAGGACTTTGTCCATATTAGGCAAGGACTCTATGGCTTGGAAGCAGGAAGGGCATGGACTTGGAACCGACACAGAAAGTCATGTGCCCAGGGTCTCTAAAGCATCGGCTCCTGTATGGAGTGGAGACCAGAAGATTGCTGGGGGCAATAAAACAACAAGCTCCAGTCTGTCAAGGAAGCACAGGAATGAATAATGTAGGGGAACACCCGACATTCTCCTCTGGCCTCTGGGCTATCATCCACACACACACACACCCCACAAACACACATATACCACAGTACACAAATAGACAAAAAAATTACTTTAAGACATATCTCATACTTTAAATATTGGTTTTCTGCCTACTGGAAAGAGGGAAAGGTATAAATTCAGGTAAACTATAATTTATGTCTACTTATTAGTTGTTATCTAAAGACAAATTACTTCATTTCTATGTACTGTATTTTCCTAAATATAAAATGAGAGTAACAATAATCACTTTATAGTGCTTGCATTAAATAGAATTACATATGAGCTTTCTACTTAGCCTCCAGCTGAGAGAGTCTTTGGGAGGTAGAACTTGTTGTAAGAGGGGTATTGCTGGGGAAGGGGGGGTCAGACCTTGGAGGTTGAAGAATCTGGCCCTATAATTTTTTTAAAGATTTTTACTTATTTATTGAGAGAAAGAGAGAAAGACAGAGAGAGAGAAAGAGAAGAAGAAGAGAGAGAGAGAGAGAGAGAGAGAGAGAGAGAGAGAGAGAAAATGGGTGCACTAGGGCCCACAGTCACTGCAAATGAACCCCGGATACATGTGTCACCATGTGCATCTGGTTTAGGTGGGTTCTGGGGAGTCGAATCTGGGTCCTTAGGCTTTGCATCCAGCGCCATAACTGTGAAGCCATCTCTCCAGCCCTGGTCCTACTGTTTGTTCAGAGCCAGCTTGTGCTTGCTGTGTTCTCTCTCCGAGGCTGATGCATGATGAAGTGAGCCAGTGTGCTCCACCTTGACTAAGCTTTCTGTCAAACCTATAGGCCTGAAATGCATCCTTTCCTCCTGTAAGCTGCTTCTATTCCAGCAACAGGAAGCTAACTGCTACACAGTATCATATTTTGCATATGGTCTTAATTCTATAATAGGTGCTTGATAAATGTTATTGTTGATGCTGTAGTGGTAGTAAAATTAAATTGTAATTTTATTTACCTCAGAGCAAGCCAACCAGCAGTTTTCTGAGTGAAAATTGTCATCGCTATGTCTGTCGGGTAAGATTTTGATTGGAAGCAAAGATTACTTGACTAAAAGTGGCTTGAACCATACACATTTGTCCTGTCCTCCTACATGATAAGAAGTTCAGGCCCTGTTGTTTTTTTTAATGTTTATCAATATTATTATTAACAAAATGTTTCATGTTGGTACCCTCTTTTCCCTCATTCCTGCCCCCATTCTGTTGGGAATGCTCCTCAGTGGGGTTGCAGGTGTTCCCCATGGGGCTGTGGTTTATGCATTGTGGGAGCAGTAGTCAGTTATTTGGGGGGGGAAATGCCTCTGGGCATGATGTCCCAACCTGTGATTCTTACAATCTTTCTGACCCCTGTTCCGCAAAATTCCCTGAGCCATGGTGGGTGAGTTTTAAGTGTACTTCAGTGGTGAGCTCTTAGGAGCCTCTGGATCTTTGCTTTGGTAGGTGTTGAGTATCCTCAGGGTCTGTCTCCTGCACCCTGGCACTGATTATCAGATTAAGCATGGAAGCATCACTCTTTCTCAACTCCCCAATTCCTTTGGGGTTTCAGCTGTGCCTTGGGTGAAGTGTGAGGGGTAGTGACCTTCTGAAAAAGAACAGATTTTCCAATGGTGAGTGAAGTCAGCATAGTTTAAATGGGATAAGCATTATTAATTTAGGTAGAATTTGATGTATGTAACCCCTCTTTTAGCCAAAAACTAGTGAGAGCTTGACACTGAAGAACATAATCTTTGTCTCTTTAGGATTCTGATCTGGCTCCCAATTCCAGATATGGGTTCCTTTACACTGAGCTTTTCAATCAGAAAGCTATTGGTTACCCTCTGAGGCTGTGTGCCACTATTGCACTGGTGTGTACATCCTGTCAGGGTGTTTGCTTGTGAGTAGCTTAGACTTCTTGTTGCTCAGAATATTGTTGGCCATTTTCACCCAGTAGCTCATGTAGTACTTTCCAGCACTAGACAGGCTAGTGTCTGAGGACTGGCTTTCTTCTGAATTCTACCCAGGTCTCTCTGTGCTGTGTCAGTAGTATATGGTGTCTTTAGCAATAGGTTCTTAACTTTTGCCTCAGGCAGGTAGTCAAGTGCTTTGGCAGAAAGCTGTCTTGATTTGAGGACCTCGTAGGTCTCTCTGATCAACAGCTCAGTGTGGGTAACAACCAGCCTCTGACACGGGGAGCTCTGCTTTTCAGGTGCTTCCCCCTTAACTCCTTGTGAGGGTTCTATCTTTTAGGCTATCTCCAAGGATAAAGGCTTCTATGGTATCAGCTCATTTTGGATTTAATTTTGTATTTGTATCCTCCCTTCCCTTTTCCCTCTTCCCTTCCCCCAAATCCTTCCATCCCTTATAGTCTAGGTCTTGAGTTGCCTATCAGGTATGACAGCAACTTGAGCAGGTCCAGGTTAGGAACCACAGATAAGTGACACCATGTGGTGTTTGTCTTTCTGTGATTGTGTGAGTTCACTGAATATGATCTGTTCCAAATGTGTCCATTGTTCTACAGATTTCATTGTATCATTTTTTTTCTTACTGCTGAGTATAATTCCATTGTGTAAATGTACCACAACTTCATTATCTATTCATCCAGTGATGGGCACCTGGGTTGATTCCAGTTCTTAGCTATAATGAATTGAGCAGCTGTAAACATGGTTGAGCCAATGTCTCTGTATTGATGCATAGAGCACTTAGGATAATGCCCAGTAAGAGAATAACTGGGTCTGTTGGTAGCTCTCCTTTTCAAGAATCTCCAAATTGATTTCCATAGTGGTTGTAAAAGTTTACATTCCCACCAACAGTGGATTAGGTTTCCTTTTTCCCCACATCCTCGCCAACATTTGTCATTGTTAGATTTTTTTTTTTTTTTTAATGATTGCCATCCTTACTGGAGTAAGGTGGAATCTCATAGTTATTTTAATTTGCATTTCCCTAACGGTTAGAGATGTTGAACATTTTCTTTAAGTGTGTGTTAGCCATTTGTAATTCTTCCTCTGAGGACTCCCTACCTTTGCCCCACTTTTGGAGTGGGTTGATTTTTTTTATTGTTTAGTTTTTTGAGTTCTTTGTAGATTCTAGATATTAGGCTTCTGTCAGTGGTATAGCTGGTGAAGATGTTCTCCCAGTCAGTGGGTAATCTATTGGCTCTGCTTATGGTGTGCTTGTCTGTTGCAAAGCTTTTTAGCTTCATGAGATCCTATTGGTTGATTGTTTAATTTCCTGGGCTAGTGGGGTTTTGTTCAGGAAGTCTTCCCCCACTCCTATATCATGGAGAGTGCCTCCTATTTTGTTCTTCCATTAGAAGAAAAGTTTCAGGTCTTATATTGAGGTGTTTAATCCATTTAAACTTGATTTTTATGTATGGAGAGATGAGTGGGTCTAGTTCCATTTTTCTACATATGGTCATCCAATTTGTCCGACACCATTTGTTGAAGATGCTGTCTTTTCTCTAGTCTTCATTATTGGCATCTTTGTCAAGGATCAAGGAGCTGTAGTTACTTGATCTAAAGTCTAAATCATCAATTCTGTCCCATTGGTCTATAATCCTGTTTTTATGCCAGTACCCTGCTGTTTTTGTTACTATGGCTTTATAATATAGATTTAAATCGGGTATGGTGATACCTCCAGAGGTGTTTTTTTTCCTCCCCTGAGGATATATTTGGATATCCAAGGCCTTCTGTCATTCCATAGGAATTTTGAGATCATTTTTTTCAATGTCTGTGAAGAATGATGCTGGTATTTTTATTGGCATTGCATTAAATCTGTATATTGCTTTTGGTAGAATTGCTATTTTCACAATATTAATTTTACCTATCCAAGAGCATGGGAGATCTTTCCATCTTCTCAAGTCCTCCTCAATTTCTTTCTTGAGATGTTTTATGTTTTCATTATATAGCTCTTGTGTTTTTGTTTTGAAGTGTTGGTGATGGAGGCCAGGGCCTTACACGTGCTAGAGTGTTCTGCTGGCCCAGAGGCATCGTTCCTAGCCTGTGCTGTGTAGCTGCTTCTGTCAGGCTATGGCCAGACTCTCTGCAGCTCTTTCTGTCTTTCCCCTCCTGATCCAGGACATCCCCACAGCCGCTCCAGACCTCACATCCTGCACATGGAAGGCAGGAAGGAAACAGGAATTGGCACTCACCAGTGGCCTGTCACCCATTGTCAGGCAGGAAAATCATCCTCAGGTATCCCCATCCTCCTTGCCTTTCCTGCAGACTTGCCCTAGGTCACCCTCTTGGACATGTAGACCACTGCTTCTGTTAAGACCAGGAGTCTGGAAATGGAGTAGTTGCCATTTCCAGCCAGGACAGTTGGAAAAGGTGTCTGCCAACCAGGAAGAAGATGACAGGCTTCTGCCACCTCACTTCACTTTGTTGTCCGTTTCATCCTCTACCACCTGGTTTATTTTCAAAGACTCTTCAGAAATCTATTCCAAGATATCATCTTCACACACATGCTCACTGTCAGAGGTAAAGAAGCCCCTAATGACCCTTTCCCCAAAGGGAATTGACCAGGTCATTGCCAACCAACCTAGAACCAACAAATGTGCCTGAGAAAACTGGAAAGGCTTGAGCCAGCTGGACTCTCAGGATTGTTTCTGACCTGATGACTCACCCCTTTGTCCCTTGGGTTTCAGAATTTCTCAGAAATCCCCTGATCTCACCCCCTGTTTTCTTCCTCTTTCATTAGGTAGATTAAATGTCTTTCAAAATATTATCTTCCAACAAGAGAGCAGTAGGAATAATATGAAGGGAGGGACTAAGTGTGTGTGTGTGATGTGGATGGAGAAAACCACAAATTTGCTTTTTTTTTTCTGGTTTTTCGAGGTAGGGTCTCACTCTAGCCCAGGCTGATCTGGAATTCATTATGCAGTCTTAGGCTGGCCTTGAACTCCTGGCAGTCCTCCTACCTTCACCTCCCCAGTGCTGGGATTAAAGTTGTGGGCCACCACATCTGGAAGATTTGCCTTTTGAATTTCACTCATTAACTTCCAAATATAAAGTAATCACACACACACACACACACACACACACACACACACACACACACACACACCACCTTTCTGCTAATTCTAGAGCTTGCATTTCTGGGCCCCAAACCAAGCTCCCATTATGTTGTTCCATGTTCCTCACCTGCCTAAAAGAAAACAGAAGGGGGATAAATTGATTTCCAACTGCTGAAATATAAACCAAATGTCATCAGAGCTGGAAGATCTTTGTCTCAGCAGAGTTCCAGGAAAGCAAGAGCAAAATCCTTTTCTGCTACCTGCCTTGAAAGGACCATCATGACTCCTGAAGGACAGGCCTAACCAGTTTCCCTCCACTAGTTTTGTTTCACAAAGATAAGAGGAGCCGGGCGTGGTGGCGCACACCTTTAATCCCAGCACTCGGGAGGCAGAGGTAGGAGGATCGCCGTGAGTTCGAGGGCACCCTGAGACTACATAGTGAATTCCAGGTCAGCCTGAGCCAGAGTGAGACCCTACCTCGGGGGAAAAAAAAAAAAAGGAGGAAATCCCATATGCAGGGTGAGCCTTTCCCATAACCAGTGAAGGTCAGTAAAAGGGAATTGATTTGGACACTTGGCCATTGAAGAAATAACATCAGAATCAAACCTCACTAGCCTCACCAGCCAAAACCACTATAAAATAAAGTTCCAGTGGTATCAGTGATGGGTTCCACACACATCAGGCACTGATGCTGAGTGCTTGCCACTCTCAAGTCCACATGGTAGTACGCAGGAAGCCCTAAGACATCATGAGCATGACCAACCTCCAAGAACACAGTGAGATGTTAGATTATTTTGGTACTTTATGCTGAGTGATGGATGAGGCTTCAAAGGCCCTTCACAAGAATTAAGCGAACTCTGATAATGGATCTTTCTACATGCTGTCCTGAGGAAAAGCATTGATAAAATTGTCTGGGGATGTTATCTGAAGAGGAAGAGCTTTAAGTACACAGAAGCTAAGGCTTCTCCTCTAGGTCACCATCAGGCATGGGGTCTTGGTTCCTTGCTGTATCTGGTTCCTACTCACCAAGGTCATAGTCTGTCTTTTTCCTATTGGCTTCTATGATCTTGGATAAATTTCTGCCTGCTCCTGGAGAACCAATTAATGTAAAGAATCCACCCAAATGTCCAGAACCTTCCAGCATGGAATGAGTGTGAGCTTCTTTTAATAAGCCCCTCCCATCTTATTTGGGGGAGCTTCAGATAACATTCTCAGGAAAGGTCAGCATGAGGTGTGTGGCTTGCATGCTAAATAGATACTCCTCAGACCACCCTTGAGAAATACTGTTCAAGCATTCCATCAGGGACTGACCCTGTTCAGTTTAGAGTCTGACAGATCAGAGACTTGGAATGAATGCCATCTTCCACGGGATGCTAAATGTCTAAAAATACTGAGTAACAAGAACTCCTTGAATTTCTGTGCTGTCTGTAGACACCAAATGGTACATGTACTGCTTTAGTTGCTGCAGGATTATCAGAACATTCCACTGGCTAGAGATTGCTTTCAGCCCACTGGCACCCAAGCCCCACCCTCCTCTCTATCTCTTTCTCCTCTCTCCTCTCTCCTCTCTTTTCCCTCTTCTCCTCCCTCTTCTTCTCCTTCGCTCTCCTCTCCGTAGTGGCCTTTTCCCCCAATGGAATAGAGTCTAACCCCCAGAATATTATTGTCTCCTATTTTTTTTTTTTTTTTTTTTTTTTTTTGGTTTTTTGAGGTAGGGTTTCACTCTAGCCCAGGCTGACCTGGAATTCACTATGGAGTCTCAGGGTGGCCTCGAACTCACGGCGATCCTCCTACCTCTGCCTCCCAAGTGCTGGGATTAAAGGCGTGCGCCACCACGCCCGGCTTATTGTCTCCTATTGACAATGAATTTCTCAAGTATCTCAACCATCTACAACAGAAATATGCTTGCTTGCTTGTTTGAGAACATAGGCATGTAGAGGTCCAAATTATGCTTCAGCAAAGAAAATCCAAATTTTCGGACAAGGAGACTGGGCATGCATGCTTTGAACAGGGACCCTATATGTTCCTTGTGCGTACGAATAGTTAAGCCAATTGTTCTAATGTTTTAGGAGAGCAAGAAAAAGACATCTCTCTAGTGAGCTGCCTAGGCCTCACTGTAAGGATAATAAATGCATGAGGTTTGCAGGGGGGGGGAGGCAGTGAGAGGGTCTTGCTATGTATCCTTGGCTCTTGGCTGCCTTGGTATTTGCTGTGTAGATCAGACTGACCCCAAATTCTCAGCAATACTCCTGCTTCAGCCTCCTGAGTGCTTGGACACAGGTGTGTTAGGGATTGAATCCAGAGTTTAAAGATGTGTTAAACACATCCTCCCCATGCAGTATTCTTTTAAAGACAGTGGCTTTTTTATGTAGCTCCAGGCTGGTCTTGAACTTGTGATCCTCTTGCCTTAGCCTCCCAAATGCTGAGATTATAGGTATGTGCTGCTGTACTCATAAAGCCTATTTCTCAAAAATAAGAAAACACAAAAAATCCATAAAAACAATAATTTTTTTTTATTTTTATTTTTTGGTTTTTCAAGGTAGGGTCTCACTCTAGCCCAGGCTGACCTGGAATTCACTAGGGAGTCTCAGGGTGGCCTCGAACTCACGGCAATCCTTCTACCTCTGCCTCCCGAGTGCTGGGATTAAAGGCGTGCGCCACCACGCCCGGCTAAAACAATAATTTTTAAATAATCCATGTGACCCAAGTTTTCCTTTCACAAATCCCATCTTGATTCTGAGGCTCTGCCAGAAAGACTGTTGTCTCTTCAGATTAGCAAGATAACTGGATACCCATGTGTGTCCTTTATTCTACCTGAAGATTGAGCCTGAGGCAGGGGGCTGCCAGCCTTCTTATCCTTATGTTCCAATTCAGAGGTTTGAAATCAAAGCCTAATATCATTAACTTGAACACATTATTCTTTCTTTCAAAAAGTTTAATTGAGTTTTGTGGTTCTTAATCACACAGCATTTTATTCCAGTGATGGGATTAACTTGCCCAGGATGTGCTGCACTCAGGACAGGAGCTCTCAGCAGCAGCCACGACGGCTAAACGGGCCCCTCTGTGGGGTGTCCTCTGCCTCAGATGCAGCTTCCTGACAGGCTCTTCTGGGTGTGTAAAATTTTAAATCCTTTATAAACATCAATAATTGGCATAATTGGTATAATTATAGGTATCTAAAAGAGAGAAAATGTCTATGTAACAGCTGCCAATGGCTGGTTTCAGGAGACATGTAGTCACTTGTGGAGAGCTGGGCTTGGGGTATAAACATTCGGGTAATATTACTTCCAGATGGACCAGCTTGAATCAGAGATGGCACAAAGATAGAAGAAATGTGCCCCCTCCCACAAACCAGAACTTAGCGTGAATCAAAGGGCAGGCAGCGGTGGGGAGGGTCTCTACGAGGGCACAGAGGCTCTTGCCACTTTTAGGAACAGCGGATATGAAGAGTTTGACAAGGCTCTGCCTAGTTAGGGTTAGGAACAGCAGATGTGAACAGTTTGATGGCCAGGGTTATTTTTAATCTTCCACCAGTTGTTAAGGCCTTCATTAACCATAGCAATGCCTGGAAAGGGATCAACAGCCCTGTCTTGCATATGCCTATCCTCTTACAAACAGGCCTGGAAGAAATGGAAAATTTGGGGATTTTTCTACTCTCAAAATATTTAGGGCCATAATACTATTCATAAAAATGTTGTATTTTATTGAGATGCCCCCATAGCCAATTCGGCCAGTAATTCTACTTGCATCTGCACACATTGCCTCCTACTCTCTCAGAAAACATGTGGCCTTGGAAAAGGGAAGGGGAATTAATTGGAAGAAGTTGAAAGATCACAGAAGAATCACCCCTCCTGTAGGTCCCCAAGGCCTGTGTGCTACTGGCCAGCATGGCGGTCAGTCTCTAGCTTGCAGCCGAAGGACCCCTTCCTGCACTTCCTGAGTGTCCTCACTGGGTTTTGTTAAGCTTCCCACCTCCTCCAAGTGAGCAGCTTTATTGAACTTAACTGCCATCTTCATTTTAAAATGTGAAATATATATATTGAGTCATTAAGAGATAGAGAATCATTAGTCAAAAGATTTCAAACTAGGCATGGTGGCACACGCCTTTAATCCCAGCACTTGGGAGGCAGAGGTAGGAGGATTACCATGAGTTCAAGGCCACCCTGAGACTACATAGTGAATTCCAGGTCAGCCTGAGCTAGAGCGAGACCCTACATCAAAAAACAAAACAAAACAACAACAACAAAAAAAAAGATTTCAAGCCTGAGATTGGGGACATAGCTTAGTGAGTAAAGCACTTGCCAAGCAAGCATGAAGACCTGAGTTTGAACGCCCGAAACCCATGTAAAGCCAGACTTAGTAGCAGGGGACCAGCACACGAGGTATCCTCCAACTCTACATGTGCACTGTGGCATAGTTGTGCGTGTGCACATTCACACACACGTGTGCACATATATCATGGGCACAAGATAACAGTCTCATCAATGTTATACACCTACCTAACAGCCCCAGGAAAGACCCTGGGTTCCATTTCATTTTGAGAGGACAAGGATTTAACGGTGACTCTGACAATCCCATTCACAGTGGATCATGGATGGCTTCTCGGGGCAAAGGAAGCTTTGAATGTCATGTAATGGTTGGAGGGTTTGTTATTATGAGTCTGGAGACATGGATCAAATAGTGGCCCCTAAGGCTTTTTCTTAATCTAAGAAGTTTAAAATTCAACAGTCAGTGACTCTAACCACATCCTAAAGCTCTGACTTTTTTGTTTCTATTTTAAAAGCAGAATATTTATGTAAAGTAGATGAAAGAGGGACTGTGCTTGTGTGGATTTTCTTTGAGTACATCTGTCAAACAAAAATAGAGGTCGGTAACCTGGGTTCTGGGATGCCTAAATAAGAGTGGAATCCCTCTCTTGGTTTTAAACATACAGAATTCCTAAACCAAGAACCCAAGATCTTTTGTCAATATACCCATCAATAGAACACTGTGACCAGATTGGCACTGCAGTCCACACAAAACTCAATTTAAAAAGATAGTTATCAGGCTGGAGAGATGGCTTAGTGGTTAAGATGCTTGCCTGCAAAGCCTAACAACCCAAGTTCGATTCCCCAGTACCCACATAAAGCCAGATGTACAAAGTGGCTGGAGGCCCTGGCACACCTATATCCATTACCCCCACACCACATTTCTCTGCTTGCAAATAAATAAATAAATAAATAAATTTAAATTTTTAAAAAGAAAACCAGTCAAGAGCACCTGATGACATTTTGGTATGAGATTATTTGGTCCATTTTAATTATTAAAAATATATTTGTGCTGGGAAGATGGCTCAGTGTGTCAAGTGCTTGCTATGCAATCATGTGGATCTGCATTCAGACCCTCAGAACCCACATAGAATGCCTGTCATGGTGGTGCTCTCTGAAATCCCAGCACTGCAGAGTTGGAGACATGGGGGCCCTAGGCCTTGCTGGCTAGCTTACATTGGTGAACTCTGGGTTAAGTTAGAGACCCTGTCTCAAAAACCAGGTGAAGAAGTGATAAAGAAAGATACCCAATATTGACTTCTGGCTTCCACATGCATATGTGACAACATACATATGAACACAAATACACACAGATGAAAAAAATATCACCCCTTGCTCTGGATTCAGTCCCTGCTACAACATACACACAAATTCAGTCCTCCAATGTGACCTAATCTTCTGGGTCATCTTCAGTGATTCAGTGGAAAGATGCCCTTCTCCCACCCTCTGCCCCTAACTTCTTCCATGTGTTAAGCAGGGAAGCAATGATACGCCCTATGCTTAATGCAGCTCAGTCTGTCTCTGTGAGTTGACTAAACACACACTTACCTGTCATTGGTAGCTTTCTGTTAGGTGGGCCTCCAAATGCTGGTTTTCCCACCTCACTCATATGGGTTCTGCTAGCTCCATTCTGCCTCATAGGACTCCAGCCTGAGTTTAATTTCTGTTCTCCCAAGTACCCCCACAGCCGTTTTGCTTCTTAAATTCCTACTTTATTATACTTCAGTCATGGAGGATCATATCCTTTCTGTGTCAAATGGTAAAAGGAGGTCAACACACTCCTTCTAGCCTACCTCCCTGCATCACTGCCTTATCTCTCCCTGGCAGAACAACTTAGCTTCTAAGCAGATGACTGGCTACAAACACATGCTAGCCCCCCCCCTTCTTATAAGCACCCCAATCTGTGTGAGCTATTGTCTTCTAGAATCCCTTCAGCCCTTCTTACCCAGCTGACACTAGAATGAGTAAGAAAGCCATTCAGGGCTGTTTCAGGACTTTAGGAGTCCGCTCCTTCCCTCTTGCTAGGCTGGATTCCAGGAGGGCTTGGATGAAAAGGAAGAAAACATTGTGGGTGGTCAACTGTGTCCTGGATGATGACATAAAATATTTAGCCCCAAGCACTGAAGGCTCTCTTTAGAATGTAGCACATTTAATCCTTGCTACTTTTATTTCTCGTTCTTATTGCACAAAATAAGGCTTCAGGGAAAACAATTAATGAAATAAACACTAAAGAGGTCTGTTTGAAGTCAGGATATCATGGATGGTACTCGAGGAAGAGAGAATGACCCATGGATTGGGGTTTACCTTCTCTGTGTGAGCATACAATGCAAGCAAAAGATAGAATGAGGGTCGTCAGATTCTGAAAGCAAAAGGGAAAATGGAGAATGGGAGAGTGAAGACTGTGCTTTATGAGTTAATGGATACATATCCAGCGATCATCTACAAGTGGCTACAAACCCGGAAGCAGCTTGATCTTTGCCTTGCATGTGGCCAGTGAGCTAATTGGGCAGGCACAGTTATTTTAAAACGGCAAATAGGGAGAAAAAGATTTGGTATTGGGGAAAGTCAACACATATGGAAAGTAAGAAAACTAATGAAGCAACATCAAGACTTGAAGAGCCTTGATGCTAAACTGACAGCTGCTTAATGTATAATCTGGGCTGCACTGCGTGTGTGTATGTGTGTATGTGTTTTGTACATGGCCATATCCTGCTTTCTTTACATGTGTGCTGGGACTCAGACTCAGGCCCTCAGGTTTGAGTGGCAAGCCATCTCCTAACCCTGCCTGCTAAGGAACTTGAATGCTATTTTCCCCAGGGCCCTCTGATTTCTGGTGACTTGAATGGCTCTCTGCTCCTAGAAATCAGAGAGCCTGGGAAGAGCAAAGGCAGTAACACAAGAATGGAATCAACCTGATGAACTGTGGTGGTTGAAGAGAAAGGACCCAAGACAGTGGGTCTCAGTTCCTTTGTTCATTTCAGTAGCACTGAAGTCCCTCTTGTCTGTCCCCATGTTAGTGTCAAAGCTAGTTCTGTGGTCATTCTGAGGCCAGGCAGATCCCCCAAGCATGCTTTCCAATGCCCTGACTTACATGCTGAAAGAAGTTATTTGGCTTCTCTGGGGGAAAACTAGTCTCCAAATGTAGTTTAAATTTTAACCCTCGCTCATTTAGACACAACTGTTTTTCTTCCCAATTCCCATGTTACACCTGACCGCCTCTGGGGTGGGAAAGCTGTGCAGAGCCCATTTCTATAACTAACATCAACTGCTCCCTTCTAGGAGCGTGAAGAAAAAAGATTCTCACATAAAGAAGTGTATAAAATGACATCATTGTAACAATAAAAAAACATGGAAATCTTCTGAGCCAGTATTTCCTTCCATTATTATTATTATTATTATTATTATTATTATACATTTGCTCACAGAACATCTACATTTTTGTAGTATATATTATTAGTTGTACAAAGTGCTGGGCTTTATTATATTTTCACACACATTTAATATATTATGTTCATTTCCACATAATCCCCTCAACCCTTTTCTCGTTTACTTAATTCCGTTTTTCTTTTGTTTCCAAGGTAGGGTCTCACTCTAGCCCAGGTTGACCTGGAATTCACTATGTAGTCTCAGGGTGGCCTCAAACTCACTGTGATCCTCCTAGCTCTGCCTGCCGAGTGGAGTGCTGGGATTAAGGGCGTAAACCACCATGCCCAGCTCCCATTTTTGCTTTTTTAGGTAGGGTCTCAGGTAGCCCAGGCTGGCCTCTAACCAATGCATTATGTAGCTAAGGCTGGTGTTGCCTCCACATCCTGGTGCTGGGATTACAGGAGTGCACCACACCCATGCCTGGCTTCCTTCAGCAGTTTAAAAGACTGTTTGGGAACAGTCTTTGGGTGATGCAAAATACTTTCATAGTTTCAGCAACATCTTCCTTCCTCCAACATCTTTTCTTCCTCCTACAGGTTTGAGGTCCATTGGGTGTCTCCCAAAACAATAAACAAACTATGAGCAACTCTTCCACTTCGGGGGCTTTGCAAAGTGCCTTACCAAGCAGGAGCTCACGCAGACAGGCTCCCTTCTCCCAGGGGAGGAACAAAGTGCAGTATGCTTTGAGGCTGTAGCCCCTCAACTTCCCAGGAACTTCAAATCAATTATTCAAAGTCTTTCTTCTCCAGGGACTGGCAAACAGGAGAGATAAAAGGCCCATGTAGGGAGTGTGGGAATGGGGAGGGAGAAAGCCGAGACACAGAGCCCAAAGATAAAGAGTTCCAGGGGACGATTTTCACAAGGTTTGGGTGTTGGAGCTGGGGAAGTTAGGAAGTCTCTGGAAAGAAAGTGACAATTAACCCCACGTACAACAGGAGCTAACTAATCGTTAACCAGGGCCTGGCTGGTTAGCTCTTACAAAAGCAGTTACATGCACCATACACACGGGCCAACCATCATGCCACACCACCGGGCATTCACTAAGAAGAGAGCCTGCTAAAATTATTAGACAGGGTTTTAATTTGCCTCTTGCCTTCCAACTGCATGTTGGGTCAGGAAATAAAATGTTCATTGCATTTGGGAGAAGAGTTAAACCAACTAGGCTAAGTAAATGATACCTCATTTATTTTTTATGTACTATTTTTTAAAAAAAAATTGAATAAAACCCAAGACAGGCTATCATTTGAATGTGTTAGGGGCAATGCAAAGTAATTCTGTGTATTGGCATATGCATGAGTTACAACCTTGCCCTTAACAAAAAATAAAAATAAAAATAATCTGCAGGGTGTAGGAAGGCCCCACTGCAAAGTTCCTGCCAGGACTTGACTTGGGCCTAGCGTGTTTGGCAGGACTCCATAAACCAATTGCCCTGAATTGAAACTGTCAAGAAGAAAAGAAAATGGCTAAATTTATTATCACCTCTATCCACAGCCATACACACAAAAGTGTATTGTTATAATTGAGGTATAAACCAAAATGCACTAGTCTGGTCCAACAGCCCCCTGGGAGATATCGTTTGGTGATGGAGGTTTTTTTTTTTTTTTTTTTTTTTCATCTTCTTCTTTTTAACATTAAACAGGAAAACAACACATGCAGGAAACCATAAAACCCTTCAAGTTAACTGTAGCCAACGGTCAATCTCATTAGGCTATAATGGGTAGACTACAGTCTTCTCCATAAAGGCCCCAGGCCCTCTCTGAATTATTTCCAGCTGTTTATACTTGCTCCAAGCTCTGCCTTTTGCATGACATAGCAGAAGTTACACTCATTCTGTGGAGATCTTACTACTATCCTCTACCTTGGTGACTCCTAAAATCCAGACCCTACATCATTCATGTTTCAGTATCCAACTGTGGAACTAGACTACGTTCGTGCGCGTTTGTGCGTATCCCCAAGTAATTCATTACACTTCCAAAGGAAGACATTCTTGGGAAAACGGGTAGTGAGAGGGCTGAGGGAAAGGATGGGGTATGGGATAATACACGTTACTCAAACAGAAAAGACATCTATTTTCATTGTCTTTTGTCTTTTATTTTGTGTTTTGAAACAGGGTCTCACTAGCAGCTCTGGTTGGCTTGGAACTTCCTATGTAGACCAAACGCTCCACAGTCCTCTCTGCTTCTTGAGTGCTGGCACTGCATGCATGCATTACTGCACCTGGCTGGAGGGGGTATCTTCGAGACAAACCAGTCTGAGTTCATTCCTGAGCTCAAGAAAGAGGGTTCCAATGGCCTTTCTCTCCCTTTCCCCTCCTTCCGTTTTTCCTTCCCTGTGCTCCTCCCCTCCCCTTCTTCTTCCTCCTCTTCCTCACTTTAATAAAGTATTAATTAATTTGGCCCTGCAGATCGAACCAAGCACCCCACTACTGAGCCACACTCCCTTTCCCTCTCTTCTGACTTTGTCACCTCAGACTGGTCACTGAATGATTCTCAGTCCAATTTCTCTATGTAAAACAAAGAGATTAATCCTTTTTGTGTGTATTTACCGAGGACTTTGCTACAATAATACTGTGAGGGCAGTCATATTCCCTTTGGCCTTTGGTGAGCACTGAGAGCATATGCTGGAGCATGAGCAACTTGCTAATGGCTACCTGACTGAAGAGAATGACTCCTCTTCCCCAGCAACCATGAACTGTCAACAGGCCATCTTAGAAGTGTGGGGCCTCAGGACTCCAGTGTGTTATTCATTCATTTATTTATTTATTTTGAGGCAGTCTCATGTTGCCTAGGCTGGCCTTAAACTTGGTATATAGCCAGGGAAGGCCTCCAACTTCTATCCTCCAGCCTTACAGGTGCTCACCACACCCAGTTTACGTGGTGCTAGGAATTGAGCTCAGAGCTTTGTGCACACCAGGTAAATATTTTACCAGTGGAGCCACGTCCGAACCCACTGTGCACCCCTTTTGGGACACTGTATCTCACTGACCTAGAGCTCACCAATTAGTCTAGACTGGCTGGTCAGAAAGCCCCGGAGATTTTCCTGTTTTTGCATCCTGAATGCTGGGATTACAGGAGCATGCCACCCTTCCGTTTGTTTGTTTTTCCCCACTGAGGGATTTTATTCACATGTATGCTTGCTTTATGCTCCTAGTAAAAGCAGCCCAGGATTTCCCTCCTGTGTGTTTTCCTCTTGCTTCCTCACGGTCCACGATGCCAACTGAGGTTGTTAGTACAATGAAGTCAGATTAGTCTGGCATTTTCCTAAATCTTTGAGGTGTGTATCAAATCTGGGGCTGCTCACTCCACATTTGTTTAACCTACCTGTGAGGTTCACAACACTTTTCCCAGCTCTGTGATCACTACTGATTTCAAACTTGCTGGCGTGACCACATTTCATCATCACTTAGAAACGGGACAGGGACTTTGGGGCATGGACTAATAAGGACCAGGCACTTACCTCTTTTTTTTTAAAAATTTTTTTTGTTTGTTTGTTTATTTATTTATTTGAGAGCGACAGAGAGAAGGAGGCAGAGAGAGAGAGAGAGAGAGAGAATGGGCGCGCCAGAGCTTCCAGCCTCTGTAAACGAACTCCAGATGCGTGCGCCCCCTTGTGCATCTGGCTAACGTGGGTCCTGGGGAATTGAGCCTCGAACCGGGGTCCTTAGGCTTCACAGGCAAGCCCTTAACCGCTAAGCCATCTCTCCAGCCCCATTTACCTCTTTTTTTCAGCATTGTTGATGGACACAGAAAGATGGCCGGAAGAGCCATTTCTGTTTGGTTTGTTTTTCGAGGTAGGGTTTCACTTCAGCCCAGGCTGACCTGGAATTCATTACGTAGTCTCAGGGTAGTCTAGAACTCAAGGCAATCCTCCTACCTCTCTGCCTCCCAAATGCTGGGATTAAAGGCGTGCGCCACCACACCCATCGGCCTGCTTTTTTCTTTTACTGGGTACTGGGGGTTGAACTCAGGTCTTCATGCTTGCAAGATACTTGGCCACTAAGCTATTTTCTGGGCCCCTAAGGGTATTTATTTTTAGGAAATCAGTGTTTTCTGTGCTAGGCTTGCAGACTCTTTGCCATGAGGGGAGGCACATGGACTAAAGAGTGCATTACGATATGTGTTCCCCATGTGCCCCTTGGTTCTCCCAGCAGTTTACCGTCAGGTGGCCATCTACTGTACCCTTCAGAACTGAGGCTTAAGGGGCTAAGCAGCTTGACCAAGGTCCTCTAGCTAGCTGGTCTGGGATCCAGCATTCTGATCCATGTTTTCACTAAGTTCAGGGCTTTCACTTACAAACAGCATGAAATGCAAATACATTCTGGAGGCTCTTAACGTCCCCTGGAAACAATGCAAATCAGAAGTCAACAAAAACGAGGTAAACACTTTTTATGCACAAAACACTAGGGGGAAAGAAAGCAAATGTGGAGAAGCAAGTATTCAAGTTCCTCCCCTCCAAGAATTAAGCCTAATGGAAGAGTTGGATTTGGCTCCCTGGGGGCTTTGGAAACCTGAGTGAATGGGACAAAGGTCATCTTGACACCATCTCCGGATAAAGAGGAATGGGGGGGGGGGTTCCTTCCTAAAGAGGGATGGGGGGAGGAGGAGCTGTTTAGCCCTCTGAAATACCATGCAGATGCTAAAAGCCTGCCCCACCTAGCCTTGCTATCCACTTTAGCCAAGGTGAAAACCTAAGGACTGTGTTTAGAGATAACCTTCTGACCAATCAGGGCAGGCAGGGTAAATGTTAGAGACTAGGGGCAGACAAAAGCCAGCAGAGACAAAATAGTTCACCAGCTTTCCACCTTGGGAAATTCCAATGGTTTAGATGAATTTGTATCTTGCCAATTCTTTGATTTTCTACACACACACACACACACACACACACACACACACAACCACCACACACCCATCCTTTGCTCTCCTCAGAATCCCTTATAGCCAGCCACTTATCTGCGCCTGCAAGAAAGCAGAAAGCCTTCCCTGAACTCAGCTGGCCCACCCACCACCCGGGCTTGCACTTACACCAGGGAAATCACTGGTCTGGGTTTCCCAACAGCGGTGTCTTTAAAAATTGGTTGATATTCTTAGTCTTTTCTATTGACCCTAATTATCTTGGAGTTACACCAAACTGGTTTTCTAGGTTTATTTTGCTTTGCACCATTTAAGCATAAGTATCTTTCTGAATTAGAACTGATTCAGAAGAGATACTACCACCTGCTAGAAAGAACACAATACTGATTTAAGAAATAAATGCTAGAGTGAGGTATGACGGCTCACAATACAATCCCGGCAGTCAGTTGAGGTAGGAGGATCACGAGTTCCAGATCAGCTTGGACTACATAGTATGTTCCAGATCAACGTGGGCTATAGTGGGACCCTGTCTCAAAATAATAAATAAACAAATGGTTAAATGTGTATCAAAGTTCCTTTTTTCTTTGGAGAGGTGAAGAGAGAAGCTAGGGCTTAAGCATGCTAGACAAGGGTTCTGCCACTAAACTATACATTGAGCCCCAAAATTTTCAAAGGAAATATTTGAAACATCTGCTCTTACATGGAAAGTTAAGAGAAAAAAATAATTCTAGCAGGGAAAACCTATCAAATAAAAATACTAAAATTTGTGTCATTTAAAAAATATTTCAAATAGGTTCACATGTATCAGTTTTAATGTTTTGGATCCAAAACCCTCACAACCCTATTATAGTCACTAAAATGACTACATAGTACTTTAAGCACTTTTCTGTAGAATTCTTCCTCGTTTTACAAAGATCTTTAAAAATCTTAAGACGTCCTGCTGTTTCAGTGGGATTTTAGGACTGGGTGTGTGTCTCAGTATGGGAGTCCTGGTTCAATCCCCAGGACTCTAAGTCAGCCAGCCAGCAAGCGAAGAGTGGGGGGTTAGAGCAGTAGAATGACCAAACAATTAAAACTCAAGATACTAGCAGCTCACAGGAAGAAAAAAATAGATCAGTAGCTACCTTTAAAGAGACAAATCATATTGAAATATAATAGTTGGTGTTTTGGGGAGGGGAAAATTGCTTTTTAGCGAACAAAAATGCTTGTTGGACTTGTGTCCAGAAACGCTTTCTTCGGGCTGTAATTCCAAGATGCAGGGCTCTCCCTTACCTACCAATCCAGATAGTCAGGGGATTATTTCTGCAGATTAACCCTTCCTCCCCAGCTCTGGGGAAGGAGAAAATGCGCAAAATACATTTTTAATAGACGGCATTTGGAAGGGAAGATGACTTTTTTGTTTGCTCGTGGCAATTGTTAACCTCCAAAACAGATACTGAGGGGCCTTCAGCACCGAGGTCCTTTGTCTGCCTGACACAGGAGAGCTGTGCTGGTGCTCAAGAGGGTCAACCACCAGAAGTGCAAGAGTAACGCCCATGCTGGCCATGGCACACCACGGAGAGCTTAGGAGCACGCTAACCTTGGGCGTTTTGTTTTGAAACTGGGTCTCATGTAGCCTAGACTGCCCTTGAACACATCCTGGCACACTGAGCCACCACCTCTGGCTGACATTTGCTTTTGAGGAAAAAAAAAATCCTGTACATCGTTTCCATCTTGTAACTGGCAAAGGCTTTGTCCTCCACAACCTACTATAAATTTAACAGGCCTGTCTGCTCTGGGTTTGTGGGAAACAAATTCTAGGAACAGCTAGATGGTGAGGACTGGCCATTTAAAGAGACAGCCAGCAGCTTTAGAACACAAAGTTTAAAAAAAAATACCAGCCAGCAGCCAGGGCCATCTCTGAATTCTGCCCCTCCCCCTCCTTAAAACTTGGAGACAAAGGGTGTAGTAAGCACAGAGAATTCCTCGAAGGCATGTGCAGCCCTGACACATATTCGGCTGACGCCAACCTTTCAGGGTCAAGGCCTGCCAAATCTGGCCAAGGGGAACTTGGGAATTGTTGGTAAACTCACTTTTACCTGGCTTTTCTCAGAGAATCCATTCTTCCCAGCCTACTGCAGGCAGAGTGGCAACACAGAGCCCTTCAATCTCAGGCCTCAAGCATAATAATGACAAAAGTCAAGATTTAGGGTTCAGTTCCAGCTGATTTTATTTCCTTCTCAAAAAAAGTTATTTACAGAAGGTATATATCAACAATCTGACAGGCAGTGAACTTGACATGATTAGCTGGCATGAGTTTTTTTTTTCCTTTTTTCCTCCCCCACAATATTTTTTATTTTTTTGTGGCCTTGAGTTTTAAGACAAATATTCTACACAGCATATTGCACAGGATGGATGGCAAAAAAAAAAAAAGTTTAAAAACAAAAACCCTTAACGGAACTGCCTGGTACAAGGCAGACGTCTTAGTGCCTGTCCTGTTATATTAAACATACATACACACAATCTTTTTGCTTATTATAATACAGACTTAAATGTACAAAGATGTTTTCCACTTTTTTCAATCTTTAAACACAACAGCTATAAACCTGAACACGTATGCTATCATCATGCCATAAGACTAAAACAATTATAGTTAGCGACAAGCAGAAAGGATTAAATAGTCAATACAAGAATGAAAAACGCAGTACGTGGTGTCGCGAACTCAAATCGGCATTTAGATAGATCCAGTGGTTTGAACGGCACGTTTTTGCTTATAAAAAAAGTGCAAAAAAGATGTGGTTTAAAAAGTTAAAGCTACAGGATCCCTTTTCGCTGTAAATACACCAGTTTTAAAGCCTATGGACAGAACAGGATTTCTTTTTAAAATACGCTTTTCTTAAAAGCATTACAATGCTTGACTGATTTCTCCCCATTTTACAAAACTTGGGGTCCAAGGGTGGATACTGGTGGCAGGTTAAGGGATACTGTCACTTTAAGAAGCCTGCAGATTGAAGTGTAAACATGGAGAAATTAGGGGCTGATTTCTTACACTGTGTGAGTTATTAACCAGCCACCCTATTAGAAAATCAGGAAATCCAAACAGCGATTTACACCGATTAACACCCCTTATATATTTTTTACAAAAATACACTGAGAAAATAATCAAACGTTTTCATCTCTCTTGTCTTTTTTTGTTTTTAAAAGTGTCAAAAGTCTACATTTAAATATAAAAAATTAAAAGTTAAAACTCTAGCCCTTCAGTGAAGGAGACATAAAATGGCGTGGGTAACAACATCTACCAAAAAAAAAAAAAAAAAAAAAAAAAAAAAAAGGAAGGAAAGAAATAAAAGGAATAAAGAAAATCAAAAGAAAGAAAAGACAAAAAAGGAAAGGAAGAAAGGGACAAAGTAAGAAAAAATGTTTGGCCAGTATAAATATGTCCACATATAAAATGGCATCTGATTACATTTACAAGAAAAATAAAAAAGGATGGAGCGTCGGTGAGGGGAAAAAAAAAAAGTCTTCTCATTTACACCTATAAGGAATAAACACACACTGAGAAAAAATTTGGTCCTGAATTGTGTTTTTTAAAAGTCCAGCACAGATTTGAGTTGCGTTTGAATCCTTTTAAAGAGTTAAGAGTGAAAAAAAGCTGGTGATAATTTTGTCGTAGGAATCAAACATAGCGCCATCTATCCGCTTTTATATTATCCTACACTATTTTAAAAACTGCTCAACAGTCTTATACAGAAATCTTTAAAGATAGACAGGATAACATGCTATATTAACCCCACCAGTGAAAAAATTCAACACCATCACGATTCCGATTAAGAGAAGAAAAAAACATCTTTTTCCCCCCAAAACCACTCCACTGCCCCTGTACCACATCAAAGTCTCCTGTCCTCCCCGCCTGGGCTCGGGGGAGTCTCACCTCTCCCGCTGCGGAGGCCAGGGACCCGCCACCCTCGGTCGCATCCACGCCGCAGCCCTCCGCCCGGCTGCTGTGGCTTCCAGGAAGGTCCCCAGGTCACTTCCGAGGCGGCCTCCTCCCTGCACATCTCCTCCGCTGGCTGCAGGGACGAGAAAAAAAAGGAGAGGAAAGAAAAAAAAATCCCAGCCCGGGGCTTCGCCAGCGTGGAGTCTCTGGGTGCCAGCGCTCCCTCCCCCAAACATCTGCGCGGCCCGCAGCCTGCCGTCTCCATTACGCACGCAGAAGCAAAGAAAGGCGAGGGGGAGGGGAGAGGGGTGGGCTGCGTTCGCCTCTCTCCTTCCCAAGTAGCAAAATAAAATAAAATAAAAAGTCACCACGGCGGCGAAGCTCGAGACGGGCAGGATTCCTTCGGTCTCTGGAAGCCACTCGGCTTCTTTTCTCGTGGAGGGGGGGGGGCGCCAAGTTCGGAAGCTCGTCGCAAGGGGAGGGGGTCTCTCCACGCAGAGGGTAGGAAACTCGAAGTGGCTTTTTTGCCACCAACATCAACAACAATAAAACGTCGCCCGTCGCCGCCTCCGCGTCCCCGGCCCGGGTGGTGGGGGATGGGAGCGTGGGTCGCGACGCCCCGCGCTCCTTCCACTGGGGTGGGGGCGCGGCGGAAGCCAGCCCTGCGCACTCTTTTCTTTTTTCCCTTTTCTCCTTCTACTCTCCATCTGTCCTTTTCCTTTTCTCCTCTTTTTTTTTGTTTTTTTTTTTGTTTTTTCTTCTTCTTTTTTTCTCTCTCTCTCTCTCTCCGGTGCCCCTCGGCCCTCCTGCCTGGCGCCGACGCCCTTCAGTAGGTGAAGACCAGGTTGGAGATGCTGGACTCCAGCCAGTCTCCCGAGATCATCTCGCTCACCTCGGGCGTGCAGTAGTCCGGGAACTCGAAGTGCGAGCCAGAGCCCGGCTCCAAGCTAAAATCCAGGTCCCGGTCCAGCGCCGACGACGAGCTGAAGCTGCCCAAGGACATGCTCTCAAAGTTTGAGCTGGGGTTCAGGTCGAGCAGGTCGTCCTCGAACTCCTCGTCGGACGACGAGGAGCCCGAGGACGAGGCCGACGACGAGGACGAGTGCGAGGAGGACGCGTGCGAGGGCGCGCTGGACGGGGCGGGCGAGGCGGCGCGCAGGCTGGCGTAGCCGCGGTGGTCGGCGGGCGAGCGGGCGGCGGGCGAGGACGCGGCGCTGCTGCGGCCGCTCGCGCTCGGGCCCTCGGGCGAGCAGCCCGCGCCGCCGTCCTCGTAGAGGCCCAGGGGGTCGCTGGGGTCGGCGCCCGCGCCCAGCCCGTCGAACAGGTAGACGCGCTTCAGCCGCTTGTCGGCCGCGGGCTTGCCCGGGGAGGCGAGCGCGGGCGCCGCGCCCGGAGTCCGCGCCTTGTACACGGCCGGGGGCTCGGCGGCCGCGGCGGCGCCCAGGGGCAGCAGGGCGGCGGCGCCCGCGGGCTCGGCGGCGGCGCCCGCGCCTTTCCCGCCGCCCGCCAGGATGAGCTTGGCGTGCGGTTTGCCGCCCGCGCCGCCCGCCGCCTTGGGCCCGCCGCTCTTCTTGGGCGCGGGCTTGGAGTTGGCGCCGCCGCCGCCGCCCGCGTGGCTGCCGCCGCCGCCGCCCCCGTGGCCGCCGCCGCCCCCGGCCTTGTCGCCCTTGTCCCCGGGCTTGGAGGCGGCGGCCGAGGCCGAGGCGCCCGAGCCCGCGTTGCCGGACTTGACCTTCTTCCTGGGCCGGTACTTGTAGTCGGGGTAGTCGGCCATGTGCTTGAGGCGCAGCCGCTCCGCCTCCCGGATGAAAGGGATCTTGTCGCTGTCTTTGAGCAGCTTCCAGCGTTTGCCCAGCCGCTTGGAGATCTCGGCGTTGTGCATGTCGGGCGACTGCTCCATGATCTTACGCCGCTCGATCTGCGACCACACCATGAAGGCGTTCATGGGCCGCTTGATGTGGCCGCTCGGCGTCTTGCACCAGCTCGGGTCGTCCGCCTTCCCGCCCGTGGACGCGGTGGAGCCCGGCGTGGGCGACGACGCGATGCCCAGCTCCAGGCCGGCGCCCGAGTCCGAGCTCTCTCCGGCCAGCAGCGCTTCCGTGTTCTCCGCCGTGTTGGTCTGCTGCACCATGGCCCCGGCTCGGCGGGCGCCCACGCGCGCTCACAGCCTCCGCGCGGCGCGATCGCCCGGCCTCCGGGCCTCGGGGCCGAGCGCACGCGGCGAGGGAGAGGCGTCCCCGGAGCCGCGGGGAAGGCGCACTTGTAGTTCCCAGGCTGGAGCGTCTCGGCCCCTCCTCTCACCGCCTCGCGGCTCCGTCGGCTCCCAGTCTGCAGATGAGCGTGGCCGGGAGTTTCTGGAATGCTGGTGGCCGAACCAAAGCTTCTTCCAATGATAAGTTTCTCGCCGCCTCCGGGCAAGTCTTTTCTTTCTTCTTTTTTCCCCCCCTGAAGCAGTTGATTTCAGTTCACGACCGCGCTCAGGAAAGCGACATAGTCTCTATCACTTAGTCCCTTTGCTACAATGCAAAGCAAAAGCGACTCTGGCCCCAGGACTCTCTGTGGGCGGAATCCTCCTCGCTAAGGAGTTTGTGCAATTATTTTGTTGCAAGGTAGGAAGCCAAAAAGCTTGCATGCAGCAGACTGGCATGAATAAATGTATGCTTTCTCCTCCCCTTTGCGAGAAGGGAGCTGGTGACCTCTTCCAAGGCAGACTCCTAAGAGCTTGCAGGAACTAGAGAGGCGGGAGAGAAGCGGCCCTCTTTCCCCTCACACACGGTTTCCCGGGCTGCAGCTTAGAGTAGACCCCAATTCCGCCCCGCGCCTCTTTATCCTTTCACAGACTTGGCTGCAGCCAATCAACCGCTGTAACTAACGCTTCCTCGTGCCAAGCCCCACCCCCGGCCTTCCCATTGGCTTGGAACCCGATGCAATAATAATCTCCGCGTGCAATGAGAAGCTCCAAATCTGACCTCATTCCAATTTACAGAGCAAACTTTTTAAAAGGGCTAGAAGTGCAGCTGAGATTTCTGCTGCCTTTTTTCCTTCTGCTGTGTGCGGGCGCGCGCGCGCGTGCGCGCGTGCACGTGTGTGAAGAGGCTGTTAATGCATGAAGTTATTAAGGGGAGAGACGACGGAAATGTATTCTAACCATTATGTTAGATAACAAGGGGCTGGGGGGGGGGGTAAGGGTGAAATACTGTAAATGGAAGCTTTCTGCTTAAAAGCTAAGTGATTATTTTTATTAGTTCTTTTCAGCCCTGGAATAAAGAATCAGCGTTCAGTGCAAAATCTCTTTCTCGGCTTCTTCTTAAGCCAGAGATGTAAAGGGAAGGGAAAGCCACATCAGTAAATCAATGGATATTGAAAACCATTAAGAAAGTGGTACCTAGACACCTGTCATCACAATTACTTTAACAATGCTAGGTACGCACAGATGGAAATCCCTCCACAACAGTATCTGCTGTTTGTGGAAGGCAGAGAACTGCTTTTTTTTTTTCTTCCTTTTTTTCAGTAATTGCTTGCTCTCTTAGCCAAACAGAGGTTAACTAGTTATTCAGTGATTCCAGCTCCCCTACAAAGCCAAACAAGGGGCTTTGCCTAGAACTGAGTGAGGCTGCACCCAGCAGTTGCCTCAATGGGAGACCTTCTGTGTAGCTTTGGAGAAAATGATCGAAGTGAGTATAGAATGGAAATTGACTCTAAATAATTTGTTTTCCACAATTTCCAAAGGACACATTGGATTTCTCTGTTTTCCTCCTCCCCTTTCCTTTCCTATATATTTTCTCCTATATGTGTGTTACTTGGAGCAAATAGGACTTAAAAAAAAAAAAAAAGGAAAAGAGAAACTAGTAGCCAAAGAAAGTAGTAGAGCCTCTGGACATCTTAGACCTGGCAGCTCATCTTTCTGACTGGGTTTCTAACTGAGGCTGTGGCTGAGCCTCAGGATTGGGGGTCTGGTGTGTGCTACGAGAACCCTAGAGGCTATTGTCCTGAGGGTTGTGGTCAGGGTTCAGTGAGCATGTGACTGGAGAGCCCTCTGTGAATGCCAGCACCCTTCTGCAGCAATTCAAACGCCTGCTCTGGAAAAAGCAGCATGTTAGTCAAGAAGCTAACACCGAAGAATGTCACTGATGTGAAAAAGTAACCACAAAACAAGGCGTGGTAGTGCACCCTGTGAGGTGGGGGTAGGAGCATGAGGAGTTCAAGGTCATTTTAGGCTAGGTAGTGAGTTTGAGGCCAGCTTGAGCTACATGAGTCAAAACAGAAACACACACACACACTAAATTAGAGAGTATCTATATATGAACTGTACACAGACAGTAACGCAACCTCGCTATTCCAATGATTTCAGAACAAAGGAATGTTATGAGGAATACCAAAGAGAAGGTGACCAAATGGTCTCTAAGTACTCAGATTTATTTTCTTTAGGTCTGTTATGGTAGGGCAGCAATACACAGAGTCAGTCAGCTTTGGATTCAGGTCACAGTAGAGCTGGGTGGTATATTTCCAGTTATCTTGTCAGAGTTCTCAAGCATGCAGACTGGCAAGAGGCCCAGAGTGTCAGAGTTAGAAATTTACTGGAAAGAATACCCTATGGAGACAGTGATTGGAACTCTGAGGATCAGCCACAACAGGAATGCTCTTGTGGGTAAAACCAAGTTGTCTTTGACGGTATGCTACTGTTAAATCCCTTTTTTCCTAGAAGGGGAAATCTGAAAATAACAGCTCTCCAGGAACCCCTCCCCCGACACACACATAAGGGCCTTTCTGCACAGTGATGACAACGACCAATATGTACTTCTTTCCTCATTGCCACCACTGTCTCAGCTGGACATATTCATTATCCTAAGATTTCTCTGGGAAATCAACAGTTTCATTATGATAGAAAGAGTTTATAAATATATTTGGGGGAAGTTTGTCCCAGATAATGATTGGAGGGTATGGCACATTTGATAGTCTGGTTAAGGTGAGCGTAAATACAACTGATGATATCACTAACGGCGTTTACGCTTGTACCCTTGAGTCTGAGCAAAAAGTAGAAATAACCACAGTGGTGCTTGTGCTTCATTCAGATCTTTTACCAAAAAGTAGCTCCTGGCCTAATTCTTTCAAAAGATATACTTAGTGTTTTTCAACAAATTCAACAGATTAAGACACACTAGTATATTACATTCTGCCAAGGAACAAAAACGGCCAATTGGTGAAGAGAGAAAACAACTTTCTCATCCCCCTAATGTTAAGATGCCTTCCTATTCTAGAGGTGTTGAAAAATTGATGGACTATGGTCAGTAATTTTTACTGACCTTATTGCATGATTACAGCATATATATGTCTATAGACTTCTGAAGCGGGCTGTTGTTAGTTGTTCAAGCTCATAAAATGTAACAAAACGTGCAAATGGCCTGTTATTAAAGTCATCTTTCAGCTGAGTAAAGTCTGTGCACACCAGATTGCATTGAGCTTAATACCAAATAATAAGAGTTCTGTGTTCTTATTACCTAAACTTCATATGCCTTGTAATCACTTCTCCATTACTGATCCCCCCTCCCCGCAAATCCCAGCTATTTGGTGGCCCCTAGTGAATCAGCTCCCAGTGTTCCCCTGACTACTCTGCAGTACATGAAATAATTCTTAGTGATCATCTTGTAACTGTATTAACAAAAAGCCAAGATAATTTTGCAAACAAGTCCTGTCTTAGAATAATCAGCTAATTGTCTTCATTGACAATGATGTTAGACTTCAAATTTTGAATTAAGGCAGAGTATTATTTGTTCTATTGTACAGAATGGAATCTGTTTGACATGAGTGTCTAGTATCTGCTAATGCATTTCTTTTGTTCCTACACACCTGCACAACGTTAAACCCCACGTCCATAAAAAGGCATGGAGTATGGACAGAAAGATATAATTCCACTGCTTAGTATATTCTTGTATCATAGAGGGAGGAAAACTTGCATGGAAATTAGTTTCACAAATCTCCTGTATTTGCAATGCTTGGTAAAGTTTTGTCTCACCTTGGCGATAGAAACTGATTGTAGGAACTAGTCTGGCTTGAGTATTCAGTTCAGATTAAAAAAAAAAAAAAAAAAAAGAGGGCTAGGAGAAGCCCTGTTGTGACTCTCCTCGGAAGGAAGAAGCCCTGGCTGTCATCACTCTTTGCCAAGTAAAGGCCCCAGGGCTATTTTGGTTCCCCACTTTATGAAAAAGGACTCGAAGCTAATTTACTTTCCAGTCAAGGAGACACCGTTGTAACCTGCACCCCATTCTTTGGGCTCAGGAAATTGCACTGGAATGGTATGGGGGGGGTTACACTGAAGCATAGTATTTAAGTTGTTATTACTTGTAAAGCATTCAAACAGGACGGATTAGAGCTGTTTTATTTTTACTATTAGAATAAGGATAGGTGCTGCTGGGACCAAAGATAAAAAAGAAACACACAGTTTCTAATTCCACCACTTTCTCTTACCTCGTGATCACCCTAATTCATGGCAGGTTCAAGGGAGGTCCTCATAGCCATGCCACCCCCCCTTTGGATTTCCCATGACATCCAGCAGAAAACGAGTGTTTGCCCGAGCCACAGATAGGTGAGGCTTCGGGGCGGTTTCCCTAGACCGGGGCCTGGCACGCCCACCTAGACCTAGATCTGGCCGGTGGTTGCAGCCAGCGCCTCCCAGTCCCAAGAGAGGCGGCCGCCAGGTGGCACCGCTGAGCCTCAGTGGGCCGGCGGAGCCATTGGAAGCCCTGGGGACGGTCAGATTTCTCCCTCTTCTCCCTCTCCGGAACCAGCACCCTCCACCCTGCACCTTCTGGGGATAGCGGTTTAAACGATCAGAAGGGAAAAGTGTTGGTGAATTCTGGGCATTCTCCACCCAATAAGCAACGTTTAGGGGAACCAACCTCCGCCCCTTGTTCATTGGCCCGAAGGCTAGGAAGGCCGGGACTCCCCCGCGTCGGCTTGGGGACTGAGCACCGCCCGTGCCCGGGGCATCTTGCTGGGAGCAGAAATGAGGGTTTTCCGCCTGCTCCCAGGGTGGAAGCGCGGCTGCGGAGACCCACCGCGCGTGGCGGAGGGATGCCCGAGGCGCCCTCCCCGCCCAGCAGAAGCGGCCCTCCCCGAGCCTCGGCCCCCGCCCGTCCCGGCTCGCCCCGGCGGCCGGCGCGCAGCCCAGATCCGTCGCGCGGCGGAGCCTCGCCTTTTCCGTGGCCCTCACTGCAAACGCCTGCTTCGCAGAGGAAAGTCTGCTACTGTAAACATGGCCCAGGCGGCCCTTTCAGCCGCGAATTAGCCCCCTCTTCCGCGGGGGCTCCCGGCCGGGAAGGAGCAGGAGTCGCCCGAGCCCGCGCCAGCGCCCCGCCCATCCTCTGAAGCCGCAGCGGGCGGCGGCCAGCGTGGGGGTCGCGCCCTCCCGGGGCTCGGCTCCTCCCCACTCCACCCCCCACTGCCAGCTTGGCCCGGGTCCCCCCCGACCGGAACCGACAGCCGATCCCCCCTAGCTCCCTGACCCCCCCCCCGGGCTCCTTGGCTGGACAGCGGCGTGGTCGCTGCTGGGCGAGTCTCCAGCGCGCAGTCGCGGGGCCCTCGGTGATGGGGACCGAGCGGAGGGGCGTCTCTTCCCCAGGGCCGGAAGGGAAGGCGAGCCTGGGGTCCGCACTCACCCCTTTCTGGGTTGGGAAGGTTGGGTGTGGGTGTCACAGAATCCGTGAGGGCCCTGAAGAGCCCCAGGGTGCCAAGAGCCCGCGCCAACAGGACGTTCCAGCGACTCAGCCCCTCGGGCCCGAAGGAGGCGACTTGGGATCCGCGAGGAGGGAAACCGCGCAGGTGGACACTGAGAGGACAGCGCAGGTCCTTGGAAGACTAGCTTGGTTGGCCACGTCTTTAGAGTCTGGTTTCTGTGCCTTCCTGCCACCAGCCAGGGCAACCAAGGTCCGGGCGCAAGCGTCCGAGCAGGATCCCACCCGACCCCGGCGCCCCCAAAACACCCGGTGGCCCCAGCACGCGGTGTGGGTGGGGGCGCGCCCGTGGCTTCCCCGCCTCCACGCCCACAGCCAAATAGAAGTCATTACCCTCCGAGCCCGGGGAGAGAAACGGCTGATTTCACTTAAGGAAAAGCGACGTTAGCAAACGGTGTGGCCCGCCGTCGGGGCGTGCGAGGACGGGCTGGGGCCGCGGAAGCAAGCGCACGGTCACAGAAGAGGGCGAGGGGGTCGCTCGCGGGGAAGCGGGGCGCCGAGGTCGTCCTGGCCGTCGAGGGACCCGGGTCAGGCAGGGGAGAGGCGCGCGTGGCGCGGCTGGCACCCGGGCTGCATGCCCAGCCCCTCCTCCGTCTCCTGCGCGGGCAACTGCAGGGGTGCACTGCGCTGGGGGCGCTCGCGGGCGCGGGATGGGAAGGGTGCGGCTGGCACCAAAGAGCCCCGTGCCCCACACCGCGCGGGGCGGGCTGCGCACCTGGCGCCGCGGGCTCGCCATCTGCGGAGCTGCCGCCTCAGCCCGGGGTGTGGGCCTGGGGGAAGATAAGAAACCAGTGTGGCAGCCGCCGCTTCCTGTCAACTGCCGCTTGAACTGTCAATCAGCGTCCATTGTGCCCTACCGTGTGCCCAGCGTAGCCTCGGCCCCTCCAGCTGCGGGATTCAGGAACTGCACCATCTGTTGTGGCTCCCAAGCTGGAAGAGAATCCTCGGCATGCTGTAAATTCCAACTTGGAACAGCAATGCAGAAGCAAGTAAGCCAGGGCAAGGAGTGCGCTTGAGACAGTTTGGAGTAGTGTCGAAGTTGTGTAGTATGTTTTGGCTGCCTCTTGAAGCACGACATTCTCCATACTTTTGTCCCATACACATACAGCACACGTACAATAGAAAATGAGTGGAAGGGGGCATGGTGGTTGATGCCAGTACTCCCAGCACTCTGGGGAAGCTGAAGCAGGAGACGGTTGGCATGCATTGGAGGGCACTCGGGCTACATAGTGAGTTAGAGATCAGTTTGGGCTACAGATTTCAGTCGCTGTCTCAAAAAAAAAAAAAAAAACGGTAATATTTCAGTGACACTTTATTTGGCTCCCAGGGCAGATAACTCAAGGCTAGTCCTTACAACACTTAAATTTAACTTACTTTCTCAAACACTGCTGTGTAACAAGTATATTATAATGTGACTTGTTTTGTGTTGACACAGGGTCTCTTGTAGTTCAGGTTGACCTAGAACTCACTGTATAGCTAGCGACCTGGACCCTCCTGCCTCCAGCGCCCAAGTGCTGAGATGCTGAGTGTGAAGGCAGTGACACCAAACCGGGCTTTGTGACATGTGTGTGTGAAAATGTTTTCACTTTGTGAAAATTTGTGTGTGATTGCAACTACTACTACGTATGTAATTTAAAAAATCAACATGGTACCTAAACTACAGTATAAATCCAATCTATATGTTTTATCATAAAAGCACACACGTCAAATGTACATGGTGATGGGCATGGTAGTACATGCCCTTAATCCCAACACGTGAGAGACTGAAGCAGGAGGGTCAATGAGAGGTCAGCTGGAGCTAGGTACTGAGTTCCAGGCCAGCCTCAGTTAAACTAGCCAGACCGTGGGACATAGTGGTGCATGCCTTCGGTCCCAGCACTGGGAAGGCAGCCCCAGTATTGTGAGTTCTTACACTTGCAGTGGGTATAGTATTCTGTAATAAGCCAGCCTCTGGCCAATAGTACCTAAGTTTTCTGGAGCCTTTTTCTGATTGACTCTGGATTTGGTCAAGGACTTGGTTCAGCCATCAGGACATTAGCAAATAGCTATAAGGAATTGGCTCACATGATTATAGAGGCTGACACATCCCCAGACCTGTGCACAGTAAGCTGCAGACCCAGGACATCTGCTAATGGTGTGGCACCAGTTAAGAGGTAAAATCCAGGCCCTACCTTGAAAACAAACTGAAGTTATGTCCTACGAATGTGGAAGACCATCAGCCATTTTATTCTAATCGGTCCTTTCACTGACTGAATCTGCAAGTCCCCGTTACGGAGGGCAATTTGCTTTACTCAACCCATAGATTTCAACATGAAACATCTCAAAGCACCCACAATGTGGCAACAAATGTCTGTCACCTCATGGCTTGGTCAACTTGGTACATACATTGTCCATCACCAACATTTCCACCACTCTCAACTTAGAGAAACAGTTATACCCCAAGATTAGCCTTGATGGATTGGTTTTGAAAAAGTAGCCAACCAGAGAAGGTATTTTGATATCAAAATGGGGGAAATCTTCAGCTCTCATTTCTGACATCTTACCCTTCCAACCCATAAATAACAGCAAAGCTCCAGTAAGTAGAATAAGTTTGTTTAGAGTAGAACATATATCGGTCCCAATTAAAATGATGTTATTCAGGAAGGTATTCTGTTGAGCTATGATTAGGCCTTTATAGCTCACAATGCAGCTTTTTATAATAATTTTTCCCATAAGTTGGAGTAGTTTTGAACATGGGCACCAGGAATTAAGGGGGGGGGGAGAGACAGCTTTGAGAAGGGAAGGTTTGAACAAAACGCTCTCAGCTACAGTATTTGGTATGATATATGAGAAGAGGAAGAACCAAAGGTTAACATTTTCTACCCTCTTTAAATATACGGCTTTAATTTCTTGGGACTGGAAAGTCCCTGATGTTAATAGGCAAGATTGTATCATTAAGATTACTTAGAGCTTAAGGTATGTTATAGCTTAACTCAGAATAGATACAGCTTTTCTTTTCATGTATGTGCCTTAAGGGGAGGAAGAAAAAAGAAAAAAACTCCTAAGGAAACTCCACTCCATGTACTAGAAGGATATTCCTCATACCTTCTGTAGTGATTTCATTATGCTAACCATTGCCTGTTATATCTAGTAATCCAAAAATAGTGTCTAGCAGTTTGAATTTGGAGCTAAAAAAAATAAGAGGAATACATGACAATATTATGTCCTTGTGTCCATTTAGGTATTCCTGCTTGGATGGGATAGATGATACAGAGATGCAGACATGCCCCAAGAGATCAGTGACTTGACATATTGAAACTCTCGTCTTAGTGACTCAAGTCTATGGCAGTTCTTGGGAGTGACTCCCTTCCTCAGTAGTATCTCAGGGAAATAGGCTGAGTGGCTCTGTTGCTGAGTATGCGCGTGACCTTTGTTGCCATGGAATTGGAAGAGTGGCAGATTCATATTCTTCTCTCTTTCAGTATGTGTTACTGGTGATGAGCCCAGGGCCTTGTGTGCTTGGCTCCACCCTGAGCCATATCCCTAACCTCTGTACTCATACATAAGTGACACATATCACTCACTGGTGCTCATAGCCAACTGGACATAACTAGGTACTCTGTTTAGAAGTATGACTCCTCCTTCTATCCAAGGAAAGAGGAAACATGAGTCATGAGTGAATGCTAGATATTTGTTCCACGTTATCTATACAATTTATACACTGCACCTATAAAGTAATTTATTTAATATAATAAATACTAGGGTCCTTTTACCTGCAATGTAACAATTTTATGCTCTGCCAGTATTTTTTTTTTACTAATAACTTAGGATATTGGTTATTTATAAACCTCAGAAAATTTCAAGAAAATCACTAGAGACATAAACCTTTCTATTTATGGATGTGCTAGTAACAGAAAGCTATCACAAGTGGAAAATATGACAGGTCACCGAAGTATTTTTAAGGTTACTACACATTGATAGAAGCAACAGGAGCTGTCCTTGCTAACAAGCAGGGTCACCTTTGGGCCCACAAATAAATAAAAACTGGTGAAAGCTTGGCACCCTCTTTAACTGTCTCATCTTCCTTGGAGGCTAAAGGCACAAAGATGGGTCATTGTTCTTCACGTTTCCTCCTGAGTCATGTAGGATTCTAGAAACAACAGGACTGATCCACAAACATCCATGACAAGAGAGTGAAGCTACTTTCAAGTGCCCGCTAGCCTGCAGGAAAGACCATGCCCCAAGATGAGGAACATTATCAGGGGTGGAGAGGCTGCACCCTGTGGAGCAGGTCATGTGGAGGAACCAAAGGGTCCCCTCAGGACATGACATTGATGAACAGATTAACATTTATCTGACCACCTTGCAAGACTCAGAGTTAAGACAATGATGAGGGAGACCACTCCTTCACAATCCCTCCCACAGATAAGAACAATTATCCAGGATTCTGTGACTGCATCCTGGAGTGAAGTAATCACCTTGTAGGGATCAGATAGACACCCTCAAGAGATAAGGGATAGGACTTCCAACCACCTTGCAGAACCAGAGCCCAAACAACCACCAGCCAGGCCACATGGACCAGAGCTGTTTCACGATGCAGACCTCTGTCCCTGCCTCAATTCCTCCTCCATGTATACATAAAATTCACGTCAGTTCCCCAAGACAGACTTAGGGGTCCTGTGCCCTGTATTCTTTCCAATGTGGCCATGGTGATTCAGCCTCCTGTGTGGCTTTCCACCTTCACTTGTCTCTCTAGTTAGCGTATTGGATCTCGTGGCTGAGCCAAGCCTGTTGGGATTGTGGGAGCCCAGGCTTTTGCCCTAAAACAGGTTACAATATGAAACTAAAAGTAAGTTTTAAAAGGAGAGAAGGCTTTGTTACACAAGCTAATTGCCTCCCATTTTCTTTCCCTGGTACATTTTTTGAGTCTTGCATAGAAAGAGCAGGCACCTCTGCCCTTATGGCCATGTGAGTTTATTTGTACAAATGACAGCAGCCATTTTCCCTGCAGGGCATTCTGGGAGCGTGAGTTCAGTAAGGACGCTGGAAGGTAGCGCCTCAAAGAGAAGCCAGCTGCAGACCAAGCCATGTTGGAGGGACGTATAAACAAATCAAACTCCCACCCAGCCTCTTGTTATCTAATGTTATACAGAAAGAGGAAAGAGAGAAAGAATGAGAGTACGTATATCTCCCTTTCAAAATATTGGTCAGATTTTATCTTTTTCTTTTTTTACGGGTGTATATGGGATCTGGGGATCCAAACTCAGGTTCTCATGCTTGTGTGGCAAGTGCTTTATCCTCTGAACCATCTCCCCAGCCCCAGGTCTTTAGTTTTATCTATAGCACAAGCCTTTCAGAACCAAACTACCACAGAGCTGGCTTGCAGTATTGGTCAGATTTTGAACCTGGCTAAGGAGGGAAGTTAGCTCATCATCAAACCTCTGAGGGACAGGAATTTCAGGGTGGAGGAAAGAGGCAGAAGTTGACCAGACTCCCATCCAAAGTACAGGGAGTGGTTGGGGATGTAGTTCAGTGGCAGATTGTGTGTCTAACATGCAAGAGGTTCTGAGTTTGATCCTTAGAACTGCAAAATAAATATAAAAAAGTATAGCTAGTCATGTTTCCCCCACTCCTCCAAAAAATCTGGGTTGAAATGACAGAATAAAATCTTTTCAAACATTTTGGGATATTCCTTACCATTGGTAATAAAGAAGATACACAATCTTTTTCAAATTAAAAAAATCTTGCTTTGTGTGCATATGCGTGTGTGTGTGTGTGTGTGTGTATGCATGTGCACACACCAAGATCTCGTAACCCTGCAAACATCCATCCAGCTTTATGTGGGTTGCTGGGAACTCAACCTGGGTGAGCAGGCTTTGTAAGCAAGTGCCTTTAACCTCTGAGCTATCTATGTTCTCAGCCCCGTTTTCAAATTTTGTCTTAAATAGTTCAGTGAATTTCAAAAGACTAGTATGTCACATAATATGCCTCTAATCACAGTGGGATAAACTAAAAGTCAACAGTGAAGAGGTTATCAGAGTATCCCAAAATGTTTGAAAACTAAACAACATACTTAAACACCCTTAGCTTCAAAGGTGAACTCACATTTGGAGTTCAACTGAAGTAGGAGTAAATTAAACCCACTAAAAGGAAAAGGAAAAACAATTTTAAGGAAAAGTGTAGAAATCAATGAGATACAAAGCAGATGTGGAGAAAAGAAGTTGGTTCTTGGAAGTGATTTATACCCGTGGCAAACTAATTAAAAGAAAAAAACCCACACAGATGACAATATCCTGAGTATGCTTCCATACAGATGACGCAGACGTTAAGAGGACAACAAAAGAATAAGCAACAGCTGGATGTCAATCAGTTACCAACTTGAAGGAAGTGGGAAAATTCCCTACAAAACACAACTTACAAGAGTTGATACAGGGACTCGGGAGGTGGCTCACTGGGTACAACACTTGCTGCACAACTCTGAGTTGACATCCTCAGACAAGGTAGAAAGTCGTTTTCTGACCTTCACACCAGCACCATGGCGGAGGCCTGCCTGTACTCATACACATGCGTACACAAAAATAAATAAGTTTAAAACATTGATTGTGGTGGTTTGAATGTGAAGTGTCTCCCATAACCTCATGTGTTTGTGATTAAACCTCGTACTTAATGCCCGAGGCGGAGCCTTGTTGGTGGAGGTGTCTTGTTGGTGGTGGGCCTCGAAGTTTACTAGTCCAGTCCCACGTGGTATAGCTAGCTCCCTCTTGTTGCTTCCTGTCTGTGGATGTGACATGACATAATGCCTAATTGTCTGCTCCTGCAATGCTTTTGCCACAGTGATTATGCTTACTCTTAAAACTGTAAGCTGAAAATAAACCCTCTCTGTCCATATACTGTTTCTGGTCAGGTGTTTCTTCAAGCAATGAGAGGATAACTGTTACACTGATACAGAAAGAAGAAGAGAGGCTATGAAGGTGTCTCAGTAGTTACAAACATTTGTTTTCAAAGCTTGTAGGCTAGAGTTCAATTCCCAATCCAACCACATAAGCCAGATGCAAAAGGTGGCCCAAGTATCCATGCTCCTTTACAACAGGAGGCTCTGAAACAGAGGACGCTTTGTAATAAATCTAAAGACCAAAGTCTAGCAAGGAAATTATGAAGAGAGAAATTATGCTCCAAATAAACTCTGAACATTGTTGCAAAATATCAGTCCATGAAGTCAAGCATTGCATTAATTAAGGGGTAATACATAATAACAGAGTAAAGTTTGCACTAGGAAGCAAGATTGGTTTAACACTTAATAATAAATCAAAATAATGTACTATACTAATAGACTATGAGAGAAAAGCCACACAATTATCTCAATAGACTCACAAAAGGCATTTGATAGAACTCACATATATGGCTGGGCAAATGGCTTGGTGGTTAAAAGTACTTGCTTAAAAAGCCTGCCAGTCTTGAGTTCAAATCCCCAGTACCCATGTAAAGCCAGATGCACAAAGTGGCTCATCATACATCTGGAGTTTACTTATAGTAGCAAGAGTCCCCAGTGTGCCCATCCTCTCTCTCTCTCTCTCTTTGCTCCCCATATTTCCACATTAATAAATGAATACAAATATTTAAAGTAATTCCCATCTAGTTTGGTATAAAAACTCTCAGAAAACTATGAGTAAGATGGAACTTTCTCAACATGATAGCTAAAATATTACACAGAATGGAATTGTGAATACTTTAAAATTTTGGCATATGTATGTGGTGTGTGTGTGTGCTTGTTCATGTGTACAGGGAATGTATGCATATGTGTGGGTATGTGTGCATGTGCATGCATGTGGTAGGTGTCTTCCTCAGTTGCTCTCCACTTGTTTTTTTTTTTTTTTTTTGAAACAGGAACCCACACTAAACGTAGAGCTTAGCAATGTGGCCAGCTGGATAGCAAGACAAGGGATTCTTCTACACCCCCAGTACGGGGATGACAGGCGTGTGCCATCACACCAGTATTTACATGGTTAGCGCTGAGGACCAAAGCTTGTGTCCACACGCTTGTACACAAGCACTTGACCCACTGAGCCATTTCCTCAGCCCCTTTGAACATTTTTTGACTGAGGTAGAAAATAATTCAAGAATGTTCACTCTGTGTTGTGTTTTATTTTTCCTCCAAAGATGTGAAATGTATCTATGCCCAGATAGGGTGCGGATAATAGACCAAAGAAATAATTCCACTGAAGTCTAGCTTGGTGAACCAGTGAGTTTACTGTGATTACTTAAAGTCCTGAGAGTTATGAGGTGTTTTCACCTTAAACCTTGTTTATTTGTAAGCCTTAAGCTTCCGGACTTTCTGAGTATGAGGAGCCTGTGTTTCAATTGGGAGCTTCTAAAAGAGCCTCCCTCCAGTATAGAGTCTTTCAATTTAGAAGAAAGTGCTATATACAATTCTCATCACTGAGGTACTCTCCTAGAAATCCTACTCAATATTAAGGCAAGAAATAATCATAAAATATATGAAGATTAGAAAAAATAAAACCACCTTTACTTACAAATGACATGATTTTGAGTATAGGAAATCCACAGAAATATATGTTACAATTTGGATCTGGAATGTTTCTCCAAAGGTCCATGTATTAAAAGGCTTAGTCCAAGCTTGGTGTTCTTAGTAGGTAGTTGAACCATAAGTAGATGGGACATAGGGGAAGGTGTTTAAGTTGTTTGGGGTAGGTCCTTAAAGAGGCCTGTAGAACACAAAACTCTTCCTCTTCATCTTTGTCTACTACTGCTGAGCAGTTTTGTTCCCTCATGCAGTTCTGCTCCTATCATGATGTGCTGCCTTGTTATGTGCCTGAAGCAAATGGATCAAGTGATTGTGAACTTGACCATCTGAAACCATGAACTGAAATGAACCTTCTCTCTTTATAGCTTGATTATATCAGATATGTGTCATTGTAACAGAAAGCTGATTAAACACAATTCCAACCGTCTGTCCATGTTGCTGGGATGAACATCCAACCTGACAGTTTATGGGAGGAAGGGTTTACTTCAAGCTTATACATCCAGGGGAAAGCACCATCCATGGTAGAAGAAGCTGTTTATTTCTATAGATCCAAGCAGAGAGGAACAAAGCAAACTCTAGCACCAGCAAACACAAACCCCCACCAGAGCTCAAACAAGCCTCTTCACACCTTTGGACTGGAATCAAGGTCCACCCCAAAACACAGCTTAGAGCTGGGCTCTAGGATCCACCTCCAGTGATCCTTCCTCCAGAAGGTTGCTGGAGGCTTAAGCAGGAAGTTTAACCTTAATCACAAATAAGTGAAGTGAAATTGGTTACAACCCACATGGAGCTGTTGATTGGAGACTGGGGAGGTCCCCAAAACAAGACAGGCTTATGCCAAAGCACTTTGTTACTGGCCTGAGGTAAAAGGTAAGAGCCTATTGCTGAAGACACCACATGCTGCCAACACAGATCACCTTTAGCTGAATCTGGAAGAAAGCCAGCTCTGTATAGTGCTGGAAAGTACAACATTAGCTGCTGGGGGGAAATGGCCAAGAACATTGTGTGCTAGCAGGGGCACTGCTATATGAAAGCAACCAGCCTGACAAGATGAATACACATGTGCAATAGTGGCACCCAGCCTAGGTGGGTAACCAATGACTCTGATTGGCTAAGAGATCCACTCAGTGGAAAGGAGTCCATAGCTGGAACTGGGAATTGAGTCAGAATCCCATGGAAACCAAGACCATGGATTCTGATGACACATCCCACTGGTTTTTGGCCAAAAGAGAGGCTATTCTCATCAAAATCTCTCTTAATTAACATTGCTTATCCCACTTAACCTATGCTGACCTCAATCTGGAGAATCTGTTTCCCTTTTTCAGAAGGCAGCAAGAACTGAGAACCTAGGAGGTAAATCCCCCCTCACACAACTGCCAGGGCCCAGGTGAAACCATGAAGGAATTGGCGAGACGAGCAAGAGTGCTGCTTCCATGGTGAGCTCGGCAACAAGTGCCAGGGTGGTGGAAACAGGCACTGAGGATTCTCAAAACATATACAAGCAGAAATCTGGAAGTAGTTGAGAGTGCAACACTAAAGTAGACTTAAAACACATCCACCACAGTTCAGGGAATTTTGTGGAAAATGGGGCCAGGGTATGTTAGCCATTTGTTTTTAGTGTTGGGTTCAGTGTACCTTCTGTATTTCTATTACAATGTGTTTCTCAGTTCACCTCTGTGTTTGTTGCTATTTCCCTAGAGGCAGTTGTCAGGCTAGCATTGGGAGCAGTATGCACATTGTTACTTCCTTTACAGTTTCTCCTGGACCCTGGTAAATGTGGCACATCTTGTGGTGAGCAATTGGCCTTCTTTTCTTATTGAATTGGCAGATCTTGGATCTTCCTTGTACTCTTTTCCATCTGTAAGATTCTCTAACCAAGGGTGACAGCAACTTGGAATAAGGGGGGTGGTGGACATAAGGCTCACTGAGTGGGAGAAAGCTTGTACTCCCTATAACCTAACAACCTCCCACAAGGTCTCACCTCTTAAAGATATCAACATCTGTTGGCAGTGCCACAGTGCAAACCCAACTCTCAGTACATGAGCCTTGGGAGACACACTCAAGTCACAACCAAGCATGGAAGACTTGTTTTTCATCCTTTCAAGCCAGAGTCAGTGAACAGTTTCTGTAAAGAGATAATAAATCTGATAATAAATCTTGTGTTTCCCATAGAAATGGGTAGCAGGCCAAATTTGGTCTGTAAGGAATATATTTTCTACTCTTGCTTTTAAACCTTAGCAAAAATACTGCACTATATTTAAATGAAGTCTGTCACATGTGGTAATAGTAGTAATATTGCCTCACTTTTACTGTTACTGTTTCTGTTTGTTTGACACAGGGTATAACATAGCCCAGGCTGACCTCAAACTCACTATGTGGCCAAGAATGGCCTTGCACTCCTGATCCTCCTGCTGCTACCACCATGACTGTGGGGTCACAGACCTGTACAATTGTACTGGGCCTCAGCATGATTGCTTTTAAGTACAGAATGTAGGCTGTTTGGGGGTTTGGGTAAAAACAAAAAGAGGTGCCAGTAATCAGATCAGAGTAGTTAACAATTTAAAGATGGAGTTGGTCAAGGCAGGCTTCTCTAAGGGTGGATTAGTAAACATAAGACCTAAACATGAATAGAAGTTATGGTGACAGCTGGTAAGGAACTTGGAGGCACCCTGGAGTAAACTACACCACGAGAAGAGAATGGCCAAGGCAGGAGCAAGGAAAGCATTTTGCAGGAAGGCCCTGCATCTAGAATGGAATGAAGAAGAACCAGTGGCACAGATGAGAAGCGGGGTGGGACATAGGCTAGACTGTACAGGTTTGTGGGTTACATTAAGGCATTTGAACCCCTTTCTGAATGCAAGTGGAATTTGTGTATTTATTTTAAAATAACCAAACAACATAACCTACATGCTACTTTTAAATCATCAGTCTATCCATTGTGTGAGCCTCTACAGAGAGGGCAACAAGATGGTAGGGAAAACCCCTAGACTACTAGGTAACCTAGTCTGGAGATCATAGTAACTTGAGTAGCAATGCAGGAAGGGAGCGAACAGCTGGATTTGTTTTGGATGTAGAATTCATAGATGGACTCTTTCAGGCAGAGAAGAGAGAGAAAGATCTGAGACGAGTTGGAAGTACCAGGTAATCATCCAGGAAAGTGATCAAGCACATTCACTAGGGATGCATGCTTAGGTTGTTAAGCGATGTTAGGGTGGCGAATGGAGCCAGTCATTCAGCTATGAGCTTCCCCTGCTGGAGCCTGCGCACTGAGGACAGATGGCTGGGTTCATCGTGGGTTGGAGTTTGCAGTGTGTAGCAGAGGAGAATGAACAAGGTTATTACGATGGTGTTTGCACAGGAGTTATAATGAAGGATTACGTGTGCCTAAGGAAACAGAAGTGTAATGGCACGTGAGGAAGTGATGGGCTGTGCCCTCAAAGTCCTAATAACATGAAAGACAGTAGAAGCAAGAGTAGGCTGTTGAATTACAAGGGTTCCTTTTAGAATTTTCTCCATCTCGGTTCTCCAGGTAGAAAGCATAATTATGGAGCAGCTTCGAATGTATTTTGGGTGGGTCACTCAAAATATGTATAACTTGCCCCAAATGCTGACGGCAGTTAAGGAGAACTGGAATATTGCCAGCCAGGTGCTGACATTGCAAATGATGAAGGGAGGTGAAAGCGGATGGCAGGGACAAGAAGAGGAACGTATGGCTCCCTTGAGTGGCATGAGTCTCAAAGGAAGGGTGGTAGATTTCATGTCTGAGAGTATGCAGAGACAAAACCCAAGGCCAGCAATGGGAGTAATATGTACATTGAGCTGAAAGTCAACAGAGAAGAGATTTCAGGAGAGGATCTATTCCCAAAGGGCTCTTGGAAGAAGGAGAGCACTTAATGGTGAAGTCTAGAAGGTTGTTTATTTTTTAAAAAAATATTTTCTTTATCTTTTTGAGAGAGGGGCAGGAAGAGAGAGAGAGAGAGAGAGAGAGAGAGAGACAAAGAGAGAGAGAGAGAAGGTGCACCAGGGCCTCCAGTCACTGCAAACAAACCCTATATGCTGCATAGGCCACCCTCTGTATCTGGCTTATGTGGATATTGGGAAATAGAACCTGGGTCTCTGGGCTTCACAGGAAAGCACCTAAGCCACTAATCCATCTCTTCAGCCCTTGTTTATTTTTTAATTAACTATTTATTTACTTATTTACTTATTTTGGTTCTTCAAGATAGGGTCTCACTCTGCCCAGGCTGACCTGGAATTCAGTATGTCCGTATGTCAGTATGTCTTAGACTGGCCTAGAACTGTCAGTAATCCTACCACTGCCTCTCAAGTGCTGGGATTAAAGGCATGCACGAGCAAGCCTGGCTTTGTTGTTTATTTTTTTAACCAATAAACAACTTGGAGTGGGCATTTCGTTTTGAAGTTGTTTCTTCATCTTAAATTTGATAATGGAACTATATAACAAATTATGCAGTGTTTCTGTTTAGTATGCTAAGAAGATTCTGGACTTGGATAGTGGTGATGTTTGTGTAACACTGAGTTGTATGAAAAGACATTGAATTATACACTGAAAAGTGGTTAAAATGGTGTCTTGATCTGTAATATGAACTGGATGATGTATAAGCCATGGATATGCATGTCTCACTGCTCAGACTGCTGCATGGGCAAGACTAGCAGCAGATTGAGTGTCTGGTGAGGACCCATGTCCTGCATTTTTGCTCTATGCTGTGTGATGGGAGGTGGCTAAAGGGAGCTCTCTGGTATTTCCTACAGGGGCACAAATCCTACTTGTCAGGTCTCTACTCTTATGACTTCTTGAGCTTCCAAAGGGAGCCCCATTGCATTTGTGATTAGGTACTAACACTGGGATTCTGCGGGACAACCACAGAACACCACTGCAAATCTAAATTTATATTTTTATTTATTTTTATATTTGCTACAATTCTTTAAAAAGCAGTGTTGAGACAAAAGTTATAACTGGTAGACCATTGATGAAATCTGCTCTTAGACATGTTTTATTTGGCCTCAAACCATTTTGGCCATCAATGAGTGTTTAAATAAGAAGAAGGAGGAGGATAGGGAGGAGGAGAAGCAACTGGGTGTGGTGCCTCACATTTGCAGGATGGTGAGTTCCCGGTCAGTTTGAATAACAAGATCCTGTCTCAAAAAGCCGTAAAAGTCCATGGAAATCCTCATTCTGACTAGTGTCCTACAAAATATAACCAACAATTAAGGGTGAGAGAGGACAGTCTGGATAGAAGGTGGAAAAAGCTTAGCCTTACAATCATAGATTCTTTCTGGTAAACTCGAGGCCCAGAATTGGGTTACTTCTGTCAGTGAACCCCAAAACTATGTAGGTCATTGCCAAAACACTTGACTACCTGCTGGAGCTAAAAGGTAAGACCCTGTTGCTGAAAACACCACAGGCTGTGGTCACAGGACATCAGAATACCATGCTGGAACCAAAGAGGAAACTAGCTCCCTCCGGCGAGTCCTCGTAGTGCTGGGAAGCCCTGTTGGAGCTGCTGGAGGACAATGCTCACCAATAGCATGAATAAGCGGGGGACCCTGAAGACTACAGAATCAACCAGCCAGACAAGAAGTGCACACTTGTGCAATAGTGGCACACAGCCTCTGCAGGTTCTCTGTCCTCTGATTGGACACAAGGCCCTCTCAGTGCAGGGAACTCATATCTGGTACTGGGAACCAAGTCAGAATTCCATGGCCAGGAAAAAGTGGGCTGGCACACCAGAAATCTCTTAAAAATATTTGAATACCCCTTTAACTCATACTGCCCTCACTCGTGGTTGGAGAATCTGTTTTATTTTACAGATGGCAGCAAAAACAGAGGAGACCCTAGATCCATTGATAAGATGAGAACATAGCTGACTGCCCACCATGAAACTTTCCACCTCTACCACCCCTGCCAGGGGCCCAGGAGAAATGGTTACTGCTATCCTGACAACCAGCCCCAGGCTGATGGTGACAGACACTTAGAATAATCAAAATCTATAAAAGCAGAAATCTAGAGACTACAGAGAACTCAACACTAAATCAGATGGCCAAAAGGCCTGCCATGGCTAAGGGAATATTGTGAAAGAGGGGTGGAAACTTGTAAGACTCACAGATTGGGTAGGAACACCCTGAGGCCCAGTCCCCTGCTAACCCATAGGGACTGAGTGAGGCCTTTGTGATCCTACAGTGATTACCATAATCCCACAGAGGAGGGCCCTCAGGGTAATGGGAGTTGGGTCAAGGGGATAATAGTACATAACATCATATATATATATATCCAAAAAACAACACAACAAGAAAAAAATCAACAGAACAGGTAGGGGAGATGGCTCAGTAGGCAAGGTGCTTGCTGTACAAACATGAGGACCTGAGTTTAGTCCCCCAGCACCCACATAAATAAAGAATGCCATGGTGTGGGTCTCCAATCCCAGGTCTGAGGAGGTGGAGTTAGGAAATCCCTGGGGCTCACTGGCTAGCTAGTTAATCTGAGTCAGTGAGCTCTAGGTTCATTAAGAAACCCTATCTTAAACAGTAAAGGTGGAAGCCGGGTGTGGTGGCGCATGCCTTTAGTCCCAGCACTCGGGAGGTGGAGGTAGGAGGATTTCCATGAATTCAAGGCCACCCTGAGACTACATAGTGAATTTTAGGTCAGCCTGGGCTAGAGCGAGACCTTGCCTTGACCCCCCCCGAAAATGAATAAATAAAGAAGAATAAAAGTGGAGAGCTATGTAGAAAGGCACCCCACAGTTACCTTTGGCCTCTACACACATGCACACACACACCCTCACACACTCCCTCATACACATGTGTAACCACACACATACAAACATACATACACATATTCATGTACCCCACACACATACAAAAAAAGAAAGCAAAAAAAAAAAAACCATGAAAATGGTTTACAACATTAATTAATTGAGTTTTAAAGTTTTTTTTTTTTTTCCAGAGGTAGGGTTTCACTCTAGCCCAGGCTAACCTGGAATTCACTATGTAGACTCACAGTGATCCTCCTACCTCTGCCTCCCAAGTGCTGGGATTAATGGCCTGTGCCACCATGTCTGGTAACTTTTAATTTTTTCATTTATATCTTTGCTCATGTGGGGTGTGTGTGTGTGTGTGTGTGTGTGTGTGTGTGTGTGCATGGACATGCCAGGGCCTCTGATTGCTACAAGCAAACACCAGATGCTTGCACCACTTTTTACATCTGGCTTACATGAATGGCTTGGGAATTCAACCGAGGCCAGCAGGCTTTCTAAGTAAGTGCCTTTAACCACTGGGCAATCTACCTATTCCTTTAATTGTACTTTTTAATATTTGATTTTTATTTATTTAATTGGCAGAGAGAGAGAGAGAGAGAGAGAATGAGAATGGGCATGCCAGGGCCTCCAGCCACTGCAAACACATGCAACACCTTGTGCATCTGGATAATGTGGTCCTGGGGAATTGAATCTGGGTCCTTTGGCTTTGCAGGCAAATGCCTTAACTGCTAAGCCATCCCTCCAGCCCTGCACTTTTTTGGGGACAGAGCCATGCTGCGTAACACAGGTTGGCCTTAAACTCACAGCAATCCTTCTTCCTCACTTCCTAAGTGCTGGGATTACAGGCATAAACCATTTACTACACCTGGCTAGTTTGCAACATGTAAACACCTGGAGATTTTTTCATAAAATATCTCTTTAAAGACACTGGCTGATTAATAACTTCTTATCTGTAATTCTAGTCGGATTGAGGCAGCTGCACCAAGAAAGCTGCTACTCTTAGATGCAGTTTGCACCTTCCATCAGTGTCCACTGCGTTCCTGTCACCCTGGTCACTCCCTGCTGTCATTGCAGAATAAATAAGCTGGAGGAATAAGTGTATAGCCATACAAAGATCAGAAAATAAAAGACAAATGCAACAGGGTCTGTGTTTCAAGAACAGTGGAGGGAAGTATATTTCTCGGTAGCTGCATGTTAACGTGAAAACAAAGATATCCCCCAAAATGTGTTCACGATGCCTTTGGCTCTTTTCATCAGCTGCCCAGCTCCTGAGAGCAGTTATTTACCCCTAACTTATAGAAACCAATTCATTGCTTTAACTTTTAAATAAGTTGTATATAAATCTAACAAACTTTGAAGACCAGCGGAAAATCTGTAAACTTCAAGTCTTTTTTTATTTTACTTTATTTATTTATTTGACAGTGACAGACAGAGAGAGGAAGAGGCAGATAGAGACACAGAGAGAGAATGGGCGCGCCAGGGCCTCCAGCCACTGCAAAAGAACTCCAGACGCGTGCGCCCCCTTGTGCATCTGGCTAACGTGGGTCCTGGGGAATCGAGCCTCGAACCAGGGTCCTTAGGCTTCACAGGCAAGCGCTTAACCGCTAAGCCATCTCTCCAGCCCTAACTCAAGTCTTAGACTAACGTCCTGACTTTAAGCATGTTAGGAACAATGGAGTGCTAATGAATTAATTGATTAACTAGAATATTTTTCTCAATATCTGTTCATGTACCAAACAATGACACATCATTTTCTATTTTCTGTGTGTTTGTGGAAAGGGTCAATCTGACTTAATTGTTGGCACACGAACACATTGTTTGTGCCAAATCAACAGTAGAAAAGGGAATGATAAATCACTGCATGTCGACACTACTGTGGAAAAAAATAGATGGTTCTAATACACAAACTGGGCATGTCCTGTCATCAGAAAAAGTGCAGACTCTTATTTGAAAGCAACAACAGTAAACACCAGATATCCTGGCATGATGACTAATTGTAGCCTTAAATATCCTAATATAAGGACTGGGAGAGTGATGGCTTAGTAGGTACACTGCCATGCAAGAGGACCTGAGTTCAGATCCCAGTACCCATGTAAAATGCCAGGCATGACAGTGCACACCTGCAATCACAGCGCTGGAGAGGCGGGCAGGAGGATCTCTGGTGCTCACTGCAGAACTAGTCTAGTTTAACCAGCAGTCTCTGGGTTCCTGTGCCCTTCTCTTACCTTCTGGTATTGCCAGCAATCCTTCACTTATGGATGTGTCACTCCAGTCTCTGTTCTGCTAGCAGTTGGCACTTCCCTGTGTGTCTGTCTCATCTATGTGTCATCATCTTTTCTTATGAGAATAGCAGTCATACTGGATTAGGGCCCACTGACATGTCCTTATCTTAAAGCAAAGTATGGAGGGCCAGAAGTGGTGCTACACACCTGTAATCACAGCCAGGAGGTGGAGACAAGAGGTTCAGGAGTTCAAGACCAGTCTCAGTTGCATAAGACCCTATCTCAAAAAACAAAATAATTGAGCAGTCATGGGTTAGGGTTTTAGTATGTGCAGTTCACACAGAGGGAGAGCACAGCACAGACTGTGAGTGTCTGTTTGCTGATTCCATTCATTGGCTCAGCCATATCTCACCTGTGCTGCCCCCTTCCCTCACTTTGGTTTCTCATTCACCTCTTGTTTTATCTTTATATGGTGACAAACTAGTCAATACCAGCTTTTATCCATTTACCCAGGTTTCTGATAGTCTCTCTCTTTTTCTTTTTTGTAAAACTCATTTATTTCTGAGAGTGAGTGAGTAAGTAAAGAGAGAGAGAGAGAGAGAGAGAGAGAGAGAGTGAGTATGGGCACACCAGGGCCTCTGGTGTCTGTGAACAAACTCCAGACATATGCACCACATTGTGCATCTGGCTTTAAATGGGTCCTGGGGAATCAAACCAGGGGCCAGTAGGCATTGTAAGCCAGTTCCTTTATCCACGGATCCATCTCCCCAGCCCTATAGTCTCACTCTTTAGTACTTTTTTTTTTTAATATGAAACCCTGGAAATACAATCTCTTGATTGGCACACACTCAGTGGCCCTGCTCTTACCCATCACTTCCTTTCCATCTTTCATTCTGCCTCATGCTGCTTGGATTTTCCACTGTTGTCATTTCAGTCACCTGTCTTTTCTCAGCCATCCTTCTCTGCTTCACTTTGGATCTTAAACATTTTCTGAAGGCTATGTGTTAAACAATTAGTTCCCAGAATGGTGATATTGGGATGTGTGGAAGCTTTCAGAAGTGGGGATTGTGGGAGGTCCCTACAGCCCTTGGCCTACTCTTCTGTGCCATTGCTTCCTGCTCATGGTATAAGTATGTTTTCTCTGCCATGTGCTCCCACCATAATGTACTGCCTTACCACAGGTCCAAACCAGTGGGGACACTCAAGGACTGGCTCCTCAAACTCTATGAGGTAAGATAAACCTTTACTCTTCATGTTAATTATCACAGGTGTTTTGTCATAACAAGGGAAAGCTGGCTAACATTCTCTTTATCCTTGTTGGAACACTACTTTTTTTTTCAAAATTTAAATACACACTTTAGTAAGAAAAACTGACATCTGCATTATCATGGTATTTTTCTCAGTGCAAACAAAGGTAAAATATGATATGGGAACTTATCCCCTTTCATTTCCAAAAGCTTTTTTTTATTAGTTATGTACACAGTTATGTACAGCCATGTTGGTACCATCATTAGCCTCCTAACTGTCTTTCCCCCTCTGCAGGGACCCTCCTCATTGGGGAATGTGGGTTGTACATTGTGAGGTTAGTCATCAGTTATGGGTAAAAGGCAACGTCTCTGTGCATAATGTCCCAACATGTGGCTCTAACGATATCTCCACCCCCTCTTCTGCAAATTTCCCTGAGCCATGTTGGGTTCGTTTTAGGTCTGCTTCCTTGATGAGGTCTTGGGAGCCTCTGTGTCTCTGGATATCTGGTGTGGTAGGAGTTGAGTGTTCTCTGTGTCTATCTCCTTCACCCTTGTGCTGAAACCAGGTTCACCAAGAAAGCATCGCTCTTGCTTATTTCCCCAATCACTCTTGGTTCCAGCTGGGGCCCTGGTGAAGCTGTTTATCTCCTCAGGATTTGTGTCCATCTGAAAAGCAGAAGCAGACTATCCAATGGAGAGTGAAGTCAGCACCAGATAGATAGGGAAACCATTATTATTTTAGAGAGAATTTAATAGATGTAGGCCCTCTTGTAGTCCATGATTGGTGGGAACTTGATAATGGAGAGTGGGCTCATTTTTTGGATATGGTTCTGACTTGATTTCCAGCTCCAGCTATGGAGTTTTGTTCCACTGAGTGGATCAGTTAGCCAAATCAAGAGCAGTTCATTACCCACCATGGCTGTGTGCCACTATTGCACTTGTGTGAGCATTATGTCAGGTTGTTTGCTGCTGAGTAGCTTAGAGCACGAGTTGTTTGACAGATGTTGGTCATTTTCACCCAGTTGCTCATGTAGCACCTTCTGGCACTAGATGAGCTAACTGCCTGGGGACTGACTCTCTTCCAGATTCCAGCCAGGTCACTCCATGTTCTGTACCAAACACATATGGTGTCTTTTGCAGTAGGGCCTTACCACTAACCTTTGGTGGGTCACCAAGTACTCTGACAGAAATCTGTCTTCTTGTAGGTCTCTCTTATCAACAGCTCATTGTGGATGTTACCCCACATGCTGGTACTTGGAGTTACAGGCCGGTGCCAAGGAAAAGAAGGAAGAAAAGATATGTAATATAAAAGAAATAGAGAGACGAGGGAGGGAGGGAGGGAGAGAGAGAGAGAGAGAGAGAGAGAAACAGAAGATTAAGGTTAGTCATCATACCTTCTCCAGGGCCCTGTGATTCAGGTGTTCCCTCTAAGGATATAATGAAAGTTCAACCATTTAGTCGTCTTTTAGGATGTAGAATTTTATGGTACCATTGCCATTTTTGGGTCCAGTTTTGTATCCCCTACCCCCACCTGTACCCTGCCCTCCCACCCCACCCTCCCTATTGTCCAGTCCTCAAGATTAGTTATTAGTTATGTCAGCATCTTGGGCAGATTCAGGTTAGGAGCCACAGATGAGTGAGACCATGTGATGTTATCTTTCTATGATTGAATAAGTTCACTGAGAATGATCTGTTCCAGGTTTGACCATTTTTCTTCAAATTTCATTGTGTTATTTTTCCTTACTGCTGTGTAGAATTCCATCATGTAGATATACCACATCTTGGTTATCCATTCATCTAATGATGGACATCTGGGTTGATTTCAGCTCTTAGCTATTATGAATTGAACAGCTATAAACATGGTTGAGCAAATCTCTCTGAACTGAGGCATGGAGCTTTTAGGGTACATGTCCAATAAGGGAGTAACTAGGTCTGTTCATAACTCTATAGTCAACCTTTTTAGGACTCTCCATATTGCTTTCCATAGTGGTTGTATCATCTTACATTCCCACCAACAGTGAATTAGGGTTCCTATTTCTACACATCCTTGCCAGCATTTATTTTCATTTGATTTTTAATGTTTGCTATTCTTACTGGGGTAAGGTGGACTCTCATAGTTGTTTCAATTTGCATTTCCCTGATGATTAGGGATGATGAACATTTTCTTAAGTGTGTGTTTACCATTTGTATTTCTTCCTCTGAGAACTGCCTGTCCAGTTCTTTGCCCCATTTTGTGAGTGGGTTGTTTGACTTTTTATTGTTCAGGTTTTTCAGTTCTTTGTAGATTCTGGCAATTAGGCCTCTATCAGTTGTATAGCCAGCAAAAATTTTGTTCCATTCTGTGGGTAATCTATCGGCTCTGCTTATTGTATGTTTGTCTGTGAAGAAACTTTGCAGCTTCATGAGATCCCAATGGTTGAGTAATTGTTTAAGTTCCTGAGCTACTGGGGTTTTGTTCAGGAAATCTTTTCCCATTCCTATATCACGGAAAGTTCATCCAATATTTTCTTCCAGTAGTAGGTGAGTTTCCGGTCTTATATTGCAGTCTTTGATCCATTTGGACTTGATTTTTGTGCATGGCAAGATGTGTGGATTGAGTTTCATTTCCTGCATATGGTTATCCAGTTTGTCCAGCACTATTTGTTGAAGATGCTGTCTTTTTTCCAGGCTGCATTGTTAGGGCCTTTGTCAAATATCAAGTAGCCATGGTTACTTGATCCCAAATCTGGGTCCTCGATTCTGTTCCATTAGTCTGTAATCCTGCTTTTATTTCAGTACCATGTTGTTTTTGTTACTATGGCTTTAATATAGCTTTAGACCAGGTATGGTGATGCCTTCAGAGGTGTTTCTTTTGCTGAGGATATGCTTGGATATCCGAGGCCTTCTGCCATTCCATATGAATTTTGAGACCATTTTTTTCTATCTCTGTGAAGAAAGATGTTGGGCTTTTTATTGGTATTGCATTAAATCTGTATATTGCCTTTGGTAAGATTTCCATTTTCACAATGTTAATTCTGCCTATCCAGGAGCATGGCAGATCTTTCCATTTTCTCAAGTTCTCCTCAATTTCTTTCTTGAGTGCTTTTATGTTTTCATTGTATAGATCTTTCACTTCTTTGGTTAATGTTATTCCAAGGTATTTTATTATTATTATTATTATTGCTATTGAAAATGGAACAACGTCACTTATTTCTTTCTCTGTATCTTTGTCTTTTGCATATTGAAAGGCTACTGATTTTTGTGCAGTGATTTTGTATCCTGCTACTTTGCTGAAGGAGTTAATTACCTTTAAGAATTTTGAGATGGAGGTTCTTGGGTCTCTTATGTATAGAATCATGTCATCTGCAAATAGAGCTAAATTAACTTCTTCCTTTCCAATTTGTATCCCTTTTATTTCTTTCTCCTGTCTTATTGCTTGAGCTAGGACTTCCAGTACTATGTTGAAGAGCAGAGGTGAGAGTGGACACCCTGTCTTGTTCCTGATCTCAATGGGAATTCTTTCAGTCTCTCCCCATTAAGTATTATTTGGGTTTTAGCAGCTTAATATATAGCCTTTATTATGTTGAGATATAAACCACCCATGCCTATTCTCTCTAGTGTTTTGATCATTAAGTGATGTTGTATTTTGTCAAAGGCCTTTTCTGCATCTACCAAAATGATCATGAAGTTTTTGTGTTTAAACTTATTTATGTTGTGTATTACATTGACAGATTTCTGTATGTTGAACCACCCCTGCTGGAACTCCACTTTGAATAATTCCAACTCTCTCCTCTTTGGGCTCATGCCTGGGCAACTGAGTACAGTGAGAGGAAGTCACAACCTTGTGCCTAATCAGATTTCTCTTTAGTTCTCTACAGAGTCACTGTCTGTAAGGTCCTCAAGCCTGTGACATTGCCAGTTTCCTCTCATACACACCTTTCACCTCCACAACACTGGCATCTTCTCAGCTTCCAGCCACCAAATTTACTGATTAACTTTTGTTTTGAAGCAGGGTCTTACTATGTGGCCCAGGCTGGCCTCAAATTCACAAACCTCCTGCCCCAGCCTCCCAAACACTGAGATTATAGATGTGCACCTCCACACCCAGCTGCAAACTAACCTCTATCTGTACCTTTCACTTTTCTCATTTCCACTTTTTTTGTTTTGTTTTGTTTTGTTTTGTTTGAGATAAGATTTTCCTCTAGCCCAGTCTGACCTGGAATTCACTATGTAGTCTCAGAGTGGCCTGGAATTCATGGTGCTCCTCCTACCTCGGCCTCCCTAGTGCTAGGATTAAAGGCCACCACACCCAGCCTCATTTCCACTTAAAAATTTTTTTTGTTCATTTTTATTTATTTATTTGAGAGCGACAGAGAAAGAGGGAGAAAGAGAGAGAGGGAGAGACAGAGAGAGAGAGAATGGGCACACCAGGGCCTCCAGCCACTGCAAACGAACTCCAGACGTGTGTGCCCCCTTGTGCAAATGGCTAACGTGGGTCCTGGGTAATCGAGCCCTGAGCCGGGGTCCTTAGGCTTCACAGGCAAGCACTTAACTGCTAAGCCATCTCTCTAGCCCTCATTTCCTCTTTTAACAAAGGAAACTATGTCCATCTGTGATATTAAGCTGCTTCCCCTGTCTTTGGACTTAAACCCTGTCTGTCTTCTAGAGGTTTCCATGATGTACCTTCTTCCCTTTTCATCCATTTTGTAGACTCTTTCCCTTTGAAAATTCAAAAGTCTATTTTATTTTCTAAAAGCATATATTCTTTTTTTTTTTTTTTTTTCGAGGTAGGGTCTCACTCTAGCCCAGGCTGACCTGGAATTCACTATGGAGTCTCAGGGTGGCCTCGAACTCACAACAATCCTCTTACCTCTGCCTCCCGCGTGCTGGGATTAAAGGCGTGCGCCACCACGCCCGGCCTATAAGCATATATTCTTCCCTCTCAATATAGCCTTTTATTAACGTGTTACTTATGTTCAGGTTTAAATTATTGTAATATACTTTGTTGATTCAATGTTTTATAGATTATATACCTTCAGTTGGGATTTTCTTCCTCAAGTCCCATCTCGGTTAAACCTCATGAGTTACTTGTGTCATGCAGTCATTCTTGGTGCAGTGGAATCTCTTATCCTATCACTTCAGGATTACATTAAAATTCTGAGAGTTGCTGAATCCAGGACCACTTTCTACTCGATTTTCCTGCCTTTTCCGCAGTGTGTGGTGCTTTTGAACTCTGTTTCCTGAAATACTCTCTTGGCTTTTAAAAAAATTTTTTATTGACAGCTTTCATAAGTAGAGACAATAAAACCATGGTAATTTCCTCTCTTCACTCCTATTCTCCCTTCTCAAATCCACCCTTCATCAAATTCCCTCCCCTTCCAACTAGCCTCTCTCTTTTAAAAAAAGATTTTATTTTATTTATTTATTTGAGACAGAGGGAGGGAGGGAGGGAGAGAGAAAGAGAAAGAGAGAGAAAGAATGGGCATTCCAGGGCCTCTAGCCACTGTAAATGAACTCCAGATGCTTGTGCCACCATGTGCATCTAGCTTAGGTGGGACCTGGAGAATCGAACCTGGGTCCTTAGACTTTGCAGGCATGCACCTTAACTGCTAAGCCATCTCTCCAGCCCTCTCTTTTATTTTGATGCCATCATCTTTTCCCCCTATTATGAGGGTCTTGTATAAGTAGTGTCATGCACTGGGAGGTCTTGAATATCAAAGCCATTATATGTCTGGAAGAGTGCATTGTAAGCAGTCCTACCCCTCCTTTGGCTCTTGCATTCTTTCCACCACCTCTTCTGCAATGGACCCTGAGCCTTTAAGGGTGTGATAGAGATTGCAGTGCTGAACATTACACTTTCACTTCTTCTCAGCACCATGGTGACTTTTGTGTCACCCCTGTGGTCGCCGCCATCTGAAAAGAGAAGCTTCTTTAACAAAAAGTGAGAGTAATACTACTATATGGGTATAAACATTTTAAAACATGCTTACAAGGCAGTTTGGTGGGCATAATATATGCATTTATCCAGACAACAACAGGCATTACTGTCCTAGGGCTCATGACTACCCCAGCCATAGGTTTTGGCTAGGTTTTTTCTTTTGTTTGTTTGTTTGTTTGTTTTTAGAGGTAGGGTCTCACTCTAGCCCAGTCTGACCTGGAATTCATTATGTAGTCCCAGGCTGGCCTCAAACTCACAATGATCCTCCTATCTCTGCCTCCCAAGTGCTGAGGTTAGAGGCATGTGCCACAATGCCTGGCTCTGATTAGGTTTTCAGTACCAAGCATGCATTTCCTCCCATGGAACAGGCCTCCAGTCCAATTGGAGAGTGATTGGTTTCCCCCATAATAGACATACCACTATTGCACCAGTTGGTACATTTGGCCTGACTGGCCAGTCTTAAGGCTTGCAGGGTCCACTACTGGTTACAACCACAGATGACTTCTCTCTTCCATAGGGCTTCATGCAGCATAGCTTTCAAGCTTAATTACATCTAGTCAACAAGAAAGGAGGTTTCCAGCTCAGCTCCAGCTTTATTTCCAGGTGAGCTGAAGCCCAAGCATGTGGAGTCTTCAGCAACAGGTTCTTACTGTCTAGTTCTGGTGAGCAAACAAGAGCCTTGGCAATGGTTTATAATGTTTTGGGAACATCAGGGACCTCCTTGGCCAATAACTCACTGGAAGATGAGTTTCCTGGCACTGAAATTTTTCTTGTAATAATCTGTGGCTCTGGGTGAACCTTTATCCACAGAAATAGCTGTCCATATGGCTTATTCAAAACATCTTAAATTTTGATTAATCCTGCCCCCATACTTCCTTTACTCAATCTCTTCCCCTGACCCCACTTAGGCCTTCCACCCTCAGTAATCTGTTTCTCTGCTTACATATGTATAATACATCCCCCTTAAGTCCTCTCCTCTCCTCTCTCCTGTATAGCCCATTTCTAGTTTCCTGACCTCTACTTCTGACTTTTATTTCAACTCACATACAAATTTAACCATTTGTACCTAGGATCCACATACGAGAAAGAACATGTGACAATTGCCTTTCTGGGCCTGGGTACCTCACTTAGTATAATCCTTTCCAGGTCGGTCCATGTGCTTGCAAATTTCAGTTTCTTTACCACAGAATAAAACTCCATTGTATAAATGCACCACATCTTCATTATCCATTCCTCAGTCGAGGACATATAAACTGGTTCCATTTCAATATTCCCTCCCCCTCTTTCATAGTAGTCCCTAGGCCTTGGCAGGTGTGTTATCAGTGGTGTTGATTCTCTGTAGCCTCTGTATTTCTGTTATGATGTAAATAGCATGATTCACCATAATTGTCATTGCTATTTTCCTGTATGTGGATGTTGGGCTAGTATTGGGTGCAATACTCATGTCACTGCTTCCTCTGCAGTTTCTTCTGAACCCTAGTAAAAGTGGTAGAGGTGCCGGGTGTGGAGGCACATGCCTTTAATCCAAGCACTTAGGAAGCAGAGGTATGACTTTGAGGTCACATTGGGACTACCTAGTAAGTTCTAGGACAGACTAGGCAAGAGTGAAACCATACCTCAAAAAACAAAACAAAACAAAACAAAACAAAACAAAAAACAGAAAAAGAGCTGGAGAGATGGTTTAGCAGTTAAGGCATACATGCCTACAAAGCCTAAGGATCCAGGTTCAAGTCTCCAAGTCCCATGTAAGCCAGATGCACATAGTGGCACATGTGTCTGGTGTTCATTGCAGTGGTTAGAGGCCCTGGTGCACTCATTCTCACTTTTTCTGTTTCCTTCTGACCATAATAAATAAATAAAAATAAAAATGTTTTAAAAAATAGGAAAAGAAGAACAGTGGTAGAAGTGGCACTTGTTATTGTGACCATTTGACTATCATCCTGTATTGATGGATCATGGATCTCCCCAGCATTCTCTGCTATCTGTAAGATAAAACAGATCTCCGACCAAGGGTGAGAGCAGGTTTGATTCATGGTATATGCCTAGGAGTTTGAGAGACATTGCAATGTGGTTACCCACTCAATTTCTACAGGGAAAACTGGGGTCTTCTCTCTGAGTAAAGTCATTTCCTGACAATAGGGTGCTGACTTGGTTCAAATTACCAGTTAAGAGTTCTCTACCACTGAGACGAACTCATGTCTAATCAGACAGCAGTAGGTTTTCCACAAAGGTGGTGTGCCAGTATTGCACAAGTGTGTACTTCCTGTCTACCTGGTAGATTGATGGATTGTAGACTCTCCTGATTGTTCAGCCTGCTGGGTACCATTGTTGCAGTAGCTACATACAAATTTCTAGTACCATGAGGGATTTATCCTGACATTTTCATTTTGAGGTAGGGCTGACCTAGAAATCACTATTTAGGCTCAGGGTGGCCTAGCACTCACGGTGATCCTCCTCTCTGCCTCCCAAGAGCTGGGACAAAAGGTGTGCGCCACCAGGCCCAGCTCTCCTGACTTCCTGCTTTTCATCTCACTCTCAGAGGTGTTTTCCCTCTCTCCTTCCTCTCTCTCTCTGAGGTGTCTTCTCTCTCTTCCTCCTCCCTCTGTAAAGTGTCTTCCCTCTCTTTATCTTCCCTCTCTGAGGTGTCTTCCCTCTCCTTCTCCTCCCTCTCTGAAGTGTCTTCTCTCTCTTCCTCCTCCCTCTCTTTCCAGGTAGGGAATATTGGTCACACTGGGCATTCCCACTGGTACTCCAGTGATTATTGGGGAACATTAGCAACATTGATTACCCTGAGCATTCCCACTGTTGCTCCAGTGATCACCTGGACAGATGGGGAACGTTGGTTACCACTGGGCATTCCCACTGGCGCTTCAGTGATCACCTGGACAGATGGGGAACGTTGGTCACCACTGGGCATTCCCACTGGCGCTTCAGTGCTCTCCCGGAAGGGTCTTTTGCTGTCACACTGTTGGCAGCTAGCCATGATCAGGAGTAGCATTCATGTGTCTGAATGGGTGCTTGTAGTCAGCCAGGAAGGCTATGGCTTATGCCTGAGGTTTCCACGTGAAGCTTCCTATTCTGCTCTCAGCTGGGGGAGGCAGGACCACTCCTTTGCTGCCTGCCTGCACTGGGTTTGCAGGTGCTCACCTCCACATTCAGCTTTGTACGTTCTGAGCAGCCAACCTCACATCCTCGTGCTTGATTGAGGAGCACTTCGCCCATTGCGCCATCTCCCAGCCCAGAGCTAGGCTTAAAAGCACAGTTTTTGAAATGAGAAAAACAGGCTAGAGTCCTGATTTTAATGACTTTTTGTATGAGCAGAGGCAAGGTCTGTTCTGTGTTTCAGATTCCTGATTTCTTTCTTTTTAAAAAAAGACTTGGGTGATTTCTCTCTTGGGTTTTTTATGCATTTGAGAAGCTTTCTAAGCAATTATAAAGAGATTACCCATAGTATTCACTAACAAATAATATCATCATTGCTATGTTATCAATTGTTTGGAAAATATACCCTTATGTTAGCTCACTTAATTTTCTTTTAACATCATTCTTATTATTAAATATTTTATTTATTTAGTCATTTATTAGAGAGGGAGAGAGAGAGAGAGGGAGAGAGAGAAGATAGAATGGGTGTGCTGGGGCCTTTATCCACTGCATACGTACTCCAGATGCATGCACCCCCTTGTGCATCTGGCTTACGTGGGTCCTGGGGATTTGAACTGAGGTTCTTAGGCTTTGCAGGCAAACACCTTAACTGCTAAGCTATTTCACCAGCCCTCTTTTAACATTATTTATTTATTTATTTATTTAGAGAGAGAGAATGGGCATACCAGGGCCTCCAGCTGCTGCAAACCAACTCTAGATGCATGTACTACCTTGTGCATCTGGCTTATGTGGGTCCTGGGGAATTGAACCTGGGGCCTTTGGCTTTGTAGGCAAGCATCTCAAATACTAAGCCATCTCTCCAGCCCTCAAATTTCATAACACAATACTGTGAAAATGGTGGCATCTGTAACCTGCACATGAGCATTGAGGCCTGGAGAACTTTCACTTGCCAAACGCCGCCGGAATCCCCTGGGGATGGAGTGCTGCCCACACTCCAGGCACCAGTCTATCAGCTGTCATCTGACTCTTACCTGCCAATAAAAGTTGATGGTCATATGAACGTTCTATACAAGCCCTCTGGTTTCATGAAAGACTGGTATGGCTTGATGAAACAATCAGTTAGTGTGGGGGCTCAAGCTATATTCAAGGTGCTAGAATACTTGCCTAACATGCTCACAGCCCTGGGTTCAATCCTCAGCACCAAGGAAACTGGGGTGGCTGCACATATCTTTATTCCCACCATTCAGAAGGTAAAAGCAAAAATATGGGCTGTATCTATATATGTATCTCAAAAATCAAGTAAGGACTAGGGTCACAGCTCAGTCAGTAAAGGATTTGCCTCACCAACATGAGGACCAAAGTTTGGTTCTTAGTACTCATGTAAAATGTCAAGCATGGCAGCATTTGCCTGTAATCTCAACACTGGGGAGGCAGAGACAGGAGGATCCCTGGGGTTTTGCTGGCCAGCTAGTCTAGCTAAACTGGGGAGCGTGAGGCCAGCGAGAGACCCTGTCTCAAAGGAGGTGGATGGAGTTTCTGACGGTGACACCTGTCGTTATCCTGGCTTCCACACATGCTTGCAGTCTTGTGCCGCACACATGAGCATGTACACGTTTACACACATGCATATACGTGCATAAAACAAATAAGCAAACAGATAAACAAAACCCCAAACCAAAACAAAAGATAGTCAGTATAGAATAAGATGAGAAAAACATAAATCCACATTAAAATTTTTTTTTCTGGCTTTTTGAGGTGGGGTCTCACCCTAGTCCAGGCTGACCTGGAATTCACTATGTCTTAGGTGGCCTCGAACTTACAGTGATCCTCCTACCTCTGCCTCCCAAATACTGAAATTAAAGGCATGCACCACCACAACCGGCTGAAATGCACATTTTAAAATTTTATAACGAGGGCTCCTTTCTGACACTACCCAGAGTAAACAAAGAAAACATCCCTTTGGGTTCTCTACCATGATGCCTGATGTTCTGTAACACAAACTGTCACTACCACTGTTGCAGTCAGGTTCATGTTGTTGGAAGAAATCACCCAACAAAGAGCAGCTTTTAAGGTGAAAAAAGGTTTATTTTGGCTTACAGACTCAAGGAGAAGCTCCATGATGGCAGGGGAAAACTATGGAATGAGCAACATTCCATATGGCCAACATAAGGTGGACCATAGAAACAGGAAATTGTACCAAACACTGGCATGGGGAAACTGGCTATAACACTCATAAGCCCGCCCCCAACAATACACTCCCTCCAGGAGGCATTAATTCCCAAATTGCCATCAGCTGGGAACCTAGCATTTGGAACACCTGTTTATGGGAGGCACCTGAATCAAACCACCACAACCACCCAAGCTCTTGTATTGAGACAACTTTAATATCGTTGTCATAGGTAGCTATGAGTTTTTCGTGGCTTTGCTGCACCTACATTCAGGCTCAGGGCCTTGGAAATGCCATCGTCTCTTTTCTCTACAGCACTGATACAACCTGTCATAGCCAAGCAGGGCCCATGATTCATTTATGTGTGCAAGCGCTCCTGACTAAGGCTGCAGTTTTGAGTTTGCTTCCTTTAATGCAGCCTGTTTTCATTTTGATTAATGACCATCAGGAATAATAGCTCCTCAGGGCAGATCATTAAAAAACTACAGAATCGATTCTGTTTAGCTTCAGAATATGTAAAACTAGTAACTGCCACGGAACTGCTCACAGACGCCCCCCGTGGTGCACTTGCACAGAATGTTCAAGTTCAGCCCAACGGTGTCTCCAGGAAAGTATAATCAACTCTTCATAACTACATTAGCTTTCAAATTTGCCTCTTTTTTCTCCTTAATAGGTTTCCCAAATTATGTCACAACAATCAGTGGCCATTGTTGCACTTTATGGATAGTAGGAGTAACAGGCTTTGCGTGTCCTTTCATATTTGCAGGACTCAGCAATCCCTTTGTGCATAAGAAAGAACTCGTAGGTCTGGGGATGGAGGTTAGAGGTAGAGTGCTTAGCCAGCATCCTCAAGACTCTGGGTTAGATCCCCAGTGCCACAAAAAGGAGAAAGGTAGCGGAGGAGGAGACGGCTCAGTGGATGAAGCACTGCCTTCTCCAGCTGGAGAACAGAAGCGGTGCTGGGTGTCTGTGATCCCATCGTGCACATGCTGGCAGCAAGTTGGGGGATGGAGACAGGATAATTTCCTGGAAGTTCGTGACAGTACAGCAAGAATACAGAGTGAGAACCCTGCTCCACACAAAGTGGACAGGACAGGCAAGGACTGACCTGAAAGTTGTCCTCTGACCTCAATATGTGTCCCATGGCATGTGCATATGTGCACTTATACATTCACATATCAACATGCTCTCACACACACATAAATAATAGAAAAAATAAAAAATTAAAAAGTATGTCCTCCTGAAGGAAGAAAAGAGAAAAAGGTAAAAGGAAGGAAGAAAAGAAAGAAGGAATGTGAGAAAGAAAAGAAGGAGAAGGAAAGAAAGAAAGCAAAGAAAGAACTCGAGATTATCCACTGTCCCCTACTGAAGACCACTGCATGGCCAGTGATTGCTTCACATTAAGGCCACCATACTAGCTTCTTACCTGCCACCTCCTCCCATCTTGGCTACTGCTCATGCTGCTACCAGAACCATCCAAACACCGACAGAGTAGCAGCACTCTAAGATGTTTCAGTAGCTCTAAGCACCTTCTGCATAAAGAGTTAGCTCTGGTATGTAATCGTCATGGCCTTTCAGGATTATAGAAGTTTTATTAAGTAAAGAGGTGGTATAGTAATAAATAATCTCAATTCTCAGTAGCCCAAGGCAATAACTGTTGTTCTCTCATTCCAAATCTGCAGCCTATGGGGCCATTGTTCAGTGCCCAGTTGATTGCAATGTCTGCCATTCTTGTTTGTTTTTCTAGCAGCTTTGGGGAGACCTTATTCACATGCCTTGCAGTTTACTCATCTAAGGTATATAGTTCATACACTGGTGCATTCATTATCCCAGTTGCTTTTACAATATTTTCATAACCTCAAAACAATATTCTAAAGTTTATTGTTCTAGTCCTGGACAGCCACTAATCTACTTCTCATACTCCAACTTCTTCACATTTAAACAAGATCTTACAATGCAATATCTTAGCAGAACCTAGAAGATCACACCCTTCAAGGAGAGAACTTGCTATGGTTCAGCACAGCACACAGTTCAGAATCTGTCATGTGGCCCTGTGAAACTGCAGTGGGCAAGGCAATGTCCCTTCTCCCCTAACTCTAACCCTAACCCTGGGGAGGGGAAGATCATTGGAAATACCTGAGCACTGGTATGTCTGCCACAACGCCTTTCTCTATAAAATGTGAAGTGCTCAGCATAGCAGTCAATGAAGGCCCTTCGCTGGACCTCTGTTGGCCTCCCTAGCCTTCCTGTTCTCCAGTGTCCTTTTGTTGCATTCATAATCAACATTTTTAGGAAGCCCACACTAGTTCATCAGTCTACATATGACCCTCACTATGCCTGGGACCCTCTGACTCCTCTGTCTCATCTTCATATGTCAAGACTTATCAGAAATGTCACTTGCTCTGGGGAGCCTTGATTGCTGTGCAACACTCTTAGTGGTCATTCTCCTCATCACATTGCATCTTGGGCACTTCTCCATAGCTGCTGTTACATTTTATGCTCACTATTATCTCCCTATCCTCTGTCATACTGTGAGGTAGTTGAGGGGAGACTTGCCTTATATGTCTGCTGGTTTAGTTCATACCATACTCACTCACGTTCCCTTTGAGACTTCAGTAAGAATGTAAGCTCCAGGGCTGGGCATGGTGGCACACGCCTTTAAACCCAGCGCTCGGGAGGCAGAGGTAGGAGGATCTCCATGAGTTCGAGGCCACCCTGAGACTACATAGTGAATTCCAGGTCAGCCTGAGCTAGAGTGAGACCCTACCTCGAAAGAAAAAAACAACAATAACAAAAAGAATGTAAGCTCCAGACAAATTACCTATAGTTTTCAAGTAATTTCAACAAGTTTTGGAACATGCTAATTATAGCTGTAGACTTTAGGACTTCTGGTTTAAACGGCCCAAATCACCTTTAGATACATCAAAATAGCTTTCACTTAATAAGTGCAAATCACTAAATGTGTGGCAGATGCTATTCTGAACATTTCTCATGAGGTCCCTCACTTCTTCCCCACAGCCAACCCATGAAACATGTACTGTAATTACGTTGATTTTATAGACAAGCATTTACGTTACTTGCTCAAGGCTAGTCCTGACCCTTCTTGTTATAATCACAAAGTACGTGGGTGAGCCTCGTGATGGTACTGTACATACTACTCCACCTAAAAGGTGCTGCATGAATGCTGTTGAATACCTGTAGAATGAATGCACGCTGTCATTGCATGCACAGCGAACAATGGGTAAGGAGTGAGATCATGCATAGAAGAGAGCTAGAGCAGTAGGGAGACACCTTATTCAGTAAGATGCTTGCCTTTGAGTTTGAGCCCCAGAATTCATGTAAAAACAAAGTCTGGTGGTATGTGTTTGTAATCCCAAAGCTGGGGAAGTGGAGACAGGAGGATTCCTGGAGCTCTCTAGCCACCCAGACTAGCCTAATTGTTCAGCTCCAGGCCAATGAGAGATCTGTCTTAAAAAAAAAGATGAATGGGGGACTGGGAAGATGGCCCAATCGTTAAAGGTGTTTGCTTGTAAGTCTTGTAAGTCAGATGACCCAAGTTCAATCCCCAGCAGCCATGCAAAGCTAGACACAAAGTGGCTCACATGTCTGTGATCCCAATGGAAGGCAGAGTCAGCAGAACCTGGAAGCTTATAGGCCAGGTAGCCTGGTGCACATGCATGTAACCTCAGAAAAACAGGAGACCCTGTCTCAAAACAAAAGGCAAAAGAAGAGGACAAACACCCTGAGATTGTCTTGCAAGCTCCGTGCATATGCGTGCTACATAATACACATCCACCCACCCATACACACATACATGTGTTTATAAAGGTCAGTGGAACCTGAGGTTGTTCTCTGACCCCTCATGTCCATTCATGAATATGTACTCACCCACACACGTAAAAATTCATAAAAGAAAAAGGTTTAGCAATGCAAGGTAGCTTTTTCAATAAAGTGGGTAACCTAGAACAAGTATGAGAAGATGGGTGTGGTGGTTTGATGCAGGTGTCCCCTATAAACTTAGGTGCTCTGAATGTTAGATTCCTAGCTGACAGAGATTTGGGAACCAATGCCTTCTGGAGACAGTGTATTGTTGGGGGCGGGCTTATGGGTATTACAACTAGTTTCTCCTTGCCAGTGTTTGGCACACTCTCCTGTTCCTGTTGTTCACCTGATGTTGGCCAGGAGGTGATGACGTCCACCCTCTGCTCATTCCATAGTTTCCCCTGCCATCCTGGAGCTTCCCCTCGAGCCTGTAAGCCAAAGTAAATCTTTTTTCCCACAAGCTGCTCTTGGTCGGGCGATTTCTGCCAGCAATGCAAACTTGACTGCAACAATGGGGAACTTTTGAATACTTCATGCATGGTTGATGTTGAGTTTCATGGTTCCCAACAGACCAGTCATGCAACAGTGGCACTAAACCATAGAATATAATAGAAATTTGAACCCAAAGTTGACCCCAGAGAAGGACTGCCTGGGAAAATAAAAGGTGTGCTGTTGTTTAAGGGAGGTGTATTAAGCCACAATGTGTAAGAGCTTTCGGACTATCTTCCAGTCTCACAGCTAAAATGGGGAAGGGTTAAGGAGTAAGGTTCTTCTTTCTTTTCAAAAAGATGAGCTTTCCAAGCCTTTAGTAATAAGACAGTTCTACAATTATAGTTAGCTGTGAATAGGGTCGTCACTCAGATCTACTTTCTGGAAGGTGATAAATAAAGGAAAGAGAGAGGAAAAAAGACCAATGTGATAATCATGTGTTAGTAATCCCAGGAAATGATTTTAAACATTCTTCTTTTGTCTGCATTATAGCTTCTACTATGGTCCATGGTTTAAAGGTCAAATGTCAGGTACTTGGCTGGGGAAAAGGCTTAGTAGGAAGACTACCCTTGCCTTATGAAACTTGTAACCTATGCAAAAGGCCAAGTCAAGATCTTATGGGATTCTGTATTAGCAACTCTAATATTGTCCACAAACAATCTTATTCATATTAAGGAAGAGTTAGAAATAAGAAAACATATTCAGCATCATGCATCTTCTAAGGTTTGGAAAGCTAATAGGACATGTTGTGAAAGACAGACATCTCCAGGTAAGCTTTGACTCTTTCTAGTCTGCACAGGGCCAGCACATGAAGATTCACAGACGGAACTGCTTTGCACATCTGCTTCGGGAGGACAGATATCAAGATCGACCTTAGGATTCAAGGGTGGGTGACACTGATCATTAACGAAGATTGCATCTTCAATGGTGACCATACTTGCAATTCTTATCCCAAATTGCTAATGACACTTCCATTTGGGCTTTTACTACCTTCTCACTTATCCATATCACTGGCTTTAGATTCTTATCTTCTCAATATCAACCATTTGGATTTAAGAAATTACTCAAAGTACTAAGGCAAAGTACAGGGCTTCGTGTGTGTGTGTGTGTGTGTGTGTGTGTGTGTGTGTGATGTGTTCTGCGGTGTGTACAGTGGAGGCCAAAGGAGGATGTTGGGTGTCCTCCTATATTGTTTGTCCACCTTATTTCCTCTAGCTAGAGTTTCTCATTGAACCTGGAGCTCACCATTTCTCAAATTGGCTGGTTACCAGTGAGCACCACTGACCCTCTGTCTCTGTCTCCCTCAACTCTAGGATTACAGGCATGTGGCCACATCTATTTTTTAAAAATGTATTTATATTAGAGAGAGGGGGAGAAGGGGAGAGGGAGTTTGGGAGGTAGAGGGGAAGAGGCAGATAGAGAGACAGAATGGGTGTACCAGGGCCTCTAGCCACTGTAAACAATCTCCAGACACATGCGCAACCTTGTGTACCTGGCTTAGGTGGGTACTGGGGAATTGAACCTAGATCCTTAGGCTTCACAGGCAAGCACATTAACCACTGAGAAATCTCTCCAGCTCCAAATCTATTATTTGTGTGTGTGCTGAGGATGGAACTCAGGTCCTCATGTTTGCACAATAAGCACTCATACCCACTGAACCATCTTCCCAGACACCTCTACAGGGCTTCAACTTATATTTGGAAAAAAATTCTTTTTTTCTTGTTTTTCTTCTTGTTTTTGTATGTTGAGACATACTAAAGAGACAAGGTCTTGCTAAGTAGTATAGACTCCCTTTGAACGTATGATCCTCCTGCCTCAGTCTCCCCCATGCAGGGAAATTGGCATATATAACCATGCTCAGCTCTTAAAAAAAAAATATATATATATATATAATCTAGACAATACTGCCACTGTATATGAAAGAGTAATTTTTAAAAATTTGCTTAAGATGTATTAAAAACTTTCTAAAGTTACCTTGAATACTCTTTATAACTAAGATGTCTTTAGTTACAACCTCCGTAGAACTCTTACTTTGAAATATGGCCATTTTCTTTCACAGAGCATTAGAAGGTAACCCCACCAAACTAGCTGTTTTGTGAGTTATAATTATGGAGACTAATTCAGCTTGCATCTCAACTTATTATAATTAACTACAATTTGTTTTCTTTTTAAAATTTTTGCCCTTTTAAGTTGGATGCACTTTAGTATTCTAAATTTTAGTCTCTTCCTGCTTCAAAAAATGTAAACACAAACTGGGCATGGAGGCGCACGCCTTTAATCCCAGCACTCGAGGCAGAGGTAGGAGGATGGGGAGAGTTCAAGGCCACCCTGAGACTCCATAGTGAATTCCAGGTCAGCCTGAGCCTACCTGGATAAACCAAAAACAAAGCAAAACAAAATGTAAACACTTTAAGAAAGCACATTCATGTCTCATTTGTTTGTTAATGTGATTTTGTAAGGCCTCTTTGTCCCTTCATTTCTATAGCCATGCTGTGCCTATTTTACCAGTCAACATGCAAATATTCCTAGAGGCTGGCCTCTATGGTCCCATAGCAAAAGAATTTTGACCTTGCAAAGGCGATTTGCATTTGGATGCAGGATTCCTACCACACTATAAATGTGCACCTGGATGCAAATGCAGGAAGAGGAGCCCTTGGGGAGGGGCTCCAGAGCTCTGTGGTGAAGGAAGGAGGTGTTATGGAGGAATGTAACTGCTCCCAACCAGGATGAAAGAAGCCTTAACCTTTCCCCTTCCTTAAAATTTTCATCATATGCACCCCCAGTATCTCCTCTTGTACCCCTCCCACAATTTTATATATATCTTTTATTATCTATTTTCAGGGAGAGAGATGGAGGGATGAAGGGAGAGAGAGAGAGAGAGGGAGAATGGGCATGCAAAAGCCTTATGTCACTGGAAACGCTCCAGATACATGTGGCACTTTGCGCAACTGGCTTTATGTGGGTACTGGGGAATTGAACTCAGGCCATCAAGTTTTGCAAGCAAGCACCTTTAGTGGCTGAGCCATTTCTCCAGCCCCCTTTTACCCATTTTTGAAGATCTGAATAGGTATGCGACAACTGGCTCTTGGTAGCCAACCTCCAATTGCATGTTGTCAGCTGAACTTAGATCAGTCATCTGGCTTTAGCTTCCCTGGTTCACTCTGAGCAGCTCCACCAGGACAGTGTTTTCAGAACACCTACTTACATGGTGGGGTCACCATGGGACTGAAGTACACAAGACTGATGTCTCCCCATCTTACCTGCCTGTGAGTTTTGCTGCTGTTTCCAGGTACCCAGGGACTTGTTGGAGCATTCCTTGAAGAAAGTCAAGAAGCTGCCACCCCTTCTCAGAGAAGTGAAGGTCTTGCTCTGCAGTATAGACTACCTTTGAACTTAGGATCCTCAAAGGAATTGCCCACGTGGAGTTCATCTTTTCTTGCTCTGGCACATACTATCTGGATAAAATTACTCTGGGAATAGCTTGTCTTTGGTGGGAGGCCAATCCCTTTTAGTTATTATTACTATTATTTATTTGAGAGAGAGAGAGCAAGTGAGCACATGAGCACCCTAGGAATTTCTGCTGCTATAAACAGACTGTAAATTTATGTGCCACCCTGTGCACATGGTGCTACATGGGCACTATAGAATTGAGCCTGGGCCAGCAGGCTTCTCAAGCAAGAGCCAATATCTGCTGAGCCATCTCCCCAGCATCCACTTCTTCTCACTCAGTGAAGAATCAGGTGTTTAGGAGGCAAACTGAAAACAATTCCATTAGGAAGAAGAGTAGAACCCAAGAAGAAAACACAGATAGACAAGGATTAGTAGAAAAAGAGGGCTGGAGAGATTGCTCATTGTTTAAGGCCCTTGCCTGCGAAGCCTAAGGACCCATGTAAAGCCAGATGCACAAGGAAGGTCATGCATCTGGAGCTTGTTTGCAGTGGCATTCTCTCTCTCACAAATAAATAATAAATCAATAATATATATATATATTTGTTTGGATTTTCCAGGTGGGGTCTCACTCTGGCCCAGGCTGACCTGGAATTCACTCTGTAGTCTCAGGGTGGCCTTGAACTCATGGCGATCCTCTTACCTCTGCCTCCTGAGTGCTGGGATTAAAGGCATTCGCCACCATGCCTGGCTCAGAATAAAATATTTTTACAAAAAGAATTATTAGAAAAGAGATCTAGAGTGTTCTCTCCTCAAACTTCTAGGGGAAAAATGATCACATTTAACCTAGAATTCTGCTTTGTTTTAAGATGTAAACTGGAGAATCATTTAGGAAATTGTGCTTGCCAAAATTAAAAGGGAAAATGAAGCTAGAAACATTTTATAATGCATATCCAATTACCTGACTATTATTTCACAAGTCTAAATAGAGAGAACATGATATTAAAATTAGACATGATAGTGCAATATGTTAATCTTGCATAAAAATTAAGTCAGGTCTCTCATCCTACACTATGGATTTTACTTAATGTAATTTTACTAAATAGAGGTCTGCAAGAGTGGTTCATGGCTGTTAATGCAGTGATTTTACTGGGGGCTACACACTATAGAAAGAGCTTACAAACTGAGCTGATTGGGAATTATATCTAGTCACATTACTTCACTAAATAACAGAGGGTCTCTTGGTTGTATAAATAGCTGAAGCAGAACAGCTAAAGACATTGCTGGAAATTTGGGCTAGTTTCCTACATTTCTTTTGTTCTATGGTACATGATGGATCTTATTTTGCAAGTTTCTGCAAGATGATTTTAATAGATCTCCCTTGAAATCCCTTCTACAAAAGTCACTGCCTCTTTGGAAGTCCTAGAAAATCTTGGAGCCCTGGGATTGCTATTTACATCAAGTATTATCAAGAGGACATTCATGTATTGCCATAGATGTGCTACGTACTGTCTTTAAAATATTTTATTTATTTATTTATTTAACAGAGAAGGAGGGGGAGAGAGCGAGAATGGGTGTGCCAGGGCCTCCAGCCACTGCAAACAAACTCCAGATGCGTGTGCCCCATTGTGCATCTGGCTAATGTGGGTCCTGAGGAGTTGAACCTGGGTCATTTAGCTTTGTAGGCAAATGCCTTAACTGCTAAGTCATCCCTCCAGCCCCTACTTACTGTCTTTAATATGTAAGTAGCTATTATAATGATAAGCGAGCAGAAAATGTCCTGCTTTGGTAGTGGCTTTCTCAATCAACAGACACAAAACTATTTTTGTTGTATGAGTATGCATGTATGGTATGTGTGCGTGTAGATGTAAGTGTATGTGTATGTTAATGTGGGGACTGGAGACTGATGTTGGTATCTTTCTCAACTGCTCTGTACCTATATTTATCTCACCTGAACCTAAAGCTTGCCAAGTCAGCTAGTCCCTATTGCTATCTCTGGAGTGCTGGGATTACAATTGGGATTACAGCTGGGCTGTAGGGCTCCGAAATCAGGACCTCACTCTTGTGTGGCAAGTAAGTGCCCTATCCACTGAGCAATACTCCAGCTTCCCCCAACCACTAGTACTACATAAAAATGGGCTCTCACACGTGAACAGTTTAGTTTATTTAGCTTTTGCACATGTACATGTGTATGTGATGTACGTGCATATGTGTATGGAAATGGCCGATTCCTTCCCTGGCCTTGGATAGATATGCAAAGACTGGAAGGGTGAATGAACAAGAAGTTGACAGGGGAGTGTAACAACAACAAAAACTGTATTGTGGTGCCGGAAGGCTTGCCAGACAGGAGGAAAAAAAGAGGCCATACCTCCCTTTCCAGGCCTCTGGATGCCAGGGGAGAGGTCTCATTGAGTGTTATAGTTCAAGGTCATTGACAGACTTCTGCAGTCCAGCCAAGAGGAGCGAGTCCTGTATGAGCAGCCAGTCTGTCCCAATGTGGGTACAGAAGTCTTCCTCCAAAGACGTAGGCTGAGTCTTCTCCAAGGCTTGGGCAGGAACTTTTCTCCCATCGTTGGTTCTTCTGTTCTTCTGTGGACTTTTCTCTCTTCAGAATCCAGCCAGTCTGGGCAGTGAGCAGCAGAGTGCAGGAGTTCATGTAGACATGGGTGGGCCCTGCTCGGTGCATGCGAATACAGTAAAATCAAGTCAGTGAGCCTGCCAAAATTCAAAAGTTCCCAGGAACATTCCTCCTCTCCTTCTATCATCAATTTCACAAAAAGATGGTGGAAAATGGAACAGCTTCCGGATGAGTTGGTGCAGCAGGGAATTATTAAAAAGTATATGGCAGTCATTGGAGCCTGGAGCTTTTCCCAGCTGTGCTTACTGACTTCTATCAGCCTATTACCAGTCCCAGTAACTATATGTGTGTGCATATGTGGTTGCCTTTGGACACATGTGATATGTGTGCACATGCAGAGACCAGTGACTGATATTGAATGCCTTCCTCCACTCCTTATTCACTGAGAAGTGAGGTTTCTTGCATGAGCCCAGGGCTCGCTGAGCTGTCTAGTCCAGCTTGTCAGCTTGCTCTGGCCATACCTGTCTACCTCCTGAGCACTGGGACTAAAGGCTGCCATGAAGCCCAGCAGGCATTTATTTGGGTGCTGAGGAGTTGAACCTTGATCCACATGCTTGAGCTGCAAACGCATGATCCACTGGGCCACCTCCAGCCCCACATGTTTGAAAACTACTAGAAAGCTAGAGTACAAGGATCACTAATGTGGCAAGTTTCAATTTAAAGTCCCTTGCAATTCTCTAAACTCTACATAGTCAGAAGTTATTTAAATCTTTTTTTTTTCAATTAAAAACTTTTAGAACTTTTTATTGATAGTTTTCATACAATTTTCATTATCTATTTTGATATAATCCCCTCACATAGCTTTCTTTTCCACTGAATCCTTTTTTTTCTAACATCTTCTATTTTGAGTCTTTGTTTCCCCCTCCTCTGTCTCTCTCCATCACCTAGCCCTTATGTTCTTTCTCCCCTCTCTTCTGCAATGTTCCCTGAGCCTTGTGGGGTGTAACAGAGATGCCCCATTGAGTGCTAAGCACTCAACTGTCACTTCCTTGCAGCACTTTGATGAGTTCTGAGTCTCCACAGGAGTCATGGCCATTTGTAAATAAAAGCTTCTCTGACCAAAGTGAGAGCAGTACTAATCTATGGGTACAACCATAGACATTTAGCGGACAATTTGATGTGTACAACATATCCATCTCACCAAACAATAGTAGTAGTTTCCAGTAGTAGTTTCCCCACTTGGACCCATGACCTCCCCAACCATAAGCTTTTGAATAGGTTTTTAGTACTTGCATAAATTCCTTCATGTGGAACAGGTTTCAAATCCAATCTGAGAGCAGTTGGCTACTCCCATAGAGTCATGCCACTATTGTACTCATGGGTACATCTTCCCTGGCTAGTAGGATGTGCAGTCAAAGGACTGTTGGTTGAGATTATTGAAGAATTTCTCCCTCAGTAGACTGCATAGCCCTTTCTGGCTCTATCATAGCTAGCAAGCAGGGAGCAAACTTCCAACTCAGTTCCAGTTTGATTTCTCAGGGCAGAGGAGGCATTTGTAATCACAAAGTCAAGAGTTGTCAACAGCCTGAAAACAATGTCTACTTCCACTCTAGGTAGGTAAATAAACCCAGGTATTCACTACATCCTCTCTGTAGAAGTTTTATTGTTTATAAATAATTACAGCTTGCTTTCATGTTTCAACAGTCTGGGTAAGAGAGAAGGGAATTGGGTCTGTTAACCTTCACCTGCAACTAAGAAGCTGTTTATGGCTGGCCAGGTGCGAGTCCTGTATCTAATCTTTGCCTGCTTCTTTTGTGTAGCAATTGGAGGGAGTTAGGAAGTTACTAAATACCAAGGAACTATTTATGCAGATGCTTTCCCAAGCCTAGATGGTAAGAAAAAGCTACCAACTGTTTTCCACTTAGAAAGAGTCACAAAAGGTCCAGCACAGTGAGACAAACAAACAAGGGGTGAGGTGAAGTGAGCCATCCCATCTGGAGTCTCAAGCAGGGAATTTGGGACCCTTTGTCAATCTGCTTTCCTAACACAGTGGTGGCTACAGTTGCAGAAGTTCCTGAATGTCTTTTATGAGCCCTTCCAGGTCCCTGTGACGGTGAGCAGGACACTCAGATTCTGAGCCAAACTACAGTATGTCTAAAAAGCAAAACCTCTCTTTAATCCTTTATTCATGGCCAAGAATGTGGAAAAGGTTGATAATATAATTTGAGGGCAAGCAAAATGAGATCTTGAAGCTCAAATGCACCATAAAAGCATAGTTTGTGTGAACTATTCTAACAGTGTATGGGGAGCAGTACATGAGCACAGGGATGTGAGCCCAGTTCTAGGACTTGCTGGAAGTTTGAGTGGGACAAGGCACTTAAGCCCACTTTCCTTATCTGTACAATGAAAGTCCTTGCAAGACTGCTCCAAGTTTTCCAGATTTACCTGGAATGGATACCACCCTGTGATCATAATGGTTATCGCCGTGTCCAGTGCACAGGAAACAAGACACAACCCACAAGATTTAATAGGCAGCTGTAGGCCCAGTGATGTATACTCACATGCCACAATGTTCAATACTTAGCTCTAGTCTCTCTTCAGATGCTTTGAAAACTCTGTAGAAAGCATCTGGAACAGGCAGGAAAAACTGCATTTGTTCAACACAGTAGACGTTGGTGACGAAGCTGTTTACATTGTGTGACATGGCGTGTGCAGGTGTGTGGTGAAGGGCCAGCCCAGCAGCCACACGGTGCCTCAGTCTGCTTTCATCCCTATCACTCTTAGAATCTGGTTTTCTTTCTCACAGCTCTCACCAGTGACTTCTGTTTTCACCCCATTGGCCATAACTGCATCCCATGACCATTCCTAGCCACAAGTGACGCTGGTGGATGAAGTTCATTAATGATTCCACTGCTACAACAGAAGTAGTAAAGAAGGAAGTGAAAATGGATTTAAGGTATGAAGTTAACTGTAGTTGCCATGGCCTTTTAATAAGATTCATAGCCCACAAAACTTGGGGAGGACATACAGTGAGTGACAGAATCATAACTTAAAAGGGACTCAGGAGAATAAAAGGATAAAGTGATTCTCACTTGTAGACTTCAAGAAAGGTAAATTTTAATCTTGCCCCTGAGGCTAAAAATATCAACTCTAACACAAACTGGGTTGGGGTAATATTTATGAACAATATTGTATAAAATATTTATTGATTCTTATTTACCACAGGAATAAATAATCAAAATAATATCCAGGGGCTGGAGAGATGGCATAGTGGTTAAGGGGCTTGCCTGCACAGCCACAGGACTCAGGTTAGATTCCCCAGTACCCATGTAAAGTCAGATGCACAGGGTGCTGCATGAGTCTAGAGTTTGTAGTGGTTGGAGGCCCTGGCATACCCATTCTCCCTATCTGCCTCTCTCTCTTTCTAATAAATAAATAAATAAAATTTAAAAGTAATACTTTAGAAAGAATGATGTCTAGACCTGGATATAGGGGTGAGCGCCTGCCACCCCAGCATTAGGGAAGTGGAAGCAGTAGAGTCAGGAACTCATTTCAAGCCTCAGCTCCATAGTGAGATCAACGTAGAGCATATGAGAACCTATCTCAAAAACCAATCTAAAATAATGCCTAATACTTATAAATACATTATATAGTCTTTACTAAGGAGAAATGATCTATTGACTAAAAAACATCTTCAATCTTAAACTATATTAAAATTATCACATTATATATGTCTAGAAAAATGGTTAGCCCTTATTGTCACTGTTACTGGATTTGGAATAACATAGAAGACACACTTTTGGATCTATCTGTGAGAGTGCTTTCTGATATGCTCAAGAAAGAAGGGAAGGCCCACCCTGAATGTGGGCAGAGCTGTGAATGAACAAAAGGGCAGAGGAGTAGAAATCCAGCTACGTTCCCACATTCATCCCTCTGCTTCCTGACTACAGATGCCGTATGACCAACCATCTCACACTCCTGCCACCATGCCTGCCTTGCTGCAGTGGACGGACTGTACACTCAAACTGTGGAAAACAGTCCACCTCTCCTTCCTTCCCTCCTTAGGTTGCTTTTGTCAGCTATTTTATCACAGCAACAAGAGAAGTAACTAATGCAGTTGTAGTCTCTCTCTCTCTCTCTATTTTTCTTTTATCAGAACCTATGTGCAACATTGCTCTTATATTCCAGAACCATCTCACACAGGGGCAGAAAAGATCCACAAACTCCTTCCTGTATCCATACCACCTTTTCCTTGTTGCTAGAAGGAATATTCTGAATAACTCTTCCACTTTGATTTTAGTTTTATCTATTGTCACCTCCGAAATTCCATCAACTGACATATTTGTCTCCTATAACTCCAGCAGTCACATCTAAATTCTTTTTCTTCAGCCACAAAATTTCCTCAGAAAGTTCCCATTGTTAAAAAAAAAAAAACCCTCCACAAAACTTCATTTACAGAAATGTGTACTTTGTAAAATATTGCTTTGTAGATAAGGTCCTTGCTAATTATACTTTTGTAATTAGCATATGTTGTATCAACCTTTTGACCTTACATTCATGGCTTCTCAGTTTCTAAGGGTCTAATATCCCCAGTAGTTATATAACACATATCTCTACTCAGTGTCATCTATTTTTCTAAGTCAAAGAGTTTGTAAACTACATGCTTATAGACAAAGAGCTGATCATTTATCTGCAGTGCATCCTGAAAACACTCACGATTCTGTGTAGAAGTCATTTCCACAAATATGCTCTCTAACGAAATCAACATACCTTTTATTCACCTTCAAATGGTGAACTTCCACTCTGAATGGTTTTATTGACTCTCCACTGGTTTTTTCTTTGTTTGATTCTTAATACAAGAAGACTATTCTCCTCTTTTATATACAAGTAATAATTGTAGTGGCTGAAACAGCATTTAGCTACTTGTCATAGAGTCTGTAATGTTTTGGGTGACAAAGTTGCCAGTTCCAACAGCTACATTCTCATTGATGAGACAAAATGCCTGACAAAAATTAGTTTGAGGGCTGGAGAGATGGCTTAGTGGTTAAGATGCTTGCCTGCAAAGCCAAAGGACTCAGGTTAAATTTTCCAGGACCTACATAAACCAGATGCACAAGGTGGCACATGTGTCTGGAGTTCGTTTGCAGTGACTGGAGACCTTGGCGTGCCCATTCTCTTTCTCTCTCTCAAATAAAAATAAATAAATAAAACATTTACAAAAATTAGTTTGAGGGAGGGAGGGTTTCTTTCAGTTTAGAGTCCCAGGTTGCAGTACATCATGATGGGCAGGCATAGCAGCAGAAACTTGAGCCAGGTGGTCACATTCAGCACAGGGAAGAGTCAGAGAGTGAGGAATGCTGATACTCAGCCAGCTCTATCCTTTTTATACAGTCCAGAAATACTGCCCATGGAATGGTGCTCCCTACAGTTAAGTTCAATCTTCCCACTTCAACTAACCTAACCAAGACATGTACGGAGCTAACCTAATTTACATAATCCCTTATAGGTGATTCTATGTCCTGTCAAGTTGCCAACAATAGCAACCATCACAAGTCTACTCCTTGTTCACTTGACCTCCAAATAAACAATGTTTAAGTCATGACCTTCCAACCTTGTCTACATAGGTTCATGGCCATCTCATAATAAAAAGTACATTCAGTCTAACTCAAAAGTCCTCATAGTCTAACAGTTCCATCCCTTTTCAAAAGTGTGAGAGTAGATTCTCTCATGAGCCTCAGGCAAATGCTTGACTGTAGCAAGAATGATCAGAGCATAGCAAGACCTAAAACCTGTGGGGCAAACGACAGGTCTTGGAGCTCTATATATGACATCTGAGACTCATGATGGAGTCATATGGGCTCCAAAGGGCTTGTGTAACTCCACCGCTCCAGGTGCACCTTTCTTGAGGCAGTGCCACTCTAAATCTTCAGCTTTCCTTGGCAGACATCCCGTCACATCCAACATCATGGGCTCTCCATCACAACTTACAGTTCATCTTCAAAGATTCATGCACTGGCCTCTCCTCATCACACAGGGACTGTGAGACTGCCCTCACTGCTTAGCCTCCACAGCTCTCCATGACCCCTTACACCTTGCATCTTTCATTCGTCTAAAACCAGTGTACCCCATGGGCAATGCTGCCAAGTTTTGCTGTCAGATAGGGGTGAAACCTGTTGCCCTTGGAATATAGCTACAACATTCCCTGTATGCTGACTTGGGCTGCAGAGAACTTCCTCAGTATTCTTCCTTCAGACCTTTTCCTTTCAAAATAATTCCCATTCATGTTATATTAAGCCTTCAATGGGCTGGATCTTGTCCTCAGAGCATCTTTCCATTGTCCCAGTGTAGAACAGGTGACTTATCTTTAATGGTGGCCATCTCTTTAATAGTTGCTGCTGGACCCCATCATACCTCAAAAGGGCCCCGGCTGAAACTAAGAAAAATTGGAGAAACAAGCAAGGGTGCTGTTTTCCTGATGAACCAGATACCAGCACAAGGGGGAAGGAGATCAGCACAGAGAAAAATAAACTCCTACCAAATCAGAGAGCCAGAGCCTCAGAGCCCCCCAACACCTCATCACTGAAGCAGACCCAACATGGCTCAGGGAAATTTTGCGGAAGAGGGGGCGGAAAGAATGTCAGAGCCACATGTTGGGTCATGATATGCAGAGACATTTAGCTTACCCATAACTGTGGGCTAACTCCACAATGCATGACCTGTATACCTCAACAAGGAGGGGCTAAGGGGAGGGGTAGGTCATGGATGAGCCTAATAATGGTACCAAACTGACTGTAAAAAATAAAATAAAAAAAATGAAAAAAAAATAGTTGTGGCTGGAAAGGCTCCAGTATGTGTGCCTTCTGCACTGAGATACTAAATTTGCTTACATTTCTTTCCATGCCAAACTGTTTTCCCCCATATTTTCTGCTCTGTGTTTTCCTCTATTTCATTGATAATCTGAATAAGCACAGCAAAGAGAAACCATGCCACAGACTCAGTGGTTTTTCTGTCTTGAAATTTCCTCTGTTAAAGTCATTAGTCTACTACTTTTAAATTTATCTTCCCCAGTGACATGAGTATTGCTCCCAATGCTAGCCTGACAGCCACCTCCTGGGAAATAGCAACAAACATGGAGGTGAATTAAGACACATCATAACAGAAATATAGAAGTTACAGAGAAATTGACACTGAAAACATATTGCTAACACACCCAAGACTCAGGGATTATTGCAGAAGAGGGGGAAGGAAGATTGTAAGAGCCATAGGGTGGGTATAAATATTCTGAGGTACAGCCCCCACTCCCCCAGAAACTAACCCTGCAGTGAACACTAAGGACCCTACTGAGGAGGGCCCTCAGAGAAATGGGGACAAGGGGTGAAGGGATACAAGACTATAACCTATGAGATATATGTATATATGTATATATATACATACATATATATATATATATACATACATATATATATATATATATATATATATATATATATATATATATCATACATATATATAGTGAAAAAAATTCAGGTTCTCTCAAGTTCTGAAGAAACAGGCAGAATGCAGCTAGTTTCTTTGCTGGAATATCACATGATCTGCCTCTAAGTTCCCAAGATTCCCTTTTCAGAATTCTCATCATGAACTGAGCTGACATTGTCCTCATTTCTCTGGCCCCTCTTGTCTTCCAAACTCCTACCACAGTAGTCCATTAAGCTTTCCTTAGAGTATTGTAAGGCTTCCAGAGTCCAAAGCTCCAAACCATTCCATGTTCATGTCACAAACCAGTTACAAAAGACTATAAACCATATGGTCAAGTTTATCACTGCACCAACCTACTTCTTGGTACCAATTTTCTGTAACAGTTTCTGTCTCATTTCTAAGACAAGGTGCCCAACCAGAAACACCTTAAGGGAAGGTTTATTTTTGGCTTACAGTCTTTGTTTCTTTCTTTCTTTCTCTCTCTCTCTCTCTTTCTTTCTTTTTTTTTTTTTTTTTTCTCTCTCTCTCTTTTTCTTTCTTTTGTTTGTTTGGTTTTTCAAGGGTAGTGTCTCACTCTAGCCCAGGCTGACCTGGAATTCACTAGGTTGTCTCAGGGTAGCCTTGAACTCATGGCGATCTTCCTACCTCTGCCTCCTGAGTGCTGGGATTAAAGGCATGCCTCACCACATCTGGATGGTTTATAGTTTTGAGGGGAAGTCTATCATGACTGAGAAAGCATGATGGATATCATATTGTCCTATCAGCAGGAAGGAAGGAGGGAGGGAGAGAGAGAGAGAGAGAGAGAGAGAGAGAGAGAGAGGGAGGGAGAGAGAGGAAGCAGGCCCACCCCTAGTAGCACTCTTCCTCCAGCAAGGCTCCACTTCATGAAGGTCCCTCACCTTCTCAAAGAGCACCACCAAATGGCATTTAGTATTTGAACCACCACATCAAGGAATGCCATTCTATCTTGTTTGTATTTTGAAACAGCACTTCATAAGTGCTTATGTACATTTATCACAAAATGTTTGTATTTCCACCTTGAAATTTATCAGCAGGAGATATCCCAAGATGGTGAGTGATTCATCCAATGTCCATTATCTCTTAACTCAAGGATCTTCTATTCTATGTTGCATTTATTTACTTATTTTTTATTTTCAAGGCAGGGTCTCACTCTAGTCCAGGCTGACCTGGAATTCACTATGGAGTCTCAGGGTGGCCTTGAACTCATGGTGACCCTCCTACCTCTGCCTCCCGAGTGCTGAGATTAAAGGCATGCACCACCATATCCAGCCGATTTATTTAATTTTTTAAAAGATTTTATTTTTATTTATTTATTTGAGAGAGAAATAGGTAGGGGGAGAAAGAGAACATGCATGAATGTGCCAGAGCCTCCAGCTGCTGTAAACAAACTCCGAATTCATGTGCCCCCCTTTGTGCATCTGGTGTATGTGGTCCTGGGGAATCGAACCTGAGTCCTTTTGTTTTGCAGGCAAGTGCTTTAACCATTATGCCAGCTCTCTAGCACTATTTGTTTAACTTTTTATCTTCAACCACCTATTAATTTTCATCCCTGAAGAGGGGAGATAGATAGATAATAGATTGACATAGACCAGATTTACCATTAGTTAAATGGAATGTTTGGTTCCTGGAACACATTTCCTCAGCGTACCAACATGCTGGAAAGAGCTCTAGACTATACAAAAACCTGACACCTCTTGTTTTTCCAATGATACACACAGTTTTAAAAGTTAATGGTATTTTCATAGTATTGAGAAAGCCCATGCAGTGTTTTTTTAACGTTATTTTTATTTATTTATTTGTGAGAGAGAAAGAGGTAGAGAGAGGGAGAGAATGGGCGTGCAAGGGCCTCTAGCCACTGCAAACAAACTCCAGAAGCATGCATCCCCTTGTGCATCCGGCTAACATGGGTCCTGGAGACTTGAACTGAGGTCCTTTGGCTTGGCAGGCAAACGCCTTAACTGCTAAGCCATCTCTCCACCCCCCCCCCCACCATGCAGTGTTTTAACCTACACTTAGAGTCTGTTCTTCAGTATAGTTTATCAGAGAGTTACAGCTGTTAAGAACTAAGGAAAAAGAATAGCATGTAAGAGTTCCTTGGGTAATAGAAATACTTTAGGGGACTGTTCTTTTAAACATGTCTTCAGGGTGGGATCAAATAGCATACAATTATTTTGCAATTACCTCCCAGTCCCTTGCTATGTAATCATTCATTTGGTTATATGTACTTTACAAATTAGCACCCCTAAAGATCTAAAAAACTTTTACACAGAACACGGTGATTATCTTTAGAGTCACATGATTTCTCAAAGGGTAATTGCTACTTAACTTGCTAGGCCTGAATTCATGTCATGACTTCATGGTAAGCATGTATTTACAAGTGTCTTACATGACTGTCAGGGGCCTCAGAATATGGTATGTGGCTAAACTATGGGGAAACTCACAAAAATAGCTGCAAACTGAAAGTGGTGAGCATTGGGTATTTGCGTGTTCTCTGGGTTTGTACAGGAGCTGCAGTAAAGACATTGCTGGATGAATGTTACTGCACACCTGCACACATGAGCTTATATACGCATTTTTATGACACCTCCCAAAGGCTGGCCAGCTTAATGAGAGCAAGGAAATCTTTGATCCAGTTAAGCCAGAGTCACTCCACTTAGAAGAACCTATGTTAGATTTATTCACAGGTCCATTTAAAAAAACATAAATGTTTTGATATTCTTTTAAGATCAAGAGTAACAAAAGTGAAAACAATTAGCTATAAGAAGAAAAGTACAAGTTTGGGAGAGTTAGTGAATTCTGCGTCTAATTCAAAAGTGTGCTGGAATCAAAATGGAAGACCAGATGGAAAGAAGGGATTCAGTGGAAGGAGGATTTGGGAGGGAGAAAAGGAGGGGGGGTGATGGGAGGGGATTATGATCATGGTCATTGTCTATAAGTATGGAAGGTATCAATAAAAAGTTAAATTTTTTTAAAATAATAAAACAAAATAAGAGTAAAAAAAAAAAGTGTGCTGGACTGGGAACTTGGTACTAGGCATCCATAAGGCATTGCATCTAGGGATCCATACAGATGCCAAAAATCTAGGGATGACCAAGTGCCTTATACATACTATGGTGTTGTATTTGCATATAACCTGCACATCCTGTAGTGTATACTTTATGTTATCTGTAGATAACATTTTTATATGTTTGTATTTATTTATTTGTAATGGAGGGAGGGAGGGAGGGAGAGAAAGAGAGAGAATGAGAGAGAGAGAGAGAGAGAGAGAGAGAGAGAGAGAGAGAGAATGAGCAAATAAACTCCAGATGCATGTACCACTTGGTGCATCTAGCTTTATGTGGATACTCAGGAATTGAACCTGGGCTGTCAGTCTTTGCAAGCAAGCACATTTAACCACAGAGCCATCTCTCCAGCCCCCTAGATTACTTTTATACCTAATCCAATGTGATGCAAGTGCTATTTAAATAGTTGTAATATTGTCGGGGGCTCATGATAAGAAAAAGGTTCTATACATGTTCAATATAATCTTTTTAATTTTTGGTGTGTGTGTGGTGTGGTGTGTGATGTGTGCAGTGTATGTACATGTACACACTGATGTGTGTTCCCTCTGCACACATGTGGCGGACAAAGGAGAACTTCTGTGTCCTTCCCTTTTCACTCCTCTACCTATTTACTTGAGATGGACTTTCTCATTCAACCCAGAGTTGCTGTTTTCACCATTTTGTCAGTGAGCAAACTGTCACAATTCTCTGGTCTCAGCCCTATGAAGGTCTGCAGTTACAGACGTGTGTGGCCATGCCCAGCTGCTTATGTAGGTACTGGGGAATTGAACTCTGGCAGGCTCAGGCCCTGATGCTTGCACAGCAAGTGCTTTTAACTGTCAAACCATCTCTCCATCCCCTTTTTCTAATATGTTTCTTTGAGGCAGAGTCTCACCCTAGCCCATACCACCCTGGAACTCAGTCTAGCCCAGGCTGACTTCAAATCTCAGTGATCCTACTACCTCATCCTCCAGAGTACTGGGATTAAAGGCATGAGCCAACACATCCAGGTTATTTTTAAAGACTTTTGATATGAGGTTAGTTGAATGTAGGTCAGGAATGCACAAATACAGAGCTTACAAAATGAAATGGCTTCCAGCAAAGCAACATAATCTTGTACTTTAGCTGAAACTGGGTGTGCTGAATTCAACTCCTGGTTCCCAAGGCTCATTGTTAACTAGCAATTTAACATATTATTAAAGTGTTGGAATCTGGAAATCAGCTGCAATAGGTATATTTACATCATGGAAATGGGCCAGCACTGTAAGCCAGGCCCCACCTCCATCTCAGAGAGCCATTCTCCTAGCGCATCCCAAAGTCAGCTGTCATTAAAGAATACTGTAATGAAAACAACTCATGGGACAGGGTCTCTATACTCATCAGCTCTTAGACTTTAATCTTCCATGGATGACTGGAAGTCCGGTTTTTACTTTACCCCCTTGCCTAAGTTCTCCCACATTGCTAAAAGGTTATTTTGACTAAATACTAATTATTAGGAAGCCCATATTTGAATACTAATGGTTAAAAGAACATAATTTAAATAAAGAATAGACACACCTGGTTTTGAATTCACCAGCTTCCTTCAGGAGGCTTGTGATTTGTGTAATATCCACTTCATGTTTTTGTTTTATTTTGAAAGGGACATTATAATACCCAACGCATTCTCATGGAAATGATAATGTCATCCTTTAGGTTTTAGGTAAAGCACCTGTTTTAGGTAAAGAACTTAGAACTCTGATTATAGAAAGCCCTGTCAGTGGGGACTATTGAACATAGTTGTTATGAAGTTTTGTTTATGCAAAAGTGACTATAAAAACTGTATTTATTGTTGGGGGCAGGCCCAGGGGTATTATATTCAGCTGCCTTGTGCTAGAGTTTGTCTTACTCTCTTCCTGCTGATTTCAACTGCTGTGGCTGAGGTGAGGTCCAGTCTCTACTCATGTCATCTTTTCCTTGCTGTCATGGAGTTTCCCCTCAAGACTCTAAGCTAAAAATAAACCCTGTTCTCCCATTGAACTTCTTTGCTGGTGTTTTATGCCAGCATTGAGAAAGTAACTGCAACAGTTTCTCTAAGATTCCTATAATCAGTCACAATTATGTCCATCAATAATTACTTTGTTGAATTGTGATGATCTGTTAGATTACAGACTACAAAAATGGCACAAGTCCCTCAACTCTCCATAATCCAGAGGAGTCAGGAGACAAAAGAAAATTTCTGTTCTCTAGAGTCCCAAGTTGGTTGCATATGGTGTTTTTGTTTTTTTGAGGTAGGGTATCACTCTGGCCCAGGCTGACCTGGAATTCACTATGTAGTCTCAGGGTGGCCTTGAACTCAGGGCGATCCTCCTACCTCTGCCTCCCGAGTGCTGGGATTAAAGATGTGTACCACCACACTCGGCTTTGTTTCTGTTTTTTACATGTTAATTTGTGTGTGTGTGTGTGTGTGTGTGTGTGAGAGAGAGAGAGAGAGAGAGAGAAAATGGGCATACCAAGACCTTTTACAACTTCAAACAAACTCCAGATGCATGCACCACCTTGTGTATCTGGCTTTACATGAATAACCCAGATCAGTATGCTCTGCAAGCACTACTTTAAACTACTGTTTCTCTGCTCAATCCTGTTGTTTCTTTTTCTATGATTTCCTAAAATGTCTTTCCTTATATAGTACAGATGTCTATCAGCCATGATGACCAACTGAATCAAAAAAGGAAGATGGAAGAAAATAATCTCAGCCAACAGCCTTTGGATAAGTTGGAGTGTCCATTCTAAGTGGTTGATATGCACTCCATGTAATGCGCATTACAACCTGGGACACACATAGTAGTCCTGTTTGACAAAGAGGAGGTTCAGTCCCAGAGAGGTGAGTTAACTTGCTCCTGGCATGTGGGTAATGACTACACATAGGATTCAAAGACTAGTCCTCTGACCTGAGAGCCTCATGTGAAGCTCTTATGCTTTATATTGTTAAGCATTTTAGATTCAGAGGTTAAAATAAAGGAACACATGAGATTAATTTGCATAATTATATCTATTACATTATGTAAGACAACTGTCCAGAGAAAAGCAAGAGTCCAGATGTGTTTGGTTTGCCAATTTCTGTGGCACACATATTCCTCCTATGGTTGAGTGTGATTTGTCACTATGTAAAATTTCTGAATATTTAAAAATGTTTTTCTCACTAACTGGCTCTAACATCCCATTAACTATGAGGGTCTAGTAGGAAGGAGTTGGGTATAGATGGAAGAGACCTGGGTCTTGGACTTACCTGTTTCTTTACTTATGTGATGTAGTACGATTCAGCTTTCTTGAGCCTGCCTTCCTTTCTCATCTATAAAATTTGAATCAATTGCCTTTATAGCTTTACCTCCTCATTCTCAAGAGCCTTAAGAAAGGACTATGTCCTATGTCATGCGAATTAATCCACTTGGAAAGTATAGTATTTTAACGTGTATTTAATGATATTTAATGATATTTAACAGTATTTAATGATAGGGAATCTGCTAGGCACTTTAAGAAGGTCACTTTACAAAGATAACTTTAAGTTTAATGAAATTTAATACATATAGCCCTCTATTCCTGCCCATGTATCTTGTCTAGGTTCTTCTAGAACTTGCTTCCTTATTGAATAATCATTGTACCAGACAACAAAAGTCACTTTACAATTTCATAATGGGGGTATTTGGTTTTCTGAGGCAAAATATTCGACATTACTATCCCTTGGTATATACATACTATATTGCATTGCATTGAAGATCATCACTGAGAAGTGATCCACGGATATCACAAAACTTACAGAGTATGTGTGATGAGAAAAAAGAAGAATAAAAAGAGGAGTAGGAAGGAGAAGAACAAGAAGGAGGAGGAGGCCGAAGAGTTGCATGAAGCTGAAGAGGATGGTTTCTCATCGGGCATAAGAGTGCAGACGTGTAGCCGAGGTGTTGCGCCAGTCAGCTTTCCACCACTGTGACAAAACATCTACGACTGAACAACTTCAAAGAGGGAAAGGCTTCTTTTGGATCAGCATTTCAGAGGAGGAGCCCACGATGCCCTTGGCATTGTTGTTCTGGGGCCACAGAAAGGCTGCTCGTCACGGCAGGAGTATGTTTGGAGCACATCACGGTTGCCAGGAAGCAAGAGATGGGGATAGAGCAGAAGTCGTAAAATACCCTTTGAGGGTACGTGCCATATGACCTAACTTCCTTCAACTAGGTGCCACCTCCTAAAGGTTCTATCACCTCCCAAGAGCACCACAGGCCAGGAGCCAAGCTTTCAGCACATAAGGTTTGGGAGTCATTTAAGACCTAGACTACTTCAATGTCCTCTTTCCAAAAACACAAAAGGAAAATTACGCATGTGCTATTTTTTCTGTATAAATATCTAAAATAATATGGAATGTATTAACCATATAGAGTATCTTTCCCTATCTCCCCTTCCTCCCTCCTTCCCTCCTTCATTCATTTCCTTTCCTTCCCCCTCCCCTTTTTTGAGATAGTCTCATTCTGTAGCCCAGACTGTCCTGAACTCATCATATAGACCAGGCTGGCCTTGGACTCATGGCATCTACTTTCTTTATCTTCTAGAGTTCTAGGAATACAGGTGTAAGACACCATATCCAACCTTTTCTTTTCAGTGATTTTTGAAAACAGCGCCTCATATGCCCCATATGGCTTCAAACTCTATGTAACTGCCTCCACCTTCCAAGTTCTGGGATAACAGATGTGCACCACCATGCCCTATTTGATATGATTGGTGGCATTTAAACTCAGGGTTTCATGCATGCTATACAAGTAGCTAGCAGGGCACATTCATGAGACACTCAGTTCTATGCCCAGTTTCCCAAATAGCTCTTTTCAGGATTTACATATCATACCCTAAAAGTAGGATCAGTCTTGGTCTATATCAACTAATACTATGATTCTCTAATGACATGGTGGTGCTCATTTTTTATTTTTATGAGAGAGAGAGAGAGTGAGTGAGCAAGAATGGTGGTGGTGGAGAGAATTGACACGCCACGGCCTCTAGCCACTGCAGTCAAACTCCAGACACATGCACCACCTTATGTGCATGTGTGACCTTGTGTGCATGTGTCACCTGTGTGTCTGGCTTATTTGGGTTCCGGGGAGTGAACCTGGGTCCTTGGGCTTTGCAGGCAAGTGTCTTAGCTGCTAAGCCACCTGTCTAGCCTTCATTCATCTGTTTTTGCCCTCTCTGTGTACTGTCTAGAAAGGTCCTCCTTTGAGCAAGATTCATGTCGTGAGAATTGGACAGAAAATTAAATTCATAAAAAAGAAGTGTAGAAAAGATCACCAAAATCTTTGTAATTGTGAGTGGCGTGGGTGGACGGGGAAGTCCTCTGCTCTTCAAACAACATGTGCGTGCTTTTCCAGCACCGAACCCTCGGTGCCTGTCCTCCAGGGAGTTGGTCAAGGCTTGTCCGGTAGAGCATGTAGCCCGTTCTGAGTGCTCTATCCATACTGAGGACAGAGGTTATCTTTAGAGACTGTTTCCTTAGGGGAAAGGACTATGCAAATACTGGTATTGTTATTCTTTTAACAGGAATTTATAATTGACTTTCTGTTAAACATTGTAGCAAGTTAAATTAACTCAGTATGATTACAGTCATTAAACAAATGCCTGGTAATGACTGCTTTCTTATTTTAGCAGTTCCTCAAACCACTAGGGTAATACCACACAAAGCTTTTTGCTCTAATGTCATGTTAATTGGGACCCACACCCACATTTCATGACAAGAGTGTGCACACTGCTTTAGTGTCGTGGCCCATGATCTATGGCTAACTCTGGACTGACTTCTAAGAGTTCTCCATTATGCTCAGCATTCTATTAGATACAATTTGCAAGTTCATTACAGTGTACAAGTAACTTAAAATGATTTCTACCCGATTTAAAAATGTATGCATTTAAAGCCAAAATATGAGCAAGACTTCTTCCACAGTTATTCTTGTGACATTGAAATGAATCCCAAAGACAGGGACAGTGATGGTGTTAAGCCTGTATGGAATGGCCACCCCAAGAATAACCCTTGAGCTTAGAAGGCAGAATGGAAATAGTTAAGCCCTGAATTCTGCCTAGGAGAAAACCAATGGAAGAAATGACTGCCAGAGGTAGACGTAGGAAGCCTGCTCATCCTGCAGCCTCTGTTTACATTCAGGGTCATCTGTCTGGTGCCACCTTAGAAGCTGACCTGCTTCTAGAGGGACATTGAATGATAACAGCCTGCAAGTCAGCTGACTGCTGTGTCATAGCTGCTGTTTCTGCAGCCCTGCAAATGCCAGCTCGGCTCCCGCAGTTCCCAGTCGCAGTGCGGCATAGCAGAGGCATGCAGCTAGGCACGGAGTCTGAAACTTTTCTTTTCCTGCTGCTACTTGAGAGTTTCCCAAGGGAAGTGTTTACCTTTGCGTAGCCAGGAGCCGAGATGTGGTCTGAATGCACATGATGGCATCTGCCGTGGCGCATGAACTTTCAGCTAAGCAGGTATGGCTCCAAGCCTGATGGAGTTCAGCTGGTTTCCCACCATGTATGTGAATAGTTCTTATTTTTTTGGGAGGGGGCAGGTGTGGGGGTGGGTGGGGACTTCTTATTCAGCGATATTCCACCTACAGGAGGAAAGCCTAGATGAAGACGAGGCTTGCCTTGGTTTGTCCGGCCTGGGCCTGCCCAGGCTCCCCTCATCACCACTGCGGGACTCCCCAGCTGCTATTTAAGGCTGCCTATAGGGACTGATGCAGATCCCCAGGCCTTAGTTAGAATCCAGTTTAAAGGAGAAACTCATCTCATTGACCTAAATCAATCCAGCCATCTCTGGCTATGGTACAGCTGTCAACTAGAAACGACCAGCCAGCATCCAGACATCATCAATTGCAGAATCCTTGTGACTGTGGTCTGTGTGCAGGTGAAGCCTGGAAGAGCGACAGTCTAATTTTGGTCACTGGATGGCTTCTTTTTTTTCTTAACTAATCGTGTTTGCTAAGTATGCAGTGGTCTGGATTAGTCTCTCTCTCTGTCTCTCTATCTCTCTCTCTTTCTGCCATGCAGCCCTCGTCAACTCTGACTGGAAATCAGGGTGCCAGCAAGGCTGTATTAGCCCTGGCTCCTTCTGCTTGATGTGAGTTGGATGAGTCACCCTGGCAACCAAGAAAGGCAGAACACATCATTTTACCTTCTCTTGTGATGTTAGGGGAATATAACCCTTCTTCATAATAATGTCCTTGTGTGTGTGTGTGTGTGTGTGTGTGTGTGCATGTGTGCATGTGTGTGTGTATGTGTTCTAATTTACTGAGTAACCTAACAGAAATCGTCATGGATTTTTTCTAATGATTTAAAGAAAGGGGAAAAAAAAGGCAGCCTGTGGAGACTGTGATGTGAGACAGCAGCACATTGGTGACTGCCAATCTGAAATACTTGGCTTGTGAAGCCGAGCCCTAAGGGACAAGCTTGCAACTGAGAAGAGATCCTAGATAAAGAAATAAAGATGACGAGCAGAGTGGAGACTGCGCAGGGACCAGCAGCACCCGCTCATGGATGGCAGTTGTGTCAGGCTGAGACTGAATAATTCATAAACTGAACGTACCCGGGTTCTCACCTTTCCATTTAAATCAGCATGATCTGAATCTCTAATAAAATTTCAAGATAAAGTAAAATGCCAATTTGAATCTGAAGAGCTTTTAAAGCGGATGTCGCATTCCCGACTCTTTCGACATTGCACAATGAAGCTAGGAGAACTGCACTCCATCACGAAGACTAGGGAAAATGATGTAATTACAATAGCAACAAGAGAATGCCATCAAGTGGCCTCTAATTCACCTAATTTGCTAAGACTGACTGTGGTTTGAATACCCATTGTGTGTCGCCATGCCCGATATCCATGGATCTATCTCAGAGTGTAATGAAAGTGGTGTGGCTGTGAATGAATCTAACTCGGGAAGCCTGGCACAGAGTTACAATGCCTCTTTCATTTGGTGGGCATCTTTGCCTTTTTGCTTTTCACTCTTGATGCTTTTGCCCCAAATGCCTGTTTGGAGGAAGTGGTGCGCCTGTTGTGCATTGGGGTTTATTCTTTGCTACAGAATAATATTGGCTGGCTAATTTACACACCCTCTTTATTTCAATGTATAAGAGCATGTGCTTACCAGAAGGGAAGAAAGGCTCATTGCGAGGAGACTGTTATAAGAAAGTAGGCAGAACGAAGTGTACATGCTTGTTTCTTTTTTAAGAGTCCTATCTGATGCCTGGTAAGAAATCCTTTCCCAGAGCTATGATCCCAGTGTGGTATGTTGAAAACTCCCCAGGTCACAGAGCTGGGGTGGCAGAGCATGTGGGAAGCATATGCTGTGTTCTGATGTGGCTAAAAGAGGAGGTGGCTGTGCACTCAGTGCGCACTGCGCTGAAGGACGTTTTGTTTGGCAGGCTGCTCCGTTCACCTTGGGGGTTGGTGTGCCATCGTGAGGAGCTGGCGCAGACCACCAGTCCTCCCTGCACACCACAGTGCAGTCATTGAATGGGCACAGGGGTGTCTGGAGTTTTACTTGTGATAGCATGATGATGAGGTGTGGTTTTCTACTAATCACTGGTGTCTGATTATCTCAGGGGGGTCTTGAGATATGACAGGTGTTTGGGGGAAGGTTGGTTTGACATTTCTGTCTAATATTCTGGGAGTTTAACTTGAGACCCTTAGCTCTGATGTGTTCCTTAAGCCATACCCTGATTTAACCTCCTGTACGCGTACTCTACTCCCACCCCTGAGCACCCCGACAGAAGGTAAGTTTTGCTTTTAGTCATTTATATAGTTGAATATGTTCTTTATTGTCTGATTTCAGTGGAACATGCTTTTTATTTATGTTGTATTTTTAGTTTGTCATTCCCACTATACTAGGGCTAATTTACAAATTTTATTTCTCTGTTTTTCAAAGTGCAAGTAAAATGTAGTATTTTAAAAAGTGATTAAAATGTTGTATTTGTTCTCTTTAACGAAGCACATCTAATATTTAATGCTTTTGAAAGGCAAAGGGAGACAATTTTACTTAGTGGATAATTTGTTTAAAAATAGTGAGCAATTCACTGGATATCAATTGTATTACTATGTTGTTTTCTTTAGATATCTCAACGACTAATGCTGAAGCCATTTTCTTATCTCTCCAGAAAGAGGCTCCACTGTAGAGACAAAAGGCTTTTTGAAAGCCCACATTACATCTGTGCCAGATTTCCTTTAAGACATTTTTGAAATGAAAGCGTGGTTCTGCTGTTCAGTAGAGGATTTTTAATTTTTGACTTTTAAATCCCTGTTACAGCCAATGTTGGAGCCGAATAAACACTGAGTGAGTCAACTGGTTTCCCTGTCCAATCATTAAACAAGACAGGTATCCTAAAATTATCTAAATAATTGGAAATCAGACTTCTGTCATTTTTAGAAGAACTCATTAGTCAGTAGATTTTTAATGGATAAGAACAGAAAATTGGGGGCTTATTTTCTTATGAGTAATGAATTTATACTTTTTATCATGGGACTGAGGATTTATTTTATTTCTTTAGGATATAAATGCCAGAATATTGTAGAATTTACTGTAGTGCTTAAAGACACTGAAATTCACTTGTCTTGCCACAAAAAGCTAAGACTTATCAGATAGGGCTGCTGGTTTCCTTGAAATCCACTGTTTCTTTAAAATAAAAATTTCTCGTTAAGCTTACTGAAATTATCAAGTGTCAATGAATACATTTTAAAATCAGTTCATGAGATAATTTTTAATCAACTATTGACAATGGTTTTCTATATTCATAGATACATCTGATTCATTATGATCTGGATAATCACATAGAAATATCTGAAGTGACATGGATAGCTTTACAATCACAGGTAATTTGAAAATAAAGAATCATTCAAGATATTACCAAGGGTTAATTTAACTGAAATCTCAGACAACAATGGCTTAACTATGTTTTAGGTTTTTATTTTTGGAGGGGCTGGTTTGATTATTGTTATTTATTGACTTTGGTGAGCAGTAAGACAGGTAAAATTAATTATATCCTCCTTTCTGATTTCTAACTTCCCGTCACTCCAGAGTATCAGCTACAGTTACAAGGACTGAATGAAATTTAAACCCCAAAATACACTCACAGAATTCACAAAAATGAATCATGATAGAATGTGTGAATTTTATCATTAGTTATATTAGAGATCACCTAATTTGTGCATGTGAGATCTCATTACATTATTAAAGTCCAGCGTGGAGCAAAAACCAAGCCTAAACCAAACTCACATTCTCCGTAGAGAATACATTAATTTCTGCTGAACGTTTGTGGACTAGTTCTTTGGTAAGTGGATGCATTTCAGAGTCAATGATGATATTCATCATCAGTGTCCACAGCTGAATTTCTCTAATTAGATTATTTTGTAAGACCCCATGGGACTGTAAATCTTCTAGTAAGTTTTAAGTTGGTATTAATGAAGGATGGCTTTACCAAATACCCCTATTAGTACTATATTAGTCTATAAAGAGATAAAAGTAGGCAAACAAACAAACAAAAGAGAACACTCACATTGTTGAGTGAGCCCTTTCCCCCGATGGTATGGTCACACAAGGATTGACAGAGCTGGAGAGGTGGTTTAGCAGTCAAGGCGCTTGCCTGCAAAAGCTAAGGACCCAGGATTGATTCCCAGTACCAACATAAAGCCATATGCACAAGGTGGCACATTTGTCTGGAATTCATTTGGAGCAGTCCTGGCATGCCTATTTTTCTCTCTTATAAGTAAGTAAGTAAATAAATATTTTAAATAGGATTGATAATCTTGTGTGGGTACACTGCTTTTTAAAAACCTGTTCTCTACAGTAAGCATTTTTTTTAGTATTTTATTATGAAAAATTTCAAACTTTTAAGAGCAAAAAAAAATTGTGAGCATCTATATGCCAACCATGAGACTCTTTAACTCATTGTAGTGTAGCTGCTGTGTCGTACTCATGAGTTCTCTATCACTCTGTTCATCCCTCAGCTTTCGGACAAATTTCAAAGTAAGTTGGAGACATCAACATACTTCACCCTGATATATCCCTGTTTAACTAGATTTAATACTTGTTTACAATGTTTTCCATTAGGTAAAATTTGGATAGGATGAAGAGAGAATTTTGAAAAAAAACAACTCACTGTTGTTTTGCATGGAACTCATTTATTCACTCACTTATGTATGCATTGGTTGGTTGGTTGGTGTGTGTACATGTGCACAGATACATGTGCATGCTTGAGGGGGCCGGTGGACAGCGTCAGGTGTCCTCCTCTATCGCTCGTCTGCCTTATTTCTCTAAGGTACAGTCTCTCACTGAACTTGGTGCTACCCATATTTTTGTGAGACTGGCTAACAAGGGAGTCCCAGCAATCCTCCTTTCTCCACCTCCCTCAGCACTTGGGTGACAGGCATGCACAATCATGCCTGGATTTTTACATGAGTTCTGGGCATCAAGATCAAACACTCATGTTTGCACAGCGAGTTCTCTTGCCTGCGGATCCATCTCTCCACCCCCTATCTCTTTTAGATGATTAGTAGCTGCATGGAAACCTTCAGAGTGCTGTATTTTAATTGGAGTATGGCACAAATCTCTCTTTCTCTTTTGGTGGGAATCACATATGGTAGAAGTTGGTGGCACTTTCCCCTGCCTTAGTCTCTACCCCATCCTCAGGCTAGGTTTCACCCATCAAGCCCAGGGACCACTGGTAACTCACCATCATCATATTGGGATATCAAGTTTACATAAATAATTCCTAGGACTGTGTTTGTTCTTGGGACAAGCTTTCTTTTCCTCTCTTTCTCCCACAGGACACAAAAGGAACCCCATGGCCTCGTGAAGAACCACTTGCTATGGATTCTTCTCTGCCTTTTCCTTTCCTCCTATACTTTTCCATATTTGCCCTTCTTTTTTCTACCTTCTTCTCCATTTTCCCCCTCAAATACAAGGGAAGAAATTTCACCATTTTTCATCAAGTCATTCTGTTGCAAGCAATTTCATGAAAATGAGTATAGGAAGTAAAAATGAAACATCAAAGAATCACAAGGTCTCTTAAAGGGATTAGCTTCTCTTCATCTCAGTTAAACATAAATGATCAAAGATTACCCTCTGGAGACCTCTTCACAAATTCATCTCTTAGATTTAGTCTTGTGCATGAGATTTATTCATTCACCTCTCAACTGAACCCTGAACTAACCTTCCTGAAGATCTATGTTGGTCTAGCTCCTAAGAAGAGACATTTCTTGTGTGTGTGTGTGTGTGTGTGTGTGTGTGTGTGTGCACTCATGTGTATGAGCATGGACACACACTTGCCACGGTGCTCATGTGGAAACCAGAGGACAACTCTCTGGCCTTGGTCCTCCCCTCCATGTCACTCGAGGCAGGTCTCGTGCTCATTGTTGGTCACTGCTGTGCTCCTCCGGCTTCTGGGAATTCTCCTGTCTCTCTCCTACCTTGTCATTAGTATGCTGGGATTACAGAAGCCCACCACAGCCTCTGGCTTTTATATGGGATCTGGGAGTTCAAATCCAGGCACTCAGGCTTGAGTGGCAAGCGCTTGTCCACTGAGCCATCTTTCCAGCCCAGAGGACGTATTTACTACACTTCCCCAATCTGGCAAGTTTCATAGATGGCAGTTTCCTGTCACTACCTCTGGTTCCGAGCATTTCCATCCAGGAGCAGCAGTCTTACATCCTTGTTCCCATGTCTTCTAGGGAAGGAGATATGTACAAGGTAGTCACCTTCTAATAGGCCTGTCGCTCAGGCCACTTTTCTTCATTCAGCTCAGCATGCCCAAAGACTTCACTAGATAGCTATCATGGATCTGTCCTTGTCTGTTACTTTTTCTCATTTTTCTATTTTTATTTAGTGATATTTAGGTATAAGACTGGTTAAAATTTAGTCTTCATAACAAGACAAACTTAGATTGCAATCTGTTTTGCAATTTAACTGGAAACATGGCTTCAAGCAAGTTATTGAATAATTTTAAGCTTCACTTTCAAAGTGTTACTATAGTTATAAATAACATTTATGTATATTATATATGTTTATACCATATATGCTACATATATGTGTATATTTAACATAGTACCTGCTTCTACTTAATCATCACTATTCACGAGTGTTATGAGCACTGTCCTCCAAACATAGCAACCATTACACCTTCATCAGAGCAGCTGTGACTACACGCAGGAGACCCTCAAGATCAGCTCTGTTGATACTCCTTCATAGAAGGAGGGCATGGGAAGGGTTGTTAGGCCCTCACCTGAGATCTTAGCACCTTCCTGCCAGCTGTGTGTAATTCTGACCCAGCTGTATGTTAATTGAGCAAGGTTTTAGAGTATATAGAGTGTGGAAGGTTAATGAAGGGGAAGTCCATCCATGCAGCTATGGAGAAGTCATCATCCAGGCTGGGTGAGATCTTGGTGATATGGCTGCTTTGGGGTCACCCACACTCCTGCAAATAACCCCTTATCCATATTCCTGTAAGTAAAGATTAAAATTATTGGTTCACTAAGCTTGGCTTGGGTGGAAGCGATGCTTTGGTCTGTCCTTGGCGCTCTAGCTATGGGGGGAGGAACAGCCATGTGTTCACATCTCCTCAGGGAAAGGTCATGCGATAATTGTATCATCCATGTCATATCAATAGAAGGTGTCATCACCTTAGAACTCAGCTGGATCATCTAAGAGATCATAGACTACTCTCTTCCCATGTCCAAATTTGCTAATCCTAACAAGCATCATTAATGTTTTCTTTTTGAGGTCTAAAGGTATCCCCAGCTTTCAGTTCAGGATGGAGCCCAAAAATAACTGAGCTCCTCTGGGCATGTCTGTCAAATCTTTCATGTGGGGGAGGGAGAGAAAAAGAGAGGGAGAGAGAGAATGAGAGAACTGGAGCAACTTGCTGATGCAAAGGAACTTCAGACGTATGCGTCGCTTTGTACATCTGGCTTTGCATGGACACTGAAGAATTAAACCCAAGTCTGTAGGCTTTGCAGTCAAATATCTTTAACCACTGAGAAGTCTCCCCAGTCTGAGGAAAACTTAGTTTTTTATATATCATCTTCTGGCTCCTTCCTCTTTCCCTTCCTCCCTTGTTTCCTTCTCTCCCCACCTCTTTCTTGCATTGCTGAGGGTTGAACCTAGGGTTCTGCACCTGCAATGCAACAAGATCTTTACCACTGAGCTATATCTTCAGTCCTTCCTCATTCTTTTCACCCTAGGAAATACAGCAGATGACTGAGGTTATATCAGACACATGGCCCTCCGACCTAGCAAGCAGGAGCACTGGCCACACCCCATACTTCATAGGTTTCTACTCTGCTCTTCTGCCTGCCATCATGCATGACCCTTCTCATTGAACAAGAAGTGAGTGGAGGAAGGGGACATGCCTACCAAGAGCCTGTGGTGCTCGGTGTATACAGACCCTGGAGTCCTACATTTCCTGCGCAGCTTTGTCCCAAGGACCATCCTCCCACAGATGAGCTACACATAGGTACGTGTGCCCCTCCTCCTGAAAGGTGAATGGAAGGGAACCCCAGTGGTGGAGGCCTTACCTAATGCAAGAAAGCTGGGAGTGTGCAAGGACAGTGGCCAGACTGGGCTTGGGGGGAGCTACATGCCATACCACACGGAACACAAGTAGGGAGGAGTTTTAAGGAAGATTGCTCTCTTTTTTTTTTTTAGGGTAAGAGGGTAAAACTTGTTTTATTTATTTATTTATTATTGATTTGTGCTTTTGCTACACATGCCAAAGATATGGTGTGGAAGTCCACATTTGTACTCTTGCCTATGCAAGCCTTACAAACAGTGGTGGCACCGGAAAGCTTTTGGAGATTCTTAGTTCCTCAAGAAGCTGGTTAGGATGTAGTTGTATTTGTGGGTAATTCTTGATTGTTAACACACAGGGAAGAGAAATCTAGAAAGACCATTTGCTAACTGGGGTTTCTAGTCCATAATTTTTAAAAGTTACTAAATTTACAAAATATAAAAGCTTCCTGGGGGCTAAGGAGAAGGCTCAGTGGAGAAAGTGCTTGCCACATATCATTATAGCCAGAGTTTAGCTCCCCAGCACCCAGTGGGTGTGATGGCCCATCTGTAATCCTTTATTCACCTCTGGTCTCTATTCCTCCTTGCACAAGATGTGTGTGTCTGCACAGACATGTGCATTCCCCACACATACAGCAAACCACAAATTCTACATACACTCACACATGAAATGTTTTAATGCTACAAAACTCTTATCCTGATAGTTAAGCTTTTTTCTTTCACCTTCTGCATTTTGTATCTTTTTTGCCACAGTATATTATTCCCTTTTTAAGTTCATTTTGCAATTCCCAACCAATAAGTCTGTGGAGATAGGTCACAGACTCTACTTAACTTGAGAGAGTTAGCTGTGCCAGATAAAGGACAAGTAACACACACACACACACACACACACACACACACACATTCTTGTACTGGGCCAGAGATTATCATAATAAAAGAATATAAATTCATGAAGAAATTGGGAAAATATGTGAAAGCATAAAACAGGAAAATAACCTCAACCATAGTTCTATTATTCTTGAGACAAAAACTTACTCTTTAATGTATGATCTTCTAAGAGTATTGTATACTCATGTAAATAAATTCTGAGATTGGTATTACCTTGTATGCTCTTCTTTGGAACTTACTTTTATAATTTAGTATATTAAGGGTATGTTTTCCAAACCATGAAATAGTTTTTTTTTTTTTAAATCTAGTTTACTAATCACTGTGTATTTTTTTGTTGTGTAATCCCTTTAGTGGGATATCAAGTTTCCCCAGGTATTCACTATCATAAATGTAATTGGATGATTAATGAGAATTTTCATATGGAATGCTGATAATATATTGAAAATAAACTTGACCTCATGTCTAGGCTATGGACTCATGACAAACTACAAACATCTTTCTTTCTTCTCTTTCCAAGATTATATGTGGGGCTTTAAGTTGGGCTCCCTAGGGATGTCTTGATCTCAGAGGCAAGATAACAAGTCCTGTTTTCAAAGGTTTTCAAAATCATGTGCTTGAAGAGGTAACCAGAAGTGTGGTCAACTGGGAGTCATGAGTAGGAAGGAGATGGGGGCTTTGTACCCGTGGATACCAGAGGGGAAAGAGCCAGACCCATTTAGAGAGTAGGAGAAAAGACTGGATCTCCAACAAGGCTGCTGGTGCACCTGGGGTGGCAGGACTTTCACAGGAAACAGTGACACCTGGAGACAAGCACGCTGCCCTGTGGCTTAGTCCTGCCTCAGGAGGTATGACGTTGGCTAATGACAGTGTGCATGAAAAAACGAAACTAGTAATGAACCTTCCTAAAATCCTATACTGCTGACTTTTACTAGGATTGTCCATAACACCAAGGACTGGGAGAGGAACTCTAGAACTAAAAACAAAATAACAATGAGAAGATCAATCATCTACCCAACTCTTGTTGGCAGTGATAGACTAGTGTTAATTTGTTTAGAAAGATCATAAGGTACTCAGGCAGCAGGAGAAATTCATGTTTGTTGCCTAAATTTCTCCCTTATTCTTACTATATATCTGATTATTTGCTTAGGATAAACTCCTGGAAATGAAACAAATGAGAGTTAGGGCTTTCTGTATATATTTTATTTGTAAGTTTTTGTATTTTTCGAGTCCACTAGTTCTTCTATTTATCTCTGACAAAATGTTATTAGGGAATGGAGGAAAATCAAAGTTAGCCAAGCTAATTGATCATTAAGTGTAAATTTCCATTCATAATCTACTCTATCAGGACTTCAATTACCAGACTGCTTTATTGATAAGTGTAGGAGATAATCACTGAGTATTTAAATAAACAATATAAGTTTTCACAGGCTTAAGTGACATGTACTGCATCTGTTATGCAGACTGCCAAGAAATAATCTCAAAGACTAAAAATGGGCAGATGCTGGAATAAATAGAAATGATTTTGACCACCCTGTGAAGCCTGATTCCCATTTCTTTGTGAATTTTAATAGTTTTAGGGCATAATCCCATTTCTTGGCCAACTTTCCAGTTGTGTGAATGAAAACTCACCGTTTGTGCAATGTGGAAGAAAGAAAACCCTAGTGACCCCTCCCAGGTCACTATCAGTCTTTTTTTGCATGGGTATATGTGTGTTCATATGTATGCGGGTGCATGTGTGTATGCAGACGTGTGTGCACATGTGTGCATGCATGTGTAGGGCAGAGGTTGACGCCGGTATCTTTCTCGACAGCTCTCTGTTTCCTGAGGCAGCTTCTCTCACTGGAACCAGAGCTTGCTGAGTCAGCTAGTCTAGCAAGTTGAGCAGGTGACTCGATATCTCTGAGCTTCGGCTTCCTCTTCCAATAAGGGTCATGTGGAGACTTGTCTCAGGGGGTGTTGACAGAATTAAAAGGACTGATAATGGAATGTACTAAAAACATACCGGTGCTCACAAATGCTGCACAACTATCTTCCTCATGAGCATAGAGCATGCCTCTCCAGTGTCACTGCCTGACTCTCCAAGTGTCACCTCTCCATGCTCCCTCACAACAGGAGCCACCTGTAGTGAGATATTTACTATACTCTGAACTTCATGGCCTTATTTTTCCTGACTTTTCTCCTTTTCTGCCTGGAATAACTGTGACCCCATTCCTTTTTAAAATTTAATTAATTAATTTAGTTTTTTGAGAGAGAAAGAGAGAGAGAGAGAGAGAGAGAGAGAGAGAATGGCACACCAACACCTCCAACTGCTGCAAATGAATTTCAGATACATGCACCACCTTGTGCATCTGGCTTATGTGGGTCCCGGGAATTCGAACCTGGGTCCTTTGGCTTTGCAGGCAAGTGCCTTAACTGTTAAACCATCTCTCCAGTCCCCATGATGTATTCTTTGATTGGTGGATTCTCCTGTCACCCTTCAGGTCCTGGAGCAGTTATAAGGAACACTAGTTTATGTTTCCATTAATTATACTGGAAGGCCAACTTTAGGTTGGCAATTAGATGGCTCTTGGTAGGAATATAACTATTCTTTGCAAAACCAGTCATTCTGAACAAGGCTCCTCTTTTATGTTCTCTTATGAGGCTTAGCAGAATGTTGTTTTGTTTTATTGTTGTTGTTGTTGTTATTATTATTATTAGTTTTTTGAGGTAGGATCTCACTCTAGCCCAGGCTGACCTGGAATTCACTATGTAGTCTCAGGCTGGGCTTGAACTCACAGGGATCCTCCTACCTCTGCCTCCCAAGTGCTGGGATTAAAGGCATGTGCCACTATACCCGGCTTGTTTTATTTGTTTTGATGCAGGGTCGTACTCCATCTCAGGTAGACCTGAATCTCACTCTAGCCCAGGTTGACTTAAAACTTACAGTGATCCATATATCCCAGCCTCCCGAGTGCTGGGATTATAAGCACGAGCCAACCACTCTCAGCTAAGTGTGTATTTTTGTCTGTGTGTATATGTGTATATGCATGTGTGTGCAGGTGTGCGTGCGTATGTGTGTGTGTGTGTGTGTGTGTGTGTGTGTGTGTGTGTAGGCCAGAGGTTGATATCAGATGTATTCCTCAGTTGCTCTCCACCTTAATTTCTGCGTTAGTCTCACTGAACCTGCAGTTTATCACTTCTGCTGGACTAGCTGGCCAGCGTGCCCTGGGGCTCTTTATAGCTCTGCTTCCTCAGTGCTGGGAGTATAGAGGGTTGTCACCACATGCACTTTTTACCAGGATGTTAGGGGTGCAAACTCAGGTCTCAGCCAGCATTTGACCCATTTAGCCACCTATTCCAGCGTATCAAAGCGCATCTTAAATTTCCATTTATGCTGCCTTACCCCACCCCTAGGAAAGAACTCTGAGGTCAAGGAACAGGGACTATTTGTTGTATCTGTAAGGCCTTGTCTACTGTGGCCATCCTAGGTACTCAATCATCATTCACTTTAGTTTTATTTTGTAGTAGTGGAGATCAAACTCATGGCATCTAGCTTGTTAGACAAGCTCCCTTATCACCGAGCTACAACCCCAGACTCAATCAACTCTTACTGAATGACTTCACTTTGAGTCACATGAAACTTTCTTCCCTGGGGAGATATAAACACATGTCTATTCAATCCAGATAGGGCATAAACAAAAGACCAAAGCATGATTGCACCAAAACCAGTTTGGTGGAACAATGAGCTTACTGGGGTTACTCACCCAGCAGGGTGAGAGGTTGCATGGGTGACTCAAAGGCAGCTGCCTCACCAGAAAGTCCTCCCCCTGTGTGACAGCTAAGGGAGGCTGCTAATGGGTGCCCACTGCAGGACTCGCGGGGCAGCAGGGCAGGCGGGAGGGTCTCACCCACGCTGTTGTTTATCTTTAAGGGTTTAAGTTTTGGCTCTCTCAGATGTGACCTCGGGAGTCTCCCGAGACTCCTCCTCCTCTCAGGAGTGTATGTTTCCATTCAGAGAAAACTGTTACACAACAGTGTCAGAGTCGGCCTCTCAACAGCTGTTTACTGCTCCATAACCTTGGGGAGTGGTCCTGTGACCTTGAAGTTTCAGCTCTCCCAGACTTGTTGACCTCTTGACTCTCTCTTCCCTCTAGAAAAGAATATTTTAATTTGAAGAAATTTGCTGTACACTTTGTCATAGGATAATGCAGAAATAGGGGTAGAACACATTCTGTTTGAAGTGTTTCAAGGATGTCCATATGCATCTGATTTGTATTGATTTGCATGTAAGCAAGCCAGAATTAGTACCACTTTGGCAATGTGGAAACAGGTTCAGGGAAATGAAAGACCTCAAACTCAAGATGCTGAAGCACACAAGAGGCAGAGCTGGGCTAGAGCCCCAGACTCTGTTCCTATTCCTCTGGCCCCACTGCTGGGCGAAAGCCCGGGTTCTCTGGTTTACTGCTGGCTGGCAACACTTTCTTTTTTCTTGCAGGACATCTCTTTGCAAACCAGTCTATAGATGCTTCAAGTGGATACCTCTAACTAGGATTTTAAAAAAGTAGTAAAGTGAAACACAACAGTATAATGTTGGAGCCAGATGAACTAGTTGAAAACATGGAGTTGACTGGCATGCACAAAGAAGAAAGACCAGAGGGGCTGGAGAGATGCTTCAGAGGTCAAAGATGCTTGCTCTGTAATCCTGCTGACAAAAGTCATGTCCCCAGCACCCAGGTAAAGCCTTGTACAAAGTGGCACGCACATGTCTATAATTCTAATACACCTATGGCAATAGAAGGCAGATTCAAGAAAATCCTGAAGCTTACAGGCTAGGTAGTCTGGCCATCTCAGCAGCAAACAACAATGAGAGAGACCCTGCCTCAAACAAGGTGGAAGGAGAGGACCGACACCCCAAAACTGTCCTCTGCCTTCCACACGCATGCAGTGGCACATGTGCCCTCACTTATACGTGCACTCTCTCACACACACATACACACAACTTAAAAATCTTTGGAAATTGAAGGATGATTTTAGGGACAATGTACCTTACCCTGTATTTGAAAAGTGGACCATAGTTCTTACCAATAGTTTTACAGAGAGCTTGAATTCCAAAAAGTCATCTGGTTTTCTTTCTTCCACATATCTCTTTTTAGGTACAGACACTTGAAAACCTGCCTTTATGATTCTTGCCCATAACCACATAGAGTCAAATCAAGGTTGCCATATTATTAGTTTTCTTCTTGCTCTGACTCACTACCTGACAAAAGCAACTTAGGGGAAGAGACTTTATTTATCTCATATTCTGAGGCATATAATATATCAAGGCAGGGAAGATACAATGACAGGAACAGCTGTGGGTTCTGGCAGCTGGTGTGTGGGCTGCTTCCTCACACTAAAAGCAGGATGCAGAGCCTAAACTTTAAGGCCTGCCATCCAGTGCCCCCCTTCCTCCAGCTAGGCCTCACCTCCTAAAGGATCCCCAACCTCCCAAACCAGTGTTGCCTACTGTGGAGGATGGTTAATATTCACACCATAATATAACCAAATAGAAGGTGGCTACCTGACCATTTACTCCCATGGATTGTGAACTTTCCCTTCAGAAGCTGTGATTGCCATTTTTCTGTACTAAATCCTCACACATGGCTTAGAAGATCCAGGAAGCAAAAAGGATCCTCTCTTGAGGTCATGCTCAAGAAGAATCAACACTCTTAAGAATCCTATGTCCCAAATACCAGCAAAAAAAAAAAAGGGGGTCACAACAGAATGTGCTTGACTTCATCAGCTCTCCTTCAAGCCTTATAATTAAATGTTCTGTTTTTAATTAGAAGTTTTGTAGAGTTGACCTGAAGTGTTATTGCTCATTGCCTTTGATTTTCAGACCCTTCTGCTTTGCAAATAAAGATCAGGGTTTCAAACTGCTGTGGTATATGTGATCTCATGTTTCTCACAATCCTGAACTTAGAGCATCCAGAAGCAAAGCCACTAAACATTGTCCAGCTGGAGAGTGAGGAGGTCTAACACTCAGGGCCCTTGCTGACAAATGCAAGATTTTTCCAACTCCTCTGAGAGTATTCCCACCAAGAACTGCCTAATTCCCAGCCTAAGGTTGGTTTGTCAAGATAATTGCTGGAAGCATGAATTAACAATCCTTAAAACTAAAGAAGCTGGGTGTGGTGGCTCATGCCTTTGATCCCAGCACTCAGGAAGCAGAGGTAGGAAGATCACCATGAGTTTGAAGTCATTCTGGGACTATGGAGTGAGTTCCAGGTTAGCCTGGACTAGAATGAGACCTTACCTCGAAAATCCAGCCAAACAGGGCTGGAGAGATGGCTTAGGGGTTAAGGCGCTTGCCTGCGAAGCCTAAGGACCCATGTTCGACTCTCCAGATCCCATGTTAGCCAGACACACAAAGGTGAGGCAAGCACAAGGTTGCACTTGCCCACTAGGTGACACAAGCACCTGGAGTCAATTTCAGTAGCTGAGCCCTGGTGCACCAATTCTCTCTCTGTCTCTCTCTGAAAAGAAGAAGAAAACAAAACAAAACAACAACAAGCAAAAAAAACAAAAACAAAAAAATAACCAACCAACCAAACAAAAAGGGCTGCTGAGACTGGGGATGTAGCTGATTGGTAGAGTGCTTGCCTAGCATGCATAAAGACCTGGTTTTGATTATCTAAACTGGGTGTGGTGGTGAATGCCTATAATCCCAGCACCCAGGAGATAGAAGCAATAGTATCAAGTGTTCAAGGTTATCCTTGACTACATAGAAAGACTGGTCTACATAAGCTCTGTCTTAAAAAGTTAAATAAATAAATAAAGGCAGGCTCTGATAACAGACCTTGATTGTGGAAAAAAATGTGAATAGTTTGATCACACGGGAAATTGGATATACTTGCATACACAAAAATCAACAGAGGCAGGTCATTTAATTGAGAGAGACATAATAACCATTTTAGCAAAGTATCCTTAGGTATTCATGAATTGTATTTTCAATAAACATGTCACGTGTTAGCCAAGATGTGTCTTTATGATAAGGTCAGCTGCTAGAATGAAGGCAGCAGGATGCCAGGGAAAGTGTGGCATACTGAGTGGAACAAGACCTGGTTTGCAGCCAGCATTGCCAGACTAGCTATGTGACTTTGTGATGTTACTGTCATTGTGTCTGGGCTTTAGTTTTTTAATATAAAAAAATGTAGCTAACAGCAGTTACCTTGTAACTTGGGAGGTTTCACCAAGTGTATGTGTCCAGTACTTCCAATACATCAGGTGCTAAGAAAGTGCTCAATAAAAATCTGTTGGATGGGGTTGGGGAGATAATCCAGTGAATAGAAGTGCTTACTGTGGTTGCAGTCTCAGGACATTGAGAGATCTTGCTGGAACTAAGATGGAAGCCAGCTCCCTGCTGGAAAGCATTATTTGAGCTGCTGGGGGAGTAAGTCACCAACAGCATGAACAATCAGTAGATCTCGCAAGCTACAAAATCAATCAACCAGGCAAGTAAATTACATTTGTGCAATAGTGGTACACAGGCTATGGGACTAATCAACTGCTCTCTGTTTGGATATGAAGCCCACTTAATTGGCGGAGGGGAATTCTTACATGGTACTGAGAACCAAGTCAGAAGCCTATAACTTGGAAGGTTATAGACCCCAAAAGGGAGATTCCATTGTTCCTTGGCCAAAAAGAGATATTATGGCCATCAAAAAATCTTCTAAATGTCTATGTTTATCCCATTTGGTCCATGCTACTCTCACTCTTGGTTAGAAAATCTGCTTTGTACAGATGGCAGTGAATAGTGGGGAGACCAGAGAAACATTAGAATGACAAGAAAAGAAAGCTGACTGCCTAGCACAAAATGAGTCATTTCTGTCACATCTGGCAGGGCTCAGGAAACATCGCAGAGGAAGTGGCAGATTAAACATGAGTACTGCTCTCATCATGGGCAACTGAGTCACACAGCCAGCACCAGCAAAAGAGTGGAGAATAGAATGTTTTTTCATGTCAATGTGGACTCAGAGGAGTCATTTCCAAAGCCAGAATATATAGTTCTGATATCCCAGGATTTTATAGACAGTTTTTATGATAGGCAGTTTGACATCATCTTGAATTCTTTACGCTATCAGTGGGTTAAACCTCTGGGCTATGTAACTAGGAACTGTTAGCAGAAAATTACAGAAGTTTAGGGGAGTTTGCCTATAACTGCACTGACCAGATAACATGCAAGCAGACTACAGCTGCACAGGTAGGGAGTAGACTCAGGGTCATGTTGTCTCCCTGGTAAAGGCTTGTATAATAGGAACTGTGTTTGAGCGTATCATCTGGATCTGGTTTCTTGGTCAAATTTCTTCTACTACACTCTCATTGCTAGCCTGAGAACTCACTTCAGGGAGAGGGCAGCAGGGTAGACACTCAGGAGACTCAAAATTCATCAAATCAAGGAAATCAGAGGCTACTGAGAGTTCAGCACTAAAGGTAACTTATAACATGTCTTCCAGGGCTCAGGGACAATTGTGGAGAAGAGAGCAGAAAGAATATAAGAGCCACAATGAGGGAAGGTATACTCAATGCATTGCCCTCCACTCCACAGAAACTGACTGGAGCATTCATGACCCTATGGTGGTTACCATAATTCCACTGAGAGGAGCCCTCAGTAAAAAATGGGGGTAAGGGAGAGGGAACATAAAAGTATAATCTGATGGTAATATCATCAATTTGCAATATGTTCATGTAATAATGTTCTTAATTACAAAAAAACACAGTTTGCTATGCAAGCATGAAGACCTGAGTTCAATCTCCACATAAAAAGTCATGTATGGAAAAAGCCAGGTGTGGTGGCGCATGCATCCCAGCACTCGGGAGGCAGAGGTAGGAGGATCGCCGTGAGTTTGAGGCCACCCTGAGACTACAGAGTGAATTCCAGGTCAGCCTGGGCTAGAGTGAGACCCTACCTTGGAAAACCAAAAAAAAAAAAAAAAAAAAAAAAAAAAAAGTCATGTATGGCTGATCATGACTGTAACCCCAGCACAGAGGGGAGCAGAGACGGGAGGCTCTCTTGGGCTCACTGGTCAACCAATCTAAAACAGCACAGCCTCCGGGGTCAGTGAGAGACTATCTTGGGAATAAGGAGGAAGAACGATAGAAGAAGGTACTTGACATCCTCTTCTGGCATCTACATGCATGTGTGCAGAGTGTGGCATATCTACATACATATATGCATGTAGCACATGCACATATGGACATATACACCACACATACTGCATATATATACCCCCCAAATCTGTTTGATGTACAAAATGAATTAGAGGAGACTACTTATGGTGGAGGTCACAGACCTGGTGCATGGTGAAACAGCCGCTGGTGGTCTTGGAGCCCGGCACATGGTGGAACAGGAGCTATTTGCTGTCAAAATGCTGTGGAGCCACAAGAGGTGAATACATTTCCCCAGGTGAATGTGGTAATGTAGTAAGAGTAAGTATGCGTGAAAGAAATAATTTGGTACTGCAAAAACAGTCCAGTTTTCATTTTGGTCACTTAAAAGACTAGAGAGAGTCATTGTTATGGCTCAGAAAAGGGACTTCATCTTAGTTAGTCTCTAGTTTGCTGGCTTGTCAGAATCTTGGCAAGGTATGTGAAGTTCTGCCCCTGAACCCAACTTGCACCCCATTTGCAAACCTTGTGTCAGCCCACAATGCTGTATTATCTGCTCTCCCCTCAGGGCATGGAGGACGGTATCTTCAGGGAAAAGTTATCTGTTCCATTACCTAACCTAGTGTAGCCAAGTCCATGGTGCAATGGGAAACAGAAATCAATCAAAGGCTTGCCACACATTTGCCAAGCGATTTACAAATGTGTTTACTTTTTTGTTGTTGATGTTCTTGAACTTCAGGGCTTTGTTATTATACAACAGTGAGGGTCACACCTTTCCCACTCACCCCAAACTTTGACAATAAACACTATACACAATCTTGTATAATATGTCTAGGGAAGAGTTGTGACTGTATATAGACCACCCACAGAATCAAGAGATTCTTTCACATCTCCATAAGATCTAAGCCCACTCACTAACCAAATTATCCAAATGCACTTTGCAGGGGGAGGGGGCTGGGTAATGGGTCAGTGGATTAATGACTTGCCATGTAAATGTGAGACCTGAGTTCTGATCCCCAGCCAGGCACGCTGGTGAATGCCTTTAATCCCAATGCTGGAGAGGTGGAGACAGGTGGATCTCTCGGGCTCACTGGCTAATGCAGCCTAACCCATGAGCTGTAGGTTCAGCAAGAGACCCTATCTCAAAAAATAAGGTGGGATGCTACTGAAGTGGACTCTGCTCATCAACCTCTGGTCTTCACATGTACACACATACACACACACAGAAACTAACATGCATAAACACACATGCCAAAATTACTAAAATGTACTTTGGTAAAGACAACAAATGTGATTTTCTGATAGCTTACTTGTACCTCATTTACTGAGTCCCCTTTTTTTTCTTGATATACTTAGACTCAGTTTTGAATAAGTGGCACAGCATAATACATAGAACTGCTAAAACAAAGCACCATCAGAAGTTACCAGTGAAGCAGATAGGGGTCGCGTGAAGACTGAGAGGGGAGCTATCCTATATCTTTTGTTCTTTGAGACAGGATTTTGTGAATCCTAGGTTATGTAGGTGAGGATGACTTTGAGTGCCTGATCTTCCTACCTCTGCTTCCAGAGTGCTGGGATTATAGGCATGTGCCACCATGCTGATTATGTGGAATTGGGGATCAAACCCAGGATTTCATACATGTTAGGTAAGCACTCTATCAACTGAGCTATAACCCCAGCACACCATCTAGTAGTTTTGTACTTCACAATGCTTTGAGATTTGAATTTTTTGTAATAGTGAATAAATATCATAGACTTAGTAAAATCAACAAGTCATCTCCAGGCTTCAGGCAACCAAGTCTCTAAATCACTAAAACATAAAATATGACCATTTCTCAACTTGTAGATCTTCAGATATAGAAGCATGAATAGTCTGACTTGAGAGTTAAGGATGCTTTTTATATATCCAAATGAATGACTCTTGACTTCTACATAACATATAGAAAACAATTGACTTATCTTGTGGCAGACATAATTGATCAACTAAGCACTGATTCCTAATCACTTTTTCTTTCTGCCTCTACCATAACAACTTAGAAAGTCAAATATTCACTTTCCATCTGTAGCTGCAAGTAATGATGAGAAAACTTGGGCTTCTGTTTAGTATGGGGAGAGGTGATGTGAGGCATGGTTCTGTATTCCTGATGAAAGATGGACAAGAGACATATTTGAGAATGCTTCTCTTCCTTTCTTCTACTATAAGATGCAGACATGTTGCCCAGCATTGCAGCCACATCTTGAAAACAAGAAGAAAAGACTAGGTGACTCAAAGAGACATTGGTTTTCTTTTGTGTTTATGCTTGTGCATGTGCATGTGTAGGCCAGAGGATAACCTCTGGGGCAATTCCTCAGGTGCTGTCCACATTTTCAGAGACAAGGTCTCTAGAGAAATTAGCCTAGAGCTTGCCATGTAAGCTGGACTGCCAGGGCAGTGAGTAGTACACCTATCTCACCTCCCCAGCTCTGGCATTCCAAGCATATCCCATCATACTCACCTCTTTGTATGTGAGTTCTGGGCATTGAACTCAGTCTTTCAAGGCAAACACTTTATTGACTGAACTATTTTTCCAGCCCTAGCTCTCATTTTGAGGCCTCGAACCACTGCCAGTAGTTACTATTAGCCTCCAAATGCCAAGGAAAAATCTACCCCTATTTTGTTATGCCACTTTTGTTGGTTTTATGTTATTTTTAGTTGACCTTACATATCTCTAATGTGCCTCAAAATATTTCATGTGACTGAAGAGGTATAATTTCATTCAACTGCCTCAGATAGGTTGTTTTCCTTTTTATAAGCTCCTCCTGTCTGAAAGCAAGTCATGCTCGTGGGCACGGCTTCTTTTGCTGCCTGTCTCTGCTGTCCTCGGGTATTTCTGTCTGGTCACTCTCGCATGAGGTCTTTATTGTAGTTGCATTGTCCCATTGTCTCCATCAGCGCATTCACATGGTGGGAGCACATGCCCCTGTGTGTATGTGTGTGTGTAGGAATGGGGGAGAGGCAATAATAATAATATTCAGTATATTTCTCTTAGCTTAATCTTAGCTTGAAGAATGGGGTTACTGACTCTTCTTATTTTAACTTCTTCACAAAACAAATCACAGCTTTGTATCTCAAAAGTGCCTCAGAGAGTCTAGGGAGATGGCTCAGTGGTTATAAGTGCTTGCTTGCAATGCGCAACAGCTCAAGTTTGATTCTCTAGTGCCCACATAAAGCCAGAAGCACAAAGTGGCACATGCATCTGGAGTTTGTCTGCAGTGGCAAGAGGCCCTGGTGTTTGTTTGCAGTGGCAAAAGGTCCTGGCTTGCCCATACTCACTTGCACACACTCTCTACCTACTCACAAGTATATATATAAGAATATGTTTTTAAAGGTGCATCAGGTTCATGTAAAAAGGTAGAACAATGGTTACCAACAGAAGAAAAGTAAAAAGCGTGAGAGCTCTGTGCAATGTGCGATTCTGGGCAGGCTCCTTTTGTTTTAAAGTGCATTTCTGAGATGATTGGAAAAACTTGAATCACCTCTGCAGATTTGAGGATAGCACTGCATCTGGTGTTAGTGTTTTTACTTTGAAAAGCACCCCTTCATGTAAGAAAGATATAGACTGAACATTAGGTGCTGGAGGTGATGGGACATTGGACACTGCCTGATCTTGACATAATTCAAAATGAGGTTTTTATACTGTAGCTCCCCCATTTCTGTAAACTTTTGATTATATTTAAAGTGTTGAACCAGGCATGGAGAATCATGCCCATAATCCCAGCGCTCAGCAGGTAGAGGCAGGGGGATCAGAAGTTCAGGGTGATCCTTTGCTATATAATGAGTTTGAGACCATATTGGACTGTATGTGAAACCCTGTGCTTCGAACATGATGGTCCTGTGACCTTGGCTTGCCTTGTTCAACTTGTTTTTTACATGTGTGGGGATTAGTCTGCTCCATTCCATTCACTTGTTCCAGTCTGGTGTTTCTTCATTTAAGGACCAACTAAGGTTAGAGACTGTTAAACAACAAAGGAATTCTAATTACTTCATCCATGTGGACTTTGGCCTTATGTGACTATGTATAAACTTACATTATCAGTTTCTTGAGAGGTAGAAAGGATCAAGAAAACCTCTGGGCTTTGGTAGCATGCTGATATCATCACTTGTGTGTGGTCTTGGGTAAGGAGCTTAAACTCCATGTGTCTCTTGCCTGTGAAATGTAGGGTGGTGCTGTCACATAGTAAAAAAGAGTTGTTTCAAGGGAAGTATTGTAGGCTTGCACATAAGGGCCTTGGCATGCATAGAACTGCCTAGAGGTGACCTCAGTGTGTCAATGTACATAAGACAGGTTGTGTGATTTTTTTCCAGTCTCTGTCATGTCAGCCCAGTTCACAAGGTCAATGGTCGGTGTTCCTTCAGTTAGCATAGGTTGTATTATTTAGTAGTAATGAACAACTCAGCCACCAGAACGCCTCAGTAGCTTTCTAAGAAGAATATGGGAACATCTACTACTATTTTCCTTCACTGCAGGCCCATGCAACTTTTGGGGAAGTCTTCCTCCTTAGGATGGCTCAGAAGCTCAAGGAGTTAAAGAAATGAAATCCCCTGTGTTCCTGAAAGGAGAATGGCTCCCAGTGTGCCAGGGTAGGGGATCTCTAGCTAGGTATGTGCGGACTGTGGGGTAGCTGACAGTCTTCTAGCTGTAAATATTGTAAACTACACAAAAACTTTGGTGGTCACTCCAATGATGTCTGAAAATGATACTCTTAAAATAGAAGGCTTCTTGCTTATATATTATAATCAGCCTGCCCATTTTTCCATCTTTTCTGTGTGCTTTTATGACTCAGATATGATAGCATATCACACTGAACATACATTAAGTGCTTACAAGTTACTGGTAGATGGGCACCATCACAAAGCAACCACGTCAAACAAGGCAGTGGATTGGTAAACTGCATTTCATGTTCAAAGTCACAAGGCAGTGAGGCAGCCAGAGAAAGACTTTTCATGAATCCTGCCATTAGCTACAAGAGGACTTTTATTACTTCCTTGAGAAAAGTTGGCCTCAGAATAGTTATTCATGTTTGCTGGCAGTTTCCAAAGGCGATTGCCACCTTTAGACTTGGTCCCATGCACAAAATGGTAAGCGCAATCACAGGGCAAAACAATGTCAGACACAATTAAAGGCACTCATAGTGTCCTTCCAAGTAGGGAAAGTATAAAACTATCACTCATCTTTCTACACCCAGATCAGAACATGACCTCCTCTGGAGTTAATGCTAAGCTCTGATCAGAATTAATAGTTACCATTTTTATGTTTTTGTGCAAGGTAGTCAAATTTATGGTAATAGGTTGTATATCTTCTTTATTGGATTTTGACTGTAAACATGGAGATCTTAAAGCGGAAGGCAGAACTACTTGGGAAGAGGAAGGAAGGGGACCAGAAGAGGAGGGGAGTTGGAATGGAGGAGGGCAGTGGGGTGGGGGACCTGTAAGAACAAAGTATAATGATATGTGTGTATGAAAATGTCATAGGGAAACTCATTTCTTTGTATTTTAACCAAAAAAAAAAAAAAAAAAAAAGGATTTGGATTGTGTGTATGTGTGCACACACCAGAGGTTGACATCAGATGTCTTCTTCAGTCACTCTCCAACTTATTCTTTGGGGCACGGTCTCACACTGAACTTGGAACTCATAAATTCAGCTTGACGAGGTAACCAGCAAGCTCCAGGGATGGCAGTAAAGACATGTGCCCCCACAGCAGGCTTTTTCTACAGCTTCTGGGGATGTGAATTCAGAGCCTCATGATCGCACAGGAAGCACTTTACCCATTGAGACATCTATCTCTTCAGCCCCAAGGTCTGAAATAATTCTTTGTCTGCCCCAAAGCACCTGAGAGACTTTTTAGACTAGAAAGGACAAAATCTATCTTTGCTGAGTCAAGTAAAAGTCATACATTCATTTTAGAAACTTAAACTTTAGCAATTGTCTTTCCACCGTGTTGGGATTTAACGTTACAGACTCACACACTATGCAAAGAGAAAGACGGGTCAGCCTTCCTCTGTACTCTCAGTCCAACGCACACACCAGGTCAAAAGAGAGAATTCAATTCCAGGTTTGCACCTAGGAGATCTCAGGTCCAATTTAATTTATCCCCAGATGACCAAGCTGATTATAATTGTCAAATCTGGTCTTTCTCCACAGTAAACCTGAATCTCCTGTAATTGGCCATGAAATCAGTGGGAGTTGGCTGTTTCAGAGTGAGTAAGGTAGGTCCTGTTCAAAGCTCCCCAGGCCTTCTTTCAGCAAGGTAGGAATAGGGATGGCTGCCCTGAAGAGGAGCAGGTGTAAGGAGGATTAGGTCACATGATGAGAAGGGGTGGGCCATGGGCCAGCAGCTGCAGAAATCCCAGGTGTGTGTGAATTGGCAGGGGTACAAAGAGAGGAGAGCTGCTAACAGCTCAAAGTCCTTGGGCGGCAGCGGCAGCTGCTGGTTTGGACCCACCTGTGGTGCTGATGGGCACAGCCCAGTCGTAGGAGCACAGGAACATGAAAGGTCCTGGGAGAGCTGCCTCTGCCCATTCTTTCTAAGCAGATAGGCAGAGGAAATAAGCTTGCCCACCTTCTTTTGGGAAGAGCTGGCTGGACACCAGGCTGGCTGGCTTTTCTGATTCACAACATGGCTCTTGGAGGTCTAAGATAAAGACACGTATTTCTTTCTTCATCTAGGAAGCAAGTGAAGGAAATAGCCCTGAAATGGGGAGAAAGTCAACAGGCAGAAATATTCAGGGAGAAGAACACAAGTTTGACACAGACAAAAATTAAAGCTTCTCCCATGTTGGGCTGGAGATCTGGGGAGAAAAAACTCCTCATAACCCTTCTTAATCGAGCTCCTTCCCCTGAGCAGTGCTGTGGTTTTCACAGGATGGAAATGTCATGGTGCAGAGACCAGGGTTTCAGTTTAGTGGCCCTGAATTATGGAATGTTTCTTGGGCTCACAGCACACAAAGGAATTGCTGGTCTCAATGCAAATGAGCGCTGTCTGCTCAGGGGCAGCCACGGTCCCCTTCCTGTGGGCAGGCTGTAAGGGTTGCCGTCTCTCACTCCTCATGAAAGCCAGACTCCAGAAAACTATGAACCAGGCTAAGGCCAGTTTAGACTACTATTTTGGTTTTCCCATCTCTGCTTTTAAGCAGAAACAGTAAAACCTGCTGACTTGCCTCTAAGTGATATGAATCTCCCCCTTTCTTCCTAGAAACAGGGTCCCACTCTGGGATATGAGGATTTGCGTCTCCCAGGAGCCCATGTCTTCAAAGCTTGGTCCCGGCTTGGTGTTACTAGGAAGGGTGGAATCGTTAAGAGATGGGTCCTTGTGAGGGGTCCATAGGTCACTGGGTATGTGAATCCCCCAAAGGACTATGTGACCTTTGTCCTGTCTGCTTTTTAAATTTATTTATTTATTTATTATTTGACAGTGAGAGAGGGACAGAGAATGGGCATGCCAGGACCTTTAGCCACTGCAAATGAAATCCAGACACATGAGCCACTATGTGCATGTGGCTTACATGGGCATTGAGGAATAGAACCTGGGTCCTTAGGCTTCGCAGGCAAATGCCTTAACCACTAAGCAATCTCTCCAGCCCCACTTTCTTTTTTTGTTTCCTGCATTGTGATAACAGTGGTTTTGCTCTGCTACCTGCTTCTACCATGTGGGAAAAGAAATCATTCATGGGCTAAAACCACCAAACTGTGACCCAAAGTAAATTTAAACATATTTAAAATTAAGTCATCCGGGTCTGGGAATAGAGCATAAGGACCTCAGTTTGGTCTGCGGAGCCCATGTAAGATATTCCAGTACTGGGATGTCCGAGACAGGTGAATCTCTGGGACTCACTGGCCAGCCAGACCAGACTACTTGGTGAGTTCCCTGTCAGTGAGAACCCCTGTATTAGAACAGGTGAAAGATGCTTCCGAAGGTACCACATTGAAGTCTTCCTCTGGCCTCCACACACTCACACACAAATATACACAGAGACACAAAGTCAATTTCAACCAATAAATCTGTTCTCTTTACAGTTTGATGGTCTCAGGTATTTTTTCATAGGTACAAAATACTGATGAACACCAGACAATGGAAGTGTGACAGTTACAAACCCTCCACCACACCTTGGTGCTGCGGTGTGATTTTTATTGCTAGGAGGACATCAGTAGAGGACATCTGGGAAGACTTCCCAGTACTGGCATGCCCACTTGGGATTTGTTCATTTCTGTGATCTGGAACACAGATGAGGTAATCAATTACACTTTATCCCCAAGAAGATGAAAGCTGCATGCCAACCATGCCAGAGGGGAGCAAAGGAATCTGGAACTCCCACTTGTCATGGCCAGTGCCAACTGGATTCTGGGCCTTCCCTACTGGAGGTAGACCCTGGGGGTCCTACACCCAAGTGGGCAAACAAGCCACTCAGAGCACTTTTGAGCTAGAGAGTCTAGTTTCCCTGAAATCAAGAATTTCTGACCCAGGTGGTTCTGATGTCACATACAGACCACACTTGGAGAACCTCTGCGGCAACTGCATTGTGAGCTGTTCAAGCCAATGTTAGTCAGGTTTTCACACACTTACAGCTGAACATGGTCCGTCAAATATACTGTTCTCTAATCCCTCAATAGCTATATGGCTCTCCTGACCCTATACCTTCAGTAAGGAGCTAAGAGCTCACTGAACACAGATACCCAACCAGGTTTACCATCTACATAGAGTCTGTTCAAATAGGAATCATTAAATCAGAGAAAAGAATTCTGTTTCTGTCTACAACTGAACTTAATTGCTTTTTTCTTTTTTTATTTATCTATTTATTTGTGAAGAGAGAGAGGAAGAACAAGAGTGAAGGAGGAATGAAGGGAGGGAGGGAGAGAGAGGGAGAGAGAGAGGAGAGAATGGGTGCACCAGGGCCCCTTATCACTGCATACAAACTCCAAATGCATTACCACTTCGTGCATCTAACTTTACATGGGTGCTAGAGAATTGAACCTGGGTCAGCAGGCTTTGCAAGCAAGCATCTTTAACTGCTGAGCCATCTCTCTAGTCCTTTTTTTTTCTTTCTAATTGATGTGTAATAATTGTCTATTTTCATGGAATATATGTGTTCAATGTGGAACAACCAAAGTGGAGCTGTTGGCATTCCCTTTTCCTGAATCACTTCTCATTTCTTTGTTATGGGAAACCATTTTTGCAGGGGTGGTGGGTGATTTGAGACAGGGTTTAATTCCATAGTCTAGGCTTTCCTGGAAATTATTATACATTCTAGGCTGGACCAGAAATTATTATGTAGCCCAGGTGAGTACAGAACTTATGTTGTAGCTCATGTTAGCCTAGAACTTATTATGTAGCTCAAACTGTCATGAAACTTATTACATAGCCCAAGTTGGCCTCAAACTACTTGCAAGCTTTTAGCCTCAGCCTTTCAAGTGCTGGGATTTATAGGTATGAGCCACTCTGGCTAGTCATGTTAGGGAACTTAGAACTTTTCTAGTTCTTTATAAAATATATAATAAGGTGTTAGTTGTCTTCAGCATATAAAATAAAACAAAATAAACTGTAGCCATCTGCATGGTATAAAATATTAACATTTATTTATCCTAGCTAACTACATTTTGTTACTCATCATCTAACCTTTCTCCATCCCCTCTCTCCCTTCCTTAACTTCTTTGACCATGATTCTTCTGTTTTCTATGAAACCATAAAACCCTACCCTTCCTTAGCTTCCACAGTATTTGGCTTTCTGCTTTATTTCACTTAAAGAAGTGCCCTGTGGCTTCATCTATGTTGCTGTCGGTGACAGGATGCCGTCCCTTCTCATGGCTGAATAACATTCCATTTTGTACATATGGAACAACAAAATTGGAGCCGTTGGCATTGCCTTTTCCTAAATCACTTCTCATTTCTTTGTTATGGGAAACCATTTTTTCAGGGTGGTACAAAATACCACATTTTCTTTTTTCATTCTTCAGTGGGTAAAACCCTTCACTGAAGAATCTTTACTTCCCCCTTTAGTGAAGATCAAATCTAGATCCTCACACATGCTGAATGAAGGAGGCAGAACAAGAGAAGTTTCCCGGAATCTGCAATATACCAGATACACAATTACCACTTTTGAATGGATGGCTTCTGGTTTTCTTTCCCTCTCCTGAACTATAGAATCCAGGAAAAATTATTTGAACCTCTCTGAACCTCCAATTCCTTATCTATAAATTTGAGTGATATATTTATCAGAAAGGCTTTGTGTAAAGTACAAGTAATATTAGGAAGTCAGAGAAAACCTGAACATCAGTCATTAGAGGGTAGAGTGTATGAGTGAACAACACAGAGCAGCCTGTAGCAGTAAGGAGAAACAGAATCCTTAAAAAACAGGTACTTAGTGAAAAATACATATAATCAATTACTTTTATAAATTAAAGAACTTATAACAGATACACACCAAATAATTACAATGTTAGAATGGTGTCTGTGAGGGGGAGGAAATGGGAGGAGGATACGGTTGTGAAACTGTTAAAAACAATAAATCTCCATCAGATTTATAAAAGTCATGGTGTCATACAATATCAAATTTTAATGATAAACAAGAAGAAAAAAGGCCTGTGTGGCTAGGGTCTTCAGCAGGATCCTGATTTGACTACCAGCGGTTCAGAGTATTCACTTCCTCTTCTGTAAAGAGCTCTGCTCCTTTACTGGAACATATTACCCAGAATAGCTTACTTCCCCAGAGGCCTTCAAAGGTAGGTGTAGCCATGCAGGTAAGTTCTGATCAATATTATAGATGGAAAATGTCATCTGAAATTTGTGGGGAGCATTCTTAAATGAAGGTGTCTCCATGAATGAATGGGAATGAATGCATGTCAGAGACAGAAGTGACCTCAAATGTCTAATATCTCCCTTCTCTGACACAACTGAAAGCTAGGTAGAGAGTCATCCTGGACACTTACACTGTCCTTGAAGGGAGAGAAAAATGACCTTGGAATAAAGAAAATGATGATGTAGACTCATAATGGTTAGTCCCAATGATCAAGTAGTCTCATGAGTGAGCTCGATGTGGTGGCGCACACCTTTAATCTCAGCACTCAGGAGGCAGAGAAAGGAGGATCACAGTGAGTTTGAGGCCACCCTGAGACTACAGAGTGAATTCCAAGTCAACCTGGGTTAGAGTGAAACCCTATCTCAACCCACCCCTCCCCCTGAAAAAAAAAAAAGGTCCAGAGAGATGGCTTAGCAGTTAAGGTGCTTGCCTGCAAAGTCTAAGGACACAAGTTCAGCTTCCTTGGAACCCACATAAGCCAGACACATGAGGTGACACATATGCACAAGTCTGTGCATGCGCACAAGATGGCTCATGAGTCTGCAATTCTATTGCAGTACCTAGAGATCCTAGTGTGCCAAATCTCTCATTCTCTCTCTCTCTCTCTCTCAAAAATAAAAAAAAATATTAAAAAGCAGTAGTCTTGATCATGTAACCTAATGATGGTTGGTCTTGGTGATCAAGTAGTCTCATGGTGGTTGGTCTTGGTGATCATGTAGTCTCATGGTGGATGGTCTTGGTGATCAAGTAGTCTCATGGTGGTTGGTCTTGGTGATCTTGTAGTCTCCTGGTGGTTGGTCTTGGTGATCATGTAGTCTCATGGTGGATGGTCTTGGTGATCATGTAGTATCATGATGTCTCATGATGGATGGTTTTGCTGGTTAAGTTCACCTCATTTGGAATTTCTGAGGGAACACACCTCTGGTTTGTCTGTCAGGGCATTTTTAGAGAGACTTTACTGAGGAGTGAAGACACACTCTTTTTGTTTTTGGTTTTTCGAGTTAGGGTCTCACTCTGGTTCAGGCTGACCTGGAGTTAGCTATGTAGTCTCAGGGTGGCCTCAAACTCTCGGAGATCCTCCTACCTCTGCCTCCCAAGTGCTGGGATTAAAGGCGTGTGCCACCATGCCCGGCAAAGACCCACTCTTAATGTGGGCTGAGGTTGTAGACTGAAGAAAAAGGGGAAAACAGGCCATGTACGCACATTTATCTCTCTGTTTCCTGAGTGTAGACACATGGGGCCAGCTTCTCACACACTCGCTGCCATGCCATGATGGACTGTATCCTCAAGCTGTGAGACAAAATACACTCTTCCTCCCTTAGGTTGCTTTTGTCAGGTATTTTGTCAGAGCAATGGTAATAGACACATGTAACGTTTCACTAGGGTCTCTGCACCCTAAAAGGAGAAAATTGTGTTTAGGGGCTTTTGTAAAGTAGAGATGCCTAAAACATTAGCAGTGGTTACAGCAAAGATTTTTAGTTAGTTAGTTTGTTTGTTTGTTAGTTTTTTAATTAATACATTATTTATTTATTTATTTATTCAAGGCAGGGTCTCATTCTAGCTCAGGCTATCCTGGATTCACTATGTAGTCTCAGGGTGGCCTCGAACTCTCGGAGCTCCTCCTACCTCTGCCTCCTAAGTGCTGAGATTAAAGGCGTGCACCACCATACTCAGTATATAAATACTTTCTTAACTTCTGCTTCACCCTAGGGTTTTGTTAACAAAAATAGTATTCCTTGTTTTCCTTGACACTACTCAATATATGTGTAACTATCTTAAAGCTTGTTTTACTTGAGCAATCCCTTAAAGAAAGAGATTACAGTTTCAGCTGGTTAATGTTTCTTTCTTGAACAAAAAGGCTTTCTGGCCTTCAGCTGGCTTGTTTCAATAGCAGTGTGCAGTACTAAAAACCACAGGACACATCTGTTCCTAATAGAAGTCTATAGTCAGCAATGCCCAGTGCCTTTCAAAACTTGTTTTCTTCATCCCACACTGTGCATAGACCTGGCCAGAGCTCCTTTCTGTTGTCACCAAGTCATGATCCATGCTAATTCCAAGTCGAATCTGTGTCAGCCGCTTGAGGCTGTTCCAGATTTGCATCTTTGTGACAAATTGACATTTTCATTTATTAAAATGCTGAAGTATGCAGGGTTTTTTTTTTTGGAAAGTTTATAACATTCTCAGTCCCAGTGAAACCTTGTTTCAAGTCACAAGACCAAAACACATGTGATAAGAAAAACAGTTCACACTTACAGAGAAATCGATTCTCAGGACCTTAAGGACACATTTTTCACAAGAAAACATGATTTGCAAAAAGAAAAGTAGACTTTGAATTGAGTCTTAACAACTATGTAGTAGAAAACTTCACAAGTCGCTGGCCCGCATGTCTCTAGATAAGGTTAGGAGTGGCCTACATTTTTATATCCACATGAGAAGAGGACAGAGCTGGATAAAGCAGCCTTTATAAAGGTATGATCTAATTGCCAGGCATGGTGGTGCACGGTTGTAATCCTAATACTTGGGAGGCAGAGGCAGGAGAATCACAGTGAGTATGAGGCTAGCCAGAGCTGCATAATGAGATCCTTTCTCAAAAGTTAGAAATGTAAAAACAAAATAAATAAAAACAAAATTATATTAGTTACATCTTTTATCACTGTGCAAAAGTACCAGATATCTAGATGGAAAGCAACTTAAGGGAGGAAAAGATCATTTTGGCTCTCAATTTAAGAGGGTACAATTTTTCATAGCAGGCAGATGTGACAGAATTCATGGTGGAAGGAACATACAGTAGGGGCTCTCCACAGTGTGTGTGTGTGTGTGTGTGTGTGTGTGTGTGTGTGGAGGACACAAGAGGACATAAGATGTCCTTCTTTATTACTCTTATGCTTTATTTCCTTGAGAAAGGATCCTTTACTGAGTCTAGAACTAATTCTTTGGTTAGTCTGGCTGACCAGTGAGCCTCAGAGATCCTCCTGCCTTTGCCCACCCCACTCAGTGCTGGGGTTACAGATGTGCTTCAGCCTCGAGATTTGCTAACAAAAATAGCACTCCTTGTTATATGGATGCTGGATCCAATTCATGCTTACAAAGTGAGCACTCTTACGTACTGAGCCACCTCCCAGTCTCGACTGCTCATGCCTGGATGGATCAGTGCATAAGGACGAGATTGCTGCCACTCAACTGGCTTTCGCTTTTTCCTTTTTATTCAGTTCATAACTCCACTTAGCGGTTGCTGCTGCTCACTCATGGTAGGTCTCCCCTGCTCAATTTAACCTTCCTAGAAACACCCTCACAGATATACCCAAAAGTGTATTTCCTAGGTGATTCCAAATCCAGGCAGGTTGCACCGAAGATGAACTGTCCCAGTACTGTGTAATTCTGGATATACTGGCAGTAACAAACATGATGTACTTTCTTTTTCTTACCCTGAGAGCAATTGCTTCTCCATGTTTTAAATTATTATTTATTTAGTTATTGTTTTTAAAAAAATTTATTTTGTTTATTTTATTTATTTGAGAGCAACAGACAGAGAGAGAAAGAGACAGATAGAGAGAGAGGGAGAATGGGAGCGCCAGGGCCTCCAGCCACTGCAAAGGAACTCCAGACGCGTGCGCCCCCTTGTGTATCTGGTTAACGTGGGTCCTGGGGAATTGAACCTCCAACCGGGGTCCGTAGGCTTCACAGGCAAGCACTTAGCCACTAAGCCATCTCTCCAGCCCTATTTAGTTATTTTTGAGCCATCATCAGAGAAGCTCGTATTGAAAGCCTTAGCATATTGCCATCACTCTCAAAGCTGCAATGAGAAGAACTGGTGTCTCCACAGTGAGCAGCAGCCTTGTAATCTTGTCACTTTAGGAATAGCTTAGCAGCTCAGGGGTTATACCAAGAACTACTCTCCTTCATTACTTCAATGTGGGCATCCATGATAGTTAATCTGAGTTGACAACTTGACATGATTGAGAATAACCATGGAAACAAATGTCTGGGCGTGTCTGTGAGGGATTTTCTAAATTGGGTTATTTGAGGTGGGTAGACCCACCTAACAGAAAGCTGCTCCACTTCATGGTTCAGGACTGCCCAAGGAAGAGAGAGCTAGCTGAGCACAGAGAGCCACTGGTTTTGGCTTCCTCATTGGGGACATCACGTGACCAGTTGCCTCAAGCTCCTGCTACTATAAATTCCCCACCAGGTGAATTACAGTCTCAAACTGTGAGCTGAAATAAGTCCTTCTTTCTTCTGGTTGGGCATTTGGTCATGACAATGAGAAAGTAACTGATACAGTATTTAAACACCAGCTACTCATCCCATTGCTTATATTCCAACAGGAATTTGTAACTTGAGATTTAAGAGTAAACTAGGAGAATGATCTTCAGTTGACTTTTTCTCCATATAGGGAAACTGTTCATTGTGACATATAAGAAGAAAACTAGCTTCCCACGAGGCAAGTGGCCTCTTGGCCCATGCTGCCTTATGCTCCTTAGAAATAAAGGCATGGGTTTGTGCTTGGAGCTAGAGGTGTCTTTAGGAGGCAATTCTTTTTTGTGTGTTTATTGGTTTGTTTAATTTTGGAGACAGAGTTGTGTGACCTGACTTCCAGGAGGCACTTCTCATTCTCCCGTGGAGTAAGGGAAGAGTGAGAAGTGTTTTGTGATGAACCACAGTGAGCATAAGAGTGAGGATGGGAGAGTGGATGGCTCACTAAATGGGCACTCTCAATGAGCATGCAGATGGCTCAGAAGGTGTCCTGCAAGATCAGGCACTGAAAACTTCTTGCATAGGGGGAAGAAGGCCAAACAATCTTAATGTTTCTTTGCACACAGACTTCTGTGTTGGGTGTGGGAATTGGGGAGTGTTAACTCTCATGAGTACCTGGAAGGAGAAGAGTGAATTGGAGAGTTAGGACACACTTCAGTCTCTCTGCTCCCCAATATTGGAGGGCTTGCCTATGAACTGCAACCAGGAAGTGTAGATTTGATCCCAGAAGCAGCTCTAGGCACTAAACAGAGCCCATAATAGAAACTACTCTCTCACCTCTATCACCCACATAGAAACATAGCAATAGAGACTAAGGCAGCTCAGGTGCCGTGAATGGAGCCTTTCTCAAGAGGGTATTGGCAGGTGTCTCGGCAATGCAGCCTGAAAGAATATATGTAGAAATAAATTAAGGGAAATATATGCAATTGCATGGGTTGCAAAGAACATGAGAGCTATTAGAATTCATATTTGATTATAATTATGATCTGATCTGTACTCACAGGAGTGTGAGGTTGGGACACCCAGTTAATACAAAGAGAGCTGAGGAACAGTGTACTCCAATTAGGTCAATGGCCAATGACAATTGGATTCAATAGATGCCCAGCTTTCAGGGGTGCCAGAAGTCTTGGCAGCATTTCTGGGCTCCCAAAAGATGTGATAAAACTGCACAGCCTTGAGGTAGTGAGCTGGGAGTGTGTGGTGTGTGAGTGTGAATGTATGTCCTCCATAGTTTCAGGGATTTTTGATTAAGTTTTCTACTTGTTGCAGTTAACTGCTCTTTGCTGGCACAAAGTACCCTACCAGAAGCAGCTTGTGGGAGGAAAGGGTTTATTTTGGCTTACAGACTTGATGGGGAACTCCATGATGGCAGAGGGAAAATGTAGCATGAGTAGAGGCTGGACATCATATCCTGGCCAAATCAGGCAGAACACCATAGCATGATTGTGTGTCAAACACTGGCAAGGAGGAGTTGGCTATAACTCATAAGCCCACCCTCAACAACACACCTCCTCCAGTAAGGATCTAATTCCCAAATTACCATCAGCTGGGAATCAAGCGTTCACCACACATGAGTTTGTGGGGGAAACCTAATTCAAATCACCATATGTGGATACATATTTACACATGAGTGTGAGGCTATAGGTTGACACTGAGTGTCTTCCTTAATTACTCTCCAACTTATTTTTGAGTCAGGGTCTCTCACTGAAACTGGATCAGACCAACTCAGCTAGACTAACTGGCCAGTGAACCATGGGAGAGCCTTCTGTCTCTGGTTCTCCAACACTGGAATTACAGACAACATACACATCAAGCCTGGTATTTTTACATGGTATTGCAGAATCTGAACTAAGGTCCTCATGCGTGTGTGCAAGCATTTTAAAATGAGCCCATCTCCAGTGGTTAAAGGCCCTGACCTGCAAAGCTTAACAGTCTGAGTTTGAATCCCAAGTATCTACATTAAACCAGATTCACAAAATGGTGCATGAGTCTGGAGTTCATCTGCAGTTGCAGGAGGCCCTTGTGTGCCCATTCTCTCTCTCTCTTTCTCTCTCTAAATAAGTAAGCCATGGCCCCAGGTTTGAATCATGGTTCTACACTTTTCTGTTTTGATGTTTGGGATTGAACCTAGGACCTCATGAATGTTAAATTCACACTCTGAGCTATACTACCCATCTCTCTTCTTCTTCTCTTTCTTTTCCTCTTCCTCCTCTACCTCTTCCTCCTCCTCCTTCTTTGTTAGGTAGGGTCCTTGCTCTAGCCAAGGCTAACCTGGAATTCACTAAACTGTAAAACTGTAGTTTTACAGTGGCCTCGAACTCATAGGTGATCCTCCTACCTCAGCCTCCTGAGTGTTGGGATTAAAGGTGTGAGCCAAATCCTGGGGGAGAGAGAGAGAGGACACCAGGGCTTCTAGCTGCTGCAAACAAACTGCAGATACATGTGCTACTTTGTGCATCTGGCTTTACATGGGTACTGGGGAATCAAACTCTGGTTGTTAGGTTTTATAGGCAAGCATGTTAACCACTGAACCATCTCTCCAGCCCTAGCATTTGAAGTAAATTACAGATAGTCACTATCATGCAGTAGATACCCAATAAATTGTGGCTACTACTAATGTTACTTTTTAAGTGTTTGGGGTTTTTTATTGTGTGTGTGTGTGTGTGTGTGTGTGTGTGTGTGTGTGTGTGTGGACTGTGGGGATGTGGGATATGGGATATGTGTCATGGAGTGTGTGTATGTGTATGTGTGTGTGTATATGTGTGTGTGTCCACACCATGCTCCATGTGCTCACCTGCAGAGGCCAGAGCACAAAAACGCTCTTTGTTCTTTTCTTATCTGAGCCAGAAACTTGCCATTTTTTTCCCCAAGCTCTGGTAATTCTCAGGTTTCTGCTCCCCTATGCTACTGGTTTTATAGATGTTCATGGCCATACTCAGCTTTTATGTGGGTCCTGGGGATCGAACTCAAATAGTCTCCTAGGCCTTCATGCTTACACAGGAAGTGCTGTTAACCACTGAGCTATGTCTCCAAGCTTATTTGAAATTTTGACTTTGTTATACTTCCTGATGTAATTATTCTATTGATTGAATTTTCTAGCTTGCAAAAGCTGTGAATAAGTTCTACAACATATAATTTTCCTCAAGCTTCAAGTAGTAAAAATAGATATAGAACAATCCTATAGGTATAGATAACTTCAGCTCAGCTGTTTCTATTTGTGAAAATAATTACTATGTGCTTAATAACTAACATCAGAAAGGGTTAAAGCAGTCTCTAGCATACTAATACATCTGGATTTGAATAAATCCATTTATTTTAATTAACACCACTTTTTTTTTTTCCAAAATGAGCAGTTGGGTTAGAAATAATTAGGGCATTTTCTCTATCCCCATATATATAGGCCCTCTTACTCTCAATGACTCTTACTGAGTCAGGTTCTGCACAGATAGCAGTGAATTTTAAGCATAGATAGTAGTTACTGTATTCTCTAGTCTGTGGGGAAGCAGATTTGGTAGCAACAAGATTTTGAGTTCAAACCTAGGGCAATTGAAGAATTTACAGGTAAAAGAAAAAAAGGAGATAACTTGGCCAAGTAAGCACTATCTCTATGTACATTATAACTCCCTCTCCAGAAGGGAAAGCTACACATTCTTATTCCCTAGAGACATAAATCTCAGTGACAAATTCAGTTGAGGACTCTGCTATGTACCTTTATAAATGGATGTGTGGGAGCTTTTCTGTTTCTGCTTGCTCTGTATCCTGCTCAGCCCCATTGCCTCAGGAAATTTTCATTAGAGGCTGGAGACGCATGAGCTAATAGGGTTCATGATCCCCATTTTGTTTTTCCTCTAAGTAGGTCTCCTAAGAGTATTAATTTGCACATTCTATTTCAATAGTGACTTGAACACAAAAATAATGTCAAGCCATTACTCACATAATTTTTGTCACTTATTAGAAACATCTCAGTGGTCAAGTCCCCCTTCAGCTGAGAAGTTGACTGGATATGAGTCCTAACCTCTCAGTAATTCCCAAGAAATTTAGTACTAGGCAAATTTTGCTTGCACATCTCAACCTGGTGGCAAAAGCAACCATTTAACATTCAGTTGAGACAAGGTTCATTTTGTTTGGTTATAGATATTAACAGTTCACTTTGTTTGCCTTTGTATCAGCTATAAGAATGAGAGAGATTCCACAGTGTGATTTTTTTGTTTTGTTTTTTGCTTGTGAATGTGTGTATAGTGTGCAGGCATGTTTATGCATGTTCACATATGTGCATGAGTGTGGAGGCCAAAGGTCAATGTCAGGGGCTCCCTCAGTTGCTGTCTACCAAATTCTTGCTGAGCCTAGAGCTCACTGATTCCCAAGGATTCCCTATCATTGTTTCCACAGCACTGGGATTACTGATAGGCTCCTGTTTGGGGACAAGAGTCTAGCAGTCTTTCCAGGGGACCCCTTGGAGTTTTCTGGACGTTGGCCAGTGTCTATGAGGAACTTCTGGATGGAAGGATGGTGGGTCCATCTATCTCCTTCATGCTCCAGTGAAGGAAGCCATTGTAGGTGAAGAATCCACATCAGAACCCAAACTAGCTATTGGGAAAAGGAATCCATGGACCAAGCGATTCCTGACCTCACAGTGAGCATAGAGCAGCAGGCTCTCTCTCACTCATTCGTGGTATAGACTCCACATGCCAGCTGCTGGCCTCTAGCCATTTGTTTAAATGCACTACAGGGATAATGGCTGTGTTCGTGTTGGGGGCCCTTTTGCCACAGCAGGTGGAAACTGGAAAGGTAGACACTTAGGTAGGGCTCCAGATCAGCTTCCTGACTCAGTTTTCCCTGGTTTCTCCTTGAGTTTTGTTACGTCAGGTCAGCTTGATTCCCCTCTGGGTTCTAGACTCTATAGAGAGCAATTTGGAAAGTCTTCCCTCTTCCAGAAACACATTTCAGGGTTAGGCACTGTCTATTGAAGGAGAAGGTGGGACAAGGGCTCAATTGCTCTAAAAACTCAAGTTGTTCAAACTCAAAGGACTTTGCATCATGACTTTTTGCTGGTTCTCTCCTTGCAAGTGGCCCCAGGGAGAGCTTAGTTTGATGTGTCTCTTCTTTCTAAGAAGAAAGTCACCCCAAAATGAGGTCATTTCACTTCTCTGCCCCACACCTTCCCAATGTGGAATTCAAACCCACAGGTTCATGTTTTTGAACATTTGGTCCCCAGCTGTTGATGCTATTTGGGGAGGTTGTGGAATGTTCGGGAGTTGGGGTCTGGCTGGAGGAAGTTGTTGCAGTTAGCTTGATGTTGCTGGACAAACACCTGACCAGAATCAGTCATAGGACAAAACAGTTTACTTCAGGCTTACAGATCCAGGAGACACCATGAATGGTGGAAGAAGCTGTCTCACTTCCACAGATCCACACAGTAGATACACCAAAGAGCCAGCACCACAAAACCACCAGAGCTCCAACTGCTGTTTTCAAACCTTAGGGTGAGACTCCAAGATCTGCCCCAGTGACACTCCCTCCAGCTAGGCTTCTGGGCACTCAAGTTACAGAGTCAGTGTGATTCTATAGAGCCAGACATTCTCTGTAGAGCCACCACAGAAGTAAATATGTGGAGTGGGAGACTTGAATTTTATGGACGGGCTGGCTTCCTGTCCCATTTCTACTTGCTGACTGCCACCTCTACGTAAGCAGTTGTCACAGTGTTTTTTCCACTGTGATGGACTGTATCTTCTCCAACCATGAGCCAAATAAACCCTTCCTTATGTTGCATCATTGGCTATTTTGTCACAGCATTAAAGATAACTAATATAATATTTAATAGTTTTAAAAGTGATTTGGGGCTGGGGAGATGGCTCAGTGGATAAAGAGCTGCTGTGCCAGTGAGAGGATCTGAATTTAGATCCTTTGCACCTGCATGAAATGCCAAGTATGGCGGTACATGCTTGAAATCCTAGCACTGGAGACAGGAATAGGCGGGTTCCTCAGATCTTTCTGGCTAGCTAGTCTAGTTAAATCAATGAGCTCCAAGTTCAGTGACAGGTCCCGTCTCAAAAAACAAGGTGGGGAAAATTGAGGAAGGCACTGGGCATTGACTGCAGGTCTCCATGCGCACATACATCTCCATGCACACATGAAAGGCCACACACATTTACTCCCCGAAAGAGTGATTAAAATGGACATGATGTTTCTCATGATGAGGCCTTATGTCACCTTCGGGACTTCATACCTTCTTCCTTTTCTGTTTTTAATGTCAGCATCAATATCTCTTCACTGTCCCTACACAGTGGCCAGCATGCTCCTGCCTCAGGTCTTTGAACATATTCTGTGTTCTGCCTGGAATATTCTTTTGCATATATCTGCATAGTTCCCCCATGGCCTCCTTCATATCTTAAATTAAATGCCACCTTCTCAAGGGACACTGTTTCTGAACACTTTACCTAAAATTTCACATATTAATTCCCTACCCTCTTCCTTTCCATCTTCTTAGCTTCATATTTATTCACATCACTCATTACCCTTTAATGTGCTATTAGCCAAAATATGCAGTAGGTCATGAGCCTGGGGCCATCCCACACTTTCAGTTCCAATTTAGCAAACTGCAGTCTAGCTTGGCATGTAAATAAACCAAAACCTAACTTAGTAGTATAGTTTTGGAAGGAAAAACAAAAGCCAGTCACAAACATGTGAGTTTTAGCCAGTCAAATGCAATCAAGTCATCATATCCCAGCCACACAAGGCCAATGTCTAGGTTCTCCAATTAGTTGGTATCTCTACCTTGCTTCTGAATGGGGTTTGTGCTTCTGGGAAGAGCTTTCTGAACTTCTGGTTCCAGATGCTTCTCTATTCACCAGTCCTTTAAGCTCACACATTCTGTTAAACATAATTTATGAAAGTTTTCCTATGGCCTTACAGCTCAGTAGATAGAGTACTTGCTTACCATACTGGATGATCTGGATGCAATCCCAGCACCACATAAACCAGCTATGGTGGTGCACACTTGTGAACTCAGAGCTTGGAGGTGGAGGCAAGATCAGGAATTCAAGGCTATCTTTGCTATAAAGTGAGTTCCAGGCCAGCCTAGGATACATGAACCCCATCACCAGTAGCATATAGTTTAATACTAATTTATTATCTGTTGGCTTTTTAAAAATATGAATCCAAAGTGGGTGGAGACTTTCATCATTTTTGTCCATCCCTGGTATCTGGCACACCTAGAAAGTGTGTGTCATGTAGCAGGTAATTGAATGAACATTGTGGCAATATGAATGGTGATCGAGGAGCCGAGTGAGCGTTACTGCCTTTCTGAATACCCTCAGCCTAGCACACTGTTGCAGTCACTTTCTTGTTGCTGGACAAACACCCAACCAGAAGCAGTTTCTCAGAATGCAGGGGAGCCTTCATCATGGCTGAAGAAGCTGGCTCACTTTCATGGATCCATAGCACCAACAGCCAGAGCTCAAAACTCCTCTGAACACACCTTATGGCTGGACTTCAGACCCACCCCCAGTGACACTTCCTCCAGCAGGTTGCTGGGGACTTAAGTAGTGTGGTGGTTTGATTCAAGTATCCACCATAAAACTCATGAGTTCTGAAAGCTTGATCCCACAGCTGATGGCAACGTGGGAACTGGAGCCTCCTGGAGGAGGTGCATTGTTGGGGGTGGGCTTGTGAGTGTTACAGCCAGCTTCCCCTTTCCAGTGTTTAGCTCACTCTCATGCTGTGGTGTTCTACCTGATGTTGGCTAGAAGGTGATGTCCAGTTCTGCTCATGCCACGTTTTCCCCTGCCCTTGTGGAGTTCCCCTCTGTAAGCCAAATATAAACTCCTTCCACCTACAAGCTGCTTTTGGTAGGGTGCTTTGTGCCAGCAACAAGAAGGTAACTGCAACATTACACACACACAAACATATATACATTCACACATCATGTATACATATGCCAAAAAAGAGAGTTTAATTTGAATCTAACTCCTAACCCTAAGAACTTTGCACCACTAGGCTTTCTCAATACTGCAAATAGTAGGTGACTATCAACTAGAAATGTAAAGACCTTTGGTTTCACGAATAATATTCCAAATCCATAAATGACACAAATTCATTTCAAATGCATCTGTGTGTATGTTTCTTCTAATCAATATCTAATCAGCTTCCTTGATTGGATTCAAATTTAATAGACTTTACCTAAAATGAAAATAGAACAGGATTTTTTTCCTTCACATTGATGGAACACCTGCTGTTATCCAGGGCTGCCTTCAGGCACCAGGGATGCCAAGGCACACGGGTTTTGACACCTTCATGTTTTGACATGCTGTCACAATTGCTGTTGTGAGCCCCATAGCAAATTCATTATTTGTAGGACTGATAATACCACCACGATGTCTTCTCATGGCTTCCCCACCTCTTCACATCCCACATGACTCGAGTGAGTCATACGGCACAGCATTGCAGAGGGTAGCTTTGATTTTCCATTTGTATTCTATATCCAAGTGAACAAAATGTTGTATTGGAGGCCAGAACTGCATTGTGATGCTGGACTTCTTCACACCTCACACTCTGCAGCTATCAAGCTGAGGGCGGAAATGACTCCCACAGAGCTGCTGTGGGTGCTCTGAGTATGGGACCCCACCTGCGACCTCTGTCACACCGAGCACGGAAGGCCCTGCACGTGTGACCTCTTTGCTTTTCCAATCAAGAAATAGTCCTACATCGCCATGGCTCCATGTGGCCGCTTATCCAGGAGTGCCCAGCATTCTTTTGTCTGTGGATCTTTCCAGGTGGCATCCTTCTTTCGGTCACCCACAGTCTGTGTTACTAGCATCTTCCTCCACCTTCTACAGTCCCTTGCTCATATTTCTGGCAGAGTTTCACTTTTCCTTGCATTAATGATTAGCTGGATGATGTTCCTTTTTTCTTTTTGTGGTGGTAGAGCTTAAACCCAGAGCCTTAAACATGTGCATGCTCAGCAAGTGCTCTACTGCTGAGCCACATTCCCATCCCGGGACCTTGTCTTAACCATCTGTTTGCTTCCCAGAACAAAACTCTGCAGGCTGGTGTGCAGGGCATGCTAGGTGAGTGAGGGAATCCAGTGTCATTCAGACAGGGATGGGGAGGGGTCCCCTTCCTTAGCCAGACTGCACTCTGTAATTAGCTCCACTGTCAAAAGGGGATGTAAGTACAACCCCACTGAGGAGGGCCCCCAGCAGAATGGGACAGGAAGGAGGGAAAGGAAGGTCCCAACACATGATGTATCCATACTAAGTATGTCCATAATTAATAAATAAAAATTTTAAAAAGGCATGTAGAGAAGCAATTTTAAATAGCACATCTTCCACAGAGAATATGATTCCCTACCAATTAGTAATATTTCTAGTCTTTTCCAAGACAAACTCAATCTCAGATGAGCAGCTATATTTTCTGGGAGACAAAGGGAATGAATTTTTTCTCTCCTGAGACCGAGGCCTGGTTTTCCTCTCTCTAGCTTCTCTTACAGGACCACAAGCACTTCTACACCATCCCAGCATTCACGAGGTAAAACAGGAGGTTTTAGACTCTGGTTTTCCCTCTGCAGATGTCGCAACTCCTCCCAGAGGTTTGCTGGGAAGCTATAAGCAGAACAGTGTGAAACTCAACAGTTTATTCTTGAATTCTTTGTTTTCCTTGTGACTTAACTCTCATAAAATTTATTTTATTTTTTCTTCCAAACTCCTAGGGCGTGTAGTCATATGATTCAATAGGGGAAACATTGTCAAAACAATATCAAGGAGCTGTCATTTTTACATTGTTTTCGTTAAATAAAAAGTTTAATATGCAAGTCTAGCAATGAAATTTTATGTACATCTTACAGTATCTAATGTAATGCTATAGAGATTGGTGTTATTTAGTATTCTTAGTATTATTATAGCTTTTATTTACATCTGAAAGAGAAATTTAATAAATGATACCAGATTTTGATCAGATATTCTACTCCCCAAAATCCATTAATGAAGATATTTCAATTATATAAAAGACTTAACTCAGATTGAAATTGATCTTGTTTTCTCCTTTGTGTGTTTCTTTAGATTTCCAAACATTTTCTAATAGGAAGATCTGTTTGACAAGAGTGTGCATCACAACAATTGTGCATGAATTACAGATTTCAAACTGGTAAGCTTCCACAGGTAAACCTTTAAAATGCCTGTTGCCATCACTGGCATCTACGAGAGTGCTGTGTGCTACGCACTTCTCAGTCTTGTGCAGCATTTTAATTCTAACACAATATTTAATGTCATCTTGGTTGCATATAATAAAGTAGCATGTTAAGCCAAATGTTTCTTCCTGGCACCCCACCTAGATTTAAGACAATTTTGGATTGAGGATCCAAAGAGAGGCCAAGAACAGATGCAGAGAATCTTGCAAAAGAAAGGACTCAAGGAGATAATGAAGGTAGAGATGAGCAGAGGCAGAAAGGGCGATATTAAACCATAAAGTGGGTCTCTCTGGGCAAAACTAAGATCCTGCTGCACATTAAACAGTCTTAACATGCTATTCCTGGGATAGTCACGGCAAAGAATAGTTTAGGAATGACAAAACACCTTATTGAATACAAGGAAGAAACACAAGATCCTTGGGGCTGGGAAGATGCTCAGTCAGCCAACGGCGCTCAGTCACTGGTGCACAAGCATGGGAACCTGAGGGCAGTCTGTAGAACCCACACAAAAATGGTGGGTGTGGTGGTGTGTTTGTAATTTCAGAGCTAGGTGGTGGAGACAGGTGGTCTCTAGAGCTCATCGGGCAGTCTAGCCTAATTAGCGAACTCCAGGCCAGTGAGAGACATTGTCTCATAAAAGATGGATAACACTCCAAGAATGGCACCCAAGGTTGTCCTCTGGCTTCCACAGCACACACACATGCACACACCCATAAACACACATAGTGAAAAATAATAAAAGTCCTTTTAAATAAAAATTAAGTTGTTTCAAGTAGTTTGATAGACTAGGGTGGTGATAATTAAGTTAAAAATAATCACTACATGATTTATCTGCAAGACCTTTATGAACACATAGATAATGAGGTGCATTTTTTTTTGCATTGTGATAGATTCACTATCGGATGCTTAACTATAGGTCCATGAAGTCTGAGCACAACCTTCTGTTTTTCTTTATTTGTTATATACATACTCAGTGTATAAACAGCCATGTTGGTACCATCATTAGCCTCCTCCCAGTCCTCCCCCCTCAGAAAGGACCCTCCTTGTTGGGGAATGTGGGTCGTGTATTGTGGGGGTAGCCATGAATTATGGGGAAGAGGCAATGTTTTGTGCAGAATGTCCCAACTTGTGGCTCTGACAATCTTTCCACCTCCTATTCCACAAATTTCCCTGAGCCATGTTGGGTTTATTTTAGGTCTACTTCAGTGATGAGGTCTTGGGAGCCTATGTGTCTCTGGATATGTGGTTTGGTAGGAGTTGAGTATTCACTGTGTCTATCTCCTTCGCCCACGTGCTGATACCAGGTTCACCAAGAAAGCAGCACTCTTGCACATTCCCCCAATTCCTCTATGGTTTCAGCTGGGGCTCTGGTGAGGTGTGATGGACTGATTCTCTCCTCAGGATCTGTGTCCATCTGAAAAAGAGAAGCAGATTCTCCTATAGAGAGTGAAGACAGCACTGGATAAATGGGATAACCACTATTATTTTAGAGAGAATTTAATAGGTGTAGGCCCTCTTGTAGCCCAAGATTGGTGGGAGCTTGATATTGCAGAGTGGACATGCTTTCTAGATATGATTCTGAGTTATTTCCCCAGTTCCAGCTATAGGTTCTGCTCCACTGAGCAGATCCATTAGCCAATTCAAGAGCAGTTGGTTTCCCACCATGGCTGTGTCACTATAGTACTTGGGTGAGAATCACATCAGGTTGTTAGCTGCTGAGTAGCTTAGACCACAAGTTGCTTCGACAGATGTTGATCATTTTCACCCAGTTGCTCATGTAGCACCTTCTGGCACTAGATGAGCTAACTGCCTGGGGACTGACTCTCTTCCAGATTCCAGCCACATCTCTCCATGTTCTGTACCAACAGCATATGGTGTCTTTGACAGTAGGGTCTTACCATTAACCTTTGATGGGTCATCAAGTCTGAGCACAATCTTGAACATGTATGCACATAGCTATAGGTCCATCAAGTCTGAGCACATCCTTGAACATGTGTACACGTAACTATAGGTCCATAAGTCTGAGCACATCCTTGAACATGTGTACACGTAACTATAGGTACATCAAGTCTGAGCACAATCTTGAACATGTGTACACGTAACTATAGGTCCATAAGTCTGAGCACATCCTTGAACATGTGTACACGTAACTATAGGTCCATAAGTCTGAGCACAACCTTGACCATGTGTACATGTAACTATAGGTCCATAAGTCTGAGCACATCCTTGAACATGTGTACACGTAACTATAGGTACATCAAGTCTGAGCACATCCTTGAACATGTGTACACGTAACTATAGGTCCATAAGTCTGAGCACAATCTTGAACATGTGTACATGTAACTATAGGTCCATCGAGTCTGAGCATAACCTTGAACATGTGTACACATAACTATAGGTCCATCAGTCTGAGCACATCCTTGAACATGTATGCACGTAACTATAGGTCCATCAAGTCTGAGCATAACCTTGAACATGTGTACATGTAACTATAGGTCCATCAAGTCTGAGCACAATCTTGAAAATGTATACACGTAACTATAGGTCCATCAGTCTGAGCACATCCTTGAACATGTACATATGTTTTCTCATCTGTGTGCACATTTTCATTTTTATGACAATGCATTTTTCATAGTTTGTATCAAATATCCAAAGGGGTCAATGACCCAAAAAAGAAAAAAACAAAACAAAAATAAAAATGTAATGGAACAGGTGTGAGCATTGGGTTCAGAGAGAATTGAATTCAGATTTGTAATTTATTAACTGTGTGAACTTGAATAAGCTGAATTTTTAGAATTATAATGTTGTAAATTAATTATTAACATATCATGTATTTTAAACTTATATGTAAGTGTCTAGAATAGTGTGTACCACATACTGCACCCTCTGCAAGTGGCAGGTAACATTGGTGATAATCTTATCCTATAAATAGTTTGGAATCCTAGCTCCCTCTGTTTTGTCCTGGAAAGGCCTCAATTTTGTTCAAGTGTTTGTCCCCTCATGTTCCTAAATTGATTTAAGCTGCATGCTTTGTCTTGCTCCCCTTTTAGGTAACCCTTGTCATTGGGACCATGATAAGTACTCTAATAAGAATATCCATGTACCAATAACGACTTTCTCTTTTTACATTATCTTATTTGACACATCACTGAGCCCTTGTTAGCACTGAAAAGGGAGCAATAGAGCTGGCACACAGACTTTCCTGGCTAAGTTCCTCCCATTTCAGGGGTTCATGCCAACTGCTTGGGATCTGCTCTTAGTTTCTGTCTGTGGTCTTCATTCCTGGCTCTGTGTGTGTACACATGCATGCACACTTGTGTGTGGCACTTGTGTGTGTGGGGGGGGGGGAGGTGGTTTCCAACATCTCACCTGAGAGAACATGCCGTATTGATTTGCAAAGACAAGTTGGTGGGGACTCATCCTTCCACACACCAAGTGCTGTCCTTGATCTATTAATACTTTGAAAACAGAATCCAGGTCTTGTTTCCGTGACATCTACTCACCAGGCTTCCCAGAGCACATGGGTATTCCCTTTGATGTGGTGCCCAGCTGCTTCCCTGGAAGGAGAGACACCAAAGCAGGATTAGTATGGGTTTTACAAAAACAAAAATAAAAACTAGAAAAAAGTTATATACTAACCATGATTACAATCCCAGATACTCAGAAGGCTAAAACAGGAGTCCAGTATGGGCTATATAGCTAGACACTGCTTCAGAAAAGATAAAAAATGGAATTCAAGTCTGAGCCAGAAAAAGAACATGTTAGTTTGCTTACCAACTCTGGAGTTTCTGTTAAGATTTTACCTTCAACCCAGTAGTTTAATCTGTGGGCTCAGAACATCTAGGTTTTAATCTAATAATATCCCCATATCTCCAAGTTGGCTGTCTAGATGCCTGTGTGCACAAGCCCTCTTGAGTTCTTATTTATTTTAACATCTGTATGGGTTACTCTCTCATTGCTGAGACAAGGAAACCTAACCAGAAGCAGTTTATGGAAAAAAAAAAAAAAAAGGTTTATTTTTGCTCACAGTTACAGAGGGCAGAGTCGCTCATGGCGGGGAAAGCCTGGCAGGAACAAGAAGCCAGAGTCACATGGTAACACGGAAGGGAAGACTTAGAGGGAGAAGCAAGGCAGACTGGACTACAACACCTCAAGGCCTGTCCCCAGTGATGCACGTCCTACAGCAAGGCCTCCACAACCTTCCCAAATGGCACCTCTTTGCTAGGGATCAGATGTTCAACAACCTGAGCCTATGGGAGACCTTAAATTCAAACAACCACAATATCCATTTAAACCCAAGACACTGTGTCATATACTGTGGTGGATGCAGCATTATCCCCAGTATCTGTGAGGATTCTCAGGAGCCTCATGGTTTTCTTGGACATCTCTCAACCTGACCACACCCCATGCAGCTCTCTACACAGTGAACTCTGCCCCTCACTCCTTAGTCCCAGGACCAGCCAGTCACCTATGTTGCACATTCCACTAAAGAAAACTCTTGTGAGAAGTCTTGTAAGTCTTAGGAGCTGAAGGGTTAAGGCGTTATATAGAAAGGACAAATGACACTGAACACAGACACCTCTATTGCAAGAGCCCAGCCTCCCTAACCTTCATGGAAGCTTTCTTGGCCTCCTCTTTCTTCCAAGCCAGGAAATATCAATACTACCTAACTCTCTTTGTACCTTTCCAAAGCTCCTAAACCCTCATTTGTTTTGTTTCATTAATTAATTTTTTGAACATAAGTTATAATATGTCCCCTCCCCTCGTCCCTCCTCAGTAGGGTTATTGGTATTCACTGTGGGGTAATTAGGGCCTCTGTTTTTTGGGAGCAGCTATGCCTCAATGTGTTTCTACCAACCTTGTGACCTTGTGGCTCTTACAATCTACCCACCCCTTCTTCCACAACAATCCTGGAGCCTTCATGGGTATGTTGGTGTTGACTTCTCTGTAGCCTCTATTTCTGTTATGATGTGTTTCTGTTCTTCACAGTATTTACTGCTATTTTCCTGGGTTTTGACTAAAAGGGATATGCCTAGGATCCTGAGAGACATTTTAATGAGGCTACCCACTTGACTTGTGCAGAAAACACTGGGGTCTTCTCTCTAGATCTTGTGATTTTCCTAACTGTGGGTGCTGCTCAGTTCCCTCTACTAGTTATGAGTTCTCTCCTACAGTATGGGCCTCATGTCCAATCGCAGGGCAGTTGGCTACCTACAAAGGCTGTGTGCCACTATTGCACGAGTGTGTGGTTCTTGTCTGGCTGGTGTATTGCATGGCTTGCAGGGTCTTCTGCTTATTCATGCTGCTGGTGACCATTGTCATCCAGTATCTCCCATAGCACTTCTAGCACCATGAGGGTTACCCCTCTTTTCTTAAACCCACTGGAGAAGAGTAGAACTTTCTCTTAACTTGTTATATGCAAAAATTTCTTTTTTTTTAAAATTATAGCTTCTTCCTTCTAGAAGGCTCAGAGAAGACAGGTGGTTTTTCTAGACAGTTTTCCATATCTATTCCAATTGTCCTCTTTCCTCTATTTACAAATTTGGAGTAGTATATCTCTTAGACTTTTTTGTTTGAAAAAGTATCTCATGTAGCCCACACGTCCTTGAATTTGATATATAGCCAAAGATGACCTTGAATTCCTGATCATCCTGCCTCCACCTCCTGCTGAGTGCTGGGATTGTAAGCATATGCCTCCATGCACAGTTCCTGGATAATTTTTAATTTTAATTTTTTTGTTTTTAAAAATATTTTTATTGTCAGCCGGGCGTGGTGGTGCACGCCTTTAGTCCCAGCACTCGGGAGGCAGAGGTAGGAGGATCGCCGTGAGTTCGAGGCCACTCTGAGACTCCATAGTGAATTCCAGGTCAGCCTGGGCTAGAGTGAGACCCTACCTCGAAAAAGCAAAAAAAAAAAAAAAAAAAAAAAAATTTATTTATTTATTTGCAAGCAGAGAGAGACAGAGAGAAGAGAGACAGACACAGAGGATAGGTGCACCAGGGCCTCCAGCTGCTGCAAACTCCAGATGCATGTGGCACTTTGCACATCTAACCTTACATGGGTGCTGGGGAAACAAACCTGGGTCATTTGGCTTTGCAGGCGATCACTTTAGCCACTGAGCAACCTTTCCAGACCCCCTTTTTTGGTGATAGGGTCTCATTCTAGACGAGGCTGACCTCTAGTCCCAGGCTGGCCTCAAGCTTACAGTGATCCTCCTACCTCTGCATCCCAAGTATTGGGATTAAAGGCATGAACCACCACACCTGGCTTTTAAAACTTTTTTATTGACAACATCCATAAATATACGAATATGCCATGATCATAATCCCCTCCCACTACTCTCCCCTTTCTCCCCTACTTAATTCCCTCTCCATTGAATCCTTTCTTCTTTCTAACTAGTCTGTCCTCTATTTTGATGTAATCATTTCCCCCCCTCCTATTGTGCAGGCCTTGTTTAGGTAATGTCAGCCACTGTGAAAGTCATGAGTGTCCAGGACCATTTGTGTTGGCAAACAGTATTGTAAGCACTCCTCCCCTTCCCTTGGCTCTTACATTCTTTCAACCACCTCTTCTGCAAGTGTCCATGAGCCTTGGTGGGCGTCACAGAGATGTCCTGCATAGTGCACACTCCATTGTCACTTCTCAGTGCTTTGCTAAGTTTCGAGTCACCCCAGTGGTAACCACTATTGAAGAGAGAAGCTTCTCCAACCAAAAGTGAGAATAACATTAATATAAGGCATGAACATCAGTATTTAGAAGGTAGTTTGGTGGGCATAGCATATCCATTTAGCCAGACAATAGTAGTAGTTCCCCACTAGGGCTTATGACCTCCCTAGCCATAGGCTTTTCATTAGATTTTCAGTACCAGTCAGGAATTCCCTCCCATGTAGTGGGCCTCAAGTCCAACCAGAGAGCAGTTGGTTTTCCCCATAATAGATGTGCCACTATTACACCAGTTGGTATATTTGGTCTGGCTGGCCAGCCATAAATCTTGAAGGGTCCACTTCTGGTTAACACTCTTGATAACTTCTTCCCCAACAGGTTGCATAAGTCTTTCTAGCATTTTGACAGCTAGTCAGTAGGGAGAAGGCTTGTAGCTCAACTCCAGTTTGATTTCTCAGTCACTTGTAGCACAAACATGTGGAATGTTCAACAGTACATCTTACCATCTAGTTGTGGTGGGCAACTAAGAATTTTGAAATAGCCTATAATGTTTTCAGGGCATCAGGGACCAACGACTTACTGGAAGGTATCTCATCCCTGGCACTGAAATTTTTCTAATAACAATCTATGACTTCTGGGTAGAACATTATCCACCTTCACAGTATACAACTACACACACTATCTCTCTCTCTTAACATACATACACACACACACACACACACACACACACACACACACACACACACACCCCAGTAGGTTTCCATATGGCTTATTCATAAGTCTTAAATTTTGATTAACTCTCCTCCCCAGCATCTCATTTCTTCCACTCCTTCCCTTAGACTATCCCCAAGTATTCTGATACTTACATATTTATAATACTCTTCCCTAAAGCCCTCAACACCCTTCCCTCACTCATAGCCCCTTTCTAGCTTTCTACTTCTAGTGAATTTTTAAAAAATATTTCAAACTTTCATTTATTTATTTGTTGGAGAAAGAGGGAGAGAAAGAGAATGGGAATGTCAGGGCCTTGAGCCACTGCAACTGAACTCCAGATGCATGTATTACAGTGTGAATCTGGCTTATGTGGATACTAGGGAATCAAACCTGGTTCCTTAGGCTTTGCAAGAAAGTGCCTTAACCATTAAGCCATCTCTCTAGCCCTGCTACTGATTTTTATCCCAACTTACATAGAAATCTAAACATTTGAATCTAGGATCCACATATGAGAGAGAACATATGGCATTTGGCTTTCTGAGCCTGGGTTAACTTACTTAGTATAATCTTTTTGAGATCCATCCATTTCTCTGTAAATTTAACTTTTTCTTTACAACTGAGTAAAATTCCATTGTGTCTATGTACCACATCTTCATTATCCACCATCAGCTGATGGGCATTCAGGCTGGTCCAGCTCCTGTTTTTTTTTTTAATTTTTTTGTTCATTTTTATTTATTTATTTGAGAGTGACAGAGAGAGAGAGAGAGAGAGAGAGAGAGAGAGAGAGAGAGAGAATGGGCACGCCAAGGCCTCCAGCCACTGCAACCGAACTCCAGGTGCATGCGCCCCCTTGTGCATCTGGCTAACGTGGGTCCTGGGGAGTCGAGCCTTGAACCAGGCTTCTTAGACTTCACAGGCAAGCACTTAACTGCTAAGCCATCTTTCCAGCCCAGCTCCTGGTTTTTTTTTAAGTGAGTATTTTATTTCTTTCCCATTAAATAAGAAGTATACTTAGTACTAAGAACTACCAGTACCCATCCAAAAGTTTCCTTCGGAAAGACCTGGTCTATGTTGCCATAGTCTCTTCCCACCTAATGCCACTTCTGTGACTCCTAAGAAATATCTCATGGCAAAGAAGCAAACCACAGCCATATCCAGGAAACTATTCACTGTAGGTTATTATTAATAGGAAAAAACCAAAGATAATCTAAAAGTCCAGTAATGAGAAAATGGTTTTGTGATTAGCTACTCATTGGAGCATTCTGTAGGCATTAAAAGGATATCCATAAAGACAGAGTAATAAGGAAAATAATTACCCTTTTTTCAGACATGAGATATAAATGTTTCAAGCTGCAAAGTATGTTTGAAAATGCATATATAGGAAACATGGGAAGAAACAGAGCAAGGAGTAACCTGTTATGGGTGGTCGTGTGACAGTATACAGTCTTCTGCTCATGCACATCTTTTTTCTAGAACAGAACTATATTCTAATGGGGCTGCACTTAAGGATAAAATTAATTAAAATGAATATAACTTTAACATATTGTATCATCCTGATAATAGGAAATGTTAAACCAAAATTCAAGATACATAATGCTATGAATAACCCAGGCAACTCTTATAAATCTCTATCATATACATAAATTTCATGTTATAAATTCATTTTTTAGTAAGTTCAGTGAGACCCCATTTTCTAATTAGTGCAACTCTTGGAAAGTAGTCAAGACCTGGGCAAAAGTAAAATTCAACACAACCTAGTAGCATTATAAAGGTCAAGCCCACACACTTGACTCCCAGCCTCTCACAAGACCCAGTGAGGCTCAGCCTTGCCACGACTCTGACATGCTAGAACTTCTAAGCCACAGAAAGTGAGAAGCAAAAAATTGAAAAGTGGATGAGGTTGAAAACAAGTGACATTTGCCAGTCTAACAGCAAAGTCTAGAAGTACAGAAAACCACCCCAAAATGGACCAAATATTTCAAAGATTATTTAATGTTGGATGCCAAACATAGCTATATTCCAGGATTTTCTGTGGTTAGTAACCATGCATGACAGTAATGATACTGGAGTCTTGAGTAGCAAGGCATTTTCTTTATTCGGGGTGCCATATACCCAGAGAAGCATGCAGAATTCACATCCGGAAAGAATGATACATCCTCTGGTTTCTTCTCAAAATGTATTCTGGGTGCTTTTTCTGGAAAAAAAAAAAAAAAAAAAAAAAAAAAACCTGCACAGAACTACAGTAAGGATCTGCTTACTTCTCCATTATAGGCAATAAGAGGGTTAAAGCTGAGATTTTCTTTAGGAACTAGCAATTGGTAAATAGGAGGAGAAGTAGCCTCTTTCTCACATTTCCCTTATTTTGCTCTGCTGCTAATGCGGAGACTGTTTTTCAATCTCTAAGCTCACACTGTTTGTCCTTTGGTCTCCTGTTCCAGGCCCTCCTCCACGCAGTTGCTTCTTGTTCTATCTACAGCCCCGCTTGCTTTATCGAAAGCTTGAGCTGCACAAGTCTCTGGGGGCATTAAGAGGGAGATATGAAAATGTCATTTTTTATTACAGCTAACAGAAACTCTCCTGCCCACATCTCTAGGAGTGCCACCAGTTCTGGGAGGGGAGCACATCACAACGGGAAGGCTGTTTGGAAACTTTTCAGCTTGTTTGTGTTAGTGGATTTGTTCCAAGTGAGGCACATGCTATTTTTTTTTTTTTAAATCAAATGCCAAAGATAACAAAAAAGGGCAAAGGATTGGGGAAAGGAAAACTTATTAAGAGCACAGGAGTGAACCAGGGATAAAACTCACTAAACAGCAGACTGTTCAAGTGAGCTTGAACCTTCCCCACATTTGGAATGTTCCAGAAAGACTGAGGTTAAAAACAATAGCCATTTAGCAGACCCCAAATGTGCTTCCCATCTTCTTCATGTCCCTTGGAGCAGAGGTCACCGACTGATGCTGTCATTTAAGCAGTTTACAGCTACATCTGAGTGGACTTTGTTGACAATGTTGTTTCTAGGCAATTTTCTAGAAACATTCTGATGACTGCTGCCTGTCATTAGCCACTGTAATTTGTTTTCAGGGTTGACGGTCAGCACTGTAATTGCATTCAGAATGCCAGATGGGTTTGCGTGAGCATCAGGCACAACTCAATGTTCACCTTATTGCTATTTCTTGATGCCCTTCACATCTTTAAAGATAATTGACCATCATTATTTGTGCATTATTATCACTTCACATTTACACAGCACTTGCATTTCTAGGAATTGCAATCATTGGTTGATTGTTTAGCCCTACACTCCTGAGCTCCCAGCCATTTCAGCTCTGATTGCTGGACAAGCCACCGAGGCCAGGGAAGGGTAGTCGGCTGGCGGCTGGTGAGCAGTCCCTCCCTTCCTGCCAGAATACCCACCCTTTTTCCAAGTCACCCCACCCGGCTGGGACCTGCACAGGCTGGCTTCATTACTTTGAAGTTCTGTGTTTGATGTTCTCTGAATGTGGGTATAAAATACATTCCAAACACACATATAGATTATTTTTGGATTATTTGATGTTTTGGGTTTTCCCTTGACAAAGTCACTTTCATTCATTCATTTTCCTTCTCATCAAAATGCGAGTTAAAAGCAGGATGTGATAATATACACCTGTAATCTGAGAACTTGTGAGGCAGAGGTAGAAGGATCAAGGCTCCAGGTGATCCAGTGATTTAGAGGCCAGCCTGGGTCCATGAGACCTTGACTCAAAAATAAAAACACATGGACAATGCCGGGCGTGGTGGCACACGTCTTTAATCCCAGCACACGGGAGGCAGAGGTAGGAGGATTGCTGTGAGTTCGAGGCCACCCTGAGATTCCATAGTGAATTCCAGGTCAGCCTGGGATAGAGTGAGACCCTACCTCGAAAAACCAAAACAAACAAACAAAAAAACCACATAAACAATATCCCCCTCCCTATGAGTTGACGCCTCCTATGGCAGATAAGGAGTCAGTCTCTGGGATGGGAGAGCTTTATCCTGACCATGTGGATAGTTGAGAACACAAATGAAAATACTGCCTCATGAGATGTGTAATGCACAGGGCCATATTAGGGGAGAACCTGGGGAATTGTTTCTACCTGGAAAGTCCAGGTTGGGAGAGGGATAATGTGGCGGCTTTTTATTTTCAGTTGGAACTTGAAGATGCAAGTTGTGTATTTGTGTATGTGAGTGAAAAATGGCGAGAGAGGAAAGAACAGATGAGAGATGAGCAGCATTACTGTGGGGCCAGAAAGCAGCGTGGAAGATGGGGGTGCTGGCCACAGTCGCGTTTGACACAATTAGAGGGTTCATTTCAAGAAATGATAACAAGGCTGGAAAAATAGTCTCAAAGAAGGTTGAAGGTGGTCTACAATTTGATAGACAGTATCATTCATATTAAGCAGTATGTCTTTGAACTACAGAGAATGCAATGGATATCACTGGAGAGAGAGAGAGAGAGAGAGAGAGAATTTGTATAAATGAAAAACTAGTAGCCAGATAGTCAAGAGAACCAAAGCAATGCTAACAAAACAATTGTTAGAAAGAACATCAGTCATCAAGCAAAGGATAGATATAATAAACTGTTGAGACCAACCGGACTGGATGAGGGGAGCTTCTAACTTTGCATCAGTAGACTTGTCCTGTCATAAAGAGGATGGTCTTCACTTCTTCGCAGTGAGGAGGGTTCACCATTCTGTGGACATAAGATCTTAGTTACTCGTGGATTTCGGTCTCCATTCTCTTCTGACTTTTCATCTTCCCTCTATATTCCATCCTAGGTTCATGCCAAACTCTACACTGTAGGAAATCCAGTCATATCAGTGACACTTATTTCCTCAGTTTACTGAAAGATGCAGGGAGTTGGTAGTGTGGGTCACAGTCACAGCCTTTAGCCATTTCGTTAACTCAATGTCCCCTGGCTTCTCAAGGCTCCCCATCCCTGCTCAGGAAGTTTGCCCCATGGAAAGCATCCTACTCACCCCATTTGCTTTCTGCAATTGGCACTGCATCCCCAGGCCCTGACCCACAATGTTGTTATGTAAAGACACATAATACAAGGAAAGAACCCTACAATTTATTTAGTATGTACTGTGTGTCAGCTCCCAGACTGAGAATTTACCTGAATTATCTCATCAAGGCGTCTGACTCTATGAGGCAGGAATCCTTAAACCATTTATAGCCAGGGAATGAGATGATGAATGTCATGCCAATAATCATTCAGACTGGAAGAAGCTAAGCTATCTGTTTCACAAGTGTGCCATCTTAGCAAAGTATCCTGTCAGAATTGTCTTCAGATCCTCAATGCCAAAGAACCATTGTCCTGGGAATCCTTTGGGTAAGGATAGACTGGGACTCCCCACAATTCTAAGTGCAGGAACCTCAGTTATTCAGAATGAAAAGTAAATAAGTAAGAAATTAGATATAAAGTAATGGATCTGGACATTAAAATGATGCTCTTTCAAACACCAAGCCTTTTAAATGTTCACCCATTAGCATGAAAACATCCCCACAGACACTGGATACAACTGTGCATTAGTGAATAAACCACAGTCAGGTTAGTCTCTGCTTTTAGAAGGTTTGTTTCTTGTAGTTTTCTTTTGTATGTGTAGTATGTAGAGGGGATGTATGAGGGGTGCATACACATGTCTATGGAGATGCATGTGTCCCATGAGCATGTATGTAGAGGCCAGAAAAACATATAAGTGTCCTCGTCTATCACTCCTCCTCCTTTTCTCCCTGAGGCAGTCTCTCACTAAACCTGGAGCTCCCTGTTTTACAGTTAAACTCGTGTCTGTGCCTGCCTCAGCGATGGGGTTATAGGCATGAGTGGCCATGTTCCACTAAAAAATTATTCATTTATTTGCAAGGGGAGAGATAGAGAGAGAGAGAGAGAGAGAGAGAATATGAATGAAAGAGAGGAAATGGGCATGCCAGGGCCTCTAGCCACTGTAAAGGAAGTCCAGATGCGTGCTCCTCATTGCGCACCTGGCTTTAGGCAGGTGCTAGGGAGGTGAACGCAGGCTGTCAGGCTTTGCCAGGATGCGCCCTAATCCGCCACATGCTGCACCTCCTTTCATGTGGACTTGAGGGTTAGCCTGAGGCCCTCACGCTTGCTCAGCAAGGGCTCTTCCCCCTGAGTCGTCGCCCCAGCCCCAGAGGCTCATTGTTGAGGTGCGGGAGACACTTTTATATGCTGGCATGTCGCTGAGGCTGCTGTGGTTTGACATGAGCTTCTCCCCACAGGCCCGTTGTTTGAATGCGTGGTCCCCAACCGGTGGTGCTGTTTTACGGGGGTTGTGGAGCCGTCAGGAGCCTGGCTGACAGAAGGGTTTCTAGGGGAAGACCTTTCAGAGTTACACCCTATTTAGGTTATGATGTTTCCTGTTTGATGTGAGGAGTTCTGACATGTGCTTCTGTTGCCAAAGATGATGCCTCCCCCGCCCCCCAGGGAAATGAACTGAAATTCCTTTGAAACTGTGAGTCACTATAAACCATTCCTCCCTTAAGTTGTTTCTGTCAGTAATTTTGCCACAGCAATGAGAAAAGTAACATACATAAGTGAACATGGCCAGTGCCTTTACAATGACTGATAGTTTTAACATAAATTTTCACTAAATGAGAATTTGTCCCACCATTATGAGCCAAATTTCATTTCCATAAAGTTTATACATCGAATTCTTGGTGCTTGGAGATGGAATCTTTACAGAGGCAATTTTTAATGAGGTAGGGGTTGGGGCTGTGCTAAGACAAGGCTCTGGGTTTCATTTTTAGTACTGAAAAATAAAATTTAAAAAGCATTGTTAGGCATGGTTAGTTTATGCTTATAATCCTAGCACGTGGTAGGTAGATGCAAGAATATATGTGGAATATATAGTGAGACTTTATTAGTAAAACAAAGCACACTAGAGTTGGTCCTAGAGGGGATCTGGGACTCAGAGACAGGCCCCAAAGGAAGACAATGTAGAAACATGGAGATAGGGTCACGTATAAGCCCATCACAGGGGCCTGAACTACTTCTTCCCTCACATTCCCTGTTATGCTTACACCTTGATTTTGGTCACTAGCTTCTAGAAATGTGAGGCAACAAATCTCTTGTGTAAATCACCCAGTGTGGATCTATGTTCTAGAAGCTCTGAAAAGCTAACACATACCTCCCAAAGCTGTGTTAGAACGCCCTCTCCCTTCTCCATGTTCATTAATGAGTATGATAGTTTGTAATACTTGTTAACTTGGTAGGATCTAGAATCATCTGTGAGGAATTATGTGGACTAGGTAGCCTCTGGGCAAACTTGCAAGGGATGATTTTGGTTTGGTTAATTGAGGTAGAAGACTGCACCGTTCCATCTGCGGGGGTCCTGGACAGTATGAAAAGCCGAGAACTGGCTGAGCAGCAGCGTTCATCTCTCTGCTTCCTCACTGTGCACTGAATGTGACAGTCTGCCACAGGCTCCTGCTGTCATGCTTTCCCAGGATGATGGACAATAGGCTCAGCTTGTAAGCTGAAATAAACACTCCCTCCTGTAAACAGAGCTTGGCAGGCGTTTTGTCTGGCAATGAGAGAGTAACTGGGGCAAGGAGTAAGAACCATAGGAAGCAACGATGCTCTGGTGGGCCGCCATGTTCTTTCAAGCAAGGTAGCAGAGAGTGCACTTTGTCTAAAAGAGTTTCCTTTAAGCTGTGCTGTTCAAGTGATTGAGGATCAAAGAGCAAATCTTTAAATACTACCTTTTGGGGGCCAAAAAGTTGAAGAGCTGAGTTCCTTTAGAAGTTGCATCCATCTGCATCCCCACATGCAGTGGGTTCTCCTGCAGCATCACTGTAGGTCTCAACAGTATTCCAAAGCAGTTTCAAAACAAGTATATGCAGTGGCTCCCTTAAGATGTGTGAATATACTGGCAGCCAAGTCAGCAGCCTCCTCGTCCATTCCTTCTTAAAAGTAATTTTCAAGACAAGCTCAAACACAGCTCCCACAGCTGGTTACTGGAGGAGTTAATGACTCCGAGCTCAAAAGGAATGACTTTTGGAATTACCCATTTGACAAGTTGCAGGGAGGCAGCACCCCTTACCACCTGCTTGCTCGCCTACTTGAAGTTAGCAACTGTGTGTCTCAGCTGAAGTCAAATCTCGGGAAGCTCTAACCCTTGTCTTTCCTTTTGAAGATTACAAAGCTCATGCTTGAAGCCAAGTAATTCTCAACGGTATAAAGCTTCTTGTCATGCATACTGAAAATAAATACTGCCTGCAAGCCACCCAGATTCAAGGACCTTTGTCTGCTTGGCCTAGCAGTCCATGAAGGCAGTACCCAGACTGGCGTGTGTCAGAGGCCTGAGTTTCACAATAAGTGTGCCAGTTTGGAGTTAATTGTTGCCTCATTTCTGCATCAGCATGTACACACCCCAGAAGAACTAGCCTCTGGTTTCTGCTTGAACCCACCTGCATAGACACAAGCCGGGAAGACACAGGGCCACATCAGCCTATGCAGGAATGGGCTTTGCTTTGTCAGGGTCATGGTGGTATCTGGAGGCCAAGGAGCAGGAAGCAGAGACCCCTGCAAGGGTGGTGGGAGTTGGATAGGCCAGGCCTCCTTCTTCACCATCAGGGCTCGGCTTCTAGAACGCCTTCTTCCTAGGTTAGGAGGAAGCTCATCCTGTGGCTATGCCACCTTACTAAGAAGACTACCAAAGGATGGGTGGGAAACATTGTAAGCAGCCAGTGCATTGGTATGGATTAGACTTTTGTGAGTATCTTCTTTTCTTTCAAACATTTAGTTGACAGTTTTCCTGCATGTACAATGTATTTTAATCATAATCCCCTCCCATTGCTTTCGTTACTCCCTCCTCCCCATGCCCCTTCCACTGAATCCCTTCGTCTTTCCAGATAGTCTCCTTCTATTTTGATTTTGATGTCTTTTCCTCTTTGTGTCCTTCTCCGTCACCCATGACAACATGTTGAGGGGCCCAGTATTGTGCAGGTCCTGTGTAGGTAGCGACAGCTGCTGAGAGGTCAGAATGCAACTACCACTTTGTGCAGAGAAGGCCGTGTTCTGAAGCACTCCTCCCCTTCCTTCTGCTCTAGCATTCTTTCCACTACCTTTAGGCAATGTTCCCTGAGCCTTGCCGGGGCAGGTAGTACTAAACTGTCACCGCTTCTCAGCATTTTGACAAATTTTTAGTTTCCTTACAGTTACTACTATCTGCAAAAGAAAGCTTCTCTGACCAAAAAGCAAGAGCAATGCTAAACTATGAGCATAGCCATAAGTATTTAGAGAGCAATTTGATGGGCACAACATATCCATTTTATCAAACAACAGTAATAGATTCCCTCCTAGGGCCTATAACTTTCCAAGCCATAGGCTTTTGACTAGATTTTCAGGACCAGACCTGAATTCCCTCCCATGGAGCAGGCCTCAAATCCAGGTAACTGTCTACCTGACCCTGACAGTGAGAGCTGCATGACAGGGCTGTCTCCTGGTAAGGGTCTGGAGGAGTCGCCAAAACAGGCGGGAAGGACGGGGCTGGGTAGAGGGCTTAATCAGTAATGAACATGCCACATATGTGAGGACTTAAGTTTGAACCCTCAGAACCCATGGAAATTCCAGGAATTTCACGCATACCTATAATCACAGCACTCAAGAGGCTGAAACAGAATAGCTGAGTCAGTGAGCTCTGGATTTAGTAAGAGGTTTTGTCTCAATAAAAAATATATGGGGACTGATTGAGGAAGACACCCAATTGACCTCTGGCCTCCATGTGCACATGTATGTACACAAGGGCACATGCACCCACCCACCCACCCCCACACACACACATACACACACACTAAAAAATTAGGCAGAATGGGAAACTGAAGGCAAACTTCCACTCAATAATGTTGGTTGTTTCTGCCTCTACATGAAAATGATATTCCAGGCCTGGGAAGATGGCTCAGCTATTAAATGCACTTCCTTGCAAAGATAGATGGCCTGGGCTCAATTACCCATTACCCACATAAAGCCAGATGTACAATATGGCACATGTGTCTGGAGCTCATTGGAGTGGCAAGAGAGCCCAGTGTGCCATTCTCTCTTTCAAGTAACATAATCAAGAAATAAAAGTGTTATTCCATTCTTGATATGTCTTCTGAGTATAAACCTTTAATCCCAGCTAATTGGGACGCTAAGGAAGGAGCTCACATTCAAGGCCTGCCTGAGCTATAGAATGAGTTCAAGGACAGGCTGGGTCACTTAGTGACACCATTTCTCCAAATAAAGGTGAAAAAACAATGGCTGGGGATTTACTCAGTGATGGAGTGTTGATCTAGCGTGTTCAAGGCTGTATGTTTAATTTGTAAGACTCAAAAAGAAAAAGGAGAGCAATGCTTTGGACACCGCAGTTATAAAGGAACTTCGGGGATATAAGGAAATAGCTCAGTATAGCACACGCTGAGCATGCATTTGGCAGAATGAACCTGTTACCTGGCAGGCACAGAACAGAAGGATTGAGCTGAGGCTATAGCTAAATAGTAGAGCACTTGCCTACCATGTACATGGCCCTGGCCTCATTCTTCAGCATGACAAATTAAAAGGTATTAGTAGGTGTTCTGACATACTCTGTCTACCAGGTGACATATCCAGGTTTCTGTTATTACCTGGGCCAGCTTCACAATCAGGGGTTCAGTGCAAAATAAGAATGCAGTGTCCTTTGTTCAAAAAGTGGGATAAATATTTGCATGAATTTACCCTTTCTTCCATTCCATCTTCCTTTCCTCACTCCCTCCTCCTTCCTCTCTTTAAACACACACACACACACACACACACACACACACACACACACACACTCCTTTCCTATCCTCCTTTCTCTGTAGTGCATGGGATTAAAACCGGAGTCTTAACACATGCTTGTTAATTGCTCTATCATTAAATTATAACCCTAACCCCACCACACACACACACACACACACACACACACACACACACACACACAGATAAATTTTACCATTCATCTTTATGGAAAGTACTGATGCTTAACTCAGCTTATATGTGGAATCACCAAAACCACAAAACTTGCATTTGTGTTTCACATTTAACTCTTACCAGAAGAGTAGTGTGGCTGTCAAGTTTAGTGTCAACTTGATCAGCTCAGGAATCAAGTGATAGACATCATGCCTCTTGGGTAGGTCTATAAAGGTACTTACAGGAAGGACTAACTGAAGGTGGGCAGCCTTTGGTAGTGGGCAGACATGTAGAAGCCCCAGCAGGGCACAGGCCTTTGCCTGGCTGCCCGTGGTACTTGTCCGTGCGTGTCTCTCACCTGCTGCCCTTGGTACTTGTCTGTGCGTGTCTCTCACCTGCTGCCCGTGGTACTTGTCCGTGCGTGTCTCTCACCTGCTGCCCGCGGTACTTGTCCGTGCGTGTCTCTCACCTGCTGCCCGTGGTACTTGTCCGTGCGTGTCTCTCACCTGCTGCCCGCGGTACTTGTCTGTGCCGCGTGTCTCTCACCTGCTGCCCATGGTACTTGTCTGTGCGTGTCTCTCACCCGCTGCCCGTGGTACTTGTCTGTGCCGCGTGTCTCTCACCTGCTGCCCGTGGTACTTGTCTATGCGTGTCTCTCACCTGCTGCCCGTGGTACTTGTCTGTGCTGCGTGTCTCTCACCTGCTGCCCGTGGTACTTGTCTGTGCGTGTCTCTCACCTGCTGCCCGTGGTACTTGTCCGTGCGTGTCTCTCACCTGCTGCCCGTGGTACTTGTCTGTGCGTGTCTCTCACCTGCTGCCCGTGGTACTTGTCCGTGCGTGTCTCTCACCTGCTGCCTGTGGTACTTGTCCGTGCATGCATTTGCCCTGTTGCTGCCATCCTTTATGAACATGCAACCCAGCTTCATCAACCTTCCAACAAGAGCTTGATGACCAGAAGCTCTCCAGGACCACTCCAGGACTTCAGTGGAAGATTAGAACTGTTGAGGCATCCAGCCTCCTGGGTTGAACATCTACTGGCGTCTCAACTCTCAAGCTTACAGATGTCATGTCCCGCTCTTATCCTGTACACTGATCTTATAAAAAACCTTCATATCGCTTCTTGGCCTTTTGGCTAAGATCAAGTGTAGTATAAATAACCTTCATAACACATGTTCATTCTATTGGTCCTGCTCCTCTAGAGAACCTTGACTAGTTTAAGTAGATCTGCACAGATCATCTCTGCTGTGTGGTTTCTCTTCCTCTTGTCTTCATGTTCTCACCTCACTGACAGGAGGGGAAGAGGAGAGCTAAGTTGGGTTTTCCTTCTGTGGGGGTTTGATTCAGGTGTCCCCCATAAACTTAGGTGTTCTGAATGCTGGGTTCCCAGTTGATGGAGATTTGGGAATTAATGCCTCCTGGAAGCAGTGTATTGTTGGGGGTGGGCTTATGGGTATTATAGCCAGTGTCCCCTTGCCAGTGTTTGGCACACTCTCATGTTCCTGTTGTCCACCTGATGTTGGGGAGGAGGTGATGTCCACCCTCTGCTCATGCCATCAGTTTCCCTGCCATAATGAAGCTTCCCCTCAGGTCTGTGAGCCAAAATCAGCCTCTTTTTTACCCACAAGCTGCTCTTGGTTGGGTGATTTCTACCAGCAATGTGAACCTGACTGCAACAGCAAAATGGTACAAGATGAGGAGTGGGATGGCCGCTAGACACCTGACTGTGTGGCTTTGGCCTTTTGGAGTTGATTTTCAAGAGGAATGTGGAAGGATTTGAAACCTTGGCTTAAGAGATGCCTTGCAGTGCTGTAAGTACAGCTTGATGGACTATTTTGGTCAAAGTTGAAAGATCTGAATGCAGTAAGAACTATGGACTGTGAGGTTTGGCTTATGAGGGTGAAAATGAGCTTTGCCTTGGACTGGGCTAGGAGCAGTTTGTGTGAGAAGCTTGCTGTTATGCCCATGTCCTGAGAACTTGTGCAAGGTTTCAGTGCATAGAAACTGACTGGTAAGTGCAGAGGGATATGATACAGAAAGAAATCTTTGGGCTGCAACTGCTGCCCATTCAGCTGCAATTTTATGAGAAATTACAACCATTGAGATTGGGCCAGCAGACCTGCATTGGGACAATAGAAAGAATGCAGTCTTTTGAAGGGGCCTAAATACTGAAGGAGTGTCCTGTTCTTCAAAGTCTGCTTTATTCTCTCCTGGATTAACAAATTGGTACTCTACCTGGTATTACAGAGTACAAGAAATGCAGGAAAGGGAGGGTCATTGAATTTTCAGCACAGTCTTGTGTTTTGGAAATGGCCATGGGCAGTGTGAAGCAGGTTTGCTGGATGCCTGCATGGAGACCAGATGGAACCATGAGGATGAACCTTGGATTGCAGTGGAGACCCAGTGGAGATGCCGGGATCACAAGATGGCTGCCAAGGAGAGCTGCTGGCCCTGGATGAAGTTTTCCAGGACTGTGAGTAGCCCAGCTGGAGGGGTGAAATTGGAACTCCAGAGACTTGTTGCTGGTTAGAATTATCAGACTTGAGTTTTGTCATTGACTAGAGTTGTTGGACTTGGAACTTCAGAGTTTGATCTTTGCCCTGGTTGTTTTAAATCTTGTATTGATTATTTCTTTGCTATACCCAGTGCCATCTTTTGCAGTGTGAATGTGTATTCTGTGCCATTTTGGTTTTTTGGGGGGGATTTTTTTGTATTATGGCTCAGTTAATCGGAGTGTTTGAACGTCATTAGGATTGACAAAAACTATGGGGACTTTTAAAGATGGACTGAATGCATTGCATTTTACATCATAGATGATTATCAATTTATGGGGGGCAGGGATGGAATGTGGTAGACTGATTCAGGTGTTCCCCATAAACTTAGGTGTTCTGAATGCTAGGTTCCCAGCTGATGGAGATTTGGGAATTAATGCCTCCTGGAGGCAGTGTATTGTTGGGGGTGGGCTTATGGGTGTTATAGCCAGTTTCCCCTTGCCAGTGTTTGGCACAATCTCCTGTTCCTGTTGTCCACTTGATGTTGGTGAGGAGGTGATGTCCACCGTCTACTCAAGCTATCCTTTTCCCCTGCCATCTGGGATCTTCCCCTCAAATCTGTAAGCCAAAATAAACTTTTCCCCCAACGCTGCTCTTGGTAGGATGATTTCTGCCAGCAATGCGAACCTGACTGCAACACCTTCCTCCCTTTCTCCTTTACTTTATTTCTTTTTTGGCATATGTGTGTATGTGCTGTTGTGAATATGTGTGGGGGGTGGGGTGTGCATATACCTATGTGTGTTCATATGTATGTGGCATATACACACATGAATGTATGTATGGAGGCCAGAGGTATCTTACTTGGTAAATAATATGATATTCACCACATATACTTTAACTTAGCACACCAGATTCCCATCACTTGGTTCCTGTTATTTTATTTTATTTTATTTTTTTTTTATTTTATTTTTTATTTTTATTTTTTTTATTAGTCAGTTCTGTATTCAGCAAATACAGTCAGTTTGGTACCATTATTAGGCTCATCCGTGACCTACCCCCTCCCCTTGGCCCCTCCTTGTTGAGGTATACGGGTCATGCATTGTGGAGTTAGCCCACAGTTATGGGTAAGCTAAATGTCTCTGCATATCATGACCCAACATGTGACTCTGACATTCTTTCCGCCCCCTCTTCCGCAAAATTTCCCTGAGCCATGTTGGGTTCATTTTTGGTCTGCTTCAGTGATGAGGTGTTGAGGGCCTCTGAGGCTCTGGCTCTCTGATTTGGTAGGAGTTGATTTTTCTCTATGCTGATCCTGGTGCTAACTTACTCTCTGTTGGAGAATCTGCTTCTCTTTTTCAGATAGATGTAGACCCTAAGGAGAGAGCCACCCGATCATACCTCAAAAGGGCCCCGGCTGAAACTAAGAAAACTTCGAGAAACAAGCAAGGGGGCTGTTTTCCTGATGAACTGGACACCAGCACAAGGGGGTTCCTGTTATTTTACAGTCACTCCCTTTCTCGCTGTTCCTTTGCCCTTGGTACCTCTCAAGGTCCAGTATCTCGGCTGTGTGCATTTGGCTTCTTTTATGCTTTGGATTGTCTCCCTCTTCAAAGGAGACATTCTGAAGTCCTAGTCCCCAGGGGGTAGCATGTGCCCTTATTTGGAGATAAGCTCCTTACACAGGTGTTTAGGTTATATGCAGTCATTAGGGTGGGCTCTTATCCAATACGACTAGTGTCTTTCAAGATAGACAGAGACACTCACAGGGAAGATGATGGTGCCTTAGTCAGGTCAGGTTGCTGTAACACAACATCACAGACTGGGTGACTGAACAGAAATTCATGTGCTTGCAGTTCTGGATGCTTGGAAGGACAATATCAGTGTGACTTAATTTACTTCTTGATGAAGGATACCTTCTTGTCCTGCAATGAACCTCCCTCTTGCTATGACTCACATGTGAGGAAAGAAGGAGAAGAAGAAGGGGAAGGAGACAGAGAGTTGGAGGGAAAAAGAGTATGAAAACATGCTTGGGCAATAGTGAGAGATGAGTTCATGAAATCAGGCATGACAGTGGTTAATAATTAATGCTGTCCACATGTCGTATTTGATGTTAACTACATGTAATTAATTTAGTTAAACATACTTAGTTCTTATGACAATTGTATGCTTTGAATTTTAATGTACACATCCTAATGAGATAAGTGCTAATATATCCTCTTTTACAGATGAGAGACATAAAGCAAAGAAAATCAGGGCACTTTCTCACCTTCCAGGATTAGTAACTGAAGGAAATGGATATACACAGCAGCAGTTAGACTCTGAGCCCTTTATCACTATCCTATTCTATCAAGATATTTAATTTTAGAAATTTTAGGAAAACAAAATGAAGTTTTGTTGCCTTACACCATATCTGAAAAAATAACTCAAAATGGGTTGAAGATGAAAACGTGAAAGCAAATTATAAAATTTGGTAAAGAAAACATAGGTGTGAATTTTTTTAAATTTATTTTTATTTATTTATTTGACAGAGAAAGAGAGAGAGAGAGAGAGAGAGAGAGAGAGAAAGAATGGGTGTGCCAGGGCCTCCAGCCACTGCAAACGAACTCCAGACACATGCACCCCTGTATTAGTCAGGGTTCTGTAGAGGAACAGAACTGCTAGAATGAATTATTTTAAAAAGGGGATTTATTGGATCAGCTTACAGTAGTCCAATAGCAGTTGCAGGCCCGAGAATCACCGAACCTGGTAGCTGCTCAGTCCTCGTGGCCAGATGCCTCAGCAGTCCCGACCCGGCACTGCAGATGGTGCTTGAAAGCCTGGAGGCTTCCTGAGGAGCCGCTGGATTTCGATCTGCACGGGTCTTCAGTTGATGCTGGTCTTTTGTCCGCACTGGTCTTCAATCCACGCTGGAAGGTAGCGAGCAGCTCCGGCAGCCAAGTGGAAGGAAGGAAGGAAGGAAGGAAGGAAGGAAGGAAGGAAGGAAGGAAGGAAGGAAGGAAGGAAGGAAGGAAGGAAGGAACTCTTTTTACCCAGAGCTCTCTTATATGAAGTCCCCCTCTGAGTGGGGCCACCCACTCTGGGGGAAGGGCTCACCTTGGGGGAAAGACTTCCTCCTTTAGTTGATCCTTCCTAGAAGCAACCTGTGGATTACTAAACAGATCAAGTTGACAACACCTTAACTATCACAGCCCCCTTGTGCATCTGGCTTACGTTGGTCCTGGAGAATTGAGCCTCGAACCGGGGTCCTTAGGCTTCACAGGCAAGCGCTTAACCGCTAAGCCATCTCTCCAGCCCTAGGTGTGAATTTTTATGCATGTGTATGAATATGTGTCTGATCACATGTATGTAGTACATGTGTGTGAATGTGTACATGCATATGCATGTGGAGGCCAGAAGACAGCATGAGCTGTTTTTCATCCCTGACGTAGTCCACCTTCTTTTGAGGCAAGGTCTTTCATTGACCTAAAGGTCACCAATAAGCTACATTGGCTGGCTAACGAGCCCCAGGATCCTTTTGTCTCTGCCTCCTCAGTGCTGGAATTATGAGTGCATAATGCCTGGAGTTTTTTACATGTGCCCTGGGATCCATACTATGGTTATCATGTTCACAAGGCAATCACTTTGTACACTGAGCTGTCTCCCCAGTCCCTAGGTGGGAAAGTTTAGACTTGGAATTAGGCATTTGCTTCTTAGGCAAAATACCAAAAACACAATCAAAAGAAAAATGTAAATGAGTTGGAATTTATAAAAAATGAAACTTTTGAGCTTCAAATGAGAGGATTAGGACAATGTAAAGAGTAGGACACAAAACTGCAGATCATCTATATGACTTACTAGTAAGTGTTGGGAACAAGAATACATAAACAAATATTAAAATGTAACAACAAAAGGCAAACTGCCCAACTTCTCAGTTGGCAAAGGTCAAGAATAGACATTTATTCAAAAAAATCTTCACAATAGACAACAAGACATGCCAAGTTTATGGAAATACCAATCAAACCATGATAACATCCTCCCTCATACCCAGTTGGGTGGTTATTTCTATAAATTATACATTATACATAATAATAGATTTTATTATGATATTTTCATACATGTATATAATGTAGTTACTTTCCTATTACCTTAATTTCTTTTGAAATTTAATCACTCTTTTCTTTTGTGATGTGATAGAGATGGCTTGTCTCATGCTTGACAGCTGGCTTTTCTCTCCTCTCATTCTGGTGAATCTTGGGTCTCCCCCGTATTCTCCATATGTAACAAGCAGAGTGACCAGAATAGATCAGAGAGGATAAACATGAACATTGAAGCAATAGGTTCTCAATGCCAGGCATGAATTCCCTCCCACTGAGTGGGCTTCATATCTCATCAGAGATTAGTTGATAAGCCCCATAATCTATGTGCCCACTATTATACTGAGGCACTGTCCCCACAGAGACTGGTGCATTCACGACCTCACAGTGCTTACTGATAACCTCACTAAGGAGGGCCCTCAGTGGAATTGGGGTGGGATAGAGAGGACCTGACAGGAATATGGTCAATTTGCAATATGTTCATGTATTAAGGTTCCTAATACATGAATATGCTATAATGTGGTCCTGTTCCCATTCTGTTATCCTCTCTTGTCACCTCTTCCCACCCCTATTTCACTAAGGACCCTCCTCTTTAAAGGTTGTCCTTCCTCTGTTTTGTTATTGTATTTCTTTTGTCCACCTCTGTCTTTTATGTCAGAATGGTGATGGGCACTGGACATGGTGGTGCACACCTTTAATCCTAGCTCTGGGGAGGATGAGGTAGAAGATTCTCCAGGAGTTGAAGGCCAGCCTGAAGTTACAGATTAAGTTCCAGGTCAGCCTGGACAACCCTACTGTACCTACAACCCCCACTCCACACACACCCACACACAAACACACAATGTTGATGTGCTCAGAACAGTTCCGGTCTTATGTGTGCATTGGTGACTCTTATGGGGTCATGAGTGCATCACTTGGTTCCTGTCAGGAGGACAGCACCCCACAATATGCCTGCCCATACTGTGTCTCTGCCACTTTTATGTCCCCTTTTCCACAATATTCCCTGAAGCCTTGGAGGGCCTGTTAGAAATCTCCTTTAGTATTGAGCTCTCAACAATCTCTTATTTTCTTCTTTGATGATTTTTGAGTCTCCTTATTGTCTACTGCCATCAAGGGTGGCTATTTTTCAAAGAATAATAAGAAATCCTTTTATGTTACCAAAGATGAGGAGAAATAGAAATCTTATACCTCATTGATTGGAATATAAAATGATGTAGCAACAATCCAAACAAGTCTAACTAATGACTATTTAAATAAAATGTGATATGTCTACACAGTGGACTATCACACAGCCACAGGATCAAGCTAACTACTACTAATGAATGCAATGCTGTAGGTGAATGTTGGAAACATATAACATTTAATAGTCAGATACAGGCTGGAGAGATGGGTCAGTGGTTCAAGGAGCTTACTTGCAAAGCCTAATGGCCCTGGGTTCAGTTCTCTAGTACCCATGTAAGGCCAGATGAACACAAAGGCAGCAGTAGCAGGAGGCCCTGACACACCCACAGTCTATCTCTCTATCAAATGAATAAACAAAAGTCAGATACAAATGGTTACACATTTTATAACTCTACTTAAATGAGAGAGACCTCACACAGGATAGCAAGTAGATTAATGGCTTCTAGGTGTTGGGAAGAGGAGGAGGAGGACAGCTGATGGGCCTGAGATTTCTTTTTGGGATGGTAAAATGTTCTAAAGCTGGACAGTGGTGATGATTGTTCAATTGCATGAGCACACTGAAACATTGAACAGGATGCTTCAACAGAGCCAATTATCCGATAAGTAAATAATTATTCCTCTAGAAATATTTAGGACCCTCTCATAAATTTTAGCTCAGATGAAAACAAATGAGATGCTATTTCCTCATTTCCCAGGAAGTGCCTTTAGAAGGTAAAAAGGTTTTTTCCTTGCTATTAATATATGTGTGCACTGAAAAAGTGTCAAAGTCAGTTCAAAATAACTAAAATTGCTGCCATATTTTCTGGAAATATGATTATGTTAGAATAGTTGGAGGGTTTGAGAGGTGGCTCAGTGGTTAAGGCAGTTGCCAGCAAAGCCTAAATGACCTGAGTTCAATATCCCGGTACCCATGTGGAATCAGATGCACAAAGTGGCATATGCATCTGGAGTCTGTTTGCAGCAGCTAGAAGTCTGGCAAGCCCACTCTCCCTTCCTGTCTCTCTTCTATAAATACAAAAATTAAAAAAAATAGTTAGATAGGGTGTCTTAATTGTCTTGTGTAGGAAGGAAATTTCACTGTATTTCAACCTGAAATGAACCAGAAGGACTGGGTACTAAAATTAATAAAGGCTTTTGGGGGTCAGAAAACCCTAGTAAGACTAGTTGATGCTGAAAATGCAGAATGTTTGTGGTTTGTGAAAATATCTTATTTATTTTTTTAGAGAGAGAGAAAGGCAGACATGGAAAGAGTGCATGGGCCTGCCGGGGCCTCCTCCCACTACAAGTGAGCCCCACATGCGTGCTCGACTTCCCACTTCCGGCTTTATGTGAGTACTGGGGAACCAAAGCCGGTCCATCAGGCTTTGCAAGCAAGCTCCTTTAACTGGGGAGCTATCTTTCCATCCCCAGAATGTTTGGTTTTAGTTTGAAGAATGATTGTGCTGATGGGTTGAGCCATAAGGACTCTAGTTTCTGACCATTGGATTTGAATTCCTGTTAACAACTGATTAATGTGATGTAAATAGGTATTTCTGTTTTACTGGCTATTATTCCTAGTTAGGAAAATTAGTAAAAACAAAATTGGAACTCCTTAGACTTGCCTCAGAGTTCAGCAGCCCCATGCTCTGTGTACATGTGTCCCCAGCACTGAACACGGAGTAACGACAAGGCTTTGCGCTCCTGCGCAGACTTCCATCTTGACACACCACTGATAATGACCTGGGCGTTTTCCTCACCTCTGTGAGTATTCCTACTTACAAAATGGGCAAAAAGCTATCTCCTATGCAAGGGATTTGCCAATATCCAATGACATACATATGAAGTGCCTGGTAGGTGATAGGTGTTCACGACATGGGACTGCAATGGCGAGGGATGTAAAGACCTTCAATGACAGTGGCTCTTAACAGCAGTCCAGGCCTAGATAAAATGTAGATCTTAAATAGTCACATGTTGGTTGATTGGCTATTTCCTGCTGGAAAGCATACAAATCAAAACCATTTGCCTTTTCATTTGTTATTTCATCTCAAGTGACCGTTCACTGTCAGCGTTAACAAGGACTAGAAGATGTCTCTTTGCTATTCAAGAGTCTTGGCTACAAGCAGGCAACTCCAGTATTATTCTCTTTTGAATTTACTTTCCTCATGTAAGAGGGATTTCCCATCCTGTGTCCTGCCAATCTGCACCATCTGGAAGAAGGAACTGCAGCTCCACTTTGAAAGATGTGCTTGGGTTGGAGCCATTGCCAGGAAAGCTGGAGTCCTCACTAGACATTGCTACTTTAACTGGCCCGCTGACTTCTGTTCCCAAATCGATTGTCTCTCTGAGGTGCTTGAAATCTTGATGTTATTTTTACTTTTATGCTAAATTTTATCAAATTAGACCCAGCATGTGGGAGGCTGAGGTAGGAGGATTGTTGTGAGTTTGAGGCCACCCTGAGATTACATAGTGAATTCCAGGTCAGCACGGGCTAGAGTAAGACCCTACCTCAAAAAAAATTACCAAGTTAATAACAAAAAATCCCAGCACACCCCCCACTTCAGAAGTAAAATAGCCTATGAGTGTTTCTAATTCCCCATTTAGGGGCATAAACTTGTGAGAATCAGCCTCGACACATTGGGAAGTTCTCTTAGGACCGTTCATCTAGTCCTTTGTTTTCACTAGCTAGAAGAACTACATTTGGTTATTGTTCATTGTTCTAGGAAGCTTTGTCCTAGTTTAAACCATAATATTACTCTGAGTTCAATCACCAGTGCAATGCTGTAGGGCCAAATTGATTTCAGACACTAGCACTGGGATGTTAACGTAGATTGAATTTAAGGATGCATCAGCAATTTCTTCTTGCTGGGACAAAATTCCGGCTAGTAGCAGCATAAGGCAGCAAAGGTTCATTTTGGCCCGCAGTGCTGAGGGGCAGTCCCTCATGGCAGGAGCAGACAGCCAGTTTCACACTGTCACACCAGCTCAGAGGAAGGAGAGGGAGAGCAGGGAGCAGGGCCAGGTCACAACTGCAAGGCCCGCCCCCAGTGACACACCGTACCAGCAAGGGTCCTTCCAAGGGTTCTACAACCTTTCAGAACAGCCCCACCAGCTGGGGATTAAATGTTCCAACACATGATTCTATGGGGACATTTCACATTCAAACCACCATGACGTGTAAGAGGTTCAATCTGATATGTGGATGGTCCCTTTTTTAAAAAATATCTTATTTTTATTTATTTATTTGAGAGAGAGAGAGATGCAGAAATAGGCAGGTAGACAGAGAGAATGGGTGCGCCAGGGCTTCCAGCCACTGCAAATAAACTCTAGACGTGTGCGTCCCCTTGTGCATCTGGCTAACGTGGGTCCTGGGAAATTGAGCCTCGAACCAGGGTCCTTAGGCTTCACAGGCAAGCGCTTAACCACTAAACCATCTCTCCAGCCCTTACTTTTCTCTCTTTTTTTAAATAGTGGACGGTCCCTATCCCCAAGGTGTGAACGACCACAAACTCCAGCAACAAAGTTATAAGCTAAGGGAAAGCATAAAATGAAAGCGTAAGTTACCGGCATAAGATACTTAATCAAATATGAGGATTTGAAAGTACTCAGCTAATTCTCAAATACTCCAAGGTAATTATCTGAGCAATAGGAAAAGGAATATGAAAACTTGACTTTCTGCCCCTCTGAAATAAAAATGTGAACATATTGCCAGAACCATGGGAAATCATTCATCGATTTCAGTGGCTGGCTTTCCTCTTATCATCTCACCCCCAAGTTCTGAAATCAGAAGTCAGGAAATTGAGGTCCAATGCCAGGCCAGACTCATGTATGGTGTATAAAATTAAGCTTCTGAAAACCTTGAAACTTCACGATTTCTGAGAAAGAGACAGCAGAGCAGAGTAACATCACCATGATGCCTCCCAAGCCTACACAGCTGTCTCCTCCCCCTAACAGGGACATTTTGAGGGAAAGGGTGGTAACTGCCCTTTGGGTGTTAAGTCTTCTCTCCAACTTCCTCTCACAGGTCTTATATTGATTTATTCTCTATATGTTTTTCTACACCCTAAAGTTATTTACCTTCTCACCAGGGTAACAATTTCTGCATATGTCCAATAAGCTATATAAATAGACCTCCTTTTGTTTTCCCCTTACAGTAAAGCATCAAAAAGATTCTGAGATTTGGGGAACAAGTTCTTACTCAGATTTCCCCTTGCCTTTCATGGTTTATGGACTTTCATCAGTTCCCTCAGCTTCTGTCTTTTATCACTGCCATTCCAGCAAGCTTCAAGCAAGAGGTGAGAGGGAAGAGAGTAAAGTGGGAGGGGAAGGAAGTGCAAGACAGGGGTGGAGACAAGATGAAAGTCTGAAGCCATGCCGATTACAAGGTTTATGGTAACTGGCAGGGCTGACCAAGCAGAAGTTACTCATGTTGATTTACCTGGCCTTTTCTCATGGTTTGTTCTTCCATGGGTAACTTATGGATATACACCAGTGAGATTAAAAACAAATTCCTGCTATAATAAAGACATTCTTTTTAAACTAAAGTTTGTATAAGTGTGTGTGTGTGTGCACGTGCATACATGTACTAGGGTCACTTGCTGCTGCAAACAAATGGCCCATCCTGCTCTATGGGGGTAGCTGGGGAATTGAGCTCAACCTGGTAGGCTTTGCGAACAAGTGCCTTTAGCTGATAAGCCCTCTCCCCAGCCCTAATAATGACATTCTAAGACAAATACATTGAAACTTCATTGAGCAAAATGTTTATATGAAATATATCACAGGCAACCACCCCTCAAAACAGAAAGCAAGCCGGGCGTGGTGGCGCACGCCTTTAATCCCAGCACTCGGGAGGCAGAGGTAGGAGGATCGCCGTGAGTTCGAGGCCACCCTGAGACTCCCTAGTGAATTCCAGGTCAGCCTGGGCTAGAGTGAGACCCTACCTTGAAAAACAACAACAACAAAAAAAAACAGAAAGCAATTCAGTGCTTGCCAAGGGCAGGAGAGAAGGAAGGAAGGATGGGCCGTGGCTATCTGTGGATACAGGGCTTCTCTTCGTACTGATGACAATGCTTTGAAAGCACAGAGGTGATGGTCACATACACTGTACGTGTATTAAATACAATTGAATTGTTATTCACATTAAAATGGTGAGTTCAGTGAATTCTAATGCAACTGAAAAATGCAAAACAAAAATCAAAGCTAAGCAAAAATTCCCCAAAAGCAGAACCAAAACTCCCTCCCACCATAAGAAAAGAATTTGGACCCAATAATGAGAGGCCATGGGATTAGAGTGTGATTGTTACAATCCACATTCTAAAAATCAAAACCCTGGACATTCCTGCTTTTTTTTTTTATCATACCTGTTAAAATAAAACATATATTGTTTGTGATATATATATAAAGTTGAATTGAAAATGCATTCAACTAAACAAATATTTGAGTGCCAACAATACATCAGTCACCTTAGAACTATTGAATATTGATCAGTGAGAAAGATAATCTGACTCTAGCCATTTTGGAACTAACAACAAAATCCTCATGTAGTGTGAGAAACCTCAGAAAAGGGGAGACCAACCACCACTTAAGTAGTATGTGATACGGACTTAGAGGATAGTGGAAGGTCTTCCTATAGAAGCTACTATACACATGGGATTGAGGGGTGTCACATGTTCTGGATACGTGCACTAAGCACCTAAAACATGGCAGCAGTCACCAATATAGGCCCCAAGGGCATAGCAGTGAGAAAAATCAAGTCTTGCTCCTATCAACCTTGCATGCTCTAGTGAGAAACAAGGTAAATAACTAAGACCCAAGTGAAAATTGCCACAGAGAAACAGCAGCGGAAGCAGGGAGAGGTGAGGGGTGAGGGGGGCAGGGAGGATGGTGCAAGTGTTGGCCACCTTCCCTGGAAAGGTAGGGAGGCAGGACCAGGTTTCTGTCTAGAGAAACAGCAGTCCAGGCAGGTAAGGACAAGTGAAAAGAATTCTGGATGGGCCCAAGGGTAGATGGCCTGGAGTAGCAGGAGCCAGAGAAAGATGGGCAGAAAATGTCACTGGGGCATCACAATCCACTGGATAGTTGCTCTCAGGTAAGGTAACTTTGGAGGAGTTTCAAGCACAGCAGTAACTTCATTTTATGAATTATTTGTTTCTTCCCCTTCTTTGCAACAGACCCTCACTGTGTAGCTCAGTCTGACCTGGAACTCACAGAAATCTCCCTGCTGCAGCCTTACAAGTGCTGAGATGATAGGCACAAGCCACCACCTGTGGCATATGGGAAACAATTCTGAAAGGTGTCTTCTGGCTGCTGTGCTGAGAAAATGGACTCTAAGAGCAGAAGTGAGGAAGCAGGAGGATGAGAAGGGCCTCTGTCACATTTCACTAGCCAAAAGACAAGGGTGTCATGGCAGGCATGGTGTGGAAGCACTGAGAAATGGCTACATTTTGGACAGATGCTCTTTGAAGGTGCAGTGGCACTAACGTTGGACCAGCATGCCCACAGTGGGCACAAGAATGTCCCTGACGCTCCTGGCCAGCCAGGCTGGACAAGGCAGCTGGCAGCACCAGGGAGAAACTCTGTGTCAAGAGGGTGAAGGTGAGGACTGATGCCAAAGTTGTCTTCTGGCCTCCACACGCATGCTGTGGGGCTGCATGTCTACGCTCACACATGTACACACACTCACACTCACTCACACACACACGATTCTGGGTAATGAGAGACGGGATCATGATACCAAAGTGCTGGGCTTGAGTGAAAGGGAAGAACGGTGCTGCATTTGTCCGGGAAGAGCAGGTTCACTGAACAGGACAGCAGTCAAGGATCTGGCTCTGCCAGGCCTGAGCCGCCGACAGACAGCAGAAGCCAGGCAGGCATTCTCCCTAGGAAGGCCAACGTGAGAAGCCTCAGTGGACAGGTAGTATTTAAGGCATGGAACTGAATGAGATCACCCACTAGTGAGTCACCCCATAGTTGAAAGTCAACGAAAAACCCCAGACAGCCACAAGTCTCATGCTAAGCAGATTATCTATGTGGGGAGAAAAACATCATCACAGCACTTGAAAACTCAGTAAGTTTGAGTCTGCTAGATCCCTTTTGCACCACACTCGAGATGGTTCAAGACAATGAGTTAACGCCTATGCACAGGCAGGGAAGGCAGACTGAGCTGGTTCAGAAAGGAGGAGCTTGACCTGCGCTGTCTGCAGCTGGCCTCACCTACTCTACAGATTCCAGGAACACCAAGGACCTATGAGAACAGCATGCTAGCTCACAAAATCCAAAAGCTGTCATTGCCTATGAGTTTATTCCAGTGGGTTTCATATCATTTTATTATTTTGATAAACACTTACAACTTTTAGTAAGACATTCAAAGAAACTTTTCAAAATATATAGCATTAAAATTCTGTGTATGTGTGTTAGATTATTAGGGTGTGTTGTGATATATGTATGTGAGTGGTATGTGTGCCAAGGCCAGAGGAGTATATCACATGCCATGCTCATTCATTCAGCCATGTATTTCTTTGAGATGGACTCTCTCCCTCAACCTGGAGCTGCTATTTCTGGTCAGCCAGGCCCCAAAATTCTCTGCCTTGTCTCCAGCAGGCCTGGGGTTACAGAAGTGCATGGCCACCACCCTGCTTTTTACATGGGTGCTTGGGAATTGACTTGCGTTGCTTCAGGCTCTGACCTGTTGAGCCATTTTCCCAGCCCCAGTATTAGAAGTTTAACCAACAAGATCGTTTCTTTTTAAGTATTTTCAATGAACATAGTGATAAGGAATAGAAAAGACTAGTTGTTAATAAAGGCTCAATGTTCAAGTATAACTAGGTTCCAAAGGAACCAGTGCCTATACCTTTCTAGTTGACTAAAGTTCTAGAAAACTCTTAGGATAGGGGTTCCATCTAACATGGGCCTGACATCCAAACATGTGTTCACAACGCTAGGCTCATGCAAGAAAGAGCATCCACCCACTCTCACGGAGTCTCCAAGTTCTGCACAGCTACACTACTTTTTGTTTTTTTGTTGTTCTTACTAATTTTTCCTTGGTTCCAATTCTCCCAGGTTCTCTATGGTTGGCCCAGAACTCCCACATTTACTGGTACCAGTTAAAATTAGACTGATTTTCACAGTCTAACAAGGTAACACTTTGTTTAATTTACTAACACACTGATGTGACCAAAATTACTTGAGCAGAAAGCTCTGTGGGAACCACTGATTGCTTTTATTTCATTTGAAATAAAATGCTTTTATATCCTTTAGAAAAGGCGATTCTCGTTCTTCAGAGCCAGACCTGTCTCTCAGCAAACCCAACACAAACTCTGAGCATTGCTGCCCTGCTGAACAGTACGAACACGATCTGCACTCCCAGAGCCAGCCAAGCTTATCCAAGGGCTGGGTGGCCTCTGCCTGGAGTGATTGATGCATAGTGGCGTGGTCTCCATGCAGAAGTCTCTCCCCCAATATCCTGCGCCCTGCTTTCTGTAACTGCACTCATCATAAACCATTTCTTTATGGCAAGCATTGCCTTCTGAGAAATCTTCAAAGTGAGTTTTGTACTTTAGTCAATATGGTGGCCAAGAAGACAGGATGGGGCACTACCTGAGAGGAAAAGAAGAGTTCACATAAAGGTGATAACACAAAACTATGGCTGCTGACATTAGTGTGAACAAAGTAGGTAACAATTTGGAAAGACTGATTCTTGGCTGGCTTAAACCCCCACTCAATGTGTCTAATGTGCTCTTTTTATTTGTTTACATAAAAGCTTAATGAATGCAGTCAAACTGATCTGTCATTGGCTCATTAATTCATTACAAAATATAGGTTTCTATAAGGCTGATTTTCAACTATACATAATTTTGCCCATGTCTCCAAGAGGCTTTTAGAACTATCCAGAGGTGCTATTGGCTGTCACAGCTGAGAGTTGCAGGGGAGGGTCTACTGGTGTTGAGTGGGTAGAAGTTTGGTAGACGGATCTGCTGAGCATGTTACAGTACACAGGGCAACCTTTCCCCACAAAAGAATTCTCCTGCTCCAAATGTCAACTGGGGCACCATGATGAAACCCTACTCTTGGGCTCTAGGCAAATGGCCAGGTTTGTAGACATGATAGAACTGTCATGCAGAGATGTCTAATCATACTTCTCTCAAAAACACAAATGCAGGCTGGAGAGATTGCTTAGTGGTTAAGGTGCTTGCCTGCAAGGTCAAAGGGCCCAGATTTGGTTCCCTAGTACCCACATAAAGCCAGATGCACAAGGTGGTACATGAATCTGGAATTTGTTTGCAGTGGCTAAAGGCCCTGGCATGCCCATTCTCTCTCTCTCTCTCCTTCCCTCTTTCTCTCTCTCAAATGAATAAATAAATATTCTTTTAATAAAGAACACAAGAGCTGGACAGATGGATTAGGTTAAGGCACTTGCCTGTGAAGCATAAGGACCCATATTTAACTCTCCAGATACCCCATTAGCCAGACCCACAAAGGTGAGGCAAGAGCAAGGTCACACATGCCCACTAGATGGTGCAAGTGTCTGCAGTTCAATCACTTGCTGAGGCCCTGGCATGCCAATTGTCTCTCTCTCTCATGCACATGTGAGTGCTTTCTTTAAGAAAATAAAAATAAAATAAAAAGGAATGCTGAATTAAAAAAAAAACAACACATGAATGTGTGCAAAGCCTGGACATAAAAATGTGACCCCAGAATGTTCTTCATCTTCAGAAATCCATCAACCCCACTCTTAGCTACTTAGTGGATTAGTTTTCAGCCCCTGAGTTTGATCCATTCAGCACCATTTCAGTAGCCAGAAGTAGGCTGGGAAACTTAGCCAATTAACATGAAGATGCTCTGAGCCTTTTACAGTGACACTTCTTTTTTTGTTGTTGTTCCTAAGTTTTATTCATGAATTCATACAAAATATTCCAGACCAGTGTTTTAATCCTCATCTTCCTCCTTTTCTTCATCCTGGTTAATCTGGAAGTTGCGCAATTTGTAACTCTCTCTGCTGTTAGCAACTACGTGTAAACAATCACGTAGGTTATTCTTTTCAAATATTTTTTGGTGAGATATTTCAAATACATTTTGGAAAAAGGCACCTCAGAAGTTACAGTGATCTTGCTCTTGTTCCTCAAGATGGTTACAACCCTTTCACCAAGGTTCCCAGCCTTTCTGCTCACTTTGATTCTCTCTTGGAGGAGCTGCTCAAAATTAGCAGCATCCATGATCCCATCTTTGACAGGGTGGGTGCAGTCGAGGGTGAACTTCAGAACCTGATTCATTTTCTGCCCCTTTTACCACAAGCTTTTTCGCAGGTGCCATGGTGTCAGCAGAGGCAGAAAGGGAGGAGTACAGTGACACTCCTAATCAGTATGTCTTTCTGGAGAAGACTCTCTACAAACAAATCACTCAGTTGCAGAGGCCTTGGGGTGCCACCTTGTCTCTCTACCTCTTATATATATTTTTTTCCCTTGAGGAACCTTCCCTCCTCCACAATGTACACTCTCTGGCCATCATCTATCTATCCTCTTCTCTATCCCTTCTCACCCTAAGAGTCACATCAGGTAAGTAAGAGCTGGAAGAAAAGCGGCCAGAGTCAATTCAGTGGCAACTTAACCAGATACAACATCTACCTCCTAGGGGACTTGTGTTGGAAAAAACATTTGACTATTTCACTCTTCCTATTGCTTTGACCAAAGGTAAATCTTTATTCCTGAAACCTTTACTGCCAGAGGGCAAGGCTGCTCTCCCAGGATGAGCATGCTCAGAGAGACAGGCCCCGGACAGCCAGCTCCATCACCCAGCTACTGACTCAGAGAGGCTCTGCCAACTTCCACATTTGGTGGACACCTGAGAAGGGAGTAAAAGCAGCTTCTTGAGCCCTTTCTGCACCTCCAAAAGGATAAGCTCTGTTTGGCAATCTTCTCTTTGGAAGCCTTTCCTCTGGTTTCTGACTGCCGACCAATTCTTTCCCTTAGTGTTATGACTTCTAGACATATCTAGAAGGTTACATGTTCTCACAAGTATTACCGGAATCCAAATTAATATGGAAAGGCTCTTCTTTTTGTACTAGAAAAGTCCTGTTCTAGCATTCCAGAACCTTCCACCATAAGCTAGGGGATTTCTGCTTGAATCCTGAACTGTCTGATAGCCAGTGCCCTGCAATGTATCTCCTGGCTAGCAGACTCATCACTGCACTGCTGGCTGTCTCAGGAGGTTCTGGTCTTGACAGGGTTGGAACCCAATCCCATGCAGCTGAGTAGTGAAGAGAATAGGTCCAGACCTCCAGTCAGAGGGAGCAAAGCAGGAGGGTGGGAGGGACTCGAGCTCATCTTCAGTCTGTAGGCAGAGCCCAGCTAGCTTCCCACCTATAACAACCACATCATGCCCCGCTGTGTGCTCCTCCACAGGCACTTTGAGAAGACAAACATGCAGTCCCTCTTTCCCCTGGCCTTTATTCTTTGAGCCAAGTTGTGACAAGCCACTGATTTCTACCCTATAAATTATTTAAAATTCTACCCTCACATTGAAATTGGAAAATCAATTTCCATGATTAAAAAATGACCAGTTTCACATTGGGAGCTGTCTCTTTAATCTTTTAATTATGTCTGCTTACAGACAGCAGGAGTCTCAAAAAAAGCAGAGCTGCACTCTGTGCTGAAAGAACTCAAAGGGTCTACAGCCTACCGCCCTTCCTTTCTGTTTAACTGTCTGGCATGACTCCTGCCTCCCAGGGCTGTTTTGAAAATACTACCGGAAAATGATGGTCCTTTCCTTACTGTACTTCTAGTTCAAGGTCACAAGGAAGGTTTAGTTGTTTCTAAATTTAGAGCAAGCCAACATTAGTGCACAAGCCTGAGAATCCAGCCCAAACCTACAGCCAAGCTAGCCGAGGTAACATAGGCATGTGGATCCATTTGCACTTGGACCCTGTGTGCTAAGATTTTTAGAATTACAGTCACTTCAACAACCCAGTACTTCCCAAGAAATTGCTCTTCTCCACTGAGCTAGATAAAAGCTGTCCCCAGACCTTCCAGTCTAAGCAACAGATCACAGAGTGTGTGCAAACAAGAGGAGAAGGACCTAGGTAAGCTAAAGGTGGCCTCAGAGGAGTCACCCATTCCACTGGCTATTTGAAAATGCAGCAAAGTCTGTGGCACCATGGCTCAGAAAGCTGAAGCAGACCCGCAGCCAGCGATTCTTCACGGCATACCCCAAAGCCCACCAGCAGAAACCCCAGCCAACTAGCACCCTGCTTGAACATATCTGCACCATGAGATGACTTACACTGTAGATTCCACAGTTCTCTTTTAAAGTGTCTTCAGAAAAACAGTACCATTACTAGAATTATAAGGTCCAGTCTAAATGGGCAGCAGCCTGGAGACTCCAGGGAGATAGCTCAGACTCGAGGAACAGACAATGAGTCCTCACTTGTAAATCTGCGTGATTGAGATGCTTGTACCAACAAACCACTGGAGAGGCCCAAGCATGGGGGTGAATAATTACAGGCAGGGGGAAGGTTTTATTAGGTGGGCTTTGCTGTGTTGAATGACCAGATCCCTTTGTTAGTCAGGCCAAGTAGAGATGACAAAGAGAAAGAGGAAGAAAGGAAGAGAGGGAACATACCTCCACGGTCTTACCTACCATGTGCTTGTGACAACATGACTATATCACTCTTGCTTATAAAAGACAGCCCCCTTACCTGTCCTGGGGGTCAGCAACCACACCAGAGCCTTTAGAAAATACTGAAAACTTGCATTATTAAAATCATTCTGTAAAAGGTGAATTAATTCACATTCTGTAAGATGTATGCAAGTTTTCTAATCTCAACAGTAGGTGGTTAAAAAAAATTCATCATTAAAATTTCTATTTATGTACTTAGAATGTTATTTGGCATCTCTTTTGTTTGAAGCCCAGCAATTGTCTCTAGAAAATACACACACGCATGACATACATGCATGTGCCTACACACACACACACACACACACACACACACACACACACACACAATTGTTCCTGTGTCAATGATGGGATCCATAGCTCAAGGTAGCACCCTTCTAGTCCAACTTTATTTAAATATATGGGTAGAAACAGTGAATCAACATAAGCTATCAAATGTACAGTAGCCTCTACATAGATCAAGGGATAAGGGGACCAAAGGGAAAAACACAAAGAGAAAGAGATGAGCATGGATTTAGATCCATATGCACTGACTGAGTATCCCTAATCTGAAATACTTGGAACCAGAACTGTTTCTAATTTTGGACTAAAAAGTGTTTTAGGAATATTCGCATATTTGTCATGAGATATTTTGAGGATGGGACCCAAGACTAAAACAAAATTCATTTATTCTTCATATAAATTATTATGCAATTTTTCCTGGGGCTCTGTGGACAAATGTCTATTCACTGCACACAGGACACAACAGAACAGAGCAATGATTCTACCCAAGTCCAGCTTGGTGAACACTGAGTTTAGTTGAGGAGCCTTCCAGAAGCTTTGGTGAAGGGTTACCACAGGCAAGTACACCAACAAACTGTCTCCCCAACAGTTGTTAACTGCTGATATACCCCAGCGGATGGGATGAGGCATTGTGTAAAGTCATGGGCATGAGCCACTGCACATACCCTCACCTTTATGGAAATGTTCGAGAGCTCAATTTTGTGAGTGTCTCAGGAGGTAATCAGCCCCTCTGATTTCAAGATGGCAGCACCCATGCCATGCCCAGAGGACATGTATTAGAGACGGTCAATGTGTATAGTTGGAGAGAGAGAGAGTTCAACATCAAGGGAGGCCTGTGCGTGTTGCTCAGATCAGTTGTTGAGCACTTGCTTAGTAAACATGTGCACACAAGGCTGGATTTGATCCCCATCATGAGACAGACAATGAGAGAGAAACACACACACACACACACACACACACACACACGAAAGAGAGAGAGAGAGAGAGAGAGAGAGGGGGAAAGAGAGAGAGAGAGAGAGAGAAGTAAATAAATACAGGGTAGAACCATAAAAATTCCAGAAAAGACCTGGTCAGAAAGCTAGAAAGTTCGCTTTTAGGTGTATCTGGATTTCCTGGGAGGCTGGAAATAGTGCAGACTGATGGCCATGAGCATGGCTGTGATCAGTAGGGCCCTGGGAGCAGATAAGAAAATGGAATAAAAAGGCATGATCAATAAATAATATTGGAGAAGGCCAAGTAGAACTCAAAGTCTTCCTGATGAAAGGGTTGAATCCACAAAGGTGTTTAGAGGACTCAGGTGTTGCAGGAGAAAAGAGCTTGGTAGGTCCCTAGAGCAAGACATGCCAAGCATAGTGGGAAAATGAAGAAAGGAAAGTAAGAAATGGCCAAAGAACACCAAAAGATTTTTACCAAGCACACAAACTACCCAAAAGCACAGTGCTAAAATCCAGTGCTGAATCCTACATGGCATGACACGGCTTATAGCAGCTGGGCTTTCCTGCAGTGGCCCAAGCTGCTGGCTGCCACGGGGAGGGGGACTACAGGGGTTGCAGAAGAGCACAGGCCAGGGCTCTGTGAAGCACCCTGAGAGAGCACACGTGCTCACACTGGACACCAGGGAAGGGCAGTTGAGCCAAGCCTTGCTCCTGTGTTTACAAAGGCAGCAGTGAAAGCAATATAGACCGGGAAACACCACTATTTGACTCTGGCGTGAAAGTCGCCAGCACATGGAAAAACACGTGGACTCCTGGCTCTCCTCTTGCTTTTTCCTTGCACCGTAGGGCTTCTCAGCCAAAGCCTGTCTTATCATCTGTGGGCTGCCAAGGGAAAGGATTGCTAAGTGGTCTTCTAAAGCAAGCATGGAGAAAACCTGAGGCTTCAGATACCTCTCTTTCACTTCTGCGGCAGTTTGAAATACTCAGTCTTGAGGGTCCACACCTAGCTGGGTCTCAGGTGTTATCTGGGCATTTATAGAAATGCCTTCATTCTATGTACAGTTGTTTGTGCTACTTTTCTCATCGCTGTAACAAAATACCTGATAAAAACCACTTAAGGAAGAAAGTTCATCTGTCTCACAGTTTGAGCATTCAGCCTATGATGACAAGCGTGTTGTAGGGTGTCGGTGGCTGCTCACGTCGTGTCCATCATCAGGGAGCAGAGAGACAAATGCTGGGGCTTAGCTTGCTTTCTTGTTTTTATTCAGTGACTCTAGCCCACTGAATGATGCCACTGAAATTTAGGGTGGAATTTCCCCTTCTCAGTTAAACATTGCTGGAAGCATCCAATAGACACACCCACAGGTGTGATTCCATAGTGATTCTAAGTCCGGTCAAGTTGATGGTGAAGATTAGCCATCACATATGCATCACCAGTAATCCAGGGGCTCAGAAGAGAATGGTGGCTTAGTATCAGCAAATGATTCAAGAAATGCATTCAAAGGAGAAAGGGGAGGGGTATTGCTTGGTATACTGGGAAAATTTTTAAGTCCATGGAGTTCAAACTTTCATTTATTTATTTATACATTCAAAAATATATACTAAGTGCCAACTACAAGATCAGCTGCCAACAGGTTAACAAATGGTAGGTAATAAATATTTGTTACTTTTTACAATGCTGTGTCCAAAATCCCTAGCACACAGATCTTGGGGTCTATTTTGTTACAGTTTTGAAAGATTCAGTTGACCATGGTAGAAGGAGCATAGTGGAGCGCTGACATCACAGTGGAGAGAAAACAGAGAGAAGGGAATGCTGGTGACCGTTCTCCTTTCCCTCCTTTGTTCTTCCCAGGGTCCCAGCTCATGGGATGGTGTGGCCACACTTGGGCTGCTCTTCCCCACGCAGTTAATCTACTCTGGAAACAGCCTCACAGACACATCTAGAAGTGTGCCTCCCTAATCTCCTAGGCAATTCTAAATCTTGTCAAGTTGACTGGGAAGATGAACCATCACAGTGGGATTACACAGAAGGGCACAAGGTCTCTGCACTGGACAGGTAGGTACATAGCCAGATGGCAAAAGAAGAAAGAATATTTCCCATTCATCTTGCAACCACATCCTATCAATAACTGCCCTTGGCCAACATTTGCTTGGTAATAGAACAAGTCTATACATTAGGTCTACATCATAGAAAATTGAGATATGGAAAGATCAAATAACTTGATCAAAAATCACCCACCCATTACCTGATTCCCTGATTAACCAGCTTCAAAGATGATGCTCTCACTTCTGCACCACAGGGGTCCCCCAGTGAGTAAGACTTTAGACCTACCCTCAAAGATTACACTGGCACATTTCCAGACAGTAGCAACAACATGGTTGCTGTGTTAACAGCATTACTTCCAAGTACTATTCAAGGCTACTCTCAGCACTGAGGAATATTTTGGAGCCCATAAATGTGTTGTGTTACTACTTCTGGGTGGAAGTCTATTTCTAGACAACTCAGATATAGAGACCAATGACAGATCAAAGAAATGATTCTGTCCAAGTTCAGCTTGGTGAGACACTGGGTTCATTGGTGTTACTTTTAAGAACACAAGTGAGTGACTCTCAAGACAGCTGCCTCACCACAAAGCCCCCCACACCAGCATTGATGAAGACTCCCAATCACTGCATCACTGGAGTTCCTTGTGCCACTTGCCTACAGCTATGTCACTGAGGAGTCTCTGTACCCCCAGTTATCGCTTAAGGCATCTATAACCTGGGGGAGGGACCTTCAGAGTCATGAGCATCATGAACTTTCTGAGTCTTGCAAATTTCTTGCTTATCATGAGTGTCTTGAGCCTCTCTCCAGGAGGGAATGTTTCAGTCCTAAGCCACACAACATGTCACTGCATCAACTCTGAAGGACATCTCTGAGGAAATTCTCTGTAAACTACAGGGATTACTAAAATGTCATAGCAATGTCAACACATTTCCAACCTTTCCAGTAGCCACAGCCGTGGACTATGCTGCTTCCTACATGCACAAAATATTTAAAATATTTTTATTTATTTGAGAGAGAGAGAGAGAGAATGGAGGGGCAGGAGCACAGAAGATACATGCTACTTTGTGCATCTGACTTTTATGTGAGTGCTAGGGAATTGAACTCAGGCCACCAAGCTTTACCAGCTAGTGCCTTTAACCACTGAGATACCTAGCCAGCTCCAAGAGAAAATGATCCAGGCATTTTTATTGGTACTTCCACTAAGACTCATGCGATTGTATAATCATTATCTGGTTTCTCCTCAGCCTTCCTTGGTGGACTGAAACTCTTTAGGCTATTACCTTCTCTGCAGCTCATGCAACAGTTTGTTGCACATTGTAGGTGAGTATTTAAATTCTTATTAAAGGAAAGAAGAAAACCACTGTCCCAGTCATTGTTTTTTAAGTGTATTTGTAAAGGTTTGTGCTAAGTACTAGGAGAGTGGTTACCCTGAATGATAAAGTCTGGGCCTGATTGGCACATGCAACTTTTATATGTTAGTGGCTTGATTTGTAAGGAAAAACCTAGTCCTTGCAAGTATCAACACTGAAATAAATGCCATGGGGATATGGCATGTAATATCCTACACCAATTTAATTTATTATTTTGTTAATATTTGATGGCCCTTAAAAATAACCTGCAACTCAGAAGTCGTCATTAACAAAATTCTAAAATTCATAGCCACTTAAATGTGGGACCCTGAACACACACACACACACACACACACACACACACACACACACACATCTGCACTCCATCCTAAATGCCTACTTAAGTGTCAGTGAAAGAATACAAAAACAAAAATTCACAAGAATGAACAAAGTAGCAAAGAGAAATTACATCAGTGTCAATCAATATATACCGTATGGACAGCTATTGAAGGAGTGATAATGGTTTAAGCACAATATAAAAGGCTGTGTGAGCACACAGAGTCTCCCCAATCATAAACAAGCTAGCTTTTCTTCCAAGCTTTGGAAAGGTTTAGACCTGGAGGTGCAGGACCTGTAGGAGGTTTAGGCATGAGGTGGGGAATGGCTGAAACTCGGTATGGAACACAGCTAGTACCTCAGTATGACAACCACCAGTACTTCATACTCAGGCACAAGAACTTTGTCTTCTCTAAAACTAAAGCAGACCCAACCAGTTCTGGACTCACAACATAGAAAAGAGGGAAACAGAAGCCACCAGCAAAAATCTGATCACAGGAATCTTCTCTGCCATTCTAAAGGTCACATCTAGGTTAAAAATCCCAGGATGATGCTTAGAAGATTCTTCTATAGAAAATTAAAGGAAAAAGCAAGTAAAATTCAGGGATGCCCTACATAAAGACTATTGATAAACTGTCTGAACATCTTTTTTGTGACTCTTTCCTTAGAGCTGTGGGACACTAGATTTGAGGACAACATCCCAAATGAAAGATTGAGACGAAATAAGGAAACAGTGAGCAAGGAATTAGCAGAGGAAAGACAATGTATTATATCCATGAAATAAAAATAGGTACAATGAAATTGGAGCAAACTTAAAACAGGTGGTTTCTTAAAAATTAAAAATATAAGTTCCTGGAATAATAAGTCAGTATAGCTGGGTAGGGTGGCTTATGCCTATAAGCCCAGCACGTGTGAGGATGAGGCAGGAGGATTGCAGAAAGTTTGAGACCAGCTTGGGCTCTGCATTAAGTATCAGAATAGTAAAAAGTAAAGAAAACAAAACATCACACATTAGGAAAGAAATATATGAACACGAAGAGTCAGTAGCCAGTAAGAGTGCAGCCGGACAGAAGTCACAGAGAAGAGGAGAGAAGCAGGCTACAGAACAGAAAGCAAAAGAGTGTTCCATAGACCATTAGGTCAAAATAACCACCGAGCAGTGCAGGAAAATCTCCAAGCCAAGCACCTCATCTCAGCGTCTTAGAGCTCCAGAGTAAACAGTGATCACATCATTTTGGAAATGGACAATCAACTAGTGATTTACTGAAGCTGGAGGTGGGAAAAAGCAGTGACTGAAAATGAATCCAAAAGATCATTCAACATGAAAGGAATATTCTGCAGTTGGGTTAGGATGATGGTCATAGGATTTTGTAAAAATACTATTTGATTTTATATCTAAAATGGGCAAATTCTGTGTCATATATGGCACTACATTGGTGCCATGAGGAAAATAAAGCTATTTTTGAAAGGCACACACACAAAAAAACAACAGTGATCACATCAAAATAGAGGGCATCAGAATGATATGGAACCTATAAGCAGAAGTATTGAAATTGCTGCATGCCTTTAAATTCAGAATAAGATTATTTTTAAGATAGAATTCAATATTTAGCCAAACTGACAAACAAATACAAGGACAGAATAAAGATATTTCCAGAGAGGAAAGTGCCCAGTAAACTTACCTTACACGCCCTCTTTCTCAGGAAGGGTGTGCCACCAAAAGGAGAGCCTAAAACAAGAAAGAGGAAAACATGGGAACAGGCAAGCGAGGTGTCAATACGTGAAGGAAGTACAAAGGACTGCAGGATGAAGGCAGAGGGATGGGATGTTCAAGGCATGTGGTACAATGACAGTTAGGAACAGTTATATACAAAGCCAACCTAGTCAAAAAAAAGCAATTATTAACTACAAGAAAAACAAAAAATTGTACAAGAAAGGAAAAGTAATTATAGTGCAGTGTAGCTTAGCAGAGAATATTATTTACATAGTTATAATACTATGAACCTGAATATTGATTTAACCAAAAAGAACAGGATCAAAGAGTGTTGTAGGTTTAACTTGTCATTGGCTCTTACAGCCACTAAGAAAAGAACCATTAGGACATGCACATCATTCAGAAATCCAAAGAGATACCAGAAGAATTGGCTAAAATTAAGTAAAAACTAAAACCTCTGAGAAGTAGAAATGGTGGTGTAGCAGCTGTTCATTGGCTTTTCCTTTCATTTCTTAAAGCCTTGAGCAATATTTGATTTTTAAAATGTGTACATTCATCTGTATAAATTTATTAAGACATTAAACAGCCATACGCTGATAGCTAAAAAGGCTTACAAGCCATATATTAGATACATCTCTGCCCCAAGGGTCATACACCTTGAACAAAGACTTGAGAAAACAGTACAGGCTATTTATAGCAAAGCCTAGGAAGTTTTAGAACCAAGCCAAATGTGTTTGCTTCTCCAATTTGTAGAAATGTTAAAGTATGGAGAAGCTACATAAACAGAAACTCCTGTTTTTCCAAGATGTTAGAAAGATTAATTAAAAAACCTTCACCATCTGAGTGGATTTTTGCATACAGTGCACTCATTATTCAGAGCAGAAACGTGAGTTGGTTTAGGGAGGACCTGATGTGTCCTCACTAAATTCAGAGAAGGCACAGTGGACAGATGGGGTGATCAGAATTTTCAAGCACAATTGGAAGGACAGGAGGAGAGCGCTCCATTCTTGATTCATGCAGAGAGAGAGTTTGGAAAGAAGGAAAGCTGAAGGTCAAAGGCATAGTCAGCATGGCCCTGGGGGCTTCCAGAAACCTGCAACATTTAGGAAAACAAAGCACTGACAAGTCGTAGAGAAGTCAACCTGCTAATTCATGCCTGAACCTCATTTTCTCCATCACAGCAGAAAGGCCTGTCAGACTAATGAGGACTCTGCCTCAAGCTCCTCACCACTACCCCAGCCACCTCCCAGCAGCAATGACGTGTTAATGACTTTGATAGGGAGGAGCCGTGTCATTGTCACCTATTAATTACCTTTTGGGCAATTGGAAAGCAGCTGTAAAATACTCACATCCAGGACTGGGGATGAAGTGGCCCTTTGGCATTGTTTGTATTATTCTGCCTTCACAAATATTTTCTTTCTGTTTTTGTTTTTTTAGAATATGGTGTTTATTTGCAAGGAAAGAAAGAGAGAGAGTATGTGTGAGAGAGAAAGACAGAATGGACATGTCAGGGCCTCTAGCTGCTGCAAATGAATTCCAGAGGCATGTGCCACTGTGCATCTGGCTTTACATGGGTACTGGAGAATTGAATTGAACCCGGTCGTTAGGCTTTGCAGGCAAGCACCTTAACTGTTGACCCATCTCTCCAGTCCCCTCCTTCTTATTTTATAAAATTATATTTATTTTTTTGAGTGAGGGGGTTGCAGACAGAGAGAGAATGGGCAAGCCAGGGCCTTCAGTCACTGTAAACAAACTCCAGACACATTTGCCACATTGTGCATCCAGCTTATGTGGGTCATGAAGAATCGAATCTGGGTCCTTTAGCTTTGCAGGCAAGCGGTCTCTCCAGACCTCTTTCTTGTTTTAAAAGGCTACCTACCAGTACTTGAGAAGCAGTGTGTAGGTTTGTAGCTGATTGTCTCCTAATTAAAGAACATGGTACTGAATGGCTGGAGGTTCCTTTCCTTCAGGATTAGAGCTTAGAGAGACAGCCCTCGTCCATTGCCCTCATTTCATCATATCACTGGACCCAGCCCTACACATTTATTTTGTAACCCCAGACCCAAGAGACACTTGATAGTGCTGTGATTACTTGAGGAAAACAAGTCCTAGTTGTAATATTTACCAGATTGCACAGTGTAACACAGTGTGTGGAATCACCCACACAGTGAGTATTAATGGATCAAAATACATGAGCTCATTTCAGAGTTAGAATAGTTTCCCTACTTTGGCTTTTGAGGTCCCTATTAATATGTTATAGTGGTATGGGGCAATGAGCTAGTAAGCTTTACATTACTGACATGAAATACCCCAGGCAGGCAATCTACGAAGAAGAGAGAATTACTTGGTTCACAGTTTTGGAGGTTCAAGGTTCAAGATCCTTTGGTGGAGCCTTTGGAGAGGGCGGCAGATGGTGTCCCCTCATGATGGGAGCAGATGGTCTTATCTTGAACCAGGAAGTTGAAAGAGTTTCACGGGGCCAGATACAGGCTTTCATAACAATCCTCTCTCAGAACCACTAAAGTGGGCCCACGAGAGCTACCTTAACCCCTGCTGAGGGCGTATACTCAATGGTCCAAAGACCTTCCACTACCCCCTTCTTGTATGTGTTATGTGGGTGTGCATACACATGCACACATCCATGTGTGTGCTGGGTGTGAGCACATGCTTGCCACAGTGCTCATGGGGAGGTCAGAAGAAACCTATCAGGTCAGTCCTCTCTACCTTCATTGAGGCAGGGTTTCTTTTCTCTCTCTGGATTCTCGTTCTGCTGGTCTTTGCTGCTCTTGCTTCTCTGATCTCTGCCTTTTGTCTTGCTGTGAGGAGCAGTGTCAGAGTTTTGAAACCAAAAAGACATCCATGGCCTCCCGCTTTGCACATGGGATACGCTGGCCAGGCTCGGGCGCTTCTACTGAGCACTTCATCCACTGAGCCAGCTCCACCTTTTAAAGGTTCCATACCACCTTGACTACTACCACCCTGGAGACCAAGCCCCCAAGCCCACAAAACTGGGGAACCCACCACATAGACAGCAGTCAGGCAAACCTAGACCATTTCTACTTCTATATCACAGTCACTTAAGCTTCCTAAGCAAAGAGATAGCCAAGCTCTCTCCAACGGAAAGGGAAAGAGATAGCTCTAGTTTGTACTCACCGAGATGCCCCTCAAATTCCACCCCATCCTTTATATACTCAAATTATAGAATCACTAAGATTTCTGTTGTGAGGCATCCTGTCCCCTCAAATGCTGCCTGGCATCCAGCCAAGGAACAAGGGTAGTGAATCAGTACCCACTCTTTCCTAGTAAACAAAAGGGTCTCACCAACATCAGGTTGACTTTGCAAGATTCTTCTTGGGAATTCAAGGTCACATGAACACGGTTCTCATTATCACTTTAGGATTCATCTGTCCTAATATTATTTAGTCCTCAATGGAATTCTTTTACAGCTGTACAAAATTCCCTCGTTAGTTTTCACTGTGATTGGCTACAGTGCTCCTAAGACAAATCAACTCCCTCAAGAGAGATAGGAGCTAGGGGATGAAGAGACTTGGCTATGAATATATTTAACCAGAAAAAGTAAAATGTTGTTTTTTTTCAGCCTCGATGTTCATCAGTAGAAAACTGGACAAAGAAAATGTACATATAACAATGGAATTTATTCAGCCACGAAGAAGAATAAAATCAGGACACCTACAGGGAAATGGATGCAATGAGGGACCATTATGTTAAGAAAAGTAAGCCAGACTGAGAAAAACAAATGCTGCACATTTTCTTTTAAATGTGGACTTTATATCATATAAAGTTACATTTACATAAGTGTTTGTGTGTATGTGTGTGTGTGTGTGTGTGTGTAAGTTGGGAAACTATGAAGGGGATGAGAAGAGGGGAAGAAGGAAAGGGAAGGGGAGGGAAAGAAAAAGAACAATAGAATAATAGCAGAAGGAGGACAGTGTGGTGAAGGAAGGAATCAGGCAAGATGGGGAGGGCAGTGGAGGAAGGGCTAAGAACAAAGTGTAATAGCACATATTATATGAAAATGTCATAATTAAAACCATTACTTCATGGGTGTACTAGCTTAGGTTTTTTTTTAAATATGACTAAAATGTCCAAATAAAATGCTAGTTCTTAAATAACAAGACAGGTTGTCTGTCTTGTTATTTTTGTTTTCACTGATTTTATTTTACTTTCTGTTTGGGTTCTAAACCAAAAGTAGAAAGTGAGACATGTCCTTTATATTCACGAAAACAGGGTGATGTAAATGTAAGATAACCCCTCAAATCTGAAGTTAACATAAATCCACAGCCGAGATAACACCATAACGTGCACGGAATGAAAATGGATTACCAAAAAATCTCTAGATTAATAGTCATGCCAAATTTTCTGCAAGGTTTATGCATTGTCTTTTTCTTTTTTTCTTTTTTTTAAGTTAAATGGATCATTTCACCTTTGTGGGGAAAATAAATGCAATTCATGTCACCTCCGCGGCACTGCCCTGGCTGCTCGGTCCGTCTCCCAGCGGCTGCTGGCTGCGGCTCCTTTGCACTCTGGGCTGGACAAGGGCAGCATCTGTGGCTGAACAGGTAGCGGTGCAGGAGGGAGGGAGGACGGCAGGAGGGAAGCCAGACGCCTTTGCCGCTCCACCTGCTACAAGAGCCAAATCCACACACACCTCCACAGCTCCTGACACTGCTTTTCCACTGGAAATTCTGGCAAGGAATTCTCACTGGAACCCTCAGGCTGTAATTTTACCAAGATGAAGAGTAATTTTTACTTCATGTGATGGTGTTGGGGAATAGCCTGCTGTTAGATTTTATAACCTAATAAATCTCTTTCCCTCCTGGTTAAAGTGGAAGGGAAAGAGGACAGGAAGTGGAGTTGGTGGGAGGGTGACAAAACCAGAGACAATGGTCACAGCAAGGAAGCAGGAGGACCTCGGGTTCCTATGAGCCAAGTGAGCGATCTCTGGAAGTCTGATATTAAACCAGTCAGGCAGAAGAGAAAAGGAGTCACACCATACTTTATGTTTGGTATGAAAAGTACCCAACTCATGTACTTGAATATTTGGACCCAGCTGGCAGTGATATCCTAGAAAATTATGGAATCTTTGGGACGTGAGGCTTTGCTGGTGGGTCCTGAGGGTTGTGGGATGGCCTGCTTCCAAGCTAGCTCTGCTTCCGGGACGGCAGCACGTGACAAGCAGCGGCCGCGCACCCCACTGCCGGGGGGGTCAAGCCCTCTACTGTGCCCCTCTCCTCCATGGGCTTTTTCTTCTCAAACCATGGGCCAAAATAAAATTCTCCTCCTTGGTTATTTGATCACAGCCACTAGAAAAGGAATGAATACACCCTATTTTAAATGTTCTGTTTTTCTGGCCCTACCAGCAACTATGCAAAACCAGGCATCTAAATGCTGACTTCAAACTGCTCAGGTTTGAACCTGTTTTGCTAGCAACCTTTTTCAAGTTGCTAAGTCTCAATTTCTCATCTGTAAATTGGCCATATTGATTGATTAATGTGAACGGTAAAAGTAACGTGTAGCTTAAAATAGTATATATCTATTCATTTACCTAGTAGTATTTAGTTAGTATCATAGTGTATATGAAGCCTACTGTGCTCAATGTCATTCTTTTAGTATAAATCATTTAAATACCTTCTCTCTAATCCTTACCAACACCCACGAAGGGATATAATCTCTTTCTTTTGTTGTGTGTGTGTGTGTTTATCAGAGGATAACCTCAGGTATTGGTTTTCACCGTCCACTTTGACACAACATTTATTTGTCTCTATGTATACCAGGCTAGATGGCCTGTGAATCCAGGGGTTCTCCTGTATCTGCAGTTTTCTGCGGATGTTCTGGGTGCCAGCACTCACACTGTTACATCCAGCTTTACACGGGTTCTTAGGATCTGTACTCAGGTCATGATGCTTATGCAACAAGTACTGTTCACCCACTGAGCCATCTCCACAGTTCTGGGATAAAATAATGACAGCATGAAGGAAGCCTAGGAAAGCAGGTGGAGAGATCCAGGTTACCATGTGAAAACTGGAACCCTATCATTTTCTGGACAGCTCTGTTTACACAGGGCTAGTCTATGGTATCAATATTGTACTGTGCTAAACTTCAGGTGCATAGTGGGTATAATAGGCCTTTATGTGCTCCTAGGCCAAGGACATAATCACCATGCAGAACTTTGTTTGAATTAGAAAAGGGTGTCCAAAGTTCCACAGAATCTTCTCAGCAGTGAACTGTTAGGACACAACTGGAATCCATTTGCAACCTTCTGATATTATTTGAAGTCACCCTTAGTCTTTTGCTGGGAAGTGTCTGCAGCAGACCTCACCAAGTGAATGGGAATCAGTGAAGATTGAGAAGTGGTCTGCTTTGAACTTGCCAACTGCAAAGCCTAGACCTTCAGAGGCAGTTAGGCGCCCTCAAGGATTTGAAATCATCTAGAAGGTTCTGTTCTCATTGGTTTGTCTTTCCTGAGAAAAGGAGGCGGGTCTTGGTGGCCCTTATGTCCTCAGAGCCCAGCAGAGTCCATCTCCCAGCAGGTGCTAAAGAATCATAGCTGAATGATAACAGTGCTAGTTTATCTAGTTGATGAAGTAAAAATGTCTCAGCCCTAAGATTCCATGAATTATTTTTGTATATATGGTATTGTGTGTGCGCACACTTGTTTGTATGTATGTGGGCACACGTGAGGTGTGGTGGTGTGCATGCATGTGTGTCAATGTGGAGGCCAGAGGTCAATGTTCAATGTCTTCCTCAGTCACTCGTTGCCTTATATTTTGAGTCAGGGTCATGCACTGAGCCTGGAGCTTGGCTGGCCAGAAAACTTTAAGGATCCCATGTCTCCTCCTCCCTAGCACTGGGGTTGCAGACACACAGGGCCATTTCCAGCATTTCCATGGGTACTTGGGACCTGAACTCAAATATTCACATTTGTGTGGCAAGCACTTTGCTCACCAGTTATCTCCCTAACCCTCTATGAATTCTTAAATGCCTACCCTGGGCTTAGCATTGGAGAATAAGAGAAATGAGTTCAGCAAAAGACATTAGTCACAAAAATTTTCTTTCAGAACTGGAGGCACAGAATGATGAGCACATGTTCTCATTTTATGTGGAAGCTGACAAAATTGACCTTATAGAGACTAGAAATAGTGGTACCACAAGTTGGAAAGGATATGGAAGAGGTATTATGGGTTGGATCTGAAATGCCCTTTAAATCTTGGTTGGATCCCAGTGAAGTAGTGTTCAGAAATGCCTTTGGAAAGTGGTGAAATCATAATGCTTTCTGTATTAACCCAGTAATGAATCCATAGCTCAATAGGCTATTAGGAAGTGGGAGAATTTTAGGAGTGAGGCTTAATTGGAGGAAACAGGCTACAGCTGCCTGTCACAAGCTAAGCAGATTTTCCCTATCACATTTTCTCTGCTCTTTATTCCATGCCACAGGCCTAAAAGCCATGGAGCCAGCCATTCGTGGACTGAAACTTTTGAAACCATGAGCCAAAATAAATCTTGCCTGTTCCTCAGATATATTGCCACATTGGCAGAAAGCTGACTAACACAAAAGAGGATGGAGAAAGGATGGGTAACAGCACAGGGTGCAGTTGGATAGGAGAAATGACTCATATCCAATAGCACAATAGGACTTATAGCTATTTTGACAACAATTTGTTATACATGTATTTCAAAACAGTTGGCAGAGAAGGTTTTGAGTGTTTCCAATGCAAAGCAATGCTAAATGTTTGAAGTTATGGACATGCCAGTTACCCTGCTATGATGACTACACATTGTATACCTGTATTATAATATCATAATGTACCCCATAAATATGTACAGTTATTATGTGATAATTATATATTTAAAATTTTTAAAGCTATTCTTAAGGAACTTATAATTTAATTGGTGAAAAACTAACATGAGAAAATCAAAGGACAGTACAGTCTACTACTAAGTTCAGCTGTACATTACATGTTGGAAATGTGAGGTCAAAAGAGATTTATAGTGTCAACTGGTGAATTGGTGAAAGGTTTTAAGATTGGAGACTTGAGCTGCCCCTTGAAAGTAGGGAAGAGCAAAGATCTATGAAGATGTCAGCAGAGGGAAGTCTGTTCTAGATTTTGTGAAACTAGTTTGATTTAGGAGAGATGTAGGCAGGGTGGATCCAATTTTCAGATGGTCTTGAAGCCAATGTGAGGCACCCAGACAGGATGTGGTAACAAACATATGCACCCTAGAGGGTAGACTCATTTCTTATCTCAATGGATGAGGTGATGCACACTGGCTGGGGTCAGCCCACAGCTGATGAGTTTCTGAGAATACGACAGAATAAAGTGGTACTGTCAGTGCCAGCCAGAACATTCTGCTTCCCAGATGGTGACAAATCCAGGCCAGGAAGTTTCACTGTTTTCCCAAGTTCCTGTCACTTCACAGAAGTTACAGGGAAAAGGGTGAGGATAGGATGAAGACCTTTCCACACAGCCTCACAGAGTTTTACGTTATAAGAGGCATCTGGTGCTAGAGTCTGTCTGAGAAGGCTTCTCAGTGGCTCCCCATTCTCAGACTAGATAAGAAACTCATCAGACCAGTAGCCTCTGGATCCCAAGATTGTAAAATTACCTCCTATCTCTCCAGATCAAGATTTTCTACAGATAGTTAAGTATGTGATTTTTCTTTATCTCTGGAGACAAAATAAATACCCTTGATGGATTATATATAATATTGGCTATACATGAAATACATTTGCCACTGCATTTGAGCCGATTATCTCCAAATAATAACTGTTTGGAGCCATTATGATAGTTATAAAATATCAGAGCTTGAACAAAATGAAAACATGCTGTAAAATAAATACCTATCGAATTTTATGCAAATTACACAATGTGAATAAAATAAACTTAATTAAGTTTACATATGCAGATTAATTCTAACTAGCCATGTTTTCATACTTAGTTATTAACTACAATCTCCCTGCAATTGGTACTATCATTTAGAAAATATTAACAAAGAGTGCTTTGAGTGTTTTAAATTTCTTTGCATTAAATATGAAAGACATATATTTGAAAATATACTATGAAACAATAAGAAGTAAATTTAATCAGACTAATTTTATGTTAATTTGAGAGTTTGTTTGAAGTAAAGAGACTGTGTATTTGTGTGTCTCTCTACTGTGATCATATTGTATTTGTATCTCCATCAAACTAAATCTTAGGATGATTTCTTATACAAATAATAAGAAGGGTCTTCTACCAGTGAATAAATTTGTCAAAAAATGTTTAGGTAGAAATATTCAGGAAAGAATCTGATACTCTGTTTTATACACTAGTGAATAATCATAGCCATTTAACTATCGTAATTCTGTCACCTGAATATATTTCAAATCACATTTCAGCAGACACAAAGTAAGAGTTATTGTTTACAAAATCCATTTTGCAGGTACAAAAACTGATTGTGAGAATAAATGACTTGGCTGAAAACAAATTACCAGTAACAGATCAAATCAAATCTGTCTTGACTTTCAGCTGTCGTTCCTACAACTGAATCTCATCTGTGAGTAAGATGTCACCAGTACGATAAGTAAGATGGACAAGCTGCTCCTTAGTCCAGAGGAAGTCTCACGGGGAAACACCGAGGGATATGTCTCCCCATCGCATATCACCCTGACACAGGAAATGAGACACTGTTCTCCAAAGCAAGTGGATCATCAAAGTTACTCACAGGTCGCTAAGCACATGCAGCAATCATGTCTGGCCACAGAGGAAAGGAAATGCAGTACCTGGAGGAGGAGTCCTTTCAACAATAGGATAATGTAGGCGTGGCTGTGGATGTCCACTAGTCAGCTCTGATACGCATCCACAGCTACTGTCCTGTTTGGAAGTGCTCTGCTGCTCATAAGCCTTACCATCTAGTTTTAATTTGTTTTCCCTTTTCTAACTCTTCTCCCCTTTAGACTTAGAAAAAGCCCCATTGTCCCCCAAAATTTTGATGGTCATGAGGTTTGAGAAGCATGTGATAATGAACGATTTCAAACTCTGTGTGTTAGTTACTTTCTTGGTGCTGGGACAAAATACCTGACACAAATCAGTGTGCAGAAGGAAGGGCTATTTCAGTTTATAGTTCAGGTTGTCATGGTGGGGAAGTCACTTCAGGGGGGACTTGAAACAGAGCTGGCCACATTCATGTTTACTGGTTAAAAGCACATAAGTGGTAAACCAACCTGATTATCAGTTTTTCACAGTCTTTGATTAATTAAAATTCTCTACTAAGGTTCTGAGGGAATATTACAAATTTGTTGTATTTTGTTTTAGTCTACAGAGGAAGCAGAGCATGGTGAAGGCTGGTGCTCAGCTAGCTTTCTCCTTTTTATATAGTCCAGGACTGCAGTGCATGGAACATCACCCCACCTTAACTAGCACAATTAAGCTAACCCCTTATGGGCATGCCCAGAGGCTAACCTAACAAAATAATTCCTCACAGGTGATTCTAGGTCCTGTCAAGTTGAAGATCAATAGAAGCCATCACACTGTGCTTTAGCATGAAAGAATTAATGAGCCCAGATATGTGTCAGGAAGTGTTCAGTCATCTTTTTGTCAGCATTCCTTGAAGTGTCATTCTGAGCAAGAAAATTCATAAATAATAGAACACAATGGGAAATCCAGAGGTAGAAAGAGACCCAGGTACAGTAGCTTCAAGTATTATTCTGTGACCTGTTTTAATTCTCTAAATGGTAGTCTTGAATGGGAAGAAGGGTTCTTTCTAAAGAGGATAGTATTGCTTCTTTAAAATTATTATTATTACTTGCAAAGGGAGAAAGAGAATGGGCATGCAAGGGCCTCTTGCCATTGCAAATATACTCCGTTCACCACCACTTTAATCTGCCACATTCTCAGGAACTCATCAGCCATGGGGTGACCCCAGCCAGGGCACGTGATGCTTTGTGCATCTGGCTTTATGCTGGTACCAGAGAATTGAACTCAGCCTGGCCTGGGCTGGCAGGCTTGGCAACCCAGCACCTTTAGCTGCCCGAGTCATCTCCCCAGGCCCATATGTTGCTGTTTTAAAAAACAGGATTTATCCAAAAATGCAATAAAACATAACAGAACAACAAATTCACTATTTCCTAGGAATGACTAGTGGAGAATTGTAATTAATCCAACACTGTGAAAGAATGGTAATTAAGGTGTTTTACCATTTTTGTTGTTTTTCTTTTTTATTTATTTATTAGAGTCATACAGAGGGGAGAGAGAGAGAGAGAGAGAGAGAGAATGGACATGCCAGTGCCTCTAGCCACTGCAAACAAACTCCTGATGTTTGTGCCACCAGGCACATCTGGCTTATGTGGGACCTGGAGAATCAAACCTAAGTCCTTAGGCTTCCCAGGCAAGTGCCTTAACTGCTAGGCCATCTCTCCAGCCCCATTTTTTGTGTTTTTGTCCAGCAAGTTTTCCTGAACATAATTGTGTTGATAAGGAATCTGGTCAGCCACATCTCAGTTCTTCAGATGCATGTGTGGTGGCACACTGTGACTAAGCTGAAATACCTGTTATATAATGGCCCCTTCCATTGCCACAGCACATAGAAGCTCAGTAGTGACAAGGAGAAAGCCCATATGCAGGTACACACTCAAGGTCATTCAGCAAGGGAGGCTGACACTGTGTCTGGCCCTGGACTAGGAAATGACTTTATAGCAAAGAACTTGGTAAAACTTTTAATCCAGCATTCCAGCTAGGGAAACATAGAACCATGGTGCTATTGTTTGGTTCTAGAATGTCTCCCTGTTACAAGTACTAAGTGCTGTATCCTCAGCTAGATGGTAATGGGAGATGAAGGAAATGGAGATGAAGGAAACTTTAAGGGTGTGCATAATGGGAGGTTGCAGGTCATTGATAATGTGCCCTTAAGGGAGACATTGGGGCACCAGTTGTTTCCACTTCATTCCTTCTTTGTCCTTCCTCTTTTTCCTCTTCACCTTCCTTCTTTTCTTCCTTGCCTCTTCCTGCTCTTTCTTCCTTCTCTTTCTTCCTTCTCTTCCTCTTCCACCTGTTCTTCACCACCTCCTACTCTCTCTTTCTCTCAAGCCATGAGATAAGGGGAGCAGTTTTCCCACCATGATGGGGCTGCTAACAGCCCAAAGCCATGGAGCTAGCTGATCATGGACTGAAGCCTCTTTCTCGTTTTAAGTTGCTTATTTCAGGTATCATTACAGTCACAGAGCGCTAACCCAGGATCCAGACTGGAAAAAGAGACAAAGTGTTGCCCAAGACATTGAGAAAAAGCAAAGCAGTTGCCTCTGTCAGTTTGGCCTTCTGCGGTGGTTGGAATCAGATGTTCCCATCAACTCATGTGTTCTGAATGTGTTTAGTCCACAGCTGGTGACAACTGGGGGGATAGAGCCTTGCTAAAGAAAGTGTGCTGCTAAGGGCAGGCTTTGGAGTGCTATAGCCCAGCACCCCCTTGCCAGGGCTCAGCTAACTCCTCTGTTGCTCCTTTCTTCCAGCTGCTGTGGTAAGAACTGCGGTGCAGCCTCTGCTCTGAGTCCCTTCCCTGCGTCTCCCTGACACTGTAAACAAAGATAAATCCTACCTTCTCATCCGTTGCTTTTGTTCAGCGCTTTGTCCCAGCAATGTGAAGGTAACTACAGGAGCTTCTATAACTGAATTTATTTCTCACAGCTCTGGAAAGTGGTAAGATCAAGGTGCTGGCAGATCCAGTATCTAAGTGCATCATGGCAGCCCTGTCCTCGTGACCCGGCAAGACTGTGTCCCCTCCTATCCATGTTGGCTCCGAAGCTCCTAGGCCCTGAGGAGGCCCTGAGGAGGTGGGGAGCTACTGCTGGCATTTGGCTAAATGAGTCTTTTGTATCCACCAAGTAGCCCTCTGTGCACTTATGTTTATGTCCATATATTAATGCAGTTTTCACTTTTGATTAGAGAAGCTTCTGTTTTCAGATGGCAGTGACCACTGTGGAGGCTCAAAATTCAACCAAGTGCTGAGAAGACGTGGCAGTTAAGTGCTCAGCACTAAATGAGACGCATCTCTCACACCCTCCAAGGCTCAGGGGCCTTGGAAAGAATGTAAGAGAGAAAGCGTGAGGAGAAACGCTTTGGAATGCCGTCTTCTGGACATGAAGTGGCCATGGCGTTCATGACCTCTCAGTGGTTGACACTACCTGCAGAAGACAATACAGAATATGATGGCAAAAATTACATCAAAACAAATTAGGAACTAGTTAGAAAGAAGAAAGGGTTTAGTGGAAAGGGCATGGAGGAGGGGACAGAGGAGGAGAGTGGAGGTGATTATGATGAGGGTGCATTGTATCTAAGTATGGAGGTGTCAATAAAAGTTTTAAAAAAGGAAATTGGCTGAAGTCAGTCCCAGCCCTGTAACATTCTGGAGGTGGCTTTTCTTTTGATCGTGTCAAATTTCAGCATACTTACTTGCCATATGTCTTTTTTTATTTCAAAAGTAATACAGAGTTCTGGTTATGCCAGCTTTTCTCATTCTTTGGACTTGAGTGAGAGGTAGTAATAATACTTTCTAAAAATATTTTATTTATTATTTATTTGCCAAAGAGAGAGAGAGAAAGAAAAATATGGGTTTCCAGGGCTTCTTGATGCTACAGATGAACTCCAGTCACATGAACCACTGTGTGCACCTGGCTTTAGTGGGTACTGAGGAATCAAACCTAGGCCATCAGGTTTTGCATGCAATTGCCTTTAATGGCTGAGCCATCTCTCCAGCCCTATATTGTTGTTTCTAGGGCACTTGGTGTCATTGCTTTTATGGGAAGAAGGTGGTATTCCCTAAAACTCACCATCTTCAAAGTTCAGGCAGAAGTAAGAGTCCATGTATAATAAAATTCAACTGGTTAGTGATTTGTGAAAGATTTTCTTTTGTTATGAAAACCATGTAAGGAAGACTAGAATTGCTTTGTTATTACTGTATTGCCTCATTTAACCACAGGAAGAAAAAACACAAAGCCACCTTTACAGAACTTTAGGACCTCATTTAACTTTATAAGCCCTTCCTCTAGCCAGATTCATCTGCCTTTAAGGCACAATCATTTTGTGAAGTAAAACATGCTTGGGAAAAGTATATGTAGGATAAAAATAAGTCTAATTCACATTCTCTTGTTGAGGAGCAGAAGACCACCGAGTTCTCATACTCTCCACTTCTCCTTCGGGGCACATGGTAGGTGGCACTTTCTCACCCTTATGAACTTGGACAAGGCCCTGTGAGTGGTATAGCTCACAGAGTATGAGCAGAAATGAAGTGTGTCACTTTGAGACAGCGTGAGAGAGACAGCACCAGAGTGGATCAGCCTGAGTCCTTGAGATGCCTAAATAATGGGAGATCCTCTGCAGACCCCTTTTATATGCATAGTGTGGAACATGAGGCCGCAGAGATTTGGAGGTTCGCCTACTCTGTTTTCTGAGGTGCTTCGCCACCAGCGATTTGTTCTTACCTTCGGTACTTTTCTTCCAAATACTTGCTCCTGACCTAAGGTGGCAAAGGGTACTTAATAAGCAAGTCATCATTGAAAGTGATCATTTCAGAGAGAAAATCACCTAAAGCTCAGAGGGCGGTGTAGGGAAGAAGAGAGAGGCCGTCGGGCCGCAGTCAGTCACACTGCCATTGTGCATGTATGTGTGGTGTGTTCACGGGTGTGAGCGCAGGTGCGTGCCTCAAAGCGTTCACATGGAGGTCAGGGGACAACTTTCCCGTGTAGTCCTTGCCTCCCAGCTTGTTAAGGTAGGGTCTCATGTTGTTCACCCCTGTTTTGCCAGGATAACTGCCCCCCCCCCAGGCTTATGATGGATTTTTGTCCCTGTCTCTCACCTCTCCCACGGCATGGCTGGGATTACAGTGGCCGGCCGCGGTATCCAGCTTTCTGCATGGGGGCTGGTCCTCACGCTTGTGCAGCAAGCACCCGACCCTCGGAGCCAGTTCCTCAGCCCAGAGTTCCTCCACTACTTATCAATGCCAACTCAACACTGTGGCCACAGGATCGTTTTAAATGTCTGAGTTTTCCATGCCTTGATTTTGGGTGCAGCTAGCTTTCCATTATTACTTTGAAATGTTATGTCCTCACTGTGCTGTGGACTTGCAGAACACCTGCACCGTCTGCATCCAGTTTTCCATGTACCCTCTTTCAATTTTCCTGATGTGCGCCAACCTCAAGCATGCCAGCATGAAGCTGCATGTTAATCAAAAGAGAACTCTCTGTTCCTTGTGGCAACGTCTGAGCTGTGCATTCCTCTGGTCTGCAAGGGGTGCGTCAACCACATGCCTATCGCTGGTCATGTCAAATGCTGTGTGGCAGTTGCCTACTAAAGGCTTGGAAGTTGGGTTATTTTTCCTTTCAGTTTCCACTTAATTTGCTGTTTTATCAAAATGATCTGTGTACATCATTTAAAAAATACAATCCTGGGCTGGAGGGATGGCTTAAAGTTTAAGGCACTTGCCACAAAGTCAAAGGACCCAGGTTTGATTCCCCAGGACCTACATAAGCCAGATGCACAAGGGGGTGCATGCATCTGGAGTTCATTTGCAGTGGCTGGAGGCCCTGGAACACCCATTCTCTCTGTCTCTCTGTCTCTCTCTCTCTTTTCTCTCTCGCTCAAATAAATAAAAAATTTTAAAAATAGCATCCTGCAGAAGCTAAAATGAAAAAGAACATTTCCCTCCCTGCTCTGTGCCTCCTCACCCTGCTTGATGACTTCTAGAATTATCCACTTACAAATTCCATTAGTATTTTTTGGTCTCATGCTGTCACTGTGTTGTGTGATTTTTCAGATCTATCTAGAGTGCACTGGCACTGTAGAACACAGAACACAAAAACTTAGCTTTATTTATTAATACCTTGCTCTCTACACATCACACACAGATTCTGAATAAATTAGTTTTTGTTATGTAACAATCAGCCTAATGCTTTCAGCTTACAGCAGCCATTTATAGCAACCTGCAAACCATCAGCACTTTGAACTTGGCCAGGCAGGGAGGCTGTTCTCATCTGTGCAGCTCTGGGGTCTAAATAGCCTGACATGGGTTAGCGCTTCCCCCTCCTCATACCCTGTCACAGGCTAGGCTTAGCCTGTTCACCAATAGGATGGCAGGGTTTGCAAGACAGCCCGAGGAATATGGAGAGGTTTTTGAGGGAGAGGCTCAGAACTGTCCCCTTGGGAATCCCACTACATGGAAAGAGAAATATATTCTGCCTTTGTCAGGAGGTGACACCAAGTCTTATTACACAGAGCACAATTGTGGCAGCTTTACAATTTGTACACAAATACACCAAAGATAATATGCAGTTGTTCCATTGGATATGTGAGGGATTGGTTCCAGGATGCCCTGTTCCAAAATCTGAGCCTGCTCAACTCCCACATATAAATGGTATATATTTCCAAATAACCTATGCACATCTTCATATCATCTCTTTGTTATTTATAGTCCCTAACACACCATCAATATTCTGTGAATAGTTGTTATGACTATTAGACACGACAAAAGCAATTGTACTATTCAACACAGATGTAACTAGGAAACATTGTTTTTTTATTTTTATTTATTTGAGAGAGAGAGAGAGAGAGAGAGAGAAAGAATCAGGGAGGCAGATGGACAGAGAATGGGAACTTCAGGGTCTCCAGGTACTTCAAATGAACTTCAGACACATGTGCCACCTTGTGCATCTGGCTTACATGGGTCCTGGGGAATAGAACCTAGGTCCTTTGGCTTTGCAGGAAAGTGCCTTAACTACTAAGCCATCTCTCCAGCCTGGAAGCATTGTTTTGATCCCAGGCTGGTTGACTCTGCAGGTGTGCAGGGCCTGGCAGGCTGACTGTAGGCTCATGTCCGTGCTTCTCCTCACCACCACTGCACAGACACAGCTACGTATCCGCAATGTGAGCTCAGTGTTTCCTGTTTCCTATAACTAAGCACATCTTGGTCTCATAGGAAAGTAGAATTATTGTATTCTCCTATGTAAGGATTTTTGCTCTGATTTCAGAGTAAATATTTGTTTCTTAGGCTTTTTGCTTGTGTATGTGTGCATGGTGTGCATATATGTAGATGTGTATGTGTTGGGGATGTGTGTGGGAGCATAGGTAGTGACTAGAGGTTCATGTCACTGTCTTCCTCAATTGCTCTCCACTTTATTTTTGAGTCAGGGTTTCTCACTGAATTTGGAGTACACTGATTCATCTGGACGAGCTAGCCAGTAAGTCCCAGGGGGCTCCCCGCTCTACCTCCCCTGCCCTGGAATGACAGGTGAGTGCTGCCATGCCTAGTTTTTGTGTTTTACATGGGTGCTAGGGATCCAAACTCAGGCCTTCAGGCCTGCAGGGTGAGCACTTTACCCACTAAGCCATCTCTCCAGCCCCCTTTTCTTGGTTTTTTAACTATATACTTACCACTGACTCAGCCCCACACTCTACCATTCCTAAGAACATGCACAACGGATAAGTTAACAGTTTCTCTCCATCAGCAGCAGTGCCACCACCAGCCCAGATTTGTTCCTCCTGGAGACCTTTGTCCTCACTCTGGACTAGTGCTCCTGAAACTGCCCCCTAATGTCACCCTCTGGTCCCTTCCCTGCTCCCCTGTGTGGGTAGTTCTGTTTCCTGGTCCACAGTGTCTTCCTCTTCTTGGAAGGCTGGGTCTTGCAGTAGAGTCCTGAGAAAGGGTACACAAGAAGCTTTTTTTTTTTTTTTTTTGAAGGCTTTTCTTCTGAGAGTATCTGAAGGCACCCATCCCTCTTGCATGCTTCTTTGGCAGCTTGCATAGGATTTCTAGAGTGGGAATTATTCTCTTCAGAGTAAAGCGTTTGCTTTTATACCATGAATAACACTTCTGAGAGACTCTGAGGCCAGTCTGAGGCCTGCACCTCTGCACATATTCATATTTCTTTCTATAGATGTTTATAGGATCATTTCTGTACTATTGGACTTCTGAAAAGAGAACTAATACTTCTTAGTCGAGGTTTTTGTTTGTGGAAAGACTCATCCTAAGACTAAGTTTTCGGCTGTTTTCTCAGACTCACCTTGCATATGCTTCGGGGATATATGCCTGTGGTGGTTTGACTCAGGTGCCCCATAACCTCAGGTGTTTGGAATGCTAGTCCCCAGCTGACGGAGATTTGGGAATCAATGCCTTCTGGAGGCAGTGTATTGTTGGGAGCAGGCTTATGGGGGTTATAGCCAGTTTCCCCTTGCCAGAGTTTGGCACACTCTCCTGTTCCTGTTTTCCACCTTATGTTGGCCAGGGGGTGATGTCCACCCTCTGCTCATGTCGTTGTTTTCGCTGCCATCACAGAGCTTCCCCTCGAGCCTGTAAGCCAAAATAAACCTCTTTTTCCCACAGGCTGCTCTTGGTTGGGTGATATCTACCAGCAATGCAAACCTGACTGGAACAATGCCCCACTTTCTACTTTTTTTCCTTAAAACTATTTGTTAGGGTTTTTTTGAGGTTTTAAAACTTTATTTCAGGCTGGAGAGATGGCTTAGCGGTTAAGGCATTTGACTGTGAAGCCTAAAGATTCATGTTCAACTCTCTAGATCCCATGTAAGCCAGACATGCAAAGTGATGCAAGCATTCAAGGTTGCACATGCACATAAGGTGGCACATGCATTTGGAGTTCAATTGCAGTGGCTAGAGGCCCTGGTGCACTATTTCTCTCTCTCTCGCTTGCTCACTCTCGCTCGTGCTCTCTCACATTACAAAAAAGGCCAATCTGTTGGGTTTGCCAAAAAAAAAAAAAAAAAAAAAAGAAAGAAAAACAAAAGCATTATTTCTCTGCCTTTTTATTTAAGCTATTTATTTTTATATTTTAAGTTCTAAAAACTCTTGTAAGTCTTCAGAATATAAGAATACTCTGTGATGGAGGCAGACATAATAAAAATAAAATAAAAAATAAAAATCTATCACAGCATCAATCCAGAGGCTACAAAGAACTGAACACTAAACCAGACTGCCAGCGGGGCTGCCATGGCTCAGGGGACACTGGGGAAGGGGCGTGGAAAGACTGTAAGGGCCACAGAGGGAGTAGGAATATGCCAATCATGGTACCCCGCTACCCTATAGAGACTGACTGAAGCCTTTTGACCCCACAGTGAATACCGGAACCCCATTGAGGAGGGTCCCCAGGGTAACGGGAGCAGAAGCAAAGGGATAAAAAAGTATAATCTTTGTATACATATGAAAATTCAAAATGAATACTCTGTTCTTTCATCAATGTAGCAGTTTTTATCTCTCTGGAGTTTCTCTCCACCTCCCTGAACAGTTTCTTGTCCTTGCTGTGTTTATTAGCCTTGTCTTCTGTGAGGGATTTTCTTCACATGTGTTACTCCTTGGCTTTTCATTGTAAAGAAAAGGTCGGAAAAGTTAACTTAGGGTCAGAGTGCTCCTAACTTTTCCTGTTTTCACCTCTGCCCACACACCTGCTGAGGACACTGACACCTCAATTGCTAAGAAGCTCCAGGGCTCAGTGGCTCCTTCAGGTTGATCTTGGGTTTTTTCTTTCAGGTTGTTACCATGCAGACCTCGGTCTGTGAAGTCAGCTGCTACCCATCACTGCTACTCAGCTTTCAAAGTGGCGCTGTTTCCTCACCTCACTGTCAGTCCTTCTTGGTCTGTGCATGTCACTTTTCTTACTGATGGCTTAATGGGACTTTGTGAGAACTTAGAGGTATAATCATTTCTTAGAAATCTGCTGCAGTTAGTTAGAAATTCATGTGGCTTGTTTTATAGAAGCAAGGAGTAATTGTGGAGACCATTATTCTCTTTGTGCTCTGCATGACAATCAGTTTCCATTGGTTTTCATTAAGCACCAGTGACAAGAGTTTGGGCGTTTTTGCACTCCCTGTGAAAAAATAAAATGGTAATGGTGAGAATTACTCAAAAAGGGAATTTCACTTAATCTAGAGAAGGGACTGAGGAAGCATCTATGTCAATTACATGGGACCTATCATGATCCCAAGCTTTCATCCCACTGTCTAAACAGGCCCAATCATGTTGAGCTGGGGTAAAGTAATGCCTCATTAATTCAAGGGTTTTCCCCCCACATTGAAATTGAAGCTAGGAGTTCCACATTCTGCTGTGTTTCAGTGAAGGTTAAATTCCCTGGAAAGCATGAATTAAGCTCCGATATTATATTTATACGCTATCCCGACAGTACAGGTCAGGACACTGGACTTTCAAGCCAGGCGTGGGGGTGCACATGTGTAATCCCGGCCCTTGAGCGGCAGTGGCAGGAAGGCCAGCTCAGGGCTATCCTCAGGTATATAACAAGGGGTTACAAGAATCCTTTTCTGAACAAAAACCCAAACAAGAGGTTGTGGATGTGCATTGTCTTTTAGTTGTAGTAACCGTGTTACTCTCTCCCACCCTCAAAGTGCACTATCTGATTAATTGGCTTACTCTTTTCTGTCAATTCTATTGAAGCAATGAAAGTTGGAGCAAATATTATTTTGACAACACAGGTGAGCAGGGTTGAAACACTGTGGAGTTAGAGGTAGCATAGCAACTGCAAGGTCCGCCTCTGTTCCAGACACCAGAGCTCTTTTTGCAAGTATTTGCAGCCCTTTCGAGTACAAGAAGTTTGTTCCATGTGGCTATCCATTGAGGTCTAGGAATTAACATTGATTTTCAGATGAACACAGTTTGGATGCACAACCAATAAGGTCACTTAGCAGGCCCTGAGGAAGGATGTTGGCTGCTCTTAGGACCCTTCCCCAGACCTGGCCCAAGATCCCATTAAATTGGGCTTTGTTGAAACTGGGAACAGCAACTGCACCAGCACCACTGTGGCCCTACAGCCAGCTGCATTATCAACACTATTCTTGAGATGCTACTAATTAGCTGTTACCACCTGACATCTTCACACACACCTCACCAGTACAACCCATGCAGAAAAGGCCGACAAGAAAAGTGAAGAATGAATAGTTACGTTATATTTTGTTCCTTCAAAGAAAAAAAATAAGCTGTTTGATAACTTGTATACAGTTGTACTTTGTACAGTCCTCACAAATCTAAATAAGGGGGCGCCCCTGGAATGCTTACAGTTTGATGAAATAGAAGGAGTGGACAACATATGTCTTTTAAACTGTTCTGAAAACATCAAAAGAATCAAAGAGATACTTCTAGAAAGCACAGCTGGCTTTGAGACCTTGGGCACAATCTTTCTTCTCCTGAGACTTCAATGTTTCTCATTTGTAAATGAGGGATAGATTACTTATAAATGGAAGTAAGAGATTTGTTTCAATGTTCAAAACCTGAGATTTATTTTTTATTTATTTTTATTTTTTTGTTATTTTTATTTATTTATTTGAGAGTGACAGACACACAGAGAGAAAGAGGCGGATAGAGAGAGAGAGAGAATGGGCATGCCAGGGCTTCCAGCCACTGCAAATGAACTCCAGATGCGTGCGCCCCCTTGTGCATCTGGCTAACATGGGTCCTGGGGAATTGAGCCTCGAACCGGGGTCCTTAGGCTTCACAGGCAAGTGCTTAACCAATAAGCCACCTCTCCAGCCCTCAAAACCTGAGATTTAAGATAGAAAAATTTCACAAAGAAGCCAGGGAAGAAAGCTTGGGGGAAAAGCACATCTGTATTATGTAAGATTTATAATTATACCAAATTTGTACTTAGCACTTTTATTCAGACATAAGTGATAAAAATTTATAATAAAGAATAAGTACACTGAAGATTTATCAGAAAGAAAAAGAAAAAGAATAGTGAAGCTTTTCTGTTAGCAATGTTATTACTTGAGGAGTCTGTGCTTTAGAAACTTGTCACCTACTACCTGAGAAAATGTTAGTCATGGTTGTCTAGTGTCATCACTGTACTTCTTAGCATGTACATGCCTTATTATAAATTGTATCAGGCAAAATCCTATGAGTTTTATTTGATTTTTCCTTTTGCAACCTGAAAGAAGTTTTGTTTCTGCAGAATATTTGAACATTTAATTTCTCTCATAAATGCTAGATGACTACTCAGGAGCTGAAGACACAGAAGATTATTCCAGTCACTGGTGGCCCAGTGCTCTCCAGTGCAACAAGTTTTCCTCCTGGGACTGTGTTCAGTGGGCAGAAGAAACCAAGTGCTGTGGGGAGGCACCTTGAAGAGTCCAAAGCCCTGCACTGACAGTAACCAGCATTTAGGACTAGCCTCATTCCCATTTGGACCTTGGATGCTCTGCTGGTGTGTAGTACCAGGTCACTGCATCCTTGGCAAGAGCCTTCTCGAGTCCTTTGCTTTGTGGGATAATGTAAGACTAGGTATATCTTAAATAAAGAGAGCTACTATTACTACAAGGTTATTTTAATATGTTCACTACTACAAACAAAACTTAATTCTATGGAAGAGTTATGAGGACCCTAAGCCACCAGATCCCATGTCTTATATGTTTTAAACCCAGCTAGTTGAAGTTGAAAATTCTAGTATTTGTCATATTCCAGCTTCCCTAATGCTTTCTTGGTCTTCCTCTTGCTATGCTGCTGGTGATATACTTATTGTCTATCTAGAACCTTCCAGCTATATGACACTGTCCTCAGACACTCACCAGTGCTGACTGTGAAGCCACCAACACTGATGCCATTAATATTCTCTGTGAACTGCTTAGTACACACTTGGGCCCATTCCCTGGCTTTTCTTTTAATGACTTGCTCATCCACTTACTTATTTGATTTATTTATGTTGGATTTTTGAGACAGGATCTCACTGTTTAGTCTAGGCTGGCCTTGAACACACTATGTAGCCCAGTGTGGAATTAAACTCAACAGTCCTCTTTCTCCAGCCTCCCGATTACTATGATTACAGGTGCATACCACCATCTCTGGCCCCTAATGGTTGTTTAAAGAATCTAAATATAGAAGCCGGGCGTGGTGGCGCACGCCTTTAATCCCAGCACTCGGGAGGCAGAGGTAGGAGGATCGCCGTGAGTTCGAGGCCACCCTGAGACTCCATAGTGAATTCCAGGTCAGCCTGGGCTAGAGTGAAACCCTACCTCGAAAAACCAAAAAAAAAAAAAAAAAAAAAAAAAAAAAAAAAAAAAAAGAATCTAAACAGAGCATCGGTTGGGACCTCCTTTGAAGGCTCATAGTAATTCTCCAAGCTCTGAACTTCCCCATTATATTTAATTGGGATTGGGGTAGGCTGTGAATAGTGTAACCCTTAGCAACAAAAGCCTAAACAAAATGGAAGTCTTGTTTTCTCTTTCATGTAAAGAGGCTGGAGGCAGCTTGTCTAGAAAGTCACCTTCAGAAGGTGAGCATTGGCCCAAGGTCCTTCCAGCTCACTATACTAAAGTTTCTAGCAGCTTGTCTAGAATGTCACCTTCAGATGGTGAGCATTGGTGCAGGGTCCTTCCAGCTCACTGTACTGAAGTTTCTAGCTCATGGTCCAAGATGACTACTTGTGCTTCATTGCTACGTCAGAAGGGCTCCAAAGACTGGCACCCTCCTATCTTCAAATGTATTTCTTTTTTTTAAAAAAAGTTTTTTAAAAAAAAATAATTTTATTTATTTGACAAGAGAGAGAGAGAGAGAGAAACAGACAGATAGATAGGGAGAGAGAGAGAGACAGAATGGGTGTGCCAGGGTCTTCAGCCACTGTAAACAAACTCCATATGCATGCACCACTTTGTGCATCTGGCTTACGTGGGTCCTGAGGAATCAAACCTGGGTCCTTGGGCTTCACAGGCAAGTGCCTTAGCCATTAAGCAACCTCTCCAGCCCTTTCAAGAGTATTTCTTGAAGTTACATGTGACACTTCTGTTGACATCTCATTGGCTAGAACTCAGTCACAAGGTGGCTAGAGAGACGGTAACATGTAGTCTTCATTTCAGGTGGCCATAGGCAGAACTTGTCAGGAAGGACCAGGGACTACCATTCGAATCTATCCCATATCAGGCATCAACTATCAAATTGTTATGAGCTAATTTTCAGAAAAGACTTCAAGATTGGATTATGAAGAACTATTTCATGAAGGTGATGCCAAAAACAAGCTAAGATGTACAAAAGACAACTTCAAGATATATTACCTGACTTTAACAATGTCTTGTAAACCCCTACAGAACTGTATTCTCCTGTCAGAGTAAAAGAGGGTCACTAGTGGCTACAGGTTTTCATGGTGGGATTTTATCTAAATTCAAAAAAACAAGAAATATAATGAGGCAGGTTATTTTATATATGAACAAAGGTTTTTTTTTTTTTTTTTTCTGGGCATGATAGTACAGGCCTGTCATCTCAGAACTAGAGAGGCTGAGGCAGGTGGATCATGAGTTTAAGACCAATCTGGGCTACATAAGAGCCTGTCTCAAAACAAAAACAATGGGTTGAGGAGATGGTTCAGTGGGCAGAGTGCTTGACTCACAAGCATGAGCACCAGAGTTCAATCCCCAGAACCACATAAGAGCTAGACATGGTGGTGCACGCCTGTGACCCCAGTGCTCGGGAGGCAGAGACAGGGGGAGCCATGGTAGTCACAGGCCAGCTAGTTTAGCCAAATCAGTGAGTCTTAGGTTCAGTGAGATCTTGTGTCAAAACAATGGAGTGGAAGAGCCACTGAAGAGAACAGCCAGCCTTGAACTTTGACCTTCACATGTACATGCACATGCGCGTACATGCACACACATATGTACATGTGTCCATACAATACAAACATGCACATACATATGCCACCAACCTACACACACAAAAGCCATTTTTTCCAGTGCCTTCTGCTTCTAGCAATATATACTCTCCCTGTCTTAACACTACTCCTCCTCACAAGCATGCGATGACATGTGCATAGGTATGTACATGTGTGTATACACACTTATACACATTCATGCCTACATAGAGGTGTGCACTAATGTCTTCACGACCCATAATATGAAAATATTTGAATGTGGTTTCTGCAGCTGGTGGTGTTATTTTGAGAGATTGGGACACCTTTAGGAACTGGGGGCTAGATGGAGGAAGCGAGTCACTGGGGTTGGCCTCTAAGGGTCACACCCATCCATGGTTCCTGCTCTCTCTGCTTCCTTGTCTGCCCACATTAACAACCTCCATCATGATCCTACCAGCATGAACCATTTCATCGTGTCTTCCCTGCTGTGACTGAAACCATAATCCAAAATAAATCTTTCCTTTCTTAAGTCGTTCTTGTCAGGTATTGTGGTCACAGTGATATGAAAATAATGCAATACACAGCTTGATATTTTGTTCAAACTATTATGAAGTCCCTGGGAAAACAGAGCATACTCCCAGCTTGACAAAATTGTAAGAAGTGAGCAGAACTGGTCCTGGATAGAAGGAGTGGCAGGTGGAAGGACCCTGCTGAGAAGAGCACAGCGGTGGATGGTGGTGAGTAGCATGTCCAGGGGGACAGGAGGAGACCCTCCACTAACAGTTTAGTTTGATATTTTAGCATGGGGGGCCCTGGCACTTTCATCACAAGAAAGGAAAGTTAAATGAAAAACTGCTCTGAACAGAGCTAATGTGTGAATGTGTTGTCTGGAGTGGTACACAGATGGCTGGCTGGACAGAAATGCAAGCTGGAGATAGGACTGAGTCTAGACAAGCGACGGTGAAGACCAGAATGAAGGCTGTGGGGAGGAGAGGAGAGGATGCTTCACTCAGGGGGAGGCTGGAGATTTGGAGGGGCATTGCTTCAGTGTTTACATGCCACCTGTGCTGGTTTGATTTTGGGGTCCCCCATAAGCTTAGGTGTTCTGAATGCTAGGTACCCAGATGATGGAGACTTGGGAATTAAAGCCTCCTGGAGGCAGTATATTGTTGGGAGCAGGCTTGTGGTTGGGCACACTCTCCTGCTGATGTTGTCTACCTGAGGTTGGCAAGGAGGTGATGTCCACCCTCTTCTCATGCCATCATTTTCCCCTGCCATCATGGAGCTTGCCCTCAAGTCTGCAAACCAAAATAAACCTTTCTATCTCCCACAAGCTGCTTTGGGTTGGGTGATTTCTGCCAGCAATGTGAATCTAACTGCAACACCAGCTGAGCTAAGTTCAGACTGGCAAAGGGAGACCAGGGCAGGGAGCTTGACTGATCAAGCACAGAAGTAGAAAACACAAAAGCTCCAATTTTCGGAGGGAAGGGGGCCCAAGGTACCATCCATAACCTGTCTCACACTTTCTGGGGATGAAGAAGCAAGCTTTGGGAACAAAATGGTGGCAGAAGAGACACGAGACCTGCGGTCCCTGAGAGTAATGTCTCAGTATCGGCGACAGGAGTAAGAGACATGGAACCTGCGCCCCCTGAGACTAGTGTGTTAGCAGGGACAGCAACAGTAAACATCCCCCTAAAATCCATACAGAAATTCTTAAATCAAATAAAGCCAAGGCAAGTGCTCACTACTCATATCATAGGTGGCCATGCCCCTAGAAATGAGATGCTCATAGAGAACAGACAATGGGCAACGATCACACACAGTGCACACGAGGAGAAGCAGAAGTGGTCCTTAAACACGGGAAAGATCTTCAGCCTCACTCAGAATCAGAGCAACATACATTCAAATAGCACTGACGCTGGGGATGGAGCCCAGTGGTACAGCGTAGGCCTAGCAAGCCCCTTGGTTTGATCCTTAGAACCACAAGGAGAGAAAGAGGGAGGGAAGGAGAGAGAGAGAAGAGAGGAGAAGAGAAGAGAAGAGAAGAGAAGAGAAGAGAAGAGAAGAGAAGAGAAAGAGGGAAGGAGGAAGGAAGGCCCTCATAATATCCATGACTACTTCTCACCTCCCAACTACTAGCCGGGTACTACTGGTAAGGCTGTGGACAGATAGAGATTGTTTTGCTGACAAAAGTATAAAATGACACTGCTCACAGCAAGGGTAACATGGTTACAGTTTACTGATCCCTTGTCCCTTGCAAAGGATCCTGCTACTCTGTATTTACATGTAGCCTGCATATGTGTGACATGAGCATGCACACACATGAACATGCACAGGGAAATCATTACAGCATTATTTTCCATAGTAAAGGACTGAAAATGACTAACAGCTTGAAAAGAAAGTGGTTCCAGAGTTAGGGCAGAGTATCACAGAGCTACCAAAGGGACAGATGGGTGCTCTCTGTCTTGACACAAAGCAGGTTCTGATTGTTCAGGGGAGACAGTCGTGCCATTGAGTACGCAATATGCATGTCACCCTTTGTGTTACAAAGGGGCAACTTGTTCTTAAAGGGATAAGAATCCAGTTCACAATATTTACTGCTGAAGGAAGGAGATGTGGCACAAATGAGAAAATAAATCAATGCGGGCCAGTTTAGCAGATACTTGCCAAATTCATGCTGATTTTTAACTATGTGACTGATATTTTTAAATAACCACACTACAAAATTGAAAGTTGCAATTGTGACAGATATACAAAGAAGACATATATGGTATTGTCAGACCCAGTCATGTAGGTCATGGAAGCCTTCCTGGAGGAAGTGGCTCTTGCACCAAGTGTTGAAGAATAAACGGGAGTGAATATGTTCAGGGAGCAGAGAAGAGTGTTAGAATCAGAGGGAAGACTGTGCAAAGTCCCTGCGACAGGAAGGAAGTGAGACTTACATAGAGCAGAAAAGACATCATGAGATAAGGGTGGCCATCAAGTATGGGTTGGGCCACCATAGGCCATGCTGAGAATTGCTTTGATATATATTCTAAGAACATTGAGAAGGCATGTGTGTGTGCATGCGTGCGTGTGTGTGTGTGCTCATGCCACAGCAGTTGTGTGGAGGTCCTTGCCTTCCACCTTTCTTGAGACGGTCTCCGTTGTTTCCACAAGTATCCAGGCTTCAAGGGGCCTCCTGGTTGTACCTCCTAGCTTGCCTGCAGCTGCTTTGCAATTGCAGACACAATATTACTCCTGCTTCGTGTGAGTTCTGGGGACCTACACTGCAGCCGTCAAGCCTGCATCGCTTAGGCGAGGGATTCTAAGCAGGCAGACACGAGAGGCCAGAACAGCTTCACTTCTCTCAGGGAAACAGGCCAAAGGTTATAGACTGCAGCAAATGGTTGGGCGCGGCCACCAGCCGCCTTCACCTGGAGAGCCACACAGTGCTGGCTGACAGCGCTCTGCAGATTTCAATTAGTATCCATCAGTTACTATTTACTGAAAACATTAGACAAATTGCACAGAGGATAAAGTTGTTATAGTCTCATTTCCATCGGAACTTATCTCTGTTTCTAGGCAACGTCATCACATCAGATAATGATGGCTCCGACCCTCAGCATCTTCCACAATCTGGTAAGTGCAAGGAACGAAGGGACCAGTTCCTGTGTGCTCAGGTCAGGATCAAGTCTATTACATTGAGCCTGGGAATAAAACCCATTTTAATGCACCAATTGATAAGAACATTTCTTAACCTCAGTATGTTCTGTAATTAACGAGATAATTAGAACTTCCCTAGAACCTCTTAAGATGATGGATATGTTTGAAATTCATCTAGAATGAACATTGTGTTATCTAAATCTAAGCGAAGGTATATTTCCTTCCAGCTTTACCTTGCCTGTCCCTACTCCAAAGCTTTTGCAGTCTAAAACCTGTAAAAAGATAGGAATTTTATAGGGAGTCCATATCACAGAAGGCTAATAGGCTTAGTTGAAAATTGCTTTAGAGTTATTTGAAAAGAGAGGAAAAAAGCCGTAATTTTGAAAATCAGCCGCAGAGGCCAAGGATGGAGAAGATGAAGTGAGTCGTGTGTGCAGGAGGAGAAGCTGCTCTTGCAGGAATCCACTCATAAAATGTTAATATATGCATAAGAAAATTGTGGTCCTTAATCTCTGAAGAAACACTTATCAGTAAGAGCCCTTTAATTCTCTTCCTGTGCTTGATTTATTAGCTTATGAAATTATGTTAATAGCCTTCATGTTAATGGTTTGGGGGCTCAAATGACCTGATTTTAATAATGAAGTAATTTATGCAATCAGCATCTATGAATCTCACTTAACAGAGCATATTGGTGATTAACCAATGCTAAAACAAGTGACTGTCAGCATGGGGCAATGCTCACGCTTCTGCCCAGAATCCTGAGCTGCTGCTGGTTGGGGGCCAGGGCGACCCCAGGCACCTGATCCAGCAAGCAGCAGCTCTTGGTGGCAGACACTGTGCCAGAGAGGTTGCGACTGAATCAGAAATTAACTGGCAAACTGTTCCGTAAGTGTGATACATGAGTGACTGTAACTAAATTTGCATATGAGATGCAGGCCTGACTCAGAGAATTTGTGCCTTGGCTGGAAGAGGTAGAGTGGTTTCCTGGAAAGAAATTGGGAAGCGCAAATCTAACATTTCTGCGAGACAGCAGAGCCCCAGTAGAGCACCTCCCAGCACGTGCTGGATGCGAACCAGCAACTGCGAATGGATACTGGTGTTGTGAAGTCCACGTCACAGAAAGACGCAGGTACTAGTGCTGTGAACTCCAGGTCATGGAAAGGCGCAGAGTTTAGTGCTGTGAAGTCCACGTCGTAGAAAGGCGCCTGCACGTGTGTTGCCAGCTCGTCTGCCGCTGGCTTTGAAGAGTGTTGTGTGCATGGCGCTCCCTGGCCTCTGGCGAAGACCAGGGGGAGAGCTGTGCTGAACTGCTCTCTGTGGATTTTTTTTAAAGCACTGGGGATAGATTCCAGGACCCTGTGCACACAAGGCAAATATTCTGCCACTGAGCCACGCCCCAACCCTGAACCCTCAGTCTCTCTCCCCTTGCCTTTCTTTCTCCTCTCCCCTTCCTTCCTCTTCCTCTTCCTCATTTTTTCCTTTCTTTTCTGAATTATGGAAGGTACCTTTCTCCAATTCCCTTCATATCTAAAACTTAGAAACAACTCATCTACCCCTATGTGTACACATCATAGTGCAATGACACACTTTTGCCATACTGGCTGGATTAGGGTATCCCCTTTGTTTGGAGATCTCAAGAAATAAATTTACATTTCTTTCTCTTCTCATTATTTACATATTCTTTCCATTATTCTATCTGCTTCCCAACTGATATGTATGCTAAATTGGTTTTCCAGCACGTGCTGTCGGTACTTGGCTCCTTCCACTGAAAATGCACAACCTCAGCCAGGGCTGCGCATAACCAAGTGGACAGTGACCAGCGTTACCTGGTGGGACCAGGCACACACTGCCATCAATCATCCCCACCCACTGTCCCCCACATGGTGCCCGGAGACATAAATTCTTGTTTTGTTTTGTCTTATATTTTTCTTTTTTTTCTTCTCTTTCTTCTTTCTTGAGGCACAGTCTCTCTCTACCCTAGCCTGACCTGGAACTCACTCTGTAGCTCCAGGCTGGCATCAAACTTAAGGTGATCCTCCTACCTCAGCCACTCTAGTCTTGGGATTACAGGTTCTGGGCCAGATACATTAGAAAATGAAGCCACACCCAAGGGCCCCAGCTGCTGGCGCTGTTTTGAGAGGTGGTGGAACTTTTGAGAGGAGGCCTGGCTGGCCACAGTAGGTAGGTTACACGTGGTCCAACTCCTAGTCTGAGTCTTGCTCTGCACTTCCTGACTCCAGGACCTGTAAGCAGTGGGGGAGGGGCCCCAGTGACCACGCCTCCTCCACCTTGAAACCACCATGAGCTAAAATGAATCCTCCCCCAACTCAGTTCTTTTCAGGCATTAGCCAGCAGAAATGAGAAAATTAACTATGTTCAAAAGTACCACAGGCTGGGTGTGGTGGCTCAAGGCCTTTAATCCCAGCATTGGGGAGGCGGAGATAGGAAGATCACTGTGAGTTCAAGGCAAGCCTGAGACTACATAGTGAATTCCAGGTCAGCCTGGACTAGAGTGAGACCCTACCTCAAAAACAAAAAACAAAAAACAAACAAACAAACATACAAAAACAAACAAGAAACCACTGCAGTACCTCATGGAACATTACATGTTCGCTGAAAAGTTGAAAGTCAAGTTCATTGTGGCACAATGATAGATTTAAGAAAAGGTGAATTATCAAATCAGCTAAACTTTAAACTGGAAGGTAGTAAAGAAAAAGAGCAGTGAAGCCAGACTGCTTGGGCCCCTGGCTCAGCCTCTCAGGGCATCACTCAAGATGCTTCAGTTGTGAAGACAGATCCAAATTTGTTTCTATTTTTCTAAATTTCAATGAGTGGGTTATGACAGCTAATTTGGAGTGCTTGGATTAAACTATTTCTGCATGTGTCTGTGATGGTATTTCCACATGAGATCAGCATTTAAAGTCACAAACCAGTATAGGTGAGCAACCAAACTGTGGAGGGATAGAATGAAGCAGGAAGAGGGATGTTGTGCCTGCTTCCCTTCTGCCTGCTGCCTTTGGAGTGGAGACTCTACGCATGGATTGAGGTTTGCATTGTAAATTCTTTGGTCCTTAAGCTTTCAGACCTGGACTGGAATCACACCTGTCTTTCCTGTGTTTCCAGTTTTACAAATGGTAGATGATAGTTCTCATCCTTTGAACTATGTGAACCAACATGCTAGACCTCTCTTCCATCTCCTACCCTCTCTTCCTCTCTCTCTCTCTCTCTTTCTTTCTTTCTCCTGGTGCTGCTTCTCTGCAGAACTCTAATGCAAGTATTAATTTTATGATAAATTCATAAATTGCATAAGTTTGAAAAATATACACAGACTATACTTTGCCAAAAAAAATGTAAATCATTAGCATAAATTTTTTTCAAGGTAGGGTCTCACTTGAGCTCAGGCTGACCTGGAATTCATTATGTAGTCTCAGGGTGGCCTAGAAGTCACAGCAATTCTCCTACCTCTGCCTCCCGAGTGCTGGGATTAAAGGTGTGCGCCACCACACCCAGCCCATAATCCCCACTTCTGAAAAGCTCCTACAAGTACTGTCCCTAAGTCAGAAACAGATATCTGCCAAGAGACTATTGCACCTGCTTAACCTGCTTTTCCAAGCATACAGTTGGACTTCTTTATCCAGTATAATGATGGCTGTGGACACGTTTTCATCAGAAATGAATTTAACTCATGATATAACAATTAGATGAATTTACAAAATTGCAAGAGCACTCGCTGTCGCCTTGTAAGAAAGATAATTCTAAAGTTGTTTTAGCCATCACTATCACACTTAACTTCAAGACTTTTTGCACATAGACAGATTGCTTCTATGAAGGAAGAAAATCCACTGTTCCCTATCATCAGTGTGGAAAACACAGATCTCACCTAAAGGTCCACTTGGTAATGGTGCCCAAGATGCATGGCTATTGCTGTTGAGTGCTTTTCAAAATCATTGAATTTTGTGCACATACACAGAGTGGTGCTCTGAGACAAGCTCACATTCTGTAGCCCAGGCTAGCCTGAACTCACCATGAAGCCTAGGCTGACCCCAAATTGATGGAAATCGGCCTCCCAAGTGCTGGCAGGATTGTAAGTGTGAGCCACTACAGTTAACTCTTTATATTTTTTGTATTGTCACTTCAGTTAAATTTCTCCTTACCAATTAGATCTCTCAAATTCACAAGGACACTACTTCCTTCCATTTTTATGGTACACATTGTACTTTGTGAAGCAAGAGCAAATGATGATGTAATGTTAGATGGTTGGATATGACCATCTTTCATCCCCTTTCTAAGTCTGACTCAGCATGACCTTCCCCTTACATTTCGAAGCAAGTCTCTTCTGCTTTGCTTCCCAAGTCCTTTCTCCCTCCTTTGGTCTACAAAGCACTGTCCACCCTTCAAGAGGACAGCCACTTCCCCCATCTCACAAGGAAGTCTCAGTTGTTCTTCCAGAGGAAAAGGCAGATTCTACTGTGGGTTTCGGCCCTCGGCATGCCCAGGCTCCCAGGCCTTCCGCAGCAGAATCCACGGCTGACCTTTGTGTCCAAGAGCAACTCCGCTTCCGCCTAGGATTTCCTCCTGCCTTTCGACTTGCCTGGGTCAGAAGGCATTCTTCCTTTTCACTCAGAACGAAAATCCCTGAACTTAAACACTGCCACTGAGAAATCTAAACCTGGCATTGTTAAGATACGTTGGAAATGAAAGGAAATACATTGAAAGTAAAATTGCAAAGTCAATTATTCATATTTTGTCTCCATAGTTTTTGGCATGTCTGGTGTCCCCTGTGCACAAAGTGCAAAGGTCAGAAGAGGACATCTTGTCCTCTATCACTTTTCCACCTTATCTTCCCAAAACAGAGTCTTTCACTGAACCTGGAGCTCCTTGTTTACAGTCAGACTGGCTGACCATGGGAGTCCAAGTGAGTCCCCATCTCCATGTTCCCCAGAACTGGGGTTAGGGGCATGCGCGGCTATACCCAACTTTGTACATGAGTGCAGGGGAGCAGACCCAGGTCCTCATGCTTATACAGCAAGAGCTCTGATGTGCTGAGCCATCTCGCTAACCCCTGTGTCCATAAGTTTTCAAAGGAATATCAGAAAGTAATTCTCATTTGAGTCAGGGAGGTCATGCGAAGGTGCCCTCGAGCTGTGTGTGTGTCTCAGCACACCATCCTATGCTCTTTGGCTCATACAACAACTCTGGCTTGTTTGGTATTATGAAATGAATGGGTGATGAAGAAATAAGATTTACTATTGCTAAAATAACTGTTTCTGGAGTCACTGAATATATTTTTCCAAATAAGGCCAGAAATGGATTATTTTTAAAATCACTGTGCCTATATATATTGCAGAACCACAGTACTGTGGTTGAACTGTGGATTCTGGAGCCAGAGCTGTTTGCATTTGAGTCCCACCACTCCCCAAAATACCTGTGTGACCGCGGGCAATGACTTGGACAGCTTGCTGTTCCGATCTTTTAAATGGGGTTACTACTACCCTTTCTAATTGTAGCAAAGCCTAACCTATGACTGTAAGCACTGACAATGGGAATCTGGCATGGACTAAATCCTCATTTACCGCTGTGTATTATTGAAGGGATAACAAAGCACTAAGGCCAATCCCCTCAATAAAATGCCACCTCACTCACTCACCCAGAATCACCAGGTAAGACCAGGAAGAAAAATGTTTTGCCTCTCTCTCCCTCTCTCCTCTTTCTTCCTCTCTCTCTTTCTCTTTCCCTCACCCCCCTCAAACAAGGTCTCAACTCACAACATCTGCTCACTGGCTGCATAACCAGGATGACCTCAAGCTTCTGATCCTCCTGCCTCCACCTCCCGAGAGCTGGGATTTAGAAGAGTGCCACCACGCCCATGTATGTGGTCCTGAGGACTGAGCCCAGGGCTTCATGCTAGGCAAGCACTCTAACAACTAGGCTACATCCCACTCCCTCACTTAAACAGCTTTTCTTTTTGCAAAACGAAACCTCTCTGGATTCAACATAATCTTACCAAGATGCTGATAAAGATAACTGTCTTGAAAATATGGTGGTAGGAATCAGCTCTATAAGCACTTGACTTGTGTTCAAAACTTTAAACTCTGGTTCAAGCCCTGTATTCTAGGAAACAGATTGAAGTGGGTGGCTCTGTCAGCTTCTCCAAGGAAGCACAATGCCATCTGGAGCCGGAGGAGATGAAGACCTTTGCCTTTTCCTCCAGGAATGCTGCAGCCCACAGACGCAGTAAGGTCGCTGTCATTGCGTCAGGTTTGGAGGAGCGAGTCAAGCAGTGTGTGGAAGGAAGTAGCAGCTATTCCCCCAAAGCGGTGTCGCAATGTTGGATGTGGGAAGTGGGGAGGAAAGGTCAGGATTTCTCTGATTTTCACTCTATCAAGATTATTCCCCAACCTGACATTTCTTAATCTGAGTTTATTTTCCAGATCATTAATTTGATTTCTCAATGTTTTCTGGCCTTTAAGAGACTCTGTTACAAACAACATTGTCAACCAGTCATCATTGCCACTTCTTCCTTATTTTTTTTTTTCTCAAGCATTTTGGTTTGTTTTTAAATCCCTTTTACATCACTGTTTTTGAATAGCATGTGACCTTTTTTCATTATCCAAGCTAATGTAACTCAATATATCCACTTTGAATTACCCAAGAGAGAGAAATGGAAAAGCAGGCATTTTGGGGATCAGGGAAGCCAGAAGAGCAGCAAGATTAAAGCCTATGGATGTATTTGCAGCTATTCTGAAAAACAACAAACCAGGCCATTGATGAAACTTAACAGCCTCACAGATGAAAAGCAGAGTGTGCCCCAAGTACATGGGTACCTCTGCCACCTCCGCCTCAGCTCCCCTGCCATCTTCAGCGTCTGCACTGGTCAATGGGATGTTTCCATTGCCTCCGAACAACTTCTGTTCTGGTTATAAATACAAAAAGAGGCTTTCTCTTTGCCTCTACATTAAGCAAAGTGATCTCTTGGAACATAGAAACTCCTAGGGAAACACGGACTTAAATTCAAAGGAAAGTAAAAGAAGGTGGGGGGGGAGCTTTCCAGGGACTTCAGTGATGTATCAAACACATAAGTTAAGTCAGTCCATGAGCATATGCCCCAGTCCTAATAGTTTTATTGCCCAGAGCCTTGAGCACACATCTAGTATATGTAAACTTGGGTCACCTAGCCAAGAACAAACTTACTGGGATTTTGTTTGGAGACTTTCAGTTTTGAAATTGCTTGGAGCTCTGTGGTTCTTGCCATCTGGTGTCAGGAAGGCTCTGAGTGTGTAGCCTTCACCCGGATGCCCTGGTGACTGGTCACTGAACACTGCCCTGAAGCAGTCCATGGCCTTCTGAAGCAGGAAGCTGTGATGAGGCTTGGACACCGTTCTTCAGCCCTTCTCACGTGGAACCCTTCGTAAGTACTGCTGTCAAACATTTGGTGCTTCAAGAACTTACTATTTATTTGTATGTATGTGTTTCCAAGTGCATGCTTGTGTGTGTGTTCGTGTGTGAATGTGGGAGCGCAAGTGGGAGGTCAGAGGACAGCTCTCGTGTCTGGCACCTGCCCATCGCATCTGAGGCAGTGTCTTACTCTGGGTTCTCACTGAGATGTTCTTTGCTGCACTCGACGTGGGCTTCTGGGAAATTCTCCTTCTCTGCTTCCCACCTGGCTGTCAGTGTCTGCATGGTTAGATCACAGGGGATTACAGAAGCTTCTGGTGTGTATTGGGGTCTGGGGCTGGAGCTCTGTCCCTCAAGCTTGAGGAGTGAGTACTTTATTCACTGAGCATTTCCCCACCTCACATTTAGGCCTTTTGGATGTAAGCTACTGTGACGTATTAAGGGACCTGGAAATAGAAAGGTGGATTAGGTTAGAAAAACATTGCAAAATATTTTTAAACCCATTTCTTTTTCTTAAAAATAAAATTACTAGCCGTACATGGTGGCGCACGCCTTTAATCCCAGCACTCGGGAGGCAGAGGTAGGAGGATCACCATGAGTTCAAGGCCACCCTGAGACTCCATAGTGAATTCCAGGTCAGCCTGGGCTAGAGTGAGACCCTACCTCAAAAAAACCAAAATAAATAAATAAATAAATAAATACAAGTACTTCTATAGTTCAATTTCCAGGCCTGCTTGTGGAAAAGGTTCAGACTTTAAGACATTTGAATGAGAGTGCTCATTGTCACTTGCCATTGCTTTCTCTAATTCAGGGAGACTGGAAGTGGGGTGAGAACTCTCCCTGTTAGCACAGCACCTGTCACAGCAGTGACTTTCCTCCTTCCCCATGCCGAGACAGACACGTTTTCATTTAGCTTTCCTTTTGTACTTCTTCCTGGACTGGAGAGTGGGTTTTCTTTCTTTTCCTGCCTCCTCAAATAACCACTGTCACTCCCAGCGTAAAGGACACTGAATCCTGTGACAGACAGTAATGACAAGAGCCAACAGAGTGCTTTTCTGTAGGCCATTCCCACACAGGGAGTGCTCCATGCCAGCTGTGCAGTCCCTAAAAGGTGACTGGTAATAGAGCATGATCTCTGACATTGTCCAGGGACTATCAAACATACATGCATGCAGGAACACACTGGATGCTTACATGAGCCCCACAGAGTAGATGTGATATCCCCCTCACCTTACAGACAAGGTAACTAAACTGAGAGAGCACAAATGACTGAACAAGCTCACCTGGTTTAGGGAAGGTAGAGCCAGCACTAAACTTTCCATTTCACAATAGCAACTCATTCTTTAAAAACAAAAAACAACAACAAATAAAAGCACCGTGGGAAGCTCTGTGGCCTGCTGCGCCAGCTCCCCAGCCCCACAAGTCAGTCTTTACTATAATTTACAATAATCTTAGAAGTGCGAGTGCACAAGTGCAGAATAAAATTCACTACAATTAATTGCTTTATCTCTGTAGTTTTATATAGTTTTAGTTTCCTTTAAAAAGTACTTTCTATTTTAAAGCTTAGCATTATTTTAGTAATTTAAATAATAAGTATCTGAAATTTTGAAAAGCACTTAGCAATATATAAATAAGAACTTATCATAGGAATCTAAAGATGATAAGCATTAGGAATTTTGTCAGCATAATGCATTATATTAATATATTAAGGGGGGAATTGTTGAAACATATCAGTATATGTCAGAAAAGCCATTAATACAACTTAGTAGTATTTATGAGAAAATCTCCAAGCCAAATAAAAATAGAAAAGTCTTTTTCTCTCTCTTCCTTCTCTCTTTCTTAGAGTTCTGGGGATCAATTCAGCCAGAGCATTATACATGCTAAACTCTTCAATAAGCTAAGAAATCAATTCATCAGAACTATTTAAAAAAATCAACAAATAACATGCTACTGAATAAAATTCTATTAAAATCAGAAACAGGGATAAACTGCCCAATCTGACTACTAGTTTTTTTTTTTTTTTTTTTTGAAAAATGCCTTAGGGGCCAGTAGAATTTGTGGGAGCAGGGCAATGGACAGAAAGAAATAGCACAGAGCTGGGCCCAAGAAATGTGCATAAGGATTCCCTTCAGTTCTTGGTCCAAGAACAAAGAACTGCTTGCACAGAGAGGGTAGAGATTTCACAGTGAAGTCACTGGGACTGTGGCTTAGACTCTGAGAAGCTTTGCTGAAAGCATGATGATTAGATAGAGGCCCTCATATAGCACCATTGCATAAGCCTCAGAGTGAGAGCCATGCCGTAAAACTTGGCCACCAAGTCCACAGAACATGCTCTTCCCAGTCTTGGGCCCAGGTTGTAAAGGGAATAATCATTGTGCATATTTGGGGGCTTAGTTCCATGTGGCTCCTCACAGTTCCCTGCCTTAACAAAGCCTAGCACAAAATCTAATTAGATAAAGATGTACTGATTACATAATAGCCTACCAAAGCAAAATTCTGTAAACTTTAAAGGAAGATAACATAACCAATTGTCCCTGCAATGAATCATATACAATGTCTAGCATGCAATAAAAAATTACTAGACCTGCAAAGAAACAGATGGTTCGATCCATAATACAATGAGTAACAAAGGAAACAGAGCCTGAAATAACACAGATGTTGGGATTTTAAAGCAGTTATTACAAACACGTTTGAAATAAACCATGAACAAATATAAAATAAGAGATGAGAAACCTTTGGGAATATTGAAATTATGACAAAAAAGAGTTAATTAAAATAGTAAAACTGAAAAGAATCTGGAGGAGAAGATCCCAGATATGCTTAACAGCACACTGGATGTGTCAGTGACCTTGAGAAGATGTCCCAAACAGCTCCACAGAGCTGTTTTTTGCAAACCAGAGGACACTGCCACTTCGCACTTAACAGATAGGGAAAATATTCATGAATAGATGAGTTTGGAGTAAGTTTCTGGATCAAAGGAAGCAACGAAAAACCATAGCCATTAGATTCACACTTTATGAACTAACTACTGAGGGAAACTTCAGGCTGGATGTGTTAATAACTGATAGAAATCAATGTCATAGGGCTGGAGGAATGGCATGTTTGTCTGCAAAGCCAAAGGACCCAGGTTTGATTCCCCAGGACCCACGTTAGCCAGAGGCACAAGGGGATGCATGCATCTGGAGTTCATTTCCAGTGGCTGGAGGCCCTGGTGCACTCATTCTATATCTCCCTCTTTCTCTGTCAAATAAATAAGTAAAATAAGATTTAAAAAAGAGAAAGAAGTCAATGTCACAGAAGGAAATAAATGCCACCAGTCATGGTGAATAGGTGGGCACATATAACAGAATACCCTTTTTATTTTTACAAAAAAAGTAAAAGAAAATAGAAACCAATCATAGTGTCATGGTGGCTTCCATCTGTAATCCCAGCATGTGGGGAGCTGACTACAGTCAGCTCTCAGACAGCCTGGGCTACAGAGTGAGATCCTGCCTCAAAAGAAAAACCAAAAAAGAAAAAAGCAACAACAAAAAAGGGCTGTTAAAACCTACTGTAAAACCATTGTGTTGTGAATCGTATTTTGGGGACGATATCAGGCAGAGAGTTTTTGGACTAGACATAGAGGGATGGCCCTTAAGGGAGCCATCTTAGGATAGTCTTATGTCACGCCCTCGCCAGGCCTAGCCCAGCTGGCCCACCTATCTCACCTCCTCCTGCCTGCTTCAGTTGAGGGATTCTAAGTTTGCAGGTCTCACCCAATCAGATCTTGCTTGAGCATGCACCCTGCCAAGGTGCAGGTGGATTCCTCCTTTAAACCCAGGCCTGGTGTGCAGAGTGCAGACTCTATAATATATCTACTCTGGGCCCATGGAGAGGGTTCCTTCTTATTCTCTCCCAAGCTACATAGCAACAGGGCCTGAGCCTCTGTGCCAGTAAGATTATCTTTATCACTGTTTTACTTTTGATCACTTTGAAAGTACACGTTTTTCTTTTAATCCCTTCTCTCTCTCTCTCTCTCTCTCTCTCTCTCTCTCTCTCTCTCTCTCTCTTTTTGTTTTGTTTTGTTTTTTGTTTTTTGAGGTAGGGTCTCACTCTGGCCCAGGCTGACCTGGAATTCACTATGTAGTCTCAGGGTGGCCTTGAACTCATGGTGATGCTCCTACCTCTGCCTCCCGAGTGCTGGGATTAAAGGCATGCACCACCACACCCGGCTTCATATTTTTTTTTAATTTTATTTTTGGTTTTTCGAGGTAGTCTCACTTTAGCCCAGGCTGACCTGGAATTCACTATGTAGTGTCAGGGTGGCTTCTAACTCACAGAGATCCTCCTAACTCTGCCTCCCAAGTGCTGGGATGAAAAGTGTGCACCACCACACCCAGCTTCCACACATACATATATATGTATATATGGTCCATGTTCGTTTACTTGGGCTCCTAGGCCACAAGGTGTATTTTCCCTCTCCCCACTTTACCTTACCTTCCTCAGCCCTTCCCCTTCCTCACATCCCAGTGAAAAAATGTGGTGATTTAAAAAACATTTTCTTTAGTCTGGATTTCCAATTCCTTGGTTAATTTCCAGACTCAAACTCAGGGCTCGGGGTTCCAGGAAGCACTCCAGAACCCCAAATTTATCCATAATATTATAATATATATGGAAGTAACACATATAACAGAGCTCATGAAAGACGGAGTAGAAGTAGATCGCAGGCCAAGGGCTTGCCTCTTGAAGGAGGACTGCTGGCAACAGGATATAAGGAAACTTTTAATCAAAATGTAACTTTGGTTTGAGGTGTTCTCACAGGTGCTGATGTCGGCCAAGTTTTCCAACTCACACTTAACAGCTGTTCACTTCACTCTGCATAAATTTTTCCTAAGCTAAAATTACTACTCAAAGAAACCATAAAGAAATAACTCAATCATAAATTATTCAATTCAAACTTTGAATAATAAGTATTTTGATTCTTAAACAAAAGGATGAGATATAAAATATGAAGTAAATATTGGGATAAATAATAGATTCAGAAGTAACAAAACTCTTTTTATATATTTATAAGTCAAATAAAGTGATTAAAGAGAGTGAATGTTTCAGAAAACAATAAAGATTTTTTTTTCTCAGTTTTGAAGGAAAACATTAGTTCTCAGTTTGAAAACAGCTATAGGACGATGATGAGGGCAAATAACTTATTTTTTTCAATACATCTTTATCCAAATATATTGAGGAAAGAATTTGAAAGGAAATCCCAAGAGAGCCAATTGTGGAAAAACACATCCCTTTAATCCCAGTACTGAGGAAGCTGGGGTAGGTGGATTGCTGTGAGTTTGGGCCAGCCTGGGCTACAGAATGAGTTCCAGATCATCCTGGGATAGTTAGACCCTGATCCCCCAAAATAATTTAAACAATTCCTGAGAGCTTTGTCGGGCATTGCTAAACGTGGGCTGGCACTGTGAGAAAGCTGGCTTGGGCTGTTGGACATGGCCGGGGCCCTTGGGCTGTGGGGCTGCAGCCGGCCTTATGGTGGGAATCCACTCTGGCACTGGAGCTGGCTCTCCCTTCTCCCCAGGTCGTAGTGTGCCTCGTCTTCACCCAGAGGAAACGGAACCGGCGGGCCCTCCCCATTACCCCAAAGTACCTGAGCATTCCATAGTCTAAGGATCTGCCTCCCCCGCTAGTTCCTGACCTTGTGGCCAGCTGCCCCAGAGACCCTTATGTGGTAGTAAACGGTCTCCCTGCTGCTGTAACCATCCAATATGTGGCTGAAGTCATGGTTTTCCCGCTGCTTCTGTTATCTCCCTTGCAACTTCTCCGTCACAACTTCTGTCTTCCAACACAAGCCAATTGGATAGCAATCCATAGACCCAGGTATCCAATCACCTTATAGTCTGTATGTGCCTTCCCAACCTTTCCCAAGTGTTTATAAATTCACTCCCTTTTTGGATAAACTAGACAAAACACTACCCTTGGGAGAGACTGTCTCCCGGGAGGTTCCCCCTAACTCCTCCTGTGCCCAGGATGTCGGTGGCCAATGACCTCGGGGATAGTGAGGACCCTCAGAGCTTCAAGAAAGAAAGAACAGGAAAAAGCCTACAAAGGAAAGAACTAGGTTAGCATCAGACACCAACACAGCGATAATAAAATAAATAGAGCATGGCTTCAAAGTTATGAGGTAAAAGAATTCTTTACCCAGCCAAACTATCATTGGAGTGTCAGAATAGACATGTGTGACGCCAGTTGTGGTGGCACATGCTTGTAATTCTAACAATCAGGAGACAGACACAGACGGATCATGACTTCAAGGTCAGCCTGTGCTAAGCAGCAAGGCCCTATCTAAACATACATTAAAAATGAAGATGGAGGAGGAGGAAGAAAGAAGAAGGAAGAGAAGAAAAATAAGTAGAAGGAGGAGAACAAAGAATGTTTTTTCATAGCTAAGACATGTTTTTTTAACAGCTAAAATTCAGAATCTAGGAAATAAACATAAAGCATGCCATATTCCCAGTATAACGTGCTAAGGAGTAAGAAAATGACAGAACAAGACTAGCATGAAGCTACACGGAGAAGTCTCAAGGGCAAGTCGTGAATGGATTGTACAGTATGATGATGCTATATGTGCACACTGGAGTGGCCCTTGTGTCATCTATATCATCAGAGTAAACACGGTTACATTCCTTTAGCTGTACTAGACATTGGTAAGCATTTTAACTCCTTTAATGACCAGAAACACTTCAAAGTGAAAAATTACCATTTTTCAAATGAGAGGACTGAGACGTTAGACAATTTGGCCGGCCACAAAGCTAATGAATAACATGTTTGGAGTGTGGGTCCAGGAAGATGAATGTAGCATGCATATTATGGCTCTCCCACAAAACTCCACTCTATATTCCTTATGGAGTTGTTCATAGCAACATAGACAGGATGTTGGTTTCCTCTGTGTGGGGAATGGAGGGAAGGAAGATAGTCATTGCAGCTTGAATATTTTATCTCAATAAAAAAATGAAAGTAAGGGCTGGAGAGATGGCTTAGCGGTTAAGGCGCTTGCCTGCAAAGCCAAAGGACCCAGGTTCAACTCCCCAGGACCCACATAAGCCAGATGCACAAGGGGGCGCACGCACCTGGAGTTCATTTGCAGTTGCTGGAGACCCTGGCGTGCCCATTCTCTCTCTCTCTCTGTCTGTCTGTCTCTCAAATAAACAAATAAAAATAAAATAAAATAAAATGAAAATAAGGCAAAATCTTACCATGTTGAATCAGAATGTTGGGTGTATGGAACATCTATGCCATCATCCTCTATAACTCTCTGCATGTATGAAATATTTTAAATCAACATCAATAAAATATGCCCAAATTTAAATGTCTCTATTCCTGGCAAGACAAAGGTGAGAAACCACTGAACAATGTCACTGTTTGGAAAAAGATTATTTAAAGGAGGCATGTCAGGCCCACAGCTCGTGAACCCAGAGCATGGTTCCTTCACAGTATGAAGTATAGTTCTCTTTTCAAGCCGTGACAACAGTCTCCAGATTCATTAGAGTCATTGTAGAACTATAAATCTTATCAGCCAGTGTTTCATCGCATGTGTTGGGGACACAGTTTCTGCACTGTCCTTTGTTCCCTCTTTGCTATCAACTTGCTTGGAAATTTGGGCATCAGACTGTTTCAGTCTAGCATTCTAGAGGATTTGTTCCTATATTTTAGGTCAAAAAAATTTCTCAGACATCATATTGTTTTCTGTGCAATTCAGTTTTATTACCATTAAATTTGATTCAATCAGACCTCCCAGCAATTTCATATTATTTAATTTTCATTTTTGTACATTTCTCATTGAAAGGTAGCATTTTAAAAACTGGCTGCATAATTACTCTTCTTATTTTTATTACAATATGATTAGCTTTTGCTGAATCCTCAGAGAGTGAGTGTTAAAGAAATCTGGCAATATCTGATCCCTCCAACAAATGTGAGTGTGTTTTGTTAAACATGGGACTCTACTCTAGGTGAGTACCAAGATGTACCAATACGTACACTGGTTCAGGCCCTGCTTCCCACAAACTTCCAGTTAGTAAAAGACATGTGGTATTTACATAAATAACATCTAAGATGCAAGTTTGAATTTTTAAAATGCCTAAGAAATGTTCCCTTGGTCCTTGTGCCTGGGCTCTGCTTCTGTGGCGCCAATCAGCTGTGGATTGAAAATCTTTTCTTAATTGCATCTGTATTGAACACACACGCTTTTCCTTCCCTAGACAGCATACTGTAACTTCTTATGCAGCATTTACATTGCACTGGTATGATTAATCCACAGATAATGGGGAGTACATGATGCGATATGCTATGCAGGTACTATGTCATCATATATAAAGGATTTAAGTGCCCTTAGAAATCTAAGATGTCCTTGGAGGCCCTGGAGCCAATCAATTATTGAGAAAGACTTCTCAGTGGTAATGAGGCTTAGGGAGATTCTAAATGGCTGTGTTTCAGTAGCTGAATTGCTACTTAGCCTTTCGGCTAAAATCCAATCAAGGACAACTTTAGTAGGAGGTAAAGGGAGGGAGCTATGGGAAGCATTTACAGAGAAACCTGAGCGTGTTGGTTGAAGACCCTGAAGTATTAGATCCAGTTTGGAATGCGGTATAAATAGATAAGAATGTGGTATTGCTCAACTTTCAGTGACTACAACAACATGCTTGAGATAGTTATAAAGACAAAAGGCTTGGTGGTCCAGATCCCCAGAGGCAACTGTGAGAGGGATCAGTTGCTGGGTGTAAAAATAATACCTCAAAGGCAATGTACTCCCAGCACCCAGCTTGGAGCTATAGGGATTTTCCCCAAGGATGAAGCGGCAAGGGAAAGGCAGGCTTTCTGTGCCCCTGGAGGCTGGATTATATCGCAGGTACAGTCTGGTAATGAGAACCCAGAATCCAGCCCACTGTCCCCACCATGTAGCCAGTTAGGGGCAGGACTGGGTTCAGTATCCCAAATCCCTATACAGGGTTCTCTTAGCATTATTCCCAGTGAACTGGCTTTTCAGAGCACACCTGAGGCCCCCAGCCCTCTGCTCGTGTCATTTCCAGCCAAAGGAAAGGCACATGGAACTTCAAAGGATCATCTGTCCTACCAGCAAAGTGGACATTGTGACCTGGACTTCGTACAGCCATATGGACATTGTGCACTGGACTTCAAGATTTCCTCATCAGCCCTTTCCCCTAAATGCCTCTAGCATGTCTTCTTAGTATCGAACAAACACCAGCTCTTCTGCCGTTGTCATAGGTTTTGTCAAAGGGCACTGAAAATGTGCGGGCTTTTCTCCCTGGCAGCTTTCTTAATTAACCTGCGGGCAGAGTCAACAGCGTGGTGCTGCTGGCTGTTTGCTCTCCCCTCTGCAGGTAACAGTGCTCTTCAAAAGCACATAGTGCTCATTCACTCGCTCGAGGCTGTTTTCCAGAAATAAAGAGCGAACCCTCGTTGCTACAGTGCATTTGCCTTAAACGCTAAAATTTCCTTCTGATTGCCCTTCCTTAACTAATAACTTTAATTATAGTAACCACAGATTATAAAAATGTACCCTTTCTTTTCATTTGGCTTGTTCAAGTAAACCTCTAATGATGAAACCAGGAATCATCAAGCCACTGTCTGAGGCTGGCTTTAGATGGAACATAGGGTCCTGGAGCCACTGGTTGTGTGTTCCATCTAAAGCCAGCCTCAGACAGTGAAGTCTATCTGCTGCAGCTGAAGTGTATCTGCTGCAGAATGTATGTTGCCAACACACAGGGAGAGTAAAAGCAAAAATAAGATCCTGATTCTCAAAGAGCTCATTCTAGAAAAATAACAAGGTTCACTTGGGAGGCTGAGGCAAGGGTGCTGTGAGGAGTTCAAGGCAAGGTGATCTCCTTCTTGAAAGCAGCAGAGCAGAGAAAAAGACAGAAACGTAAAGGAAGAGGAAGAAGAGGGTTGGAAGTACTACTTATTAGCTCTAAGAAGGACCAAAAGGGGCTGGGACACAGCCATTAGTAAAGTTCTTGCTTTGCAATCATGAAGACTTGAATTTGACCCTTAAAACCCATGTTTTTCTTTTTTTTTTCTTCCTTTTTTTTTTTTTTTTGTTAAGCCAGGTGTGGTGGTGTACACCTGTAATCCCAGCACCATGGGAAACTAGATAGGTAGAACCCTGGGACTTGCTGGCCAGCCAGTCTAGTCTAGCTGAGAAGCACCAAGCCAGTAAGATATCCTGCCTCAAGAAAGAGGATTGCATGAGAATGACACCCTGAGTTACGCTGTGACCTCCACACACATTCATGTACACACACACACACACACACACGAGATTTCCCAGTGAATTTGGAATTTTTCATTCTTCATTTCAAAATTTGACTAGGATAATGTAGGTACTCTACCAACCAACAAACAAACAAGCAGAGAGACAAACAAATACAGCTTTAAGTTCAAAACTTCAAACATCATCTGGCAGAAGACTCTCCTCTGGCTTAGTCCCCACCACATTTTCATTACTGTACTATTTCTTTTCAGGGCGGAGCGTCGGTTGAAGGCCACATAGGGCCAGTGACAGCACGGCGTGATTTCAGCGGCCCGTCAGCTACAGCATTGCCTGGCAGCCATGGTTTCCTTTTGGGTGACTCACGTGCAAAGGACAGTTGTGCAAGCAATGGCGATGTTTTCTAGAGACTTGGCCTTCTTACTCATCACCCCAGCCTCTGCTCCTCATGCTGCCTTGCAAAGCTGCCCTTTCTCTTTGAAAGTCACTCGGCTCCTCCCACTAGTGGGTGATGATGAGAGACACACATTCTCACCCCAGCCCTCCTCTGGGGGCAGTCTGTGGTTACCCTTCACTTTTATCTCCAGGGACAGAGAAAACAGGAAGGACCATTTGTCACATGTGGCCACCATATGTGGACGGAAGACCACTGAGTGGGTGGTAGTGACCACTACTGATTCATTAAAGAGAGACACCTACCTCCTCTATCCACAGACCACAGAACTTGCCCAGAGACTCATTTGAAACATTGGATTCTGGCAGATAAATTCCGGCCAGAGACTATGTGCTTGATGGAATGATGGCAGAGTGAAGATTTGCTTCTCAGACGCACAGTTCCTCCTCCTACCTTGCTGTGTCTTCCTTTCTCGTATTGCTGTTAATTGGTTTTTATTAATTTTTTAAAAAGTTCTTTCTGACAGCCTTCATACATATGCACAATATGCCATGATCATTATCCCCTCCCACCATCCTCCTTAGTTCTCCTCTCCTATCACCTTCCCATTGAATCCTTTCTTGTTTCCAAGTAGCATTATTTCTATTTTGATGTTATCAGTTTTTCATTCTTGCTATGCAGGTCTTGTGTAGGGCCAGTGACTACTCCATCCTCTAGGACGGTAAAAGACAGAAAACCTTATTAAAGGAAGACAAGCTTTGTAGTAAGTGAGTATATACACTATATACACTACTCCTTGGTTGACCGGAGTGGACCAACTATACTAGTCTGTTTTCTATCCTCATATGGAAATCCCCGAGGCTGGGTATTTATAGAGAAAAGCGATTTCTTTAGCTCAGAGTTTTGGAAATTCAAGGAGTTGAGACGAGCATGGCTCAGCTCTGGTGAGGACCTCATGGCCGCTGACACCACAGTGGGAGTCACTCAAGAGGGAGCGGCTGCGGGTGAGACAAGAGGCGAAGCACAGGGAGGTGGCGAGTTTGCGTTCTCTCCGCCCCACGTCCCCACTCCCTCACACACACACCATTCTCCAGAACTAACTCAGGGACCCGTAAGAACTCCCTGAATCCATTCTGAGAGTATGACCTCAGTGACCTTTAGGGGAAGTCTAAAAATGCAGCCCTAACAACTCCACTTGGCAGAGTGATGGGGAAGCAATTATGGTGTAGGATGTGGTCAGACCTGCAAATCCTCCAGGCATGGCAGACATGGAACAAGGTGGAGCATTGAGAAGAACTGCTGAGCACAAAAAATGCAAAGGAAGAGTCACTGTCACCTCATGAACAGCCAGTATTGTCCCTGTCCTCATGCTCTGAACCGGGGGAGTCTGCAGAAGCGGTGCACAGAATAACGGAGGTCATTAATGGACCTAGCACACCAGAGACACAGCAATTTCCTCTCCAGTGGGTGCTTGTTCCCAGACCACAGTCTGGATGATTTGGAGAGGGGATGGGACACTGCAGACCTTGGGGGGTCTGGGTTGGTCTACTTTGAAGGAGGAGGGAACATAGTTTTACTTGTATCCAATGCGTGGCTCTGGTCACTTAGGGGAGTAGAGAACCAAAATATACCAGGGAGTTCATTTCCTTCTGATTTTGCAGGACAAAACTAATCAAATTCTTATTAACAAACTCCTCCTTCCTGTCTCAAGCCATCAGTGGGTGGATTTGCACAGGACACAAAGCTGAGGGCTCATCAGGACCTTTTCCACCAGTGAAACTTGCAACCCTTAAAATGTAATTTCCCTCAGCTTTAGAGTTTAAGATGTAGGAGTTGGATGATCCTAGTTCTTACACTGAGATTTGAAGATTAAGTATGAATTTCCCAATGTCACATTTTGGGACAAGTCTCTTCTAGTCACTAGGAGAACTTAATGAGTTTCATGGTAAGATAACTCCAAAAATGAATCATTGTTGTTGTTGCTTGTTGGTTTCTGAGATCTGGTTTCCTGGCTCTCAGACTGTCTTCAAACTCTTCATGACCTTGAACTTCAGTTCATCTTGCTTCTACCTCCAAGTACTGGGGTTACAGCATGCACCACCATGCCTAGTTTATGTGATACTAGGGATGGAACCTAGGGTTCAGGCATGATGGGACAGCATTCTACCAAAGGAGCTACATTCCCAGCCCATGAACATCCATCTTCTTTTGTCACTAATCCTGGGATCTTCCCCTTCACATCTAACCTTCTAAGCTGCATGTCCCCCAGAATGTTCCACCAGCACTTCAACATCAATGCAGTCAGAACCACTGTGTTGTCTTAGGCTCCACCTAACCAGCCCTTAGTCCCCAAACAAACTCTTTTACTCCTGAGTTTTGGGCACCACCAGCCTTTTCCCTCAGCCACACCCAGTTTTACAGAGTTCACTTCTAAAAATTGCTTTCTCCTGTTTTCCGCTACTGCTGCTCCTGGGGACGTTAGGCTCTGACCTTCCTCTGGAGCACACACTCTTCTACCTGGTGCCAGGGCTTCCATCCCACTTCATATTTTCTTCCTCACTGACACTGAAGTGATCTTTTGTTTTTTTGAGACAGGGTATTGCTGTGTAGCCCAGGTTGTCCAGGAACTCACTATGTGGCTCAGGCTGGCCTTGAATTTGTGGCAATTGTTCTGCCTCTATGTCCCAAGTATTGGAATTACAGGTGTGTTTCACCATGCCTGCCTTCAAGTGCCCTTCTGAAAACATAAATCTGGTAATGTTATTCCCTTATGTGGCCCTGCAGGCCCTTGAGCCCCATCTGAATGCAAAGAGGGCCTCATAGATCTTCTGCTCATGGCATTTAGCTCAAGCCTATTTTTCAACGTCCACCAGCTGCCTGCTCCGAATTCCCCAGGCTGTACAACCAGTCACACCAAGGCCACAGAAGCCGCCAATGAGTTGCCTAGATTTTATCCCCCCATTCCGTCATCATTTTTTTTTTTTAAGCTTAGTCTAACTTCCCAGCTCCACAGAGTAAAAGGAGGCCCTTCAGCTCTTGGGTCCCAGCTGAACGCTGCATAGATTTATGTCCAAGCACTGCCAGCATTTCAGAGAAACTCTGTTCTGAGTCTGTCTCTCCTCCACCATACTGGTAGCTCACAGCTCTAATCCCAGGATTTGGGAAGCTAAGGCAGCTGTGAGTGCAATATTGTTCCTTGTCAGCAAACATCTTTGTCATGTGATAAAGTATTAATGTTGGAGCTGGAGAGATACCTTATTCCATAACATGTTTGCCTGAGGACCTGAGTTCACTCCCCGTGCTCACAGAGGCAGCACACACCCGTCATCCAGCTCTGGGAGGTGAGGCTGAGAGGATTCTCAAGGCTCTCTGGCCAGCCAGTCTAGCCTAATTGGGAAGCTCCAGGCCAATGAGAAACCCTATCTCAAAAAAGGATGGATGGCATTCCTGAGGATGACAGTAGACCTTTCCTCTGTCTTCTACAAGTGCACACATGCACACACATGAACAGGCACACATATGCTTTAAATTATTAAACTTTCTGAACTAGCATATAAAATATTTCACAGTTTTCAGATAGTCCTATTATATTCTAAAGTACTACTCAATTTTCAGCTAAAATTTCTTATTTTCATGAGACAGCCCATATACATTAAAATCATATAGGAAAAAAGAAGCAAAAAGGATAGTAGGATAAATACGTAACACAGGCCAAAAATTTCTGGGAATGGCTGTCTCCTTCTGTCCAGAAGAAATGAGGCTGGAAAGCTATTTCACATGGGTTTACATCCCCCATTCTCTCAAACAAACCTAACCTTATGCTAGTGTTCACAGGCCAGGTCAGTGGGAAAACAGTCTAAATTCAGAGTCCACAGATGCAGATAGACTGGCTCTGTTCCCAGGAGGCCAGGTCAGGATGAGAACCAGTATTTCATTAGCTTTGGATTAGAAAACACATATCACATCTTGTCTGTTAGGGAAACAAACATGAAAATCACAAGACATTCTGCATCATCCACTGACTGACAGACAGTGGCTCTGCTGCGGGTACAGACCCATTATTCCTGTACTTGTGGACTAGAACAAGTTGTGTAAGGTATCCTCAGAAAAAGACTGGCTTTCCTTGGGGAACACCTTAAAATCCCCACATAAGTGGCTTTTTTTTTTTTTTTTTGGCTCACAGAAGACAAAGCAAGGCTCCACTTTCAATTGTGTTCTACACAGTTTAGCAAATAAAAAGTCTCACGTGGTTCAATTTGGCTCCATGCTGAAGCAGACTTAGATTTGACAGTCCTCCTCTGGGCCTTCTTCCCTGACCCCAACAAACACCTGAAAAATCCACTCAACTTGAAACAAGTGACTAACTCAGCTTTGTATCTTTCCTATTTGTATCTAAGGGATTACATGGAAACCACAGTGGAGTGTGTCAGCTCACAGCTGGGCGGACACTTGCCGGACTTGGGCTGAGCGCATGTTTCCCTTTCCACCCTCAGAAATAACGACTGAGAGCAACTGCATTTATATACAAGGGGTTTTCCTCTGGGAGAGATGATGTCCTTCGTGTCCTAAGGCACACTTGGACTTCCCATAGCCACACAAGCTTTTCCAGGGCATGCCTTGGTCTAGCTCTTCCAGGTGTCCACAAGAAAGAAGAAACATTGAGGGAGGGAGGGAGCCTTTGGCAGATCTAATTGCAACTCTGACAAGCTTCGGATCAAAGGCATCTCTCCTGGGCTCTTTGATCTCTTGATATCTACATTTAGCACCCCACCCTGGCTGTGCCTGGGGCTGGCAACCCTCCCTTCTAACTCCCTCATCTCTTTCTAGTTTAAATAATTCAGCTGCTAAGCATTTTCAAAGGGGTGAAAATAAGTAAATACTTTAAAGATCCAACTTGCGTGCTAGATTTAGTAACGCCTCCTTGCCCTGCAAATTCAGTCTTGGTTAATGAAAATCAAGACCAAAGAATCGTAAGGGGGATGATCATTGTTTATCTGACTCAGACTTGTATAGCTAGTGTGCAGGAGGGTGCTGGCGATGAGCACACTTCACCTCCAGTGGTACCTGACTGGGAAGCTAAGGAAGAGATGCTGCCTGGCTTCCTTCTGGTGGCCCATCGACCATCAACCGCCCTCCTCCCCTCTTCCTTTCTTCCCTCCAATTCCCAAGACAATTAAATGAGTTTCCCCTTCCAGGTGGAACCTATATGGCTCACACATAAACGCTCTTCATTAAAACATAAGAAATAGGGTGAAAGTGACACCTTCAGCCCCGAGGCGAGCAAGATTTAGAAAGAAAAATGCAAGACACCCAGCTAAAGCTGAACTTCAAATCAATGAGGAAGGTGCCAGTCTATCATCAGTGTCCCATGCACTGTTTGGGCATCCCTGACTTTAAGGTGCTCTCGTTGCCACCTTTCTCTCTCCAGACAGCAGGACAGATCCAGAGACCTGTGGACTCATTCCAACATCAATAGGCTTTTTTCATTCCTGAAATCACTTTTCACATTTGTCCACAGGTCTAGATCTTATCCTCTAGAGAACATGCTGTTCTACCATAAGCAGAGGGTGTGGGAAATTCACTCTAAGGGAGCTGAAGGGAGGGGGAGGTCTTAGGTATTAAAGTAAGTTGTAGGATCTAGCTGGTTTCCCCAAGCCTGGTAAACTCAGTTGTCTACAGTGAAATCAAGCTAGGACAGCTGCATGCTAGCAAATCTTGACTTCTTTATCCCAAGGGCCCAGGTTCGAGGACTGCAGCTGCCCTTGGACTCTCCTGGAGGGCTTGTCCAGACAGAGAACGCTGGGGTCTTCAAGCACTCAGCCACAACCATGAGCGCTGCCTCAGTGGATCTGAGGCAGGAGCCAGAGAATTCATAGTTCTGCAGAGTTCCCAGGTGAGGCTGATGCAACTGATCTGGAGATTCCACTTAGACATCTGCCACCCCAAGGCCAGAAAGATTAAAGTTTGTGTTTGGAACTTAAGTTCACATACGCTTTCGAATTCAAGAACATTCTATACTTCTCACTCTCCTTTTAAAATTTCCTATAGTCCTGTCTCCTCATTGAAGTCTGCATGCAATTCCTTGCCCCAGTTACTCTCACAGACATGGACTAGACACTCAGACTATTCTTTACTACCTGGACCCTAAGGACACATGAATGAACCAGACCTTGTTCCCGCCAGAGCCAAGGGGACAAGCATTTGAAAAAATGGCAACACAGGAGAAAGCACATCAACATTAACAACAGAGGCCAACCATGTAGATCACAAAGAAAGACAGACAGAAATAAAGGATTCTCCAGACAATTAACCTTGAGCAAAATTTGAAAGGCTGGGCATGGGGTCAACAGGAGGACGAAGGGAAGAGAGTCCAGAGCTGGTCATGGGGCCACCAGGAGGACAAAGGGAAGAGAATCCACAAATGGACATGAGGACATCAGGAGGACATAGGGAAGAGTCCAGAGCTGGGCATGGGGACATCAGGAGGACAAAGGGAAGAAAGTCCACACCTGGGCATGGGGACACCTGGAGGTCACAGGGAAGAGAGTCCACAGCTGGACATGAGGATATCAGGAGGACATAGGGAAATGAGTCCAGAGCTAGGCATGTGGACACTAGGAGGACAAAGGGAACAGAGTCCACAGCTGGGCATGGGGACACCAGGAGGACACAGGGAAGAAAGCCACAGAAAGGCGTGAGCAGTGCAAGCTCTAGGACAGCGCATTTTGGTTTGGTGGTGATGGCATGTGTGGAGGACGCAGCAGGTCACTCTGGTTTGGTGTTTAGCTTTTCCTTTGGCCGAAGATGAAGCACTGGGTGGTGTGAAGCAGGGATGACATAATCAGAGTAATTTGCAAAGCTCTTTGAGTGGAAGAGTGAGAGTGTTAGATGGTTCCTTGGGGCTGCTCTAACATAACCAAAAACTAGGAAGCTTAGAAACAAAATAAGTTATTTCTCACAATTCTAGTGATGAAATGCTCAAAATCAAGGCCAATGTGGTTTCTGGTGAAGGTTGATCAGGTTAACAGATGACACCTCCTCACTGTGTCTTCACACAGGAGAACTAAGTGGACTCACAAGGACCCTGTTACAAGGGTGCTAATCCAGTTTGTATGGGCTCTGCCTTCATATCTTCACAACCTCCCCAAAGGTCTCACTTCCTAGCACCACCCGCTTGGACTCAGGTTGGCATAGGATTCTGAGAGGGTATGAATGTCAGCAAACGTAGAGAGTCAACTGGGAGCCCTGCAGAGTAGTGGATGGGCCTCTCTGAGCTGCATGGAGAAGCAGACAGCAATGGTTTGAAAAGGGAGCGTTCATGTTCACCACCCTCCAAAGGAGCACCCCCGTGTAAGATGAAACCATGTCTGTGTGCTGTTCGCACCTGTTCTTTATCCATGCCTTAAACTCAACATTTCTAGTCTAATCATTTCCCCCTTTTGCAGAACTGCTTCTATTCATAACTGTCTTCAATGTCACTCTCCTTCCTAGTTCCAGACATTTCCTTATTTGTCCTAAGTCATGTCATAAGTTACTGGTGAGTGCAGGAGACAAGCAAGGTAGTGGGTGGTGGGATTCAGTGTGTTCCCCGCATGTCTTTTCGAAGCATCACCAAAACCAGTCAGATGACAGAGGACGAAGAAGCTAAAACCAGCCAGTACTAGAGTTAATTCTTTCATTGGTTTTTGATAAGGTCTTGTTATGTAGTTCTGACTGCCCTGCAACTAGCTGTGTAGACCAGGCTGGCCTTGAACATGCAGTAGTCCTTTGATCTATTAACTGTTCTCTCCAGTTAACTTTTAAATCACTTAGAAGTTAATGTTAGGGGTTTGTTTGACTAGAAAATAGTAACACATTCCTAGATTGAAATCTACTTCCAAGAAAACTCTGCGAGATTTTAATACAGTACCTAATAGTATTCTATTATCACCCTTAATAAGCACAATTTGACAACTGAGAAAACTTAAGGTATTTTCACATATCAATCTTATTGGCATACCTAAATTATAAAGTAGTCATTATTTGACTATCTCCAAATAAAAATATTTTCTCGGGGGGGGGGGGTGGAGAAATTGCTCAGTTGGTAAAGCACTTGTCTCCATGGACTGGAGTGAATGTTGCAAGGGTGTGGTGTGCGAGGTAGAGACCGGGAATTCCTTGGACAAGCTGGCTAGACAGACTAACTGAATCAGGCTTAAGTAAGACCCTTAAAGAGACGAGCAATTGACAAAGACACCAGATTTTAACCTCTGGCCTCCACATGTGTATACGCACACATGTGCTCATACATACATGCATGCGCACCACACATACATGTGAATTCAAAAATATTTTATAGGATTTAAACATTTTGGGCATGACAACTCTTTCCTGTAATCTCAGCATTCCACTCCAGAGGCTAAGGTAGGAGGATGGCTGCAAGTTCAAGGCCACGTCAGACAAATAGGGATTTCCAGGCCAGCCTGGTCTATAGAGTGAGAGAGATCCTGTTTCAAAAGAACATTGGGGCTGGGCGTGGTGGCGCATGCCTTTAATCCCAGCACTTGGGAGGCAGAAGTAGGAGGATCGCCGTGAGTTTGAGGCCACCCTGAGACTGCAGAGTGAATTCCAGGTCAGCCTGAGCTAGAGCAAGACCCTACCTCAAAAAAACAAACAAACAAACAAAAAGAACACTGGGGATGTGAAGGTGATCTTGCTGTGACATCTGTCACCCCGTGGGTCACCTTGGTTGATTCAGCTGATGTGGCTGGCTAGGCCTGTGTCCCCTTCCTCCCTCATGGCTTGATGTGTGTCCCTCCAGAAACAGAAAAAATGTGTGCTCAGTTAGAGGACAATCTTCCCTGAGTAGAGGAGGACTGGTCTTTGGTTAACAAAACAAACTCTCAGAACAATTGGGTGAGGTTAGAGACCGTATGTAGGGATATGGCTCAGTGGTGGAGGAGTTGCTCAGCAGGTCTGAGGCCCTGGGTAACAGGAAGGAAAAGAAGGAAAGAGGGAGGAATGAAAGAAAGCTGTGTGGCAAGGAATCAAGGATGGCAGTATAATAACAAACTATTGGGTACAAAAACCTAGCATTGAAAAGGAAGCCTGGCCTTACATGGGGGAGAGTGCTCCTCATAAGCAGTGCTTATCATGGAGGGATGTCATTAAGATATACAAGAGAAATATATCCATTCTCAGGAGCTGCCATTTCAGAAGACAAAAGTGTTTTCATAAATAAATCATTCTTAATCTCATACTGAGAATCTGAAGTAACAGCATTAGCAAGATAAATTAGTAAAACTGCTTTGACTAAAGCAACTTTAAAAACCACCTTCAATAATTCCAAGCCAAGTGCTGGAGGTGCACATGATAGAAGCTATGTTAAAAGGATATTGCCCTTCTCTGGGCCCCTGAAGATACTAGGTCTGGCAATCCCAAGGATGACAGCTCTTCCCTATTTCCACCAGTGACCTTTGGCAAGACACTTGGTGTCCACAAAGAGTCATTGTCTGCTGTGAGAGTTTCTGGCAGCTTTACCTATCCAGGGAACCAGGAATGCAAAGATGCTCTGTAGACCTCAGTGTGGGAAAAACCCAAGCTCTCACAGCCAAACCTTCCAGAGTAAGATGAAAGGAACATGAAGTGGGAAAAAATAAGAGAACAGAAATGAAATGGAATGACTCAGGGTCTCTTCCCTTCTGGCTCTTTCTGTGCCCTGTTTCATAACTGGCCGTGCTCTCTATGCGTTCCAGGCCTTAGCCATCTGGAGGGGGGAGGGCAGCTTCTAGGGTGTCACCTGGGCCAATACTCTGAGGTCACAGAGCTCAGGGGACAGCCAAGCTGACTCCAGGGCCCACAGTGACCTCAGCCAGGAAGGCCTGTTTCCCAAGGCCCTGCCTGCAGCAGCCTTGGCTGTGCGGTGGTTCTATGTTGTCACCATTTCACTTCAGCTTTTGGAAACTGCCCAGGTATAATCTCTGAGGTAAGTTTGTGTGCCCATCCCCTACACACAAAAAAAGTGAAAAAAAAATCTCTGGAAATGTTTAGCATCTGGAACACCAGCGAAGTGGTCAGTCCTAGGACAGTTACAACGTACGCAGGTCTCCATTACTGCCACTGCACTCTGCTTTCAGCATTCGGGCCATACCTGGCTCTGTTTCACCTGGGCTCTGCAGCTGCTGGGCTGTTTTCTGTTTATACATGGTCTGCACTTTGCACTCCTCATAAACCTGTTTCCTTAAAGTGCACCAGGCACTGATCCGATCCCATTGCTCATTGCCGTTTATCTCAATCCTAAATATCTGTTAAAAATTCCTTTCTGGTCACATCACTGCCCGGGGTCGGGCAGGCTGATGAATTCTTTACAGAGTGTGAATCAGGAACAGTAGCCCCGGGTACCTTGGCTTGCTTGTCCTTCTCTTCCTCCTCGCAGCTATAATCCACGGTGACGGGTTTGCTTGCCCGGCCTCCTCTTTAGCCTTGAGTGGCCGTGAGTCATAATTCAAGGCTGTGGGGGGTGCCCTTGAAAGTGTTTGCCCACAAAGGGACAGACATACCTAGAATCTTTGCCCTTCTTGGAAACAGCATAGCAGCTGGAGGTAGAAGTCATGGTGGCCTGGAGACAGTGAGCAGGGAGTGGGCTGAGCCAATCCCAGGAAGGCAGCTGCCAGCCGTGTTCGTGGTGCTAGTGCCCTTGCCGCCTCCTCTCCCTGAGCTGCTCTTCCCTCCAGCACGCTCCATTCTTGCCCGTACTCCCATCACCTGTCTCCGTCAGGTCCATGGATTTCCCTCCACTGCCAGCCATCCTACCACTGGGAAAAGTCCAGGATCGCATTGATTGCTTTCCTCACATTCAACATTTAAAGGCTGGGGTTTTTTGATGTTGTGATAAACGTACTTAATCACAGTATCTTATAGCTAATTGAGGGGACAGTTCCATGTAGACACAATGTTGAGCAGACCTCTTGAGAATTTATCCACCCTGCATACCGGAAACATTGCTTCTCACTTGTCCATCCTCCCTTTCCCTGGGCTCTCAGCAATCACCGTTGTGTTCTCTGCGAGTCTATTTTGGATTCCTTATTTAAGGAATCACGCAGTATCTGTCCTTGTGAGGCTGACTGGTTTTTAATCCCTGAGCATAATAATGTCCCCAAGTTTCACCAATGCCATTCTAAGTGGAAGAATTTCCTCCTTTTATTTATTTTTTTTTTTGTGTGTGCACATGTGTGTGTGCAGGTGTGTGTGTGTGAGAAAGAGAGATGTGGTATAATGGGTACAGTGTGTGTCTGTATAATGCATGCGTGTGTGTGCATAGACAGCTGCGCATCCCATGTGCACACATGCAGAGGCCAGAGGAGAATGACAGGTGCCCCATGTTTTCCCCTTCAGAGGAAGAAGTCTGTCTCTGAACCTGGAACTGACGGGTTTTGTCAGACAGGCTGAGCAGCAAGCACCAGCAGTTCTCCCATCGCCACCCCCAGGACTGAGAGTACAGGTATGCAGGGCCATGCCCAGCTGTTTAAGTGGGTGCTGGGGAATGAACTGGACCCTCATGCTTGCATGACAAGTTCTCTTACCTGCTTACCGCTTCCTCCTCTCAGAATTCCCTGCTTTTCCAAGACTAAGAGTAACACACCGCACAGTCCAGTCCGAGCTTCACCCTCTGCAAGCCTCACTTCCAGACAGACTCCGAGCCGCGCTCCCCGTGGCCATAGGAGGGTGTCAGTCACGAGCTTCATGAAGTTTACAGCTCCCCTGGAACTTCTATCTTTTGAGTGTTGGGCAAATCCACTTTGAAGCCTGCTAGGGATCACCACTACCCCATTCCCCTGGAACTTCTCCCATTATTACTTATATATGGCCTTGGTTAATGTTTGGAAAATCCTGGGTTCCCTTCCCAATTCTATCAGGATTCAGTCACTGTGCCAAGTCTCTGCATTCCTGTTGTCCTTGGATTTCTCACTTTGATGAAGCCATTTTGTTATGGGTTGTTATAAAATAGAATCTCACACAGAAAGGTGTAATAAGCATGTGAGAATCATCAGCCATTATTCCTAGCAGGAGCCATAACAATAGACAAAGGACCTCTGCCACCCTGGGCCTACCTTACCCAATACCTTCAGCAAGCCACTGACTGGACCACAAAGTCTCCTTTTAGTCTTGGGTGGGGAAAGTGCACTGTTACCAAGACATTGCATTCTATTTGTTCTGAAGGCTTCATGATTTTGGTGGAGGAAGACTGGATAGACTTACCCTATTGGGCTGGGAAGACAGCTCAGCAGGAAAAAGCATTTGATCTGAGAGCCTGAGACTATGAGGGTTCAGCTCCCCAGCACCCACATAACAGCTGTGCATGGCCATGCTCATCTGTCACCCCAGTCCTGTGGGGGGTGGGAGTTCACAGAATTTCAGGGGCTGGCCGACCACAAGGACAGCAGAAATAGCAGTTCTGGGTTTAGTGAGAGACTTTGTCTCCAGGAAATAGGTAGGTTAGGGAAAAAAGGATGACATCTGACACTCTTCTCTATAGCATAATACTCTGCAAACACACATGCCCCTAAAATTAAATAATTAAGTAAAACAGAATGGCTCCAAGAAAGCCAGGCAGGCTGATGCACATGCAGAACTGCAGCACCCAGGAGGCAGAGTCAGGGCGATGGTGAGCTTAAGGCCAGCCTTATACATGTATCTTGACCCCTTCAGTAGAAAGAAAAAGTTAAAAATCTATGGCTACAGGCAAACCAGATATATAGCATGTGGTGTAGAAAAGAGAAGGAACCAATACAAAGGCATTTCATTCCAGAAATAATCCTAATTAGTCTCTTCTCTGTTGTTTTTTCTTCCTCTGTTTAAAAATAAAGTTTCCTGTTTTAGCTCTAATTATGCCTTTATTTTCATATTTATAAGATTAAGATTGCAAAACCTTCCCAGGAAAAGCTGTGGCCAAAGCACTTGATGAGTGTTCGAGAAGGAAGGGCCTGGAGCCCGACCCAAGGAGGCAAAATGCTTATGTAGTACGAGAACGTTGTTGACCTAAGTTTCAGGATTGTTCTCCCAGGCAAGAAAACCATCTTAAAAAACAAACAAACTTGCATTCTGGGGTATTTCCCAGAAAAGACGCAGGTATGGTTACTGAGATGAGATTTGGTTTTGTTTCCAAGCTGCAGCCGGGTGGTGAGAGGTCAGCCCTGTGTTGTACCCACACTGGAGCCTCCCTCCCGTAATCCAAACCACAGCCCTCTAAAAAAAATGAAGCAGTGTGGCAATTAGAAAAATGAGATTGCAGTTTCTAAACGCGGTCCCTGTATACCTTAAGAAGTTACTGCTGAGTTTTAAAATGTCCTGGAAAAACTCTGGTGGTTGGAATTTCAGAATAGTTTCCCTAAGAGAAAGCTGTTAAAAGCATTTCCCTTAAAAGTTCATGAGATGGAAACTGGAGTGAGGTCTTGGGAAAGGGAGAAAGCAAATGAAGGGACAGATACAGAGTGCGAAGAAGTTCGTATAGGTGCACCACACTCACCTGCAGGGAAGCATGCTGCAGGTGCGTATGCAGGCCCCACCCCTGTCTCAGGGTATACTCACTGCCTCGAGAGGTACCCAGGACAGCTTGTCAACACCAGCCTGTGCTCTATACCTCCCGGCAGGGATGCCACAGCTCTGCTGAATGGAGGGTGGTCTCCCTGAAGTCCTCATTTTCCCAAAGTCCCCCACCTCTCCATCCTCACAGCCCAGAGCAGAACTGGCCACCAGTAAACTGTCAACTGGTTAAATCCCATTAGACTGAGCCTCACAAGGAGAGGACATGTAAGGCATGTGTGAAGGCACCTGCCTACAATTGCAGTTCCCAGGAGGCTGAAGCAAGAGGATCGACTTTGAATTGAGTCCATCCTGAACTATAGATCCTATCTCCAAGATAGTAGGAGGATGAGGAGAAGGAAGGAAGGAAGGAATCAAGGAAGGAAGGAACACACCTATAATCCCAGCACTAGGGAGGCAGGGGTAAGAGGATTGCTGTAAGAGTTTGAGGGAACCCTGAGACTACATGGTGAATTCCAGGTCAGCCTGTGCTGGAGTGAGTAGAGTGAGACCCTACCTTGAAGAACTGAAAAACCAAAAAAAAAAAAGAAACTGAAAAAAAAAATGGGAGAAAGGGAAGGCAGATATTGAATATGATGGGTCCCCACTTCAAATTGTACCTTAATCTTCATGTCCTCATTGTCAGTGCTAATGAGAGCTGACATTCTGGAGAATTCAGCTACCATCCCATATCTACCAGCAGTGATTTTGGTAAGAGCCATCTGCATACACGCTAACTAAAACCTTCGATTGACCCTCTCCTGCTAACCAAGCTTGTGCGGCCACATGAGATGCATCAGCTGGAGCTTCCTTTCCCCTTTCTAATTCTTACTCCAGCAAACTGGGCAGCAAGAAAACTGTAGAAAACATGTCAAGTGCCTGTACAAATGACAAATAAGTTCATCAGTCAAAAGGCCAGCTTGTGTCAGGAGTTAAGTAGTGTGTCTCCCTTGACCAAATCTATATGTTGGAGCCCTGAACCCCAGTCTGCAAGAATTTTATTATCTTTGGAGTTTAAGAGATAATCAAGTTAAAAGGAGATTGTTAGGGCAGGCCCTAACACAATCTGATTAGTAGCTTCATAAAAGGGGGGAATATAGTCACAGATGCCTGGGCACAAGAGGAATGTCATGTGGGATGAAGATAGAGATCCAGTGAGACTTCTATAAGTCAAAGATCTCCAAAGAGCGCCAGCAAACCCCTGAAGAGAGGCATGGCACGGAAGTCTCTTCCTCACAGCCCTCAGCAGGATTCAGTCCTGGCCACCTTCACCTCAGACTGGCCTCCTCCAGAACTCTGAGACAATAAACTATCATTTTAGACCCATTTGTGGCACTTTGTTACAGCAGCCTTAATATACCTTTCCACTTAAGAGTCCTGTGATCTGGGCAGATTGCTCAGTGAGTAAAGTGCTTGCTACACAAGCATGAGGACCATGGTTTGGATCCCCAGAACCCACAGAAAATCTGGGCACAGTGGCGCATGCCTTCAATTCCAACACTGGGGAGGCAGAGACAGGATGATCCCCGAGCTTGCTGATTCGGCTAGTCTAGCTGAATTGGTGAACTCCAGGTTCAGTGGGAGGCTCTATGTCACAGAATAAGGTGTAAAGTGACTGAGAAAGCCACCCAATGTTGACCTCTGGCCTCCGTATGCCACACACACCAACAAATATGTGCATTCATCCACACACAAGTGCACATACACATTCACACACATCACAATACATATATATGCAAAAACCACAATCTGTTCTTGTGGCCCTCCTCCATCCCTTTATACTTCTTCTTCCTCTCTCATAGTCCTCTATCTACTCTCACTTCATATATATACATATACATGCATATCTATAAATTTAAACATAGATTCAGATATGAAAGAAAACATGATATTTATCTTTCTGAGTCTACTTTATGTTGCTTAACACATTGATCTCCAGTTCCATCCATTTTTTCTGAAAATGTCATTTCAATCTTCTTTAAATGTATATGACTTGAAAGCAGAAAAAAGGGGACTTTTTTGTTTGGGGAAAAGAAAGAGACTGCCATGAGGGGAAGGGAAGAGGGAATGAGGAAGGACAGTTAGGGTGAACAAGAACAAAGCATAATGATACATATGCATGTAAATGTCACAATTAAACAAATGTCTTTGTGTATTAACTGAAAACAATACATAACAAACACTAATGGTTAAGCAGAGCATGATAACCACGTATAGGATAATGTGAGATTTCTGGGTCTCATAGCAGCTCTGTTCTTACAAAGGGAACAAAAGTCATCACTGTGTATGATTGAAACTAAGCTGTGGGGCTGGGGAGATGGTTCAGTGAGTAAGGTACTTGTCACCCAAGCATGAGGATGGAAGCTCATAGCACCAATATCCATGTATTACGCCAGGTGTCAGGGGGCCCATCTATCATGTCAGTGCTCAGGGGGTCCCTGGGGCCAGCTGATTAGCTGGACTAGCCATATCAGTTAAGTCTTTTTGAGGGATTGAGTGAGATGCCCTGACTCATTAAAAAATATAGTAAAGCCCTGTTCCCTGGTCCTGGTACCTTGTGCTGGAGGGTGTACATGTGCGGCATGGAGTGAGTGGGCCAGACCCATGTTTTCTGGCTCCTCCCAGTTCCCTGGTCTCAGTTTCCTGCACCAGAGACTGTGCAGACAGGCGCTGCATGCAGTGAGTAGGCCAGATTCCATTTCCCTGACTACTCCCAGTTTCCTAGTCCTTGGAGGTCCCTTTATGCCTTTCTTAAGGAGGCCTGGTCCCTGTGTGAGCTGTGGAATCAGCCCTTTTGCTTTGATATCTGACTGGCCAGTGGGTACCAACATCCCTATTCACCTGAGTTGGGGGTGCATGGGCCAAAGTATCAAAACTTGCTTTCTCCTCAATAAAATAAAGAGTATCCCTAAAATGGGTAGACCATAATGCAAAAAAAGCCAATGAAAGTCAGAAAACTGAGAGATCTCCTGGATGCCTAGTCCTACAATGGAAGCCTACAATGAAATCATAGAGAAATCAACAGAAATTCAATCCCAAAATGAAAACACAACAACCAATGAGACTCCCACCAAAAGAATTGCTGAACTGGAAGCAAACCATCAAAGAACCAACAATTGTATCAATGAAATTGAACAGAATCATCTCTTAGAGCATTCAGCTTTTGACAGTAGGTTTAACTTGATTGAAGAAAATGTTAGAACCCTCAAAAAGATATGAATAAGTTGAAGGTGAGTCAAGAAATGGAAGATCTCAACAACCAATTGATTAAGCTTAATGAAGACTTGATCAAATGTACGAATGAATTCCAGGGAGCATCAAGAAAATCAGAACTTGAACCAAAATCATATCTCAAAAAGCAGATGGACACAATGCAAAACAACACAATATAAAACAAAAATCAAATAGAACTTATGAAAACCTCTCTAGAACCCCTCACTAACAGAGTTACTCATGTGGAAGACAGACCTCTGACCTGGAAGACAAGACAAAAGAAATTGATCAGGGGGCCAAAAACTTTGGTAAGTTCAAAAAATTGAAATGAACAGACTACAAGAGAACTGTGGGATGCCCTAAAATGATCAAACATCCAGATCATGGGTATACCAGAAGAGGAAATCCAGGCCACAGGCATAGAGAATATATTCAACAAAATTACTGAAGAAAATTTCCAAATCTCTAAAAAGAGAGGCCCACCCAGATACAAGAAGCCCACAGAACACCAGACAACACCAAAGAAGAAACTCTCAAGGCACATCATAGTTAACACTCTTAACAATGAAAACAAAGTGAGAGTGTTAAAAAAAGAAAGAGAGAAGCAATTCACAACATACAAAGGTAATTCTGTCAGAATTACATCAGCTTTCTCAATGGAAACACTGAAAGCCAGAAGGGCCTGAAATGGAACACTTCAAAGTCTGAAAAACTATGGCTTCAAACACAAGCTACTCTACCCCACAAAAGTACCCATCATAATAGAAGGTAAAAGAAAGACTTTCCATGAAAAAAGTCAACTCTATGATTATATGAACACAAAACCAAACCTACAGAGACTACTTCAGGGAATGCTCCACGCAGAATAGTCAAACAACCAATCTCAAGAGCCAAAAAGAAGATCATAATAACCAAAATAGACCAGGCTCAACACAGTACATAACACAAGTAAACACCAAACCCCATAAAACACCTCATCATGGCAGGGATTAATTCAAACCTCACAGTAATAACCTTAAATATTAATGGTTTTAAGTCACCTATCAAAAGACACAAGTTATCAGGGTGGATCAAAAAAATGGACCCTTCTATCTGCTATCTTTAAAAAACCTACCTCGGGCTGGAGAGATGGCTTAGTGGTTAAGCGCCTGCCTGTGAAGCCTAAGGACCCTGGTTCGAGGCCCAATTCCCCAGGACCCACGTTAGCCAGATGCACAAGGGGGCACACGTGTCTGGAGTTGGTTTGCAGTGGCTAGGGGCCCTGCTGTGCCCATTCTCACTCTCTCTCTCTCTCTTTCTCTGTCTGTCGCTCTCAAATAAATAAATAAAAATAAACCAAAAAATATTTTAAAAAAAGAAACCTACTTCATCACTAAAGATAGACAGGTTAAAGGGTGGAAAATAACATTCCAAAATTTCCAATGGAAATAAAACAAGTGGGCATCACTATATTAATAAGTGATAAAATAGACTTCAAACCAAAAGTAATCAAAGAGGACAAAGAGGGCCACTTCTTACTCTATAAGTGAATGATCCAACATGAGCAAATCACAATCATAAATATATATGTGCCAAACATAGGTACACCACAGTTTATAAAACAAAATCTCCTGACAGCAAAACAGGAATAAACACCAACACCATCATAGTAGGAGACTTCAATACTCCACTATCATCAATAGACAGATTATACAAGCAGAAAATCAACAGGGAACTAATAAAGCTCAACATCATAGATCAACTAGACCTAACAGACATCTACAGAACTTTCCATCCTAACTCTACAGAATACACATTCTTCTCAGCAGCCCACAGAACCTTCTCCAAAATTGACCATATATTAGGCCATAACGTGTGCCTCCATAAAGTCAGGAAAATTGAAGTAACTTCCTGCATCATGTTAAATCACAATGCTTTAATATTTTTTATTTTCATTTTATTTATGTATTTGAGAGGATCAGACAGAGAGAGAGAGAGAGGGAGGGAGAGAGAGAAAGGGAGCACCAGAGCCTCCAACCACTGTAAAAGAACTCCAGATGCATGAGCCACCTTGTGCATCTGGCTTACGTGGGTACTGGGGAACTGAGCCTCAAACCATGGTCCTTAGGCTTCACAGGCAAGTGCTTAACCACTAAGCCATCTCTCTAGCCCCCAAAATGCTTTAAATGTATAAATTAACAACAAGAGACACATCAAGAACTCCACCACCATCTCCTGGAGACTAAACAACACACTTTTAAACAATGAAGCAGTCATGAAAGAAACCAAAAAAGAAATTGCAACATTCCTAGAATTGAATGATAATGACAACATGACTTACCAAAATGTATGGGACCCAATGAAAGCCATCCTAAGGAGAAAATTCATAGTACTAAATGCCTTCATTACAAAGACAGAGAGATCCCAAATTATTAACCTAACTGTCCACCTAAATACACTGGAAAAACAAGAATACAACCCAAATAGCTCCAAATGGAAATAAATGATCAAGATTAGAGCAGAAATTAATGAATTGGAAAATAAAAAAATAATTTAAAAGACCGAGGAAATGAGGAGCTGATTCTTTGAAAAAATAAACAAGATTGACAAACACCTGGGCAATTTGATCAAGAAAAAAAAAAAAAAGAGAGAGAAAGAGAAGTCTGAAATTAACAAAATCAGAAATGAAAAAGGAGTGATCACAATAGACAACAATGAAATTGGAAGAATCATCAGGGCATACTTCCAAAACCTCTACTCCACAAAATTAAATAATTTTGAAGAAATGGATAAATTCCTAGACACATACCACCTACAAAAACTAAACTCAGAGTGGATTAATCTCCTAAATAAGCCTATCACATCCATGGACATTGAAAAGGTAACCAAAAACCTCCCCCAAAAGAAAAGTCCAGAACCAGATGGCTTCTCAGCTGAATTCTATCAAACCTTCACTGAAGAACTGACACCAATTTTTCTCAAGCTGTCTTGCATAACCAGAGACCAGAGAATCCTCCCCAACTCCTTTGCAGAATCCTCCCAACTCCTTTTCTGAAGCTAGCCTCACCCTAATACAAAACTAGACAGAGATGCAACAAGGAAAGAAAACTAGAGACTCCTGGGTAAGATGGCAGCATAGGAGCCATGCCAAACCAGCCTAGGGAGGGATTTAAGCAAAACCCCAGCGAAACACACACTTCTTCTGAAATGTGAAGGAGTATAGGTTATTCTTAGACACAGTGGAGAAGCCAGAGAGACCAAGATTCACCAGAAAGGAGAAAAACGGCCAGAGTCCCACTGAGGCACTCACGGCCTGCGATCCACGCACACTCCCGCCCTGCACGGCGCTGCCAGGTGCACCAGGCTGCAGCAGCAGCAGAGAACAAAAAACAGATTTTTCAACTTCATCAGCTTTCTTGCAAAGTTAAGAAATCTTAAGGAAAGACAGCTGAGATCAAATAAAGAGCTACTGAAAGTGTGAGCATCTCCAGAAGTCTGAACTCTCCCATCCTCCACAATCAGAACCATGAACCTCCAGCATTCAGCCCTGAAGGTAGTGTAGCCAGCAAAGCTGTTCATAACTCCAGCTCCACAGCATAGCATCGAGGCATCGAGGCATCGAGGTGGGCACTCAGCATTGATGAAATTGGAAGCCACCCCAAAAGGTAATGAGGCCAACTGACAAAAAAAACAACAACAACAAAAAACAACAACAACAACAACAAAAAAAGAACAGGTACATAGACCTGCATTGGAAGAGCTAATCTCTCTTCCCTTGTTGGGGCAGGTTATGGGTTATATATTCTTGGTTAGGTTTACCATTTACAAATAATCTGCATTTGGGGATTGAATAGTGTTGCCTTTGATGCTTTCATATTTATAAGGCCTTTGTCTTTTGCTTCTGTCGTTATTGGGGAAAGGGTTTGATCCAGAACCAGATTGAATCCAATTCAGAACAGAAATCTCTACCTAGCAGCTAACAAGATTAAGGGTATAGAACACACACTCTTAGGGATTTTGGCTTTATAAGACTATCTGTTTATTTTAATCCCTACAGTTGCATATTTTGTGCTGGTTTTTATTGATTGTTTATGTTATCCAGTTGGAGTTTAGAATTTTCCAGTAAATTATTCCACCCAGTCCACTAGAATACTTGCTTATCAAGCAAACTCAACACCTAGGATTACTTCTGTGGCTTGACTGGGGGGGGGGGGGCAAGAGCTAAACCTGGCATTTTGAACTCATATCCTGAAGGCATATAGTGATGGATTGCAATGCCTGGGAACACTGCAGATAAGTAGAAAACCCAAGCATCGAATCAATTCACATTGCAAAAGTTGTTACAATATAATACAAGAAACTCAAAGAATCAAGACAATACAGTCCCACCAAAAACTATAAATCCATCATAAATGATCACCAATGAGACTGTTTTAGATGAAATGCCTGACAAAGATTTCAAGAAAATGATGGTATCTATGCTTAAAGAAATCAGAGAAGAAATGAAGGGAATCAAAGAAGAGAACAAAGGAATTAAAGAAGAAAACAAACTTCTGAAAGAGAACACAGGAAACCAGCTTAATGAAATAAAGAGGTCATTACAAGACATGAGTAAGGAAATAGAAATACTGAAGAAAAACCAGGCTGAAATCCTAGCTCTGAAGAATACAGTCATTGAAATAAAAAAAAAAAAAAATTGTGAAAAGTCTCACCAGTAGAATGGATGAAGGAGAGAACAGAATATCTATAAACTAGAAGACCAGGCAGCAGACCTAATACAGTCCAACTAGGAGAAAGACAAGCTAGTAGCAAGGTATGAATGGGAATTTCAAGATATCCAGGACACTATCAAACAAGAATTCAAGGTATGCTGGGTGTGTTGGTGCACACCTTTAATCCCAGCACTTGGGAGGCAAAGAAAGGTGGATTTCTGTGAGTTCGAAGCCACCCTGAGACTACATAGTGAATTCCAGGTTATCCTTGGCTAGAGTGAAAACCTACCTCAAAAAAAAAAGAAAGAAAGAAAAAGAAAAGAAAGAAAGAAAGAATGAATGAATGAATTCAGGGTATAACAGAAGGAGAAGAATTTCAATCCAGAGGCTTAGTAGGTGCTTTCAACAAAATCCTAGAAGAAAATTTTCCCCAAATTGAGAAAGAAATGCCAATGCAGATACAAGCTTTTAGAACACCAAACAAACAAAACCTGGAAAGAACTGCTCCTCTCCATGTTATAATTAAACTACTAAACACGCAAACCAAAGAAAATATATTAAAAGCAGATAGAGAGAAAAAGCAAATCACATACAAAGGCAAGCCCATCAGAATAACTGGAGATTACTCAACATAAACTTTAAAAGCCAGAAGGGCTTGGAATGATGTATTCCAAGTTCTGAAAGATAACAGCTGTCAACCAAGATTACTTTGCCCTGTAAAGATATCTATTCAAATTAATGGAGAAATAAGGACATTCCACAACAAAAACAGGCTAAAGGAATTTATGACAACTAAACCAGCTCTACTGAAAATACTTGAAGGAATTCTTCATGCTGAAAAGAAAGCAAAACACACACAAATGGAAATGGGAAAAAATAAACCACACTCAAATAACAGTTAAAACAAACAAGTAAAGGGAAAAACAGGTAACATTACAAAGCAGGAAGAATGGAGAGAATAAATGCATACCTTTCAGTAATAACTCTTATTATCAATGGCCTCAATGCACCAACCAAAAGACACATGCTTGCAGTCTGGATTACAAGGCAAGATCCTGCCATTTGTTGCCTCCAGGAAACTCATCTCTCAATAAAAGATAAATACTGCCTTAAGGTGAAAGGATGGAAAACAGTATTTCAAGCAAATGGGCCTTGGAAAAAAGTAGGGGTTGCTATCCTAATATCTGACAGGATAGACTTCAAACCAACATTAGTGAGGAAAGATAAAGAAGGTCATTTTATACTGATTAAAGGAACACATCAAAAGGAGGATATTACAATCCTAAACATATATGCACCTAACATGGGGGCTCCCAGTTTCATCAAACAGACACTATTAGACTTAAGGTCACAGATAACATCAAACACAATTGTGGGATACTTCAATACCCCACTCTCATGAATTGACAGGTCATCCAAGCAAAAAATAAACAGAGAGACATGTGAAATAAATGATGTCATGGAACAAATGAACCTAACAGATATCTGCAGAACATTACATCCAAATGCTGCAGAATATACATTTTTCTCAGCAGCACATGGAACATTATCTACAATAGACCACATATTAGAACACAAAGCAAATCTCCACAAATACAGGAAAATTGAAACAATTTCTTGTATTCTATCTGACCACAATGGGATTAAACTACAAATCAGCAACAAGAAAAGGTATAGAGCATACAGAAATTCATGCAGAGTAAACAGTACACTGTTGAATAATCAATGGGTCATTGAAGAAAACAGAAAGGAAATCAATATATTCATAGAATCAAATAATGATGATAATACAACTTACCAAAACCTTTGAGACAAAATGAAGGCAGTCCTAAGAGGAAAATTCATAGTTCTATGTGCCTATATTAAGAAATTATGGAGTTCACAAATAAAAAATTTAATGCTTCACCTTAAGGCCTTAGAAATAGAAGAACAAGGCAAACCAAAAATCAGCAGAAGAGAAGAAATAATAAAGATTAGGGCAGAGACTAATGAAATAGAAACCAAAAAACAATCCTAAGAGTCGATGAAACAAAGAGTTGGTTCTTTAAAAGGATAAACAACATTGATAAACCCTTAGCAAATTTGACCGGATGAAAGAGAGAAGAGACAAAAATTAGTAAAATTAGAGACTAAAAAGGCACCATTACAACAGATACCAAAGAAATTCAGGCAATTATAAGGACATACTTTAAGAATATATATGCCTCTAAGTTTGAAAATCTGAAAGAAATGGATGATTTCCTTGATTTATATGACCTACCAAAATTAAATCAAGATGAGAAAAACCATTTAAATAGATCTATAACAAGTACAGAGATACAAGCAGTTATAAAAAGTCTCCCAACTAAAAAAAGCCCAGGCCCAGATGGATTCACTGGTGAATTTTACCAGACCTTCATGGAAGAACTCACACCAATGCTTCTCAAACTTTTCCATAAAATAGAAAAGGAAGGAATTCTACTGAACTCCTCCTATAAAGCCAGCCTCACCCTCATACCAAAACCAGACAAAGGTAGAACAAAAAATGAAAATTACAGACCAAATCTCCCTCACAAACATAGACACAAAAATTTGGAGAGATGGATTAGCGGTTAAGTGCTTGCCTGTGAAGCCTAAGGACCCCGGTTCGAGGCTCGATTCCCCAGGACCCACGTTAGCCAGATGCACAAGGGGGCGCATGCATCTGGAGTTCATTTGCAGTGGCTGGAAGCCCTGGCACGCCCATTCTCTCTCTCTCTCTCTCTCTCTCTCTCTCTCTCTCTCTCTGTCTCTCTGCTTCTTCCTCTCTCTGTTTGTCACTCTCAAATAAATAAATGAACAAAAACAATAAAAATAATATATACATGTATACTAATGTATATATTTAAAAAAATTGGAACAAAATATTGGCAGACAAAATACAAGAATATATCAAAAAAGATTATTCACCCTGACCAAGTTGGCTTTATTCCAGGGATGCAAGGATGGTTCAACATACACAAATCAATAAATGTAATACATCATATAAATGGTCTGAAGGACAAAATCACATGATCATCTCAATAGATGCAGAAAAGGCATTCGACAAAATACAACATCCTTTCATGGTAAAAGTATTACAGAAACTGGGAATAGAAGGAACATTTCTCAATATAATAAAAGCTATTTATGACAAACCTACAGCCAACATAATAGTAAATGGAAAAATCTTGAAATCTTTCCACTAAATTCAGGAACAAAACAAAAGTGTCCACCGTCCCTACTTTTATTTAGTATGGTACTGGAAGTCTTAGCTATAGCCAAAAGGCAAGAGACACTCATAAAAGGGATACAAATTGGAAGGGAGGAGATCAAATTATCACTATTTACAGATTATATGATTCTATACATAAAAGACCCTAAAAACTCTACCAGCAAACTATTATAGCTGATAAATACAATGTAGCCGCATACAAAATAAATAGACAGAAATCAGTAGTTCATAATACAAGAAAATTAAAAGAGAGACTAATGGAGAGAGGCAGGGTATGTGATAGAGAGCAGAGTTATGAAGGGGAAAGTGGATAGGGGAAGGGAACACCATGGTTTGTTGTCTATAAGTGTAGAAATTGTCAATTAAATATATATATATATATATATATACATATACATATATATATATATATATATATATATATATATATATATATATATATTAGGCCTATATCCCTGATGAACTTAGATGCAAAGATCTTGAACAAAATCCTTGCAAACCAAATTCAACAACACATCAAAAGCATTATCCACCTTGACCAAGTGGGCTTCATCCCAGGGATGCAGGGATGGTAAAACATACAAAACAAACAAGACAGACTTCTGTCAGAACACTTGATTACCCACCAGAGGTTAATGGCAAGACTCTACTGATAAAGACACCATATGCTGTCGGCAGGGACCATGGAGAGAGCTGGTTGGAATCCAGAAGAGAGCCAGCCCCTCCCCAAATAGTTAGCCCATTTAGTGCTGGAAGGTGTTACATGAGCTACCAAGGGAAAGTGGCCAACATCTGTCTGAGCAACTCAAAGTCTAAGCTACTCAGCAGCAAACAACCTGACTTGTTGCTCACACAAGTGCAATAGTGGCACACAGCCATGGTGGGTAACCAGCTGCTTTTAGATTGCCTAACAGATCTAGTCAGTGCAAAGGAACCCATATCTCAAAATGGGAAACAAGTCAGAATCATATCCAGATAATGGTTTTGCTTTCCAATGTCAAGCTCCCACTATCTTGGACTATAAGAGGGTCTACACCCTTTAAATTCTCTCTAAATTAATAATGGTTATGCCATTTAATCTTCTGACTTCACTCTCCACTGGAGAATCTTTGTCAGATAGGAGCAGGACCTGAGGAAATAAATGACCCAGTGCACTTCATCCCAGCCCCAGCTGAAACCACAGAGGAATTGGGGAAGTGAGTAAGAGTGCTGCTTTCTCCGTTAACCTGATATCAGCCAAGGGTGATGGAGACAGACACTGAGGTCACTCAACACCTACCAGAGCAGAGATCCAGAGGCTCTTCAGAGCCTATCACTGAAGTAGACTTAAAATGCACCCAACATGGCTAAGGGAGTTTTGTGAAAGAGGGGGTGGAAAGATTGTTAGAGCCATGAGTTGACATATTGTGCACAGAGACGTTGCCTCTCCCTGATAACTGACTGCTGTCCCCACAATGTATAACCCACAATCCCGATGGGCTTGACCTGCATCTCCAATGAGGAAGGCCTCTTTGGAAAAGGGGTAGGGATGAGGAAAGGATGGCACCAACATGTGTTGTTTACATACTAAATATGTCCAACAAATCATTCTCAGTGAACTTACCCAGTCACAGAAAAAAAAATCGCCACATAGTCTTACTCATCTACAGCACCTAACCTGAATCTACCCACGATACCTTACATACCCAGCAAGCATCTCATGGTCTAGACACTAGGATGGAAGGGGAGGGAGGGGAGGGCACCAAAGGGGTGGGAAACACAAATCAAGACCCAAACAGCAATGGTACCACAAAATTCTACTTCCTAAAAGACAGACCAAATGGCTGATCTGTCACCAGGCCCTTGCAGGGGACACCTGAACCACAAGACACTGGAGAGGGTATGATCAAGACTAACCTTAATCTTCTACATCTTCCCTCCCTCCCTCTCCCTCTCCCTCTCCCTCTCTCTCTCTTCTCTCTAACTCTTGTATATTAGTTATCTTTTTCCTCATTTTCTTAGTGGGCACTGACCTGTAACTCCCTGTACCAGCATGGGGCTATCATCCACAATGAGCTTTTGATCAGAGAGACCTACAAGGTTTCCTAAAAGACAGACAGATTTCTGTCAGAGTACTTGATGACCCACCAAAGGTTAGTGGTAAGACCCTACTGCTGAAGACACCTTATGTGGTTGACATGCAAAATAGAATGGCATGGCTGGAAGTTGGAAGAGAGTCAGTCCCCAGACAGTCAGCATATCTAGTGCCAGAAGGTGCTACATGAGCGACTGGGGGAAAATGACCAATATCTGTCCAAGCAACTCATGGTCTAACCTACTTAGCAGCAAATAACTTGGTGTGATGCCCACACAAGTGCAATAGTGGCACACAACCATGGTGGGGAACCAACTGCTCTTAATTTGGCTAACTGATCTCCTCAGTGGTATGGGACCCATAGCTGGAGCTGGGAAACAAGTCAGAACCATATCCAAACATAAGCCCACTCACCAATATCATGCTACCATCAATTGTGGGCTACAAGAGGGCCTACACCTATTAAATTCTCTATAAAAAAGTAAGGGTTATCTCATTTGTCCTGGTGCTAACTTACTCTCCATTGAAGAATCTGCTTCTCTTTTTCAGATAGATGTATATCATAAGAAGAGAGCCACCCCATCATACCTCCAAAGGGCCCCAGCTGAAACTAAGAAAAGTTGGCAAAACAAGCAAGGGTGCTGTTTTCCTGATGAACCAGATACCAGCAGAAGGGGGAAGGAGATCAGCACAGAGAAAAATCAACTCCTACCAAATCAGAGAGCCAGAGCCTCTGAGGCCCCCAACACCTCATCACTGAAGCAGACCAAAAATGAACCCAACATGGCTCAGGGAAATTTTGCGGAAGAGGGGCCGGAAAGAATGTCAGAGCCACATGTTGGGTCATGATATGCAGAGACATTTATCTTACCCATAACTGTGGGCTAACTCCACAATGCATGACCCATATACCTCAACAAGGAGGGCCCAAGGGGAGGGTGTAGGTCACGGATGAGCCTAATAATGGTACCAAACAGACTGTATTTGCTGAATACAAAACTAACTAATAAAGAAAAATAAACAAATAAATAAAAATAAAAATAAAAAAGAATCACATTAAAACAAGTAAGAAAATTCAAAAAAACACCATAATTTCTTAAGTTTGTTTTAAATAATAAAGAGTACTTTGAGTGGTGCACATTGGAAGATTTAACTAACACTAGTCTTTTAAAAGTTGTTTGTTTATTGTTAATACAAGGAATCTTATATCTGGGTTTGTGTAAGTACAGTTTGTTTTATGTGTTCTACTTTTACTGTTTGAATGAAATCACTTTACTGTCAGAGCATTATTTTCTTTTTGGATATTATATTCCCTAAACATATTATTTCAAAATTATTGCACTGTTCTTACTATAAAATGATAGTGCACTGTTAAAGACAATGCAATTTTTTGATAATTAACTTTGAAATAGTTTCTCCTACTTGAAGTAGATATGAATCCTAATAAAAATTTCCTTTCTGATTGGCTAAAAAAAAAAATTCTCAGTTTTTCTTAAGTTCACATGCTTGTGGCTCTACTCTACTGTTTCCCCAAAAGCCTCAATTTCTTTTAAATAAACCTCACAATTTGTTATTTTCCTCTCAATAAACTTAATAATTCATAATTTTAAAAAATATGTCCATATCTAATAAAAATAAATTTAAAAAATATATATAGTGGAGAGTGATCAAGAACATATCTACACATCAACCTCTGGTCTCCTCATACATACATGTGCCTGTGCACTCATACATACATGTGCCGACACACAAATGAACATGCATGTACTTCAGATATCCTACACATGTAAACATAAAAATAATAAAATAATCAGCAAAATATGCTGATTTTCAGTCACTCCCTGTGGGGAGGACTTGTGCACCTCATGTTGCTGGTGGCAGGTTAGCTTCTGTCCCATACAGGTAAGGTCTGAGGAAGAGGAGAGTGGGCCTTTTTAGCCTCTGTTCCAGCGTCCATCCCAACCATCTTCCTGCATTTGGGACATCCCTCGGTTCTGTTGAGTGTGCACAGCCATGGCCAGAAGCAACGTGGATGAAGAGGAAAGCCAGGGGAATACTTCTCATGGCAAAGAGTGAGCATGCCCCTGCCATGCAGGTGTGCCTCGGACCCGTGAGTACAGACATCTTTATGCTGACTGTAAGGGGTTCAGAAGGCCTTCCAGGTGCCACTTGATTTCTTTTGGGCCATGATTTCTATTGAAAGGATTCAAAATTACTCCAGCAAGTTCTGAATGGAGCCATCTTGCCAAAGCCCAAAGGAGACTGATCTCGGAAGGCTTCCTACCCAGAATCACATCTTCTTATGAACCTTCTTATGAGCCTGGTTTATGCAGGAAAATACTTACATCAACAGGAAAGCAAAGCGAGTCAAATGAACACTATCAAGTAGGTTTCCTGAACTTACCTCTGCAAAAAATCACCCACTTGGTTCAGTATTTGCATGTGTGAACAGGTCATGAAAACACTGGAAGTCTGCTGTCCAGGCTGGTTCCCCCAGCAGCATTCCCAGCATAAACCTAATATTTACATTTCCTCATATTACTTCACTTTGATCTGACTTTTTCCTTCCAAGCTCCCAAGCCCAACTGTCAACAAGACTCCACCCAAAAACTTCTCTCTACTGGTCCTAATACTTTTTATAAACAGAAAACTAAACTGGGCATAGCAAGGAAGAAAATTATAACTCTTGCTTTATGGTCTGGGGGCAGCACCTTATGTCTAGTCTGCAAAATGCCGTAAATGCTGCTTGATGGTTATAAGGGGGAGAAAGAAAGACTGTACATGGGCTAGTGTCTCCCTCCTGGGGGAGTTTCCAATCGAGTAATCAAGTGACTGTTCTAGAATATGTTCCAGGGTAAGGTCTTTTTAAACAGTCCTTTGCAAAAGGAAAGATTTTAGGCTAGAATTTAGGTTTCTTCCTAATATCCATTTTGTCACTTCAACTCTACTTTTCTGATCTTATGTAATGATCGCTGCTTTCGCTTTTGCTCAGGCCCTGCAAAAAGAGGTCGATATTTGCTCAGCTGACAACATTTCCCAGCCTCCTTCTAGGTGTGGAGAGCTTTATCAGTCACTGGGTTAGAGACAGGACAGACATGGAGTCCCAATGTCCACCACACTCACAGGCTACGGGACAGCTGATCGGCAAGTCAACACAAGCCACATCACTCCACCATGTGACGTGTGTGCGGAGGAAAAGAACAAAGGCTGTGGTGATGGGGAATAAGGAGAACACTTCAACAAAAGTAGACCCAGGAGTCTGTCCTTGGAGGAGGAAGCTCCAGTTCCTATGAGCTTCCTACAGTTTCTCCAGTAGGGGACTCAAATCTCTTCTATCCTGCAAGTGCACCTACAGAAGTCCCACTACTCAGCACCAACCCACATCTTCGAAGTCTACCTTCTCTGTCCTTATATGTTCTATTATGGTAAAATATGTGCATAACATAAAACTTGCCATTTTAACTACTTTAAGTGTACAATACCATGACATTAGATCTATTTATAATACTGTGTAACCATTGCCACCATCTATTTCCAGGATATTCTTATCATCCGAATGTGAAACTTGGCACCCAGCAAACAACATCTTTTCTCTGTTGGCTTACCTTAGCTCTAGCTTTGCCCTCAATTTCCATCTTACCTGGAAGACAAGTGGGCCTGCATGTGCCCAGGCTTCTCGTGCTGTCCTGACCCACCTCCTCTGACCATCTCAGAGCAACTGCCACAGGTATGGCAGACTGACCCCTGCACTCAGTGCACATATCCCTCTGCCTTTCCTCCACAAGTGCGTATGAGAGGGAACAAGAGAGTGCATGAATGAGTGAGTAATTAATATGCTCTATAGTTCTTACCTCCCCGCCCCAATGATACACCTCCCTTGGCATCTGCTTAGATAAGTGCTTCATATCAAGGGTCATTCTCTATATGCTGTGAATACTGTCAGTACCACCTGCACGCTCAGCCACAGGGATCACTGGGCTGGGCCTGGCCACAGCAGGTGACACTGTTCTCCTCTAAATTCTGTATTCATTGGCTTCTGTTGGGCTGCATTGCAGGGACCCCTCACACATAGTACCTCCTTGGCTCTCCTTCCCTGACCCTAAACACAGGCGGCTCCTTGAGCTCTGTTTAACCCCATGCTTGAGCCATCAAGCTCATTTTCCCAGTTGCTAGCTGGACATTTCTGTGGGGACAGCCTGTCATGTACCAGATGTAGTAGGTCCAGAACGAAAATCACTGTTTCCCCCACAAAGCCCAACTTCCCTTCCAGCCCACATGTTCCAAAGGCTGTAATGGCCACTGCCCTCACTCAGGCCCTTGTTAAAACTTCGTTATTGTCGCTGATCACTTGGGAACTTCTGGGTGTGGGTGAGTTTTTCCCTCAGCTGGACCTGGGCTGGATCGGCCAGGAGGGGCTCAGCCTAGGCCCCAGCCCAGGCCCAGCGGGGAGGGTCCCCTAGCTCTTACTGTCCATGTGGGTTCTTTATCCCCTCCAGCTCCCCACATGGCAGGAGCTCCTTGAACTTTCTTTCTCTTTATTTCCACGCTTTTGTCCAGGTCCTCCACGTGGGATCTGTGGCCACATGTCTGCCTTTCTTCGGCTCTGTACTTTCCTCTTTAATAATTATCCTTCTCACTTTTCTTTATTATTCAATTCTTTGGCTAAAATTAGAAACAAACCTAGGGTTTGGGGTGCAAGGACTTTCCGGGACCCTTAGCACCCTGTTACACTCCTACCTCTGCCTTCAGAGTGCTGCAATTAAAGGTGTGCGCCACCTTGCCCAGCTCACTTGCTCCTTTTTATGCAGTCCAGGACCTCAGAGGATGGGATGACCCCAGTCCACATTCAGGGTGGGTCTTCCCTGCTCAGTTAAGTCTTTCTGGAAACAGATATGCTCAGAGATGTGTCCCCAGGTTATCAACATTAACATTAACCATCATGAGGGGGGGTCATCAGCAACGAAGCTCCATGACTAATTAGTGGCTTTGTAGTTAGAGGAAGAGACCAAAGTTAGCAAACTTGCTCTGTCTTAGCACGTGATGCCCTGAGCCCCCTCATGACTCTGCAGAGACTCTCCACTAGCCAGAAAAGCTTCACTAGAGGCCACCCCTTACCCATGGATTTTCTAGTCTCTGGAAGAGTAAGAAATAAATGTCCCTTCGTTGTTGTTGCAAGAACCTCTTTTATGTCTCAGACTCCATGCTGGACCTGCATGGCCCTATCCTCTCTGATGCTTCCAAATTAACCCTCCTACAATGTGTAGCACAGCAGTCCCCTCGTATCTGTGGGGACACACTTCAAAATCCCTAGCAGGTAGTTCAAGCCCCAGATAGTAGTGCATCCCATATGGACTAAGCTCTTATCTCCATGACTCCCCATGTTGCTGTTAGAATCAGAGTCAGTTGTCCTTCTGGGACTTGTGCCCTGGTGCCTGCATCCCATCACTACACTTGGACTTGGGGAACAATATTAAATAAAATAAGGATTGTTTGAACACAAGCACTGAAGAACTGTGACAGCTGATCTGATAATAACTACTTAGTATCTGGAGGGTGGGGAGTGAATACAGTATCTATATACAGAACAAAGAAATGACTTACATGCTGGTAGGGACAGAATCAGGTAATACAAGAGTTCATCCTGCTGCTCAGAACTGTGCACGGTTTAAAACTTTGAAATTCTTTTTTGCTTGAACATTTCCATATGATATTTTGTTCTATAGTTGACTAAAAATGACTGACACTTCAAAAACAAAAACCTCAGATCAGGGAAGATTAATGTATTCACTTTAAATTATTTATTTATTTATTAATTTATTTATTTGAGAGAAGGAGAGGCATGTGGAGAGAGAATGGGCATGCCAGGGCCTCCTAGCCACTACAAAAGAACTTCAGATGCATGCACTACCTTGTGTACCTGACTTTATGTAGGTACTGGGGAATCAAACCTGGGTCTTTTGGCTTTGCCAGCAAATGCCTTAACCACTAAGCCATCTCTCCAGCCCATGTATTTACTTTTTAAATACATCCACAATACACATCAATACACTTTCAGCCTGACATGCCCTGTGCTCTGCCCACACCATCTTTGAGTCTTTCAGCTTTGTCACAATAAGTGCTCAGAGATATCTTCAGTATCCTTATAGCACTTGGGCTCCTGTCCCTTCCCCACTGTCCCATCTGATGTTAATGTTACTTTTAGTCTGGAGCATGGCTCCTCTGTAGCATGTGGCCACATGTTCCCTGTTCAAAGTAGTCCTGTTCTTGGTCACCTTGTGTGATGGCCACTTCTCTTTTCACCTATTCTTCAAATCAGTTTTTTTTCCTAGTCTGAAGATGTGTGACTGGCATTCAGATGATCTGTCCTGTGTCATCCCCGCCCACACTTCTGAGCTTGTGGCTTCTGCTTGACTAGAGCTCATACAGTAGAAGGAGCAATGACCAGGGTCGTGGCCTATGTGATCTGAATAAGTCACTCGACCCCAATGAAACTTCGCTTCTTCACCTATGGAACTAATGATTTAGAATCGCATGTCTCTCTAACTCCACTGATGTCCACTGACATCTCTCATTTTCTGAGTTACAAGCCTACGATTCCTGTTCCTTCTTACCCTGAGACAGTGCCTGCCATTAGAAACTATTTCTTTTACTTTTCAAGTATTTACTTTAGAAATGAAAACATGCATTATTTTCAGGAGATGATATCCTTTATCAAAAGGAAAATGGTTTTCCCCCATTTGACCCCTCTTTCTGATTTCACATATATAATCAAATGTGTGCTCTAAAATGTACAAATAATGTCATATACAAATAGAGGTTTGGGACTAGGGAGATGGCTCATCAGTTAGAGGCACTTGCTAGCAAAATCTGCCAGCCCAGGTTTAATTCCCCAGGGTCCACATAAAGCTAGATGTACAACCAGAGGTTTGTCTATCTAGCTATTTATTTATTTGCATGCAGAGAGAGACAGAGAATGGGTGTGCCAGGGCCTCTAGCCACTGCAAAAAAAAAAAAAAAAAAAAAAAAAAAAAACTCCAGATGCATGCACCCACCACTTTGTGCATCTGGCTTTATGTGGGTACTAGAGAATTGAAGCCCTGTCATTAGGCTTTGCAGGTGAATGTCTTAACAATTGAGCCATCTCTCCAGCCCACAAACAGAGGTTTTTATATGCCAACTATTCTAGGCCCATTGGCACAAATATATTTCTTCCCAGAGACTTCCTGGTAAGATGGTGGTGCAGTAGCCAAGCCAAAGCAGCCTAGTGGGGGAAATAAGCAGAAAAACAGGAAAATACTCTTTTACCAAAAGTGAAGGTGTATGAGGAATTCTCAACCTTAGCAGAGAAGCAGGAGAGACCTAGAGCTTCTAGAAAGCAGACAACTGGCCAGAATCGGCTCCCGCAGAGGGAGCTGTCCATGTGGTGACCAGGCTCTGCCTGAGCAAAAGGAGAAGCCAGGTGAAGGGATTTTCCACTCACACCAGCTTCCTTGCAAAGTCAAGAAATCTGAACAAGAAGACAGCAGGGAAGAAGCTGAGCAGCTTGTGAGGAAGAGGAACACGGGGAGCAGCTACATAGCTCCTGTATAATTTTAGGCAAACTCCACACCACAGCCTCCTCTCCCCCAACTGTCAGAGTCGGCAACTGCTGGAGACTTGGGGAAGGGAACCCAGCTACACAGCACCCAGCACAGGTGATCAGAGCAGCGACCCACCAATCCAGCCAGCCAAGCAAAGCCCACAACACAGTAAAGAGGGACACAAGTAGGCATGCAAAGTAGGTGAGACTCAAGGCATCCCAAAAGGTAATGGGACCTACTTACACTGGGTCAGTACCTACCCCAAAGCCTGGTATATAGGCCTGCACTGGAAGTGCTTATCACACCTTCCATGTCAAGGAAGGTTATGTGTCGGACTTGATTGATAGTCAGCTTTGCCATTCTTTTTTTGGTTTATTTGTTTTTGTTTTGTTTTTCAAGGTAGGGTCTCACTCTAGCTCAGGCTGACCTGGAACTCACTATGTCCTCTCTGAGTGGCCTCGAACTCTTGGCGATCCTCCTACCTCTGCCTCCTGAGTGCTGGGATTAAAGGTGTGCGCCACCACGCCCGGTAGCTTTGCCATTCTTAAATAAGCTGTATTTTGAGGTTGTCCTTTGTTGCCTCCTGATTTATAGTGCATTTGTCTCCTTCTTATGGCATTGTTGGGGGCAGGGTCTCACTCAGACCCAGGCTGACCTGGAACCCTTTACATACCAGAAATCTCAGCCTCCCAGTTGACAGGATTAAGGGTGTGGGGCAACACACACCCTTAGGGACTTTGACTTGTTAGATTATCTGTTTTGATACCCACTGTTACATAAATACTCTGCTGGTTTTGATTGAATGTGTATATTGCTCAGTTGAATGTTATAATTTGCCTGTATTTTGCTCCACCAAGCCTACAAGAATACTTGCATAGCAGGCAAACCCAACATCTAGGGTCACTTCTACTGTTACTCTGGGAGTAATATAAGAGCCATACCTGGCACCTTAGGCTCCTACCCTGAAGACAGATAACATCAGATTTACGTGTCTAAGAATACTGCCAATAGCTAGAAAACCCAAGCGTCAAATTAACCCAAGATGAAAAAATTTCTACATTATAATATAAGAAACACAAAAACTTAAGACAATATAATTCCACCAAAAATGAATCTATCAGAAATGACCTCCAGTGAGACTGATTTAGATTAAATGCCTGACAAAGATTTCAAAAGAATGATTATAACTATGCTTAAAGAAATCAAGGAAGAAAACAAACTCCTGAAGAAGAGCACAAGAAAACAACTTAATAACAAGACATGGGTAAGGAAATAGAAATATTGAAGAAAAACCAGGCTGAAATCCTATGAAAGAAAAGCACAGTAAGTCAAATAAAAAAACTCTGTAGAAAGTCTCCTTAATAGAATAGATGAAGGAGAGAACAGATTATCTAAAGTACAAGACCAGGTGGCAGATTTAATAGTCCAACAAAGAGAAAGACAAACTAAGGAAAGTACGAATGAGAATTTCAAGACATTCGGGACTATGAAAAGATCAAACATAAGAATTCAGGGTACAGTAGAAGGAGAACAACTTCACTCCAATGGTATAGTAGGTGTTTTCAACAAAATAGTAGAAGAAAATTTCCCTGAATTGGGAAGGAGTTGCTGATACAGATACAGTAAGCCTTTAGAACAGCAAACAAACAAAACCAGGAAAGAACCTGTAGGGGAAATTCTTCAACATACTGGGATAGGCATGACTTTCTGAATATAACCCAGTTGCTCAGGAAATAAAACCATTAATCAGCCACTGGGACCTCGTGAAATTACAAAGTTTTTATACAGCAAAGAACATCATGAATAGAGCAAAGAAGCAACCTATAGAATGGGAGAAAATCTTTTTCAGCTATGTATATGACATATGCTGATTAATATCCAGGATATACAAAGAACTCAAGAAATGGAATAATAAGAAATCAAAAAACCCAATATAAAATGGGCTATAGATCTAAATAGAGCTATCTCAAAGGAAGAAATTCAGATGGCATATAAGCATCTAAAAAATGTTCTACATCCTTAGCCATCAGGAAAATGCAAATTAAAACTACTTTGAGATTCCATTTCACTCCTGTCAGAATAGCTGGCTATCATCAAGAAAACAAATGACAAAAAATGCTGGTGAGGATGAGGAAAAAGAGGAAACCTTCTACACTGTCAGTGGAAATCAGTGTGGAGGTTCCTGAGATAGCTAAAAACAGATTTATCATCTGACCCAACTATGTCACTCCTAGTCATATATATTAAGGACTCTTCATGCTATCATAGAAGTACTTGCTCAGCAATGTTTATTGCTGCTCTTTGAACAATACCTAGGAAATGGAACCAACCTAGCTGTCCCTCAACAGATAGATGGATAATGGAAATGTGGTACGTTTATAAAATGGAGTTCTATTCAGTGGTAAATAAAAATGAAATTATGAAATTTGCAGGGAAATGGATAGATCTGGAAAGGATTATACTAAGTGAGGTAACCCAGGCCCAGAAAGCCAAATGCTGCACGTTTTCTCTCATGTGAAGGTCCTAGCTACAAATGTTTAGACTTGTATGTGAAGTGGAGTAAAAATTGGTAGCAGAGGCCAGTAAGCTACAAAGGGGCTATAAAGGAGGCAGGAGAGGGGAGGACTTAAGGGGATGGTATTGTGTGTGTATATATATTTTGCAATTGTGTTTGCAAATTGTGTAAGTGAGGTCATGGGAAGAGATTTAGTAAATGAAGGGTGGGGGAGGGTTGATCAAAATTCAATATGTTGTGAATAAGCCATATGTAAACCCATTTTTTGGACAATGACACACCAAGAAGCCATAGACGGTTACTAGAAACATTTCAGTGCCATGGACGGGATACCTTGCAGTGAGTTGTTGGCCAGGGAGGTCCCTGATGCCCCCAGCACATTACAGGCCATTGCTGAGGCTCTTGGTTTACCGCCAGGAATAGATGGTAAGACCCTATTGCTGAAGACTCCACATGCTTTGGCTGCAAGGCCACTGAGAAATAAAGCTGGAGGTGAACTAAAAACCTCCTCCCTGCAGACCAGCTGACAGAAATCTGGAAAAGGAGAAGTCAACAGCAGTGAAAACAGTGGACACTGCAAGGCTTAAGTTTGGCTAGCCAGGCCAAATGGCCCAACAGATATGTGGTGGTTTGATTCAGGTGTCCCCCATAAACTTAGGTGTTCTGAATTCTAGGTTCCCAGCTGATGGAGATTTGGGAATTAATGCCTCCTAGAGGCAGTGTATTGTTGGGGGTAGGCTTATGGGTGTTATAGCAAGCTCCCTCTTGCTAGTGTTTGGCACACTCTCCTCTTCCTGTTGTCCACCTTATGTGGGCCAGGGGGTGATGTCCACCCTCTGCTCATGCCATCATTTTCCCGCCATCATAGAGCTTCCCCCTGGAGCCTGTAAGCCTAAGTAAACCTCTTTTTTCCCACAAGCTTCTCTTAGTTGGGTGATTTCTACCAGCAATGCGAACCTGACTGCAACAAGATACAATAGTGACATGTGTGTTATGGCGGAAACTGCTCTCTAATTGGGCTGGAGGCTTGCTCCATGGGATAGAATACATGCCTGGTACTGAAAACCTAGTTAACAGCCTATGGCTGGGGAGGGCATGAGCCCTAGGAGTATAACGCCTGCTCTTGTCTGGGTAAAATTACATATTATGCACACCAAACTGCCCTGTAAGTACTTTACTTAACATTCATGCTCATATATTGATGCTATTCTCACCTTTTTTTGTTTTATTTTTATTTATTTATTTGAGAGCTACAGACAGGGAAAGAGAGAGAGGCAGATAGAGAGAGAGAATGGGCGCGCCAGGGCCTCCAGCCACTGCAAACGAACTCCAGATGCGTGCACCCCCTTGTGCATCTGGCTAACGTGGGTCCTGGGGAATTGAGCCTCGAACCAGGGACTCAGGCTTCATAGGCAAGCTCTTAACCGCTAAGCCATCTCTCCAGCCCTATTCTCACTTTTGGTTAGAGAAGCTCCTCTTTTCACATGGCAGTGACTACTGGGATGACCCAAAAGGCACTGTAGTGCTGAGAAGAAGTGACAGAGGAGTGTTCAGCACTGAAACCTCTCTATCATACCTTCCAAGGCTCAAAGTCCATTGAGGAAGAGGTGGTGGAAAGAATGTAAGAGCCAAAGGAAGAATAGGACTCCATACAATGTAATCTTCCAGACACAAACTGGCCTTGATATCCATGACCTCAGCGCAATCTTCACAAGGCCCTCATAATAAGAGGAAAAGATGATGACATCAAAATAAAAGAGACTAATTGAGAGTGGGCAGGGATCTGATGGAGAGTGGATTTGTGAAGCCGAAAGTGGGGGAGAGGAGGGCATTATCATGGTTTATTGTCTATAATTATGGAAGTTGTCAATTAAAAAGTTTTTTAAAAAACACTCCCATCCTATGAACTTATCCTTGCTGAACTTTTAAGAAACTGAAGATCTCATCCTAATTTCATGCTGGGCATTGAACCCCAAGTCTCAGGCATGCTAAGCACTCTACCATTGAACTACATCCCCAGGTCCGTTTCTATACTTTGAGTGCATGTTCGTGACTCTGCCAGTGCCTGTGAGTGTCGCACACGTGCACGGCCTCAGGTCTGCTTTCTTGGGAAGCCATCTGTGTGTGTGTGTGTGAGAGAGAGAGAGAGAGAGAGAGAGAGAGAGAGAGAGAGAGAAGATTGACCTGCACGTTTCCAAGTAAGCTACACTGGCTGGCCCATTAGCCCCAGGCATCCACCTCACCAGACTTCATTATGGTGAAAGAAGCTGTCTTACTTCTTCACACATCCATGGCAAAGAGACCACAGGCAGCATCAGCAAGCTCAAGCTTACTCTGAACGCCTTATGGTACAGTCAAGATCTGCTCCCAAGACATACCCTGATGGAGACTTAGCTAGGAGGCCTAATGATAACCCAAACTACATGAGGCTATGGGGTTATTTATATTCAAATCACCACAGGCCAGAGCTCTCTCTTCTTCTGGAGAAAGGTCCCAACCTGGGGCCTGAACATGGTAAGACTCTCAGTCTGTAGTCGAGCACCACCCTCACCAGAAAGCCCTTGGGTGATGATTGGAAAAAAATATGCAAATTGTTGTGGATAGCCCAGGGGATAATAATATTAGGGTAAAGCTTCTTGTCTATATTCAAATACATCCCATGGCTTTTTAGTGGAAGACACTCTCTTCCTATGTAGGAACTTGTGAATTTATGACCAATTTGTAGAGAGTATCAGAGGTAGAGGGTGACTTTAGGGGTACATTTTGAAAACAGGGATTTTTATTTATGCTGTAAGCCATCCCTTTGACTCATGCCAGCTGAATCTATTAAAGGATTTTACCTTTTCTATCTAACCACCCCCTCAAACCTATGCCAAATTAGCCACTCTGAAAATGGGAGTGTTGCCAAGCATTTGAGGTGGTATGCTGATACCAAGAACATGGTGGCTCCTCATCAGGGGTTTTCACCTCCTCCCACATGCAGTTCTGAGGATGGTCTCCCTGTAGGCCCTGGTGGAAAGTCCAAGGACTGAGCTAACTCTGCAGAGCTCTACTCCTCTTCCTCTTCTGCATTTGACACATGCACTCCTCTCGTGCACATGACTCCAGTATGCACTCACTGCCACAAGAAGCCCTCAGATAGATTTGAAGAATTTTTAGAATCTAGCTAAGAGAGTTTAAGAACTATACCCCTACTTCCCTTTAAATAATTCTCATGTGGAGCACTTAGCAAGAGGCATTAATTTTTTCCAATTTTAATTTATACAGAGGCAACTTAACTTATGATGGGCTGTACTCATCTCAATAGCAAACTAAAAATATCATAAGTAAAAAATGTATTCAATATGCCCAACCTAGCAAAACCAAAGTCTAGCCTGACCTACTTTAAATGTACTTATGATATAAGCTACATTAACCTACCTTGGGAAAAATCATTTCACTCAAAGTCTTTTATAATAATGCATTCAATGTCTCACGTAATTTGTTGAATACTATACTGAAACTAAAAAGAAGAATGGCTCTGTGGATATGCCTTTGCACCATCATAAAGAGGAAAATTGGCAAAGTTGGTAAGTATCATCTTTGGGCCTGTATGACCCCTCCCACACCCACACTGTGAGCCCAATAACCCTCAAAGCCACTGTCAGTGCATTGAGACTGAATCTTACTTGGAGATGGATTTTGCTTTGGTCACTTGCATCTGTGGAATCATAAGTCCTTACAAAATAGGTTCCAGCCCACTCTCCTGTTGCTGTTGTCCACCTGATGTTGGCCAGGAAGTGATGTCTACCCTCTTTTCATACCATCATTTTTTCCCTGCCATTATGGAGCTTCCCGTCAAGTCTATTGGAGTGAAGACATAATTTCTTCAGTGTTGATTTTGAAATCCATGGGTTCATCTCCATAATATGGTGCAAAACCTCTAGATTTTCACCTCCAACCCCAGAAATGGCAACAGCACCACCATTACAGCAAGGGCCAGGGTACTAGCGGTCCAGGAGGGCCAGATTGTCCTGGGTGGCCTGGGGAATCCCGAAGATGGGTGAAAACAAGCAACTTTGAAGTGTTGCTGTTTAGTCTCCACTGAGACACTATGGCACCAGTCCAATCTATCTTTTGTGTCGTGATTGTTTTAATATAAATGTGAATGTATTTATAGTCATATGATTGTCAATTTATAATAAACAATTCATTACCAAGAACTGTGTTGTTCCACTATAAAAAAATACAAGTTCCTTGCTCCCGAATGACAGTAATTAAAGCAGAGTCTTTGGTTACCATATGCAAGAGGTCTGCATTCTGAACAAGCTTTGCAGGAGACCGATTATTGTGACATCCTGTCCCAGAACATGTGTGTGCTGAGTGACTTGGTCAGAAGGTGGAAATGTTTGGTGAGGCTCTGGGTTCCAATGTCTAGCAAGGCTGGGCAGCAAGGCAAGGACCCTGTGTTCTTCTTGGAGTACCTCACACCATGCAATTGCTGCTCAATGTAAATATTCATTTAGCTGTTTCTTTCTTTCTTTTTTTTTTTTTTGCATCTGTGTGTACTTGTGTGAAGGAACACATGCATGTGTGTGCATGTAAAGACCTGAGGTTGATGTTGGATGTCTTCCTCCATTGCTTTCCACTTTATTTCTTGAGGCTGGGTCTCTTCCTTCCTCCTGAGCACTGGGATTACAGGCAAATGGCCATGCCCATCCAGCATGTATGTGGGTGCTAGAAATCCAAATGCCCATCCTCAGGCTTGCATGATAAGCATTTTATCTATTAAGCCATCTCCCAGCCCTGTTTCTCCTGTTTTTGATAGACAGAAAATATGACATCATGAAAGCCAATATGAGAGTATCTGGGTAAAGGAGTGCAGGGCAATCACATTGTGTCTGTTGACCCTCATTATACTTTACCAGCTAGTTAATGTGAGCCTAACTACATATTCTAGAGCCACTCACATGGTGGAACTTGGAAGGTGGTCCCATCTGTTCTTCCATGGCTGGTGCTCTACCATCTTTGTCAGCTGCAGACAACATCATCTAGAATCTTCATTAGAGCCTGTAAGCTTTGGTCTCACTTTTCACATTGGCCAAAGACTCTGATCTCAAAATGATGAAAATTCCCCAAACAACACTTAAGTTAGGAGTGGTGGTGCACACCTTTAGTCCCAGCATTTGGGAGGCTAAGGTAGGAAGATTACCATGAGTTTAAGGCCATTTTAGACTACAAATTAAGTTCCAGGTCAGCCTAGACTACAGTGAGACCCTACCTAAAAAATGAATGAATAAATAAATAAATGATACTAAAAAAATAAGTGCAATAGTAAGAATTAATATTGCCCAAAATGAAAACTTTATAACACTTGAAACTATATCCATCTTAATAGATCTCCATATAGCCCATGGAATTATAAGCTGGGAAAAGTAATATGTATATTTAGTAGCTGAAAAAATGTCTTTCAAAATCAAGAAAATATAGGATGAAAATGACTAAGCAATTCAAAAAGTAGCTTTTTTTTTTTTTTTTTTTTTTTTTTTTTTTTTTTTTTTTTTTTTTTTTACTAAGAACATACTTTGTAAGGATTTACCATGTTTTGGTACCATCTATTCCCTCCTTTCTGCCCCATTCTGCTGGGGGCTCCTCAATGGGGTTGCTGGTATTGCCAATGGGGTGATGTATTGTGGGAGCAGCAGTCAGTTATTGGGGGGAGGTAAAGCCTTTAGGGCATGACATCCCAAGCTGTGGCTCTTACAATCAATCTTTCCTCCCCCTCTTCCACAAAATTCCCTGAGCCGTGGTGGGTATGTTTTAAGTCTGCTTCAGTGATGAGCTTTTAGGAGCCTCTGGATTTCTGCTTTGGTAGGTGTTGAGTGTCCTCAGTGTCTGTGTCCTTCACCCTGGTGCTGATTGTCAGGCTTACCATGGAAGCAGCACTCTTGCTCATCTCCCCAATTCCTCTGTGATCTCAGCTGGGCCATGGCTGAAATGTGACGGGTGGTTTATCTCCTAAGGTCTCGCTGCCTTATGAAAAAGAAAAATAGATTCTCCAATCGAGAGTGAAGTCAGCATAGGTTAAATAGGATAAGTGTTATTAATTTAGGGATATTTGAATGGATGCAGCCTCTCTTTTAGCCAAAGGCTAGTGGGAGTTTTATACTGGTGAACATAATCTTTGTCTCCATAGGATTCTGCCCTGGTTCCCAGTTCCAGGTATGGGTTCCTTTCCACTGAGCAGATCTCTGATTTCTGATTGATTAAATCAGAAAGCCATTGGTTACCCACCAAGGTTGTGTGCCGCCTCTGTACTAGTGTGTGCTTCTTATCAGGCTGGTTGCTTCTGTGTAGTTTAGACACCTGCTTGCTCACACCATTGTTGGCCACTTCCCGCCCTCCCCCCCGACCAGTAGGTCATGTAGAATGTTCCAGCACTAGACAGGCTAACTGTCTGGGGACTGGCTCTCTTTTGGATTCCAGCCAGATTTCTCCATGTTCTGTGTCAGCAGCATATGGAATCTTCAGCAATATGGTCTTACCTTTCACCTCAGGTGGGCAATCAAGTGCTTGATAGAAGTCTGTCTTGTTTTGGGAACCTTGTAGTTCTCTCTGATCAACAGCTTAATGTGGTTTGCACCAACTTCTGGTACTGGAAGATAAAAGACAGAGTCATTTTTTTTAATTAGGCTTGATCCCATTGTCTCCCAGGCCCTTCTTTTTAGATGCTCCCCCTATACTCCTGTTGAAGGTTAAATCTTTTAGTCTACCTTCAAGGAGACTTGTGAAAATGGCAATTCCACCAAAATAAATATGCAGATATAACACAATACCAATAAAAATTCCAGCATCAATTTTCACAGAGATTGAAAAAATGATCTCAAAATTCACATGAAATGGCAGCAGACCTTGGATATCCAAGCATATTGTTAGCAAAAAGAATACCTCTGGAGGTATCACTGTACCTAAAGCTATATTACACTGTATCTAAAGTTATATTACAAAGCCATAGTAACAAAAACAGCATGGTACTGTATAAAAACAGACATATAGACCAATGGAACAGAACTGAAGACCCAGTCCTTAGGTCAAGTAGCTATAGCTACTTGATTTTTTACAAAGGTGCAAATAATGTAGACTGCAGAAATTATAACATCTTCAACAAATAGTGCTGGAAAAATTGGATAATCACATGTATAAAAATGAATCTAGACCCACTCATCTCACCACACATAATATCAAGTCCAAATGGATTAAAGACCTCAATATAAGTCCTGAAACTCTTCAACTACTAGAAGAAAAAATAGAAGGAATTCTCCACAATATTGGGTAGAGAGGACTTCCTGAACAAAACTCCAGTAGCCCAGGAAATTAAACAATCTCTCAACCGATGGGATCTCATGAAGCTAAAAGCTTTTGCACAAAAAAAAAAAACCATAAGCAGAGTCAATAGATTACCTACAGAATGGGAGAAAATTTTCACCAGCTATACCACTGACAGAGGCCTAATATCTAGAATCTGCAAAGAACTCAGAAAAAAAAAAAACTAAACAATAAAAAAATCAAACAACCCACTCCAAAAAAAAAAAAAAAAAAAAAAGTGGAGAACTGAATAGGGAGTTCTAAGAGGAAGAAATACAAATGACTAACACAAACTTAAGAAAATGTTCAACATCCCTAACCATTAGGGAAATGCAAATGAAAACAACTATGAGATTTCACCTTATTGCAGTAAGGGTAGCAATCATTAAAAAATCAAATCAAGAACATAGACTGAAAGATATAACCCTCAACAGGAATAGAAGTGGAGCACCCAAGAAGAAGGGAGATGGTAGAATGAAACCTAAGCTGAAAAAATTTTGTCTCTGACCTGGAACTCGCAGTACCAGAAATGCTTGCTACCTACATTAAACTATTGCTCAAAGACACCTAAAAGGTCCCCAAAACAAGACAGGTTCTGTCAAAGCACTTGATTACCTGCCTGAAGTAAAAGGTATGGCCCTATTGCTGAAGACTCCATATACTGCTGACATAGAACATGGACAGAGCTGGCTGGAATCTGAAAGCGAACCAGCCCCAGACAGTTAGCCCATCTAGTGCTGGAACATGCTCCTGAGGGAAAGTAATCAACAATGGTATGATCAAGCTGGCATCTAAGCTACTTAGAAGCAACCAGCCAGTTAAGAAGTGCACACTAGTGCAATGGTGGCACACAGCCTTGGTGGGTAACCTACGGCTTTCTGATTGGCTAAGAGATCTGCTCCGTGGAAAGGAACACATATCTGGAACTAGGAACCAGGTCTGACACCTAAGGAGACAAAGATTATGCTCTCCAATGCCAAACTCCTAGCAGTCTTTGCCTAAAAGAGGAACTACATCCATCAAAATCTCCCTAAATTAGTAACACTTATCCTATTAAACCTATGAGGACTTCACTCTCTGTTGGAGAATCTGAGTTTCTTTTTCAGAGGGCAGTGACACCCGAGGTGAAACCATGGAGGAACTGAGGAGATAAGGAAGAGTGCTGCTTCTGCAGTGAGCCTGAGAGTCAGCAAGGGCGAAGGAGACAGATGATGAGGATACTAAACACATGCTAAGTCAGGAATCCGGAGGCTCCTAAGAGCTCACCACTGAAGTAAACACACCCACCAAGGCTCAGGGAACTTTGCAGAAGAGGGAATAGAAAGACTGTAAGAGCCAAAGGTTGGGATGTCATGCCCAGAGGCTTTGCCTCCCCCCAATAACTGACTGTGACTCCCACAATGCATAACCCACAACCTCATGGGGAACACCAACAACCCCACTGAGGAGAGTCCCCTGCGGAATTGGGACACTGAGGAGGGAAAAGATGGCACCAATACATGGTGTATCCATGCAAAGTATTTTCTTTTTTAAAAAATATTTTTATTTATTTATTTGAGAGAGAGAGAGAAAGAAACAGACAGAGAAAGAGAAAATGGGCCCACTAGGGCCTTCAACCACTGCAAACAAACTCCAGATGCATGTGCCACCTTGTGCAGCTGGCTTATGTGGGTCCTGGGGAATCGAACCTGGGTCCTTTGGCTTTGCATGCAAGCGTCTTAACCACTAAGCCATCTCTTCAGCCCAGTATTTTCTTAATAAAACAAAAGAATTGAAAAACATCTAACATGGAATACAGGAAACAAAATCATATGGAATGGCAGCAGGCCTCAGATGTCTAAACATATATTCAGCAAAAGAAACACCTCTGGAGGTGTCACCACACCTGATCTGAAGCTGAACAGCAAAGCCACAGTAACAAAACCAGCATGGAACTGGCACAAAAACAGACATATTGACCAATGGAACAGACTTGAAGACCCAGCCCTTAGGTCAAGCACCTACTTGATCTTTGATAAAGGTGCCAATAATGTACACTGGAAAAAAGACAACATCTTCAGCAAATGGTGCTGGACAAATTTGATAACCACATGTAGAAAAATGAAATTAGGCCCACTCATCTCACCATCCACAAAAATCAATTCCAAATGGATTAAAGACCTCAACGTAAGATCCTAAATTCTTTAACTAAAGCAGTTTTTAATACTAGTGTTACTAAGAACTATAGTCATCATTTTAACCTATGAGGAAACAGTTTTTATTATTTGGCTATTTTTGTGCCCTAATTCCAGGTAGCATCTAAGGGTATGTATTTCAAAATAATGCTAGAAATATTTTTTTCAAAGGCATTATTTAAAATGTTCATGTTGGAAAGTACCTAATTCCAATAAAAATCTCATTGTAGCTTCCTTCTGTTGGAAGAGTATAGGCCTGGCTGGGGCTGTTGTTTTCCTTTATTGAGATGGTGGAATTTCCATGCAGGTCAGAGTTTATCCCAGCAGCAAAGGGTAGGCAGGGTAATGTTTTGACAGTAGGACAAAGAGCTCAGGCCGGATGGGAAAATGAGATGACAGCAGATTAAAACATTGTCTGTTTCCCCAGTACAAAGCCAGTTCTCGTGATACATATATGATGCCCATTGGCAGACGTGCTCAGAATCCGTGGAAAGGAAAATTGTCTTGGTTTGCTCCTTTTTCTCAAAGACCTCTGAGTCTGCACAGACACACCCCAAACATCTGGCTTTTTCCCAAAACTCCAGACTCTAGCCTGCTATAAAAAATAGCTGGGAGCTATAAGGAATGATGGGTGGGAAAGTCTACGTTTCTGAAAGGGCCCTTGTTTTGCTTCAGCCTGTAAGATTTTTCCACACACAAACTCCCTTGTCCACACCAGTAGGTATACTTACAACAATGTCCACATGTACAGGGAGAGTCACATGAAGTAAAATTCTCCCACTGTGTCATGCTGGGGTGGGGGAGGGCGCAGAAAAAGACTAAGAGTCATTCCAGATGTTGGTAGATAATGCAGGACTGTTTCCATGAAAAGCTGTAGGAAGGGCATTAGCTCACATGGAAATAACGTTTTAACTAGCTAGGAGTGGTTCCTGGAGCCCGCCCTCATTCGGCCTGGGTCCAACCCACTCTGGGCCACTGCAGAAACCAGACCCAGGTATTAAACTGGTAAAAATGGGTGAGCAGACCTCTGGTACAACTAACCTCTGGTTGAAAAGATAGGCAGTTAACAGTTGGCTGGGGCATGGTAAAAATGCCTCTAAGACTCAAGAACAGCACTCTTAGGGCTTCAGGTGAGAGAAACAGTACGGCTGTAACACCACAGCGTGCACAGGGGGAAGGCAACCGGGCAGGCCCATGCAGATCCGTCACATGTATAGAAAGAAAAGGCATTTTCTCTCAATAAGCACTGAGCTAAATCTGCCACAATTGGGTCATACATGTGTTCAAGTCCTTGTTTGTAAGGAACCATTTTGGTTACCTGAATTGATTTTACATAATTTCAATTCTAGTGAAATATCAGCATTGTCAGTTCACATTAAAATCTCTTTATTTCAGGGTAAATAAATATGAAAAGGTCTCTGGAATTAGGCTTTGGGCTTCCATTAAGAGCCTAAGAAAATTGTACAGAGCCCTCCCCATTCCAATAGTTCTAAAATAGCACAGAAATCATCTCAGCAAGGTTTATCTGCCTCTGTCTTAACCATGAGATGACAAGGAATTGGTCTCTGGCTCCCTCTGGGCAATGTCCAAGCCTCCCTTGCTGTAAGAAACCTTCTGGAACTAAGTACTGATGAGGCAGCATGCTGCAACAGTCCATCTCCTCACTCCTACTCAGATGTGCAGGAAATTACTTTCTCAAAAATGTGTCTGTGTGTTTATATGTGTACATATACATGTGGACATGTGTGTAAAGGCAAAAAAAAAAAAACAAAAACAACTTTGGATATTGCTATCTACCTTTCTGCTTTTGAGACAGAGTCTTTTTCATTTACTGAAGCTCACTGATTAGGCTAGACTGGATGGTCCGTGAGCCCAGGGCTCTGCCTGTCCCCACCTCACAACGCTGGGTCTGTAGGCACACACCACCACACTCAGCATTTTATGCAGGTTCTGTGAATTGACCTCCGGTTCTCATGCTTTGAGGCAAGCACTTTACGGACCAAACCATCTCCCTAGCCTCAGGGCATGAAACTTTTCACTGGAATCATCAGGAGGATCTGTCAGGTACACCTGCCTAAGAAGGGTGCGGAGTGCCATCTTGGCTACGGCCCTCATGGTCAGCCACATGTATGTATTCACTCCCATGGAGCAGGCCTCCAGTCTAATTAGAGAGCAGTTGGTTTCCCCCACAAAAGACATGCCACTATTGCACTTGTTGGCTCATTTTGCCTGGCTGACCAAATTTAAGGCTTGCAGTGTCCACCGTTGTTTATCCCCACTGGCGATTTCTCTCTCTTGCATGGAACTGTATGCAGTATAGCTTTTTCCAGCTTTCTATCAGCTGGTCTACAGAGAGGAGTTAAATTCCCCAGGACCCATGTTAGCCAGATGCACAAGGTGGCACATGCATCTGGAGTTCGTTTACAGTGGTTGAATGCCCTGGCGTGCCCATTCTCTCTCTTTTTCTCTCTCTCTCTCATGCGCCATCTCTCTGTCTCTCTCTTCCCCTCTTTCTCTCTCTCAAATAAATAAAATAAAATGAATTAAACAATTAAAAAAACAGGATGGAGAGCCCATGGGGCATGCTCATGCTAAAACAATGTTCATTGCTTATCTGAAATTCAAATGAAACTGAACACCCTGTGTTTTTTAATTGTATGTGTGTGAGGGTGGGAGGAGGGGGGTGAATCTGCCAGGGTGCATTCGTGGATGTCTCCTTATCCACTTTTGGAGGCAGAGTCTCCCTTGGTGCTTCTTGTTTGCTTCATGCAGGCAAGGCCAGCTGGCAGGACAGCTTCAGACTCTCCTGATTCTACCTCTCAGTTCCCCATGCATGCCATGCTGGGATTACAGATATGTGTGCCACTTTGTGTCCGGCTTGATATGTGTTCTGGGGACTTCAATTGAGTCCAGCAGCGCTCAATCAAGTGCCTGTAACCACTGAGCCATCCCCCAAGCACCCTCCTGCTTTTGTTTACTGAGTCTGGCAGTAGTTTCAGTTTACCAGACACACTCTGAGTTACACAAAAAGAGCACTGAAGTCAGGTTTGAGCTTAGACCTACACCTCCAGTTCTGTCTTATGGAAGTGGGGGTAGGGAGGTATCTTTACTATTCTATAGCTTGGGAAACAGTTGTTCTCTGTCTCAAGCCTGGATCTCCCTGTGCACGCCACATGTGGTTTGGGACCCAGGAGCCACACCAGCTGCATGACGACAGGCCCCTTTCTGTTTTCAGCCTATTATTGCTAAATCTTTGTCTCCCTTATGCATTTGCTCCAGGTGTATTTATGCAGAACAGAGTCAATAAATCTTTATAAATTAAGTGCTACAGAAAGCTTTGTTTGGCTCCAAACTACTCTTGTAGAGAGTTAACAACCTGTGTTCATCATTAGCTGGGGAAAAAACACAGTATCCTTTTTCTCTGCTCTCTCTGAATGTTGTAGGTCTTTCTCTTTCCTTCCAAGGTTCATGAAGCTTGTGCACACCTTCCCAAGTCTTTAAGATACATGGCAGTTTGCTTCTACTGTCCATCTCCTTAGCTGACAATCTCACCCTCTGCTGAGATGCCAGCGAGGAGCTCCACGCTGATGGTTAAGACTCACGTCTCTAGCTGTGTGTACTTTCTGCATTCCAGACCTATATATTATGTTGCCTCTCACTGGGGGACCAGGGAGTTTCTTCAAAAATTAACCAGAAAAGTATGTGGAACCCAGTCACTGCAGAACACACCTGAAAAGATGTGGTAAGAGGTGGTAAGCCCTGTAGCCATGCAGAGTAACTTTTCACTGGAAAGAGCAGCAGCAACCAGGGATCAGTGAGGCTCACCCCTGGCTGGGTCTGTAGAGTGTCCCAGAGATGGCTGACTGAAGGGAGGAGGCCAGTCCTGAATGTGAGTAGCCCAGGGTCTGCAGAGAATAAAGAGAAAACTGAGAAAGCCAGCAGAGCTCCTGTCGTTCTGCCACAGGCTCTCACTGCCATAACGTCCTGCCTACGTACGGGGAAGCAGACACGGATTGAACCTTCTGAAACCATTAGCCCAACTCTTTCCTTCTTGAAGTAATTTCTGTAAGACATGTTGGTCCCTGTGATGTGATATAAAAGTAACTGATAGAGCTGTTCGCTTTTCTGGAGACCTTGGGAAGGATGGTTCAGAAGCCGTGGAGCCATGGAAGAGAGCTGCATTTGGAAGTGTGTATGCCCTTTTCTGGAGACTTCTTGTTTTCATTTTCACCTTGTATTCTATTATTTCTATTTGTATTTCTACTAGTTAGAAAACTACATGTTTATTGTGAGTCATTTAATAAATGCATAAAGTCTAATACTATCACTCTAGGGTTTTTCTTTGTGGTTCAAAGAAAGAAAGGATGTGGAGGCTTTCATATAGAAGGCCAAGGGGTGAGGTGGACTGAATCCAGAGCTTTGAGGCTAAGAAGGTCATACTCCCCCTGGTAGTGTGAATTTATATCACCCATAGACTCAGATGTTTTATTAAAATTGAGTTTGTAGCTTTGGCCCCTAGCAGGCAGACTCCTGCTACAGGGGCCGTGGGTCTGAACTCTAGCCCAAGGTGTGCTGAGAAGTCTGAGCTCTGGAGGGTCTGCTTACTGACTATTCACGCTTGCTGGTTTTTGGTGTTTGTAGCTGCTGGTGGGTTCTCTCTGCTTGGATTTCTGAATGGGAACTAGCTTCTTCCACCATTGATGGAACTTCCTCTGGATCTGTAAGCTTGAAATAAATCCCTTCCCCCCATAAACTGTGCCTGATTTGGAGGTTCATCCAGCATTGTGCAGCTGTCTATAACACTCCCTCTTCTTTTACCTTTTAGATGGTTTGATTTGTTATGTCTTTCTGCTTACAAATTCTTCCAGAGGCTAACAATGTTTGGGTGGTTACAATAAGCTCAAAACATTCTCATTAGGACAGCAGGGGGAACATTTAGCCAATATCTACAGGAATAGGCAGGCAACCTGACAGGGACTGGTCACCATGAGGTGACATATGACCAATACTTGGTCATTGAACTGGATTGTTCACACAGCTTAAAGTTTCAAATCAGATTATTGATTAGGTTAATTTTCTGTGGAATATTGGATTTGGTTTGTGTCTCAACATCAGAGTTCATTAAATTTGTATTGCAGTTGATTATGTTCCATTAAGAAGTGCATCTTGAAGTTTCATTACTGGGAAATATATGTGCACTGACACCTCCTTAGTTCCAACGCAAAAGAATGCAGATCTAGGAGCTCCACATTCATTTCATTGAATTTTACTTGGCAGCCTAAATCGCCATTCTGGTTTCTTAAAAAAATAGTACCACTACCAGTAAATAGAAAAGAGGAAAACTAGAAAACTACTGTTAGTTCCTATAGGTCTTTCACACACTGAACAAAGGGCCAGTTGATGACTAGAACTGCTTTGGGGTTGTGGTGTGGCTCAGTGGTAGGGCATTAGCGCAGCGTGCATAAGGTTTGGGTTCCATCCCCAGCACAAAACCAAAACAACCAGACACAAGCCAAAACATTCAATGTATCTCTAAGTGGGAAAGTACTTGACTCAGTAACTCTTGAGGACAGTTTCACTTACATGTCCACCTGGGGGCTGAGTTCTTTGTGTGGTGAGCTCTGTGCTGTCCATGCAGTCTGGATTTTCAAAGCTGCATTTCAGCTACATAACCCTGGACTGATAAATATCTGATCACAGACTCTAAACTCTGGGAAAGTATCTTTCCTTATCTCCAAGACATGCAAAACGAAGAGGAGAAGACCAACCTCCAAACTCTGGTGCCATTTACTTTCACAGAACCACACATCTGTCCCTCTCAGCCTTGACTGTGGCGAAAGGGAATGGTGTTCCTCATTCAGGCAGCAGAGTTTGTTCAAAGGCAAATGAGAATTTCAAAGGAGTTCACAACTCCTGAACTTTTTTAAAAAAAACTCTCAGTTATAAGAGTTCAGGATTCCCAAGAGTGTAAATCAAAGTTGCTGAGAAGTGTGAAGTTCTCACTTTTTTTCTTTTTGACGGCCACACTGCAGAGTTCCTGTCTCAGTATGACAGCAGAGCAGGAAAATGCCTGTGGAGCTCTCTGCTTGATGATCCAAGAATCCCCCACTGTCCCGTTTCTCAGGGCTGACCGGCTGCAGACGAGGGGGCACGGGTGGGGGCGGGCAGCTCCCAGGCGCTCCATGACAGAGTGTGGGCACCCAGAGCAAAATGACTGTGTGGACGAGGATACACATCCGTCCACCCAAGATGGACAAGATGTTCTAGAAGGAGCACCAGCTCTGAGATGAAGAAGCTGTGGGGCCCCACACACCTTTGGCTTCCTCTTGAGTTTACAGCCACAAGTTGAGCCATGGTGAAAGTGAGTCTCCCAGGTCACGTTACCACAGCCTTAGGGATGTTGTCCCAGAGGTTCCCAACACTCTCTACACAAAGCCTGATGTCTCATCTCCAGAGATGCAAGAAGGACCCAATAAATCATGTTGATACGGACTGTAGCACAGAAGTCTTTTTTCTGGTAGGCTGCTAGTCAGGGACAGCCCACAGAAGCATGGATGCTACCATGGCTGCCCTGGCAGGACTAGAACCCGCATCTGCCTCAGTCTCACTAAGATGGCTGAAAGGAACAACTCCTTAGCCTCAGCTTCCTGCTTCTTCTCTCAGTTTTCTGGTGCCTAACACACCAGAGGCCTGACCCCTCCTGAGTTTGCCTCTTGAGTTCACCAACCAATCAAGTCTCTCCCTGAGTCTGATGATAAGGCTCATCCTAACTGGAGAGTTGGTCCATGTAAAGGGCCTGAGCCATGTGTGTGAGCCTCTTCTTGGCTCTTGGCCCTTTGGTAAGCTCTTGGTTCTTTCCCAATGTGAGGGGGGTTTCACTGGACTCCCTTCCCCCTCCCCGGCCTTGCTGGGAGGAACTCCGTCTGGGTGCTCTCCTGCTTCGCTCCAGGTGTGATCTCTCTGAACCCCTATTCCCTCTGAGCCCTCTCACCCCTGCGCGAGGCATCTTTGGCTGGAACGCGCCTGCTTTGCTTTGCTTTTCACGGGTGTGTGAGTCCCTTCCGCAGAAGCTTCGTCCCCAAGGTGTGAGGGAGATCTACTGTCTCCACTCCCCCCTCCAGAGCTTTCCTGCTTGCCTTCCCTCTGGATCCTAACTCTTTCTAAAACAAACCTTATAATTCATAATTTACTCTTTTCTGAGTCAGCATTTTCAATTCTTGGACAAGGAACCCAAAGTTGGGGTCTATGGGCCTTGGATCTCTTGCATCTTTGTGGACATCTTACCCACCCTGGACTCCAGTAATCTCACATCAATGTCCTGGTCTCTAGAAGCAAAGTGTCACTAAAGTGTCTTTTGACATGTCTGGCATTCTCTCCACGGAAGGCCCTATTCAACAAGGCTAGGGAAGTGTGGGCTTCCAATGCCAGGTGAGGAGTACACTGGGAATCCATGTGCTCAGGCAGCTCCAAGGGCAGAGTCCAAGCAGAGAGAAAACAACACCGTTGAAGCACCAGCTAAAGCAGACGTAGGCACATTAGCACCAACTGGACCCAAGCTGCTTTATATGGGCTGCTTTGAGATTTGAAAGGACAAAGACATGATAATCATTATCTAATTACATTATGTATTCATTTGCTTGTGTATGGTGTGCATGTATGTATGTGGCATGGGTGCACACACGCATGTGCTTGATTAGGGTGCCCTCACTCACGCTCCTTTTTGTTTTTACTGGGGCAAGTTCTCTTACTTGAACCCAGAGCTGGCTGATTCACCTAGACCAGCTGGCCAGCTTTCTCTGGGGATTCACTGTTACTGCCTCCCTCCCTGGGATTATCAGAAGCTGCCACACCCACCCAGCATTTATGTGGGTGCTGGAAATCCAAACTCCAGTGGACTCTTTAGCAGTAGAACCCTCTCTCCAACCCCAAGAAACATTATGTTAAAATCCTCCCCACTTGACTATAACTCAAAGTCAGCTAAGAAGTGCTAAGTAGATTTAAAAAATATATTTCAATCTAGGGCAGACAGCGAGCTTCTATGGACAGCAAATGAGGCCCTAGCTATGGACAGGGAATGGGTCACACCTGGCTAACAGGCTAGTGAGAGTAGCAGATGCCGGGAGGACATAGGTGAGGGTGAAAGTACATGTTTGAACAGCTGTAACAAGCCTGGTTCTGCAATAGCCAAGAAGATGAAAAGGGTCTGATCCTCACTCTGGGGCAGTTTGCTACCGTCCCCTGGGGTCCATGGTCCTTTCAGAGTCAGGTGGCCCCACTGTTGGCTCTGTTCCCTAGTTGTGATCTCTCACTGCCCTCTGCATCCCTTGTCACCTACGAGCTCCTAAAGGTGCACAGGGTCAGTTATCTACCCATCAATCCCTCACTGCCTACCACCCTTCTGAGTCTCCATGGGTCCAATAGCAAGCTGCTCTTCAACCCATCTCTCCACAGTTTCCAGAGGAGAAAGTTAGTGCATGATGTTTCCCCATAGAATGTATTTGAGCATTCCCATGTTGTCACCCTCCTCTTTGCCTGATGCTCTGAGAAGAAGAATGTCCCGTGAGAAGAGATCAGCCATGAAGAGGAGACATGGGGCTTCCTATCGTCCAAGTCTCTGGCAGCCTCCCGTCTTGCCTCCATCTTGCAACAGTGCGTACGTTTGATGCCAAGGTCACGTCCCCGATTCCATCACCACCTTCTTAGATGAACAGATCATGAGTTCATTCCCATGTGACTACAGAGTTCTGTCACTCTTGTTCTGAGCATTCTCTGAGGTTAAACTGGTCTGCTAGCGAAAGTTTAATTATTGAGACACTTGAGAAACCACCATCTGTTTTGAGTGTGGATGTCAGCAATTTTGTGGTTAGGGGTAAAATCCATCCACACAAGACTGCAACAGTATTCCCCAAATTGACCACTGCAGATTAGAAACTCAGCACTAATAAAATTACTTCTCCTGTGACATTTGTATTCTCTCATGCTTCTTTATACTCTTGTGAGTCCTCAGGGATTGTATGTTGTACCTTGAGACACCCAAAACACAAAGCTTATCCTTCTCCAATATCCTTAATAATTCCACTTCAAGCATTTCATGATTTTTTTCTTTAATAGATTTGAGTTGGGCTTTGTGAGTCCCCAGTAAAGAGTCACGTTGCAGAGCCCGTGGCCTTCACCTGTCTCACCTTCCACCTTGTTTTCTGGATGCATCATACTGAGAAGAGTAAATTAAACCTTCAGAAAGCAATGTTCTCAAAGAATCATGAGTGTGCAGCTTCTCAAGTCACCTTTAACTGAGAGCCTTTACAAATCAGTGGTCGTCATATTTGTGGGAAATGAAGGCATCACCTTCCTTTGCATTCTCCCTCCCAAAACTCTAGTTTCTAATATCTCAAGGCTCAGAGCATCCTCAAATGTATACTTAATGCACCAGCACTCTTAATCGTCCCCCCCCCCAGGATTGGTCTCCTGGGTGACAAAGATCTTCTAACAGACTTCGTATCTCAGAGTGGTTCGCGTTCACAGGAATATGAAGAGGCGAGCTTCCCTTTCCTTACACCTGTGCTGTGCAGCCAATTCCTCCTGTACATGACATTCCCACCTGAAAAGAGGAGCGAGGTTTATTGACTCCAGAAGCTCAGAGTGTACTTAAAGTTACGGGAGGCACAGCCCTCTCCCCAAGGTCGAATAGGCAGTAGGGATTGTGGGGATGAAGTCTCCCCTTGCGGAGCTGTTTGCAATCACACAGGAAGTTTTATTGGTGCATATTTTATGAGCCCACATCCATGCTAAAATAGACTTCTTGGTAATGTGGCTGCCTTTGACTCACCTATGCTCCTGTAAGTAATGCACCCCCAAACTCACCGGTTCACCAAGCTAGACTGTGGATAGTTCTTTGGGCTGTCGTTGATGTAGTATCTAGGGGGTGCAGACTCTACTCTGTACTTCCTTCATGCGAGTGTAGCCTCCCCATTACCAGCAGCCCCCACGCCCCGCCAGAGGCTATATTTGTCAAAACAGAGTCTTCACTGGCCCCTTGCCTCTCAAAGTGCAAGGATACACCAGGTTCACTCCAGGTAAGTGGATGCAATTTTAGCTACAGGTATTCCAACAGCTGGGCTGTGACTTCTGTCCTAATGCTCGCCCTCTCTTCCCCATCAAATGGCAGACAACATGAGAGAAAAGTCATCAATTCTGACTTATAATTGTACTGGTTTCAATATTCCACATGGCCACTACAGTATTAAATGTTCTGAAATATAAAAGTCCTTCACACAGACATGGCTTTAAGTAAGTCATCTGGGGAGTTTGCCTGTAAGGTTAGTTCTATTCATATTGCTGTTGAAGCCGTGCCTGGTGCAGGGTGCTCACCTCAAATTGCAATGTGGCAGCATCTGAATGCAGGGTAACAAGTTGCCAGTGTTATTGAGAAAGAAGAAAACCTTCTCTCTGCTTCTTTTATTGCATTTGGACTCTCTGCTCATTTCTACAATAGTCTCGCTTCCAAAGCAAACACATGTCAGCTAATGCACTGATGTGGGTCTTGTGACCAGCCAGGCAGGGACAGCTGCGTGCTGAACCTTTGGCAACACCAGCCATCACTGACTTTCTCATTGTGAAACTGGAAGAGGCCTCTATTTCTAATGATCCCAAAGACAGAACTTGTGTTATAGAACAGTTTCTCATTTGTGGCAAACTGTGAGGATTTTAAAGACAGTACGGCTTGTTGTCTCTTAACCCCTGAAACTCCTGTTAATACTGAACCAAAAAACAAGGACTTCTAGACACTGGTGTCAAAGAGCAGAAGGAGGGCCATTGGTGCACACGAGAAAGCAGGTTTGCTTTTTTGGAATCACTACTAACTTATGTGATCATGAAAGACTGGACATGATTCTTCCCAGCTGCCCTTCCATACTTAATGAAGCTTGGTTTAATAGCAAGGCAAGGACTCCCTGTTTTTACTTTCTAAAACTGAAATGTGGAGGCTGAAGAGATAGCTTAGGGATTAAGGTGCTTGTCTGCAAAGCCAAAGTGAACCAGGCTCGATTCCTTAGTACACACTAAACCAGATGCACATGGAACATTCACCTGGAGTTCATTTGCAGTGGCTAGAGGCCCTCACATGCCCATTCTCTCTATATATGCTTTTCTCTCTCTCTCTCAAATAAATAAATGAAAATTAAAATATTTTTTAAATGTTCAAACAACTTAACTTTGTAGAATTCTACTTCAGAAATCACTACCTTTGGCTAGTAGAGGAGTAACAATTTTTAGCTTTTTTCTTTTCTGTATTGTCTAAATATCCTGTAATAGTCTACATATTATTTTTTGATCACTTTTTGTTTGTGTATGTGTGGGTAGTGTTTATGTATGTATACTCATATGCAAGTAGATCTATACATGTGCAGGGTGACATGGGGGGGGCTTTCCTCAGTCACCCTCCACCTTATTCTGAACCCAGAGCTCACTAGTGGGCCAGTGAACTCCAGGAATCCTCCTCTCTCTGCTCTCCTATCACTTGGGCTACAGGCATGTGTCACCACACCCAGCATTTTATGTGGGTGCCTGGGGATCAAAATCTAGGTTCTCATGCTTTCAGAGCAGACACTTTACCCAGCGAGCCATCTCCTCAGATCACACTTGCTAATATAGACATGATCACATATATGCACTAGAAAACCCTCCCATTCTCAAGAGACAAATTAAAGCCTTTCTTGTGTATCATCATGGACAAAGACAGGAGTTAGCATGTTAATTTATTTTAGGAATACATATTATAAACTGTCCTAAACCAATGTGACCATTCACAATTAGTCTTGAAAGGGACAGTGGTTTGCAGATAAATGCTAAACAAGTGACTTCTTTTGCAGTCACACATATTTTTGTGGGGGAATTTAAACCCATTCATATAGGGCTGAAGATATAGCTCAGTTGTAGACCCCTAATGCCTAGCACACGTTTGACCCTTATTGTAACAAGAAAACAGTTAAACTGCTATGACGTTACTGAACAGAGCTGAAGTGTGAGAGTGACCACCTCTTTCACATGCACACACACACGTGCACCCCCGGCACTAAGGGTGTGTGATAGTGAAAAACAAAATCTCAGAGTGATTCTGCGAGCAGCAGCCAGTAGACAGACACACCTCACATTCTGAAAGGTGAGTGAAGCCCGGGCCTCTGCCGCTTTAGACACCTCACCAAGAGAAGCTTCCAAAAGAGGCTTATCAGGTGTTCCTGACGTGCAGGTGTTCCCAAATGCAGCAGCACAGCTCCCTTGCTCTGCAGTACATGTCAAATGATGGATTCAGTGCCAAACAAATGCTCCTCTGAGGAGCATAAGCGAACAGGCTCACCCCACTCTCATGCCTGCCCAGGCAAGGGCACAGGGGTCTGTGCAGTGTGCCCTGCCAGCCCCTATCACATGAGCCCCGTTCATCTTCACAATGACAACGCCCACTGACACCTTACATGTTGTATGACAGAGCTGCTGACTGAGAACACGAAGGCCCAGCAGAGAGCAGCCGTTCCTGATTTGGGTGCAAATTAAGCATGCCAGAGTGAGATTAAAACTAGCCCTGTTGCACAGTCTGTTCTGATTCAACACACAAAGCTGGGTGCCAGCCAGTACCCTCACTCCTCTGGGATTTGCCAATGGGGAAGCACCACAATGTCCCTTTAGCATTTCTTCCACACAGGAGGTAAAGCCAGGACCAACAGGATTCTGAGTCTGCCTGGGTGGCTGGGTCCAGCCAGCACGTTTCTCTCTCTACCAGTCTCCAGATTACTGCATGTACAAGTCTCTGGTGAGCACAACAGAGGATCTGAGCACATAAATAGGAATCTGAAACCACAGAAAGTTCTTGGGGTGTTTCTTGGGGTCAGGGGAGGATAACAATGATAAGAAACAGCTGAGCAGCCCACGAACACCTGGGCGGAACATGACCATGGACACTTCTCTCCCTCATTTCATGCTAGCTTAGTCAGTCTCCACCGCCCACTGGTTACAAGGCTGAGTCTAAGCCTCCTGTTTTGCCGTCCCCCAGGGGAGAATGTGATTAACTGAGTAGTTAATGAGACAGCACTGCCCGTATGCCACTACGTACATCACAGGCCACTCAAAAAGTCAGTATTATTATTAATCTTGACTAACCAATATCAGTCTAAAAATTGTAGCCAATTTCACATAGCAAGAAATTCTTTAAGACCGTAGACATATGTCTTGTTTCTACAGTTTCCTTCTTCCTCTCCCCAAGCCTACCGTTTACTTTTAGTCCTGTTTGTGGGTTTATCAATCCTTCTATTCTTGTCTCTTCACATTATATTGATTCTAAATATGGCTGTAGAGAGATTTTGAGAAAGAACTGAGGGATGTAGAGGGAGCATTGCAGTCATCACTTTTTACACACTAAAAAATAAAAATAAAAATAGTTCATTGATTATCAAGGAGGGAAAATGGATCTAGACTTGACAATCTCCAACTTTTAGTTTTATTTCTGCTCAACAATCATGCCTCCCACTGTTTTAACCCAGTTTTTAAAATTTATTTTCCACACTCCAGCAACAGCCTGCCTGTCATGAGTTGGTTTTATTGCCATGATATATTTCATGCCAAGAGATTTGTTGCTGCTGAGAGTATCTTTAGGGGATAACATGATTTAATGATTAACCTCTCCAAGTAAATTTGTAAGCACCACATACACAGGAACATGGCATCTATAGATACTCTTGTGAACAAAAAAATTTAACCCCTACCAATCAGCCAAACCTCAAGATTTTTTAAAAATTTTGTCATGTTCCTTCAAGTGTCTCTCATTCAAACTACATTAATACTGCACACGAGCCACTCTTCCAGACCACTGTGGAAGAACTCCAGGGAGGTGTCTTCTTTCAAGGAGCTGATGCTTCTGGAGAGTAAAGAGTAAAATGTAGATTTATTTATTCATATTTTTTTGCAGTGCTAAGGATTGAATCCAGGGCCTTGCACATACTGGGCAAGTGCTTTGAGCTACATTACCAGTCCTGCACAATGCAGATTTTTTTAAATGGATATAAATAATTGTATGCAATTTAAGGCTAAGATATAGTATACAGCAGAATTTATGAAGGAGTTCAGAGAAAAGGGCTTAGAGATATCAGAAGGTTCATGAAGGTGGGTTTTGGTGGGGGGGAGAGATGGAGGAACAGCATAGGTCAGACAAGGGCTTCTGGCTGGACTAAAGCATGGAGAATGGTAAATAATAGATCCACTTCTGCATCTAGATTGCAGAGACTTGATATCCAAGCAAGAGGAGAGGGCATTTGCCTCTAAGTTGCTAACGGAGGGCCCTTGCTCTGGCAGCGTGAGTTGATAGAGGCACAAAGACAGCCCAAGCTGTGATTTTTACTTTGTTTCTGTGAGTTTCTAAAATCTTTTGGGCCAAAAGGTAAAATTTCACTTGCAATTTTTAGATGAAGAGCATTGAAATGTCACAGTAACTGAAGCATTTCATCCTTCCCTGTCATAAACATAATCACAGCCTTCATGCCCACGCTGGCTGGGGAGGAAGCTGAGAAGTGCATGGGGTGTCCCAAGTGCACACTCAGATACATTCCACAAATAGCCCAGCAAGCATTCCTCGGTGAAGGAGCTATAGACACCAGATGCTGCTGGCAGTTCACGCCTGGTGACCAGGCACCCTAGTGACACACTGAACTCTAGCTGTACTCTCTAAGCTCTTTTCACACAACTCATCTACTAAGTGGCGAGCACCCTTCTTTGCAGGAAAGGCCCTTGGCTTTGGGCCTTGCTGCTTTCATTCTTAGTCTGGGAATGTAAGCCAGTTGAGCTCATGGTACCAGGTTCTACTAAAATGAATTTTCAGAATGCTCAGCTCTTTGAATATTGTGATAGTAGGAATCCAGTGAACCCTCGAAGGGGGGAGGTCTAAAATGAGATATTTGAAAGTGTCACTGTGATGCATTGGTGTTCTGTCACTCTTTTGAGACATATTCTTATGCTGGCAATCTGTCTCTGGTCCCTAAAGTTTTTCAGAAACTCACAGAGACAGCATGTCCTCAGCTGTGACCTGCAATAACTATTTCACTGGCATTGCTCCTTCTAAAGGCCTGAAATTATTGGCTCTTTGGAGGCCATTTGCCTTTAAATTCTAGTGAGGACAGACTAGGTGTCTGTGGTGTTTGATTCAGGTGTCCCTCACAAACTTGGGCGTTCTGAATGCTGGGTTTCCAGCTGATGGACATTTGGGAATCACTGTCTGATGGAGACAGTATATTGTTGGGGGTGGGCTTATGGGTGTTACAGCCAGTTTTCCCATGCTAGTGTTTGGCACACTCTCCTGTTCCTATTGTCTACCTTATGTGGGCCAGGGGCTGATGTCCACCCTCTGCTCATGCCATCATATTCCCCTGCCCTTATGGAGCTTCCCCTTGAGCCTGTAAGCCAAAACAAGCCTCTTATTTCCCACAAGCTGCTCTTGGTTGGGTAATTTCTCCCAGAAGTGCAAACCTGACTGCAACAGTAAAGTGGTACTAGGAGTGGGGTTGCTGCTAAACACCTGACTGTGTGGCTTTGGCCTTTGGAGCTGATTTTCAAGAGGAATGCGGAAGAATTTGAAACCTTGGCCTCAGAGATGTCTTGCAGTGTTGTAAGTACAGCTTGATGGACTAATATGGTCAAAGTTGAAAGACATGAATGTAGTAAGAACTATGGACTATGAGGTTTGGCTTATGAGGGTGAAAATGAGCTTTGCTTTGATTGGGCTAGAGGCAGTTTGTGTGAAAAGTTTGTTGTTATGCCCATGTCCTGAGAACTTGTGCAGGGTTTCTTTGCATAGAAATGGACTGGTGTGTGCAGAGGGATATGGCACAGAAGGAAATGTTTAGGCCAAAACTACTGCCTGTTCAGTTGCAATTGAGAGATTACAACCTTTGAGATTGGGTCAGCTGACCTGCACTGGGGCAACAGGAAGAATGTAGACTCTTTTGAAGGGGACTGAGTGCCCAAGAAGTGTTCTGTTCTTCCAAGTCTGCTTTATTCCTCCCTGGATTAACAAATAGGCACTCTACCTGGTATTGTGGAGTATAAGAAATGCAGGGAACAGAGGGTCATTGAGTTTGCAACATGGTCTCGTATGTTGGAAATGGCCATGGGGAGTGTGAAGCAGGTTTGCTGGATGCCTGCATGGAGACCTGATGGAGCCATAAGGATGAACTGTGTATTGCAGTGGCGACCCAGTGGAGATGCCACGACCATGAGATGGCTGCTAAGGAAAGCTGCCAGCCCCAATGAAGTTTTCCAATACTGTGAGTAGCCTAGCTGGAGAGGTGTAATTGGAATAGCAGAGACTTATTGCTGGTTAGAATTATCAGACTTGGAGATTTGTCACTAACTAGAGTTGTTGGACTTAAAGCTACAGAATTTGATGTTTGCCCTGGTTGTTTTAGAGCTTGTATTGACTGAATATTCTTTGTTATGGCCGATGCCATCTTTTGCAGTGTGAATGTTTATTCTGTGCCATTATGGGTTTTTTGAGGTTATTTTTTTTTTGATATTGTGGCTCAGTTAAAAGATCTTGGAATACGGGGATGTATAAACATCACTGGGATTGATAAAAAAAGAACTATGGGGACTTTTAAAATTGGACTGAATGCATTGTATTTTACATCATGTATGGATATCAGTTTATGGGGGCCAGGGGCGGAATGTGGTGTGGTTGTTCGATTCAGGTGTCCCCCACAAACTTAGGTGTTCTGAATGCTAGGTTCCCAGCTGATGGAGATTTGGGAATTAACACTTCCTGGAGGCAGTGTATTGTTGGGGGAGCGGGCTTATGGGTGTTATAGCCAGTTTCCCCATGCCAGTGTTTGGCACACTCTCCTATTCCTATTGTCCACCTAATATGGGCTAGGGGGTGATGTCCACCCTCTGATCATGCTATTGTTTTCCCCTGCCATTGTGGAGCTTCCCCTTGAGTCTGTAAGCCAAAATAAACCTCTTTTTTTTCTCACAAGCTGCTCTTGATTGGGTGATTTCTACCAGCCGTGCAAACCTGACTGCAACAGCGACCTTCCAGAATTTGTGACAAGTGTCCAAGCTTGTTCATCAACTGAGTTATTATCTGAAGAAATGTTACGAGGGGAGATTTCACCCACTTTCCTGTTAGGCATGGTGACCTTACCACATAATCTATCAAGAGGAATGAATCATCCGAGAATCCTGAGATAAGAATCCGTGCCAGGGCTGCGTCTCATCACCACAGCTCTGCGCGCCCGGAGCAGGGCCATCTCTGTGCCACCTCTCCTCCCACTCGCATGCCTTTGTGTGCCTCAGCAAGGTTTTTGTGAATTTTTTTTTTTTGGTAAAAAACCAAATGTAAAGTTTTGGGGGCTTTTTGAGTATTGTGGTTTAAGTGTTAAACGTCCCCCTATAGGTTCCAATGCTTGACACTTGGTGGCACTGTTGGGGATTGCTGGAGGAAGAGGGTCACTGGGCACTCCTTGAGGTTTTACAGCCTGCTCCCATTTCCTGTCCACCCCTGCTTCTTGACTCTGGCCACAGTGTAATGAATCACATAATGGACAATATCCCTTAGAAATATAAGCCAAAATAAACCCTTTTCTTCCTGAATTTGCTTCTGGTCAAGTGTTTTCTTTTTCACAGCAATAAGAAAGTAATAATATGGTGAACCATTTAGAGGCAAGTGTTTTGTCTGTACACTGTGTAACTGTCTTTGGTTTTCCACCTTTCTAGGAGGATGTTCAGTTCCTCTCCGCTACTCACTTCTGCCTCTGTCAATGGAGGCTCACTAACAACTTCCCTGCTGTGAGCAGTCAGAAAGTTACAGAGCAGAGATTCATTTCCAGATCTTCTGTTTTTAAGTCCAGTGTGTTTGCTACCATGCCAATATTTCCCAGAATGTGTCTCTCTATATGTGGTAAGTGTCATATGAAAGGAGTTCTGGGGTCAAATGTGTTTGGAGAACTTCACATTATTCAAATCTAAGGAGGTTTTTCATGTTTGTTATGAATTTCTGCCAGTGGATTATGGTGTGCTGACATTTCCAAACACACTGGACCCCAGCTCCTTTTTACTTTTTGTAAAGTTCTTAGGACTCATAACTCTTGGATTGTCTTCTGAAAAACACTTCACTTAGCACAAACTACAGAGCAAAGGGGGTTTCAGGGAAGAAAAGTCAGACTGCAACAGGCTAAGGCCTCTGTGACAGACCACAGTTTGCTCAGAACTTGGCCCAACAGAGGAGGATACACCCACCCAAGACCGGAGTTCAAACTCTCAGCACACATTAGCTGCCTGTGTTTTTCACTTCCTGAGAGGAATCGTTAATCTGATTGGGCACAGTCCAAATTGTAGGTCGGGATTCTTTTCTCCAATATCCTCTCAAATTGAACGCCAGGGCCAGACACAGGAGCAAGAGCAGTGTGGATAGAGACCACAGCTCCTGAAGCAATAATTCTTTACATAATACCAAATGTGACTAGCGGACGATTTTAGTGAGCCAATCAAAAAAGTGAAGGGCACTTCTGTGCTGTTTGAAGGTTTTATGACTAGGAGCCCAGGGATGCCTGTGCGCTGCCCAAGACCCCCTCCTACACCTTCCCATGGGATCCTGGAGGGAGCACTGCTTAAGGGGTGCACCAGGACAAGAACCAAGACTGATGCTCTCACTAAGGACACGGGTGCTGCCTGGCCAGACTGGAGCCTGAGGCTGGGCTTCACAGTGAGGGTTCCACTCACCTTTATCACTGGATCCGGGGTGATGCGCAGCACATGCAAGGGCATGCTGTGTGGAGCCACAGTTTAGCACATGGCTGGCCCCCGAGGGCAGTGCGCAGAAGGTGTACACGCAGGGAAGGCTTCCACCCCAGGGAGCGGGCAAGAGCGCACGCGGGCAGAAACAGGACTTCCGTCTAAGGCTGAGTCACCGTGGCTCGAGTGTTTGTGGGCTGCATTGCCACTTGCAAGGCAGAAGAGCTTCTGCTAGTCTCTTGAGGCCTGTTTCATCATCTGTAGCCACTCTGTCAGGGAGTATTCTGGGATGTTGAGGATATTTCTCCTAGAACCTTTAAACAAAAACCGGCCTTTCTTGCTGACAGAAAGCTGAAAGAAGCCATTCTACATGCAGTTCAATGGGAGAAAGAGGTACCACCAGTGAAGATACTCAACAGTGGACACTGCAAGCCTTATATTTGGCCAGCCAGGCCAAATGAGCCAATGGGTGCAATAGTGGCACATCTATCATGATGGAAACCAACTGCCCTCTAATTGGACTGGAGGCCCGCTCCATGGGAGGGAATACATCCCTGATACTGAAAACTTAAAACAGGGGTAGTCATGAGCCCTAGGGGTGTAACATCTGCTGATGTCTGGATAAATGTATATATTATGCTTATCAAACTGCCCAGCAAGCACTACTCTTAATATTCATACCCTTATATTAAGGCTACTCTCACTTTTGGTAGAGAATCTTCTCTTTTCAGATGGCAGTGACCTTGGGATGACTCAGAAGGTATCATGGTGCTGGAAAGAAGTGACTGGAGTACTGAGTAATATCTCGATCACACCTTCCAAGGCGCAGGGTCTAATGCGGAAGAGGTGGCGGAAAGAATGTAAGAGCCAAAGGAAGGGTAGGACTCCTTACAACGTGCTCCCTCCAGACATAAAATGGCCAGGATGTCCATGACCTCACAGTGCCTGACACTACCTACACAAGACCATCATAAGAGGAGGAAAAGATCATGACATCAAAATAAAAGAGAGACTGATTGATATGGGGAGGGGATATGATGGAGAATGGAATTTCAAAGGGGAAAGTGGGGGGAGGGAGGGTATTACCATGGGTTATTTTTTATAATCATGGAAGATATTAATAAAAATTGAGAAAAAAACTGCCTTTCTCAAGGGGCTAAAATCACACATGCACACACACATACCCCTTTTTATGCAAATCAATCAGCCAATTTATAATTGTACACGTACTGGCACACATTTTCCTCCAAGGTCAAATATCAGTTTGGAGCGCTGTAGTGCTCTGAATGTACCCTCCCCTGTATAGCTTTGCCAGGTGGAACTCTCTTCCACTGACAGGTGTCCATAGTGGAGACAAGAGAAACAAGCAACATGAAGACGGAGGTGGCAGGAGACTGAGGCGGTGATAAACCAGAGTGCCAATGGCACATGTTAGAATGGCATAGGGCCAGGCAGATGCCAGTGTTCACAGGAGCCAGCGGAGGCAGACACAGAGCCTCCTCTAGAGCCTTCAGAGGGCGAGCAGCCCTGCTGACACCGCCACCGTGAGCTTCTGCCTGTGAAGATGCCGAGGAAATGAATTTCTGTTGCCTCGCCACCAGTGAGTGGTGATCTGCTATAGAAACCCAAGAACTAAGACTGCTCAATATTTCTATATGCACTGTCTGTTCAACTGCAACTACTATCACATGTACAGTCATTCTCATGCATTGAGCTTCTGCAATTCGGTATCCCCAAGACCAAAACCGTCCTGCAGGCCATCGCAAAGAGCGGCTATCGACTCCTCTCCTCATGCTGCCCCAGCTGAGTGAGACTGCCTCTGCGTTCACTCCTTGCTTGGGTAAGAGGGACTGCAGGTAGAGAGGAATCCAGCCAACCAGCCAGACTACGTGGAGCATGAGGGTGTGTTGCTAGTTACTCTTCTCACTATTGTAACAAAATATATAAGAAAAGCAACTAAGGGAGGAAGAGCTACTGAGGGAGCCGGTCACACTGTGTCCACCTTCCGGAGCAGACAGCAAAGCATACTGGTGTTCAGCCAGCCTTCCTCTTCATCTTCTTTGCATATGTGTGTGTGTGGCATGTGTGGCATGATGTGTGTAGTATGTACACATGTGTGCAGATGCACATACCCCATGCCTTCCCTGTCATCCATCTATGTGTTTCCTTGCGACAAAGCCTATCACTGAACCCAGGGTTTGGGTCAGACGGGCTGGCCGGCCCGCCGGCGCTTCTCACGGCTCCATTCTCACAGGACTGCGGTTACGGGAAGGCAGGTGCGGGCTGCGAGCCGTCTGCTCCCCCTGTTTCACCTCCCTAGGAGAACTTGACCCAAGTGGATGTCTGTCCTTCTTGAGCAACCACAGCCCACTGTGGGAACAGGGGAGTCTTGAGGAGGACAATTGGGTTGAGAAAATGACTTAGGTTTCCGACTCACACATTTACATGAAGGGACTTTTTATTTTAAGTAACTAGGTCAGAAGGCATTGCAGATCCTGAACGAATAAAATGACCAAAAGGCACCTTCCCCCCAGGATTCAACAAGCCCAACTCAATTAAGTTTGCACCAGGAAGGCACTTAATTTTTCTAATAAACACATATCCAGCAAGAAGCTCACAGTAAGCAAATTCTAATAAGAGAGCAGTAGGCAGTGTTCCCAGGAGTCACTTCTCAACTTTCAGGGTCCCGGGCTGTATTTTTCCATTATAGAAAATAAAGGAAGCTGGAAATTACCACCAGAACAAATCAGTTCCACTGAAAATACCCCAAACAGCACCCTTTTCCCTGCCCTGGAAATTATGTGTCTCTCTCCACCCTTCTAAATTACACTGTCCTGATCTATTTTATTTTCTCACTAAATACATGGAACAGAGATATTAGCTGATAAAATGACCTGTGATACTTTTGGCCAATGGTGTGATTTTTTCTTTTTCCAAGAACAGAACCAAGTTCTGGATCACAAGGCCTTTAGAATGAATGGCCAGCATCTCTTTGTTCTCAATAATAAGTATGATGTCTGCCTCCTCTCTTCCTCATACCAGACTTGGGCCCCAGAGGCTGAAGCAATGGCTCACAGGTAAGAGTCCTGTAGGAATCACAGCTGATCAGAGGGGATGCATTAATACTGCATTTGAAATTTGTCAATATGTGTGTTTCCCCTTTTGTGCCTTCATGAATATTCCAGATTCAACAGAGAAGGGGGTAGCAGTGGCATCAGTTTCTAAGTTTAAAGTAATCACAGCCTTGATGTGGAAACAGCAGCCAGTGGCCTCGGAGCTGGTTGTGATTTGGGTCTAGGTGGGCCTGGTAAGACATCTACCAACAGAAGGCCTCTAGCTGGTCCTACTTCCTACTGAAATGAAAACATAGAATCCTAAATGCCTAAATAAAGGCAATAATTTGTTTCCAGCTGGTACAATTGTTTAATAAAATGCCTGCTGGGTCTTCAGAAGTAATATTCTGTTCTCTTCAGCAACAATGAAAATTACCCTGGGGGGAAGGGTGGTACTTACTCAACCCATACAAAGTGTTCTCAACTTGAAGTATAGCATTTTCAATGACAGTAACTTGCCATATGGAGGCATGAAAAAAAGTTTCAGAGACACATAGTAAACTGAAGGAGAAGAAAAAAAAAATCCCAACAGAAGGCTTATGCCATTTCACTATTGTAATAATTATTCTTCTAATGTTTTAATCAAAGACAGCAGCCTGTCTCTCCTCTCATCTATATTCAAGCCACCACACTTTGTAGGTGTTAATCTCCATGCCTTCAGGCTGTTAGAAGGGAGCGGAAATTGGCAGTCTCTGAACTAAGAAGCCAGTAAGAGAGCAGTACCTGGCACGGCCCTTAATTATCTTGATTATGTTAATGTGTGCTGTTTGTCAACAGCTAGGAAGAGACGGACATGGGAAGCAATCAAGAGATTGCTTTTTAGGTGTAGATATGCAGAATGAAGATTTTTCTTCAATCGTTTCTTAAACACATTAAAATGGATTTTTTTACTTTAGAAGCATGAAAGAAGCTAAGAATCAATTACCATTATCCCAGCTACTACGCATTTGTTTTTGAGGGGAGGTATGTGTTTGTGTATAGTATATATAGTATGGTGTGTGTGTGTGTGTGTGTGTGTGTGTAGTATATCCATGAGTTTATGTGCTGCTGGTGTGTGTGTGTGTGTGGTGCATACATGAGTTTATATGCTGATGGTGTGTGTGTGTGTGTGTGGTGCATACATGAGTTTATGTGCTGATGGTGTGTGTGTGTGTGTGGTGCATACATGAGTTTATGTGCTGATGGTGTGTGTGTGTAGTGCATACATGAGTTTATGTGCTGATGGTGTGTGTGTGTGTGTGTAGTGCACACATGAGTTTATGTGCTGATGGTGTGTGTGTGTGTATGTAGTGCATACATGAGTTTATGTGCTGATGGTGTGTGTGTGTGTGTGTGTGTGTGTAGTGCACACATGAGTTTATGTGCTGATGGTGTGTGTGTGTGTGTGTAGTGCACACATGAGTTTATGTGCTGATGGTGTGTGTGTGTGTGTGTGTGTGTAGTGCACACATGAGTTTATGTGCTGATGGTGTGTGTGTGTGTGTGTGTGTGGTGCATACATGAGTTTATGTGCTGATGGTGTGTGTGTGTGTGTGTGTGTGTAGTGCACACATGAGTTTATGTGCTGATGGTGTGTGTGTGTGTGTGTGTGTGTGGTGCATACATGAGTTTATGTGCTGATGGTGTGTGTGTGTGTGTGTAGTGCACACATGAGTTTATGTGCTGATGGTGTGTGTGTGTGTTTGTGTGTGTGTAGTGCACACATGAGTTTATGTGCTGATGGTGTGTGTGTGTGTGTGTGTAGTGCATACATGAGTTTATGTGCTGATGGTGTGTGTGTGTGTGTGTGTAGTGGACACATGAGTTTATGTGTTGATGGTGTGTGTGTGTGTGTGTGTGTAGTGCACACATGAGTTTATGTGCTGATGGTGTGTACAGCCCATGCGCATGCACACAGAAGTGAGAGGAGAGTGTCCAATATCCTCCTCGACATCATTTCAATGTTGTTTTCTTGAGACAGAGTCTTCTACTGGGCCTGAGCTGCTATAATCAATCAGGTTGGCAGCCCAGAAATACCCAGCGATTCTCCATGCCCCACCGGACTGGGTGGCCACAGCCAGCTTTTACGTGGGTGTTTGTTATCAGACTAGGCTTTCCGTGGCCCTCATGGCTAGGTGCCAAGCACATGTACCTGCTGAGCCATTTCTCCTGCTGTTACAGTGACTTGCCATATAAATGAATAAATAAAAATATTAGATATACACAGGAGGCACAGGGGATAGAAATCGGTTATTTTACAGGAACTAAATAATTTCATAAGAGTGAAGCTAAATAAGATGAGAAATCAGTATCACATACATTCAAATGCAATCAAAAGGCATTTTAGGCTACCCATCCATGCAAAAGATAGCAATGCCATTCAATATTCAAATCCCAGTACTGTTCATTTTCAGAGCAGAATGGCAAACAGATACAATAAGAGTTGTTTTTCGTTATTTTCATATCTATGACAAAATACCTGACAAAAAATCAACTTCAGGGAGGAAGGTTTTACTCTGAATTGTGGTTTAAGGGATATAAAGTCCATCATGGTGGGGAAGTCATGGCTACAGGAGCATGAGGTGAGTGGACTTGGGCATCTGTCATAAGGAAGCAGAAAGAAGTGGATGCTAATTTTTAGCTTTCACTTTCTCCTTTTGATTCAGTCCAGGAGCTCAGCCCATGGGAAGCCACCATATTCAAGGTGGAACTTCCCTTTTCAGTTAAATCTTTATCCAACCACCCTCACAGATACACCAGAGCTGTGTTTTCATAGTGATTATATCAAGTGTATCCAACCTACAGCCCATGGGCCACATGTGGCTACATGCAGCCCAGGAAAGCCATTAATGTTGCACAACACAAAACCGTAAACTTGCTTAAAACATTATGAGTTAAATTTGTGAGTTTTTTTTTTTTTTGTAACAATTGTGCAGTTCTTGAGCCTGGATTTTATCTGTGTCAACCTAGGTCAGTTTTCTAGTTCCTGGTTAGACAACCCCTGACCCAGCCTAGGTTGCTCAGCTAGAGACTATAGAAGTGAATCTGGCCAAGGGCCATTAAGATATTGCTAGTCACACATGTACAGGACATTGTCCACCTCCACAGGAGAAGAGGAGAGGAGGGGAGAGGAGGGGAGAGGAGGAGAGGGGGAAGGGAGGGGAGGGGTGGGGAGGAGAGGAGTGGAGAGGAGAGGAGAGGAGAGGAGAGGAGAGGAAAGGAGAGGAGGAGAGACTGATAGTTTTCCTTGCAGCCCTCTCAGAGGGCTACCTATTTTGGATTCAAGCTTTTCTCAAAATATAGCCTCAGTTTCCTGGGCTATGACTGCTAATCATGGGTTTAAGAGGCACTGAGCAGTGGTTTGAATGCTGAGGCTCTGGTTTCAATAATCTTATGTGTGTTAAAATAATGGTAATTCAGGCGGGCTGGTTTTTCCCATCTGGTTCTAAGTGCCTCTGTGCTAGGCAGCTGGCGAGAGAGGCCTGGCAGAGCAGGAAACAAAGGATGTGTCTGGAGGGGTCGCAGGCTACCATCTACCAAAGCACTGGAAACTGAGGAAGCTTTTTTCTAATGCTGCAGGACCCATGAAATCTATGACTGCCTCCTGGAAGGGTTCTTTGGAGACAGGGTGACATGATGCAAAGGTACTGTGCCCAAAGTCTGGGACACACCCTCCCTTCTCCCATTGACCAGTTGGTGACCTGAGGAGTCACTACTCACCAGCGGGTCACATGCACAGTCACGGTTAGTAGTGGGTCTCCCACATCATCCGCTGGTCAGCAGTGTTTCAGCAATTCATATTATTGGCACAAGCCTAAGCGACCTCGTCGGGGGCTATTCTGGGCCTGCTCAGTGTGATTTGCTTATTTACTTTCCTGCGCCTGGCAAGCCCTCCACCACCAGCTGTGTCCATGTCCTTTCTGACTTCCGGGAGCATGGACGTCCGCTTTAGCCTCCTGGGCGACGCATGGTGAAGAGACCGGGTGAGGTGAAAGCAGCTCCTTTCCCAGGTCCACAGAGGCAGAGTGAGGCCCAGCGTCCTCCAAAGGTATCATTTTCTAGCAACTGTGATTCTGCGACTTCTTGCTTTGCATGTGTGTGTCCGTGGCGTGTGGTGTGTGGCATGTTCATATGCATGTGGGTCCAGGTGTGGGTACATGGATGTCTTCCTCTATCCTTTCTCCACCTTATGTTTTAATACAGGGTCTCTTACTAAACCCAGAACCCACTGATTTGGAAGCCCCAGGATCCTCCTGTTTCTTCCTCACCAGTGCTGAGACTTCAGGCTGTGTACTGCCATGTCTGCCATTTCACAAGGGGCTGGGCACCCCAGCTCCGGACAGCAAGCCTGTGGGGCAAGCGCCTACTTCAGTCACTGAGCAATCTCCCCACTGCGGACTGAGTTTTATGAAGATATTTAATACACTTTCTTTTTTTTTTTTTTGTTTTTTCGAGGTAGGGTCTCATTAGTCCAGGCTGACCTGAAATTCACTATGTAGTCTCAGGGTGGCCTTGAACTCATGGCGATCCTCCTACCTCTGCCTCCTGAGTGCTGGGATTAAAAGTGTGCGCCACCATGCCCGGCTCTAATACACAAATTTTGTTCATTTAAACCCAGCAAACTATCAAACTGTGGTTCGTGACTGTGGTATTCACACCAAAGCCTTTGTGTGAACACTGGAAGGTTAATTAAGGACTACCTAGAGCCACCTCTGCTGAGCCACCACAATAAGTAAGGACAGGAGGAGCTATAGTTTGAGGGCAGTCATTCACCAAGATTTCCACGATTCCTGGCTTGAGACAATGGCACCTTCACAAAGCTAGGGACACATTAGATGACTGAGGAAGGCAACTGACCAGGAACCGATTTGACTTCAGAGCTCAAACCCAAAGTGGATGTGTTTACTTGCAATCACATTACTGCCTTCCACCTTCTCTGACCAACTGCAGGCTCCATCCTGCCCTTGTGTGACAGGAGCACATGTGGGAACGTCCAGACATGACAGTTGCTTGATTTTGTCTCAAGGAAGAGTCAGAGGCAGATTTATAACTCGGGTCAAAGCATAAAACAAAACTAGTATGAAATCATTGAAGCTGAATATGAAAGGGGATCAGTACACCTACTTTTTTTTCTGTTCTTTTTTTTTTTTTTTTTTTTTTTTGGTTTTCCAAGGTAGGGTCTTGCTCTAGCTCAGGCTGACCTGGAATTCACTATGTGGTCTCAGGGTGGCCTTGAACTCATGGCAATCCTACCTCTGCCTCCCAAGTGCTGGGATTAAAGGTGTGCACCACCACACCAGGCCAGTACCCCTACTTTAATAAGAGTGTTAGGGTACCAGCCTCAGACCCCATATTCCCAACCAGCAAGACACCATTTAAAGATAAGCAGTGACTGGGCTGGGGAGATAGCTCAGTGGGTAAGAATGGTTTTGAGGCAAGCACAAGGACCTGAGTTATTCTCCAGCACCCAAGTAAAACATCAGCATGACCACATAGTCCTGTAAATGGAGAGGGATCTGAGACAGGAGGATGGCTGGAGATCACTGGTCAGCCAGTCTGACTGGCAAAGCACAAACTTGAGGTTCGGTGGGAGACTCTTTCAGGGAATAATGGGCAAAAGGGTTAGCCGCAGACACTAGCTCTCTACCTCTGGCTTGCTCATGCATACACACAGGGTAAATGCATCTGCACACACGTGCATACACCACACAAAAAAATTAGTAATGAGGAAAGCAGAAAAAGGAGATTTCATCAGTGTGACCAGATAAAGGGTCCAGTGGCCCCAAGTCTGTATTCAAGATACTGACTTGAGCTTTGTGTTTAAATCAAGGAAGAAATGGGGCAGGGGCCAAGAGGTTTGTACAATAAAGCAATCCTGCTCCAGGTGTGGTCTTGCTGATCATTGCCTCAGATCCTGTTCTGATAAACTTTCAATCTATTAATCACGGTGGTGTCCCACAACAGGGGCTGACAATCTGGTTCCCTCAGGAAGATCTGCTCTAGGGTGTGATGACACCACCATAAATATTCTCATCTTGGGGGTGACGTCCTGCAAGCTTGACATTGTTTGGGGCTGGTCTGTTTCAGTTCCGTATCATGAAGATGTTTATGGATTAGTCCTGTTTGTTCCAGACCTACGTTGACTGAAGAGGAAAGGATGGCCACTTATCTCTGAGCCTTCATGAGAGGGGCAAGATGGGTTAGGGGGACAGAGTTAAACAAGTGTTTGAACCAAGGCAAAGGAGACAGATTCAGAGATCTGGTCTTTCACTCTTCTCTAGTCACCTGTGGGCCCTAGGGAGGAGTAGGCGCTTGAGCCAGAGCAGCTTCCAAGTGCCTGTTATGGGGCTGGAGAGATGGCTTACTGGTTAAGGCACTTGCCTGCAAAATCTAAGGACCCATGTTTGACTCTTCAGCTCCCACGTTAAGCCAGACAAACAAGGTGAAGCAAGTGCAAGGTCACACATATGCACAAGGTAACTTATGTGTCTGGAGTTCAATTGCAGTGGCTGGAGGCCCTGGTATGCCAATCCTCTTTTGCATTTTCTGACATAAAAAAAAGGCCAGTCTGTTGGGCTTGCCTCGAAAAAAAAGAAAAGAAAAGAAAGAAAAACACAAATGGAAGTGCCTGTTATGGACTTGTGGTGGAAAGACTGGAAAAGACAATACTCAAAGGCTTCAGTCTGCATTTCTTTTTTTAAAAGAAAGTATTTTTATTGACTTGCAAGCAGCAAGAGGGAGAGAGAGAAAGAGAAAGAAATGGGCACACCAGGGCCTCTTGTCACTACAGCCAAACTCCAGATGCATACACTACTCTATGCATCTAGCTTTACAAGGATACTGGGGAATCAAACCCTGGCCATCAGGCCTTACAAGCAAGTACCCTTAACCACTAAATCATCTCTCCAGACCCCTTCAGCCTGTATTTCTTTCCTTTCCAAATATTGTCACCATGTACTACAAACACTGGTTATACAGAGAACATTATAGAAAGAAAGCTCATCGACAAGCTAGGTCCCATCATTCTCACCACCTCCCTCACAGACACAGAAGACATCCAAGACATTCTAAGCCTATCATTGGCCAAGTCTCGATGCCTGCAAAGTGTTTTTGGAACTGATCTTTACTGTACCTTCTCCTGTGACTTGCCTTTTAAAGGAATACATATCCACCAAGGGACTTTCCCCTTCATGTTTGGTAGTTAGCACTGAATCTCCTTGGCAGGGCCCTGGGTGACTACACAATCTTACACCTGCCAGGGCTGGAAAGTTCTGGAAATAGGGACTCTGTGCCAGACATTCCTTTAGAGCAATTCACTTCATGCAGTGCAGCATTCTCTTGGCCATTAGATGAGTAACCCATTTCTTGAACTTTGTGAGACTTTTTTGAACAGTAGTATGCAAAGGAGCATATCCAGGAGCGGATGCAGAGGCCAGCACAAAGGGCACTCACGCAGCGCTCTTGCTTACTTCCTGTGGAGATCAGGTTGTGCCCTGCTTTAACATACGCCAGTTTTACTCTGTGTCATGTGAGACAGTGGTTATCCAGGCTGTGCCTGGCCCCGAGAGTGTCCATTTTGTAAGCAGCATTTGACTCTACTTGAGGAGGACTCCACACAGATGGACACCACTATCCATCTCATACCACCCACGAGGCACAGACTGCAAGTGACATGTGTGTGTATGTGCATGTGGAGGCCAAAGGCTGACATCTGGTGTCTTTCTTCAATCACCTTCCACCAATTCCTTTGAGACAGCATCTCTCATTGAACCTGGAGCTCACTGGTGTAGCCAGACTAGCTGGCCAGCAAGCCCCTGTGTCCTCCTTCCTCCACATCCTAGTACGGAGATTATACGTGCATGCTGCTGTGTACAACTTTTTAAGTTGGGTGCTGAGAATCTGAACTTAGTTCCCCATGAGACATCTTCCTAACCTTCAATTTCTTTATACATGTATATATATATATATATATATATATATATATATATATATATATATACTATCACATATATATACTATCACTCATGGGATGTGATACAAAAAACAATGAATGCATAAAAATTCTCATGAGTTGTATCATAAGTCTTCATTTGGCCTCATTATTTCCATTTTTTTGCCACCTCAAACAAACCTTAAATGAACAATATTGAACGTGTGTCCTTACTGTTTCTAGGGGCTGGAGAGATGGCTCAGTGGATAAGAGCTCTTGCCACATAGGCATAAGGACCTGAGTTCAAGTCTCCACACCCACATAAAAAGCTGGGCATAACCACAGATGCCTGTAATTCCATTCCTGAGGGGGATAGAGACAGGAGTATCACTGGGGTCCACTGGTCAGCCAGCCTAACCAAAAAAAAGCAGCTCCAGGTTCAATGAGAGACTCTGTCTCAAGTAAATAATGTGGAGGAATGACAGAGTAGGTCATCTGACATCTTACTCTGGCCTCTGCACTAGTGTACATAGCACACACGGCTGTCCACCCATGAGCATACACATATGCGCACAAAATATGCACTATTTCTATAGTATAGTACAGAGTTAAAGAACTGTGCATTTTACTTTTCTAGATGTGCTTAGATTTCTTTCCTCGAAGGCTAATAGAATGATCCACAGCCCACAGCATGGATGTGTGAGCTCCCACCTCTCCACACCCCAGCCATGGCACATGTTTCTTTTTTCTTACTTTAATGGTTGTAAAGTAGCATTTCATCCCTATTGTTACTTTTCATTTCCTTTCCAGTATGTTTCTTGAAGACCTGACTCTGCTGTACTTTGGCTTCCTTGCCCTTGCTTAATCGTTCTCTCTCTCCCTCAAGCACGGGCGCCACCTGGCCGAGAGTATCTGTGACCTTGGCTATTTCTACCCAAGATTATTACTGAAAAATATAAACGCTATAAAAAACTGTTTAGTGAATGAGTAAATATCGTTCCAACCCCAGAAATTCTATTCCAAGGAACTCTATTAAAGAAAAATATAGAAATAACCATGATAGCATTGCTCATGAGTACAAATGAGCTAAATGGTTATATAACAGTTATAAACTACAACAGAGCATGTGTCTAATCCAGAAGCACATTCATAATGATAGCTGTAACAGGTAATTTTTATCTAATAGTTACTTTTAGGCGATGTGTTAAGAATTTTGTATAAATTTTCATGTTTAAATTTTATAATAAACATATTAAAAATAATTATAACATTGCATAATAGTGTTCTAATTATTTCCAAAAATGCTTCAATAAGCATGGAAATGCCGCCACAAGTATGAATAAATGGAAGGATATGCACCAGGTTGTCAGCAGTTTATTTGTATGAATAAAAGTTCATTTTACCTTTATTTTCCTTTTTGTTAGACTTTTATGTAAGATGTCCTGACCTTTTGTAATAAGAATGTAAGAAGAATGATTCTCTACTAATCTAGGGATTTCTTTTTGCAACTTTAATACATGTGTGCAAACAAGTGTTCAGAGAACCACCATTGACTGGTTCACTTATTCCTGTAAGTAATTGTGAATTTCAGTGATTAAAATACACTTGTAATTACTAAAAGCAATTGAGACTTCACATTTGCAAAATAGAATATTAATGTTACATTTAGATTTATAGCTAACATATCCAAAATTTGTAAGATAAATTTTGTTTAAAAAAACAACTTGCAAGCCAGGCATGGTGGCACATGCCTTTAATCCCAGCACTCAGGAGGCAGAGGTAGGAGGATCACCATGAGTTCAAGGCCACCCAGAGACTACATAGTGAATTCCAGGTCATACTGAGCTAGAGCAAGACCCTACCTCAGAAAACAAACAAAAAATACTTGCTGTTTATCTTGTGACTTTGTATGCTTTTGAAATAAAATCAACAAAGCAATTGTTTGAAGAAATAAATGTGTGTATATATGCTATTTATTAATATATTTAAGAATGTATACACATTTTAGAGACTTTAGTTTACACACACACACAGACTTGCAATAAAACTGGTACATACCCCATGGAATCACTCATTGGTCATCTCATTTTTCCTAGATAATGTCTGGCCTGAGGCTTGTTTCTCTATGAATGAGGTATATTTTTCTCCTCTGTCTTTTCGGGTAGGCCTGAAGGGCCATTAATCATTCTGTATGAAGCCCAAAGAGAAGCCTCTGGAAGCAGAAGGTGCCGCAAGCCTGGGCAGCAATGATGAAGGTGCCCATCCACCCGGGCGGAGCCAGGCACTGGCTTGATAGTGATGAAGAGGGTCGTTTCTCATGTGGCAGGTGAGCCCCACACGCCCCCATGGTAGTTTGTTTCCTAAGGTTATAGGAAAGCAAAGGAGCTTTGCCTCACAGTGGAGAGCAAGACTGGCTAGGAAAGGCCTGGACCCCAGACACAGGAACAAAAGCACAGGCAGGGATGTTGTCTGCCAACAAGGAAACCGCAGGGAGAGCCCCTCAGCAGCGCTCCACAGAAACCCAACAAATAAAATACAAATTAAATGTTTTCAAGAAATATCCTATTTTTTGTCTCTCATGTTTCCTCCCAGATTCCCTTTCTGTATAGCTTACTGATGACCTCAAGAGAAGCTACCCACAGGTTAAGTTCATAGGTGTTGATTTAAACACTTTATTGAAGCACAATCTTATTTTGCACCCTAGGCTTGCCTGGAGTTGTAGCAATTCCTTGGCTTCCGTCTCCCAGTGCTGGAACTAAGGGCTGAACCGACATGTCCAGCTCAGTTTTAGCTCTTTCTGAGGTCCTGTGCAAGTCAGGCAAAGCTCAGGGTAAGTCCAGGAACACAAGGAAAGCTGTGTTGAGAAACTGTACAAATACCACCAGGTCATCCAAAGGGTAAAAATAAAGCCAAAAGGAAGGGTGAAGCTGGCCATGCCCTGCTTCCCCCTTTAATCTGGTCACAATCCCACATCTTCCTGCTGGTTTCTTTCTGACAGCTCAACTCCTCCGCTCCACTGAAGACCAAGGTCAGGGGCCAATGACAAGCCACCTGGAGGTGGGGCGGTCACATGTTTCCATATTGTTATTCCTAAAATAAATTTCCGGTTCTCAAGAGCCCCTCGGCTTGGGAATTAGGTCTGCCAAAAACTTAGTTATCTCTCTCCAGACACAAGTATTAAGCACGGAAGTAAAGTTCATCACCTGACAAGCCAGAAGGCATGGAACTCAGGTGGAAGCCTTCCATGGCAACTGTTCCCTCCCCACAGTGACTTAGGCCACTTTCCTGGGTTTGCTGGTTTGCTTAAGTAAGATGTTATAGGGAACAAAAGATTTTTCCTTTCTCCAGACCTCTGCGGCTCTCTGGCCTGATCCTCTAACCTATCTGATAAGTTCCAGGCAAATGAGATACCATGTCTCAAAAGAAGGTGGGTGGTATTCCTAAGGATGACACCTGAGGTTGTCCTCTGGCCTCCACACACATGCATACAAACATGCCCACACACACGCATGTGCACCATATACACACACACACACATATGCATGCATACACGCACACACACATACATGCACACTAAGAATTCCCTTTCTCACCAATGGCTAGGGTCTCAACTGTAATATGCTTTATCTGGTATTAGAGTCTTCAGAAATGAAAATTTAAGGAACAAGGAAACTTGCATTTTTATTCTTAGCTTTAAAGAGCAGATGGCCATGAAGTAATATGTAAACACAGAAGGTGTGATCTTGTGCTAATAAGCCAGGAACCCTAATGAGGCTTGTTGATCAAATCAGTTGCCTTCTCATTGATGGGACAAAATACCTGGCCAGAGGCAACTTAGGGAAGGCAAGAGTTAATTTATTTCGGCTTACCGTTGCAGAGGGTAGAGTCCATCCTGCAGAGGAAAGCGTGGCAGAAGCTTGAAACACTTCTCATCCGCAGAGAGGAAGTAGCAAGCAGGGTTGCTCCTAGCAACAAAATTCCTCTAGCAAGGCAACACCTCCTAAGGGTTCCACAACCTTCCAGAACAGCTGGGGACCAAGTGTTCGCATGCACGAGTCTATGGGGGTCACTGCCCTCAAACCACTGCCTTGGCCCTCTTTGTTTCCTGAGGGCCTGTAATGACAAGGACAGCCCTTTCCTCTGGGCACAGGATCTTCATTGCTACATGGGGCTTTTATGACCTGTTTCTGGAGATGGTCAGAGAATTCTTTCGTGGCCTGCTTCAGGGGAAAAGACAGGAAAGGTCAGACAGACCTCGTGCTTCTGAAGTGTCACACATCAACAGTGCTAATTTTGAGGCTGACATTTCCTAAACCCAGTCATCTGTCATCAGTCCTCTCCACCTGACCCCTGTGTCCCATTAGGTAGCTCTGACAGCTTGGTGCTGCCAAGGCAAGAAGGCCCACTTCCCTGTCATAAAGGGGACTCAGCACAAGTGACTGGCCTAAGAGGCAGGTACTGAAGAGCCCAAGTCTTTCTGCAAAGCCTCCCAGATGGCCAGAAAAGCATCGGTACTAGCATCTACCTCATGCTTCAGTTTTGGCTACTGAAAACACAAAAGCTCATGGGAGATGATTCCTGCCAGCTCCTGAAAGTAGGTGGTTCATTCCACTCCACAAAATGTGCAGTGATCTACGATGTATCATCCCCGCTGGTTTCCCCTCCACAAAATGTGCAGTGATCTACGTGATGTCATCCCCGCTGGTTTCCCCTTCATGAAAAGGACAGTGATCTACATGATGTCATCCCTGCTGGTTTCCCCTTCATGAAATAGACAGTGATCTACGCGGTGTCATCCCCGCTGGTTTCCCCTCCACGAAATGTGCAGTGATCTACGTGATGTCATCCCCGCTGGTTTCCCCTTCATGAAATGGACAGTGATCTACATGATGTCATCCCCGCTGGATTCCCCTTCATGAAATGGACAGTGATCTACGCGGTGTCATCCCCACTGGTTTCCCCTTCACGAAATGTGCAGTGATCTACGTGATGTCATCCCCGCTGGTTTCCCCTTCATGAAATGGACAGTGATCCACGTGATGTCATCCCCGCTGGTTTCCCCTCCACGAAATGGACAGTGATCTACGTGATGTCATCCCCGCTGGTTTCCCCTTCATGAAATGGACAGTGATCTACGCGGTATCATCCCCGCTGGTTTCCCCTCCATGAAATGGACAGTGATCTACGTGATGTCATCCCCTGCTGGTTTCCCCTTCATGAAATGGACAGTGATCTACGTGATGTTCCCCGCTGGTTTCCCCTTCATGAAATGGACAGTGATCTACGTGATGTTCCCCGCTGGTTTCCCCTATATGAAATGGACAGTGATCTACGCGGTGTCATCCCCGCTGGTTTCCCCTTCATGAATTGGACAGTGATCTACGCGGTGTCATCCCTGCTGGTTTCCCCTTCACGAAATGGACAGTGATCTACACGGTGTCATCCCCTGCTGGTTTCCCCTTCATGAAATGGACAGTGATCTACGCGGTGTCATCCCCGCTGGTTTCCCCTTCATGAAATGGACAGTGATCTACACGGTGTCATCCCCGCTGGTTTCCCCTTCATGAAATGGACAGTGATCTACGCGGTGTCATACCCGCTGGTTTCCCCTTCATGAATTGGACAGTGATCTACGCGGTGTCATCCCCGCTGGTTTCCCCTTCATGAAATGGACAGTGATCTACGCGGTGTCATCCCCGCTGGTTTCCCCTTCATGAAATGGACAGTGATCTACGCGGTGTCATCCCCGCTGGTTTCCCCTTCATGAATTGGACAGTGATCTACGCGGTGTCATCCCCGCTGGTTTCCCCTTCATGAAATGGACAGTGATCTACGTGATGTCATCCCCTGCTGGTTTCCCCTTCATGAAATGGACAGTGATCTACGCGGTGTCATACCCGATGGTTTCCCCTTCATGAATTGGACAGTGATCTACGTGATGTCATCCCCTGCTGGTTTCCCCTTCATGAAATGGACAGTGATCTACGCGGTGTCATACCCGCTGGTTTCCCCTTCATGAATTGGACAGTGATCTACGCGGTGTCATCCCCGCTGGTTTCCCCTTCATGAAATGGACAGTGATCTAGTGATGTCATCCCCGCTGTTTCCCCTCCACGAAATGGACAGTGATCTACGCGTGTCATCCCCGCTGGTTTCCCTCCATGAATGGACAGTGATCTACGCGGTGTCATCCCCGCTGGTTTCCCTTCATGAATGGACAGTGATCTACGCGGTGTCATCCCTGCTGGTTTCCCTTCATGAAATGGACAGTGATCTACCGGTGTCATCCCCGCTGGTTTCCCCTTCATGAAATGGACAGTGATCTCCCGGATGTCATCCCGCTGGTTTCCCTTCATGAAATGGACAGTGATCTACGGATGTCATCCCCGCTGGTTTCCCCTTCAGAAATGGACAGTGATCTACGCGTGTCATCCCCGCTGGTTTCCCCTTCATGAAATGGACAGTGATCTACGCGGTGTCATCCCCTGGTTTCCCCTTCACGAAATGGACAGTGATCTACACTGATGTCATCCCGCTGGTTTCCCCTTCATGAAATGGACAGTGATCTACGCTGATGTCATCCCGCTGGTTTCCCCTTCATGAAATGGACAGTGATCTACGCTGATGTCATCCCGCTGGTTTCCCCTTCATGAAATGGACAGTGATCTACGCGGTGTCATCCCCGCTGGTTTCCCCTTATGAAATGGACAGTGATCTACGCGGTGTCATCCCCGCTGGTTTCCCCTTCATGAAATGGACAGTGATCTACGCGGTGTCATCCCCGCTGGTTTCCCCTTCATGAAATGGACAGTGATCTACGCGATGTCATCCCCGCTGGTTTCCCCTTCATGAAATGGACAGTGATCTACGCGATGTCATCCCCGCTGGTTTCCCCTTCATGAAATGGACAGTGATCTACGCTGATGTCATCCCCGCTGGTTTCCCCTCATGAAATGGACAGTGATCTACGCGATGTCATCCCCGCTGGTTTCCCCTTCATGAAATGGACAGTGATCTACGTGATGTCATCCCCGCTGGTTTCCCCTCCACGAAATGGACAGTGATCTACGTGATGTCATCCCCGCTGGTTTCCCCTTCATGAAATGGACAGTGATCTACGTGATGTCATCCCTGCTGGTTTCCCCTTCACGAAATGTGCAGTGATCTACGCGGTGTCATCCCCGCTGGTTTCCCCTTCACGAAATGGACAGTGATCTACGCGGTGTCATCCCCGCTGGTTTCCCCTCCACGAAATGGACAGTGATCTACGCGATGTCATCCCTGCTGGTTTCCCCTCCACGAAATGGACAGTGATCTACGTGATGTCATCCCCGCTGGTTTCCCCTTCATGAAATGGACAGTGATCTACGCGGTGTCATCCCCGCTGGTTTCCCCTTCATGAAATGGACAGTGATCTATGTGATGTCATCCCCTGCTGGTTTCCCCTCCACGAAGTGGACAGTGATCTACGTGTTGTAATCCCCGCTGGTTTCCCCTCCAAGAAATGTGCAGTGATCTACGCGGTGTCATCCCCGCTGGTTTCCCCTTCATGAATTGGACAGTGATCTACGCGGTGTCATCCCTGCTGGTTTCCCCTTCATGAAATGGACAGTGATCTACGCGGTGTCATCCCCGCTGGTTTCCCCTTCATGAAATGGACAGTGATCTACACGATGTCTTCCCTGCTGGTTTCCCCTTCATGAAATGGACAGTGATCTACATGATGTCATCCCCGCTGGTTTCCCCTTCATGAAATGGACAGTGATCTACATGATGTCATCCCTGCTGGTTTCCCCTTCATGAAATGGACAGTGATCTACGCGGTGTCATCCCCGCTGGTTTCCCCTTCATGAAATGGACAGTGATCTACCGCGGTCATCCCCGCTGGTTTCCCCTCAAGAAATGGTGCAGTGATTCTACGCGATGTCATCCCCGCTAGGTTTCCCCTCCACGAAATGGTGCAGTGATCTACGCGATGTCATCCCCGCTGGTTTTCCCTCACGAATTGGACAGTGATCTACGCGTGTCTTCCACGCTGGTTTCCCCCTTCATGAAATGGACAGTGATTCTACTTAGTTGTCTTCCCTGCTGGTTCCCCTTCATGAAATGGACAGTGGATCTACGTGTGTCATCCCTGCTGGGTGTCCCGCTTCACGAAATGTGACAGTGAGCTACGCGGTGTCATCCCGCTGGTTTCCCCTTCAAAAATGGACGTGAACTTCGCGACATGATTCTACGAGGTGTCATCTCCGACTGGTTTCCGTTCCCTTCATGAAATGGACAGTGATCTACGCGATATCATCCCGCTGGTTTCCCCTTCATGAAATGGACAGTGATCTTCGCGGTGTCATCCCCGCTGGTTTCTCCCTTCATGAAATGGACAGTGATCTACGAGGTTGTCATCCCCTGCTGTTTCCTCCCTTCAGGAAATGGACAGTGAGCTACGTGATGTCATCCCGCTGGTGTCCTTCCTCCCCTTCATGAAATGGACAGGGGATCTACACGGTGTCATCCCCCCCTCCGTTCCCCTCTTCGAATTTGCAGTGATGCTACGTGATGTCATCCTCCGCTGTTTTCCCCTCCACGAAATTGCAGTGATCTAACCGATTCATCCACGCTGGTTCCCCTCCACAAATGGCCATGATCTACGTGATGTCATACCCCGCGGTTTCGCCCTTCATGAAATGGACATTGATCTACATGATGTCAATGCCCCCAGCAGGTTTCCCCTTCATGAAATGGACAGTGATCTACATGATGCATCCCTGCTGTTTCCCCTTCATGAAAGGGCAGTGATCGACATGATGTCCATCCCGGCTTGTGCCCCTTCATGAAATGGACAGTGATCTACTGCGTGTCATCCCCATTGGTTTTTCCCCTTCATGAATTTGGACAGTGGATTTATCGCGTTCCTTCCCTGCTGGTTTCCCTCATGAAATGGCAGTGATCTACGGTGTCATCCCGCTGGTTTCCCTTCATGAAATGGCAGTGATCTACGGTGTCATCCCGCTGGTTTCCCTTCATGAAATGGACAGTGATCTACGCGTGTCATCCCGCTGGTTTCCCTTCATGAATGGACAGTGATCTACGCGTGTCATCCCCGCTGGTTTCCCTTCATGAAATGGACAGTGATCTCGAGATGTCTCCCTCTGTTTCCCCTTCATGAAATGGACAGTGATCTACGTGATGTCATCCCCGCTGGTTTCCCCTTCATGAAATGGACAGTGATCTACGCGTGTCATCCCGCTGGTTCCCTTCAGAAATGGACAGTGATCTAGGATGTCATCCCGCTGGTTTCCCTCAGAAATGGACAGTGATCTACGGTGTCATCCCCGTGGTTTCCCCTTCATGAAATGGCAGTGATCTACGATGTCATCCCGCTGGTTTCCCCTTCATGAAATGGACAGTGATCTACGTGATGTCATCCCCGCTGGTTTCCCCTCCACGAAATGGACAGTGATCTACGTGATGTCATCCACGCTGGTTTCCCCTTCATGAAATGAACAGTGATCTACGTGATGTCATCCCCGCTGGTTTCCCCTTCACGAAATGGCAGTGATCTACATGATGTCATCCCTGCTGGTTTCCCCTTCATGAAATGTGCAGTGATCTACGTGATGTCATCCCTGCTGGTTTCCCCTTCACGAAATGTGCAGTGATCTACGCGGTGTCATCCCCGCTGGTTTCCCCTTCACAAAATGGACAGTGATCTACGCGGTGTCATCCCCGCTGGTTTCCCTTCCACGAAATGGACAGTGATCTACGCGATGTCATCCCTGCTGGTTTCCCCTCCACGAAATGGACAGTGATCTACGTGATGTCATCCCCCGCTGGTTTCCCCTTCATGAAATGGACAGTGATCTACGCGGTGTCATCCCCGCTGGTTTCCCCTTCATGAAATGGACAGTGATCTATGTGATGTCATCCCTGCTGGTTTCCCTCACGAAGTGGACAGTGATCTACGTGTTGTATCCCCGCGGGTTTCCCCTCCAAGAAATGTGCAGTGATCTACGCGGTGTCATCCCGCTGGTTTCCCCTTCATGAAATTGGACAGTGATCTACGCGGTGTCATCCCGTGGTTTCCCCTTCATGAAATGGACAGTGATCTACGCGTGTCATCCGGTTTCCCTCTGGAGTTTCCTCCCCTTCATGAAATGGACAGTGATCTACCGATGTCATCCCGCTGGTTTCCCTTCATGAAATGGACAGTGATCTACTGATGTCATCCCTGCTGGTTTCCCCTTCATGAAAGCAGTGATTGTGTCTCCTGTTCCTATGAGACGTCTCGGGCATCTGGTTCTATGAAGGCAGTGATACGTGTATCCTGTCCTATGATGGCTGATATCTGGTTTCCTTAAGGCGGATAGATGTCATCCGCTGGTTCCTCAGAATGCAGTGTCTAGCGGTGTCATCCCTGTTTCCCTCTGAAGGCGTGATTAGCGGTGTTCCGGGTTCCTCATGAAATGGACAGTGATTACCGTGTATCCGCTGTTTCCTCAGAATGGCAGTGATTACGTGTCCGTGTTCCTTCATGAAATGACAGTGATCTACGGTCATCCGTGGTTTCCTTCATGAAAGGAGTGACAGCGGTGTATCCGTGGTTCCTCGAATGACAGGTTACGTGTCTCCCGCTGGTTCCCTCGAAATGGCAGTGATTAGGTTCTCCGCTGGTTCCTTCAATGCAGTGTTACGTGTTCCGCTGGTTCCTCAGAATGCATGATCTACCGTCACCGGTTTCCTCAGAGGCGTGATCTACGTGTCATCCGTGGTTTCCTCAGAATGGCAGTGATTACGATGTCATCCGTGGTTTCCTCATGAAGGCAGTGATTCGGTGATCCCGCTGGTTCCTTCATGAAATGGCAGTGTCTAGGTGCATCCGTGTTTCCTCAGAGGCGTGATACGGTGTACCGCTGGTTTCCTCAGAATGATGATTCGTGTATCCGTGTTTCCTAATGGCAGTGATTACGGTGTCATCCGCTGGTTTCCTCAGAATGGCAGTGATTACTGTCTCCTGGTTCCTTCGAAGGAAGTGATTACGTGTCCGCTGTTTCCTCTGAATGGAAGGATTACGTGTATCCGTGGTTTCCTTATGATGCAGTGTTACTGTATCCGCTGGTTTCCTCAGAGGAGTGATCTCGTGTATCCGCTGGTTCCTCTGAATGGACAGTGACTACTGTTCCGTGTTTCCTCATGATGGCGACTACGTCTCGTGGTTCCGAATGGCGTGTCCCGCTGGTTTCCTCAGAAATGCAGTGATAGGTGTCATCCGTGTTTCCCTTCTGAATGGAAGTGATTACGTGTATCCGTGGTTTCTATGAAATGGACAGTGATTAGCGGTCATCCTGGTTTCCTCGAAATGGCAGTGATCTAGTGTCTCCGTGTTTCCTCAGAAATGGTCAGTGATCTACATGATGTCCTCCTGTGGTTTCCCTTCATGAAATGGACGTGATCTACGCGGTGCATTCCATGGTTTCCTCTGATAATGGACAGGATCTCATTCTATCCCTGCTGGTTTCCCCTTCAGAAATGGCAGTAATCTACATGCTGTCATCCCTGTGTCCCTCATGAAATGGCAGTGATCACCGAGTGTCATCTCCGCTGGTTTCCCTTCATGAAATGGCAGTGATCTAGCGTGTCATCCGCTGGTTTCCCCTTCATGAAATGGACAGTGATTTGATCTCCGGGGTTTCTCCCTTGGATGCATATATGAAATGACCTGTGTTTCCCGTGTCACCCGTGGTTCCCTTTCATGAAATGTCATACTCGTGTTTCCTCCTGAATGCGTGATTCCCGTCATGAATGCACCTGGTTTCCCTTCGAATGGTCGTGGTTCTCAGGTGGTCATCCGTGGTTTTCCTATGCATGGCGTTCTTCATGATATCCCGCTGGTTCCTCTAAATGTGATCCCGTGGTTTCCTTCATGAATCCCGCTGGTTTCCCCTCCTCCATCGAAATGGACAGTGATCTACGGCGATGTCATCCCGCTGGTTTTCCCCTTCATGAATGGACAGTGATCTACGTGATGTCATCCCCCGCTGGTTTCCCCTTCATGAAATGGACAGTGATCTACGCGGTGTCAGACCCGTGGTTTCCCCTTCATGAAATGGACAGTGATTACGTGATGTCATCCCCGCTGGTTTCCCCTCCATCGAATGGACAGTGATCTACGCGCTGTCATCCACGCTGGTTTCCCCTTCATGAAATGGGACAGTGATCTACGCTGTTGTCTTCCCAGCTGGTTTCCCCTTCATGAAATGGACAGTGATCTACGCGTGTCATCCCTCTGGTTTCCCCTTCATGAAATGGACAGTGATCTAACGAGGTGTCATCCCTCGCTGTTTCCCCGTCATGAATGGACAGTGATCTACACGTTGTCATCCCCGCTGGTTTCCCCTTCAGAAAGGACAGTGATCTACGTGATGTCATCCCCGCTGGTTTCCCCTTCATGAAATGACCAGTGATCTACGAGATGTCATCACCTGCCTGGTTTCCCCTTCACGAAATGTGCAGTGATCTACGCGATGTCTTCCCGCTGGTTTCCCTTCACGAAATGGACAGTGAATCTACGCGTGTCATCCCGACTGGTTTCCCCTTCATGAAATGGACAGTGATCTAGCGAAGTCATCCCTGCTGGTTTCCCCTTCATGAAATGGACAGTGATCTACGTGATGTCATCCCGCTGGTTTCCCCTTCATGAAATGGCAGTGATCTACCGGTGTCATCCCGTGGTTTCCCCTTCATGAAATGGAGTGTCTCCGAGTCATCTCCGCTGGTTTCCCTATGAACTCGATGATCCGCGTGGTTCCCCTTGTTACCAGTGATAATGTCAGTCTCGCTGGTGTCACCCTGCTGGAATTCCATGCAGACATGACATGATGTCATCCCGCTGGTTTCCCTTTATGCAGAATTTACGTACGATGTCATCCCGCTGGTTTCCCCTTCAGAAATGTGCAGTGATCTACGTGATGTCATCCCCGCTGGTTTCCCCTTCACGAAATGGCAGTGATCTACGCGGTGTCATCCCCGCTGGTTTCCCCTTCACGAAATGGACAGTGATCTACGCGTGTCATCCCGTCTGGTTTCCCCTCCACGAAATGGACAGTGATCTACGTGTCATCCCCGCTGGTTTCCCCTCCAGAAATGGACAGTGTCTACGTGTGTCATCCCCGCTGGTTTCCCCTTCATGAAATGGACAGTGATCTAGACGTGTCATCCCCGCTGGTTTCCCCTTCAGAATGGACAGTGATTCATGTTGTAATCCCCGCTGGTTTCCCCCAGACGTGGAGTGATCTACGTGTTGTAATCCCCGCTGGTTTCCCCTCATGAATGTGCAAGTGATCTACGCGGTGTCATCCCCTCAGAAATTGCAGTGATCTACGCGGTGTCATCCCGCTGGTTTCCTCATAATGGCAGTGATCTACGCGGTTCTCCCGCTGTTTCCTTCATGAAATCAGTGATCTACTTCATCCGCTGTTTCCCTCATAATGCATGATCTACAATTTCCGCTGTTCCCCTTCATGAAAGACATGTCTACTGATGTATCCGCTGGTTCCCTCAGAAATGACAGTGATCTACGAGTCATCCCGCTGGTTTCCCCTTCATGAAATGGACATGATCTACGTGTCATCCCTGTTTCCCCTCAGAAATGGACATGATCTACGTGTCTCCCGCTGGTTTCCCCTTCAGAATGGGTTTCCCCTTCATGAATTGGACAGTGATCTACGCGGTGTCTTCCCTGCTGGTTTCCCCTTCATGAAATGGACAGTGATCTACGCGGTGTCATCCCCGCTGGTTTCCCCTTCATGAAATGGACAGTGATCTATGTGATGTTATCCCCTGCTGGTTTCCCCTCCACGAAGTGGACAGTGATCTACGTGATGTAATCCCCGCTGGTTTCCCCTCCAAGAAATGTGCAGTGATCTACGCGGTGTCATCCCCGCTGGTTTCCCCTTCATGAATTGGACAGTGATCTACGCGGTGTCATCCCTGCTGGTTTCCCCTTCATGAAATGGACAGTGATCTACGCGGTGTCATCCCCGCTGGTTTCCCCTTCATGAAATGGACAGTGATCTACACGATGTCTTCCCTGCTGGTTTCCCCTTCATGAAATGGACAGTGATCTACATGATGTCATCCCCGCTGGTTTCCCCTTCATGAAATGGACAGTGATCTACATGATGTCATCCCTGCTGGTTTCCCCTTCATGAAATGGTCAGTGATCTACATGATGTCATCCCTGCTGGTTTCCCCTTCATGAAATGGACAGTGATCTACGCGGTGTCATCCCCATTGGTTTCCCCTTCATGAAATGGACAGTGATCTACATGATGTCATCCCTGCTGGTTTCCCCTTCATGAAATGGACAGTGATCTACATGATGTCATCCCTGCTGGTTTCCCCTTCATGAAATGGTCAGTGATCTACATGATGTCATCCCCGCTGGTTTCCCCTTCATGAAATGTGCAGTGATCTACGCGGTGTCATCTCCGCTGGTTTCCCCTTCATGAAATGTGCAGTGATCTACGCGGTGTCATCCCCGCTGGTTTCCCCTTCATGAAATGGACAGTGATCTACGCGATGTCATCCCCGCTGGTTTCCCCTTCATGAAATGGACAGTGATCTACGCGGTGTCATCCCCGCTGGTTTCCCCTTCATGAAATGTGCAGTGATCTACGTGGTGTCATCCCCGCTGGTTTCCCCTTCATGAAATGGACAGTGATCTACGCGGCGTCATCCTCGCTGGTTTCCCCTTCATGAAATGGACAGTGATCTACGCGATGTCATCCCCGCTGGTTTCCCCTTCATGAAATGGACAGTGATCTACACGATGTCATCCCCGCTGGTTTCCCCTTCATGAAATGGACAGTGATCTACGTGATGTCATCCCCGCTGGTTTCCCCTTCATGAAATGGACAGTGATCTACGCGGTGTCATCCCCGCTGGTTTCCCCTTCACGAAATGTGCAGTGATCTACGCGGTGTCATCCCCGCTGGTTTACCCTTCACGAAATGTGCAGTGATCTACGCGGTGTCATCCCCGCTGGTTTCCCCTTCACGAAATGTGCAGTGATCTACGCGGTGTCATCCCCGCTGTTTTCCCCTTCATGAAATGTGCAGTGATCTACGCGGTGTCATCCCCGCTGGTTTCCCCTTCATGAAATGGACAGTGATCTACGTGATGTCATCCCTGCTGGTTTCCCCTTCATGAAATGCATAACAGTGGGTTTAATTATGACATTTCATACATGTATATAATGTATTTGATCATGTTTATCCTCATTACCTTCTTTGTCCCCCTCTTATTCCCACTGATGCCCTTCCTCTTCCCAACTAGTCGTTTTCTACTTTCATGTCTCCTTTTCTTTCTTCCCTCTTTCCTTTCTCCTCTCTCACTTCCTTTCTTTCTTCTTTCCTTTCTTCTTTTTTCTTTCTGCTATTTTTGTGACACAATAAGTTAATTTAGGGTTTCTTATAGGAGCATGAGTGAGAGGTTATTTACAGCAGCATGGGCACCTAACTTACACTACTAAAGAAAATGGCTCTCCCCCACCCCCAGAAATCCTTAACTGCCAGAAAAAAAAAATTCTAATTAGGACTTTTGTTCCTACTCCCTCCTGCACTGGGACCTATGCCTTCATAGCTTAAGGTATTTACCATTGTAGGGACTGACTTTGCCAGGGGCATTTAGTCTCAAACAAAAAACAAAAATAGAAGCATTTTAGAACAATCTGACTGTTGCTGTGGTACTGATGGTTTAATCCCCCCCACACACCAATCATGTTAAAAGAAAGTTATACCATGTAACATAGTCACCTAACTCTGCCAAGTTTGGAAATTAACTGATTTTCAGCATTGCTGGGCCATCTGCCCGGCTGAGTAAGCTGCAAGCAGCACAGTGAAGCAGAGGCAGCAACGGGAGAGCAGTCAGCAGGTGTGAGGAGGGTGCTCATTTATGTTAGAAGAGACCACATCACAAGCCTACCTTGATGATATTCCATGATCTCTCCTCAGCGTGCAGCTTCAGGCACAGGTCCATTGATGAAACAGGCAGGCTCCCACTCCAACCTTGTCTTCTCACATTTAGTACCTTAGCAGGAAACAGAGCTGGAGGATGTTGGTCCAAAGACATAAACTTTCTTTGCCATGATCCTTCATAACTGGAGAATGAGGAAGCGCACCAGTGTCATCTGGTAAGCTGGGGAGCCAGGAGCAAGGAGGTGCACCCCTGCTCCCCACAAAGGCAGCTGTCAGGACAGGTAACTGGGGAATACTAAAAGGTCAACGAAGAAGAAATGGCACAGTGCATGAGGGTAGAAAGATTCTTCAGCCTTAGAAGAACTGTAATTGTATCTCTGCATACATAAAAGTAAATGATGGGCTGTGAATGGCAATTCCAGATGGATAAAATGGAGAGGTAGAAATGTAGACTCCATGTATTTTATCTGTAAGTAGCCTGGTTCATTGGTTCCAGGAAGTATTTGAGCAACTCACCATAAAACACAAAATTTATAACAAGTTATTACTTGTTTTGTCAATTGTACAGTACACAAAATACATCCTCTTATCACCATGTGTGTGTGTGTGTATGTGTGTGTGTGTGTGTACTGGAGATTAAAGGCAGGGTCTTGTGCATGTCAGACAAGCGTTCCACTAAGTCCTCTATTGTGCTATGTCCCCAGTAGCCTTTTATACTTTTTATTTTAAGATAGTGTCTCACTAAGGTGCCAAGGATAGCCTTGAATTTTCTCTATAGCCAAAGTAGATACTGAATGCTCAATTCTCCTGCCTCATCCTTCTGAGTAGCTGTGACCACCAGACCTGCTCCATCTTAGCCATTTTTAAGTGCATAGGCAACCATCTCTGGAGTATTTTCCTCTTAGAAAATGAAATCTCAGTACCCATGAAATAAGTCCCCATTAGCAAGCTGCTATCTGTAACAAGTTGTATATTAACCAGTGAAGTTACCAATATCTTACAAAATTAAACTTGGATGTAGGGACTCCAGCTTGTAATTCCATCACCAAGGAAGCTGAGGCAAGAGGATTGCCATGAGTTTAAAGTAGGCCTGGGCTACATAGCAAGACCCTGTTTCAAAACCATTGGTTATTGGGGAAAGGGAGAGTCATTCTCTTCAGCGCTGTATCTATAAATTGTGGGAGGCAGAGAAGGGGTTCAGGTGATGGGAGGAAGATAAGAGAGGGTAATGGGAGGTTCTTTAAGATCAAAATACAATATATAGGTATGCAAATAATAAAAATTAAGTTAAAAACAACAATTAAGCACAGGTTATGGTCTTTGCTATATTTTAAGGAAAGCTTTTGACTTTGGAGCATTTTGCCTAATTAACCTGACAATCCTTTTGGAGAAAAAGTAAAGAACTCAGAATAGAATGAAGCCTGTCACTTTCATACATGAGATGCAGGTACTAGGGCCCAGCACACTGCAAGCCTGGACCACAGATTTCTCTGGAAGCCCTGCAGCAGCCAGTGCTAAAGAGAAAGACCAGCAGTTGCAGGAATCAAAAGTTAATCTGCTGCCACTCTCTTGAGACCAGGAAGAAAATGAGTTTCAGAAAGGGCTGTGACTGAAGAGTATAGGCAAGAGGTGTACATGTGATTAAGACCAAAAGAGCCAGAAGGGGAATGAAAATAGGATGGACCTAGGGTAGTAATAGGAAAGGAAGCTGGAGCATCCTTTGAGAGTTCATGGATGGAAGGACTCTATGAATTTGCTTCACCTAGGCTGGTTGTGAGAGAGTTTGAAGGCTCTAATCACTACGGTATGATAACTGCATTAGGAGACAGAAATGTTACTTGCACTGACTTTATCATTACAGATTTTATATGTGTATCAAATTGTAATATTGTACTTGACAAACATAAGGGAAAAAAGACCTAGAAGAAAAGCTGCTGGTGAGGGCTCGGGAGATGGCTCAGTGGGTAAAGTGCTTGCAGCACAAGTGTGAGGACCAGAGTTTGGGTCCCAGCACTAATGCCTGGTAAATACCAGGTGGACATGATAGCCTGCCTGCAACCCCAGAGTTTGGAAGGCAGGCACAGTGGGACACACTAGCTAGATTAGCACAATCAGTGAGCACTGAGTTCAAGTGTGAGAGTTCAAGTGTAGTCTCCAGATACACCCCCCCCCAAAACACAAATGTTCACATGACACACAAATACACACATACCAAAGAGAGAGAGAGAGAGAGAGAGAGAGAGAGAGAGAGAGAGAGAGAGAGAGATGCTCCTGATAGATTCAAGAGCAGCAAGAAATTAGAAAGTCAAAGTTAGGTGATGTTCCTTCAGAACAAGGAAACTTCCTATCCAGGAAGGATCTTCCTTATACCCAAGCCTGTATGGACACAGGGAAAACTCACCTTCAGATCTGTTTTTGAGCTAAGCACCCAAAATCTGAGTCCCGATGGATAAGTTACATTTCCATCATCTGCATTTGGTAATGCACTTTGCACTTTATAGGTTTCAGAATTCTATCCTAATGCAGAAAATTCTTGGGATGCTGGCAGTAGGTTCTACTAGAAAAAAAAATATGCTAAATTTCAGGCATAAGCAGAGATGAAAATCTGTCTCCTAGGACTCATGGCATGGGTCATGGAAAAGGAAAGTTCTCAAAAGATACTTCCCACCCAGAGAAGAGAAATAGTCAAGTACAGATGTTCCCAACAGCATCTCACAGCTCAGCATGGAAGCATTTTAGTAGTGTTTCCTGAAGTCTGGAGAGTTTCAAGCACAGACTATGCATACTCACAAGACTGTCTCCCATAGAGCTAGAAAACCGTTCTGACACCCTGCAGAGCTTCAGCCATTGCACTTGGGTTGGAAATGGCCCATGGTAGGCTGGAGGAAGCCCTGTTGTTTGCTTCCAGTGAAAATTCCACCATTTATTTGCTATGTGACACCAACCAAATTGCTTAAACATCCTACGCTTCATTTTCCATCAGCAATGCAAGGCTAATAACAGTGTCCTATAAGTGTTTCTTTAGGACTCCCCAGAAGTCGCATAGCACTATCTCCAGCCTCTGTCTTCATATCATCTCCCCTTTAGTCATCTCTGTCTCTTCATGGGAAATTCACTTTTTGACATGTGTATATGTGTGTGGTGTGCACATGTATGCAAGTTCATATGTGCAGGTGCACGTGTGTGTGCATGTAAAGGTCAGAGATTGATGTCACAAGTCCTCCTTGCTCACTTTCCACCTTATTTATTGAGACAAGGTCTCTCACTTGAGTCCAGAGCTGATTGATCTAATTAGTCTAGCTAGTCGCGTCTCTATCACCTTAGGGCTGGGACTGCAGGCACTCATCACCATGCCTGGCATTTATGTGGGTGCTCGAGGTCTGAACTTGGGTCCTCACATTTGTACAGCCAGTGCTTTACCTATGGAGCCATTCATTTCTCCAGACTCTAGAATTCTTTTGATAAGGACACTGGACATTACCCTCCCATGACCACATCATAAGTTACTCACTTACAGCTGCAAAGATCCTTTTCCCAAATAAGGTCATAGTGTGAGGGACTGTGGAGTTGGAATTTCAACAATGGAATTCAGGGAGGAAGGATAACACAATTTAACCTATAATAGATACATATAGTGTAAACATACATTTCAAATTATGTGAAATTCTCTAAATAAAAAGCAATGTAGCATAATATTCATGGACATATAAATACATAGTAAAAGTCCAAAAACGTGTGTGGGAGGGGGAAAACCTTTCAGAGTACAGCTTCCCTCCAACAAGGGAGAGAGAAGGAGGGAAAAGGATCAAGGAGAGATCGGGAAAGGATATACAAATGTGTGTTTAACAGTTCTTTCAAAATATGGAAGCACATATAGCTAAATGTTCACATGTTGGTGTCTCATGTAAGAGTCCATGTTCTGTAGCTGTAACAAAACACTTATGACCAGGTGATGTATGAAGAATAGAAGTTTATGTGACTCATGGACATCCAAAGTCATGACACTGCCATCTGGTGAGTGGCCTCCTTCTGCTTCACTATTTGGTGGAGAGCATCACATAGCCAGACAGAGAATATCACCTGGTTAGCTTAGGTCTCGCCTTTCCTTCCTAGGAAGCCACTAATGCCTTCCTGGGTCATCACCCTAGTGACTCTGTCTGGTGTGTGGTTCTTTCCTCTGAATTGAAATATGACCTGGTGGAAGGAGGAAGGAGGCTGTAAGAACTGCTAATGTAACTCACAAGGCTCAGGAAGCTTGTGAACTTTCCAATACTCACAGGCCCCTCCCCAAGATCCTATAAGCAGCAGATAATCGCTGGGCACAGGAGACTGGTGGAGAAGCTCCAGGGTGCAGCTCTTGCGAGTCACCACCCACGTTGGGGTGGGCTTTTCAGTGACACAGCTGCCTTTGAGTCACCCATGCTCCTGGAAGTAGCCCTAATAAACTCAGTGGTTCAGAGTGCCATTTAAACAGGATCATCTCTCTAGTCTCTTGTTGGTGCTCCATCAGGGGTGAATAGACATTTGTTTTATCTCTCCAGAAAACTCACATAGTGCCACCTAATCTTGATGTGGTCCCATCATAAACATACGAATTTGGGGTTTATGATTCTAGCACATGTATGTGTGTGGATACATGCAAACGCATGGTGCCCATGGAAGTTATCACTTTATTTCCTATTTTTCTTCATCTTTGAAATATTTCAGTGCTTTGTCTATTGGTCTGAGAAAGTAGCATTAGGGGAGAAATGTTCCTTGCTGTAATAAAGATGAGATGTTTGGGCATGCCCCGATGCAAAACAATCTAAGTTTCATTTAGATAAAGGCATCAAGAAACACCTTTTGGTGTTTGGCAGGGCCTGTAAGAAAGGACAGCCATAAGGGGTGAGCCAAGAGCCAGGCAAGACCTTGTGGGGGCAGATAAGTCCTGTGTCAGGCCCACAGCCACAGGAATGGGACAATCAGGCAGGTCAGTACAGGCTAAAAGGACAATAACATCACGAGATGAGGAGACATGGCCAAGGTCAGCAGGAAAGGTGTGGGTGAGATGCAGGTGAGCCAGGTCCAGAAATACCATTCAAAAAGACAGACATCCAAGGGCAGGCTTGTTTCAGGAAGCTAAGATGAGCTGCTAGGATCAGAATTTCGAGTCAAGCAGGATTGGGTTAAGAATTTTGTCTTAGAGTTCCGGGGAGAGGGCTGTGTTCCATGGCTTCACAAATGGTGCTCTGAAAATGAAAACCACAAATCAACAAGGAGCTGGATATTCATAGCATCCTCCGAAGCCCAGAGCAACTTCAAGAGCATACAGTGGAAGGGAGTGGGCAAGGGACCTGCCCTGACCTACCTCTGCCTGGCCTGCAATGATCCAGCCGTGGCCAGGCCTGAAGCTACAGCTCTGTACACTTGGTATCTCGTTCAATCCCTGCGTCAACCTGACGAAGATGAAGAAACTGGGGCTTAGGAACTTATCAGTAGCATAAAGCCAGTAGTCTGTTTTGTTTTGGTTGGGAAACCTGGCGGAAGCTTGTTACAGGACAAACATACATACCAGAAAGGAGGTCCAGGCTTCTCTGCAGGGAGCTAACACAGAGGCAGCACACAGCAAAACTGAGATCAAACCCTAGCTGTTTGATCTCAGGTCTCACAACCTCAGTCCCTGTATTTACGACTTGGTTTTCAGGTGCTGGAGCAGAATGCTGAGCAACACTGGTCTGTTCTGTGTTCATGGTACAGATGCTTGAGAAGGCAGCTTACCACTCCCATCTTGAGCAACAAATGTAGGACTAGAGGCTTGTTTTATCCTTTTTTATGTGTATATGTGTGTGGTATGCATGTTGTGTGTGTGTGTTAATATGTGTATGGGCACATCAGTGTATAGGTGCATGTGTGCTTATGGGTGCATTCCTGTGAAGGCCAGAGCATCACCTGGTGTGTCATCCTCAGTTACATTGTTCATCTCTTTTTGAGAGAGGTCCTTATGCTTGCGCAGTAAGACCTTTACTGACTGACATCCATCACCCTGGCCCCAGAGGCTCATTTTAAAGAATGTATTCTGGTAAACAGCTATTATGTAAATATGCAAGCATATGTGTGTGTGTGACTGTGTTTGTGTGTCTCTGTGTGTGACTGTAAGTATATGTGTGAGTGTGTGTGTGTGTGTGTGTGTGTGTGTGTGTCTTTAGGGAATTGCAAGACAAGAAAGTGTAATGTGGAGATTGATCTGGCAGGGGGCCCAGCTCCTTAGAAAGGCAAGGGTTTCTGAAAGACTTGTAATCATTTTCTTCTTCTTCTTTTTTTTTTCTGGGCAAACAGAAAACATGGGCACAAATGGAAAACCAAGGAACCAGTAATCTTACCACCAGACACAGCTGCTTTTGACATCCAGACTTCACTGTGTCTCCTTGTGTTTTCATTATTATGTAAAGTAAAATAAATTACTGTAGAATTTGGACCACGCTGTGATGCCCTTTTGCAAGCTTCCTTTTCTTCCACCTATTAGAAGGAAGAATTTTACAGCACAGGAAATATATCCTATTAAAGCCATCATAAACAAGGGCTGGCCCCCTAAATACTTATGTTTATGTCCACAGACTAGTGCTGCTCCCACCTTTGCTCAGAGAAGCTTCTTTTGGCATTTGATGTGTGTACTGGGGATACTTAAAATCATCAGATGCTGAGAATAAGTGACTGCTGAGTGCTCAGAGACATCTATATTACCCCTGTCAAAGCTCAACATTGAAGAAGATGAGGCAGAAAGAAGTAAGAGCATGCTGGAGAGATGGCACAGTGGTTAAAGATGCTTGTTTGCAAAGCCTGAAGGTCTGGGTTTAATACCCCAGTAGCCATGTAAAACCAGATGCACAAAGTGACACATGCATCTGGAGTTCATTTACTGTGTCAAGAGGCCCTGGTGTGCCAATTCTCATTCATTTTTTTTTCTTTTTCTCTCCTGGCAAATAAGTGAATTTTAAAAGAAGGTAAGAGCCATACTGATGGGGAGGAGTAGTTTGAAATGTTTTCTACCAGACATGACAAGGCCATTATGTTCATGACCTCATAGAGACTGTCATTACTGCACAATGTTGGGTCCAACAATATTCTATCATGAATGGTAGAGGAGGATGTGGTGGTTTGATTCAGGTGTTCCCCCATGAATTTAGCTTTTCTGACGGCAAGTGGAAGTTAAAGCCTCCTATAGGCAGTGATTGGGGATGGGTTTATGGGTGTTATAGTCAGTTTTCCCATGCCAGTGTTTGGCACACTCTCCTGTTGCTATTGTCCACCTGATGTTGGCCAGGGGGTGTCCACTCTCTGCTCATGCCATCATTTCCCCTGCCATCATGGAGCTTCCCCTAGAGTCTGTAAGCCAAAATAAACCCTTTTTCTTAAAAGCTGCTCTTGGTCGGGTGATTTCTGCCAGCAATGTGATCCTGACTGCAACAGTAAAATTAGTACAAAGCATGGTATTGCTGCTAGACACCTGACTGTGTGGCCTTTTGGAACTGATTTTTAAGAGGAATGTAGAAGGATTTGAAACCTTGGCCTAAGAGATGCCCTGCAGTGCTATAAGTACAGCTTGATGGACAATTCTGGCCAGAGCTGAAAGACCTAATTGCAGTAAGAACTATGGACTGTGAGATTTGGCTTCTGAGGGTGAAAGAGCTTTGCTTGGACTGGGCTAGAAGCAGTTTTGTGAGAGGCTTGCTGTTATGCCTGTATCCTAAGAACTTGTACAGGGTTGCATTGTACAGAGATGGACTGTTGTGAGCAGATGGATATGGAACAGAGATGAAATTGTTGGGTTAAAACTTTTGCCTGTTTAGCTGCAATTATAAGAGATTAAAACCTTTGAGACTGGATCAGCTGTCCTGCATTTGGGGCAATAGGAAGAATGTAGATTCTTTTGAAAGGGTGTGAATGCTCAAGGAGTGTCCTGTTCTTCAAAGTCTACTTTATTCCCCTGGATTAACAAATTGACACCCCACCTGGTATTGTGGAATATAAGAAATGGAGGAAAGAGAGGGGCATTGAATTTGTAACACGGTCTTGTGTTTTGGAAATGACCATGGGCAGTATAAAGCAGGTTTGCTGGATGCCTGCATGGGGACCTGATGGAACCATGAGGATGAACTGTGGGTTACAGTGAAGACCCAGTGGAGATGCCAGGACCATGAGATGGCTGCCAAGGAGAGCTGCTGGTTCCTGAGGAAGTTTTCCAGGACTGTGAGTTGCCTAGCTGAAGGGGTGGAATTGGAACTCCAGAGACTTGTTGGTTAGAATTATCAGACTTAGACATTTGTTACTGGACTAGAGTTCTTGGACTTGAAGCTATAGAGTTTGATGTTTGCCTTGTTTTAAATCTTGTATTGGTTGAATATTTCTTTGATATGGCCAATTCCACTTTTTGTAGTGTGAATGTATATTCTGTGCCATTATGGGTACTTTGGGGATTTTTTTTGTATTATTATTAAAAGACCTTGGATTGTGGGGATATTTGAACATCATTAGGACTGATAAAAAGTCTGGGGACTTTTTGTTTTGTTTTGTTTTTGTTTTTTGAGGTAGGGTCTCACTCTGGTCCAGGCTGACCTGGAATTAACTTTGTAGTCTCAGGGTGGCCTCGAACTCATGGTGATCCTCCTACCTCTGCCTCCCAAGTGCTGGGATTAAAGGCGTGCGCCACCACGCCCGGCTAGGCCTGGGGACTTTTTAAGTTGGACTGAATACGTTGCATTTTATATCATGTATGGCTATCAGTTTGTTGGGGCTAGAGGCAGAATGTAGTGGTTTGATTCAGATGTCCCGCATAAACTTAGGTGTTCTGAATGCTACACTCTCCAGCTGATGGCAATTGCAAATTAAAGCCTCCTGGAGGCATGTATTGTTTGGGGTGGGCCTATGGGTGTTCTAGCCAGTTTTCCCCTTGCCAGTGTTTGGCATACTCTCTTGTTGCTATTGTCCACCTCATGTTGGCCAGGATATGATGTCCACCCTCTGCTCATGCCATCATTTTCCCTGCCATCACGGAGCTTCCCTTTGAGTCTGTAAACCAAAATAAACCCTTTTTCCCAAAAGCTGATCTTGGTGGGGTGATTTCTGCCAGCAATGTGAACCTGTCTGCAACAGAGTGTGTAGCAGACAGCTTTAGATCATTGAGATGAACTTCCAGACCAGGCACAGCTAGAGAGAGAGAGAGAGAGAGAGAGAGAGAGAGAAGCCACAAGCCAAAAAAAAAAAAAAAAAAAAAAAAAATCATGCTACACACACTAAGGAACTCCAGGCAGAACTCAGTACTTTGCCTATCATTAGATTGGAATTTCAAATCCACCACCATCCCTTAGGGGTGATGCCTAAAATCCACCCAGTGACACCTCCTCCACCCAGGTGGCTGCAGATCTAAGTTATAAACTGTAATATAATCCTGAATATATTGGGGGCCATTAAATTAAATTACCACAGAGGGTAAAAGAAAAAGGCATCCAAGTAGAAGAAAGATGAGTTGGAAAGAAAGGTTCAGTGGGAGTGGCTAGAGAAAGGTAGATAAGCAAAGGCAGCTGGAGGGGATTATGATGAAAATGTATTATAAAAGAAAAAAGCTAAGGGCATAGTTCAGAACTAGAACATTCTCCCATTGTGCCCAAGACTTTGGATTCCATCCCCAGCACCACAAAATTTAAAAGTTGACAATGATAAAAACAAAACAAAAGTTATGAACACCCTATCAGGATTCTATTGTCGCATCTTGTGAGTCTCTGCATCTATGTGAGCCTCATCATGTATCTGACCTCTGCATCATGTGAGTCTACATCTATTCAACCTTCATCATGTACCTGATGTCTCCCCCACCTATGCACATCCAGGTTCTTTCCATCATTTTTGATGTGACAAGACCGCAGTGGTGACCTCCCTACAAAGTGGCAAGGACAAGAAGGTGGCTCACTTGCACTGACCAGCCCAGTGTGATGCTGTGGCTTCACTGAGCCATACCATGATTATTTTGCTAGCTTGAGGAAAAGAAAAAAAGTCAATTCAAAAATTGCTTGCTCATGTCATGGTAAATCCTTAATGCTTTTAATGAAAATCTCCTCCTTCATGAAATATTTTCTATGTTAAAGGAGAACAGCAAATTAACACAGCATTTCCAATAGCCTTTAAGTCAGGTTTAATTGGGGCAATTCCCTCCAGTGAATCGAAAGATGACATTCATCTTTGTTGCCTGGGTGGAATGTTAAACTGGAAGCGGTAGGAAATGTCAGGGTAAAATAATGCTAATAGTTATTCTGAGTGTTACATTCTCCTTGACCTTGGAATTTAAAGGGCCAAGATGAAGGCTTTTTGTCAAAAGTCAAGAAGCCATCTAGAGACACTGCTGACATTTATGATTAATGTAATCTGGGATTATTAAGAAATAAATGCTGGATATGATTAGCTTCCAAGAGCTCAGTAATTCATCTTTATATTATTATAGGAACCATATAGTGTATGCACATAAAGAAATCTGACATGCCGTGAATAATCCTAATCTCTAGAAATTTAAAAAGGAAACCTCTAAAGATAAGGAGGACTTTTTAATTAAAGCAGCAGTGACCACATAATTAAATGTATAGCTCTTCAGTAAAAGAGCAAAGAAAGCGACCCTGGCTAAGTGAGGGTAGGTAATGATTTCTTATGCATAATACACTTGTGCACACAAAAGAAATCGAGCCTCTATCTGCTGGGTCCTGTCGCTTCAGAGAATTTTCTGGTTCATTTGCAGTGACAAGAGAGATGAAACACAGCTTGGGAACACACTCCCTCACACCATGCCCTGAGCTGGCAACTCAGCTGCCCCTGAAAGATGAGATTGTGGCTGGGAGCAAAGTAGCTCCCTGAGGAAAGGTGGCCTGTGATGTTTGTGGGGAGACAGCTCTTGTGATCAATAACGCTCATGGTTCAAAGCTCCAGCTGGGAAAAGAACAAAGGTGAAATGGCACCTGCTTCTTGTGACTCATTTCCCAGCTCCCCAATTTCCCTGCTCCCCAGTGCTGCTCCCCTCAAAGCAAATTCAAGTCAATTCCCTCCCCACAGCCTGCTGAACCTGAAGCAGGAAGGCAAGGTGCACAGGAGACAGAGGACAGGAACTCAGACTCTGTGGCAGAAAGCAGTAGAAGCAGACACCTTACAAACAGATTCAAAACAAAGTCAAGGACTTTTTAGAGAGTAAGAAAGTGAGAGACAAAATATTTACCCCCGAGAGGGTCTGGGCCCAATCCCCAAATACTGAAAAAAAGAATTGACTCATACACTTAAAAATTAGAGGGCTCAACAGATGGCTTAGTGGTTAAGGCACTTGCCAGCAAAGCCTAAGGATTCACGTTTGAATCTCCAGGTCCCAAGGAAGCCAGATGCAGAGTGACACAGGCACACAATGTCACACATGCACACAAGGGGACGTGCACATCTGGAGTTTGTTCACAGAGGCTGAGGGCCCTGGCATACCCATTCTCTCTCTCTCTCTCTCTCTCTCTCTCTCTTTCTGTATGTGCCTCTTTCTCTCCCTCTCTCAAAATAAATAAATTTTTTAAAATTTACATTAGAAATTGAAAACAGGGAAGTTTCTGTCATAAGATTCAGTAATATGTGTGTATATACACATTATATATGTGTGTAATTCTGATTATAGACATAATATATATGCTATACATTATGGTATATCATACCTTTTGTTTCTAATGGCTGTGCCCTCGGTTTTCTCCCTCATCCAGGACAATGGAGGCACACAAAGAAGCAGGAAAGAAAAGGTGAGAGAATGCAAGGAAGGAAGAGGAGGAAGGAAGGATCTGGAAAGGAGAGTGAGAAGGAAGATGCAGGCACAAAGAAGACAAACCACACGCAGGGGCTTTTGTTACATCCTGGTATACAACAGAGGCTTGTCTCACAGTGTCTGACTATCTCTCTAGCACTTGGGAAGAGACTGATTCTCTAGCTTGAATTTTTAATATCATGATCTTGCCAGCTCAGCCCCAAGGGTGGTGCTGTGTACTTCAAGTGGGTATCTGTGTCAACCAAGAAAGAGGCTGGCTCTCCTGCTAGACTGGGAATCAGGCATTTAGTGTCCCTGGAAGTTAATAAGAGTACTGTCTAAGCCTAGTGTGGATCAGGAGGCGGAGGCAGGAGAATCACAAGTTGGAGGCCAGCCTGTCTTGTGCAACACAGCAAGACTCTGACTCAACAAGCAAGCAAGCAAGCAAAACGACCACAGGGAGAAGTACTTATATAAAAACAAAAGGAGCCTTGTGATCTTCTTATGTTCTAGACTGTGATAAGATGCTTGAGGAAATACACAAGGGTGATGTGCTTGAAAATGCCAATTAGGTTCAGAGAGTTTTGTTCAAAACCACTAAATTAATGTAGCCAATCTGCAGATTGGAGAATTTTCTAAAGCATCCAGGGGCTGAGATGTGACTATCATGGGAGTTTGTTTAATTCGTTCCAATGCCCTAGATGTTGTGGGAAACTCCTCCAGCTGACACCACTAAAACCTTAGAAGGCATAGCCACAGTTCAGTTCACGTGGAAAAGATGGAAATGGAAAGATCTCTAACCGTCAAAATGCGTCATTGCCATGTGGCAGCTAGAGGGCTGATGTGGCTACTGACACTTCCCCGGGTAGCTTCATTTCACCTCAGCAAACATCTGTTGAAACCCACAGGCAGGCATTGCTCTTGGCTTTGGAATGTGATGATTGCTCTGGAATGTGGTGATGAGTAAACCACACATGTGGTCTGACGGGGGGGGGGGGGGACAGGGGGATGGGGAGGAAACTCAACCAGCCAGGGGAGCAGTGTTGAGAGCATACTGGGCATAAATGGGTGGGGATAAGGAAGTTTGGAGGATGGGCACAGCCCCGCATGTGGACAGAAGGCCCATGAGACTTCTTGGAAGGGTAGTCCTTGAGCTGAAGTTCTGAAGAAAGACTGGCATATTAGTTACTTTTCTGAATGCTGTGAACAAACACCTGACAGGAAGCAACTTCAGAGAATAGTCTGTCATGGTAGAAAGACATGACAGCAGGAGTATGAGGCAGCTGGTCACATTATGTCTACAGACAGGAAGCAGAAAGCAATGAATGCTGATACTCAGCTAGCTTGTTCCTGTTTATTTAGTTCAGTACCCTAGTCTATGGGGTGGTGACACCCACATTCAGGGGGTGTCTTCAGTTAAAGCTTTCTAGAAACACCCTCATAGACCCACCAGAGGTGTGTTTCCATAGTGACTAAATTCCATCAAGTTGACAATGAAGATTAACCATCACAACTAGGAAAAAGGTGGGAAAAATAGGTACATGGGCATGTTTGGGGTGGAGTGGGTACATATGGATGAGAATTACTTCTCCTCCCAAGCAAATACTATGCACAAAGGCATGAGAGCCTACAACTCAATAAATGGAAGAAGTGGCTTGAGCCAGACCCTGGAAGTCACTCTTCACTCCCCCTTTGCTCTCTGCTGTGGTATGAATATGAGTATTGTCTTCCGAAACTCCAGAGGTGAACCATGACGTTACTGGGAGACGATGAAGCCTTCAGGAGGTGTGATCTAGTGGGAGGTTCTTAGCTCACTGGGCTAGGCCCTCCAGAGCTATGGTGAGTCCCTGCCTATCTCTTCACTTTGCTGCTCAGCTCACTGCACTGCCAGTGACCTCATCAGAGTCTCAAAACAATGGACTACCTAATCTTGGACTGGAACCTCAAGAATATAAATAAACCTTTCTCTTCATAGGTAGCCTGTCTCAGGTGTTTTGTTGTAGTGGTGTAGTACTTAGAGCTCACATCCAGTCATCAAGCTCTGATGACTTAACTCTAAAATACCTTCCACATTGGTCTACGTTCTTTACAAAACTGCCTAGGAAAGGCCGTATTCTCTTTTATGGGCCCTGCAGTAACCTTTAACTTGATGTTATATGAATTCAGATGTGTCCATCACCAACATTCCTATATTGAAGTCCTAACCCCAGTACCTCACAATGTGATTTATTTGGAATTAGGATCTTTATATTTTATTTATTTTTTTTTTTGAGAAAGCATGTTCGGCTTTATTTTTTTGTACTTTTTTTATTTAAATAAGGAGAGCCCTTTCATATGGAAAGAGCTAGTACAATAACATATTTGAAAGGAGAAACAGGGACTGAACCTGAGGGAAGGGAGGGTGAGCGTCCAGCACACTGGGTGAATCCACGATTCCATTTCCCATCCGAGGTAAGAGGTTCCCCAAATCACATCTAAACAAGCTGCACAGCACATCTTTAGCCATTGTCTGCCCTTTCAGATATCTGGTCTACATGAAGACAGAGAGAGGAAAGGCCAAAAATAAAAGCAAAAGGAAACAAAACAACCTTCTCAAAAGAAAACAAAAATCCCCCAGTCCTTTTTACTATGAAAAGCATGATGCCAAAAGCTGAGGAAGTAGGACCCCCTTTCAAAAGTAGAAGAAAGCTGTCCACACAGAGCCTTCACGGGAATTACCACTCCACTCCCGGCATGGTGGTGAGGCCCTGGGGATGCTGCAGGTCTGGGGCTGGGAACTGGTGAGCTGCAGATCTCAGGCACCTGGATGATCACTTGCCAGATGGTCACTAGTAGATAGGTCAAGTGGGGAGCACAGCTGAGCGGCGTCTGGTGTCTGCAACACCAAGCCTCTCCTTTTCTGATGACCTGTCTTGAGCCCATCTCACATCTGGAAGCCTGCCTTTCCCACGTATAACAGAATGACCGAGCATACACTCCAGAACCCTTGGTTGCCAAAGGAGAATTCCATTTGGCCTGCTAACCCAACATGCAGAGGGGGGACCCAATGGACAGCAGAGAGCAGGCTTGGCTAATGTTGCCACCATGGCTTCAGTGGGCTCGTCCTGGACACTGAGAACCAGTGCATCCACTCATCCCTGGGCTCTGTCTGTCATTCACAAGCTTCATCACTGCCCAATAATTTATTTTTTATTCTATTTGTGTGTATAAATACTTATATGATGATGTTGATCTGTGTGTGTGTGTGTGTGTGTGTGTGTGTGCGCGCGCGCGCATGCCGCAATGGGTATGTGGAGGTCAGGGGACAGCCTTGGGATGTTGGGCCAGTCCTTCTGCCATGCTTGAGACAGTGTCTCTTGTTTGATCACCAGGAAGGCCAGACTAGCTGGCCGTACAAACTTTGGGGTTCTTTTGACTCTACTTCCCATTGTTTCATCACATACCCAAGCACTGCTTCTGTATCCTCCTTTAAATGGATGCTAGAGCTATGAACTCTGGTTGGCAGATGTGCAGAGCAAGCCCTTTTAATGACAGCCATCCCCCCAGCCTTGGAGTTAGGATCATTAAAGAGGTGATTAAGTGAAAATGAGGCTATTAGGGTAGGCCCCAGACCAATCTAAGGACACAGATGCACAGAGCGGGAGGCAATGTAAGGACACAGGGGAAATGCCATCTGAAAGCCAAGGAGAGGTCTCAGGAGAAGCTACACATATCAGAACTGTAGGACAATGAATTTCTGTGGTTAAGCCACCCAGTTGGGATATTTTGTTATGGGAGGCCTAGCCACCTAACACGCTTGTGTTTCTGCCTCCCTATTTGCCTCATAAAACCCATCATCCAACACCTAGCATGATCTCGATGAAACAGAAACCAGGCCACATCACCAACCTGCATTGGAGCTTCTCCTAGATGTAGGATAAAATACAGTTTCCTCTTCTGGCCCTAGGGATAGGAAATGAAAGCTGAGGTTCCTTTCAGATTTCTCAGCAGCACCTTCCTTCCTCAAAGAGGCCTTTTGGGACCCTCAGGGTAAGAGTTCAGCAGACGCCCTCCAGCATATCAAAGGGCTTCATTCACTTACTAGTATCTGCCACCGGCTGATGCTTTTGGCATATGTATGATGCTCATGAGTGTATATATGTATGTGTGTATGTGTGTAGGTGGATGCTTATGCATGTTTGTGTGTGCATATGAAGGCCAAAGTTTGATGCCTCGTATGTTCCTTGGTGGCCCTTTGTTGGCCCTCCAGTGTATTTATTGAGACAGGATCTCTTACTTGAACCCAGAGCTCACCAATTCAGCTACTCTAATGAGCCATCTTGCTCTGGGGATCCCTGTCTCCACCTCCAGAGCACTGGGATTCAGGAAAGCCACCATGCCTTTCTGGTGTTTACACAGGTGTTGTGAATCTGAACTCAGGTCCTCACCCTTGTGAAGCAAGCCCTTTACTGACTGAGCTATCTCCCCATCTTCCATCTAACATTTTCTTCCTGTTTGATTATTTCTTCCATCTTTTCTGCACCAGAATGTGTTCCCTCAGTCTATATCCTCAGACTCCATCACTCACACTCTGCCTCTTGGGCTGGGAGCACAGAGGATTCTTATTATGGTTTGCAGATGGTTTGAGTATGTCCCCTAGAGACCATGTAGCAGGAGCTTGGTCCTTCATTGTTAAAAGGTAATAGAACCTTTAGGAGAGGAGCTCAGTGCATGAAATGGAGTTACTGAGATGCCACCCTCAAAGGAACTGAGCTATTCTCAAGAAAGAGAAAGTGTGGTTATAAAAGAGCAAGCCTGACATGAGAGCCCTCCTTAGATTTCTGTGTGGCTGTGTGGTCTTTCCTACACATGATACCATCATGGTGACAACAGCACCATGAGCTTTTCGCAGACTCGACAGGAGCTGCTGCCATGCTCTTGGACCTCCAGAGCTGTGAGCCAAGTCAGCTTCTTTTCGGTGGAAAGTACACAGTTTCAGGTACTTTGTTACAGCACCAGAAAATGCACTCAGGAGGTAAAGGCAGGAGAATTGGAAGTTCAAGGTCATCTTAGGCTACATAGAAAGTTTGAGATGAGCCTGGACTACATGAGACCCTGTCTCAACAGAATAAAATAACAATGAGTGAGGCTGGGTAGGGTAGGCTCCAAGTTCTACCCCGTTGCCACCTATCCCAGAGTAGCAATGTGCCATGAAAGAGGAAGGAGCTCATGGAGGGAAGACAAGAAGCATATCACTAAGGGCCCCATCCCTTGTACAGGCCTTTCCTTAGAGTCAGGCCCATCCCAGCTGAAAGAAATGGAAGTGGGCAGAGTTATGAAGCAAAGGATAGTTGGTAGAGGGAAAAAAATCTCTCAGCAACAAGAGAGAGAAGCTTTTCATGCAACTTCCAAAGCCCCAAGATGTCCACAGGCAGGGCCATGAAAGAAGAAGGGCTCAGCTGGATGAGGGGAGAAGAGGGAGGGGAGAGCGGCTTCTACTTGAAGTCCCCCCTCTTTGCAGGGAACATGTGGAGATGCAAAGACTGGAAACATTCATAAAAGTGACCTATCTATAAGATTTTAGATTTAGGGGTATCAGTGGAAAATTCAAAATGAGAAGACTGACATTTTAAAATGTCATTCAAGAGGACAGAGCTTTGTCCCAGGGCAAAGAAGTTCTGACCCTCTCCAACTCCCCAAGAACCCTGAGAAACCACCCCATTGTCTGTGCATACACAGCTCTGTGGGAGCATCTGAGGCTTAGGGTTCTACAGACTTACATAGTAACTGTTAGGAAAACCCACCTCCATAAAATTTTCAAAAACAGTTTTTGCTCTGTTATACAGATAGCATCATCCTTTGAAACAGTTCCTTAACCCCATGAGAAAATATGCTAATATTTATTGGGAATATTCTGTATATAATGGAAAATTACATCCTCCATTACGATAAAGTAGCTTAATCATCAAATTTGACCCTGAAATATTCTCAATTGTTTCCTAACATCAACCCCACCCAATAAGGGCAAAGATTAGTAAATTTTACTGTTTTATAAAAGCAGACAGAAATTTGGGAGCATATTGTGCTTTTTTACAAAAAAGAAAAGAAGTTCAAGGCTGGTGTGAACAACAGAAACATTTGTGCATCATGTTTTACCAAGAGGATTGTCTCAGCAAGTGAGGAAGTGGTCAGGGTCATGACTGACCCCATGCGAGTGCGCTACTAAAAATGACTGTGTGCGTCCATTAGAAAGCCATAGAGAAAACAAAATACTTCAGTTGCTGAAAACACATCTCTTCCTAGGTAGCCCACAATGGCTCCAGCCGCATCAGAGAAAGACAAGCTTTGGGTCAGATTCCTTTATCATACACTAATATATTCTCCTACAAAACTGCAAAGGATCATTTATAAAACTCAAAAGTAAAATTCTTAAAATATTGGGGGTAGCAATATTCTGTAAAATTAACATTCAGAATACATATATTTTATCATCATCAGTTACACAATTTATTTTGAAACACTGTTGGCCAGCTACATCACTGTCTGCAGTGCAGATGCACCAGAGTCAACCTCAACTCCATTCAGCACCTAACAAAGCTACGGAGACAAGGGTGATTAGAATACTTCCTGACAGCTTTGCCAAGTAAACTTGTCTAAGAATATCTAAACATAGTGTGGTTTTAAATTGTATTATTGAGGCATAATGTATATAAAATCCACTCACTCTCATACGAAATTCAAGCCAGGAATGGTGGTTTATGCCTTCAATCCCAGCACCTGGGAGGCTGCAGAAGGATTGCTATGACTTCAAGGCCAGCCTAGGCCATACAGCTAGTTTCAGGCTGGCCTGGACTACCAAGTGAGACCCTGTCTCAAAGTATAATAAATAATAACTCAGTGATATCTAGAAATGCATGTAGCTGTATAACTCACATCACCATCATGATGAAATTCCAAGAAGGCTCCCGAGCCCAGTTATGGTTAGCCTTGAGTTCCTGTCTCATTCACCAATTTGTCTCTATACAATTGCCTTTTCTGGATACTTCCTCTTTAGTTCAGTAAATCATGCTGTATATTGCCGGTCTCCCCCGGCAGGTAGTGCTGAGGAAGGACCAGGCCTGCTGGTTCCTCCCAAGGGGTTGAGGAGGGTGAACGTCGGATGATTAAGAACCTCTCCTAGTCACTGGAGAAAAACCACACTGAGTCGGGAGTCTTGTTGAAGCAGGAACTCGCTTTATTATTACAGGTGGTTGCCTATATAATGTTGAGAATGAAGGCGGGGATCTCAGGAAAGGATGAGGTATAAGGGCCAATAGTATATCGCAACTTTTGAAATGATTGGTTCTAAGCGCGTGCGGGAATTCCAACTCCTATGCGGAAGTAACAGGCCAGAGGCCATTTGGTGCCCTGCTGAGTCATAGCTGGCCGGAGGCAGTTCGCCAAACTTTAGCTAGGCTCAGGAAGTTCCACTGGGCCTCATGTGCGGGCCTCTCAAGGCCCAACAGTATATGCCACATTATTTTATCAAGAGACCACATCCTTTACATAACCACAAACAATGTATTAATTGCCTCCACATTCTCCCCAACATGAGGTGGCTGGCCTCTTTGTTTGTAACCTTGCTAGTAGGTAAGCAGTATTATTTTACTGTAGTTTTGTTATTGAGGAATTTAGCTAAAGATACTGAACACCATTGCAACTATTTATTAGCCATTAGTTTATTTTCCTTGGTGAAATTATTATTTAAATATTATCAGATTTTGATATTGCAGGGTTGTCCTCTTACTTATTTCTAAGAGATTTTGGGGGAGATATATTCCAGATACAAGTTATAGATTAAATATGCAAATATATGATTAGCAGATGATGAGATATATGATAAATATATACATGATATATAGATGTACAGATAGATAATTAGATAATAAATAGATGATAAGATAGGAAAATAGACATATTTAGGTTTCTGGATTTGAAAATATTTCTCTCATTTGTTTGCATTTTATTGTCTTACTGGTGTTTTTTTTTTTTTTTAAGAACCAGTTTTTTGAGAAAATATAAATTCTCTTCTATTTGTAATGGATTGTGACTTTGGTATTGTTGCACTCAGCTTCACATTGCTGGCAGAAAACACCCAACCAAGAGCAGCTTGTGGGAGGAAAGGGTAAACTTTGGCTTACAGACACGAGGAGAAGCTCCATGATGGCAGGCAAAAGCAAAGGCATGAGCAGAGGGTGGACATCAGCAGCAGGAGAGTGTGCCAAACACTGGCAAAAGAAAGCTGGCTATAACACCCATAAGCCCATCCTCAGCAGTACACTACCTCCAGGAGAATCCAGTTCCCAAATTGCCACCAGCTGGGTGCCTAGTATTCAGAACACATAAGTTTATGGGGAGATATCTTATTCAAACCACCATATTCTGCCCTGGTCCCCATAAACTAATACATCCTTGGTGTAAAATGCAATGCATTCAGTCCAACTTTAAAAGTCCCCATATTTTTTTATCAACCTCAATGCTGTTCAAACATCACCATAGTCCAAGGTTTATATTTATTTATTTATTTATTTATTTATTTGAGAGAGTGAAAGAGGCAGAGAGAGAGAGAGAGAGAATGGGCATGCCAGGGCCTCTAGCCACTGCAAACGAACTCTAGATACATGGGCCACCTTGTGCATCTGGCTTATGTGGGTCCTGGGTAAATCAAACTGATGTAAAGGACATCAAATGCCTTAACTGCTAAGCCACCTCTTCAGCCCTCCACCATGTTTTAACTGAGCCATAATACAAAACAAAATTAAAAAATCATAATAGCAGAAAATAAAAAAATCACACTGCAAAAGTTGGCATTGGGCACAGCAAAGAAATATTCAACCAATACCGAAGTTTAAAAAAAAACAAAAAACAGAATTAATGTCGAACTCTGCAGCTCCACATCCAACAACTCTAGCCAGTGACAAGTCCTTAAGCCTGACAATTCTAACCAGTGATAAGTCTCTGGAGTTCCAGTTCCACCCTCCAGCTAGGTTACTCACAGTCCTAGAATACTTCATCTGGTGCCAGAAACTTTCCTTAGCAGCCATCTTGTGTCCCAGCATCTCCGCTGCAACCCGTGGTCCATCCTCATGGCTCCATCAAGCCTCCATGCAGGCATCCAGCAAACTTGCTTCACACTGCCCATGACCATTTCCAAAACACAAGACTGTGTTGCGAATTCAATGACCCTCTATTTCCTGCATTTCTTGTACTCCATAATATTAGGTAGGGTGCCAACTTGTTAAACCAGGCAGGAAGAAAGCAGACTTTGAAGAACAGGATACTCCTTCAGCTGGCCCAGTGTTAATGGTTACAATCTCTCATACAGATGCAGCTGAACAGGCAAAGATTCTGCCCAAAGATTTCGTTTCTCTGTGCCATATCCCTCTGCTCACCTCAGTCTGTTTCTATGCAAAGCAATTCTGCACAAGTTCTCAGGACACAGGCATAACAGAAAGCCTCTCACACTAACTGCTTCTAGCCCAGTCCAGGCCAACCTCTTTCTCCCCCTCACAAGCCAAACCTCATAGTCCATAGTTCTTACTGCATTCAGATCTTTCAACTCTAACCAGAATAATACATCAAGCTGTACTTACAGCACTGCAAGGTATCTCTTAGGCCAAGGTTTCAAATCCTTCCACATTCCTCTTGAAAGTCACCTCCACAAGGCAAAGCCACATAATCAGGTGTCCAGCAGCCTCCCGCTCCTGGCACCAACTTTACTGTGGCAGTCAGGTTCACATTGCTGGCAGAAAACACCCAACCAAGAGCAGCTTACATTTAAGCCTACTAACCAGTATGAATTAAAGTTTATGTATGTGATAAGGTTTAGGTAGAAGTGGTTTTTCATTTTGTTTCTTATGGAGAAAATTTCTAATTGCTCTGGAATTGTTTGTTGAAAGGACTGGTCCTTCTCCCTTGACCTGGTTTTCAGTCTAATTAAAACACTAGAACACCATCAATATAAGGATTTAGTTTTAGACCCTGATTTTTGCTTCTCTATATTTGTCACATGCCAATCCCATAGTGTTGGTACTATAGCTTTAGGGTGAATGTTGAAGTTAGAGAGTAAATCATTCATCCTGTTCTTTCATTCAGAACTGGTTTTTCTAGTCTAGGTCCTATAATCTTTGTATTAGATTCCAAGATCAGTGTGCTAATAGCTAAGTAAAGGTTTGAAATGTTCCAGGATTTTCACAGAGATAATATTGAATCTGTAGATCAATTTGGGGATGATAGTAATCTTAGCAATATTGGCTTGCACATCATGAACCATAGAATCTCTGTCCGTTTATTTAGATCTCCTTAAATGCCTGTCAACTGTCAACTGTGTTTTCAATTTTCAGTGTCAAAGACTTGCCTTTCTTTTGGTGTTTTTCCAAATAATTTATTGTTTTGGACCCTACTGGGAAGAGAAGTATTTCCTAATTTTATTGTTTTTCATTTCTTGTTGCTATTCTAGAAAAAGTTAGTATTTAGTCACCTTTCATCCTAGAAGCTTGCTAAATATTATTAGCTAAATAGCTCTTTTGTAGATTTTATAGTATTTTTACATGTAATATCATGCTGCCTGTAAAGAAAGACAGCTTTATATACTTTCCATCTGCATACCTTAATCTGTTGCTCTTCTTTTTTATCATTAGCTGTCTGCCCCCACTGTGGTGTGGACATGGGATGGTGCACAGTATTCAATGCCCTGTCAGGCACTGTTTAGGTTAGCTGAACATGCTACAGACATGCACCAAGTTGAGGGGCTTCCTATTAGATTTTGTCTGATGCTTCTTCTGTACTTAATAATATTAACATTAGGCAATTATGAACATTTAGCTTTGATTGTATTAATATGAAATATTGCATTAATTAACTATGGTGTTAAACCAACCTTACATTCTCTAATAAATCTTTCATTTTTCTTTTTTTTTTATGAGAGAGAGAGGGAGAGAATTGGCACACCTGGGCCTCCAGCCAATGTAGTCAAACTCCAGATGCATGTGCCACCTTGTGACATGTGCAACCTGTGCGTCTTGCATCATCTGTATGTCTGGCTTATGTGGGACCTGGAGAGCTGAACATGAGTCCTTAGGCTTCACAGGCAAGCACCTTAACTCCTAAGCTATCTCTCCCTGCCCAATAAATCTTTTAAAAAATATTTTATTTACTTATTTTGAGAGAGAGAGAGAAGGAAAATGGGTGTGCTAGGGCCTCCAGCCACTGTAAATGAACTCCAGACACACGTGCCACTTTGTGCATCTGGCTTATATGGGTACTGGGGAGTTGAGCCTGGTGTCCTCAGACTTTGCAGACAAGTGCCTTAACTGCTAAGCCATGTCTCCAGCCCTGCAATAAATCTTATTTGACCATGACATATCATCTTCTTTATGTGTTTCAGGATTCAGTTTGCTAACTTTTTCTTTCTTTCTTTCTTTCTTTCTTTCTTTCTTTCTTTCTTTCTTTCTTTTTTTTTTTTTAGAGAGAGAGAGAATTGGCATGCCAGGGCCTTAGCAACTGCAATCAAACTCCAGACACTTGTGCCACCTAGTCGGCATGTGTGACCTTGTGCTTGCCTCATCTTTGTGCGCCTGGCTTACATGGGATCTTGAGAGTTAAACATGGGTCCTTAGACTTTGCAGGCAAGCACCTCAACCACTAAGTCATCTCTCTAGTCCTCAGTTTGTTAACTTTAAAAAAGATTTTTGTGTCTATGTTCCCAGGGAATATTGCTCTAGTGTTTTCTTGTGGATGCCTTTGTTTAACTAGTATCAGGGTGATACTGACCACATAGACTACATTAGAAAGTATTCTTTTGCACACTGTTTTTGTGCAGAATTTGTCTATAATTCATAGTATTTATTGTTTAAATACTTGCTAGACTTCATCAGCAAAAGAAGTTTGGAACTAGAATTTTTATATATGTGATATTCAACATGGCAATGATGTGCCTTGCATCCTAGATAGAGATGGATTCAACCAGTTACATAAATTCTTTACAGCCTATTATAAGCCAGCAGTTTTGTGAGCAATGGCTTGCTAGATCCATCTAAAGTCACAGAGGCACCAATGTTAATTCCTGACCTGTCAACCCCAGTGAGACTTGTAGTTCAACCTCGAATACAGCCCAGTACGGTGACTTTCAATTTGAAGTACTGGGTGCCACCCAAGGGACTGTGCCCAGAATGGCCTCTTCAAGTATTCTCTTATTCTTCTACTAACAGGTGGTCAGCGAGGAAGCCTCTTCAGTTCTTAGCAGTTGATGCAGTTTCAGGCGCTAGCGCTGCATCAGCTGTGATGGCAGCCATACAGGCAGATATCAACGACGTCAGACAGCTGACACAAGAGCGGACGCATGCAGCTGCAGCACTGTCAGATGCTCTGCAGACTACCCATGCTTTAGTCGCTCAAACGCAGAATGAAGTGCAACTATTGCAGGAATTCATGAAGTCATTATGTAAAGTCTACTCGTGATTCCCTGGACTATTTATTGTCACTTGTTAAGGACACTAGACCAGCCCAATGATGCATGCAATTTCAATTATTTATGAATAAGTAAGAAATGGAATTGAATACTTTGTTTGCTACTGGCATGGGTGCAGAAACCCTATACTGGATGGCCACAAAACCTTGTATTGTGAAAACGGTATATGTGTAATCAATTAGCTACAGGTTTTCATGGACAGAGCAGCACCTGCATACCTGACTTGCCATTACCACAGAAGCTGGGCAATGAGTCCGTCCAACCTGTATGGTCATACATCTGGGAAAATATTTCTAACGAACCCCAGTACTATCCTTTAGACAACACTTTGTATCTTGGAGCTAATACCCACATAAACACCAAACCTTTGCTTACTGATGTGCAGATCTCAGGAGTCTCATTAACTACCTTTTATGATATCATGAAAGATTTAGGTAACTTTGTGGTCTCCATTTGTGGAACTATGCCATTTAACCTCCCTACTTATTTTTTCAACATTACGTCTTGGGTATGCTTGTCATGCTTACGGCAGTTACCAGAAGGATGCCATGTGGCTTCTAGCATGTATAAAGTGACCGCCAATTTCTCAACCAAGTCCATGACTCGCATCTCCACAATAACTGTACCACAATCTCACGTCTTTGATTGCACGATGTACAAAGCTGATCAGTTCAATGACGACAGGTATTACAGGGAGGAAGAAGCCTCTACACAAAAGTTAACAGACCTCCTACAGCATAATCAGAGACAATTTACCAACATGGACAGTACTGTCAAATGATGTTTCCAAAAATATGATAAACAGGTCAGTCCTGTGTCTCATGTAGTGCATGGTTTACAGACCGACACTCTGGCCTGTGTCTCTAAGGTTCAAGACATTGGACATTTCACCTTCTTGGACACACTCAGAAGACTGGCGTGCCCGGATACAACATGCATTCGGACTTGAATCTGCTTCGCTGGTTTAATCAACTCCTTCATGTGTGTGCTGGCACTGTTATACTAATTGTTTGAGAATGTTTCTCTTTTGCAGATGGGGATTGCACAATGTCATTGCTAAGAAGACCAGCCAGTCCATAGAAATCCCATTGGAACGTGCCTAATAAGAAATATCTTTCCAGCCGGGTGTGGTGGCACACACCTTTAATCCCAGCACTCAGGAGGCAGTGGTAGGAGGTTTGCCATAGGTTCAAGGCCACCCTGAGACTACATAATGAATTCCAGGTCATCCTGAGCTAGAGTGAAACCCTACCTTGAAACACCGAAAAAAAAAAAAAAAAAAAAAAAAAAAAAAGAAATATCTTTCCAAACACAGGTTTGCCCTATACATTTGGGAAATAGATTTTTAAACAATGTTGGAAATATTGCTTGGACTATGAGACGAGATGTGTATTGCGTCATTGATAGGACACACCCCAGCATCTACTTACTACTTTTGTAAACAGAGATGGTCAGTAGTTATTGGCATCAGGCATGAGCAAAATGATTCCTTTTTTACTACATTTTTGTGCCACATTCTCCACCATGATTTGGCGACACAGTAGCCAAGGGTGCGAGCAAATGCCTGTGGCAATGGTCGGATTTTTGGCAGCCTTGACGTCTTTAGCAGATGTTACATGTATCCTGCCATGATCCAACAGACGGTTAGACATAACCCTGATTCTGTTGCTATCATGCTTAATTTCTGTTGGTGTTCTATGGAGCCTACTGATAAGAACCCACCACTTCCTGTCAGATCTTTGGAGGAGTATTGACTGAGGGAGCTGGTACGACCTTTTGCTAAGTTTTGTTTGTTTCAACTTTCTGCTTATTTGATGTGGAAATTGTACCAACAATCTTTTATTGAATATAGACTGTTGAAACACTCTCGTAATGTGATACACATTAAGTTGTTTTAAAATAGTATTATAATATGATTGTTTGCTTTGTTTTTCAATTTTGCTATGGATTTGCAGTGTGTTATGTTTTAACTTTTTGAGGCTTGTGATGTCCCTTCAACCCCTAGGCTTGGGACATCAGGGGTGAGATGTTAAGAGCACTGAAAACAGGGCACTCACTCAGCAGTGACAAGATCACCATGACAACCAGGGGCCAGGACCAGAGACTGACCTGATATGGGAATAAGCTAACCCTAAGGTGGTTATCAGCAGTCAGGATGACAGGGGAAAAAATGGGTATAAGAACCCGAGCAAAAACTCAGAAAATTGTCACTCAACTCAGAGAGGTAGACCCCACGTCTCTCTTTCTGTGTTGATACCTGCCAAGAGAAGAAGCAGCTGGTGCGACCCCTGGGCAGCCTGGCATGGAGCAAGGACCTGGACCAGGATGCTGCCCGTGGGCCAAGTGGACATGACATGTGAGTGCCCCAGGGGGCTAGGCCCAGGAGGCTAGGCTAGTTGAGAGGATAAAGAGAAAATGGAAGCTGACTTGATTAACACTTGTGAAGAGTGAATAAAGTGTGGCAACTGAATTAACATAATCTGCCTCTTGACTAATGAGTTTAGTGCTTGTGACAGTTTGCATTCTACAGAGAATTATAAAATCTTATTTTGGGACCTGATAAAACTTGACTAAATATCTTATTAAGGTATACATATGGGGCTGGAGAAATGGCTTAGTAATTAAGTCATTTGCTTGTGAAGCCTAAGGACCCAGGTTTGATTCCCAAGTACCCACATAAGCCAGATGCAAAAAGTGATGCATGTGTATGGAGTTCATTTGCAGTGGATGGAGGCCCTGGCATGCCTACTCTCTCCCTCCCTCTCTCTCTATCTCTCATACAAAAATTAAATTTAATTTAAATTTTAAAAATATTTTTTAAAAAGATATAGATGTGGCTTCAAGATATCACTAAGAAAATATTCCAAAATGTTACATCTGTTTAAGTATATGTCAAAACCTATGGGTGCAATTTCTGTTAACATTAATACATGCTTTGTTTTCTATGCTTTACCATTGTTGTTATTATTGCCTGTGATTTGGGATTTCTAAAAATACATCCCAGCTTCATTTAAAAATAGAAATCTAATGTTGATATTTATGAAATCCTTAATTGTAAGATCTCCATGATTCAGAGAGGGTTATGGGAAAGGAGGAGAGGAGGGGGAGAAGAAGGAGGGAGAGAAGGCGATAAGGAAGGAGGGATGGACAGAATGGAGAGAGGATAGAAAAAGATAGACAGGCAGAAAACATCCACTAACAAATGATGATGAAAGCTGGAAAGAAACAATCAGCGTCTGAGTCCTTTGCTTTATCTCAACGCTTCAATAGAAAGTAAACTCACATAGCCCTGAGATAAAATGATCTAAATGTTTCCAATGAAAGTGACCCGTGGAAGACTGAGGTAAAGTTATCTAAATATTTCCAATCAAAGTGACTTATGGTACCCTGAGCTAAAGTGATCTAAATGCTTCCAATGAAAGTGACCCATGGAACCCTGAGGTAAAGAGATCTACATACTTCCAGTGAAAGTGACCCATGGAGCCCTGAGGTAAAGAGATCTAAATACAGTGCAAGTCACCCATGGACCCCTGAGCTAAAGTGATCTAAATACTTCCAATGAGAGTGACCCATGGATTCCTAAGGTAAAGTCATCTAAATACTCCAGGGAAAGTGATCCATGAATCCCTTAGGCAAAGTTATCTGAAAATTTCCAATGAAAGTGACCCATGGAGCCCTGAGGTAAAGAGATCTAAATATTTCAAGTGAAAGTAACCTGAGGTAAAGGAAATACAGAGGATGGGATCAAAGTCATCAATATACTTTAAAAAAAGAAGAGGTAAACAGACATTCTTCTTTATAAAAAAAAAAAAAAAGGCCTATTGAAATGGAAACTAATGGTATCTTCAGGAAAATGGAAAGGGCTTGATGCGGAAAATAACCAGCATCCTACACAGTAATATTTTGTTATTGGCAAAGAGAAAGCAATAGTTCAAAATTTATCAAGCTTATCAGTTCCACCTAATTAAGGTTATAGCCCAAGGGACATAGTAAACGAAACTCTAATAACTCACTTCTGAGCTCCTGGCCCCAGTGAAATCTAATATCCCTCCTGAAATGTGCTTGGTGGTGTCTGTTCATCTTGACCTTCATCAGAAAGGCAACCACATGGAAACTAGGCTCTGTTGAGACCCAGGATGAAATTATTTAGAGATTACATTCTTGTCATCTATGACAGACACTTGTCTCCAGCCATAATTTTGCCAGAGGATGCATGAAATGTGTGTGTGTGATCCTTCTAGGAAACAGACAATCTGAAGAACCTGGAGGAGGAGGATTTGAGAATTTCCATTTCAATGACTGTCACCATCTCCCACTCCATTTGTTCAAAATGAAGACCAAGATTTTCCCAGAAAACTTCCCTTCTCCCCCCAGAAGTTGTTTCAGTGTGAGAGTTATGTGTTCCTTGGGGTTTGGATGACAGTCAAGAGATGTTCTCTAACATTAAAATTAGAAACTGTAGAAATAGAATATGAATGCAGATTCAAACACCCAGAGGTAGGCCTCATACTCTCCCGTACCCCAACTGACTTTTGCCCTGGAAATCACTTCTTATTCTCCTTTTGGCCCCTTTGAAGGGCTGGGCACTGTTAGGCCACAGATCTGTGTCGCAGTAAGATGTGGGTAGATGTAGCAGCCAGCTGCCCAGGGGAGCAAGGCTTGTGAGTCCAACAACAGCAAAGCTCTGCCAAGACATCAAGTGAGATTGGAAGAGCCAAGTAGAGCAAAGTAGAGCAGTGAGTCAGAGGCAGGAAGCTGCTTCTCAGAGGAATGATGCATGACGGAATGCAGTGATAAGTCAATGGCTCTTCTGCAAGAGCGTACAACATCAGAGACAGGGATGCAGGGAAGGGGAGACTTGGAGCTGCAAAGGGGCCTGTCTCCTCTGAAGTAACAAGGTCCCACACTCCACTGCATTAGAATTCTTGCAGAGCCTGTTGCCCCTATGTATATAGCCAGTGCATAACTCTTGGGGACAGGACTGGCCCATGACAGGATGATAATCTGGAATTACAAATTTAGGAGCTAAGTACTAAAAGCCCACATAGCACCCTTCATAAGACAGGCAAGGAAACTGAGTACCCAACAGATAAAATGACACATCTCCCCCCAGAATTATACTATTAAGAGGTTCTCTCTCATATGCAGTTCCTAACTTGAAAAACTAAGAAGGGAGGGGAGGAGGGGCTACTGGACAAGCAAGTCAAGGGACAGCAGAAAGAAAGGAAGGGCTTTGAGGTGGTAGGGGAAAGGGAGAGTGGGGAGAATTACACAAAACTACTGATGACATGAATCAGTACCATAGAAACCCTCCTCCTGGATCACATTCTACAAGATATAACCCTCAATAAGGGGAGGGGGTGGCCCAAGCAGAAGTGTCTTGTAGATAGTGGAGAAAACCCTAAATCCATGGGTTTTCACTGGTAAATCTCAGTGCCAGAATTGGGTTATCCCCCACAGTGAGCTGCTGGTTAGGGAGACCCATGAGGTCCCCAAAACAATGCAGGCCATTGCCAAAGCACTTGGTTACCTACCAGAGATAAAAGACCTGATTGCTGAAGGAAGATACCACTGGTTGTGGTCACGACACAGCTGAGAGGGAAACCAGCTCCCTCTTGACTAGCCCTCATAGTGCTGGAAAGTGCTCTGGGGCTGCTGGGGGACAATGGTCACTAAGAGCATGAATAAGGGGAGATCCTGCAATCCTATGAAATCAACCAGCCAGGCAAGAAGTACACACCTGTGTAATAGTGGCACATAACCCATGTGGCTAAACAATTGTTCTCAGGTTGGATATGATACCTGCTCAGTGGAAGAGAACTCATACCTGGTACTGGAAACCAAGCAGATTCCCATGGATAGGAAACTCATAGTCTCCAGAGAGATGCCTCCATTGCTCTTTGGAAGACAGTGGGCATACACATCAAAAAGTCTCCAAATAACTGTGTTTATCCTGTTGAATCCAAGGTGCTATCACTCTTGGTTGGAGAATCTGCTCTATTTTACAGATGACAGAGAACACTGGGGAGATCCAGGATCCATCAATATGACAATAAATGACAGCCAACTGCCTACCATGAGATGTGTCACCTGTACAGCATCTGCTGGGGCCAGCTCAGGAGACATTGCAGAGGAAGCAGTGACACTTCTGTCACTGCTAGCCTGAAAATAAGCTCCAGGGAGATGGCACACACACTGTGGTCACTCAAATCTCATCAAAACAGAAATCTAAAGGCTACAGAGAGTTCAATACTAAATCAGATATCGAACACACCTGCTCAGGAAAAACTGTACAAGAGGGGTTGAAAAGGTTGTAAGAGCCACCCAGTGGGTAGGACTAGCCCAAGGCATGCCCTCCTGACTTACTGAGGCCTTTAGGACCCCACAGTGAATACCAACAACTCCACTAAGGAGGGCCCTTAGTGGAATAGGGATGGGAAGAGTATAACCTTTTGTGATTATTTATTTATTTATTTACTTACTTATTTATTTATTTATGAGAGAGAGAGAATGTGCACACCAGGGCCTCTATCCACTGCAAACGAACTCCAGATGCACATGCCACCTTGTGCATCTGGCTTATGTGGGTTCTGAAGAATCGAATCTGGGTCCTTAAACTTTGTAGGCAAGCACATTAACTGCTAAGCCATCTCTGCTGCCCAGGGTATAACTTTCTTTTTTGGCATAACCTTTAAAAAAATAAAATTTAACTTTAAAGAATTATAAAATTAATTGTTGACAAACTTAATGCCCTTTTCAACACTTTGCATGCAACTCTGCGGTGTCTTTCTTCACATGCCTGGAGCTTCCATTCTTTTTATTTTATCTTATCTTACTTATTTTATTTTATATTATACTTTGTGTTCATGTGTGTGTATTGTAGGGGTACACATATGCCATACATGTGTGTGATGGCCCAAGGATAATCTCAGGGTTTTTTTCTTCTCTTTCAGCCTTTTTTAAAAGGCAGGGTCTTACCCAGGGTACTTTTGAACACATAGTGATCCTTCCATCTTAGCCTCCTAGGTGCTGTGATTAAAGGATGCAGCTGACTTTGACCTCTAGTTGACACTGGGTCTCTCTTGTGTTTTGCCACTGGGAAGGCCCTTCTAGCTGGCCAGTGACCACTGGGATTCTTCTGGTTCAGGCTCCCATTGTTGTAGGTGCATGGGGATTACAGACACATATGCCACTTTGCATCTGACTTTACCTGTATGATGGGGATTTGAATTCCAATAAGCAGGCTTGCAGAGCACATGTGAGCCATCTCCCCACCCCCGGAGGGTCCACTCTGACACAGTCTGGCTTAGATCTGAGCGTATTCTCTTGTCTTCTGTTTGTCTCAGTGAAATAATCCCGTAATGGAGAAGTGCATCAGTACAAAGTGAGATGACCTGGAGTACAAGTGTGTGGGACATGACTTCTTCCTTGTAGTTCTATGTCCTTCATATGAACATGCCCAAAACCCTGAAGATATAAGCTGAGACAGAGAATTGTATGTGAATATTTTCCTCTGAAGCATGTTTATTTTCTGAAGAGTGAAATAATGATCAAAATCACAGTTTCTTTGACAGAGTCTGGGGTCTTGCACCTAACTTTCCCCAAGTGATGACAATGCCATGTGTCATGGTATGTACACACACATGCATACACACACATGCATGCACACACATGCACACACACATGCATGCACACACATGCACACACACATGCCTACACACATGCATACACACACATGCATACACACACATGCATGCACACACATGCATACACACATGCCTACACACATGCATACACACACATGCATACATACACATGCATACACACATATGCACACACACATGCATACACAGACACATGCATACACATGCATACACACATGTATACACACATGCATACACACATGCATACACACATGCATACACACACATGCATACACACATGCATGTACACACACATGCACACACACACACTGGCCCTCAGCAGCTGAGGACATTGACACTGAAATGCTAACATGATCCTATAGGAAAAATGATATTCTATCCATTTACATGCAAAAGCATTTCATAGATTTTTTTTTTGTTTTTCGAGGATAATTATTTTTAAATGTAGTGCTAACCTAAAAAAAATTAGGAAGGGAACTCTGACATTCTTACACATCCAAGTGGAAGAGATTTTTATAAACTTCTCAAAGATAAATAACCATTGTAATAGCTAAAGGGGACTAAAGAAAGTCTGTAAGTTGGAGATTGTCATGACCACAGAATCTTTTTTTTTTTTTTTTTTTTTTTTTTTTTTTTGGTTTTTCGAGGTAGGGTCTCGCTCTAGCTCAGGCTGACCTGGAATTCACTCTGTAGTCTCAGGGTGGCCTCGAACTCTCAGCGATCCTCCTACCTCTGCCTCCCGAGTGCTGGGATTAAAGGCGTGCGCCACCACGCCCGGCATGACCACAGAATCTTTACCCCTGTAAACACAGAAGTTAGAATTCTCCCTCAAGATCATTACTCTTAATTTTTACTTCTAAAGAAGCTGTTTTTTTCTAACCTTTCCATGCTTTTATGAAATAAGTTATATTTTACTGTGTTAGAAAATTTCATGATAACATACTTTAGGAATATCATTTAAATCCTTCCCATTGGAGCTGGTTGTCAAGCAGAGGAATTCATTCATTCTAGCCAAGGATACTGGGAATTCATTCTGGGCAGGCAGGTCAAACAGCAGGAAGTGCTGGCCTCACTCACTGTGACTGTCACCATGACTGTCCTGGGAAGTCACTCTTCAGTGCCTGGTTTGCAACGTTCACTTTTATTCTTCATCACGTGTGACAGCAAAGTGCCTGGGTCATTTGCCCATCTGCAGGACTGGCCCTTAGTGAACGTGTCAAGGAAAAAACATTTGCCTCCATTAGTCTCTGCAATCTTTCAGGCTTTGGCTTCTGAAAAATTGAATCTGGCAGCCACTGAGCTTGAGGTTGTCAAAGCATGTTCCCTGTCTCACCATGAAGTTCTCCTTGAGCCCAGCCCTTTCCCTCTGTGCCGGTGACATGTCCAGGCCGCCCCATGATCAGTTCCATGCTAAGGTGTAGATCAATCTCATAATGAGATCTCAGACTCTGTTGGCTTTGGAAATGGAAACCAGCACATTTCCTCTTCCACAGATGCTAAAATCATAGAACATAGGTCTAGCTATAAGATAAAATGCTCCATCAAAAAGCAATATCATCTGGGCTGGAGAGATGGCTCAGTGGATAAAAGCACTTACTAGTAAAGCCTGACAGCCTGGGTTCAGTTCCCCAATGCCCATGTAAATCCTGATGCTTTAGATGGCGCATGCATCTGGAGTTCGTTTGCAATGGCTAGAGGCTCTTAAATGCCCATACTCATTCATTTATTCTCTCTCTCTCTTTCCTTTCTCTCTGTCCCTCATAAATAAATAAATTTTTAAAAAGCAACATCATCAATAAATGACTTGGAAAGGTCAGGAAAAGCTACTTTCCTCATAAGTACCTGTAACCTGGGTTCATGGGAACTTTCCTGGCACCCAAAACAATGTATGAGAAAACAACCCTGACTGAGATGGTTATCTAGCAAGCTCCCCTGATATGTATTGTAATTGCATGGTCACTGTTTACCTCAGTACTAACGTTTATATATGACAAATCAATATACTTAACACTGCAAAAAGAGCTCAAGGAAACTTCAGCTTTTATGCAAAATGTTTATTGTAAAAAAATAAAAAATAAAAAACTGCAGCTGTTGCTTGGCTTACAGCTCCAACCAGGCATGTAAGAGATCACTTTACACCAGGGTCCCACAGGGCACTGGGTAGAGTCAGGAACTATGGGCTCATTTTTCATGTAAGCCACAGAATTGGTTTAAATCCTTCCATACAATTTGCAGAACTCTGGCTAATGTAAACCATACTGTTTTAAGTTAGGAAAATAGCAAACACAAAATAACTAAGGCTTTTCATAAAATATTGTTCAGTTACAAACCTGGAGAGTAAGCACTAGAATGGCATTTGGAAGCCTGCAGGATCCCAGAGCCAAGTCCCACATCATGCCCCTTAGTCACCAACGCACTCCTCCACCTTAACTACTTTGTCCCCACCTTAAACCAGATACATTTATCCCCACTCAGCTTCAACCTGGCCAGGAAACCTTTGGCAAGTTTTCTGTTTTCATAGAGGCTAAACAGAACAGCTCACCAAGATTCAGTCTGACAATTAAGGAGTTTGTGGACTTCAAATCACATTGTATGTCTTGCTGTAGAATTCTAATATTATAATCAAGACATAATGTTCCTGAGAAATCTAATTTTGACCAACTAGTTACAAGCAATGGTCATTGTCAAGCAGGAAATTCATAATTCAAGTAGACCAATTGTTCATTTTCTGCATTTCAGAAAAGTCTTCCACAGAATTTGACTCTTTCCAGTTCTCTGCAAAGCCCATGGATTCCTTGTGGGATATACAGTCTGTCTCTTGGCTTTAGATTCTTTCCACTATTTATTCTTATTTATTTGATAAACGTCTGCATGTGTTCCTGTGTACAGGGTGCGTGTACGTGTACATGTGCATGTGCGTGTGCATGTGCATGCATGCAGAGGGCAGAAAATAGCCTTGAATGTTGTTCCTCAGCAATATCTTCCACGTTTGTTTGAGACAGGGGCTCTCGCTGCCTGGAGCTCACCGATTAGACTAGAATGTCTGATGACCAAGTTCCAGGCGTCCCTTACCTTGGCTTTCCCAGTGTTGGGATTACAGGTGTGCCATCACATCCAGCTTCTGGAGAATGAATTTGGGGCCTCATGCTTGTGAGGCAAGCACTCGCCCAGTGAGCTTTCCAGACCCCTCACTCGTAGCCTCTTCCATTAGAAAAGTGGAAGGTCACTTGAAAGCTGCTTTGGGAATTTCAGACAGCAGAATAAAGATACTTGTGTGCCTCCTCTCTTGAAAATAACACCGTAAGTGACCCACAAACAGTGAAGATAGGACAACAAAGGCTACCTTTGATGAAGCCAGAGATGTCTGCTAGACAGACTACAGATGGAGGAGGGTGGATACTCGGCAGAGAGGGGAGATTGGGACCTGCGAGTTGGTAGATGACACTCAGTGCTGAGAATGTTCTAGGAAGACGGTGAACAATCTGCAGAGACAGAGACTGGAATCCCCATGTTTGTAGGATGATAGCCAATGCCAAGAAACAAGCCAGGCTGTCTCCTCAGGAAACCAGAAAAGCACAGGACGAAGATGTGCATTATGGCACAAAAGATGTACATGTGATGCAGGAAATGAAGTTGGAAACACTAACTCCGGTCTCCACCTCTACTCATACTGAGGAAATTCTCCAAACTGGAGAAAAATCCACAAACAACTCTTCTTGATCCACCTACCCTTCAAACACAGAAAATAAAAACAATGAAGACAGCAGAAGAAAATTTTAAGAATTATATTCAAGAAACAAGAATAAAATGCTATTTTAAAATAATAATAAAAATAATAATGCTGATCAATTAAAGGCTCCTATAAATCAAAAATATGACAACCAAACTTAAAAATTAAGTAATGGGAAAATAAGGTAGAATTATAAAAATAAATGAAGGAGAGTGAGTCAAAAGACAAGAACATTAAGAATTAAGTAAAAGCCGGGTGTGGTGGCACATACTTTTAATCCCAGCACTGAGGAGGCAGAAGTAGGAGGATCACCATGAGTTTAGGGCCACCCTGAGAATATATAGTGAGTTCCAGGTCAGCCTGGGCTACAGTGAGACCCTACCTCAAAAAAAATTTAAATAAGAATGGCCAAAACTCAAAAGATAGTTGCAGAAAAATAAAATAGAAAAAACCTGGAGTATTATTATTAGTAATAATGATAGAAAATTCTAGAACTGAAGGAAATGAAGAGTAACACCAACTTTAAAATGCTCATTGAGTGACTATTTTAAAAACGCAATGTGCAAAGAACACATTTCAGAATATATTTCACAGCTTTAGAAACAGAACAGATCTGAAATACCTCTAGAAAGACAAACACTAGGCTGCAAACAAAGGAACTGAACCAGAGCAGCAGGGGCTCCTCAGCAGAAGCAGCCGACCTGGACGAATCAGGAAACGTGGGGGCAGAAGCAGGGGCACTCCGGGGAGACTGTGCAGCTAGAAAATGTGGCAAACATCCACCACACATATGTGCCATATTAGTCAGGTTCTCTCTAGAGGAACAGAATGATAGAATGGATCTGCATCATAAAGGAGATTTATTGGATTATCTTACAGAATACAGGCTGGGCAGTCCAACAATGGCTGTCTGCAGGCTGGAGAGTCTGAGAACCTGGTAGCTACTCTGTCCAGGAGGATAGATGCCTCTGCTGTACTAATCTGGCACTAGAGGCCTGGAAGATCCCTGGAGAGCCACTGGTCTTCAGTCCATGTTAGAAGTCAGATGAAGCTGGGTGCTGATGTCTGTGAAGGACAGAAGCAGCAGGGTAGATGCGTGTACCAGCAGGTAACACAGGAGGCCATGAGAAGGTCCTGTGTTCTCTACATTTCAGCTGCCAGCGGAAGGTCTGCCACTCTGGGGCAAAGGTTTTCCTGTTTTCATCAGTCCTTCCTGGAAATGCCCTCATGGTCCGACCCAAGAGATGTGTCTCTTACTTGAATCCTAATGTGATATAGTTCACAACAGAACTTAACCTTCACATGCATATAATGGCAATAAAAATGTAGTTGGAGCTGGGCGTGGTGGCGCACGCCTTTAATCCCAGCACTCGGGAGGCAGAGGTAGGAGGATCGCCATGAGTTCGAGGCCACCCTGAGACTCCATAGTGAATTCCAGGTCAGCCTGACCTAGAGTGAAACCCTACCTCAAAAAACCAAAAAATAAAAATAAAAAAATAAAAAAGTAGTTGGGCACATTGGCGCACACCTTTAATCCCGCACTAGAGAGGAAGAGGTAGGAGGATTGCTGTGAGTTCGAAAGGCCAGCATGACACTACATAGTGAATTTCAGGTCCGCCTGGGATAGATTTAGACCCTACCTAGAAAAAACAAACAAACAAAAAGACTGCAATGTAATGTAATACATGGATGCATTTTTATTTGTATTTCTTAAACATTTTATTTGTTTATTTATTTGATAGGTAGAGAAAGTGTGTGTGTGGGAACCACTGTGAACATATTCTCGATGCATAAGCCACTTTGTGAGTCTGGCTTTATGTGAATACTAGGGAATCAAACCCAGACTGGCAGGCTTTGCAAGCAAGTGCCTTTCACCATGGAACCAACTCTCTAGCAAAGACATGTTTTTTAAGTGAAATAACTATATTGGGAAGGAGAGACAAGAGAGAAATAGAGGTATACTGTTTTAAAATGTTTATGTTTTGGGCTGGAGGGATGGCTTAGCGGTTAAGGCATTTGCCTGCAAAGCCAAAGGACCCAGGTTCTATTTCCCAGGACCCACATTAGCCAGATGCACAAGGGGGCACACACATCCGTTTGCAGTGGCTGGAGGCCCTGGCATGCCCATTCTCCCTCTCTCTCCCTCTCTCTCCCTCTCTCTCTCCCTCCTTCCCTCCCTCCCTCCTTCTTTCTCTGTCAAATAAATAAATAAATAAATTAAATTAAATGTTTATGTTTTAAAAAGAGGAACTCGGATGGGCATGGTGGCGCACACCTTTAATCCCAGCACTCGGGAGGCAGAGGTAGGCAGATGGCCATGACTTCGAGGCCACCCTGAGACTACATAGTGAATTCCAAGTCTTCCTGGGCTAGAGTGAGACAATACCTTGAAAAAAAGAAAGAAAATAAAAAATAAATAAAAACAGGAACTCAATACTGTCAACATTGATCACGGATGCAGTGTGGCAGGGCCAGGTAGGTGTGCTCTGGCACCACCGGTGTGCTGGGCCCTTGTGCCCTTGTTTGCCCCTCCTCTTGAACATGGGCAGCACAGTGACCTGCTTCTTCTACCTAGTGGACTAAGGGGAAGGTAGAAGGATCTGTAAGACTCAATAAAGTACAAAAGTAGCCAATTTCAAGGAAAACAAAAGGACTAATGAGACTACTTTGATCAGGTGAAGGCCTTAAAAGACAGATTTTCTGCTGGCTTTACAGAAGTCCTCTTGAAGTCAGAGGGTTATTAAGGGTCGACCATTATAAACTGAAAGTTGTCTAAGCTGACAGTCTGAAGAAAATAAGGCCCTCAGGGACAGGCTGGGTGTTGCTCCGAGGTTTAGATTTAGTTTACATTGAAAATGATACCTGTGGTACTTTACCATTGCTGTCAACCTGATGATTTAAAATCACCTAGGAGACACTCGTGGGCATGTCCACGAGGGCATTTCCAGAGAGATTCAACTGAGGAGGCAAGACTGAACCCTGAGTGTGGGCAGTACCATCCCTGGACTACACAAAGCAGGAGGCCAGATGATCACCAGCATTCATCTCTCTCTGCATCCTGACTGGACCAGCAACCTCATGTCTTCTCAGCCATGCCTGCCTGCCAGGATGGACTGCACCCTCACTTGAACTGAAAGCCAAAAAAAAAAAAAAAAAAATGTCCTTCTTCCTTAAATTGCTTTTGTCAGGCATTTTGTCACAGCAATAAGAAAAATAAGTAATATAATACCCATGCAGTATTTTGAAAAAAAATACAGAAATTAACCACAGGAAGACTTAAAGATTATAGGATTTGCCTCAGATGAAATGGGATAATGTAAGGAGGAGTGCTTAAAATTAAAAAGTACTATACAAAGATAGGGCCTGATTATGAGGTTTCAAAATCTCAGCCTGCTATGGACTAAATGTATGTATTCCTTCAATATTTATTTTTGAAGCTGTAACTCAAAATGCGTCTCCTAAGAAGCATTTCATGACAAATGTGGTCATAAGAGTTGTGGTTCTGGCCAGATAGGCTAGTGTCTTTTGAGAAGAGACACCAGAGAGCTCATAAGTGTGTCTGCTCATCTTCTCTGCCTTTCTCCCTCTCTCTTCTCACCAAGGAAAGGCCACAATACAATAGAAGTAAGATGGCAGCCAAGAGCCAATGAGGGAAGTTCTCATCAGAAACTGAACCAACCTTGATCTTGGTTTTCCAGCCTCTAGAACTATGAAGAAATGAATTTCTGTTGTTTAATTTTTCATTTTGAGACAGGATTTCGTGTATCTCAGTCTGGTCTCTAGCTCACTACTTAGCTGAAGATGACCTTGAACTTCTGATCTTCCTTCCTGTATCCCAGTGCTAAGATAAGAGGTGTATGCCATCAGTTTATGTGGTGCTGGGATGTGAAACCCGAGCCACATTCTTAGACCCAAATTTCTTTTGTTTTAAATTTCATTTCTTTTTTATTGTCAATTTTCATACATATTTATTTTGATCATTGGTCCCTCTTGCACTGAATATCTCCTTTTTTTCTTTCTTTAAAGAAAACATTTTATTTATTTATTGAGAGAGAAAGAAGCAGAGAGAGAATGGGCACACCACGGCCTCTAGCCTCTGCAAAGGACTCATCCATCTGGCTTACATGGGTCTTGGGGGAATCAAACCACGGTCTTTAGACTTTGCAGGCAAATGCCTTAACCATTACACCATCTCTCCAGCCCATGTCTCCTTTTCCCAGCTAGACTTTCTTCTACTTTGATGTTTCTTCCCCCCCCTCAACCATTCATGATGGAATGTTGGGTTCAATACTGTTCAGATCCTGTGCAGGTAGTGACAATTGCTATGAGGTCATGTATGCAATGGCCACATTATGTCCAAAAGACAGCATTCCAAAGCATTCCTCCTCATCCTCTGACTCCTACATTCTTTCCTCTCTCATTCACAATGCACCCTGCACCTTGTATAGGGTGATAGAGTTGTCTCATTTAGTGCTGAGCACTCAAAAGTTACTTATTCTGAGCACTTTGTCAAGTTTTGAGTCTCTACTAGTCACTACTACCTACAAAAAGAAACTTATCTGACTAAAGGTGAGAGGAGCATGAATTATACTCAGCCCCACATTTCTATTGTTTGAGCCATTAGTCTGTGATGTTTGTTGTGGAAGCTAAACTAACACACGGCCAATTCTCCAGTGTGTTTTGTAATTGAGTGTAAGGCTTAAGTACATTCTATTTCAATTTAAGGAGTGCTTCCAGTATAAAAAATATACATGCATCAAGGATGTGAACAAATAAGCCAGGAGCCTGACACAGGAGAAGAGTACAGCGGGAAATAGCTATTGTTGCTCGAATGCATGTGAATGAGGGAAACAGCAACGCCAGGGAAAATAACGTAACAAAGCCTGCGTCTGCCAAGGACATCGCTGTCCTTTTCACTGGAGCATGCTTGGAATGACATGACTGATCACAGAAAAACTATAGATGGGCCACATGTCCTACAATCATGCCAAATGAATTGTATAACAGTCATACATTGAAATAGTACACAGCTATTTAAGTGATACATTATACACATATTTCAAATGATTTTAGAGGAATAATTAACACCTTTAGATAACATCAAGAATAGTGGTAAGGGGAAGTGTTATAAAATATTATGAGAGGGCTGGAGGGATGGCTTAGTGGTTAACACATTTGCCTGCAAAGCCAAAGGACCCAGTTTGGATTCCCCAGGACCCATGTTAGCCAGATACACAAGGGGGTGTAAGTGTCTGGAGTTCGTTCACAGTGGCTGGAGGCCCTGGCACACCCATTCTCTCTCTCTCTTTCTCTTTCTCTCTCTCTCTCTCCTGTTTGTCTCTGTCAAATAACTAAATAAATAAAGTATTTAAAATATTTTGAGCAATACAATCAAATAGACAAAGGTATGCATTCATAAGTAAAATCCACTACTCCCTTTATTCATGGTGAATATGTGACAAGACTTCCACCTCCTATGGATGCCAAAACTGATGGGCAGTATGTCACAATTGTAGATAGGCCACAGGAGTGTTTTCTTTCATCTCACAAATAACAAGGTGAAGATGTTACCTTAGAAGACCTAAGGCTTCCATGTACAGCATCTAATGAACCATACCTGTTTCTAGACCTTCTCACCTACTGATGGCCCCTAGCCAGACCAGTCTGGGTCCATGTCTGCACCCAAAGACAGTCATTATTACATGGAACTGCCTGGCAAACAACTCAGGAAAACCAGCTGTGCAATGTACCCCAGGGTCACCCTTCCTTCTTCCCACCCTGGACCTTTCTCCCAAAGCTTCAACCTGAATTGAACTTTTTGAGGAGCATTTGCCCTCAGAAATGAGGTAGAATGTTCTACCAGGTGCCAAAAAAAGCATGTGAGTGATTCTCAACAAGCTCTCTGAGCTCACACCACCTAAATTCCAGCAGTGGTTTGGGTGGGAGACTGCCCCTCTTGGAAGACGTATGGGAATACTGGTACCAGATGTGTTTAGTTGGCAAAACATATTGAATTAATTTTATGTTTATTAACAGAAATGCCAAAAAGGAAAGTCAATAAAATCAGCCTAGCTAGTGGGGACACTCAGAGGATAAAAGAAGAAAGTGTTTCAAGTGTTTGAAAAGTTGATAAACATTGCAGCATTGAACACAAGAAGAAAATCTAACAAAAGTTCATAGGTAAACTAGGTGTGGTGGCACATGCCTTTAATCCCAGCACTCGGGGGGCAGAGGTAGGAGGACCACCAAGAGTTCGAGGCCACCCTGAGACTACATAGTTAATTCCAGGTCAGCCTGGACCAGAGTGAGACCCTACCTCAAAAAACCAAAAAAAAAAAAAAAATTCATAGGTAATAGATCATTACATTGAACCACAGCATTCCCCACTCAGTGAACATCTATTTAATCAATGGGGTTATATCTTTTTGCAAAACTCTTTTATAATACCACTGGGTATAGCAACATGAGCTGCCAGCTTATAGTTCCCTAGTTCCTAATAATTCTTGAGATGTTTTTCTTTAGGAATTCAGCAGGGCTGAGTTCAGTTGTTGAACATGGAAAATTAAGTCAGGTGAGTTTTATTCTCCTTCCCCCACAAAAGATATGATGAAGCCCTAACTCACAGCATCTCATAACAAGACACTGTGTGGAGATAGGGTTAGTGCCTACTTGATTAGTAAGGTTAAGATAAGGTCATACTGGAGTACTGGGGACCCTTAATCCCATGTGATTGAAGAGCATGAGAAGACACATGAAGCTAGAAATTCATGTGACATCAGAAGCAGAGATTGAAGTAACACACCTCCAAATGAAAGGACACCTGAGTCTACTAGACACCAAGGAAGGACCATCCCTAGAGCCCAACTTCAACACTTTGCTATGGAATCCCTAGAACTCAATATAAAAGTAGTAAGAAACTTATAAATAATTTGGCTCCAATAATTTTTAATTAATGCAATGAATCCATCATACAAGAGATCTTGTAGAGAATTATAAGGAATAATAACAGCTACTGAGTTTTCTGTGTGCAAATACAGCTGAGATAAATGTTTCATTGTCATAGATAAATGTAGTGAGAGCCTTGTTGGTTGAGATGTTCAAACATGATGGGTTGTCCACACACCAGAAACGGTGAAAGAACTTAGGATGAAGAGCCAGACTGTAGAGAGACCAGTGGATGCCTCACCCAACAATGTGGCCCATGGGCTCAAACTAAGACTGCTCATGTCTTATGAAAATGAAAGTAAGTTGTTCCAGAAAGTCTGGTACGTGCCTAAGTCATTAATATCCTTTACAACTCTCTCTTTCTCTCTTTTTCCTTGTAAATAAATAGATTAAGATATTATAAAAAGAAAAAGTAAGGGCTGGAGAAATGGCCCAGTGGTTGAAAACTCTTGTTGCAAAGCCTGATCACCTGAGCTCTGGTCTCCACTACCCACATAAAGCCAAGTACACAAAGTGGCACATGTGTCTGCAGTTTGTTTGCAGTGGCAAGAGGCCCTTGCATGCCCATTCTCTCTCTTTCTTTCTCTCATCTCTCTCTCTCTCTCCTTGAAAATAAATGAATATATTGTAATATCTTTTATAGCATATTTGGAGATGGTCTAGGTCCTATGATGTAGACTGTTGCCAATGCTTTCAAAATGAAGGATGACGATTGAGGTTAATGTTTTACGTTTAAGTTTACTCCACAATGCACTATGTTTCCATGACTAGGGAGCTATGATAATGACCTAGAAAATGGCCTAACGAAACCAGGGCAGCCTCCCTAGGAAAGCCATCCTGTGTAGGCAGAGCATTCCTGGTCTGTGACACGGGGTCCCCTGTGATGCTCACTTGTAAACATTCACAATTTGGGATCTTGTACTAATCACTGCCGAAGTGGGCCAGGGAGAAGGTCCAGGGAGAAGCTGGAATGGAAGTGGCAGACCACATCTGGATCCTGCAATGGTGGAGGACACAGGGCACCATTTTTCAGTGTCCCTCACTTAGACTTTCTAATATGCACTATGGAAACATGCAGTACTACAAGCACAAATATCTGGTTAAGGCACGGGCTGTGTTTCTAAAAGGGAAAGTAATAACTATTCGTTTTCATTGTAACTTTTTCTCTTATATAAGAAATTTTAAGTATTTATAGTAAAATAAGAATCCATGTGATTTTTAAATAACATATAGAAGTATAAAAAAAATCATGCAGTCACCAGCACCTATTCCCACCTCCCTGGCTTAAGAACATGCTGTCCTCTGACATAACCACCAAATTCTGAGAAGTGAGTTGAAAGTAGACTCTGATGGAAGAATATCCCAATACAAAGAGGAGTTGATTAAAACTGGACAAGTCCTGCTATGTTATTGGACACAGTGAGCCTATCTCTGACACCTACTTACCTTCATGGTTCTTAACCAGTTCTTCCTCAGACACTCAGGAGACTGGGGCCAGAGGATCAGGAGTTTGACACCAGCCTGAGTTATATAGCAACACCCTGTGTTAAAATGAATGTATATATACATACATAATTCTATAGCAAATACATAAATAGATATTACTTCCGCATATGCATCTTTATATATATGGAGCTTCATTGCCCATGTGAGAATATGAGTTAGAGACACATCTGTTCTGAGCAATCCAGCTTCCCTTTCTCATATCTACTGCAAGTTCTCTGGTTATGGGTTCCCCCATCACATTGTCCCTCCTTTCTCTAAGTTTGACACTGACACAGTGTAACAGTTTTCCTGGGAGAAATGCTGGGACACTGGAATCATCCCAACCCCATCAAATGCCTCTGATGGAGAACAGTCAGTTGAATGGCTAAAGTTGCACCATTCATGAACTTAAAGAAACACTAACCAAAGCTGCAGAGGAATGGAGCCTCCAGACACATGCTACCTGAGAGCATCTTTTTGTATTTTGTTTGTTTGTTTGCTTGGTCTGCTTTGCCAGAACTGCCCCAAAGCTTTGGCCACCTTGCTACCAGGGTCAAGTTTCCCCATAGTAAACCTCTGCCTGTGGTATTAGGCCAGCAAAACCAACCCCCAGCATGCGGAAGGTCACTTTTCTCAGGTGTTGGAGTTAGCTTCTCATCTCTGGGACAAAGCTCCCAACCAAAACCAGCTGATAGGAGTACAGTTTTTATTTTGGCTTTTGGTTTTGAGGGGAAGTTCCACAATGACATGAGGCTCTAGAGACTGGACATCAATTTGGCCACAGCAGATGGAGAACAGTAGAAGGAGAATGAGCCAAACACACTGGCAAGCAAGGGACTAATAAACCACAAAGTCCATGCCGTGGCATACCTCCTCCAGCAAGGCTCCACCTCCCAAATAGCTATCAGCTGGTAACCAACTATTTAAAACACATAACTTTATGGGGGACATCTGATTCAAATAATCACATCAGGGGAGCTGCCTGTTTCAAACACTTTTCTGTCTGCCTATCTTACCATTTTAGAAAATAAAGTTGAGTCATTGATTTTTGCTTTCAGTAAAAAAAATTTTTAAAAATTAAAAAAAATAAACTTGTTCCTGTAAGTCAAAAACTGACTCCATTTCTGATGTTCAGTGATAAAAATATCACTATTACTAGTAGTTCTAGAGGTATTTTTGTAGATATTTGAGATACTTTTAATTTGCTACTGCTTTGGTGAAAGCTAAAAAGCATTAAACCTGAGATGCTAAGGCTGGATGACCACAGAAGCCTAGGAGTTTTAGAGTTAGCCTGGGCAACAGAGATGCCCACCTCAAAAAAAAAAAAAAAGAAACAAACCAAAAATAAAAAAAAGAGGAGAGGGGACATGAGTCAGCAGGTAAATGCTTGTCCCTTGGTTGGGATTCCCAGCATCACACATTTAAACAAGCACTTGAGAGAGCACTGATAGCCAGTCTAACCAATTTGGTGAGTTCTAGGTTCAGTGAGAGACCCTGTGTCAAAGAATTAGGTAGAGAATGACTGAGGAAGATACCTGACTGTGATCTCTGGCCTTCCCAGGCACAGCACACATACACCACACAAATACATATGCAGAAACAAAATGAAACACCTTATTTAACCTGCGTCTCTGGGCTGGTGAAAAGACGTAGCTTATTCATGCTATGAACCATTATTCATCCACACAGAACAAGGGACGCTGGCATGCGCAGTGTCCTCAGAGGTGCTCTGAACACACCAAGTAAAAAACCAAACACTAAAGCTTCTGGATCATATGACTTGGTGGCTTTAGCGAATCTTTGGGTGTATATGATTGTGTGCTAGTGCATGCCTGTATGTGGGCATACACGTGACATGGTGCACATTCGGGGCTCAGAGGACAACTTCAGGTGTTGTTTTTTGCTCCATCTTGTTTGAGACAAAGTTGGTCACTGCTGAGTGTGCCAGGCGAGGTGGTCCACCAGCTTCCAGGGATTCTCCTATCTCAACCTCACACCTTACAATAGGAGGGCTGGGTTACAGACGCATTCACGCCATCCAGCTTTAGATGGGCTCTGGGGATCTGAAGTCTGGTCCACACATTTGTACAGCAAATGCTTTAACCACCTACCAATCTCCATAGCCCAGGATTCCATCTCTATGAAATGTCCAAAACAGATAAATCTAGAGAGACAGAAATCAGATTACTGGTTGCCTAGAGCTGAGGTGAAAGAGAATGACTATTAGGAGTTAGAAAGATGGCTCAGAGATCAAAGTTACCTACTTGCAAAGCCTGCTGACCAAGGGATCAATTCCCAAGCCACCCATACAAGCCAGGCTCAAAAAGTGACCCAAGTGTCTGGTGTTCCTTTGCAGTGGCAAGAAGCCCTTGTCCAACCATATACACATATGTGCAAATTCATCAATAAATAGTATTTTTAAAAAAAAGAAAGAATGGGCTGGAGAGATGGCTTAGCAATTAAGGTACTTGCCTGAAAAGCCAAAGAACCTAGGCTCAATTGCCCAGGACCCATGTAAGCCAGATGCACAAGGTGGTACATACATCTGGAGTTTGTTTGCAGTGGTTGAAGGCCCTGGCACATCCATTCACTCTCTCTCTATCTGCCTCTTTCTCACTCTTTCTATCTCTCTCAAATAAATAAATAAAAATTTTTAAAAATGAAAAAAGAGAATGACTGATGGGCATGGAGATTTCTTGAGGAGTATCTGAAAGTTCTAGAAGTAGAGAGTAGCAATATCCCTATAACAGGTAAACTTGAACATTTTAAAATTATTTATTTATTTATTTAACAGAGAAAGAGAGGGGGAGAGAGAGAAAATGGGTGCACCAGGGCCTCCAGCCACCACAGATGAACTCCAGACACATGTGCCCCCTTGTACATCTGGCTAACATGGGTCCTGGGGAATACAACCTGGGTCCTTTGGCTTTGCAGACAAACTCCTTAACCGCTAAGTCATCCCTCCAGCCCGCTTGAACATTTTAAGATGGCAAAAACTGATAAATCCTGTTACATGTATTTTACCACAATTCTTTAAAGAAAGGATGTGGTCTGGGTTTCGGTTTCTTCAATTATTTCTCAGATTGACTGTCTCAGATATGTTGCAGGAAATCTATAGTACTTTGTGAAAATCTTTGCAAGTGTGTGTGTACACAGAATACTGAGCACACCCCGGTGGGCATTGACGGATGGCTGCACGCGCCGACACATGGCCTCCCGGGTCTTCCACTGTGCTTGTTCGCCCTGCCCCACAGCAGCTCCTAAGATGGACGGCTCATCGCCGTTTACAGCAGGAATGTGACTCAGGAACATAGAACAGAAGCAGCCATTAAAGAAACAAATCAAAAGCCAACAACTGCTAGTGAGGTTTGGAGGGGGCTAGCACACTGCTAATGGCATGTAAATTAGATGGTTCTTCAAAAAACTAAACATATAGCTACCATGTGACCCAGCTATAGCACTTCTGGTAAGTCAACTATAGATTCCTGCACATCCATTTTCACTGTGGTTCTATTCACCATAGTCAAGTTATAGAATTTGCTTAGGTGTCCATAGACTGTGTGTGTGAGTGTGTGTGTGTGTGTGTGTATGTGTGCATATACACACAAAATGCAGATTATATTCAGCCATAAAGAACAAAATTATGTTGCTTAGAAAACTGAGTGGAACTGGATAGCATTATTCTAAGAAAAATAAACCAGATTCACAAAGATAAATATCGTATGTTCAGGGGAAAAAAAGGATATGGAACTACTTAGGGATGCAGAAGGGTAGCCAGGAAAGCAGGAAAGCAGGAAAGGAGGACAGAGCATAACAGAGGGATGAAAATCATCAAAGTTCTCTCCATGTGACTGTTAAAATGTTACATTAAACTCCTTCCTCTGCACAATTAATATAGGCTAGTACAATTATTAGAATGTATGTACATATACACACAAAGAAACAGGCAGTCACATGGATTCATGATGCACTTTGGGAACTTGCTAGGTTGGAAGCAGTACACATTGTTTTTTCACACTGTTGAACTTCTTGGGGAATTTCTAGATCATTCCAGTGGTTTAAGATACTCCATTGCTCAAGCCTTGGAAAGTCAAACGTGCACCTGATGGGGAAGGGAGAGCAATTTGGTTCATTGTGCTGGTATTTATTTTTACTGAAATCACTTAAGTTTTCTTTTTTATATAATTTATTTCATTCGTTTAAGAGAGAGAGAGAAAGAGGAAAAGAGATGGGGCGAGAGAGAGAGAGAGAGAGAGAGAGAGAGAATGGCCACTACAAATGAACTCCAAATGCATGGGTCACCTTGTGCATCTGGCTTATGTGGGTTCTAGGGAATTGAACCTGGGTCCTTTGGCTTCACAGGCAAGCACCTTAACTGCTAAGCCATCTCTTCAGCCTGAAATCACTTAAGTTTTCAATGGCATCTTTTATTTACTCCAACAACACTAAGCCTTCACATGTTGCCTGCCTCCCTGTTTTCATCTGTGAAGACTGGGATCTTCATACCAATCATAAACTCCATAGATTGGACTGGCAAAGTAATAGATCTTCAGAACAGCAGTGGAGAAGCCTGTCTGGGCTTCCTCCAGTCACAGAAGAGCACTGTAATTCTTTTATTGAACCAACAGCATTTAAGTCACAAATGTATCTATGCAGGAAGCAACTGCATCAGCTCCTCCAATGGCCAACTGAAGGAGCCGTGCATCCCAGCTGCGATGGGCCCTAGTGCTGAGGTGGAGATCGTACGCTGGACTAGAAAGAACTGCTCAGGCACAGAGCAGTCAATGACACCTTGGAGTTAGCTATTGGAGTGTGGTCACTCTTACTTCACATCAAAGCACACTGACTGCCTCTGCAGCCAGATGGCATCTTACTTTTCCTTGCTGGCCATCCGTCCAAGGGCTTCCAAAGGCACTTGCCTGAACTAGCTCAGTCCCTCAGGCCAGGCTAATAAGGTTTCAGCCAGCTGACAATCCCGAATGCAAAGAGAAATGAATCCCAACAGATAAGCACAGCTATTTGTTAGACTTAATAAGAAAGAAAAGAAGGAACAGCTTGGATACCAATGTGTTCAACACCAAGTCTCCTTTTTAACATCTGAAAATTCATAGACCTTAAATCTGCACAAACATGACGACTGAGTTTTACTCTCCAGGACTCACATAAAATGCCAGGCATGGTGGCACGACCTGAAATCCAGTCCCTGGGGAGGCAGAGTCAGGGAATCCCTGGGCTCACTGGCTAGCTGGGGTTTAGGCTCAGTGAGAGAACCTATCTCAAAGAATAATGTGGAAGAGGACTGAGGAGGATGCCCTGGCCTCCACACAGGAGCACACACATCCTCCCACACTCACGCACCTACACACATACCAACACACAACACTCTTACACACACGCACCTACACACATATACCAACACACAACACTCTTACACACACACACCTACACACATATACCAACACACAACACTCTTACACACACGCACCTACACACATATACCAACACACAACACTCTTACACACACGCACCTACACACATATACCAACACACAACACTCTTACACACACACACCTACACACATACAAACACAACACTCTTACACACACACACCTACACACATACAAACACACAACACTCTTACACACACGCACCTACACACATATACCAACACACAACACTCTTACACACACGCACCTACACACATATACCAACACACAACACTCTTACACACACGCACCTACACACATATACCAACACACAACACTCTTACACACACACACACCTACACACACATACCAACACACAACACTCTTACACACACGCACCTACACACATACCAACACACAACACTCTTACACACACGCACCTACACACATACCAACACACATACACACACACGCACCTACACACATACAAACACACAACACTCTTACACACACGCATCTACACACATACAAACACATATGCACCTACATACACACAAACACACACATACAGCTACACAACACTCACACACATACCAAAAAAAAATGAGGTGAAGGGAGCCAGGCATGGTGGTGCACGCCTTTAATCCCAGCACTGGGGAGGCAGAGGTAGCAGGATCACCATGAGTTTGAGGCCAGCCTGAGACTACATAGTGCATTCCAGGTCAGCCTGGCTGCAGTGAGACTCTACCTCGAAAAGAAATGAGGTGAAGCCTTGCTGGCAGGACTGGTCACTAGGGTCAGGTTCCAGCAGTCCCCCTCTGCTTCCCGTTCGCTGCAGAGATGTGACCAGCTAGTCAGCTCATACTATCAGGTCTCAGTCTGGAGCCTTGCCCACCATGAAGCGATGAGCTAAAACAAGTCCTCCTTCCCCTAGTTGGCTTCTTCTCAGGTGTTTGGTCACAGAGAGGGACATATGACACACCCCAACACTATCTGGGATGTGGGAGGGTCAGCAAGACAACTGTGGAGATGAGAAAGGAAAGGCCTTTCAATCCATCTGAAAAGACAAAGGGCCAACCTAGGGACTCTGCCCACTATGAGCCTGAGGGCTTCCCAGAGGCTGGGATGCCTCCAGTAGAGGGTTAGATAAGCACAAATATGCAGCAGGAAGGCCAGAAGGGGGCGAGGCCCAAACGGATGTTATTCATTCCATCTCAATGGTCACATTAATATTTCTTGTCACTCCATACACATCTAAAATGAAGAGTGAATCTGAGGGCCTAAGCCAGCCCTTGATGACATTATTCTTTAGCTTACAGAGTGTGTAGCTGAAATCTCACTAACCAGCTGGAAAAAGTCACCTCATAATTAGGAAGAGCAAACCTTCAGAGTGGCGCCCTAGGAGTGGCCAACATGCCACCTGCATCAGTCTGCTGCAGAGGCGACTTCAGAGCCACAGGCCAGCACCGTGCAATGCGGCTGCTGGTGTGTTGACTTCCTGAAGTCACGTTCATGGTCACAGCTTTAGGAATGAGCTGTGACCTCACCATTCTGCATAGTTTTTCCAGCTTCCAGGGTGATGGGCAGCACCTACTCAATGTGAGTTTGAAGTCTGTCTTTGACTGAATCACAAGAACGAGGGATGAAACACCGAGGCTCAGGTCAGCCCCCACTCCAGAGCTTGCCTGTGGCTTAGAGCAAATTTGGCATATTCCTTTGGCCTCAAAGGCTGAGTCCCAGTAAATAATGAATTCAAATCCCAACCAGTATAAGGAATAGCATTAGAATCTGGGCATGGAAGTGCACACCTAGGATCCCAGCACCTGAGAGGCAGAACTAGAATTGCTGCATGTTCAAGCCTGGGCTGCATAGCAAGACCTTGGCTAAAATATGGAAGGGTGTGTTGCTATGGCATAGGTAGGGCACTTAGGACTTGGGTGTTAGAATTTTAATTCCTCAGAGTTGAAGGAGGCCTATGGGAAATTGGATGATGACAGCAGGGACTTGGACCATGCTTTTCTCACGAGACTGGGTCTCCTTTCTCATGCTTTTACACATGTCTGTTTGTCTTTCTGTCTTAGGCCATGAGTTAAGGATATTGCCTTTATCAGGTTATCCAGTCTCCAGAGGTATGAGGTAAAAGAAATCTTTCTTCTTTATTAGTTAGTTACCTAATCTCAGGTACTCTCTTATGGTAACTGAAATGGCCCAAGGCAGGTATAATTCTCTGAGATGCTCTTTGAAGCAGGCTGTTCCCCCTGTAGAAATACACTGGTGTGCATATGTACAAGGATATAATAAATGCTAGCACTAGCCTGCATTCAGATACTTAGTGTGCTCCTCAGTAGTTGGGGAGTAAAGGAATATTTGTACAATAGCCCTAAATTAACACATGAATTATAGGCTAAAAATTTCAAGAATCCAGGGATTATCCAGGGAAGCCAACTGATATCTCCAGTCCAAGCAACAATCTGCATCGATACTTTCTGCTCTGAATTTATATATACACAATGGGCCAAAAATTCAGGAATAGGAAATTATGTTTTATGATTTAATTTCAAAGCAAATTAAGGTATCTCCAGCCCAATTTAAAATAGAATCACTCTTCATGTATTCAATGTCAGTATTTCTCTTATGAGCTTCATACTTGATAATACTCATACTTGGTAACCACCAAGTAACTAAGATAATAATGATAATTGGCGTGCTATACTTTTTGTATATGTGTGGTTACGTATATGTGCAGGTGCACGTGTGTGTGTGTGTGTGTAGATCACAGGTCAATTTTTGATGTCTTCCTCATCCACTCTCCATCTCATTCTTTGAGTGAGAGTCTCTCATTGGAGCTTACCAATTCAGCTAGACTAGCTGACAGTAATCCCCAGGCCAGGCTTTCTCTGTTTCCAATTCCCCAGCACTGAGATTACCACTTCATCGTACACTGCATGGGTTCTGGGGATTCAAACTCAGGTCCTCGTTCTTGAACATCAAACACTTTACCACTGAGCCCTCTCCCCAACCCATGTTTTGTGCTTTTTTAAGGGATATAAACAGCTGTCTACTGGTGTCCACGCAGATTGCTTTCTGGACTCCTATCAGTGCCAAAAGCCTGAGGAAGTTCAGATCCCTTATATAAAATACTTTGTATTCACATATAGCCTCTGCATATACTCTTGTAACTGATCTATCTGATACAATGCAAATACTATGTAAATGGTTGGTATACTGTATAAACCAGGAAATGATGTAAAAGGGCATGTATATGTTTACTACAGACATTTTTTCCAAATGTTTTTTTGAGCTGCAGTTGGTTAAATCCACAGAAGTGGAAGCTGCTGGTCTTCAGCAAGCAAAAGGCAGGGCAGAGCGTGGAAGTATTCCCTCACAGTCTTTTCTTCTGAGAAGAACGCACGGGGCTCCCCACACGGGCACGAACCCTCCTGTCTCATCAGCTGTCTCTTCTGAGAGGTGAGATTGCAATAAGGTCAGTCCTGATTCTGTTTTGGTCCTGAAGAACTTACTAACTGTAATTGACTGAACACCAGGCATCAAGTCGCACATGTCAGGACTCATTTCTGTCACCATTCTGGATCCATTGTGTTCTACAGAGAAACATGCAGGGGAGAGTCCAACAGACCACCAAACATGTGCACCCAAGCTCAATGTCGCAACTCAGAAGATGAGGCCAGATGGTCTGAGAGCTGGGGGACAGGAGCCAAGAGCTTCAAGTCCAGCAGGCGCTGTGGTATGGTCACTCAGGTCACTGAGCCCGAGTTACTGGGATGGCTCTTAGTGACATTCAATGAGCACATTTCTGAAGAGCCAGACTTGGCCCTGAACCAAGGGATTTACACAGAGATGACCTCACACTTAAGTGGGCTCACCCTCACACTCTCTAAATACCTTCCTTTCTGATCATACTACTCTGCTTGTCTTTCCATGTGAGTCTGGGTGACTGGTAAAGCACACCTGTAGTGTGTCTGTGGGGAGTTCTCTGGATGTGGATGGCACCTTCTCATAGGCTAGAAGCTGCAAGAGAAAAACAGGAGGGGGAAATATGGAGAGACCCTGCTAGCACTCATGTGCTTCTCTCTCTTTGCTTCTCGTCTGCTGTGAGGTGAGTAGTTGTGCCCTCCATCATGATATTTGTGTCACTCAGTCCTGTGTCACTGGGGCCAACCATGGACTGAAAGCTCAGAACCCATGAGCCATGGTCAATCTGCCCTCTTTTTAAATAATCCTGTCAGGCACTAGTCACAGTGATGAGAGTCCAAGACAGACTGACATGCTTCTTTCCATGCCTTTCACAGACTGTGCTCCCTTAAAACTCACCACAGGGCTGGGCATGGTGGCGCGCGCCTTTAATCCCAGCACTCGGGAGGCAGAGGTAGGAGGATTGCCATGAGTTCAAGGCCACCCTTAGGCTACGTAGTAAATTCCAGGTCAGCTTCGGCTAGAGTGAGACTTTACCTCGAAAAAAAAAAAAAAAAACTCACCATAGGAAACAGCTGTTAGGTCTAGTGCTATGAGGCAAAGACTCTCCAAAGAACCAGGCAAAGATAAACAAGACATGTGTCTGGCCTTCAAAAAGCTTGCTGAAAGGGGCAACACATCTATCCCTTTCATTTAGACCATGTATTTCGATAGTATTATTTTTATTAACTAACGGTGTGTGTGTGTGTGTGTGTGTGTGTGCGCGCGCGCGCGTGGACGCACATGCACGTGCACACACAGGCAACTGTGTGGAGGTCAGCGAACAACTTTCAAATCAGCCCTTACCTTCCACCTCTTTTGAAGCAGTGCATCTCCTGATTCATCACTCCATTCATAAACTTCCAGAAAATTCTCCTTCCTGCCCCTCTTCTCACTGTAGGACACTGGGGTTACAGAAGCCCACCACAGCGTCCAGCTCTTACATGGGGTCTGGGGCTCCAACTCAGGTACTTAGAATTAGCTGTGTAGCAAGCACTAGCCACTGAGCCCAGATGTGATTTTTAACTATGACAAAGAACAGCTAATACACAACTCACCGTACTGAGCACTCAGTGGCGGGCAGTGACTTTTGGTGCCTCTACTCTGCGGTGCAGTCACCACCACCCGCCATCCGCCATCCGCAAAAGTCCTCTCATCTAAAACACTAAAAGTCAGCATGGAGATGTGCTTGTAGTAACTTTCCACAGGGATGGTCATTTCCCCAGTATTCCAAACTGTTGTGACTGTGACGTTGATTCCTCAACTCCAGAAAATCTGGTTATTTATGAGTTTGGCATCTACTTACCCCCAGTACCCATCCAGCTCACAGAGCAAGGCCCTGAATTCAGCCAACAGCCTTTGCCTCCAATTTCTACGCATCATCAAAGGAGCCCCAAAGCCATCTGCCCGCACTCCAAGCTTGCTGGACTGACTTCTCAGCGCTACGTGCATGATGGTGTGACACACAAATTTGCCATTAGGAGCCTGCTCAATCATTTGGTCTTCTGTCCATTAAAGACACTTGGCTTTTGTTGGCTGTGGCCTAAGACAGGGTGGGATGTTTTCTGAGATCTCCCGGATGTCTTCTACCCACCCTTCTCTCTCCCTTGGCTCTCATCACCATTGGTTTGCAGCTGCAAGAATAGCAGTAACTTAACTCTTGGCCAGCCACAATCATTTCTGCTCTTTCACAGACAAGAAGGGTTCTGTCTCCCCATTACATTATCACAGCAAATTGATAGTTACCTAAAAAAATCTGTCACACTAGGAGACCAAACACTGGCAACAGATAAAACAAAAGGAGGCAGCGAGCTCTTTAATTAAGGCTCATGAAAGCCTGCGAATCCCAGCCTTCAGTCACCCTGCAGGGCCTCTGCCTGATTAGCAACTACGCATCTGCTCGGCTTCCCAGTCTCCATCTGTACTGCTAGGAAGAAATGCATTCGGGTTGCCTCAGTGCTCTGGAAGATGACTGCAAGGCTCAGTGACAGCTAGACTAACAGTGATGCATGTTGACAGAGCGTGTTCAGTGCCCCCTGCTGTGCTGACATGCAGAATCATACCATGCACACATACTTGAGATTAACCCAGGCCCACACAGCTGGCCTACATGACATGCTGACTTCCAGGAACCCCAGAGGTTGGAGGATGGTTCCTTCACTATTGTTGAGTTTTGCAGTTGGAAATAGACCTCAAGCATGCTCTCTCACAAGCCCCACAGCTGTCTGGCAGCAATGCACGGAGATCTTCCTGCATGTGGCAACATGAGGGACTTGTTTCTACACTGTGTAATTGTGTGCTCGTGCAGTACTAGAGATTGAATCTAGGGCTTTGCCTATACCAGACGGGTGCTGCCCCACTGAGCTATATCCCTGGCCCCGTGAGTGTTCAACTGAAGACATGCTGGCCTCTATCTGCAGAGAGATTATCTGGTTCATTTGTAAAAATGATGATCTAAGGGACTGGAGAGATGGCTTAGCAGTTAAGGTGCTTGCCTGCAAAGCCAAAGACCCAGGTCCAAATCCCTGGGACCCACATAAGACAGATGCAGAAGGTGGCGCATGTGTCTGGAGCTTGTTTACAGTGGCTGGAAGCCCTGGTGTGTCCATTCTCTCTGTCTGCCTCTCTCTCTGTCCCTCTCCAATAAATAACTAAATAAAAAATATTTTTAATGATGATATATTTAAAAGTGGTACTCTTGGGTCTGAGGAATGTAGCTCAAATGTGAGTACCTGCCCAGCGTATTAGTTTCTTTTCTTGTTGCTGCTACAAAGCACCTGACAAAGGTAACTTAAGGAAGGCATGGCTTACAGTTCAAGGTCACAGTCCGTCTGGTGGGAGGCATGGCAGCAGGACCAGGGAGCAGCTGGCTGGTCATTCCAGTCAGCGAGTGAGTGCTGAGGCCCTGCTCACTTTCTCCCCTTTATTCAGCCGGGACCCCAGCCTTCAGCATGGGGTCCACCCATTGTTCGGATGGGTCTCCTCACCTCAGTTAATCTAGTCTAGAAACTCTCCAAGACACGTCCAAGAGTTTGTCTCCTCGGCACTTCTACATCCAATCATGTTGACCATCTAACTGTACCAAGGCCCTGGGTTCCATCTCCAAAATTGCAGGGGAGGGGGGTTAGCATTCTACAGAGATCCTAAAATTCCTTGCTAGTATATCATTCTGTGATTCAATAGCATTGATTCCATAAGTTAAGATTCGTAGGGTATGAAACAGCTAGGCTTACAACTCGATGCAGTCAGATATGTGGAACTTTAACACACTTTTCTACAAGTGGCTATTCAGTGTTCCTTCTTAGGTTGGTCAAGCATAATGTAAGTAACATAAACAGTAATGTAAGATACTAAGGTAGGTCAGAGAACCTTCTACTGACAACTTCATTGTCAATTTAATGTTATTCCAAAATAAACTATGCTAAAAAAAAAAAAAAAGGTAGCCAGGTCTGGTGGTTGAAATTGATGGTTAATCACCAGCACTTGGGATACTGAGGCAGGAGTCAAGTTCAAGGCCATTCTGGGCTACATAGTGATATCCTGTTTAAAAAAATTAATAAAAATATTTAAAAGATTTTAAAAATATTGTTTCTCATTTAGGGACAGCGGTGGTTTGCATGTAAAATGCCTCCCACGGGATTATGTGTTTAAACATTTGATGAAACTTCACAAAACTATAAACTGAATTAAACAGTTCCATAAGCTGCTTCTGGCCAGATGTTTGTTCACAGCAACAAGAAAGTGTCAGGTATAAATGAACGAAGCATGTGACTTAAACTGTGTGTCACAATATATCTTGCCAGCCGTGTGATCTCAGACGAGGGATGAGACAAGAGACATGGCTTAATTTTCGCAGGTAGCCACAAATGAAATACTGGTTGATTTATTTAATAAATATGCACACATACACATTATTTTAAATCTAGGTTTCTCTTGTAACAGAAAATATGCACTGCTTGTCTTTCTGAGTCTGCCTTTATTTCACTTAACATAATGATTCCCAGTTCTGCCCATTTTCCTGCAAATCCTGATTTTATCTTTCTTTGCAGCTGAATACAATTTCGTTGTGTATTTGTACCACGTTTTCTTTATCCATCCCTCTGTGAGGAGCACTTCAGCTGGATCATATTCCTGCCTGTTGCAACCAATGGAGCTACAAAGATGAATGTGGAAGTGTATGTGTGTGGTGTGGTGACAGACCCTCTCAGGAGTACCTCTGTGGTGTGGTGACAGACCCTCTCAGGAGTACGTCTGTGGTGTGGTGACAGACCCTTTCAGGAGTATGTCTGTGGTGTGGTGACAGACCCTCTCAGGAGTACCTCTGTGGTGTGGTGACAGACCCTCTCAGGAGTATGTCTGTGGTGTGGTGACAGACCCTCTCAGGAGTACGTCTGTGGTGTGGTGACAGACCCTCTCAGGAGTATGTCTGTGGTGCGGTGACAGACCCTTTCAGGAGTACCTCTGTGGTGTGGTGACAGACCCTTTCAGGAGTACCTCTGTGGTGTGGTGACAGACCCTTTCAGGAGTACCTCTGTGGTGTGGTGACAGACCCTTTCAGGAGTATGTCTGTGGTGTGGTGACAGACCCTCTCAGGAGTACCTCTGTGGTGTGGTGACAGACCCTCTCAGGAGTACCTCTGTGGTGTGGTGACAGACCCTCTCAGGAGTACCTCTGTGGTGCGGTGACAGACCCTTTCAGGAGTATGTCTGTGGTGTGGTGACAGACCCTTTCAGGAGTACCTCTGTGGTGTGTTGACAGACCCTTTCAGGAGTACCTCTGTGGTGTGTTGACAGACCCTCTCAGGAGTATGTCTGTGGTGTGGTGACAGACCCTCTCAGGAGTACGTCTGTGGTGTGGTGACAGACCCTTTCAGGAGTACGTCTGTGGTGTGGTGACAGACCCTTTCAGGAGTACCTCTGTGGTGTGTTGACAGACCCTTTCAGGAGTACCTCTGTGGTGTGGTGACAGACCCTTTCAGGAGTACCTCTGTGGTGTGGTGACAGACCCTTTCAGGAGTACCTCTGTGGTGTGGTGACAGACCCTTTCAGGAGTACCTCTGTGGTGTGGTGACAGACCCTCTCAGGAGTACCTCTGTGGTGTGGTGACAGACCCTTTCAGGAGTACCTCTGTGGTGTGGTGACAGACCCTCTCAGGAGTATGTCTGTGGTGTGGTGACAGACCCTTTCAGGAGTATCTCTGTGGTGTGGTGACAGACCCTTTCAGGAGTACCTCTGTGGTGTGGTGACAGACCCTTTCAGGAGTACCTCTGTGGTGTGGTGACAGACCCTCTCAGGAGTATGTCTGTGGTGTGGTGACAGACCCTTTCAGGAGTATGTCTGTGGTGTGGTGACAGACCCTTTCAGGAGTACCTCTGTGGTGTGGTGACAGACCCTCTCAGGAGTATGTCTGTGGTGTGGTGACAGACCCTTTCAGGAGTACCTCTGTGGTGTGGTGACAGACCCTTTCAGGAGTACCTCTGTGGTGTGGTGACAGACCCTTTCAGGAGTACCTCTGTGGTGTGGTGAGAGACCCTTTCAGGAGTACCTCTGTGGTGTGGTGACAGACCCTTTCAGGAGTATGTCCGTGGTGTGGTGATAGACCCTTTCAGGAGTATGTCTGTGGTGTGGTGACAGACCCTTTCAGGAGTACCTCTGTGGTGTGGTGACAGACCCTTTCAGGAGTACCTCTGTGGTGTGGTGACAGACCCTCTCAGGAGTACCTCTGTGGTGTGGTGAGAGACCCTCTCAGGAGTACCTCTGTGGTGTGGTGAGAGACCCTCTCAGGAGTATGTCTGTGGTGTGGTGACAGACCCTTTCAGGAATACCTCCGTGGTGTGGTGACAGACCCTTTCAGGAGTACCTCTGTGGTGTGGTGACAGACCCTCTCAGGAGTATGTCTGTGGTGTGGTGACAGACCCTTTCAGGAGTATGTCTGTGGTGTGGTGACAGACCCTCTCAGGAGTACCTCTGTGGTGTGGTGACAGACCCTCTCAGGAGTATGTCTGTGGTGTGGTGACAGACCCTCTCAGGAGTACGTCTGTGGTGTGGTGACAGACCCTTTCAGGAGTATCTCTGTGGTGTGGTGACAGACCCTTTCAGGAGTACCTCTGTGGTGTGGTGACAGACCCTCTCAGGAGTACCTCTGTGGTGTGGTGACAGACCCTTTCAGGAGTACCTCTGTGGTGTGGTGACAGACCCTTTCAGGAGTACCTCTGTGGTGTGGTGACAGACCCTCTCAGGAGTATGTCTGTGGTGTGGTGACAGACCCTCTCAGGAGTATGTCTGTGGTGTGGTGACAGACCCTTTCAGGAATACCTCTGTGGTGTGGTGACAGACCCTTTCAGGAGTACCTCTGTGGTGTGGTGACAGACCCTTTCAGGAGTATGTCTGTGGTGTGGTGACAGACCCTTTCAGGAGTACCTCTGTGGTGTGGTGACAGACCCTTTCAGGAGTATGTCTGTGGTGTGGTGACAGACCCTTTCAGGAGTATGTCTGTGGTGTGGTGACAGACCCTTTCAGGAGTATGTCTGTGGTGTGGTGACAGACCCTCTCAGGAGTATGTCTGTGGTGTGGTGACAGACCCTTTCAGGAGTATGTCTGTGGTGTGGTGACAGACCCTTTCAGGAGTACCTCTGTGGTGTGGTGACAGACCCTTTCAGGAGTACCTCTGTGGTGTGGTGAGAGACCCTCTCAGGAGTATGTCTGTGGTGTGGTGACAGACCCTTTCAGGAATACCTCCGTGGTGTGGTGACAGACCCTTTCAGGAGTACCTCTGTGGTGTGGTGACAGACCCTTTCAGGAGTACACCCTTTAGTGCTAATTCAGAATGCTTAGCCACATGTTGAGCACGTCCTGTTTCTTCCATTGCATTGGGACAAAAGTTAGCTTTGGGGGAATTCTGTATTATTTAGAGAACTCTAGATTTGTGTACTTAGTGCCATGAGGGTAGTGAGTTGTATAAAACACTGGGAACAAATTAAAGTACAAAATGAATTTCCCTAGTAAAGTGGCCAGCCCAGGAAATCTAAGAAGAAAACTATAAATCCTCAGAGCTTGCTGGGGAGCATGAGCCACACGCTGCATCACTGCTGCATGAACAAGCGCCTCTGACCTCTTAGCCATCCTCCCAGCCCTGGACAGCGTTTGTCTTGTTCACTCTAGCATGTTAAAAGGATTAAATTTGACACAAGTTCATTAGTGTTCTCCTCCCACCCCACTTAAATACTTTATAGACCTCAAACTAGTCTTCTATAAGGGATTAGCGATGGGCTAACCCATTCTCCCCCTGAATCCCAGAGGTAGGTTTTAATGAAACAAGGACACATGAGTAGAAATACTTTGGATAAAATAACACGTAATTATAAGGTATAATTACTGTTGATATCATGGCCAGCCTCTGGCCTCACCCAGCTGCTTAAGCCATGAATGACTCTAAACTCATTCCGGGTTTTTGTAATTAATTGTGGACAGCATTGAATCTGTGTGAGGAAGTGTTTAGTGGATAAACCTTTCATTGCAATGTGACTGTTCTATCCCCAGCCGTCAGGGAGGCGCGTTCTCCTCTGTGGAATCGACAAACCCAAAGAGAGGGTGTTTATCAGTTTTAAAAGGTAGTAGAGAAAACTAACTGCCTTTATACCTGGGGGAAAATAATTCAACTGGCACAAGTTGCTGTGTTACATCAGTTTAAATGTAATTTTTGTGAATTAAGAGAAAATTGAGTGGGGAAAATACTTCCTTTTGGAAATTTAATTCCCAACTGAGAATTTGTATGCAGATTCCTTCACAAGCACACAAGCAATAAGCTATTTAATGCACCAAGGACATCCAAAGGATGGGAAAGAGTCATCCTTATTTTTTTTATTTATTTTTATTTATTTATTAGAGGCAGAGAGGAGAAAGACAGAGAAAGAGAGAGAATGGGTGCACCAGGGCCTCCAGCCACTGCAAATAAACTCCAGATGCATGCGCCCCTTGTGCATCTGGCTAACATGGGTCCTGGGGAATTGAACCTGGATCCTCTTTACAGGTAAATGCCTTAACTGCTAAGCCATCCCTCCAGCCAGAGTCATCTTTATTTTTAAAAATAAATTTTAAAATTAAAAAAAAGTGTGTGTGTGTGTGTGAGAGAGAGAGAGAAAGAGAGAGAGAGAGAGAGAGAGAATGTGAAGCTGCTAGGACTAATGTCTTCCTCAGTCACTCTCCGCCTCACTCTTTGATACAGGGTTCCTTACTGAACCTGGAGCTCACTGATTTGGCTAATCCAGGCTGCCACTGAGCTCTGGGGATTCTCTGTCCTCTCCGTACTGGGATTCTAGGGCTTGACCCCACATCAGCCGCTTTATGTGGGTATTGAAGATCGCAACTCAGGTCCTCCTGCTGTGTGACTGAGCCCTCCCCGCAGCCTCAAGTCCTTCTTTAGACTTACTCTTTCCTCTCTCTTCCTCCTCCTTACTTCATGCCTTACTTCCCTTTATCTCTCCTGAACTCCAGCTAACTCCTTCAGAAACAGATCAGAACAAATCATCCAGTTCCACGTTGAAGATCAACAAAACTGAAGGCAATGAGTGGGAAGAAAGAACATTTTATTTCATATTTAAAATGTTAAATTGGGTTCTTATAATTCCCCTGATTTAGCTTTTTTAATTAAAAAATTCAAGCTTTATCCAGCATTTGCATATTCATGCCTCTATAATGTACCCTGATTGCATTAAAGGCAGAAAAAAAGCATGTAAGTGCAACCCAAATAGACTTGCTCATCAAGTACACAGTCTGCATGTGCATAGATAAACATTTCCAAACAGATTAACATGCCCCCAGCACAGGTGCTCCGGCCTCGCAGCTCCCACCAGCTACATCATCCTACTCTTCCTCCTGTCAAGTTTCAAAAGCCAGAGCATCAGTTTACAAGTTGTCTAATCTGGGGATCTAAAGGATTGGAGGGGCCTTTGGCCAAAACCAATGGTCAGGAGTGACTCAGAAATAGCCTGAGGAGATAAAGATTTGCCTTCACTGTTAATTAAATGCACAAAGCACAATTTCTTTGATTCAACAAAGAGCCTCAGCAGTTTGCCATAGCTGGTAAGCAGTAGCTGCAGTTTACTGTGTGAGAGGGGAACCCCACCCCTCAGGTGTGGCAGTCACAGAGATGTCCTCCCAGCCAGTCCCCTCTGACATCTTGCCTACAGAACCAGAGCTTTGTAGCCAGAATATCCCAACTCCTAAAAATAGGCCTTGTTTGAACTAAACCCTGGGCTGGCAAACACCACCCTGCTTCTGTAAACAAAGATTGACAAAACAGGACATGCCCACTCACTTCTCTATGGTTGTCCCACACTCCCCAAAACAGATCTAAGTAGGTGGAATGGATCATATGACCTGCAAAGCCAGAAATATTTATGACCTGGCTATTTAGAGAAAACATTTGTCAGGCCCCAGCCAAAGCCAGTGGCAGTCAATTTCCCAGCCTTCCTTTGGCTGGGAAGACACTAGGTTGCAGATAGCAGGTGCAGCAGGGGACATGGGCATAGATATTAGAAACATTTGCCCAAATAGGTGGCATAAGAGCACTGCATTTGGGGAGTGGAGTGAATGAACAGAGCGTATGGTTTGAGTTCCTTTGGGAACCGAAACGAACATATCAGTCTAGTAAAGCTCACAGAGACCTAGGCTAAAGATCACCAAATCAATTGCCTTTCAATGCCAATGAACATGCTGTGGGCTGAGGGTTCTCCCCCAAACCGTCATTACAGGTCCATCTCCGATGTGACAATTGAGAGGTAGAGGGGCCTTTAAGAGAGGACTTGTTCATTAGGAAGTCTTTCTCATGGGAGTTTCCCGGCTGATTAGTTTTCCATGACAACCGCCTGTTACAAAGTTTGGCTTTTCTGGCTTCCCTTACTGCTGTCTTCATTCTTTTCTTGCCACATGACTTTACACACTATTTGCTTCACCCAAGAGGCCCATATCCTACTGTCATGATCTTGGACCTCCAGAACCATGAGGGAACTAAACCACCTGGGTCTCAGAAAACAGATTATGATCAGACTTTTCATAGCTCTTATTGAATCAAGATTTGAGGGTTCATGTGGTCCCCCAGGCCTGTTAACCCCAAACTTTGGATTCTTATCCCTTTTAACAAAGAATTGAGAAAATATCCTAGAAGGGGGAAATTATGAATTATAAAGTTTATTTTATAGAGAATTGGTATTTAGGGGAAGGCTAGAAAGACTCAGGTCAGAAGGGAATTCTCCTCCTTGCCAGGCTGGAAAGGGAGATGAGACAATGGAGAGATAGGGAAATATCCGGAGAAGAAGCAGAAACCAAAACCACCTGGGAACAATGGTGCTAAAAAACACAGCCAATATTTTGGTTCCTGCTCCCAAGACAAAAAGACCACATGAGACAACAGGACACTTCTAGCATGTCTTACAACTCTGGTAAGCCACCTGTCTTGGTCAGGGAGGACATGGAGACCCAGAGATTGGACCCCAAGTTACTGTATAATTTTTAAGAGGAGAGTCTCAACAAAGAACTTCTTCCAAAGGAAACCATGTGGTCAGCATGGCCCCTCACAATCCTGTGGTGTTTGATTCATGTGTCCCCCATAAAAATAGGTGTTCTGAATGCTAGGTTCCCAGCTGATAGAGATTTGGGGATTAATGCCTCCTGGAGGCAGTGTATTGTTTGGGGCAGGCCTACGGGTATTATAGCCCATTTCCCCTTGCCAGTGTTTGGCACACTCTCCTGTTGCTATTATCCACCTTATGGTGGTCAGGGATGATGTCCACCCTCTGCTCATGCCATCGTTTTCCCTTGCTATCATGAAGCTTCCCCTCAAGTCTATAAGCCAAGAGAAACCCATTTTACCACAAGCTGCTCTTGGTTGGGTGATTTCTGCCAGCAATGCAACCCTGACTGCAACAGTAATGTTGGTACTGAGAGTGGTGTTGCTGCTAGACACCTGACTATGTGGCTTTGGCCTTTGGAGCTGATTTTCAAGAGGAATATGGAAGGACTTGAAACCTTGGCCTAAGAGATGCCTTGCAGTGCTGTAAGTGCAGCTTGATGAATACAGTAAGAACTATTGACTATGAGGTTTGGCTTGTGAGGGTGAGAAAGAGCTTTGCCTAGACTGGGCAGAAACCAAAACCAATTGAGGACAATGGTGCTAAAAATGATGGGCAAGAGCAATAGTACTCCCCACAGGTCTCTAAGAGTTGCTCCTGCAGAGCTGCTAAATATATAGTTAAGTTCTGGCTGCCCACATGGTCTTAAGCACCTAGCAAGAAAGTATAACCAAAGGTATTACAATGTAACAAAAGATTCACGCTAACAGGCTTACCCGTCTAATGTTAAATATAGATAGCCACTTCTCTTAGCCATATGCTTAAGGTTTACAATGCTAAGCTCTTACATAGACTTATGCCTCCTTCCTACAGGGCAAGATCCTCTTTTACTGTCTTAATGATAATCTTAGTGCTTTATTTGTTTATATTTCAAGAATATTAAAAGGTTCAAAAGAACAGACCATGGCTAGAGAGATGGCTTAGCGGTTAAAGTGCATGCCAGCAAGGCCTAAGGAGCCAATGTAAGCCAGACACACAAATGTGAGGCAAGTGCAAGGTCACACATGCCCACTAGGTGGTGGAAACATCTGGAGTTTGACTTCAGTGGCTGAGGCCCTGGTGTGCCAATTCTTTCTTTCTTTCTTTCTTTCTTTCTTTCTTTCTTTCTTTCTCTCTCTCTCTCTCTCTCTCTTTCTCTCTGTCTCTCTCTCTCTCTCTCTTTACAAAATAAAATAAAATAAAATAAAATAAAATAAAATAAAATAAAATAGAACAGATCAAGGTAATAGCCCTACATAGAGATGATGATGAGACATCACACTGGTTCACAAGAAATAGCCTCTCTACTTTGGTCCTGTAGATAAACTCTCTCCTGGAAAGCTCTAACTGCTATGCTCTATGACCCTATTCAGCTTGAAGAAGTTACTGTCCCATTTCCCTAATAGCAGTTAGAGATTATTCTCTGGACTGGGGAATGAAGGAGAAACAGGAGCATGATAGCATTTTATATGCAGTCAGCCAGGCCCAAGGCCTATGGAAAAAGAGGTGCCTCCTTGCCTGCCCTGAGAAAACTAAAACTCATGTCTGATCCAGTCTCATCCAAGAAGGCTACCAGCAATTCCTCAGCAATAGCACCCCTTAGTTATTCCTCAATATAGCACACCTAGGTGGACAAGCCCCTCCTGAGTCAGCTGCCTGAGTCTAAGAACCATCAGGTCTCTCTCTCACATCTGAGTCTGATGTCTAGGCTCACCCTGACTAAATGTCTCAGCTATAAACGGGCCTACCATGTGTAATCAGTCTCTTGGTTGTACTCTTCTGGCACCGGCTCTCCTGGTCCTGCCTTGGTGAGTCCCACCCTTTACCAGCATGGCTGGAAGATCTCTCATTTCCCTGGATAGCTCCCTGCTTGCTTCCTACCTGCACTTTGTTTCCAATGTGTTCTCACTTTGCTACATGTATGATTTTCTTCTAAGCTCTAGGCCCATCACTATATGATCTCTTAGCTTTTTCTTCTGTGAAGGTTAAGGGCTTGTGCTTCCATGCTATGCTTCGTGTGTGTGTGTGTGTGTGTGTGTGTGTGTGCGTGCATGTGTGTGTGTGTGCGTGTATGCACGTGTGTGCATGTGTGTGCATGCATGTGTGCGTGTCTACATGCGTGCACATGCGTGCGCTCATGTTTTTTTTTTAAATCTTTTGTTGTGAGTTCCCATATGATCCCTTCCACGGCCTTCTCTCCTGGAGATTTCCCTATCTCTCCATTCTCTCATCTCTCTTTCTAGCCGGGAAGGACGGGAATTCTCTCTGGCCTGAGTCTTTCTAGCCTTCTCCTGGATACCAATTCTCCCTAACATAACTTTATAATTCATAATTTACCCTCCCCTGAGTCCATTTTCTCAATTGTTTGTTGAAATGGATAAGAACCCAAAGGTTGGAGTTCATAGGCCTCAGAGACCCCTGAACCTCAAAATCCTGCATCATAATTGCCGGTGGCCCATTATAAGACAGCCACTTGTGTTTCCTTATATACACGCAACAGTCTCATGACTTTCAACCAACCAGTGACCAAACCAGCAGCTCTCCCTGCTTTGTTTGCTCTGCCTGTGTGTTATATTCAGTTAGGTACCATCTTAGCAACCTAACCTCCATGCAACCAAAATACTTAATCTGTATTCTTCAAAATAGGAAAAGATATAGAGTCAGAGTTATTGGCTTTGAATCTGACTTTCTGAATATACTCAGATTTCTTCCTTTGCCTCAAATTTATCATTGCTACATGCATCAAAAGAAGGTTAGAATCCTGTTTGTAGCTGTGTAAAAGGGTATGGTAAATTAGAATAAAAAACAAGAAAAACTTGACGTGGCAAGTGGGAAAACTTCAAGACTCTGCAGCTTATTCTTTTATCCAGCCTGTTTGATCTAAGTTGTAGCATAGACTGAGCATCCTTAAACTGAATATTCAAAAATCAAAAATACTCCAAGATCTGAAACTTGCAACCCCACATGATGCTCAAGCATGGAAATGTCCACAGTTGACATCATGTGACAGCTGCAGCTAAACACACACACACACGCGCGCGCACACACACACACACACTAGAAACACTACATAAAATTACCTGAAAGCTATGTGCATTAGTGTATATGATTATACAACATTTTGGTTTAGATTTGAGATCTGTTGCAGTCAGGTTCAAATTGCTGGCAGAAGTCACCTGATTAAGAGCAGCTTTTAAAAAACAAAGGGTTTATTTTGGCTTATAGACTCAAGAGGAAGCTCCATGATGGCAGGAAAATGATGGCATGAGCAGAGGGTGGACATCACCCTCTGGCCAACATAAGATAGACAATAGCAACAGGAGAGTATGGCAAACACTGGCATGGGAACACTGAATATAACACCCATAAGCCTGCCCCTAACAATACACTGCCTCCAGGAGGTATTAATTCTCAAATTTCCATCAGCTGGGAACCTAGCATTCAGAATACCTAAGTTTATGGGGGACACCTGAATCAAGCCACCATATTCCGCCCCTGGCCCCTATAAACTGATAACCATTCATGATGTAAAATGCAATGAATTTAGTCCAACTTTTAAAAAGTTCCCATAGTTTTTATCAAACCCAATGATGTTCATACTCCAAGATCTTTTAACTGAGCCATAATACCAGAAAATCCCCCCAAAACCCATAATGGCCCAGAATAAACATTCACACTGCAAAAGATAGCATTGGGCATAAGCCTGATCCCAACAGTACACCCCCTCCAGGAGGCTTTAATTTCCAATTGCCATCAGCTGGGGAGACTAGTATTCAGAATACCTAAGTTTATGGGGGACACGTAAATCAAACCACCACAAGACCCATCCCCAAAATATATCATTATGTAAATATTTTCTGATCTGAAGAATTCAAAACTCAAGACACATCTGGTCCCAAGCATTTCTCGTAAGGGTTACTTAACCTGAATATGCTTTATTAAAGCATGCTGGACCTCAGGTTCCATAGAAAAGGTGAGGTGCCCTGATGACTGGCTTGTTTTTGTCCCGCTTTTGTTAGTTCCTCTTGCCTCTGCCCTGTCTCCATGGTGTATACCTTGCCCCTGTCTCTCTTAGCTAGCCCTGACTCTGAGCTTTTCACTTAGCTCAGTTTGACTTCAGGTTTAGTTTATAGTTGCGTTTTTGAGGGGTGGGGTTTTAATCTTCCTGATTTAGTAAATAAAAGCTGCAACAACTCCAGTATAGATGATCTTTACAAAGAGGTAGGCATTCAGAGCTTTGCAAAAAGCATATCAAGACACAAGGAAAGCAACCAGGGCCATTCCCTCCAGGGAGGCAGCCAGAACCCTCTCTAGGCCCTGACCTATGAGCTACAGATGGAAAGCAGTGAGTTCCTCTTGTCTAATTTTTGGTTTCCACACTATATCTGCATTTAGCACTTGCTCAAATGCTAGATTTTGTTTTTTTTAAAGACAGGTCTCACGCAGCCCAGGCTGACATCAAAAGCATTACGTAGCCCAGCCTGGCGCAGAACGCTTGGTTCTCTTTTCTGCTCCTCCTAAATGCTGGATTACAGGTGTGCACCATCGTGCCTGGTTGATGTGGTGCTAGGGACCCCGAACCCAGGGCTTCATGCATGCAACCAAGTGAATTACATCCCCAGCCAAAATGTGAGCAGGGAGTCTTCACAGTTGACGAAGGTCAGACTTTCAACAAAGAACACTCTGACTCGATGGGCATCCAAAGCCCAGATTCAGGACACTTTGCTGATCTCCCTCTTACTGCCTCCAAGGAGTTATTATTTCAGAGATCTTCAGTGGTATCTTTATTCCTGTTCCTCAAGAACAAACAGGAAGAACCAGTAAGTGATTTATAAGACAAGGTGGAGAGGAGAAACAGGAAGTAAGGATGGAACTCCTCACTACTGTGACTGCCTGGCAGCTGCCCACGAAGATTGATTGAACGTGGAGACCCGACTCTGCAAGAGTCTACAGGTGGAGTTCTCTCTGCATAATGATGACAAGGTAGTTCTGCCAGTTAGAGAGGGGCTACAGGATTGGCATTTGAACTGGAAGAGAGGCCAAACCTGAGTGAAATCAAACTGTGAATAAAAGAGAATCAAAATGAAAACTGACAGAACCAGAGCTGCAGCTCACCTCCCGGGAAGTCGCTGCCATGCTATGGTTTGGACAAGAGACATGAAAAATTGCCTGGCTAGGTCTTGGCAGAGTGGCTGTGGGAAGTGCATTTGTCTGTACTTTGTTGGGCCAGTGGCACTGGGAAGATAAGAGGGGCTGGTAAGAATGTTGACAGGCTGGTAAGTTTCTTTGGAAATAGCCTGTAAGGGCTTGCAAGAAAGCAAGAAAGTCATGTTCTGATTCTCCAGCTCTTCTCTTGTGGTTTTCTTTTTGTTTGTCGATGTAGGGTCTCACTCTAGTCCAGCCTGACCTGGAATTCACTCTGTATTATCAGGGTGGCCTCGAACTCACAGCGCCCCTCCTATGACTGCCTCCCAAGTGCTGGGATTAAAGGCGTGCGCCACCACACGCAACATCTCCTGTGGTTTCTAATACTATTATTGTTGTTTTAAAGTAGCTCTTTGAGGCCTGGGGAGGTGACTCAATGGTTATAGGCACTTGCTTACAAAACCTGCCAGTCCAGGTTCAATTCCCCAATATCCACATAAAGCCAGTTGCATAAAGTGGTGTATGTGCCTGGAGTTTGTTTGCACAGTCAAGAGGCCCTGGCGGCCCATTCTCATTCTCTCATTCATTATCTCTCCCTCTCCCCTCACAAATAAATAAATAAAAATTTTAAAGTAGTCCTTTGAGAAAAGATATAAGGGTAAAATCAGAAAGCTGGCCCCTATCCTGCCTCTGCTAACTTGTGTACAACTGCACAGAATGCTTTGCTTCTCCAGGGCCACATATGTAATGGCATTTCCAAGGTAAAAAGGAGGAGGGAGGAAAGTGGGGTATGGAGAAAGGGACAGAATGACTTATTCCTGGACAGGCTCAGGCCTGGAGGGCAGAAGCGCAGAGCAAGACTTAATCAGTGCCATCCAGAGAGGTCTGAGCTTATTGCCTTCCATCTTACTGAGGCATCATCAAGGAGTGTTATTCTTTAATCAAGGAATATGACCAGAACCCAAGAAGATGATCTTTCTTAGGAGGATTCTCACAGCTATAATTAAGGATCTCCAGATGAGGCCCTTCTGGACTTGCAACAGGCCCTAAGTCCCATGACCCGTGTCTTTAGAAGACAGGCAGAAGGGGTAGAGAAACTCCTACACAGGAAGGGACTGGAGCTCTGAAGCACCCAGTCAAAGAATGTCTGGAGCCCCTGGAAGCTGGAAGTGGCATGGAAAGTGGCGTGGCTTGAATGTGAAGTTTTCCATAGGCTCAGTATCTGAACAGATAAAGTCCGTACCTGGTGGTGCTGTTGTTGTGGAACTTTTAGGAGTTGGAGTCTCGCTGGAGGAATTGGGCAACTGGAGGCAAGCTTTGAGGTTTCGTAACCAGACCCCACTTCCTGTTCAGTCTGTTTCCTGGCTAAGAAGACAATGTGATTGGCTGCCTCATGCTCCTGCCCCCACACTTTCCCCATGACAATGAAGTGTCTTCTATTAAACTGTAAGCCAAAATCAACCCTTTCTCCCTGAAATTGTTTCTTGTCAGGTATTTGGCCACAAAGGGCTCTGGCCCAGGCTGCGGAGAAAGGGAGTTCTGCAACACCTCATTCCAGACTTCTGGACTTTGGGGCTGTGACATAGTGTACTGTGTGTTGTTTTAAGCCTCTCCTTTCCAGTAATTTGTTATAGCAGCCCCAAGAAGCTAATACATTATTAGCCTCACATCTGTTTAAAATCCTTCCTGCCTTCCCTCGGATTTCAAACATGGTCATCTTCAGTCTCCATGGGGGTGGGGCAGGAGTCTTTTTCCAAACCTATCAGGTGCCATGCTGTTTCCAGAAAGAAGAGAACCTGCTGCCTTAGCTCAACTCAGACAAATGCTTTCCACAAACATTTCCCAGCAGGAGCTGAAAGCTGTGCTGACGGGCAGGGCAGGCCACCACGAGCCACCGGCATTGGGGTTATGGTGGGAGGGCTGCATCTTTTGAGGATGTGGCTCTCAGCTTGCACATACTATGTCACAGGATGACTGTAGGTACCATAGCATCTTAATCCACCATATAGACACTAGAGGCTTCCTTACAGGCTTGCAACTCTACCCATCTTTTTAAGATATATTCCTGAGTCTTGTTTATTCTTTGATCTATTACATTTATTCATATTGTCTAAGTACCAACTGTTGGCCATGTTTGGTGCTCACTGTCCACACTGTCACTCACCATGGTATTTATAGAAATGGGACAGGTACTGTGCCAGCCAAATAGAGGTCTAGCACAGTACCTGTCTCATTTATGGAAATGAGGTGTAGACCTCATACAACGTGAACTTCATTGATTGACAGACAAGTTAAGGAATGAGACTGCAGAGCAAAGATGTGATGAAGAGGTGAAGCAGTCATAGCACTGTGGCATGGTGCTATATACCTGAGGCAGGAGGCTCACTGTGAGTTGGAGGCCAACCAGAGGTACACAGTGAGTTCTAGGCTAGCCTGGGCTATACATCAAAACCTGTCTCACAAACACTAAATAAATCAATAAATATTCACTAGGATTTTGTTCCTAAATTTATTGACTTTGGTTATGAGAATCAAGAAAACTTCTGTATAGACTTTCATTCAGGAGAGTAATTTTTCTGTTCTCAATTGCTGAGGAAAGCATGGTAAGAGGATTAAGCCATGCTTCACAAAGAACTGGTTTAGGGAACATAGGAAGCTACAGCCAGCATTGTAGCACATGCCATAATCCCAGCACTCTGTATCCTAAGGCAGGATAATTGTCATGAGTTCAAGGCTAGTCTGAACTCTATTGTTAGACCTGTCTCAGAAAATGGAGAATAAAAATGAGAAGAGAGAAAGAGAGAGAGGGAGATTCCAAGAGGCACTTTTCCTTAGTATTGAATGAAACAAGATTTCTAGATTTTAGCTGGGTATGGTGAAGCAGAGGTAGGAGGATCACCAGGAGTTCGAGGCCACCCTGAGACTACATAGTGAATTCTAGGTCCGCCTGGCCTAGAATAAAACCCTACCTAGAAAAACCAAAGAAGATTTTAACTGCATGTTTCAGTTAATTAAATGTTTTGCTTTTTATTTTTAACTTTGGTATGCAACATAAAATATAGTATTCACAGTTCTGTTCATTATAATAGTTTAGTGGTTACATACCAGTGTGTGCGGTAGTGCTAAGCTTAAATATGTTCACATGATTATGCAACTGATGTCCATAATTTTGATCCTGCAAAACTATACTTGCTTAAGCAACTCCACACATCCAGCTTCATCTTCCATATCAGCCTGCTTTTCTCCTCTTCACTTACTCCAGTTACCTTCTCGTTGCTATGACAAGTACCTGAAAGGAGCAATGTAAAGGAGTGTTACTTCAGCTCATGGGGGAAGAGGGCACAGTCTATCACAAAAGGGGCTCAACACTGCAGTGGTAGGAGCTGTGTCTGCTCGTCTCCATCTCAGTAGAACACGTAGGAAGTGAAGTGAAGTAAGCTATAAACCCAAAGGCTCATGCCCAGTGACCCAACTTCCTCCAGGGAGGCCCACCACCAACAGGGAGCCAAGTGTTCAAAACCAGGAGTCTGTAGGGGGCATTTCACATTCAAACTACAGCATCACCCCTCATTCCACTTCTATGACTATCGTTCTACTCTGGAAAGTCCACACGAGTGAAACCATGCAGCCTGTGTCTCTCTGTGACTGATGTACTTCCCTTAAATGGTCTTTGCCTCTCACCATGTTGCTGCATGTTAGAATTTTTTTTACCATTGTCCCTTTGCTCCCTTTCTTTCTGAGGCTAAACAGTGTTCTACTTGTGGATCTAGCACATTCTGTTTATATATTTGTCAGTGTGTATTTGGAGTGTGCCCACCTTTTGGCCGTTTTGAAGAATTGTACTATGAACATGGATGTGCACATGAATTAAATGTTTAATTTTTTGTGGGTAGAATTCTTTACAAATTCTCATATCTCATTCACAATTAAAATATACCATGTACTGACCTCAGTATTTCATGGAGGTCTCTGCCACCTCAGGAACTCCAAGCCTCTTCAAGGAACCCCATGCATATGGGTAGTCTCAGTAGCTGTTTTCCTGCTTGGTCATGAAGAGTACATGTGTTTTTTTTTTGGGGGGGGGGGCCCTTAGCTAAAGATCGGGGCATATGGGGTCTCTGCCTCTTAGCCAAAGGTTGGTGTTATTTGCACATCAGAAATGGAATTGAGGGCTGGAGAGATGGCTCAGCAGTTGAGGTACTTGCCTGCAAAGCCTAACCACCCAGGGGTTCAATTCCCTAGTACACATATAAAACCAGATGCCCAAAGTGGCACATACATCTGGAATTAATTTTCATTGGCTAGAAGCTTTAGCAACCCATTCTCCCTCTGTCTTTTCTGTCTATCTCTCTCTGCTTGCAAATAAATAAAAATATTTTTAAAATAAATGAAATTGATTTTGATCTTCAACACACGGGCATTTATGCTCCTAAAACAAATACTACTATCTTAAGACATTGCCCCCTGGAATTTCTGACCCATTGGATATCCTAATGGACTATGACTGGCATTCTGAAAGGAGAGCTGTGCTCTTCAGCCTTGAATTCCCCGTCATCCCTTTACCATGTCCCTCAGCCTGAAACAGAGGTTTGAGAGTCCACATCCCCTCCCAGAGGTGCTCTTCAGGGCTTTTGAACATCAGCTAGTTTTGTAAAAATATTCTCTTTCTGTTGAAAGACTGAAGCCCATGGTTTACAAGAAGCACGTGACTTAGGCCAAATGGCACTTGAGAACAGCCATACTACTGCAAAAAACAGAGAGGGCACAAAGGTCACAATGTGGCTATTCCCTGTTACCATATCTAAGCACTCCCAGATTTATCCTTCAACATAGACCAAGGGGGGGTGGGGGGCACATACCTGCACTCAGAAGACAGAGGCAAGAAGACCATGAGTTTGAGGATAGTCCCTGCACTCCCCCCCAAGAAAGAAAAGGGGGGCTGTGAACACCAAAGGTTGGTCACTTATTTATGTCATCCAAGAGCCCCTCACTCTGTCAAGTACCCTGGGTTTATCACATAACTATGCAGTGCCTCAGTTCCCTCATTTGTAATAAGGAGTTCACAGGAATAACTGTATCATTATGTCATGATTACCGAGTAAACTTAGAAATGCTTAAAGGAGTGTCGTGCACACATTCAGCTGTCAGTACATAGGAAAATCCTATAGCAGGTCATCCAACAGGGAAGTAAGGACCATGCATGATACCTGCATGTGAATGTGCAGTGCCCTCACATTGTTTAGTGGAATGGGATTCTCCAGAGAAGTGGGTGCAAGTCTGAAACCACAGACTTGGGAAAGCATTCCCAAAGTATGTAAGACTTAAGAATGGGCCAATTTTTACATTTTCTTTGAGTCTTTATTCCATTTTAGTTTTATTTTTTATTAATTAGTTCTGTGCTCAGTGAACATAATTTTTACATTTTTGTAAGAAATGGAGCTGTTTATGGCTCCACACAGATTAGGGAGAAAGGGGAGGATGTCTTTTCCTAACAGGGCTGCATCGTGTGCTTGGTCCCAGTAGCAGTGTGACAAGCAAGCTGGTGAAGGGAACACAGTGTGAGTCCTGCTTCCACAGGCTGGCCGCGTCCACGTCCGCTCGCTCATGCTGACTCCTCTCCACGTGCCTCCGTGGCAGCCCTTCCACCGATCCTCACTGAGTGCCCACAACCGTGGGGCCTGCATTATCGTTTACATAAATAGCCTTGAAACATCATGAAAGAAAGCAGTTGACTTTCATGGTTCAAAAAGCGGCTTGCAGATATCCAATTTAGTACAACCTACTTAAACTAACAGCATCACTTAGCACTTCCTTTGCACCATCCTCTAAATTGTTTAGTAACCAAAGAGGCTGTACAGGCAAGCGGCATAGCTGTAAATCAAAGGTTTGTGTTCCATGTAGAAGCCTGACACTTTGAAAATGTCAAGGATAGTCTTTTGACTATCACCTCAGAACAGTTGTAGAAATGTGTGATTTTTAGAAAGGTGTAACCAAGCTGTAAGTCTGATGTGGAATCCCCCCTGTCTCCATAGAATAAGGGAGTCAGGGAGCTGGGGATGTGGCTTAGCTGTGCATAGGAAGCCCTGGGTTTGATTTCTAACACCACATAAAACTGGACATAGTGGCACACACCTCTAACCCCAGCACTGGGGAACTGGAGTGTCAAAAGATAGTTGGCAAGTTGGTGTCCAAGTGCCTTCCAGGACTTCAGCCTGTGACTCTGGAGACAGAAGAATGTACAGTGCAAGGTTAGGCGAGGTTACAAAATGCTTCACAGGTTCAGACAAGGGGTGGAACTGACCAAAACACCTGCCAGTGGCATTTAGACATGATGTAACTGGCCTTGACAGAGGAGACCCATTCTATCACATGATGAGTCCAGCCTCCCATGGAGCCTTCTCTTCTAATCACCTCTAAGTAGGATGACCCTAGCCTATGGTCAGCATTCTGAGCTATAGACCTCAACACCAGCCTGTACTCTGCCCACCCCACCCTGTGCTTCTAACAGCCATGCCCACCATGGTCTCTCCAACCAGCATTTTTTGCCTCTTATAGAATGAGTGTGCCCAGCGCCCAGCACACTGTTCAGTATGTTGTTTTTAGAAGGGATCAAGAGCACTGTCCTGAGACTGTGATGTGGGATTGCTCGAGACCCCCAGTGTCTATGTGAAGCTTCAGACAGAATTGGATCTTACATATGCTATGCTTTTCCCTGTTTCACATTCTTACAATCAAGTCTAATTTATAAATTAGGCACAGTTCAGGGTTAACAATAGTTAATAGAACAATTACTATGTTATGAAAATATGTTCTCAGCCTCTCAAGACATTTGTGTATGTATGTGTTTTATTTTGGCTTTTGTGTTGTCATATGTGTATGCATGAAGTATGCATGCATTTGTGTATCCATGTCTGTATGTGTGTGGGCATACCTATGTGTTAGTGTGTGTATGTGGCGGCCAGAAGTCAACGTTAGGGTCTTCCTCAATCACTCTCCACCTTATTTTTCAAGACAAGGCCTGTCTCATTTTGAAACACTGGATGGCTGGGAATTCACTGTGTAATCCAGACTGGCCTCAAACTCACAGCAATTCTCATGCCTCAGCCCCTAAGTGCTGAGATTATAGGCCTAGGCTACCACACCCAGCTAAAGATCTGTTATTGTATTATAGATCTCCTTTGCCTCAACACATGGCTTTTTGTTTCCTAAGGCTGGGATGAATCTTCATATTTCTTTTGAAGAGCACTGTGGCTTCTCTCTAGCACACCTGAATTGTCAACTCTTGTCTGTTAAGGCCATTAAGGTGAGGGTTTCTGGCACACAAGTGCTGTGATCCCAAACTGTGGCCCTGATGTCTCAGATGACTGATAAGTGAATAACAGCTTGGTAGTGTACACAGCATAGATTTGCTGGACAAAGGAGTCATGTTCTGGATGGAACATCATGAGAGTCCACGCTACTTAAAATGGGCAAAGGTTTAAAATGTATGGATTGTTTATTTCCATTAATATTTCCACTGTGAGTGGGTGAAGCTATAGGAAACCAAACCAAGAATTAGAGGAACCTTCTGTATTCCTACCCCACTGTGGTGGTTTGAATAGAATAGATGGACCCCAATATATTTCAGTTGTTTATTTGTTTGTAGTTTGCATCTGCAGACACCTGGCTGGAGGCAATGTCACTGGGTGGATCTTAAGGTGTGGTGGTGGGTTTTAGATTTTGATCTAAAGATATGCAAAGTGTGCCTAGCTAGAGTTCCTGAAGTGTGCTGTGTGGCGTTTTGGCTTTTGGCTTGTGCTTCTCTCTCTCTCTGCTTGGGCCTGTGAAGGCAGGCCAGCTTCTTCTGCCATTATGGAACTTCCCCTGGATCTGTAAGCTTCAATAAATCCCTCCCTCCATAACTGTGCCTGGTATGGAAATTCATCTCAGCGAACCTGAAGCTGTCTGCTACATCCACCATGTTGCTGCAGAGGAAAAAGAAGCTGACTCTAGAGCCTAAGAGACAGCAATATGGGGTCAACACTGATAGGACACTTTGCTGGCCCCACCACACAGAAGAGCCGCTGATGTTGGACCGGGTGCAGAGAAGGTGGGTCATTCTGGCTGCAGCCTGTTCCCTGTTCCTTCCCTGCCCTCTTTAATTCTCCACACAGACCAAGGAGGAAGGCAGTGCACCTACTCTGCCATGGGCCCTATCGCCCCTCGCCTTGGGCAGGGTTCGGGGTCTTCCTGAAGGACCCGTAGGACTTTGCCATGGTTTGCTTCCCACTTTAGCTCTCTGCTGAGCCCGGGTGGCCTGCTCAGAAGACTTCTACCTTCTGTGCTGGCTGAACATCTTAGTCACAGTCCCCATTCTCCCCAGTAACCGTTTCCATTTTTGAGAGCAGCAAGCCCCAGCCCCCCACACCAAGTTTAAGGTTTTAGGGTTTGGTTGAGGATTAAGAGCCTATGCCATCCACAGTTTCCATGCGGGAAATATTTGCATAACGAGGCTGGAGTCTCGTGTTTACTCTCAATTTGGTAGACACCAGAGTTGTTAATGCTCCAAACACAATAATGTTTGACAATTTCCTGAGTATCTGCCAGGTGCTGGGATTAGCTTATTCACACTTTGGGATCATTCTCCTTTTCTGAAACTTTTTTCCCGTGAACTAAAAAAATACATTTTTCCAGTCCTTCAAACCAGGTTTTAAGTTCATCTCCTTCATGAGGCTTTCAGAAATGATTTTAAGACTACTAGCACAGGCCCACCTTACATTTTACCTGGTATACATTAACATCAAGCACATTTAACCAATTGGTTATCTCCACTCATTCTTAAATATGAAAAACTTATACAGTTATCAGCAATAGTTTTCCAGAACTTCTTCCCTTTACCTATTACATCTAGTTCCCTTAATCTCTGGTAATCATAACAGTTTCAGGTTTGTGTAATTTTATGCCTTTTTTGTTTGTTAGCTTATTTGTTTTTTCAAGGTACTGTCTCACTCTAGCCCAGGCTGACCTGGAATTCATTCTGTACTCTCAGGGTGGCCTCGAACTCATGGTAATTCTCCTACCCTGGACTTCCAAGTGCTGGGATTAAAGGTGTGCACCACCATATCCAGCCCCTAATTTTATATCATTATTTAATACCTACAGCAGGCAGGCATAAGAGAGGCAAAAATCAGTAAAACATATTCCCAGCCATTAAACATTTCAGACTCTACCAGAGAAGAAACAGGAAATACTGTGTGAAGGTGTCTACAGAGTCCTGAAAGATAAACAATCTCACTTTGTCGAAGGTGAGTGAGATCACGTGGAGGAAGGGAGTGTATGAGCAGGGCTTTAAAGGGTGAGAGCAATGCCCCACACTGCTGAGAAGGGAGGGAATAGTAAGCAGCAGTCTGCAGAGACTCAGTCATCAACCAACTAGAAGATCATGAGACCCTCAGAGCTGAAATGAGTCGCTAGGGAGAAGACTGGCAAGACAGGTTGGCAATGTAGAGGGGAAAGCATTTTACACCAAGCCAAGGTTCAGAGGTTACATGGTCAGCAACTAGAGACAACAGCAGCTCATGAAATCACCTTTAGCTTTGAGAGTATTTAAAATATAAATGTACTTAAAATAAACTTATGGCTTGGCAGTTAGGAGTAGAATGCATAGGACTGCCTGGGCCCACTGAAGGCACTAAATTAGACCCTCATGAGTGAATTCAAAAAGGAATAAGGTGGGCTGGAGAGATGGCTTAGTAGTTAAGGCATTTGCCTGCAAAGCCAAAGGACCCAGGTTCAATTCCCCAGTACCCACATAAAGCCAGATGCACAAGGTGGCACATGCATTTGAAGTTGGTTCGTTTGCAGTGGCTAGAGGCCCTGGTACACCCATTCTTGCTTCTCTCTCTATCTGTTTCTCAAGTAAATAAATAAATAATCTTTTAAAAAGGAAGAAGGAAGGGCCATGGAAAGAGATGATAGGGTCTACAGTTCCTGATCTTGTCTGGATTTTGTTGTGCAGATTTATAAAGTTTTGATATAATCTATTTTGCTTTTGTTTCTTATGCTTTAGGAGGTTTTGTCCAAAACAACACCCTTGCCAATTCCACAATGATAAGGTTTTTCCCTTATGTCTTCTTCTAGTTGCTTCATTGTATCAGGCCCCATAGTTAAGTTTTTAAGTTAATTTTTGTAGGTGGTGAGAGATAGGGATCTAATTCCCTTCTTTCCCCTTCTCTTTTTCTTTTCTTTCCATTTCTCTATTCCTTGGACATGATCTCATATATTCTAGTCTGTTGTTATGTAGCTGAAGATGACCCTGAACTTCTGATCTTCTGCTTCCTGAGTGCTGAGATCACAAGTATGCTCCACCATACCCAGTTTGTGAGGTATTAGGGATCAAACTCAAACAGGACTTAGTAGCACATGGTGGTAAGCACTCTAAGTGAGCCAAATCCTCAGCCCAGGAGTTCAGTTTCATTATTGGCATGTGCATACCAAAAATTTACCATTAGTAATTACTGAAAAAAACTGTTCTTGTGTCCCTGGCACAAAAATAGGTTGGCTATGCACCAATTGAATTCTAGGCCATTTTCTCATCGACTGGTCAGTATGCTGTTTTCATGCCATACTGTGTTCCTCTTACATTACAAGTAGTGACTTGTAGAAAAGCCAAGTGCACAGTGTTTCCTGCTTCTCTCCTTTTGCTCATAATTGTTTTGATTATTAAGTGTTTTATTATTTGTTTATTTTCACTTTTGTCTAGTTTGTGCTACTATGCAAATTTTGGGACTTTTTCTAGATCTATGAAGACCATAATTGGTACTTGGTCTTTTTGAAGAACGAGCTCTTGATTTCTTTTGTCTTTTGTATCTTTACATATCTGTTTCGTTTATTTCTGTATGCTCTCTATTGTGTCTTTTTACCAACTATGGGTCTGGTTTGTTCCTGTATTTCTAGTTCTAAAGATTCAGTCATTTGCTGTTGAGTTAAAATTTTTTTCTGCTTCTTTATGTAGGTTTTGATCACTGTAAAGTTTCATATTCATTCTACTTCTGCAATATCCCATAGATAGATATAGTATGTTGTATCTCCAATTTCATTTCTTTCAATAAAAATTTTAAACCTATGTTTTTGGACAATGGTGCACCCAAAAGCCATAGGTTGTTACTAGAAAATTTTTAGTGCCAGGGATGGGATACTTTCCAGTGAGTTGTTGGTCAGGGAGGTCACTGATTTCCCCAAAACATTACAGGCCATTGCTGAGGCTCTTAGTTTCCCACCAGGAATAGATGGTAAGACCCTATTGCTAAAGACTCCACATGCTTGGGTTGCAAAGTCACTGATAAATCTTTCTGGAGCTGAGCTGAAAACCTCACTGTAGACCAGCTGATAGGAAGCTGGAAAAAGTTATACTGCATGCAGCTGCATGGGAAAGAGAGGTCATCAGTGGAGATAAACAACAATGGACACTGCAAGCCTTAAGTTGGACCAGCCAGGGCAAATAAGCCAATGGGTGCAATAGTGGCAAGTCTGTTATGATGGAAACCAACTATTCTCTAATTGTACTAGAGGCCCACTCCATGGGAGGGAATACATGCCTGGCACTGAAAACCTATGATGGGGCAGGTCATGAGCCCTAGGGGTGTAATACCTGCTGTTGTCTGGCTAAATGCATATATTATGCTCACCAAACTGTCCAGAAAGTACTCCTCTTAATGTTCATACCCATGTATTAATGCTATTCTCACTTTTGGTTAGAGAAGCTTCTCTTTTCAGGTGGCAGTGACCTCTGGGATGACTCAGAAGGCACCATAGTGCTGAGAAGTGACAGAGGAGTACTCAGCACTGAAACATCTCTATCACACCTTCCAAGGCTCAGGGTCCATTGTGGAAGAGGTGGTGGGAAGCATGTAAGAACCAAAGGAAGGATAGAACTCATTACAATGCACTCTTCCATATACAAAATGGCCTGGACATCCATGACCTCACATGCCTGAAGCTACCTACACAAGACCAGTATAATAGGAGGAAAAAATTATAATATCAAAATAAAAGACAGACTGACTGGGGGAGGGGATATGATGAAGAGTGAGGGGGAATGTGGGGGGGGAGGTATTTATCATGGTTTATTGTCTTATAATTATGGAAGTTGTCAACAATAAAAAATAAAATAAATAACATTTAAAAAAGAAAACTTAAATTTTCTTCTGGATTTCTTCCTTGATCCTTCAATTGTTCAAGAGTGAGTTTTTTAATTTCCATGTACTTGTATAGTTTCCAAAGTTTCTCCATTTATACATTCCTTGTCTTATTGCATTGTGGTCAGAAAAGATACTTGATATGATTCCAGTTTTTTTTTTTTTTAATTGGTTGAGACTTGCTCTGAGGCCTCTCATATGACCTGTCCTGGAGAATGCTCCCTGTGTAGCTGCTAGGTGACTGCTTTGTAAATGTCTATTTTAGCTCCACTTGTCTTAGAGTATAATTTAACTCTGCTGTCCTTTTGTTGACTTTCTCTTTGGATGATAGTCCCATTCTTGAAAGTGGGATGTTATGATCCCTAGCTATTGTTGTAGTGAAGATTTATCTCCCTTGAGCCTATTAATATTTGCTTTATATGTTTGAGTACTCTAATACTGGGTACATATATATTTTAGAATTTTATTTCTTCCTGCTGAATTGACCCTTGAGAATTATGTGATGTGCATTTTTAATTGCTTTGGATTTAACATCTATTCTTTCTAATGTAAGTAGGGGTACTCTTGCTTTCTTTGGGATTGTATTTCATGGAAACCTCTTCTTATTTGTTCAGTTTCAACCTGCGCATATTCTTAAAGGTGGAATTAGCTTCACATTAGCAGCACACAGTTTTATTTCCCTGTTTGTTTATATCTATTCAATCTGTCATTTAATTGAAGAATTTAATTTTTTGACATGTTTATTATTGGTATGTAATTTCTTTTTTTTTTTTTTTTTTTTTTTTTTTTTTTTGGTTTTTTGAGGTAGGGTCTCACTCTAGCCCAGGCTGACCTGGAATTCACTATGGAGTCTCAGGGTGGCCTCGAATTCACAGCGATCCTCCTACCTCTGCCGGGATTAAAGGTGTGCGCCACCACACCCGGCTTGTAATTTCTTTTTAAAAAAATATTTTATCTATTTATTCATTTGCAAGTAGAGAGAGAGAGAGAAGGAGGGAGGGAGAGGGAGAGAATGGACATTCCAGGGCCTCCAACTGCTGCAAATGAACTCTAGATGCATGTGCCACCTTGTGCATTTGGCTTACGTGGGTCCTGGGGTGCCAAACATGGGTCCTTTGGCTTCGCAAACAAATTCCTTTACTGCTAAGTCATCTCTCTAGCCCTGTAATTTCTTTTTGAATGTGTGTGTGTGTGTGTGTGTGTGTGCGCGCGCGCGTGCATGTTCATGTGGGGGCACATGGAGGCCAGAGGACAACTTTGTATGTTATCCTTAGGAAAGCCATCCACCTTTGTTGAGACAAGGTCTTTCATTGGCCTACAGCTCACCAAGTAGGCTAGACTGTCTGGCCAGTGATTCCCAGAGAACCACCTGTCTTTATATTCCCAGTTCTGGGAATACCATTATGTACCACTACACCTGGCTGTTTCTATGGGTACTGGGAATCAAACTGAGGTCCTCATGCTTGTACAGCAAGCACTTTACCAACCACGCCACCTCCCTAGCCGAACTTATTTGCTTTTAAGGTAAGGATAAATCACAGTGTACAGCTGTTGATTTTGTCTATTTTGTCAACAAAGGATCCTGATTTCTGCTTCTAGACTATATACAACTTGTTATCAGAAAAAGGGAGCAGGCTTTATGAAAATGCAAACATATAAAATATTATGTCTTGAATGTAAATTGAATCAAAGTAAAATCCCATGGGAAACAAGTTTCAAATTCTGGAGTATTTATAATGATAGTCCTGAAGCACTATTTATAATTATAAAAGTAATAAATAATTCTGTCCAGCATAAAAATTTGCATTTGATTTAATAATCTGTTTTTAAGTCATGTTTACTGGCACAAACACTTGTCGAGCAAAAATAATACTAAACTCCCCAGCACTGGGACTTCAGGCATATGTCACTATGTCCGCATGTTCATGTGGGTTCTGGGATTGAACTCTAGTCCTCACGCTTGCAAGGCAAGCGCTTTACCAACTGAGTTATCTGCCCTGACATCTGGTATGTAAGTTCTTATCACAGCCATTCTGATTTTGTAGCACTGCAGTTTTCCTGTGTGGCTGTGATTTTCTCCAATCATGTATTTAAAGTTTTTATTATTTCTGGTTTGTATATTTTTGTTTCATGTTTACCATGAGGCTTACAAAAACATATTTTAATTATTATAAGCTGTTTCAAAATGGCTTCAATTTACATGATCATAAAGATAAGGAAAAAAATAAAAGCAGAAACGTACAATATAATACACTAGTAAAAAACTATACTTGCATTCAACTTGTCATATTTGATTTTTTGCTGATACATTTTACATTTTTATATTGCCTTTCTTTTACTATATAAATGTGTCATTATTTTTTAAATTATTTTGTTTTTTACTCTTCATACTAGATGGGTAATGGTTTATGCTTACATGTGAATCATTTCTGGGACAAAACACCCAACAGAAGCAGCTTATAGAAAGAAGAGGCTTTGATTCAGCTTGCAGTTCCAGGTGGCATCCATGATGGAAGGGAAAGAATGGCCCAAGAAGTAAGTCAAGGTTACGATGCCCCATCTGCAGGGAGAAAGCAAAGAGAGATGAATGCTAGTACTTGGCTAGCTTTTTCCTTTTTTATACAGTCCAGGACTCTCAGGTCATGGAATAGTACCATCCACAGTTACAGTGGGTCTTCTCTCCTCAGTTAATCTTATCTAGAAAATCCTTAACTAACATGCCAAGAGATTTGTTTCCATGCTGATTCTAAATCTTGTCAAGTTGACAAGAAATGATTACCCATCACAAATCCACCCCATGTCAATGTGACATTCACACATACTTTTAAACCATAACCTTCTACCCATCGTCCCCATGGGCTCATGCCCATCTCATAATGCAAAATACATTCAGCCCACCTTCAAAAGTCCCCATACACTTTAACAACCAGGACACTATTCAAAAGTGTAAGTGTAGAATCTCTTCTGAGACGGGCAATTCATGTAACTATGGACTCCTACTAATATCAGAAAACAAGTCGCATAGTTACAACATACAGTGATATAGAGTAAAGATTCTCATCTGAAAGGAAGAAACAGGGGCATAGCAGAAAAGATTGGACCAAGGCAAGACCAAAACCCCACAGGCAAACATCAAATCCTACAGCTCCATGTTCAGTGTCTGAGACTCTTGAACTCCTCTGGTTCCAAAAGGCTTGTGTAGCTCCTCCCCTCCAGCTGAGCTGTCTACAGCTTCTCTTGTGAACTTGACCCATCCCAAGCCCACGGATTTTCATGACAGATGCCCCATGGCCCTGGAGTCTCTAATGCCCAAGGTCTTAAGGGTAACTTTGGGTTCCAGTAACAGCTTCACACAGTGACTTCAACCCTGCCTCTCATTGCTTTGCCCAGCAACCCTCTGTAACTGTGGTGAGATCCATGTTTCCACGTATCTTGCATTTTTCATGCTGCTAAAACCATTACCATGTGGGCAAAGCTGCCAAGTTCTGCTGCTTGATGGGGGTGAACCTGGCCTTGGACTACAGTTGTAGGAGCCTCTGTATGTGGACCTTGAGGAGCAGAGACCTCCTTCACATTCTTCCTTCAGGCCTTTCCTTTGTCTTTCTTTTTTCTTCTTTTTCCTCCCTCTTTCCTTCCCTCCCTCCTTCCTTCCACCCCTTACCCTTCCTTTCTTCCTTTCTTCCATTCTTTCCCCTTCCTTCCTTCATTCTTCTTTCCCTTCTTTCTGATACAAAGGCTCTCTGAACCTGGAGCTCTTAGCATTCAGCTAGGCTAGCTTGCCAATGGGCCTCAGAGATTCCCTGTTTCTTCCTCTCCAGCACTAGAAGTATAGGTATGCCATCAGGCCCAGCATTTTACCCGTATTGCTGGGAATCAGAACTCAGTCCTTATTTTTGGCTGTGGAACAAGCAGTTTGCCCATTGAGCCATCTCCCCAGGCCCAGGCCTTTTCTCTAAAGGGAATTCCCATTCTTCCTATCCTGATCCTTCAATGGATTGGGTCTTGCCCTCAGGGAATCTTTCCTATTGTCCAAGTGCAGAGCAGTTGGCTTGTACTGGATGATGGTAATCTCTTCAACAATTACAGATGAAGGGTCTGCAGTCTCTAGGCCTGTGTTGCAGTCAGGTTCGCATTGCTGGTAGAAATCATCCAACCAAGAGCAGCTTGTGGGAAAAAGAGGTTTATTTTGGCTTACAGGCGGAGGGGAAGCTCTACGATGGCAGGGGAAAGCAATGGCATGAGCAGAGGGTGGACATCACCCCCTGGACAACATAAGGTGGACAATAGCAACAGGGGAGTGTGCCAAACACTGGCATGGGGAAACTGGCTATAACACCCATAAACCCGCCCCCAACAACACACTCCCTCCAGGAGGCTTTAATTTCCAATTGCTATCAGCTGGGGAGACTAGCATTCAGAATACCTAAGGTTATGGGGGATACCTGAATCAAACCACTACAGCCTGCAACTTTAAATTTGCTTGTATTTCTTTCTGTGTCAAACTTGATATTTGTATCTTCTCTTCATTTTGCTCTCTTTCATTGTATATCTGAACCAGGGCACCAAAGAGAAGCCAAACTACAGATCCACTGCTATTCTGTGTTGAAATTTCCTCCACCAAACACTATCTGATTACTTTGAATTTCTGTTTTGATAATTTCTCATGACACAGACAAAATGCAGCTAGATTCCTTGATATAATATACCATCAATTTCCTCAATCCCAGTTCCCTATAAAGTCCTTGTTCCCCTCAGAAATTTCATAAGCTAAGCCTCCGTAGTCCACATGTCACTCAGCCTCTGATCTTTCATAGTCCCACCAGAATAGCCCACTAAGCTCTGCTTAGGCATTGTAAGGCTTCTCTAGCCCAAAGTTCCAAATCCTTCCACATTCCTCCTGCAAACCAGTTCTTAAAGCCTACAAACCACATGAACAGGATTATTTATTGGTACCAATTCTTGTATTAGTTATTTTCTCACTACTGGGACAAACTCCCCAACCAGAAGTAGCTTATAGAAGACGAAGGGGATAATTCAGCTTACAGTCCCAGGTGAAGTCCATCATTATAGGGAAATAATAGGAGGAGCAGGAAGCTGGCCTCACATCCCATCAGCAGGGAGAAAGTAGAGAGAGATGGATGCTTTAGCTAGCTTTATCCTTTGTATACAGTTCAGGATCCCCAGCCATGGGATTGCACCCCTATAGTTAGAGTGGGTCTTCCCACCTCAATTACCTTATCTAGAAAATCCCTGACAAACATGCCAAGAAGGGCTGGGGAAATGGCTCAGTGGTTAAAAATGTTTGCTTCCAAAGCTTGCCAGCCCAGGTTTAATACCCTAGTACTCACATACAGCCAGACACAAAAAGTGGTGGCACATGTATCTAGAGTTTGTTTTCAGAGGTAGGAGACCTTGGAATGCCCATGCATATGCACACACACACACACACACACACACACACACATGCAAATGAATAAATAACTTTTCAAAAACATTCACAGAGATTTGTTTCCATGGTGGTTCTAAATCTTGTCAAATTGTCAACACAAGATTAACCAGTGCACCATGTCTGCAATATTAGAGTATTCCAAATCCATCTGTACAGTTACTTTTATAAGTGAGTTTATGCCTTATGGTATTTTCTTCTTGCTCTTACACTTCAGCTGGATGACCCTTTTCAGCAATTCTGACAGGACAGGAGAAGATATTCTCTCAGCCTCTGTTGGACAAGAAATGCCCTTTTTCTCTCTCTGCCTCTAAAGAACAGCGTTTTTGGGTGCAGTACTCTGGATGGGTGTTATAAAACTCTGTCCTCTGAAGATAGCAGTTATCTTTTGAAGATCAGAGCAGTTCACCTGCCAAAGACCTGCACAAGATTTGACAAATCCCTCATAAAAGCAGACCTATTAACATTCCTTCCTAGAAAGAAGTGAGGGAGGATCATCAGACCCTCGCCCAAAATCCAAGCCGCTCCCTTCCCCCTGCCTTCTCCTGCCATGATAATCCTGATACGGGTGTGTGTGATCTAGGGGTTGCTACAGGATAGAGTGCTATGGTGAGGGCTCAGGGGTGCAGCCTTTGTGAGTCATCCCTCAGACTGGGGTATGACTTTTCAGTGAGGCATTTGCCTTTGAGTCATCCATGCTTTTATAGGTAACCTCAACAAACTCGTTGGCTCACCAAACTAGACTTGGATGGAAAAGTTTCTTTGGTCTGCCACTATCCTCTCCATCTAGGGTGACTAGAAGGAGATTCCCCAGGAAAAGTCATTAACAGTTGGCAATTTCCTTAAACACTGAAAATCTTATGCCATTCTCTTTTGGCCTATGAGGATTTCTGTTCTGAGAAGTTGGCTGTCAGGAGAATTGGGACACATTTGTGTGTTGTCTGTTTCTTTTCTCTTACAACCTTGAATATTTTTCTTTACTCTTTTACCTTTGAAAATATTATATATTTTCACACTTGAGGCACACTTGGTTTAGTTAATCTGACTGCTAACCTTTGAACTTTATGTACTGAGATATTTACATCTTTCTCTGGGCTTGGGAGGTTTTGTTATGGAGATGGGGATTATGGTGTTCCTTATGAATGCACCAATAAATTTAAAGTACCCCAGATTCTTGTCTTATAAAGTTAAAGAATCCATAGACCAGAGAGAAATGTTTAGAGAGACTTTATTAGATTAGGAGAAGGAAAGAGGAGCAAGTACAGAGAGCTCCCATCATGAGGGGGAGGAAGGGGATCAAGCCCAGCCTGTGACCCAAACTGGGGTCATTTGTAGATTCTGAATGGAGGCTGAACTAACCAGCTATGATGCCAAGTTTGGGGGCTGAGTTTAACCAACCACATTGTCAGGAACAGAATTAAGACTTCCAGGAATGCTCCTTCCCAGGGAGGAGCTCAGGTTATTTATGGAAAAACAGATCTATGTAACTCCTTTATGCAAGAGATAAGGAGGAGCCAGATTCTTCTCTGATCTCTAGCAAAGTGGAGACTGCAAGGGCAGGCCCATAGAAATTCCTGCTTGTAACTTTCGTGCCCAGTCACAAGAAACTGCCTTATTATGATCTCTGAATAAACTTGCTACTTCATTGACATTCCAAGTTTCTTGATCCATAATAACCTGAATGCTCTTCCAAAGTCCCTACAGACTGTTTTCATTTCTATCTGTTCTTTTTCTCTTTGTGTATTATCAGCTAGCCTGTCTTCATGATCACTAATTCTCTTTTCTGTGCAATCTACTCTGCCATCACTGCCTTTCTGTATATTCAATCCTCTATCACAGAAACATTTGTTGTCTTGACATTCATGTGTTTCCTTAAAATAACTCTTATACATTTTCTGAATAAGAGTTCATCCATTTTGATTATTACATCATCATTTTCTAGCACTTACCTTGACCACTAGGTGAGGTAATGTTTTCCTGGACATTGTTGATACTTGGCATGTGTCATCTAGTCATTGAGGGTTGTGGTGGTTCGAACCATGTGTCTCCCATAAACTCATGTGTTCTGAATGTTAGGCTCACAGTTGGTGGCAATTTGGGAATTGGAGCCTTGCTGGAGGAGGTGTGTTGTTGGGGGCAGGCTTTGGGTGTTATAGCCAGCTTGCCAGTGTTTGGCACATTCTCCTTGTACCCTTGTCTACCTGATGTTGGCCAGGATATTATGTCTAGCCTCTACTCATGCCACATTTCTCCCTGCCATCATGGAGCCTCCCCTTGAGTCTGTAAGCCAAAATAAACCCTTTCTTCCCACAGGCTGCTTCTGGCTAGGTGCTCTGTACAGCAATAAGAAAGTAACTGCAGCAGGGGTATTCATTTAAGAGCTTCTTTTTAGTGTGATCTATCTGTCCAGAAATCCTAGATGCTGCTCATGTTCTGTGAGCTAGCAGCCACCTTAATGATTCCCATTCTGTTTGCTATAAATGTGCTAATGATGTCTTGCCAGTGTTTCAGAACTAAGGAGTTATCCAAGCCCAGTTGTCACAAATCTTCAAGTTGGTATTCTGGATAACAGAAAACAGATTATCTGAAAAGGTCAGTCCATGCTTCCAAACCACTCCCAGGCCCCGCGATAGGCTCTCTGATTTCATCCATAGTCACTGGGCTATAGAACTCTGCCTGACTCAGCACAGAATCCCCACGGAAGGATCAGCCCCAGGCTTCTATGCCATGTCCATGGTTACCAACATGAAAAAGCACTGTTATACCACATGCCCACAGTCGACTAGCACAGCAAGGGATGTACCAAGGCATGTATTGCTATGTATGGCTGATGCTTGGGTAGACTTGTGGCTCAACATTGCTGCAACCATTCACAGGTAAGGCTAGCCTAATAGAGTCTGATACACTGGGGCTGCATGTTTCTGGTCATAGACACTAGCCTGAGGATTGGGGTCATTAGGTCTTCCCAGTGTTAGTTTGACCAGCCTAGCACTGAGTTCCAAGGCCAAGTCCTGAGACACCATCCTGTATTCTCCATGAATGAAGTCTCATTCCACGCTGGTGTGCCCAAGGTTGGGGGAGTGTTACCGAAAGAAGACCTGTGGTTATAAGGGCTGTTGCTAAGTGTAGTCACTCTGTAGTCTCATAGCTTAAAGGACCATTATAAGTTCAAGGGTGATCCCAGACCCATGCTACAGGTGGTGATGCAGGCCAAACACACATCCATCTTACCAGAGCACAGGTCTCTGCCTAGTGCTGGGGAATACTTGAAAGGCTTCATTATTATAGGGGTTAGCTGCACTGCCCAAGACTGGACCATGAGAGGGCTGGATACAATTCCTGTCCACCAAGGCTGAGTCTAATCTAGGTCATGCCTGAGTCTGACAAACATACCCAGGCTGTGTGTAGTCAGTGAGGAATGGGAGGGGTATAGCAGGTATACTCCAGACATATTGCGAGGCTTGCAGTGAAGCAGACTGAAATTGAAGCCTCTCCTTTCCCATCAGCATGTGGGTCTCCATCTGACGCAGACTTGACTGTGAGCCCTGGTCTGGCTTGGAGCCTTTGGTTTCTAGCTGCAACAGTCCTCACCATGGTAGACCAGACTCTGACCTCAAGGGCAAAGCCCAGTACTAGCTTTCAGGCCCTGTTCCCCTGACCTTGGGGTCTTGATACAACTTCTGCTGTCCAACTTGGGGACAGGTGGTACAGGGAGCCAGTCGCCAGGGACAGCAGTCCTCATTGCTCAGTCCACAGTCATTGACCCAGGAATTGGGTTTGCTGGATCCTTCCAGGACCAGGTTTATTGTGGTGAGCCTGGTGCTGGGTTTTCAGTCATGAGCCAGGACATCCTCCTCTCACTCCCTCAAGCAGGAGGCATCTCTGGCCAAGATGGGTGGAGTTGGTGGAAGGGTGGTTCCAACAGTTCTTCCTTTTCTACCTTCTTCAATGTGTCTTTTCTTTTTATTATTCTAAGGCAAGGCACTATGTTCTCTCATCTTGTCTCCTTAGCTCTGGTGAAGGCAGCAAGGTACCTGAATAGTTGCTCAAAATGGTGTGTCTTGGGAAGTAGATCATTGGAGAAGAATGGTCTCTAAACAACTCCTTTGCTGGCCAAGAGCTGCTGAGCTGTTCAAACACATTGGTTGTTTGAAATGCATATGAGATGATTATATATGGGACATTTGAAATGGTTATATTTGGGACATTTCAAAAGTCAGGTCTTGGGCTGAAGAGATAGCTTATCTGTTAAGGCTTTTGCCTGCAAAGACAAAGGACTTCAGTTCAATTCCCCAGGATCCACATAAGCCAGATGAACAAGGTGGCGCATGCATATGGACTTGATTTGCAGTGGCTGGAGGCCCAGGCAGGCTCTTTCTTTCTTTCTTTCTTTCTTTCTTTCTTTCTTTCTTTCTTTCTCTCTCTCTCTCTCTCTCTCTCTCTCTCTCTCTCTCTCTCTCAAATAAATAAATAAAATATATATTTTTAAAGAAGTCAGGTCTTCCTAGGTAGCAATGCTCTAATTTGGAATTCATTTCCCCTCTGCTTCTATATTTTTTTGAGTTCTATATCCATACCAATGAATTTATTTAAAATATGACCACCTTTAATTGTCTTTGTCTCATTAGCAAACTTGTCTGTCAACAATGTGAATTAATGAATCATTATACAAAAATTGAGACTGGGGAGCCAGGCATGGTGGTACAGGCCTTTAATCCCAGCACTGGGGAGGCAGAGGTAGGAGGATTGCTGTGAGTTCAAAGCCATCCTGAGAATACACAGTGAATTCCAGGCCACTCTGAGCTAGAGTGAGACCTGCCTTGAAAAAACAAAAAAATAAACAAAAATAAAAATTGAGACTGGGTCCACTATATAACCCAGTCTGTTCTAGAATACTCATGACCCTCCTGCTTCAGTCTTTGGAGTGCTGGATTGCAGGCATGTGCCACCACATCCAACCCATATTTGTAAAATGTGATAACTATTGTGTTCAATGAGGGATCTCCTGTGAAGTGCCTATTATAGTATATACCAAAATGGAAAAAGGGCACATGTTGGTTTCTTTTATGTTTTTAAAAATTAAGAACATTACTTACATGTCTTATGCTCTGATTTCATAAGTGCCAATTCTGGTTAATGATGGGAACTTAGATTTATTGCAGTTGGGCTTTTCTAGTCCTATCCTGTGCTACTTCACATTTTTTAGAAAAATTATCCAAAGTAACTATGGATATTAAATGACAAATTGGAATATTTTTTCTTTTTTTAAAGTGTTTTTTAAACTATTTTATTTAGTTAGTTACTTGAGAGGAGAGAGGGATAGATACTGAGAGAGAGAGAGAGAATGGGCATACCATGGCCTCCAATTACTGCAAATAAACTCCAGTTGCATGTGCCACCCTGTGCATCTGGCTTACATGGGTACTAGGAAATTGACCCTAGGTCCTTAGGCTTCACAGGCAAGCACTTTAACTACTAAGCTATCTCTATGAGCATGAAAATTAACCAGCTTTCTCGGTCAGATGTTGACAGAGCACTGTTTCCAGTGCTCTAGGGCTCTTTTACATGTATGAACATGCGTAAAAATGACAAAAGAACAATATTGACACAGCATACTGGAGTGAACACAAGTCTTTTCTTATGTGTCGTTTCCCTTTCCACGATTTTCGTTGCCCACAGTCAACCGTTGTCCAAAACTACTAAATAGAAGATTCTAGAAATAAACAATTTTTAAGTTTTAAATTGCATACTACTCTAAATAACACAATAAATTCTCTGTGCCATCCACTCCATCTTTCCCAGGACACAAATCATCCCTTTGTCCAGCATAATTACACTGTACACACAACCCACCCACCAGTCACCAAATAGCTCTCTCGATTTTCAGGCTGATGGTCCAGGAGGTATCGCAGTGACACTTACATTAGTTCACCATGGCACAAAGTGAAGCAAAGGAGGGGCCTGGGACGGACACCTGGAAGCACAGACGAGCTTGGCGACAGTAGGGAAGGGCCTACGGAACAGCGGTACACACAGGTTGGCGCTGTTCCAGGTTGCAGAATTCCACGGGATGGCAGGAGCGGGGAGATGATCTCGCAGCATGTCCATGTAGCCAGTGGAAGACTGCTGTGATAAGAAGCCAAGCCAGCAGTCCCAGGCTATCCCGCCTTCTTGTACAGGAAGTTGAGCTTAGTCACTGGCAAAGTGAACTACCTGATTCACATTCAGTAACAGACATTACCTCTAACATATGTACATCCGTTCACTGGTCAATCTTTCTCTGTCTTACCTGAGCATTTTCTTTGAGTGTGGGTCTCCCAACTGCAATTGCTCCTTCTTTTGTAACCCACGTCCTTATATGAACAAGCAATACCTTCAATTCTCAGTTGCTGTTTTTCTAAAGCAGAGTGAGAATTTGGTCACTTGTGAAAAAAGTCTGGGCACTAGTTTCATCTACGGTGATACAGCTTTTTCCTCTCTTAGCAATTCAACTTCATATCTTCTTATTTTTTAAAAAAATATTTTGTTTTTGGCAATTCCACATATGTATATATAGTGGATTTTGATATTTCACTCTCCCATTACCCTCTCCTATCCTTCTTCCAACTCCCACTAATTCCTTCCTTCTTCCCAACTAACCCCTTCCTACTTTCACGTCGTTTTTTTCCTTGTGACCCAATAAGTTAAATTGGTGTTGCCTGCATGAGCACACGTAGGGTCATTTACTGGATTATGGGCACGTTACCAGCGACTACATCATCGAAAAGCATGAGCCCCCTCTCCCAGCAATTATAAACTGCCAATAGCTGCTCTGGGAGGGGTGGGGCCTTGAGAGTTGCATTCTGTAATAGAACACAACTTTATAGCCTTACAAAGTAGCCATCTTCATTGAATGATGACTTCATGACCTCCTTCTTTTCACACATGACACTTCCATAATGAATTCATTTTGTGATTGTGTTGAGAACTGAATGACTAATGCACTTACTGTGAGCAGAGGCCAAGGGACCAGCTTCCATAGCTCAGTCCTGAGCCTCTATCTGTGTGTGGCTTACCAGGAAGGCTTTGGTGCCAATTAAAAGGAGGTTTTGCTTCAAGAACTGCTGAGTTTCCTTGCTGGCACATGTGGATTTTAAGAGATGGTGTTTATTGTTTGGAGACGTTGTGTGTCTTTTTTGTTGTTACATGTTTCCTGAGGTGCGTGGGTGATGCAGCAGCTGTAGATGAAGTGCGCAGTGTGCGCGCTGGAGCTCACCGCGGGGTCGGACAGAGCCCTGGCTGCCTGCGGAGGGGCTCGGGTTTTCCACTCTCTACCTTTGCGGTTTGTTGTCGCACGTAAGACGTTTTCCTCTAGATGGTTTGAAGGGCCCCCGGGGGATTCTGTGAGTCTGGTGTGATCTGTGTTAAAGGACTTTACTGTAGGTTTCTGTGATTTTTGCTAACAAAATGTCTTCATACATTTTTATCTTTAATGTATATCGCCTCTCCAACTACTTCAGTACTAAGGTTCTGGAAACACCTAGGTCCTCAAGGCTGCTGAGATGCAAGCTCTCGGGGAGGAGGTGACTCAGCTTCACTGCGTGATTAGGAAACACCACACGATTCTGTGTTGTTTTCTTTTCAAGCAGATGTAATAAGCGACAGTGGGCACCTCCACACAGCTATCAAAGTGACGATAATATAAAAACAACTGCAGGTAAGGACCAGAAACAACGGTAACATCCGCTGCTGCTGGGAATACAGAATGGCCCAGCCACTTTGGAATGGAGTCCAGCAGTTGGTTGCACAACTAAACGTTCTCTCAACAAAGACCCACAATTGTGCTCCTTGAGAGTCACTCCAGTGAAAATCTCAGTGCACAGAGCCCTGCACAGGAAGTATGTAGTGGCTTTTTATGTAACTTCCCAACCTTGCGTGAAACCAAAGCGCCCTTTTATAGGTAGGGCAAACAAGCGTGGTATGCATATGGCTGAATATTGATCGGTGCTAAGGGAATGTACTGTCTAGCCACAAAATGGCATGAGTGCACTTTAAAGACATGTTGCTAACTAAAAACAAGTCAGTCTGAGAGTGCTGCATGCTCATAGTTGTAACTGTGAGTCATTCTAGAAAACACGAATAGGTCAGTAGTCTCCAGGAATGCAGAAGATGGGAGCAAGAGGGTTCAATCAGTGCATCACAGAAATATGCTTAGGTAACAAAACTATTCTGCATGACATCACAGTGAAAATAAGAACCTTAGCATTGAAAACCCTATAGAAAAAATCTAACACAGAGTGAATCTTTGTTTGCATATTTTAAAAATGTTTCAGAGGCCAGGTTGGAATGCAAAATTTGACTAAATAAATAAATAAATGAAGCCCTGAATTGGCATTGGGATCATGATTTGCCCTGTTTCCATGAAGACTGACAGATGAGCAAGGGAAAGACAGCCTTATCCACGTGGAAATAGCGTCTAGCTCCAGGCACTGCGAACTCATGTTTAGCTTATTGTAGATTAGGAGGTTACATATAGGAATATTTCTACATGTGTGCAAGCAAAATATTGTCTCAAAAATGCAAACAATACCACAAAGTAGAAATAAGTGTCTTCATTCTATGAGACCCCTGCCTTTGCTTTTAGGCGAGGAAGATTGAGGAAGGGTCTCACTCTGTTTCTGCCTCTGGAACTCTCTCTGACCTGGAACTCACTCTGTAGTCCAGCCTGGCCTCAAACTCACAGCAATACTATAAACTCAGCCTCTTAGGTGCTGAGATTAAAGGCATGAGCCACCAGACTGACTCTCTCACTCTTATTTTTTTAATTTTTCCTTATTTTTTTTTTTATTTGAGAAAGAGATTAGTGCCATTTTATGACATAGAGGGTTGGGGTGTGGCTGGATGGTAGAGGTCATACTTGATTTCTTCAGGTCCTGGGCCCTGGACCCAGTACCCAAAAGAAAAAGAATAAATATAAATTCATCAAATAAAATGGAACTTCTTGGATTTCAATTCTTTCTCAATTTCAAGCATGGGTGTGAGGGAATGAGGGCAGGGATGAGGGAAAAGAGGGCACTAACACATACAAAATACACTGTTAATAAGAATATAAGGGCTGGAGAGATGACTTAGCAGTTAAGGCATTTGCCTATAAAGCCTAAGGACCCAGGTTCGATTCTCCAGGTCCCACGTAAGCCAGATGCACAAGGGGGCACACGCATCTGGAGTTCATTTGCAGTGGCTGGAGGCCTGGCCTACCCATTCTCTCTCTCTCCCTTTCTCTCTCTCTTGCTTGCTCTGTCTCAAATAAATAAAAATAAAATATTAAAAAATAAGAATAAAAAAAGATAAGGTGAGGGCTGGAGAGATGGTTTAGCCATTAAGTGCTTGCCTATGAAGCCTAAGGACCCTGGTTCGAGGCTCAATTCCCCAGGACCCACGTTAGCCAGATGCACAAGGGGGCACACGCCTCAGGAGTTCGTGGTGGCTGGAAGCCCTAGTACGCCCATTCTCATTCTCTCTCTCTCTGCCTCTTTGTCTGTCACTCTCAAATAAATAAAAACAAAGAAAAAAATCATTAAAAAATAAATAAAAAGAGATAAGGTGAAAGAAACAACAAAACAACCTGTTGGGTGATACTACAGCTGGTATCATTCTCTGATTCCATAATGCTAAAAATATTAAAGTGAAATTTTCAACTACTCTTTAATGGGAAGAAATCAAATACATATTCATTTCATAAAACTTATTTTAGAAGCTAAAGATTTGCCATGCATGTATCATAATCATTTAAATTATCTCTGCTTCCTAGTTCATGTAGTAAAGTTATTACCTATATCTAAGCACTAAATAAAACAGCAAATGAAAAATGCTAGGTAAGATGGTATTATATATAAATGAAGTCTAAAGATAGACCTAGAGGAAAAAGAGAAATGAAATACACATGCCATGGCTAATTGAATGTATATAGTAAATACCACTTTGAAGGGATACTTCCTGGAAAAAAATGCATTTCTTACAAACTATTCTATCTAGGAGTAATGGAATCTAGAATAATTCTTCTGAATGTCAGCTATAATCTTTATCTGTCTTCTTCTTTGTTCTGAGCCAAGTAATAATCGTGAACATCATTTAAATTATATTAAAAGATTGCTATATGCTCATTACAGCAGAAGAAAAAATAGAAATATTTCTTCTACCTTTCAATGATCTGATCATTTAACTTATGGAAACTTTTCAATCTAAACATTGAAGTTTCTAATTTTTTTATCTCTTTGATTTAAAGGGTCATTTTGTTGTTATTGTTGTATATGATTTGCGTCCTGTTTTTTCTTCCTTGCTTCTCTATACTAAATATTTTCAAAATAATATTAATCATCTAAAACAAAGAATATCTGAGTATCAGGAATATGTCGTTTCCCAGTTTAAAAAAGAGAGAGAGAGAGAATGGGTGTGAGATTAAGTGGGAAGGTTTAGAAAAACTTTTTTTAAAAATGGAAATAGAAATGAAATTGAGAAAGACATGACAATATTTTAAGACTTGGGAAAATGAACTACATGCTGATTGATATTAAGGAATTTGTGCTAATTTTGTCATGCTGATTTATGTATAAAGATATCCAGGCTAGAGAGATGACTTGGTGGTTAAAGCACTTGCCTGCGAAGCCTAAGGACCCATGTTCCACTTCCCAGATCCCAGATAAGCCAGACACACAAGGTGATGCATGCTCAAGGTTGCACAGGCACACGAGGTGGCACATGGGTCTGGAGTCCAATTACAGTGGTTGGAGGCTTTGGTCCACCAATCCTGTCTCTCACACACATGCTCTCACACTCTTACTCTCACTCTCATAAAAAAAGGCCAGTCTCTTGGGCTTGCCTCAAAAAAAAAAAAAAAAAAAAAAAAAAAAAAAAAAAAAAAAAAAAAAAGATATCCTTTCCTATTTGGGTTGTACTTAAATGTTGGGAGGAGATAGAAATGACTTGGTATTTAGTATTTGCTAAAATGCACTCTAGCAGAAATTAAAGAGTGGGGAGGTAAGATGGAACAAGTGTGATAAAAATGAAGTGATAGATACTTAAGGTTTGCTATACTTTCATGTTTTAAGTGCACATTGTTAAGCACCCCCCAAGAAAACAGAAATACATGATACAACAGAATGAGTTGTCAAAGAGAGATGTCTAGGACAATGGTTTGGAGCATTCTTAAAACGTTAAACATGGGGGGCTGGGGAGATGGCTCAACAGCTGACTGCGCTAGCTTGCAAAGCCTGCTGGCCCTGATTCAATTTCCCAGTGCCCATGTAAAACCTGCATAAAGTGGCCCAGGAGTCTGGAGTTTGTTTGCAGTGGCACTAGGCCGTGGCATGCCCATTGTCCCTCCCTCCCTCTCTCTTCTTGCAAATGAATAAATAAAAATCTTTTTTGAAAAAGTTAAACATAGGCTTACTATGTGACCCAGAAACCCCACTACTAGAGATATCGGTAAGAATACTGCCAACAGGTACTCAAACACACACACACACACACACACACACACACACACACAAACACTTATAATAACCCTACTCACAAGCCAAAAGGTAGAAACAGCTGGACAATGCAGGTCAGAGCACACAAGGTCCAGGGATGCTGGACGATGCAGGTCAGAGCGCACAAGGTCCAGGGATGCTGGATGATGCAGGTCAGAGCGCACAAGGTCCAGGGTTGCTGGACGATGCAGGTCAGAGCGCACAAGGTCCAGGGATGCTGGACAATACAGGTCAGAGCGCACAAGGTCCAGGGATGCTGGACAATGCAGGTCAGAGCACACAAGGTCCAGGGATGCTGGACGATGCAGGTCACAGTGCACAAGGTCCAGGGATGCTGGACAATGCAGGTCAGAGTGCACAAGGTCCAGGGATGCTGGACGATGCAGGTCAGAACGCACAAGGTCCAGGGATGCTGGACTATGCAGGTCAGAGCGCACAAGGTCCAGGGATGCTGGACAATGCAGGTCAGAGTGCACAAGGTCCAGGGATGCTGGATAACACAGGAAGTGTGCATCTCTTAGAGGTGTTCGAAAACATGGGTGAGAGTGCACATGGCCTGGAATGGGCTGGACACCATGGGTCAGCGTGCACATCACCCAGTGTGGGAGGGCTCTCAGGAAGGAGAAGTGAAGTAGGGGTGTGGATCAAAAGCTCCCTAAGTACCTGAACACCATGCAATCCAGGAGTAGCTCAGACCTGGCTGGGGGCCCACCCTGTCTGGCTCCCATAGGTGCTCCATCTTCCTTCATGGGAAGGAAAGGAAAAGTGTTTCACTTGCCAACTCAAGTCAGGGTCCTGGGACTCCAGAGAAAGAAGACCTTGGGGGGTTGACGCTGTTCTATGCCAGATACCTCCTTCCTCTTTCCAAATATAAGAAGAAACTGATGCTATGGGAAACACAACAGGCAGAGTATGAGCAATTGAGCGGGACCACAGGCAGGACCAAGGGTTTCCAGGGATGGCGGCTGGTGGAGGCCTCGGCTGGAGGAAGGCTCCATCCAGGTGTGCGGCTTTCTGATGCTGCCCAGTCCGCTCTCTGCCTCCCCTTAGTTGCTTGTTTGTCTGAGTGTTGCAGATGAGCTCACGTGGCCCAGGTTGACCATGAACTTGCTTCATAGCTGAGGATGATCTAAGCCTGATCCTCCTGCCTCCACCTCCCAAGTGCCAAGATTACCAGCATGCTCTGCAGTGCCAGACTCAATTTTTTTAACTGAATTCCATGGGCCTAATCCAGAGCCTTCTAAGCAATGTTAAATAGAATTTATCAAGACTTCTTCATGTCCAGTGCTAACCCATATATGGAAGTGCTATAGGTTTTCCATTTGTAATGTAAAATTTCCCTTTCAATGGAACAAGAATCAAAAATAATACATTGAGGGTTGGAGAAATGGCTTAGCAGTTAAAGCACTTACCTGCAAATCTCAGGACCCAGGTTCAATTCTTCAGGACCCATGTAAGCCAGATGCACATGGTGGCACATGCATCTAGAGTTTCTTTGCAATGGCTAGAGGCCCTGGTGTGCCCATTCTCTCTCTCTCTCTCTCTCTCTTTCTCTCTCTCTGTAGTAAAATAAAAAAAATTTAAAAAATACTTCATTGATCTTGTATCATGGCTTATGCCTGTAATCCTAGCACTCAGGAGGTGGAGTTAAGGAGGATTAGTAATTCAAGGTCACCCTCTGTTGCATAGCAAGTTCAAAACAAGCCTGGGCTAAGTGAAAACCTATTTCAACAAAGGTAAACAAAACAAAACTTCATAGAAAGCAAATTACTAAGTATAGAATTCTGAGAACAACTGGTTATGACTAAAGTCATGAGGCTTAGGGAGCCTCAAGATTGTTCAAAATCTTTCTGTTAGTTAATAATAGCCTCTACTCAATTAGACTCTACTAGGTAGGGGCCATTGTGAAGAGCACTTTCTCCCTTCTCCTTCACCTCTTCGTTTCTTCCTTCCTTTTGTCTTTCCTTCCTTTTCTTTTCTCAGTACTAGGGACTCGATTCAGAGCCTTATGCTTGCTAAGCAAGCATGCTATCACTGAGCTAACTCACCAAGCTCAAGAACAGTTTTTCTACCTGGTCCATTACAAGCTTAGATAAACCCTATATTTTACAGACAAGGAAGCTGAGTCTTATGGAGTCTGGACTTCTCAGTAGGAGATCACAAAGTGGATGCAAGGAGCTCAGTCAGAGCCCAGGTCTACTGCTTATAGCCCCAAGCTTTCTGTCAGAACATAATACCACTTGGTTCTTCCTGCAGAGTGGGGGCTGCCCGCTGCTCTGTAAGAAGAGGGCTCAGGAAGAACTGCTAGAGAGGTTCTCTGTGCCCTTCCCCACATGAGAGCTCGTAACTTGCTATTTCCTTCTGTCTTCATTTGGTTCATACAAGAACCAGGGCCTATTTCTGTTACTTTTACTCAGTATCAACACTTCTTCCTCCTCTCCGCCATGACCTTCCTTCTCTTCCATCATTATGAAAACACCCCCACCTTACACCAACTAGTGCTATCACAAGTTTCCTTGGAAGGAGGTATTGCTGGCTGACCTCAGTGCGAATTAAAACATACCAAAGATTCTGAGTTTTAAAGCTGTCAGACCTGCATACCATGAGGAAGAAGTATATTTCCACTCATACTCTGGCAAGAGATTAGCAGCTTGAAATCACTTTGACAGTGTCAGTTACTCTATTGCATACCACAGGGAAATTTAATTCCAGCCTGTGAAATTGTAATTGCTTCTCAAGGAGAAGTGAGGAATCCTGGGTGATGGCCACAGTCAAGCTCAATGTCAGAGTTGCCAGTTGCTGCCACATCAGATATGACTTGCTGTTATTCAAACATCACTCCCGCTTTCCATATGGGAAGCTGAACTGGGGAGTGAAAGTAAATTAACACAAGCTGTCAGCTGTTCAGAGCGGCACAGGCAGCAGTGCGACAGAGGTGGATGACTTCCCATCAAAATGGTAACTTTTTCCCTTGCTTTGGTTGGAGATAAAGAGTTTCACAAATTTCCTGACTTAAGGTGTGCAACTAAATGATGTCATTACCAAGCATATATATATTTTTCCATGAAAGGATAAGTTTAAAGCTGCCAATTTCTACTTAATGATTCTTGGAAAGAGTGGTGGAAAATGTGCCTCAAAAAAGTAATTAAATGACAACAGCAAGCCCATGTCGAGTTGATGCTTATGATGGAGTAAAATGACCTGCTATCAGAGTTAAACTGCCTGAGAGACAACTACCTTCTATGGTAGGGTAAGGAGACCTGGAGCTACCACATCTGCTCACAGAACACTGAGAGGGAGAGTTCCCTGCAGAGGGAAACCTGTCATTCTAAAGACAAGTGCTGATCAGACCTCAGCGGTTCTGAAATCATTTTCCTTCCCTGAAAGTCAAAAGTAAAAGAAAAGAGGGTAAGTATAGTTGCTTAGAAAAATATTCAGTCTTTAACATGGTTTTTGTTGGTTTCACAATCGCAGAAACTTCAGGTGAGTGTGGTGGCACACCGATAATCCCAGCAGGAAGCAGGATAGAGAATTCCAGACCAGGGCTGGAGAGATGGCTCAGGAGTTAAAGGCACTTACTTGCAAAGCCTGATGACCCATGTTAGATTCCCCAGCACACACATAAAGCTAAATGCACAAAGTGGTGCATGCATCTGGAGTTTTTGCACCCATTCTCTCTCTCTCTCTAATAAGTAACTTAAAAAAAAAAAAAAGAATTCCAGGCCAGCCTGGACTGAAGGATGAAATTCAGTGATTAAGCACTGGGTTGATCCCTACCATTTAAAAAATATATACAGGGAATTCAGATATATGGCTTACTTTTCTGCATTTGATGAATTTCAGAGCAAATTTCATTTATTAGGGTTCACTTTTCCTATAAAAGGCAGGTACAGTTAAAAGTTGTGAGGTCTGTTCTCTGCGTTTTCAGTGAAAGGAAGTGGGGCGGGCCTGGGTTTTGCTATTGGTATGTTGTTGTGCTACCTTCTGTCATTGCTGTTGTGAAATAGCTGATGGTGTAATTCTTTAAGACATATCTGTACATCTTTAGGAGGGAATACTATGGTAGTTCAACACAGTTATATAACCCAGGCATATTGGTGCATGCCTGTAACTCCAGAATTTAGGAGGCTGAGTTAGAGATCAGCTTGGCTGCATAGCAAAACCCTGTCTAGAGAAAACCAAATAAATAAGAGCTGGGGACGTGGCACATTTCATAAAGCCCTTGCTGTACAAGCATGAGGACATGAGTTCCAAGCCTCAGGACTCATGTAAAGCTGGGCACGGTAGCACATGACTGTAATCCCAGAGCCGGAGACGTGAAGACAAGAGAATTCTTCAGGCTTGTTGGTTAGCGACTCCAGCCAAGTCAGTGAGCTCCAGATTTAGTGAGAGATCCTCTCTCAAAATCTAAGGTGGACGGGCTAGAGAGATTATTTAGTGGTTAAAGGTGCTTGTTTGTGAAGCCTAGCAGCCCAGGTTGGATTCACCCATATCTGTGTAAGCCAAATGCATAAAGTGGGCACATGTGTCTGAAGTTCCTTTGTAGTGGCAGGAGGCCCTGACACACCCACACTGAGAGGGCGGGGTACAGTTAGGGTGACTGGACCCCTGAAAGTCTGAAAGGCAGGAAAGTTTCACTTGCTAGAAATCAGAGGTGATCAGACTTCTTATATCTTGCCTTCTTCCCTAGACCTGTTTCTCCACCAACAACCTGGACCCCTCCTGAAAGGGCGGTCTTTCATAGAATTTAAACATTGTGGTTGATCAAGTTAAGCCCCGGGAACTTGGTGCCATGGGTAGCCTCTTCCTGAGACAGTCCCTAGCCCTAACCAACCAGCTGTTCACTTGGAAGCTTCCAGCTGTCTGCTGGGCCTGTTGGCTCAGCCTTGGCCTAGTCCCAGGCCCAACCGAAAGGGCCCCTTAACCCTTCCTCTTCACATGGGTTCTTTATCACCTCCAGCTCCCCACATGGCGGGAGCTCCTTGAACTTTCTTTTCTCTCTTCTCTTTCCATGGTTTTGCCAGGCCCTCCACATGGGATCTCTAGCCCCATGGGTGCCTTTCCTTGGCTCTGAACTTCCCTCACCTCAATGAATATAATAATTTAACCATTATCCTTCTCAGTCTTCTTTTTATTAAATTATTTTATTAAAATTGGAAATAAACCTAGGGTTTGAGGTTTAGGGACTTTCCTGGACCCCTAGCACCCCGTTACAATACACACACTCTCTCTCTCTCTGTCTTAAACAAACAAATAAATATTTTATGTTTTTTAAATTTTTTTTGCTTATTTTTATTTATTTCTTTGAAAGCGACAGAGAGAAAGAGGGAGAGAGAGGGAATGGGCACACCAGGGCTTCCAGCCACTGCAAACAAACTCCAGATGCGTGTGCCCCATTGTGTGTCTGGCTAACGTGGGTCCTGGGGAATCGAGCCTCAAACTGGGGTCCTTAGGTTTCACAGGCAAGCTCTTAACCGCTAAGCCATCTCTCCAGCCCACAAATAAATTTTTTTTTGTTTTTTTTGGTTTTTCGAGGTAGGGTCTCACTCTAGCCCAGGCTGACCTGGAATTCACTATGGAGTCTCAGGGTGGCCTAGAACTCACGGCGATCCATCTACCTCTGCCTCCCGAGTGCTGGGACTAAAGGCGTGTGCCACCACGCCCGGCTCACAAATAAATATTTTAAAAAATAAGGTGGAGAGCAATTGATGAAGACACCTGATGTCAGGTTCTGACCTCCACACACAGGTACACACGTATTCAAATGCACCCACACACAAACTTGCATACGCACACATGCATACAACACACACATGCAAAAAAAGAACCAAAATATTTAAAAATCAAAAAATGCCATTTATTGTTTTAACCAATAGCTATCTTACTGTGCTATAGAAAAATCAGAGCTCATTTCTCTTCACTGTGTTTTGGTGTCCCTTTCTTAACTTTACTCCACCCCCCCCCCCAAAACCAAATGGTAGGGTTTTCCTTGTTTTGTTTTTGATGTGTGTGACTGTGGGCATGCACATGCCGCCAGGGTCTTACGCGGGTTCTGGGGATCTCAGCCGCAAGTGCTTTTCCTGCAGAGTCATCGCCCCAGCTCTCATCTGGCCGTTCTATTGTTAGTTTCTCAGGGAATACTCATATTGTTTTGTACAATGGCTGAACTAACATTCCCATGTATCATGTATAAGTGTTCCACCTTCTTTGCATCCTTGCCATCATTTCTTGATTTTTGCCTTTTTGGTTTTCTTATGCATTTTTATTTATTTGCACACACATGTAGTGTGTGTGTTTAAGGGCACGCAATGGTCTTTTGCTTTGCCACTGCAAAAAAATGCCTGTCCAGCTTTATGTGGGTGGCTGGGGAATTGAACTTGGGCCAGCTCCATTTTTTTTTTTTTTTTTTTGGCCTTTTGATGGCAGCTGTTTAGCTGGGATGATTAAGTGTGGGTCACGGGTAGAGCACTTGCTGGCATACAGGAAGCCCTAGGCTCTATCTGGGGTGAGATGATAATCTCACTGTGGGTTCAGTTTGGATTTCTCTGGTGATTGCTGAATCTCAGCTTCAATTCTGGCACTTACTGTCCACTTGTATGTCTTCATTTAAGAAGTGTCTATTCAGATCTTTTTTTTTTTTTAAGAATTTTTTTTGTTCATTTTTATTTATTTATTTGAGAGTGACAGAGAGAGAAAGAGGCAGATAGAGAGAGAGAGAATGGGCGCGCCAGGGCCTCCAGCCACTGCAAACGAACTCCAGACGCGTGCGCCCCCTTGTGCATCTGGCTAACGTGGGACCTGGAGAATCAAGCCTTGAACCGAGGTCCTTAGGCTTCATAGGCAAGTGCCTAACTGCTAAGCCATCTCTCCAGCCCCTATTCAGATCTTTAATCCAATTTTTCTATCCATATATATGCTAATTACATAGAGTTGGGTTTCTGTATATTTTCAAACATATGTCACTCTCACTGAACTCCCTTGTCCCTGCTCCCTTCTCCACTGGGCCATTTCCCCCAGCAGTTCCTCCTTTCATTTAGATGATGGTCACCATCACATAAAAAGAGAAGCTTCTCTAACCAAAAGTGAAAGTAGCATTAATATATGGGCATAAACATACATGTTTAGAGAGCAGTTTGATGGGCATAATATATCCATTTAGCCAGACCACAGTAGAAGTTTCCCTCTAGAGCTTTTGACTAGGTTTTCAGTACCAGCCATGAATTCCCTCCCATGGAGTGAACCTCAAATCCAATCAGAGAACAATTTCTAGCTTCCTGGCCTCTACTATTGACTTTTGCTCCAATTTATATATGAATGTAAACATGTGAATCTAGGATCTACATATGAAAGAGAATATGTGAATATGTGGTGTTTGACTTTCTGAGCCTAGGTTACTTCACTTAGTATGATCTTTTCTAGATCCATCCATTTCCCTACAAATTTCATACTTTCATTTTTCTCTATAGCTGAATAAAACTCCATTGCATATATGTACCATATCTTCCTTATCTACTCATAAGTTGAAAGGCATCTATGTTGGTTCCATTTCCTAGCTATTGTGAATAGAACAACAATAAACATCAATCACTTAGTATCTCTGTAGTAATGAGTAGTCATTAATCACTATGCCAAGAAGTGGTATAGCTAGTTCATATGATAAATCTATTTTTATCTGTCTCAGGAACTTCCATGCTGATTTCCACAATGGCTATACCAGTTTACATTCCCACCAACAATTCAGAAGAGTTCCTGTTTCCTCACATCCTCAACAGCACTTATTGTCATCTGATTTTTTGATGATAGCCATTCTTAAGGAGTGAGATGGAATTTTAAAATAGTTTCAATTTTTATTTCCCTATGGCTAACGATGTAGACCATGTTTTTAGATGTTTATTGGCCATTTGTGTTTCTTCTTTTGAGAATTCTCTATTTAGTTCTATAGCCCATTTTTTTCATTGGGTTGTTTGATTTCTTATTATTTAGTTTTTCGAGTTCTTTGAAGATTCTAGATATTGATCCTCTGTCAGATATATACCTTGGAAAGATTTTCTCCCATTCTATATACCACTTCTTTACTCTATTCACAGTGGACTTTGCTGTGAAAAGCCTTTTTAATTTCATGAGGTACCAGTGGTCAATTAATTGTCTTACTCCTTAAGTGATTGGGGTTATATTCAGAAAGTTGTTGCCTATGAATTCATGTCGAAGGGTTTCCCCTATTGTTTTCCTCTAGCAGTTTCAAAGTTTCAGGTCTGATATCAAGGTCTTTGATCCATTTAACTTGATTCTCGTGCATGGAGAGAGATAAGGATCTATTTTCATCTTTCTACATGTAGATATCCAGTTGTCCCATTTGCTAAAGAGGCTATCTTTTCTTCAGTAAATATTTTTGAAATTTTTGTCAAAAATCAGATAGCTGTAGCTGCTTGGGTTTGCAGCTTGGTCCTCTATTCTGTTCCATTGATCTACGAGTAGAAACTCTTCCCAGCAGCCGTGGCTGGAACCCAATCCTGACTGATTGTGTGGCTGCTGGAAGCTCCAGTTAGCGCCCTCCTACTTCTCTGGGGTCTCTCACTTGAGGGAATAATTCCCTACACACTTTGTGAAGGGAAAGTGTATTGTATGTTAGTTGGCCTCCTGCCCCCCCCCCCCAGGGTTTCTTTGGCATTACTCTTATTCTGCCATCTTAACCAGAAGTCCTGGTTTAGTGTTTTTAACCACAAAATAATTGTGGCCAACATAGTTTTAAGTGATAAGAGCATATGTTAGAAATGAAGAGCTCAACAGGTTCAGAGAGGAGCTGGTATAATTCAAGAGCTGTTTAGAGGCCCTACTAAGAGAAAGGCACCATGCTGACAGTTTGGGTGCTGTGGTGATAAACTTTACCAGTTTTTGCTTACCATAGAAAGACTTTATTTCTATCTCATTTCTGCAAAACAGTTTTGCTACACATAGTGTTTTTGGTTTACAGTTTTTTCTTTCTTTCAGGACTTTGAATATATTCTCTTATTCTCTTCTGTCTATAAAATTTCTCAAGAGAACTGCTATAATAGGGACGCCTATATCTGTGACTTAATGGGTTTCCCCAACTCTTCTTGGAATTCTGTCATCTTATGTCTGTGATATTTTCACTTCAATGTGCCTTTTTGTTAGTGGTATTCAATCTCATTGGGGTCCTTTGAGCTTTTTAATATTTTGAAGATTTGGGAAACTTTCAGGCTTTTTTTTTCTTTTGAGGCAGGGTCTCACTGTAGCCCAGGCTGACTTGGAACTCATTCTGTAGTACTAGGTTTGCCTCAAACTCATAGTGATCCTCCTACCTCTGCCTCCCAAGCACTGGAATAAAAGGCCTGCACCACTATGCCTAGCCAACTTTCAGCTTTTTTGAAAAAAAGTTTTTGTCAGTATATATTAATTGAACAAAATAATAAATTTCACTTTGACATTTTCATGAATGTATATTGTTTAATCATATGCCCCTCATCATCATCTTTTGTTCCCACTCCTTCTCACATGGATCCCTTTCCTCTTCCCCAAATAGTCTTCATTCTATGTTCATATGACTTTTTTTTTTTTTTTGGTTTTTCGAGGTACAGTCTCACTCTAGCCAAGGCTGGCCTGGAATTCATTATGGAGTCTCAGGGTGGCCTTGAACTCACGGAAATCCTCCTACCTCTGCCTCCCGAGTGTCATGTCATTTTTTTTTAAACCTACATCCTGCATGCAAGAAAAAACATGTGGTATTTGTCTTTCTGGTTCTGGCTTTTTTCACTTAACATGATAATCTCAAGATCTATTCATTTTTTTAAACAACATAAGTGTATATATTCTTCATTTTATTTTTCCATTCATTCATCAGCTGATGGTCACCTAGGTGGCCCCATAATTTTGCCACTGTGAGTAGTGTCATAGGAAACATAGGCGCCTGGGCATCTTCACAGTATAGTGGCATAGGTTCTTTTGGGTACACATCCAGGAATAATATAACTGGACATATATCAGTTCTATTTTTAGTTTTCTGAGGAGCTTCCTTGCTATTTAACTAGTTAATATTCCTACCAGTACAGTGTAAGGATTCCTTCACAGCCTCCCTCCACATCCTTGCCAGTGTTTGATGTTTGTTTTTTTGATGGTAGTCTTTTTGATTGGGGATATGTAGAATCTCAGTGTAGTTCTTGGATTTCTCTGGTGTCAGTTATGAGCTTGTGAAATAATTTTTCAGCATCTTTTTCCTTTTCTCCTTTGAAATTCCTAGGAGTATATTTTTGGCATAGTGGAGCTATATGTCTTATAGGCTTTCTTCATCCTTTTTAAGCCTTTCCTCTATATGACTTGGCTAATTTTGAGTTAAATATTCTTCTGTTTATTGTGTTTTCTATTTCACTAGTGAAGGTTTTAGCTCCAAGATTTTGGGTTGGTTTGATCTTCATGACTTCTGTCTCTTCAGTGGCACTTATCACACACATCCTGGGTTCTTTCCAGCTCCTTTGCAGTCTCTAGCTGCATCCTCTTGCATTTTACCTAGGTTTTTAAAGGTCATTATTTTGAATTTTTTCAGGCATTTCATAGATTTCCTTCATAGTAGGATCTTTGGAAGTGGGAAGAGGGTTCAGTTGGTCAAGGGCTTGCCATACAAGCATAAGGGCCTGTGTTTAGATCCCTAAAACCAAATAAAATCTGGGTATGATGACATCGATATAATGCCATAGGTGGAGAGATGAAGACAAGAGATGCCTGGGGTTGCTGGCTAGCTGGTCTGGCTGAATTGAGCTAAGGGTTAAGTTAAAAATAAGGTGGGGGCTGGAGCGATGGATTTGTGGTTAAGATGCTGGCCTGTGAAGACTAAGGACCCAGGTTAGACTCCCCAGAACCAGCAGAAGCCAGACACACAGGGTGACATGTACGCACAAGGTAGCTCATGCATCTGCAGTTTGATTGCAGTGGCTAAGGCCCTGGTACACCAATTCTCTCTGCCGCCCCCCCCCCCCCACTCACTCTCACTCTCATAATTTTTTTTTAAGTAAGGTAGGAAACAACTGGAGAAGACAGCCAACATTGACTTCTGGCCTCACATGCATATACATGTGCTCATATACATATAAGCATGCTTATAAACACACATGCACCCCCCACACACATACACATGCAATAAAAAGAGAGGAAAAACATAGTGTCTGGAGAATAAGAGCATTATCTGCTCCTCTGAGATGTTTTTGTTCTTGTTTTTTATGTTTCTACATTGATGCCTGCACATCTAGTGTAAGAGTTGCCCCTTCTAACTTTGTAGAATAGCTTTCATAGAAAAAGATCTTTTTCTTAACATGAGATGTAGCGTGACAATTGTTAGGAGTTTTGGATTTGATTATAGATGAACTCAAATGTGTAGCTTCTGTGTGACTTTTTCAACTGAAATTGACATCTTCAGTGTTTCTAAGTGCCTTAGTAGTCAACCACTGCAAAGGTTCATAAAAGGAGTTCTTATTTTTCACTGGATGGAGACCCAAAGTACATGTCCGCAGGCTCCACAGAGTCAAGTCTGATGTCGTTGCTATTGATGGTGTGGGATGTGGAGCTACATTATGGGACTTAGCAACCACAGTTGTGGAGCCATAGGATGGAATGGTCTTGGGTCTTATGGGTAATGTTTGACAATGATAGCTATGGAGTTCAATGTTTGAAGGATGCAATGCAAAATTCTATGTCAGTGGAGTGGCTGTAGGTAGCACTGGGGTGTATAATGATGTTGGAATGTTTTCTGGAACTTCAAGATCTGGGTTGAGTTCTTTCCACATCACAAGGGGTAAATGCTAGCCATGACCTTCCCTAGGTTTTTCTGGGCTTGTACAGGAACATGGGCAACATGTGGAAAAAAACACTAGAACTTTGGTATGTGTGGCCCTGGGGCTACACATCTCTCAGCACAAGTGCTAGTGGGGTGATAACTTGTGGCATTGGTAGGCATGGTTGTAAGGTTTCAGGACACAGATTGGATACTCTCAGGCCCAAAGGGACAAGTATAAACTAGGAGTTAGTACCAGCAGAGTCCCTGGGATTTGGCTGGGGATAAGATCTTCCCTAGCTCTCAAGGTACAGGCACAGGTGACTTCAGGGATATCCCCACCAGTAGTGATTATGGCTTCAAGGCCACGTTCCCATAGGACAAGTGTAGGTGGGGCCTGAGCTTATGACTCTGGCAGCTACCTATCTGAAGTTGCAAGATGATGGTGGAGGGGCTGTTTCTGCACCATGAAATTCTCACTCACCCAAGGGTTCTAGTGATGTTAGAGGGTTGTCTGCTGGTCCTAAAGGGGATGGAGTCACCTATGTCTGGTGCAGCGATTGGGTTTTGGGTAGTTGGAGGGCCCAGTATAAGCTCCTTTGGAGTTGAGCAGTTGCTCTGAGACCAGATAGCACTACACACTGGATTGAAAGCCTGTGAAAGTGAGATTCTCCTACAGTTAGGTCTACCAGTGTTCAGCTATGGTAGGGACTAATTTTGATTATTACTCGATTGGGTTGAGAAGAACCTCAGACATTAGTGAGGTGTACCTTTAGGAGTGTTTGTGAGGGAGTTTTGAGAGAGGATTAGCTAAATGGCAGAAGAGTGACTCACTAGGAATATGGAGAGTGCCGCCCAGAAGCTGGGTCCAGGGCTGACCTAATAGGGCAATGGAGAAAGCCCGAGTGCCTGCATTGCTCTGTGCTGCCCCGCCTGCTCAGGTGGGGCACTGTGTTCTCTTGACTGTGAGCCATAATAGATCTGCCCTTCCTCGGGTGCTGTAGCCAAGCATTTTACCACAGTTCTGAGGAGGGGAACAAGTGCAGGCTGCTGGGGATTTCCCAGGACATGGACCATCACGCCCCCACTGGAACACAGGGCTGAAGATAAAGGGGGCTTTGTTTTTTACTGCCTTGTGACTCTCCATGCTGTTCTGGTTCCTGTTATTTCCTTGTTCATTTCCAGAGTTCCCTGGAGCACTCTTCTCAAAACACAGTTTTGTGGGCTGGGGAGATGGCTCAGTCAGTAACTCACTTGTTGCACAAGCATGAGGACCTGAGTTCATATCCCCAGAACCCACATAAAAGTGGGTGGGCTTGGTGGCCCATCTGTAATCCCTGTGCTCTGGAGGTGGAGACAGGGGATCCTTAGATGCAAGCTGGCTAGCTTGACTAGCCAAACTGGCAAGCTATAGAGAAACCCCGTCTCAATAAATAAGAACAAAGGAGGAAGACACCCGATATCAAGCACTGGCCTCTACACATATGCACACACATGCATGCACACCAGCATGTGTATTCCCAAACATGAGAAAACACACATACACACAGGTTTTCCTCTGTTGTTCTGGTTCTTCTCTGTGATAGAGTCATGGAGTCATGTATAGCACCTCTCCTCACTTCTCTGGGGTCCTGACCCCCCACCCATCCACCCAGGGCCAGAGATTAGACCCAGGCATCATGATTAATAAGCAAGCATTGTGCTGTAATACTGACTAGGCCCTATGATTTAGTAATCTGAAGGCTGTCTGTCTTCCAGCATTGAACCTGGAACCCATAAGTCTGACTCAAGCAGCTATCCAGTGAGGCCTGGGGATTCCCTCTCAGCCTTTCCCTGTGCTGCTGTTCCAGGTGTGCGTCACAAAACTCGCCGTTCGGTGTGCATGCTGGGATCCAAACTTAGGTCCTCATGCCTGTGCGGGAAGCCTTTTACCCATTAAGTCATCTCGCCAGCCCCTGTTTCTTTTTTTCTATCACCAAGCATATTTTTATAAAACTAAATTTATTTGTGACCATATCATAGAGATTGTGTGGTCTCCTTCAAGAGACAAATAATAACTGACATTTGACCATCTGAAGTATGCTGTTTTGACCAAGTGATTCATCTGTCTGATATGTTTATGGACATGGAGAAACCAACCTTGAAGCCCAATAAATGGATATTTGATGTGAAGGAGAGGTATCCCCCTAATTTCACAGTGCATGCTTATTTTATTTCGTGGTGGTATCAGTGGGGGGCACTTTTACAATGCAGGCCCTTGCCCTTACGTTTTCTTGGTAATCTATGCTGGCTAGCTGCATATGCTGAGGTCCTGTTTCAAGTAACCTTTTGCAGAGCCTCCACTCTGGAATGGATCCATCATGTGACCCAAGGGTGAAGACACTGAAAACTTGTAGATTAGTTATAGTTTTGCCCCAAACTAAAAGGCTGCCTTGAGACAAGTCACTTAATTCTTCCTAACTTCAGCCTATCCCCATTTATTAAGTAGCCCTCCTGTTCCCTCCCATCCATAGTCTTTATGAGCCTCTGCATTTATTCTGTGCTGACCGACAGGGTTCACCACTCACCTCTGCCTTTTCAAGAAGTCTCAGGTTGCAGCTGAAGCAGAGGGGCACATGCCAGCTCCCCCCTTTCACGCACAGAGAGAGCAATCTTCCCTCATCAGCTCCTCTGATCTCGACTGAAACGTGAGCATTGCCGTGAGGAGTGCTCATTCCCTGACCTGGTACAGAGACGTGGGCTGCCTGGGTGTGATGACCACGAGACAGTGTGGTGTCTGCCGTGTCATTACCACAGGTTTTGCTTTTAATATTAATTGGAGTTCTAACAGCTCCTCAGACAGCTTGACGTTGGCACATAGTGTGAGGGAAAGCTGGTGTTAAATTGCCTTTTTCCCACTTTCCTTTGGATTTGTATGTCTAAAAGCTTTACAAAGATTCTTCTACCTGAAACACAACATTTTAGCCACTACATTTTCTTGTAGCTTTTTATAATTTTGATGGATGACCTCAGGTAACCTTGTTTAATAAGATTTCAAGTTTTCAGACTTATGTCCAGCCAGCTTTTGCTTTTCTTGAGATTGCTTTGGAACTTTCAACTTCAATGATCCTGGAAGGATGTTGGCTTCAAGAGAAAAGAGAAGTGGGATCCTTATTGAAGGCTTAAGTATTTGATCTTGTGCATGGGGAGTTGGAAACCTAACATTTAGGAGGACTGTATGAGAAGAAGCTATTGGACAGAGATGAGTGTAGTGGTTAAAGTGCTTGCCTGCAAAGCCAAAGGACTCAGGTTCAGTTCCCCAGTATCCATATAGAGCCAGATGCACAAAGTGACACATGCATTTGCAGTTCGTTTGCCCATTCTCTCTGTCTGTGTCTCTATTATCTCTCTCTGCTTTGCAAATAAATTAGTAAAAATAAAAATAAATCTAGACGATGGAGCAATTGAGGTTGACAGCTACTGCCCACCTCCTTTTGGGGGCAGGTTTCCTTTAACAGAGAGTCTAATCAACTACTCAAAACCCAACTTGTGATGAATGTTGCTCTACGTAAAACATTCAAACATAGACTTTAGAAGGTCTCCACTTTCTCTATAGGCAACCCAATCTCTGTAAGCAACATCTCTTTTGTTTTCTATTGGACATCTGAATTAGTTCTCAGACAGGGAACACAGTGATATGTGATATTGACTATTCCCTCATTGCTTCCTGGATGAGCAACTGAGTTACAATCAGTTGACTTACTCTGGCCTAAAACATGCATAGATTTCATGGGTGTGATCAGAAATCTCGAGTTTTCCTGTGAAGTTGCAGTTGAGAGTAGAGGCCATAAGGTAGCACCAAGGATAGCAGAAGTCGTCCTCTCAATTTTCGAGTGGTAAGATTGTATAAACCACACAGGTTGTGCACGCATGCATGCACGACAGAAACAAAAAGCCGGGAACATCTGCTCTCTAAGCTTGTAGCCTAAGATAGCTGCCACACATGTCTTTGTTAAGTGCTTACATCCATTTCTCAGAATAGAGGACTCACATTCTTAACTGAACAGGTGTGATAACAATTTGAGATGCAGAAAACCAAAACCAGAAGCCTCAGTGAATCTCTGAAATCACAGTAGATAAGCAGAGAAGGTGGCAGGTGGTGGAGGGATAAAGTGTTGCTAGGTCCCGAGAGCCGTTCAGTGTGGAAGTGCCAAGAAAAGATTAGGTAAGGATCAAAGAGAGACACGAACTGAAAGACAAGAGCGTGCCTCTGACTGAGGCACTTTCTTAATTAAAAGAAGAATGGGATCCTTAGAATGATAAAATAATAAGTAAGGAAATAAATTTCATCTGCATTGTATCAGAATGTCACTCATTTTTAGGGTTGAATCACACTCCATGTTTGGTTCATGTGACTGTCCCATCCATAGACATTTGGGTAATTTTCACATTTGGTGACTGTGAATAATGTTGCAATGAGTGTTCATGTCTAGACATCTGTCTCAGTCTCTACTTTCCGCCCTTTTTGATATATATCTAGAAGTGGAACTACTTTATTTTAAGTTGAACCAAAAGTTTATGAGGGTATTAGTTTTTCCACAATTTGAGAGAGAGAGAGAAACAGTGGGTGCACTAGAGCCCCTTGTTGCTGAAAATGAATGAACCTCTTTATGTGGGTATTGAGTAATTGAACCTTGGCCAGTCGGCTTTGCAAGCAAGTGCCTTTAACTGCTGAGCCATCTCCCCAGCCCCCTTAGATTGAATTTCCCTCGTAACCGATGCTGTTGGCATTTTTTCTATGCTTATAGGCCACCTGCTTAACTTCTTTTGGGAAACTGTTTATTCAGGCCCTTACTCATACATTTAAAAATATTTATTTACGAGAGAGAGAGAAAAAGAGAGAGAGAGAGAAGGAGAGTGGGAGAAAAGGAGAGAGGGAGGCAAAGAAGAGAGGGAGGAAGAGGAGAAGAGAGGGAAGAGGAGAGATGGAAGAGGAGAGAAGTAGGAGGAGAGAGAGAGGAGGAGGAGAGAGGGGTAGGAGGAGAGAAAGGGGAGTAAGAGGAGGGGGGAGAAGAAGAAGAAAGAATGGGTACACCAAGGCCTCCTGCCACTGCAAATAAACTCCAGATTCATGCACCACTTTGTGCATCTGGCTTTACATGGGCACTGGGGTTTGACTTTTCAAACAAGTACCTTTAACCACTGAACCATCTCTCCAGCCCCTTTATTCATTTATTTTAAAATATTTTTTATTTACTTTCAGGCAGACAGAGGGGGGAAAGAGAAAGAGAATGGGTACACAAGAGCCCCTCAGCTGCTGCAAATGAACTCCAAATGGATGTGCCACTTTGTGTATCTGGCTTTACGTGAGTACTGGAGAAGTAAACCCCAATCATTAGGTTTTGCAGGCAAGCGCCTTAACCCCCGAGCCATCTCTCCAGCTCCCTCTTTACTCATTTTTTATTTGACTTATTTTTTTACTGTTTCTGATTTATTTATTTATTCATTTTGCTGTTGTTGTAGTTCTTCACATGCTGGACTCTGAATATTTTATTTTCAGATTTCAGCATTTGCAGACACTTTCTTTGGTTCTGTAGGTTACTGCATGCCTATGTCCTTTGAGCCACTAAGATTCTTAATTTTGATGAAGTTCAACTTATTTCCCTTTATTGACTGTATTTTAATATCACATCTATGAAATTATTTCCAAATTCAGTGTCATGAAGAATTTCCCCATTGTTTTAATTTAAGAGTTTTATAATTTTAACTCTTAAGTTTTTGTCTTTAATCCATTTGGGTTAGTTTTTTTTGTGTGTGATTTAAAGTAAATGTTCAGGGCTGGAGAGATGGCTTAGTGGTTAAGCACTTGCCTGTGAAGCCTGAGGACCCTGATTCGAGGCTTGATTCCCCAGGACCCACGTTAGCCAGATGCACAAGGGGGCGCATGCGTCTGGAGTTTGCTTGCAGTGGCTGGAGGCCCTGATGCACCCATTCTCTCTCTCTTTCTCTCTAGCTGCCTCTTTCTCTCTCTGTCTGTTGTTCTCATATAAATAAATAAAAATAAAAATTAAAGTAAATGTCCAATTTCATTCCTTTGAATATATCTTTTTTTTTCTGGAACATTTGTTTTTCAAGGTAGGGTCTCATTCTAGCCCAGGCTGACCTGGAGCTAACTCTTTAGTCCCAGGCTTTCCTCAGAGTCACAGCAATCCTCCTTCCTCTGCCTCCTGAATACTGGGATTAAAGGCATGCACCACCACACCAGGCAGGAACATTTTTTTTGAAAACGTGGTCTCATTGAATGGCCTTGGCATTCTTACTGAAAATCTGTTGAATGGGGCTGCAGAGATTGCTCAGGGGTTAAGGCACTTGCCCACAAAACCTAAGGACCCAAGTTTGATTCCTTATTGCCCACATAAAGCCAGATGTGCAAGGTGTTGTATGTGTCTGGGTTTTATTTGCAGTGGCTAGAGGTTCTGGTGGGCCCATTCTCTGCCCACCTCTCTCTATCTCCCTCTTTCTCTCTCTCTTAAATAAATAAATATATTTTTAAAAATCAGTCGACTATGTATGTGGGAAGCTACTTTGGGGCTTATTCTCCTATTTCTTAGTTCAAATGTCTATCTTTGTGATTACTGTAGTATTATAAGTTTTCTGAGCTAGAGAAGTATGGGTTCACCAACTTCTTTTTTACTTTTTGAAGTTTATTTTAACTATTTTGATCCTTTGGAATTTCACATGAGTTTGCATATTGGATTTTGTGTTTCTGAAAACAGGTGGTTGGAATTCTGATGGAGACTGCATTGAACATGTTGCTCTGTTCAGATAGTATTGACACCTTCGTAGAGCTGTCTTCCTCTTCACAAGCATGGAACGCCTTCCCAGGTTGTAGGTATTCTTACATTCTCTCAGCAAGGTTTTATTTATTTTTTTTAACACAAATCTTTCACCTCCTTGATTAGATTTATCATTAACTACTTAAGAAATTAATAGTTGGGCTGGAGAGATGGTTTAGCGGTTAAGGCACTAAGGTTAACTGCAAAGCTAAAGGACCCTGGTCCAATTCCCCAGGACCCACGTAAGCCAGATGCACAAGGTGGCACATGTGTCTGGAGTTCATTGGCAGTACTGGAAGCCCTGGTGTGCCCATTCTCTCTCTCTCTCCATCTTTCCCTCTCTCAAATAAATAAGTAAAAATAAAATATATATAAAAAGAAATTAATACTTTTACCTACTATTGTAAATGGAATTACTTTTCTAAATTCCTCTTTAGATTGTTTTGTTGTCTGGTATATAGACTTAATTTTGGTTTTGTCTTGTAGTTTACAACTTTACTGAGTCCTATTTATTAGCAATGGTGCTGATGAATTTCTACAGGTTTTTCCCATTCATAGGATCATGTCATCTGCAAATAAAGATAGTTGCAACTTCTCCTTCCAATTTTGATGCCTTTTGCTTCTTTTTGTTGGGCAATGATGCTCTATAACTTTAAGAACAATGTTGAATAGCAGTGGTATAAGATGGTGTTCTTGACTTGGTAGTGGTTCTAGAGAGAATACCTTCAAATTTTCAACAATGAATATGTTGTTAGCCAGCCCTGTTTTTTTAAACTTTTTTTTTTAATGCAAACCAAACAGACCTTTTTATGCAGGGGTGGGGGTGTTGGCATGCCAGGGCCTCCAGCCACTGCAATTGAACTCCAGACATGTGCGCTCCCTCATGCACATGTGCGGCATTGCATGCTTTTGTCACTGTGTGTCTGGGTTGCATGGGACATGAAGAGTTGAACTTTGGCCCTTAGGTTTCACAGGCAAGTGCCTTAACTGCTAAGCCATCTCTCAGGCCCCTTTTTAAAACTTTTTTATTGACAACTTCCATAATTATAGAGAACAAACTATTAAAATTCCCTCTCCTACCCCACTTTCTCCTTCACAAATCCACCTGCCATCATATCTCCTCCCCCTTTCAATTAGTCACTCTTTTATTTTGATGTCATCATCTTTTCCTCTTATTATAAGGGTCTTGTTAGGTAGTACCAGGCACTGCAAGGTAATCGATATCCAGGCCATTTTATGTCTGGAAGATTGCCTTGTAAGGAGTCCTACCCTTCCCTTGGCTCTTACATTCTTTCCACCACCTCTTCCACAATGGACCTTGAGCTTTGGAAGGTGTGCTAGAGACATCTCAGTGCTGAATCCTCCACTATCACTCTTTCTCAGCACTATGGTGACTTTTGAATCATCCTAGTGGTCACTACCATTGGAAAAGAGAAGCTTCTCTAAGTAAAAGTGAGAATAGCATTAATATATGGGTATGAACATTAAGAAAAGTGCTTATAGAGCATTTTGGTGAGTACAATATATGCATCTATCCAGACAACAGCAGACATTCCTCCTCTAGGGCTCATGATATCCCCCACCATAGGCTTTGACTAGGTTTTCAGTATCAGTACCAGGCATGTATTTCCTCCCATGGAAGGGGCCTCCAGTCCAATTAGAGAATGGTTGGTTTCCCCATAACAGACATGCCACTATTGCACCTTTTGGCTCATTTGGCCTGGCTGCCAAACTTAAGGCTTGAAGCATAGCTTTCTGCAGCTGGTCTACAGGGAGGAGGTTTTCAGCTCAGCTCCAGCTTGATTTCTCAGTTACCTGCAGCCCAAGCATACAGAGTCTTCAGCAGTAGGGACTTACCATCTATTCCTAGTAGAAAGCCAAGAGCCTTGGAAATGGCCTGTAATGTTTTGGTGGTATCAGGGACCTCCCTAGCCAAAAACTCACTGGAAGGTATCCTATCCCTGGGACTGAAATTTTTGTGTTTTTTTTTTAATATTTTTATTTAAGAAAGATAGAGAGAGAATGGTTGCACCAGGGCCTCTAGCCACTGTAAACGAACTCCAGACACCTGCATCACCTAGTGCATCTGGCTTACATGGGACCTGGAGAATCAAACCTGGGTCCTTAGGCTTCACAGGCAAGTGTCTTAACTGCTAAGCAATCTCTCCAGCCCTGGAACTGAAATTTTTCTAGTAACAAACTATGGCTTCTGGGTGCACGATTATCCAATAAAGTAGGTTTCCATATGGCTTATTCATAACATCAGAAATTTTGATTAACTATCATGTCAAGGACTTTCCCCTTATGTCTTGTTTTATGATATTTTTCATCAAATGACTCTTTGAGGGAGGTGAGAGTATTGGATTTTATCAAATGACTTTTCAGTGTCAATTGAGATGACCATGTGTTTTTCCACATCTTCATTCTACTAGTGACTTAATACAGTGATTTTCTTAGTGAGCCACCCTAAATTCCTAGGATAAATCCCATTTATGATCATCACAAATATAAGTAATTAATTAACATGCTGTTGGAATTGATATGCTATTATTTTGTTGATAATCTTGGCATCTAAACATTCACAAGTGACATTAGCATATAACTTTCTTTTCCTGCCATGTCTTCCTCTGGCTCTGGCACTAAAGTAGTGCTGACCTTATAGAATGTATTAGCAAATGTTTTCTTCTTTTCAATTGTTTGAAAGAATTTGGCAACCGCTGTTGTTCTTTAAATATCTGGTAGAATTCACATAGGTAGTCACCTGCTTGGGGCATTTTTGTTAGCAATGTAATACTTCTTCCATAGTTCTCTGGAGGAAGTCTAGTTTGGATGGAGAAAAGTCTTGCCGCAAGACATTCCCCCCACCTCCTTTTTTCTGGCTTTTTGAGGTAGGGTTTCACTCTAGCCCAGGCTGACCTGGAATTCACTATGGAGTCTCAGGGTGGCCTCAAACTCATGGCAATCCTCCTACCTCTGCCTCCCGAGTGCTGGGAGGTGTGTGCCACCATGCCCAGCCATTTTCCCTTTTTTAGTGTGTGTGAGGTTGCATGCACCAGGGAAGGCCTGTGGAGGTCAGAGGGCAACCTCAAAGTGTTTGTCTTCTCCTTGCATTGAGAAAGTGTCTCTTTGGATGTTTCTGCGTCTGTGGGCTTAGTTTAGCTGGCTGCTGAGCTTTGGGATTCTCCTGGCTCCACCTCCCACTGTCATAGGGAGCCAGGATTACAGGTGCAATTTTGCTGGGAATTGAATTCAGGCTAGAAAGTTGCAAGTGCCCTTAACAGCTGAGCCATCTCCTCAGCCCAAGACACTTCCTTAAGCGGGCTTTGCTTTACAAGGGGGGTTTCCTGAGGTCCCATCTATATATTCACTTTATTCTTATGCTTCAGCTACCAGTTAAATCACCAGTTAACTATTTCAAAACAAACTACAAGGGTAAAGACATCATGAACAACCTTGTGCAAGAGTGTGAGTCTTACTGTCCCTTGTGCAAGAAGTGCTCCCAGGGTTGAGTCATCAGAGTCACTCCAAATGACCCTGTGAGGGAGGTAATACTCAACCCAAAAGTTAGCTATAGCTTGTATGAACTGTGTGGATAACATGCTATACATGGCTCATGAAGGCTGGACCCAAATAGAAAGCATCTTAGGCAAACACATGATTTATACCTATTTGGAAAACATTAGGTCTTTTAAAACTTAAAATGTGTTTCATTGGTGTCTGGAAATTAGAAGCAAATATAGAAATTCAAGGCTTGGGCCTTGGAAACCATATGAAATAACATATATAATTATTAACTAGCCACACCTGAAGTTCCTCATTCTGACTTCACCTTGCCCTCACTTTAACCCAGGATTGTCCCTCCCCTTTCTTTTTTTGGCATTTGCCTCCTTAGTATTTGATGCATATAAACTGGGGAACCCCTGAGCTGAAATGAATTCCTTGCCTGCGGAGTTGGGACACTCCATGCAATAGCACTGGGAGGGGATAATTGGCAGCAGAGAAATGAAGAATTTCCTTTCACCCGCAAGGCGGGTGGGGAGGGCTGTCTTATTAGACTTCCCTTTTCATCAAGATGCTCTTTTCTTGGGGCCATGGAAAATCTCCTTGATCTTTGATGGACCTCTCAGATCTGTACTCAAATTTATTCATTAATTTGATCTCTTCAAACACAGCTGTAATCCATTTTCTTTAAATTTTCCATCTTTTGCTGCTTTTCTTACAATCAGACCAAAAGTCCCTAGAGGCAGGAATCTTTTTAGTCCATATGTAATTCTTTGGAGGGTCATGTTGTTCAATCAGAATCTAAAACAGCTTTTTTGTACAATTGGGCTTCACCACTTAAGCAGTGTGATGTTTGCCACATCTACTCTGAAGTGTACAGGTTGATGGAAGCCCCACTGATCTCAGGCTATCTTTTGTCTTTCATAGTCATTTATCACTCTTCTTTGTATACCTGACATCCTTCTTTCTTTCTTTTTTTTTTTTTTTTTTTTTTTTGAGGTAGTCTCACTGTAGCCTAGGCTAACCTGGAACTCACTCTATAGTCCCAGGCTGGCCTCAAATTTACAGTGATCCTCCTGCCTTTGCCTGCTGAGTGCTAGGATTTAAGGCATGCACACTATGCCTGGCCTAACATCCTTTTTGCCTACAAGCTAAAAACCTTTGGAATTTATTTTTAGCTGACCATAACTTTCACCAATCCAAAAATTAGAGTGCCATCAGAGATCATCTGAAATCTATAACATAATCTTCTCTGAGTTTTCATAACCCACCCACCTATCTGTTGTCCTCATCAAGGCATTTTCCTTAAAGCACTGACTTATGTCTATCTTCTGTTGTGGGCATAAAAGATCATATAACCACTTCCATAGTGGAACCTGATGTGTTCCTGGTCCATGGCCACTCATATCTGGTTCAGAATAGACCGACTCTCTTATTCCCTTTGGAGTGGGAATGGTTTGCCTTGACAATAGCTAAATTATGAAAGCACAGAAAATAATATGTATTAAGGACTTAGTGCTTCATACAATGTCAATTCATCTCTCAATAACTCTCCAACAAAATTTTGTCCATACTTTATAGATAAGACTCAAAAAGAAAAAGCCTGGCTGGATTTTAATGCAAGTTTTGCTGATTCTAAAGCTCTCATGTCTTTTGTTTGTATTATTTGCTTCAATTTTGTGCGGGGAGCCAGAGAGACCTGAGTCTCCTTGGTTCTGATCTTTAACTCCTTTAGTATCAACATCATTCCAGTCAAGCACCACTGTAAACCATGTACAAGTTTATCAAAGATGTGAGAGATAATAAGCTAACTCCAAGATAAGGGAAAATATTTAGAGAAGTGACTAGGACCCCAGATTAAATATATTTAGTATGGATCATAGGTTGTACCATAGAGCAGAAGTTCAACTTTCTTGATTCTTGGTACTCACAGGCCAAAAGAAACTGCCAACTATTATGTTTATTAAGTTGGTAAATATCAATAAGAATTTATGTTTTAACCTTTTTATGTGTGTATACGTTTGTCTGTGGGTGGAGGTCAAAGGTCAATATGTGTCTTTCCACAATCATTTTCCATCTTATTCTTTGAGACAGGGTCTCTTGCTGAACCTATAGCTGATGCAGCTAGATCAGCCAGCCAGTGAGTCTCAGGGATTCTGGCTTTGCCTCCCAGCAGTGAGATTACAGCTGTGTACATCTGCCATTTTATGTGGTTACTGGAGATCTGAACTCATGGTCTCATGCTTGTGTAGCAAGCATGTTACTGAGTCATCTTCCCAACCCACATGTTATTACATCTTATTACAACTATTTTCAAAAAGTGTAGCTTGAAAAAGCCGGGCCTGGTGGCGCACGCCTTTAATCCCAGCACTCGGAGGCAGAGGTAGGAGGATTGCCTTGAGTTCGAGGCCACCTTGAGATTCCATAGTGAATTCCAGGTCAGCCTGGGCTAGAGTGAGACCCTACCTTGTAAAACCAAAAAAAAAAAAAAAAAAGTGTAGCTTGAGGAAAACATTGTTTCATATTAACATCGTTACTTGTCAGTGAGATGAGCATGTGTTGGGCAGTGTGATCACTATGTCCATTCCTTGTTCTACATTGATCTCTCTGCTTGGTATTTGCTTTATATTACAGCAACTGCCAGAAAAATGCAATCTTACAGAGATATGACATCAACTGATGTTGAAAGTGGAACTATTTTGTATCAGTACATCTCATGGAGTTTGTCGGACATTGCTACCAAAAAAACAAACAAACAAAAAACAACTCTTTTCAAACATTCCAAGCCTTTCTATTAACTCTGCAGCACCTTTTGTATGTGTGTGTTCATTCATTATTGAGTATGCTATAGGGCATCATGTGTTGTTTTGATGTAATAGTGAGCTGGTTTCTGCAAACTGACATCGCAAGTCACATGCTTGCCTTGGGTGCCGTTACTGTTACGTTCAGACTGTCCTTTTCTCCTTTGCTTTCCTTTTCACTATCCTCACTTCCTTCTCTCCTGTTCTTATTTTTTTTTTCATTTTTGTAGTATGCATGCAGGCACTCGTGTGTGTGCGTGCGTGCACGCCAGACAGAGGTCAACATGGGGTGTCCCCCTCAGGTGTTCTCTACCTTATTTCTTTGAGACAGGGTCTCTCACCCGACTTAGAGCTCACTGACTTGGCTAGGCTAGCTAACCAGTAAGCTCCAAGGACCTGTTTGTCTCTGTCTTCTAGGTGCTGGGATAATAGGTGTAGGCCACCATGTCCCATTTTACATGGGTTTTGGGGACCTGAACTCAGCCCTCATTCTTGTGCAGCAAGCACTTTATCAACTGAGACACCTCCCTAGCCCCTGTCCTTCATTTTAAACTATTTGTTCTGTCACAGTCTTTTTCTCATTGTTGGGATAAAACGCCAGACAAAAGATAGCTGATTGGTGGAAGGAATTTATTTTGGCTTACAGTCTTGGAAGGGAAGCTTCATGATGGCAGGGAAGAGCATGGCATGAGCAGAGGCTGGACATCACTCCTGCCACAGAAGGTGGAAAAAAACAGCAGGTGAGTGAGCCACACTCTAGCAAGAGGACCTGGCTATAACACCTCTAAGCTTGCCCCCAACAACATACCTCCTCCACCACGGCTCTACCTACCAAATTGCCATCAGCTGGGGACCAAGCATTCGGAACACATGAGTTTATGGGGGGGACACCACAGACTTTATGATGTTAAAACCTCTTAAATCTTGAATGTTCCCTCCATGCTAAGTGTACCTCATAATGACTAGTTCACTATGATTCTCAGGAATTCTGGCTTTGCCTCCCAGCAGTGAGATTACAGCCATTTTATGTGGTTACTGGAGATCTGAACTCAGGGTCTCATGCTTGTGTAGCAAGCACGTTACTGACTGAGTCATCTTCCCAAACCACATGTTATTACATCTTTTTGCAACTATTTTCAAAAAGTGTAGCTTGTTAATAGTTATCTGAAAACTTATTAAAGCAGTACTGGTCCAGTGAAAGGCATCTACAGAAACAAGGATACTGAAGACTATCAACAATACAAAGAGTAAAAACAGAATGATTGACTTCATGTCACCTTGCTGGTGGGATGTGAATTGGTATAACCACTTCAGAAAAACACTGACAGTATCTACAAAGCATGAGTATAGGCAAATGCTGAACATTCACCATGCACACATTTACTTGTGTGTTCCAAATATCTTCAGAGCAGCAGAGTCAACACAGCCAAGAATTTAGAAATGACTCAAATGTAGAATGGTAAAGACAATGTGGTATTTTAGATAGTAGAGTTATTCAGGAATGAGCATGAATGAAGGCATCCATGAAACAGTGTGCATTGTATGATTGTCTGTTTATAGCATCTGCATAAATATGGACAACAGATACCTTCTTTGGGATGGAGTTACTGGGTGGGATGGTGTTCAACTTGCCTCCTGGGGTTGGGTGACCGTGCACTGTCTTATGGAAGTCCTTCCAACACATGAACACTTGCGTATGTTCCTCTTTCTCTAATAAAGAAAAATAAGTTGGCCAAAGCACTGAAGATTTCTTCATTGGCTCCTTCTTAGCCGAGGAGAGACACAACCTATATCCCATGTCCTTCTGAGACTCTTGGTATGAACCAGTCATGATATGGCTCCAACCTTTAAATCTAAGTAGCTTAATGCAGCAGCACATTTCTTGCTAATGGATGCAAGTATAGCTCTGCTTCCCACGCTGACTCAGGGAGCTGGGCTAAGAAAAGCACCATCTCTCCAGAAGAAGCCAACGGTGGTGGAAAAAACCACACAGAAAACTGTAGACTGCTTCTCAATCTGGCAGCCCCTGCATTAGGTGCCTTCTTATTGATGGGACAAAATGCCTGACAAAAGACAGCTTAAGGGACAGATTATTTGAGTTTATAGTCCGTCGTGGTGGGGAGGGTCTGTTAGGGCAGCAGGAGCTTGAGGGAAGGGCCGGTCACATGGCGACCATACCCAGGAAGCAGTGTGATGAACGCTGGTGCTCATCTAGCTTTCTCCTTTTTATCCAATCCAAGACCTTAGCCTCTAAAATGGTGCCAACCGCATTTAAGGTGGGCCTTCTCATCTCAATTAGTCTGATTAAGACAAGCCCTCACAGACATACCTAAAGGCTCATTTTCTAGGTGACGTAAGTTCTTGTCAAGTTGGCAGTCAGTATAAACCATCTTAGTCCCATAGACAGATATGACTGTCACACACATTTCACTGGCTAAGGCAAGGCACATGGACATGCCTCGCCTCAATGGGGTGGCAATGCAGTGCACTGGGAAGGAAGGAAGCTGGAAAGGGGACAACTCTATTAATGGCCACACTGGCTCCAGGTTCAGTCACACTGTGAGTCCCGTCCCCAGAGAACTGTGTTTCCACACCTGCTACATCCTTTTCTCATCTCTCCCTCCCGCTCTCCCTCCAGCAGCAGGACACAGGAGAGAGGACTTGATTTCCATGCTTCTGCTATCTCCCTTGCTAACTGGTCACCAACAAGGTGATGGATAGGGTATGTGACTGTTCCCCTGCCTCAGGGCAGGACATGGCTGGCTCTTTTGTGAGTCACAGAGCAGAGTGAAGGTGCAGCCTGAGAGGAAGTCACAGGGTGAGGGATAATCCTGCAGTAACCCAGCCCTTGAGATCACACCAGCATCATTAGGAGAGCAGTGAGGCTGCTATCAGCTGGTGTGTCACTCTCTTATATGTCATGAAAATGAACAAGGGAGACAGATGAGGAAGGAGAGAGGAAGAGTGGAGGAAGAAAGTAGACGGAAAAGAACCTTTGCCATTTTTTATACTGTATAGCATAACTGTAGGCTTTGGAAGATATTTTGATGTCTTTAGGCTTTTGTTAAATAGTAGGTTCCAATGTGCAGTTCCTTGTTAACAAAGACATGGTTACACTCAGTGCAAGAAGTACATGGCAGCTTCCTATCCTGCGAGCATATCTCCAAATATTTTATTTATTTGAGAGAAAGAGAGTGAGAGAAAGACAGAATGGGCATGCCAGGGTCTCTAGCCACTGCAAACGAACTCCACACATGCACCACCTTGTGCATTTGGCTTTATGTGAGTAGTGGGGAATTGAACCTGGGCCCTTTGACTTTGCAGGCAAGTGCGTTAAGTGCTAAGCCATTTCTACAGGACCCTGACAGCATTTCTGTTTCTGCTCCAAAGCACAGTATGCACCCAAGTCCTGATGTAGGACTCAGAGGGACACTGGGAGGGTCTTTGTAATTTAAATGAGAGATCCTTCTAGAAAGACATATTAAACTCAGGAGAAATGTGCTAACACTAAAATGTGTGTGCATGGGCTTGTGTGTGTGCACATGCACATGTGTGTCCCCAAATGATGATATGGGCTCCTTAGAGAATGATTAAAAGAAGAGCTGAGGGAAAGCATGGGGCTGGAGATAAAACCAATTCCACGGTAATCCAAGCACTTGATTCTTGCTGCCTATACATGCCAAACAACTCAAATTTTGATAAACGTAGGGCTTGTTTATTACAGCAATTCTTTAAGATTGATGGTGTTGGAGCAAAATAGAAAGGTGGTATAACATCACAAATGTCAGAATAGGGGCATGGCTTGTTTTACACAAATTCAGCTTTTCAGCTTATGGGTACTGCAGAAGTGGTGATTTCTCACATTTCAGAAGAGGTTAGGGACAGCCATTTAAATGGCAGGCTCAAATTCAAGTTCCGAAAAGGTTTCAATAAAACTTTTCAGGAATACATCTGCTGTTTAAAAAAAAATGATGTGTTACACTACTGGGCCTGCAAACCAAGTATGTGGAGGAAAATACACTTAGAAATGTTTGTTAAGGACTGCAAGTTCCCCCACACAAGGAAAAGATGACCAAGCCACTGCACACTCGGAGGACTTAAGATTGGAATTTTTAATTTTTTTTTTAAAAATGTAGCTACTTTTGTATTTGTTGCTCAAAAGAAGCCAAAATGAGTTTTATCTGAAAAACAAGTCTGGCATGTGATTTGGCTGGAGGTCAAGTACCACAGGCTCAACTCAAGGCGAGACAAGGGCTCAGTAAGAGGGCCCAGAGCATGACAGCCCTGTGAGAAATAAGGTGGCTCCCCATCCACTGACAGTCTTTCCTCATGGTGCTTCACTGAGCTGTGCTGTAAGCGTAGATCTTGACAACAACAGCAAAAAGAGCCACGAGAGCCACGCCCACAGTGATCCTCCATGCGGCTTCGGGACAGGGCATTTGCAGCAAGGCTCTGGAAGACGCTGGGTCTTGCTGGGTTGCATGGTTGCTGGAAGTCAAACTCAGGTGATTCCCAAGCCTATTTCTGAATTCCTATAAACAGAGAAACAGAGGTAAAATGATTTTCACACACAGAAAAAGTCCTTGTTGCCATTGCCATATGAGCCAAGTAACAGGCTCTTATGAAGTGCTGCATTTCCTTCGTCCGTCAACATGGGCACACGCAGACCCCACTGAGGTCTCGGTGTGTCTGTGTGCAGTTGCACAGTGTTGGCTGTCTTCTTAAATTGCTCTCGTCATTATTTTTGGTGTGTACGTATGCATGCATTGTGTATGTGTGTGAAGGGACATGCTTGTGCCATGTCTGCGTGAGGGAGATCAGAGGACAACCTCAGGTGTCAGTGCATACGCCTCCCACCTTGTGTAAGAAGGCTCTCTCTTCCTGCTTGCTGTTGCCAGTGTCAGAGCACATCTGGCCACTGAGCTTAGGGTTTCTCCTGGTTTCACCTCCCACTGCCCTAGATGCATAGGGATTCCCGACGGTGTGCCACCGCACGTGGCTTTCCATGGGTGATGGAGATCTGAGCTGCAGCCTTGTGCAGCAGGTGCTTTTAACTACTAAGCTGTCTGCCCAGCTCTCCACCTGATATTCTGAGACAGGAGCTGACCAATTCAGCTAGGTGCAAGCCCTAGGACCCTCCTGTCTCCATGTCCCCAGTGCTGAAAGTACAGTCATGAGCTATTATGCCTGGCTTTTGTGTGGGTGCTAGGGATCTGAACTCAGGTCCTCATGCTTTTGTGGCAAACAAAGAGAATTTGTTATAAACGTGAAGTATCCTTCAACAATAAAGAAAGAAATCCTATCATTTGCAGAAAGCTGGACGGATTGGAGGTTATGCTATTAAGACAAATAAGGCAGACACAGACAAATGCCACATGTAGATGGGTTAGTGGTTAAGGAGCTTGCCAGCAAAGCAAAAGCACCCACATTCGATTCCCCAGTACCCACATAAAGCTGGGTGCTCAAGGTGGCACATGTATCTGGAATCTGCTTGCAGTGGCTAGAGGCCCTGGCATGCCTATTCATATATTCTCTCTCTCAAATAAATAAGTAAATAAATAAATACTTTAAAAAATTATTTAAAAAAACCTACATGCATTCTCTCATATACGCAATAAGAAGGTTGACCTGAAGATAAATATGACTAGAGGGTGGGAAGGGTATTAGGGGGTGGGAAGAGATGACTGGTTTTGAGTAGTCATGCTGGAGAATTACGTATGGACATATACTCATGGCCTGCCATACACACACACAGTTGATCTCCAGGTTCTTGGAAGTAGAGATGGTTGCTGGTATAGAGTGGTGCTCAGTGTTTAGGAATGAATGAATGGATACGGGAGTGATGAACGAGTTCTCCATGTGTCATGAATTGCTGTCTCAAGGAAGTTTTATTCTACCAGAACTAAGAGGCTTACCAGTGTTTTCTGGCCTTGGGCTCTATGGCCTTTTGAGTCCTATGAGGGCCGTGGACTCTTGCACAAAAGTGCCAGTGCACCTCTACACACGTTTTATGAGTCATTCAGTAATCTTTTCATTTATTTATTTATTTGCAAGGAGAGAGAGAGAGGGAGAGAAAGAGAGAATGAGCATGGCAGGGTCTCTAGCAACTGCAAATGAACTGCAGATGCACATGTCACTTTGTGCATCTGGCTTTACCTGGGTACTGGGGAATCAAATCTGGGTCATTAGGCTTTTCAAGTAAATGCCTTAACCACCAAACCATATCTCCAGCCCTACTCCTTTCTTTTTTAATTTTTACTTATTTGTGAGAGAGGAAGAGAGAGAGAGGGAGAGATATTGAGAGAGAATGGGCACACCAGGGCCTCTAGGCACTGAAATTGACATCCAGATGCATGCGTCACCACATGCATCTAGCTTACACAGGCATAACAAAAAGTAAATACGAAAGGCGCAGAGTCTTACAAGGGGCTCCTCAAAGTAAGGTGCCCTGACATGTCAGCTCCACCAGGCACTAGGGAAAGTCATGCCTGTTCCAAGACCCAGTTCAGGATGCTTGACCTGGTTCTGTGCCTGTAAATTCAGAAGCAGCCAGAGTGATGTCAGCTGTCCTGGCCAGGGCAAGGTGTGTGTGAGGACATAACACCTTTGGTTGGGCTGAGAATGCATTCTGCTCCAATGAGCTGCACATTCAGATAACATGCCTGAAAAAAAAAAAAAAAAAAAACCCTTTCTCTCTCATTTTTTGTTCTTTGATTTATTAGAGAGAGAGACTGTGTGTGTGAGAATGGGCACACCAGGGCCTCTAGCCACTGCAAATGAACTCCAGATGCATGCACCATCTTGTGCATCTGGCTTATGTGGGTCCTGAGGAATCAAACCTTGGTCCTCATGCTTCACAGGCAAGTGTCCTAACTGCTAAGCCATCTCTCCAGCCCTCTCTTAATTTTTAAATATTTATTTGAGAGAGAGGAGAAAGGCAGAGAGAATGGGCATCCAGGGCCTCCTGTCACTGCAAATGAACTCCAGATGCATGCACCACTTTGTGTATCTGGCTTTATATGAGTACTGGGGAGTCAAACCTGGGCCATCAGTCAAGCTTTGCAAGCAAGTGCCTTTAACCACTGAGCAATCTCTCCAGCCCCAGTTTCTCTTTTTTCTTTTTGTTTTCTTTTTTTTTTTTGAGACCGGACCTCATATAATGCAGGCTGGCCTTAAACTTGCTATGTAGCTAAGAATGACACTGACCTTCTGATCCTCTTCCTTCACCTCCATCTCAACTGGGATTACAGGTGTGTGCTACCACAACTGGTTTATGTAGTGCTGGGATTGAGCCCAAGGTTTTGCGCATGCTAGGCAATCATTCTATCATGTGAGCTGCATTCCCAGTCCCCCTTTGTCTTCTGGGAACAATTCCATAAAATCTCTTCCTCTTCTTCTTCCAATCATTTGCCATACAATTTTGCTCAAAATATAAAACTTACCTCTGAAACAACCAGAGTAGATTATTTGTAGTTGAATTCAACTGAGTCATTAATTTTGTTGGTTTAACCTTCAAACATGTAAAACATTTTAATATAACTGACCTGTTAAAAGGATATTGGTCCAGAAGCTTCCTCCTGTCCCTAGCAGCAAAGCTACATTTCAGAGTGACATGGGAAAACAAGGGCAGCCACACAGCCCACAGAAAGCCCATCCCACTGGCAATTCTCCAAGGTAGAAGAGGGACAGCAACAGCAGGAGAGGGGAAATGTAGTCTGTCTCTTGCACTTTCATTACCATTACTAAATTTTTACTTTTATTTTTATTTATTTATTTGAGAGTGACAGACACAGAAAGAGGCAGATAGAGAGAATGGGCGCGCCAGGGCCTCCAGCCACTGCAAACGAACTCCAGATGTGTGCGCCCCCTTGTGCTTCTGGCTAACTGGGTCCTGGGGAATCAAGCCTCAAACTGGGGTCTTTAGGCTTCACAGGCAAGCACTTAACCACTAAGCCATCTCTCCAGCCAAGATTTATAATTTTTAAGATTTGTTCAATCCAAAGGATCCATGTATTATATCAAATATTTTTAAATATATCTATTTATTTGAGAGGAGGAGACAACATGAACATAGGCATGTCAAGGCCTCTTGACACTGCAAACAAACTCCAGACACATGTGCCCACCACTTTATGCACCTTCTTTATGTGGGTATCAGGGAATTGAACCCAGGCTATGAGGCTTTGCAAGCATCTTTAACTGCTGAGCCAAGATCCACGTATTACATCAAATTTTAACAGACTAACAGATACATTTATGCTAAGATCCTCATTGCTTCCTTGATTAATTTCTAAACTATGATTTCCTCTTTTTTTTTTTTTTTTCAAGGTTCAGTCTTGCTCTGGCTCAGGCTGACCTGGAATTCACTATGTAGTCTCAGGGTTGCCTCAAACTCAGAGTGATGCCTCCCGAATACTGAAATTAAAGGTATGTGCCACCATGCCCAGCTCTTTTTCTTTTTTTTAAAATACTTTATTTTTATTTATTTATGTGTGAGAGAGATACAGAAACAGGGAGAGAGAGAGAGAGAGAGAGATAATGGGCATGCCAGTGCCTCCAGCTATTGCAAACGAACTCCAGATGCATGCGCCACCGTGTGCATCTGGCATCTGTGGGTCCTGGGGAGTCAAACCTGGGTCCTTTGGGTTTACACACAAGTGCCTTAACCACTAAGCAATCTCTCCAGCCCTCCAGCTCTTTTTCCTTATTGCTCTCTTGAGCCATCCTCTTTGTGTAGACCAGACTGGGCACTTGAAGGAAAGGTCAACATATGTTTGCGGAATGGATGCTTACATTTCTACTTGTAATTTGTATTGATAGTTACAATATCCTTTTCCTAGGAGCTGAATGGGCTTGGCCTCCAGTAGAGGTGACCTCTTCTGAAGTTCCTCCTCACTAAAAACACTGACAAGTGGTAATAAGGAGTAGGCTATTGAGCCAGAATCATAAGGACCCAGACAGAAGGCAGCAGTCAGGTGTTTGGTGTTAAGTAGAAACAATACTATGGCACCTTCACTATGTGCAGGCAGGTTCATATTTTAAGTGCTTTCCGTCCTTTCATCCTGCACACGACCCCGTGCAGGAGCTAATGGGACTTAGCCTGTGAAATCACTCATCCACCTCAGGCAGGAGGGTAAACGGTAGCTGATGAGAGGCACAGGCTCATCAGTCAAGCATCTCTGCTAAACTGACCCTCAGGATTGAGACTCCCATCAAATGGGCTTTATCTACTCTTCCTGTTACTGTCTCTCTAGAAAAGGCCCAGGAAAGTCAGCCTCAAGGTGTACTTGCCCATTTCTCCATACCTCTCCTACATATGGGAGCCACGTTTGTAACTGTAGGTGGTGCACTGCTGGATTTTCTCTGAAAACACACGCATGCACACACGCGCGCGCACGCGCACATACACACACACACACCCTGACATCCTCACATGAAATTTGTTGCAAAATGCATTTTAATGAGGATTGTCAGTCTGCTTATGCTCAAGGAAAAATAACCCTGTGAGAGAACTGCCACTGTCTCCACCCTGCAGAGCAGCTTCTAAATGAGTTCTTCTGTCCCTGACACCAGCAGATGTTGCTAGACCCTGCACTGTATTCCAGCTCCTGTACTCATATTGACAGAGAGCCTGCCCCCGCCCCTACCCCCCCCCGCAAGCTTCATGTCATTAGGAAACGCCAGGACACACAGAGATGAGGGGTGCCGGCCATCCCCACTTCCTCTAGATGGCCTCCAATAGGCAGCAATGTTAATTAATATCACCTAAGCAGGAGTGCTTACTTAAAGCATTTTTTAGTTCTTGAAATCTGTGTTCAAAAAAGATGTTACATGCATAGCTAATCAGTATTATAGGCACACTGAAACATAACAGGATCAACAAGCTGAAGTTAACAATTAATGAGGCCTTTTCATGATAAAACCTCCGACACACAGTCACACACTGACAGCATGCAATCAGCTTTCCTGAATCATTTTTTGTCATGAGTGATTCTGCACCAGATATTATTCCCACCAACTTCTTTCCTTATCCCCCTCACTCCAAATGTTGAATTGCTACCAGATCAGTAAAACTGCAAAGGAAAAATTTCAACCTTGAACATACACAAGAAGCAACTCATTTTAATCTTGGATGCATTTTTATCTTATTTTGGTGATAGAAAAATAAACACAAGGCTTTGCTAATAAGACTAATCATAAATTATTAACTATCTACTGTATGATCAAATGAGTTTCAGATTATATTCTGCATAATTTTGCCTTGACATCCACCAAAGGGATAGAGTGGATGTGCCCTTGAGTGGCCACAGTGACCCTTCTCTTTCAGAGCATGCAACCATTAGGCCTGAACTCTGCCCAATGAAAGAGACACTCACATCAGAACCAAAGGTCGGCATCTGCCCATCACCTCACTATAACTATCCATGCACCTGCATTTCATCTGACTCAAGAGGTAGAAAATTAACTCTTAAGCTCTGAACTTTATTTTAATGGACTCAATGAGTTTCTTCTATGTCATTTTTTTCTCAGAGTTCTCTTAGAAGTGCAAGCTAACAAGTAGATATAAAAACTGTTTGATGAGCTATATTTTAAGGTAAATAAGAATTAAAACCAGTCCTTTCCCCCAAGAGCCTGAATATTTGGGCTCATCAGAAAATCTACTAGAATCTTGTACATGTGCAATGCAAGGACACAACCTGAAATTATTATGTAATTTAGTATTGGATCAGAGAAAACTCAGGTCTGAGCTTTTGCTTTGCTGTAAAATTATCATCATATCAGAAAGCAATCTATCATAACTGCACTTTAAACCTTCAAATACACTACTCTTCCTCATCAGTACAAGTACCTGTTCTTTCCTCCATAATAAGAAATGGACAAAAGTGGCTCCTCAGTCTTTTTAATGTCTTCTCAACACTGCCCGCAGCTGTGGGATTTAATTTTTTTTGCGCATGTGTGTCCAGTACGTGTGTGCAGTGCAAGTGGAGGCCAGGGGACAACCTCAGGTGTCATCCTCAGACACTCTGTCCACCTCCTTGCAGACAGGGTCTCTTCTTGGCCTGAAACTCACCTATTAGACTAAGTGGGTCCTCTGATCTCTGCCATCCTGGTGCTGGGATTTCAGGAACTAGCCGCCGTGCCCAGCACTTTTACATGGTTACTGGGGCCAAACTTCTCATGCTTGTAAGGCAAGCACTTTACTCACTGAACTATTTGCCCAGTCCCATTTTAAATTTTCTTAATATTTTTTAAATTTAGCAGCAAATATCCATTCAACTGAGCCTACACCTATCCAAATTTTGGCCTAGTAAACTTTTTGTTGTTTATTTTTGAAGTATGGTCTCACTCTAGCCCATTCAGACCTAGAATTCACTATGTAGTCTCAGAGTAGCCTAAATGTTATCTGGAGGTGCACAAACTTTCGTTTAATCTTAGTCATTTAAATCTTTTCTCTAAAAGAGAAGGCACAGAGATGACTCTTACTAGTGGGCCACAAGGGAAAATCAAGTTAATTATTCCCTTGGTCACAATTAATTTTTTTTGTTTATTTATTAGAAGGAAGGGGGATGGGCTTGCTAGGGCCTGTTGCTGCTACAACCCAACTCCAGACACATGTGACACTTTGTGCATGTGGCTTTATTTGGCACAGGGGGGGGGGGGATCAAATGCAGGCTGTCAGGGTTTGCAAACAAGTACCTTTAACCACCAAGCTATCTCTCAGCCTGTCACAGTTGGGAAACTACTCCAGAATTTGTCATATGAGTCTCTATTTTGCCAATTATCAGCTACAGATATATGGGCAAGTATACATGCATGCACATGTTATTAACATGCTTACACATGTGCACATAGGACAGGCCTTGACCTAAAAAGAGGCGCACTTTGATCTATAAGGCCTACAATCCGTGTAAGGATAGTGGGGAAAATCTGAAGTCATTTATTCCCAATGTATGGTTGGAAAGCAGCATTAGTCCATGCCAAAGCTGTTCTACAGGTGTGGCAAAACTGGAGTCAGAAGACGGAAGTGAGCCAGCAAGCATCACTGGTGAGGAAGTCCCTTCCACCATCTCTCCAACCACAATGGAAACCCTTCTCACTCCGAGGAGTACACACAAAGTGGGACAGGAGGATGGTGAGGGAAAACACCTAGCTCTTCAATTCCATATTTAGCCAATAAATTCAAGGCAGATAACTACTCCTCAGAGTTCCTCTCCAACTTGGCACACATGAGAGTGTGGTGGCATGTGTTTGGTTTGTGTTTTTAATGAAAAAAGGTCACGTGTGGTGCTAGCTTTACTGTAATGCCACCCTCTTCTAAGTCGCAAGTATCATTTTCAATGATACCAGAATTATGAAACTAGCATTGTTGAGCCCTGTGAACTATATAAAATGAATAGAAAAGATCACAGGACCTTTGTGATCTCAAAGTTTCATAAATGATGAGGTAACGTATAAACTGTTTTCTACAGATCACCAGGATAGTCATTCAGTGTGGAACAGGCTGAAAAACTAGTGCAGAGCAATTAATTACATGGGACACATTTGTTATCATTGCACTGAGTTCAACCCTCACAGGGCAGTACACACCTCTACCAATGTTGCCTGTTCTTTCCCAGGTTCCATTATTCAACAAATCCACTACAATGCATGCCCTGTTTCTATTTTGAATACATAATTTTTACAAAGTAAAAAAATATTGGTGCTATCAGAAGCCACTTAAAAATAACTGGTATAAGATTAAAATGAAAATATTTGATTATTTCCTTCAGTATTAAAGTGTGGAAGCAGCTTTGAAGATGGTTCCTGGTGATCCTTGTCAACTGTGCACACCTTTTGGCTGCATCGTCTTCTTGACTATGGGCTGAACTTACTGACCTACTTCAATTAATTACTCCCAAGGCTTCTTTCTTTCTCATTTTCTCCACTGGCTCTGAGGTGAGCCAGCTGCCACATTGTGAGAACCCTCTGCAGAAGCTCACACAAGAGGCCACTGGCCAGCAGCAGCAAAGCCCTGAGTCTATAGGGTCATGACCCTTGGGAATTGAATCCTGGCCACATGAGGAAGTACCTGGCCGATCCTTTAGATGAGACCACATCCCTGGCTACCCCACTACTGCCTAATTGAGTTGTACCCAGGGTCTGACCCACAGAAACTGAGTAATAGCACTTGCAGGTTAAAACTAACTTAGGAGATAACTTGTTACAGTGCAATAGATAACTGATACAAAATGATTCCAGACAGAAAGAGGGTTAGAAAGCAACTCATACACATGTGAAAACTGATACACAAATATGACTCTATTAAAAAAAAAAAGAAAAATCACTTCTAAACATTAATTTTATCAGTATGAGGGAAAGTTAACTTGAACAATTGGGAAAAAGGTATGCTGATGCTTCACTGAAGAAGAAATATGAATAAAAACATTAAAAAGTCCAGTCAATCAATTAAGATGCTCAGCAGCATCTGTAATTAGGGAAATACAAATCAGAGGCACAGTGAGATACCATGTAACATGCATCATGATGGCAAAACCACAGACTCTAGCCAAATCCACACTGCTGGTGAGGCTAAACCTCATATTATCAATTTGAAAAACACTGAGGCACTTTCTAGCCACGTGGTGGTTATACGCACTGGAACACGAGAAATCCCACTTCTAGGTGTTGTTACCAGGTTACAGAAACCATTACTGGTAAGTGCTAATCTATGTCACGTTTCTTGTAGTTCACACAAGGTAAGTTGGAGACTGCAGCAGGATTGGGCTAGAGATAGGGTGGTTGTGGTAGGGTGAATGTGGAATGCCCCCACAGCCTCATAACCTTTAAATTCTTGGTTTCCAGCAACTTAAGAGGTAAAGCCCTGTTGGAGGAGACATGTCACTGGGGGTGGATCTTGAGGTTTATTAGCCCCCGCTCGCCAGTGCTAGCTCAGCTCACTCTCGCTGCCTTCTTCCAGATGCTATGGCAAGGAGTCACGTCCAGCCCCTGCTCTACCCCATGATGCTTCCCTTCAAGACTGTAAGTCAAAATAAACTCTTTCCACCCATCAGCTAATTTGGGTTGGGTGTTTTATCTTGGCAATATGAAGCTATCTAAAATAGTGTTCAAAGGCAGTAGAAATGGCTCCAGGATATGGGGCTGAAATCTGTAGAGCCAGGTTTCTGAGAACATAAATTCTCCACACTGTTTTCATAACACTTCTCTTTCCCTTGATGGCCTCCATGACTAACCTTCTTTCCTGTGACATCCCCTGTTGCAGTCAGTTTCACGTTGCTGGCAGAAATCACCCGACCAAGAGCAGTTTGTGGGAGGAAAGGGTTTATTTTGGCTTACAGACTCAAGGTGAAGTTCCATGATGGCAGGGGAAAACAATGGCATGAACAGAGGGTGGACATCACCTCTGGCCAACATCAGGCAGACAACAGCAGCAGGACAGGCAAAGCTAGCTATAACACCCATAAGCCCGCCCCCATCAATACACTGCCTCCAGGAGGCTTCAATTCCAAAACTGTTACCAGCGGGGAACCTAGCATTCAGAACGCACAACAGCTGAATCAAACCAACACATTCCGCCCCTTCAGCTAGGCCACTTACAGTCTCAGAAAATTTCATCTGATGCCTCCAGCATCCTTGGCAGCCATCTCATACTCCTGGCATTTCCACTGGATTTCTACTGGAAAACACAGTTCATCCTCATGGCTCCATCAGGCCTCAACTCAGGTAACCCAACAAGCCTCCTTCACATTGCCCATGGCCATTTTGGAAAAAAACAAAACCATGTTGCAAATCCAATGACCCTCTCCTTCCTGCATTTGTTATACTCCATAGTACCAGGTAGGCTACCAAGTTGCTAATCCAGGGGGGAATAAAGCTAACTTTGAAGGATAGGGTATTCCTTCAGCATTCAGGTCTCTTTAAAAGACTGTACATTCTTTCTGTTGTCCCAGTGCAGGTCAGGGTGACCCAACCATTAGGTTGCAGTCTCTCAAAGACTTGCAGCTGAACAGGCAGAAGTTTTGGCCCAAAGATTTCATTTCTTTCTTTGCCATATCTGTCTGCTCACACCAGTCCATCTCTACACAATTCATCCCTGCAAAAGTCCTCAGGACACGGGTATAACAGCAAGCCTCTCATACAATCTGCTTCTATCCCAGTCCAGGCAAAGCTCTTTCTCACCCTCATTAGCCAAACCCCACAGTCCACAGTTCTAACTGCATTCTGGTCTTTCAACTTGACCAGAGTGGCCCATCAAGCTGTACGTATAGTACTACAAGGAGTCTCTTGGGCCAAGGTTTCAAATCCTTACACATTCCTCTCAAAAATCCGCTCCAAAAGGCCAAAAACCACACAGTCATGTTTCTAGCATCAATGGCCCCATGCTTGATACCAATTTTACTGTTGCAGTCAGCTTCACGTTGCTGGCAGAAAACACCTGATCAAGAACAGCTTGTGGGAGGAAAAGGTTTATTTTGGCTTACATACTCAAGGGGAAACTCTATGATGGCAGGGGAAAACAATGGCATAATCAGAGGGTGGCCAACATCAGGTAGACAATAGAACAGGAAAGTGTGCCAAATATTGGCATGGGAAAGCTGGCTATAATACCCATAAACTTACCCCCATCAATACACTGTATCTAGGAGGCTTCAACTCCCAAACTGTCACCAGCTGGGGCACCATTCAGAACATATAAGTTTATGGGGGACACCACACCCCATGACTAATCTTTCCCTTGGTGCTTCCCTCCCCCACGACTAACCTCTTCTTCAACAACTTCTTCAACACTGCTCCTTCATCACCTTTCAACTTCTAAATTATCCTTATATAACTGCCACTTAAAGAAATGGCTGGGCAATATGGAAAAGAGAGATATGAGCAACCATTGAAGCATGCGCACCACATTTTTACCTGGGGGTCAGTAGAATAAGAACTGTCCCTGTATTCTTTTCCTAATGGTGCTGTAAAATAATTACCACAAACTAAACAACTTTAAACAGCTTCAACTAGTCATTCTGCATTTCTGGAGCTCAGAAGTCACAAATAGATCTCATGGGACTGAAACCAACTGAGCTGTTAGCATCTTTCAAGGATCTAAGGGAAAGAAAACCCCTTTCCATTTCTTTCTAGATTTTGTCTCTGGGCTTGTGGTCCCCTGTCCTTCTACCTACCTCTCACTTTTAAGGTTCCTTGAAATTATATTTGGCCTAGTTGGAAAACTAAGGATTCCTCTTCATTTTAAGGTCAGCAGATTAGCAAATTTAATTTTATCTGCAATCTCATTTACCTCGTGCCATGTAATATAGTCACAAACATAGTCATAAACCCAAGAAGTTAGGAGATGGACATCATGTGTGGCTGTTATTTTGCCTAGAGTAGGTCCCAAGAGTGCTGGATATAACTAACTATACTTCAAAGAAGTCTACCCATTCTCTGGAGTACTTGGCATTTCCTTAAGAAACAAGCAAACAAAAACAGTGAGAAGGGCCCTCTGTTGATATTCATATTATTTTTATGAGGTCAAACCATTTTAGTTTGTTTGTTTGTTTTTTTTTTGGTTTTTCGAGGTAGGGTCTCACTCTAGCCCAGGCTGACCTGGAATTCACTATGGAGTCTCAGGGTGGCCTCGAACTCACGGCAATCTTCCTACCTCTGCCTCCCGAGTGCTGGGATTAAAGGCGTGCGCCACCACGCCCGGCTACCATTTTAGTTTGACAATCCAGTATATGAAAATGAGACAATGGGGACTTCTGGTTAAGATAGCGGCGTAGGAACAACGCCAAAGCAGCCTAGGAGAGAAAAAGCCAAAAAAATCCCCAGCAAAACACACTCTTCTACTAAAAAGTGAGGTGTATAAGAAATTACCAATGGAAGCTGAGAAGTTGGAGAGATCCAGAGCATCCAGAGCCCACATAAGCAGGCGGAAGTGGCTCCAGCAGCGGCAGCACCAGGTCCGCGGGGGTCACAGCTACAAGGATCGGCTTGAGCCACAGGAAAAGCCAGGTAAGGGGATTTTCCATTCACACCGGAGCTCTTCCCAAACTCAAGAAACTTAAAGAAAGAATGGCAGCAAACAACAACGGAGGAGCAGATCACAAGACAGAGATCACATGGGCCAGTGGGAGAACTAGAGACACCATCCATGGCCTCCCCTCCCCCACTGCTGTACTACAAAGCCAAGCCCATCAGGATCACACCAGATTACTCAACACAAACATTAAAAGCCAGAAGGGCTTAGAGTGATGTGTTCCACGTTCTGAAAGATAACAACTGTCAACCAAGGTTACGTCATCCTGCAAAGCTATCCATTTAAATAGACTGAGAAATAATGACATTCCACAACAAAAGCAGGCTAAAGGAATATTTGAAGACAAAACCAGCTCTACAGAAAATTCTTGAAAGAATCATCCATGCTGAAGAAAAAGAAAAGCACACATATAAGGAACCCTGAAAAAAAAAAACTCAAATACTGGTTAACACAAGAGAGCCAGGGTAAAACCGGAAGAACTACAAAAAAATTTGGCAAAAATAAATACACACCTTTCAATAATATAATATCAATGGCCTCAATGCCCCAACCAAAAGGCATAAGTTTGCAGACTGGGTTAAAAAGCAGAATCCTTCAATTTGTTGCCTCCAAGAAACTCACCTTTCTACAAAGGATGGATACTATCTTATGGTGAAAGGGTGGAAAACGGTGTTTCAAGCAAATGGGCCTAGGGGTTGCTATCTTAATATCTGACAAGGTAGCTTCAGTCCAACATTTGTTAGGAAAGATAAGGAAGGTCACTTTATATTGATTAAAGGCACACTCCAACAGGAGGACATTACAATCCTAAACATATATGCACCTAACATTGGGGCTCCTAATTTCATCAAACAAACACTATTAGAACTAAGGTCACAGATAACATCAAACAGTTATAGTGGGTGACTACAATATCCCACTCTCATCAATTGACAGGTCATCCCAGCAAAAAAAAAAAAAAAAAAAAAACAGAGGCATCTGGATTAAGTGAGGTCATAGAAGAAATGGACCTAGCAGATATATACAGGACATTTCATCCAAATGCTGCAGAATACACATTCTTTTCAGCAGCACATGGAACATTCTCTAAAATAGACCATATATTAGAACACAAAGCAAATCTTAACAAATACAGGAAAACTGAAATAATTCCTTGTGTTGTATCTGACCACAATGGAATCAAACTATAAATCAATAGCAAGAAAAGCTATAGAGCATACACAAAATCATGTAAACTGAACAATACACTACTAAATGATGAATGGGTCTATGAAGAAATCAAGAAGGAAATAAAAAAATTCATAGAGTCAAATGATAATGACAAAAAAATACCAAAACCTTTGGGACACAATGAAGGAAGTCCTAAGAGGGAAATTAATAGGCTTAAGTGCCTATATTAAGAAATTAGAAAGGTCTCAAGTAAGTGACCTAATGCTTCACATTAAAACCGTGGAAAAAGAAGAACAAGGCAAACCAAAAATCAGTAGGCAGGAAGAAATAATAAAGATTAGGGCAGAAATTAATGAAATAGAAACCAATAAAACAATCCAAAGAATCAATGACACAAAGAATTGGTTCTTTGGAAAGATAAACAAGAATGATAAACCCTTAGCAAATCTGACCAAAAGAGAGAGAGAAGTGACACAAATTAATAAAATTAGACATGAAAAAGGCAATATCACAACAGATACCAGAGAAATTCAAAAAATCATAGGGATATACTATAAAAACATATACTTCACTAAGTATGAAAATCTGAAAGAAATGGATGATTTCCTTGAGTTATATGACCTACCTAAATTAAATCAAGATGAGATTAATGACTTACATAGACCTATAACAAGTATGGAGATCCAAGAAGTATATAAAAAAAAATCTCCCAACTAAAAAAAGTTCAGGCCCAGATGGATTCACTGGTGAATTTTACCAGACCTTCAGGGAAGAACTAACACCATTGCTTCTTAAGCTTTTCCATAAAATAGAAAAAGAAGGAATCCTACCATACTCCTTCTATGAAGCCAGCATCACCCTGATACCCAAACCAGGCAAAGATAGAACAAGAAAGAAGAAGAAGAAGAAGAAGAAGAAGAAGAAGAAGAAGAAGAGGAGGAGGAGGAGGAGGAGGAGGAGGAGGAGGAGGAGGAGGAGGAGGAGGAAGAGGAGGAGGAGGAAGAGGAGGAGGAGGAAAATTACAGACCAATCTCCCTCATGAACATAGATGCAAAAATTCTCAACAAAATATTGGCAAACAGAATACAGGAATATATCAGAAAGATCATTCACAGCATGGTACTGGGACAAAAGCCGACATGTAGATCAATAGAACAGAATAGAGGACCCAAATGTAAGTCCAGGTAGCTATAGCAACCTGATATTTGACAAAAAGGCCGAACATATTCATTGGAGAAAAGATAGCCTCTTCAGCAAATGGTGCTGGGAAAACTGGATATCAATCTGTAGAAGGATGAAAACTAGATCCTCCTCTCTCTCCATGCATAAGAATTAAGTCCAAATGGATTAAAGACCTTAACCAGACCTGAAACTATGAAACTGCTAGAGGAAAAAGTAGGGGAAACCCTTCAACATATTGGTCTTGGAAAAGAGTTTCTGAATAGAACTCCAATTGCTCAGGCAATAAAACCACAGAGTAACTGCTAGGACCTCATGAAATTACAAGGATTTTGTATGGCAAAGGACTCTGTGAATAAAGCAAAGAGGCAACCTACAAAATGGGAAATTATTTTTGCCAGTTATACATCTGATAGAGGATTAATATCTAGGATATACAAAGAACTCAAAAAAATCAGTAATAATTTTTCCTCAAATTTCATTGTGTCATTTTTTCTTAAATCAAAGAAGCCAATTAAAAAATGGGCTATGGGACTAAATAGAGAGTTCTCAAAAGAAGAAATATGGATGGCATATAAGCATCTAAAAACTGTTCTGGACAAGTGTGGTGGTGTGGTGGCACGTGCCTTTAATCCCAGCACTTGGGAGGCAGAAGTACGAGGATCAGTGTGAATTTGAGGCCACTCTGAGACTACATAGTGAATTCCAGGTCAGCCTGAGCTAGAGTGAAACCCTACCTTGAAAAAAAAATGTTCTATTTCCCTAGTCATCAGGGAAATGCAGATTAAAACTACATTGAGATTCCATCTCACTCCTGTCAGATTGGCTACTGTCATGAAAACAAATGACCATAAATGCTGGCAAGGATGTGGAAAAAGAGGAACCCTTCTACACTGTTGGTGGGAATGCAATCTGGTCCAGCCATTGTGGAAATCAGTGTGGAGATTCCTAAAATAGCTAAAAATAGATCTACCATATGACCCAGCTATAGCACTCCTAGGCATATATCCTAAGGACTCATGTCACTACCTGAAGAGATACTTGCTCAACCATGTTTATTACTGCTCAATTCACAATAGCTGGGAAATGGAACCAGCCTAGATGTCCCTCAACTGATGAGTAGATAATGAAGACATGGCATTTTATACAATGGAGTTCTACTCAGTGGTAAAGAAAAATGAAGTTATGAAATATGCAGGAAAATGGATGGATCTGGAAAGGATTATACTAAGTGAGGTAACCCAGGCCCAGAAAGCCAAACATCACATTTTCTCTCTCATATGTAGATCCTAGCTACAGAAGATTGGACTTCTGTGTGAGTAGGAAGAAAAGTCAGTAGCTAAGGACAGTAAGCTAGAAAAGAGATACAAACAGAAGAGAAAGGAAGGGAGGGGTTATGTAATAGGATGGTATTGTATATATGTAAGTAGAAGAATAGATTAATGGGGGTGAAAAGGCCCAAGTGAGGATAGGGGAAGAGATTGAGTAAAGGAAAGATGGAGGGAGGGCTAATCAAAATCTAAGAGGATATAAATAAATCATATGGAAACCTACTTTTTTGGACAATGGAACACTCAGGAGCTGTAGATTTTTGCTAGAAAATTTTCAGTGCCAGGGATGGGATATCTTCCAGTGAGTTGTTGACCAGGGAGGTCCCTGGCGTCCCCAAAACATTATAGGCCAATGCCGAGGCCATTGGTTTCCCACCAGGAATAGATGTTAAGACCCTATTGCTGAAGACTCCACATAATTGGGCTGCAAGGCCGCTGAGAAATCCTGCTGGAACTGAGCTGATAACCTCCTCCATGTAGACCAGCTGAAAGAAAGCTAGAAGAAGCCATTCTGCATGCAGTTCAATGGGAGAAAGAGAAATCACCAGTGGAGATACTCAACAGTGGACACTGCAAGCCCTATATTCAGCCAGCCAGACCAAATGAGCCAATGGGTGCAATAGTGGCATGTCTGTCATGGTGGAAACCAACTGCTCTATAATTGGACTGGAGGACCACTCCATGGGAGGGAATACATCCCTGATATTGAAAACTTAAAACAGGGGTAGTCAAGAGTCCCGGGGTGTAACGTCTCCTGCTGTCTGGCTAAATGTATATACTATGCTTATCAAACTGCCCAGTAAGCACTTCTCTTAATGTTCATACCCTTATATTAATGATACTCTCACTTTTGGTAGAGAATCTTCTCTTTTCAGATGGCAGTGACCTTGAGATGACTCAGAAGACATCATGGTGCTGGAAAGAAGTGACAGGAGTGCTCAGTACTGCAATTTCTCTACCACACCTTCCAAGGCTTAGGGTCTACTGCGGAAGAGGTGGTGGAAAGAATGTAAGAGCCAAAGGAAGGGTAGGACTACTTATAATGTGCTCCCCCAGACACAAAATGGCCTGGATATCCATGACCTCACAGTGCCTGACACTACCTACACAAGACCATCATAATAGGAGGAAAAGATCATGACATCAAAATAAAAGAGGGAGTGATTGAGAGGGGGAGGGTATATGATGCAGAATAGAGTTTCAAAGGAGTAGTGGGGGGAGGGAGTGCATTACCATGGTGCATTTTTTATAATCATGGAAGTTGTTAATAAAAAGAAATTAGAAAAGAAAAAAAAAAGAAATGAGACACTGAAAAGGATTAGGAAGTCTGGAAGGATATCTTTTAATGTTGAAGCAGCATGTGGTTTCATATAGGATATAAAAAGAGGATGGAGAGGTGTGCAGATCACAAGTGCAATGTTTCATAGGTTTGGTAGACTGAATATATTGACTATACTTCTTCACCCTCCCAACATTCCAACTTCTATAGTCTGACTTTGCAGTGCTCCCTCTGTTGGCCTGTGAATTACTGGGCCCATGTGGGGCTTTAAGACTCCTTGTATCTATCTGCCTGTTTGCTGCTCTTGTTCCTCTGCCTCTCTGCCTTGGAGACACTCTTGAAGGTAAGACCTGGACAGCAAAGCCTGCCTACCCATTCACTGATCTAGAGCCACCAACTGCCAGCAGTACCTCCAGACATATTGCTAGATCCCCATCGAGATTATAAGAACTGGGTTAGAGAGATGGTTTAGTGGTTAAGATGCTTGCCTGCAAAGCCTAACAACCTGAGTTTGATTTCCCTAGTCCCACGTAAAGCCAGATGCACAGAGTTGCACATGTGTTTGGAGTTCATTTGTAGCAGCTGGAGGCCCTTTGTGTGCCTATTCTGTCAGTCTCTCTTCTATCTCTCTCTACTTGCAAATAAATAAAAGATTATAAGACCTACAATATCCTGTTGATTAGAAATGTGAGCCCTGAGATCAGCTAAACCCACTGAGCTTTTGTTGGTTCTTGGCATGGAGTATATAGAGTGGCAGTGTGGATCTTATACATACAGGTTTTCTATCTACATTTTTAACATACAATTTTAGTTATTTTTAGTATAAACGTGATGAAACTTTACTAGGTTTGCCCAATTATGTAGACCCCACTGTTTCCCAAAGCTTTTCATCACCACACACAAAAATTCTATAACCATTAGCAAAAGGTACCCAACCCCACCCACAGCCATGATACCCTTGAAATCCTATAGTATCTGCTGTACTTCAATCTAGCTTATTTCACTTCAAATCCAAGATTCATATATACTGCCATATATGTCAATTTTTTTTTTTTGGCTTTTTAAGGTAAGGTTTTACTCTAGTCTAGGCTGACCTGGAATTCAGTATGTAATCTCAGGATGGCCTTGAACTCATAGTGATCCTCCTACCTCTGCCTCCCAAGTGCTGGGATTAAAGGCATGCACCACCATGCCCAGCATCAATTTTTTAAATATTTTTTATTTATTTATTTTTAAATTTATCAATTTGACAGAGATACAGAAATATACAAGGAGAGAGAGAGAGAGAGAGAGAGAGAATGGGCATGCCAGGGCCTCCAGCCACTGCAAACAATCTCCAGATGCATGTTCCCCCTTGTGTATCTGGCTTATATGGGTCCTGGGAAGTTGAATCTGGGTCCTTTGGCTTTGCAGGCAAGTGTCTTAACCACCAAGCCATCTCTCCAGCCCTCATTTTTTTTTCTTCTAAGTAAGGTTTTGCTCTAGACCAAGCTGGCCTGGAATTTACTATGTAGTCTCAGGCTGGCCTTGAACTCACAATGATCTTCCTTCCTCTGTCTCCTGAGTGCTGGGGCTAAAATCATGTGTCACCACTCCTGGCTAGGTCAAAGTTTTTATGGCTGAATAAAACTCTTTTGTATCACATGCCACATAACCATTCATCTTTTGATGGATAGGTGTGGTGGCTTGGATGCAAAACATTCCCCCATAGCCTCATGTGTTTGAATACTTAATTTCTAGTTGGCGATGTGGTTTTGGAGGACTGCAGAGCTTTTGGGAGGGAAAGCATTGCTGAAGGAAGTATGCCACTGTATTGTATGGCGGTTTTCCTCTGGGCATAGCATGAAAAGAATGCTTTGGCCAAGTAACTGTGGTAACTTAGGAGCCTACCAAAGACACTGTGATACAATGCCTATAGTAATGGTAATGGAATTATTGACAACTCCCTGGTGCATGGAGGAAGGGAGGGTCACAAAACCTCGCCTGAAGTTATAGCAATTGTTTCCACCTGCCCTAACCCCAGCTACAAGTGATCTTGGGAAAAAGTTAGATTGTGTAGGAGGTGGAAGGTTAACCAGAACTGGGATGACATGAAGTTGCCATCCAGGATGGGGTAAAACTTTGTGGTGGCGAAGCTGCCCTCAGTCACCCGTGTTCCCGTAAGTAACCCCAATAAACCCATAGGAACCCCAAAATTGGTTTTGGTATATTCTTCCTTTGGTCTGTCATCTGTGCTCTATCTGGAGAAGATGTGTGTTCCCATCTCCCCAGGGGAAACATTTCCCATGGCACACTGGGGAGTGGGGTGTTCTAACCTGGTTCTGCTTGCTACATAGCTAGCTACCTTGCTCAGGCTGCTTCCTCCATGCTGATGTGAAGGTGTGATACCGCCATGATGAAACTTCCCTTCAAAATAGGAAGCTGGAAATCAAGCCTGTCCTCCCATGAGATGCTTCTGATTGAGTGCTTTGTCCCAGCAATGAGCAAATCACTGCTATAGCAGGCAAGCTACTTTCACTGGTGATTGTGAGTAATGCTTGGATGAGTAATGGAATACAGCTATCTGCTTTCAAATCTTTTGGGGACAAAGGAGTGGAGTTTCAGTAAAACTCTGGGTAGTTTGAGCCAGAAGAAGGGCATAGTCTAACTTCCATACAGTAGAAACAGGAAGACCATTAGGCAGCCTGTGATAATTTCAGATAACCTATACAGAGCAGGGAAAATCACTTCCTGCAAGTATATCTGACAAAGACCTAAAGTGAATAACACTATATCACAGATGCTTTGGTGTTCCCCTGTGAAGGATAACAAAAGAAAGAGTGGTGGTGCACGCCTTTGATCCTAGCAGAGGAGGGGAGGGGGGCAGAGGTAGGAGGATCCCCATGAGTTCAAGGCCACCCTGAGACTACATAGTGAATTCCAGGGAAACCCTACCTTGAGAAAAAAAGAAAAAAGAAAAGAAAGAGTCACTGTGACTCAATGGAAAGGAAGGGGTTAAAAACACCATCAAAGCATGTTGGAAATACTTGTACATATAACTACAGCATCCACAGACCACATGCACTTCTCATGGTACACACTGGATTGGGGCCCAAACCATCCATGTCCATGAATGAGGTATTATTTATATCTTGATTAATTAGGTCACAAACAAACTTTCAATTCCACACCAAGTATTCATTGACCACTTACTATAAGCCAAGGAATATTCTGTTTCCTGTGTATATCTCAGTCTCTGGTTAAAATCCCCTACCGACTCACCACTATCATAGTCAACTCACGGATGAGAAAACTACTACAGGGCAAGAGCCAGGAGGAGGAAGCTAGTCTACCCCAAGCTCATGTGCAGGACACTTTATTCTTTGTGAGTAGGTGCTTATGAGAGGGGACCCAGAAGCCAGGGCCTGTGGGAGGAAGATGCTCATCTCCATAAGGTCTGCAGTCTTTCCATTAGTCTATCAAGATCAGTGCATCTGAAAGGCACTGCATCCCAGGTTCACAGGTTGACTTCCTACCAGATAACTGCCTCAGAAAACTGACTTGACATGTGGCCTGAATACAGGTTTCACAGCAGTTTTACCGAATTGCATTCAGGAAACAGACACAGGAGGAAATTTGTTTCTCCAAAGCTCTTCAAATTTAGTATGCTACAAATCATGTTATAAAGCAAATATATTCTAATTTTAAGCATCCTCTAATTAAATTACTTACACAGCATTTTAGGACTGGGGAGGATAAAGTGCTTGCTTTGCCAGTGTGAATACTTGAGTTTGGATCCCAGAACACACACGAAACTGGATGCTGTAGCACAAGCATTTATAATCCCAGTGTGTCTACAGTGAGGGGGGAGCTGGAGAGAGGAGAATCTCCTGGAAGCTTGTGGGCCAGCAAGCCTTGTGAATGAAGTGGTGAATCACAGACCTTGTTTCAAACAAGGAGGAAGGGTGAGAACTGGTAAATGAAATTGTCTTCTGACCACCATATGCATGTTGTGGAATAAGCACAACCAAACTCACACACATAATCACCATATGTGTGTGTATTGCATATGTATATATTATTTTGTTACTTTAGGCACAATGGTAAGTCAATACAGTGCGCATGATAGGAGAAATATGCTGAGATTTTTATCATTTGTCAGGAAAGAAGAAAGCTAAAATTTACGGTTACTAGAAAGTCCTGATATAAAGTATTCACCCTTATAGTTACCAGGAACAAAACTTTATTTTACAAGATTATTATCAGTTTCAGAAAGCGCTTTTGCAATATGCAAGTTGTTGGGTGGCTTGATA